>JAGFBZ010000012.1:960000-2256575 GCA_018398805.1 Hirundichthys speculiger
TAACAGACTTGTTCGGTCCTGGATGACAAGCTGATGGTGATCCATTCATTTCAATCAGGTGTGTTGTGGCAGGAAAAGGTCTAACACCTTCAGGACAGAGCAGAAGTTTAGAGTTCAACTCATCCATAATTTAGAGCCATGAACCGACTTGCATCTGTGGTTTAACCTGCAGCTGAAGGCGAGCATGTTCTCAATTAGTGTCCTAAAATAGAGCATCAAATCAGCCACAACAGCTCTCTTTTCCTACATGCGTTCCTAAATTTTATTTATTTTATTTTATCTATGGTTTATTTGACATGGACAGTGCACATTAATAAACATAGAATGTAAATGTGCCAGAATTAGCCAAAATGGCTATTTTACATCTGTTGTCCATGGACTGATGTTAACAGGTCAGATTCATACTAAAAGAAACCAAATCATAAAATACACAAACATCATGTTAAAACTTATTAAAAAAAGAACACGTAAGACATATAAAAAGAGGATGGTTAATATAAGAAAAACGGGAAAAAAGATAAAGATAACGATATAGGACAATGTACAACTAATAACAAGTAGAGGTGCTGACAGTGTGATGTTTAGTGTTGACATTTCTGATAGCTAACTAACCATTTCTTTAGGTTGTATTTGAATGTATGGTATGTACTTATATCTCTAATGTGGGATGGTATTATGTTCCACTCAGGTGCAGCTCGAATGGAAAATGCTAATTGGCCAAAACTTCTTTTTCTCATCTGGATTAAACAGTCACCTCTAGTTGTGCTTCTTGTGGATATTTGCAGATGAACCTGTTTTTATCAACTGTCTTAACACAGAAGGGGCGTGTCCATTTATAATCTTATAGGTTAGACATAAGTTAGTGTATTTCACCAGGTTTTCCCAACTCAGGAGTTTATATTTAGTTAAAATGAAACAGTGGTGATGATATCGAGGTTTTTTATCCAGAACTTTGAGGGTTTGTTTATAAAGGGACTGAATGGGCATAAGAGATGTTGCACTGGCCTGAGACCAAGTTGTTAAACAGTATGTAATGTGGGAAAAGATCATTGAATGGATAAACATAATTGTGGACATACAGTTCTGTATATATCTAAAGTTTGCCAGATTGAATTTAACTCGCTGACAGACCTTTTTAATTTGGGCTTTAAATGACAGATTACTATCAGTCATGACACGGAGATATTTAAACTCTGAGACTACCTGTAGTCTTTCCCCTTCTACATAAACATCTGGCTCAGTGAAGTGTTTATTTGACTTTATAAAGAACAAGCATACTGTTTTAGACACATTCAGTTGTAAGCAGTTCTGTTTTAACCAAGTTTTGACACCAGCAGACGTGTCTCTCACCCTACGCACTAATTTTGTTTCTTATTTACCCTCATTTTGGCTCACGCAGAGTGCTGCCTATAAATTAAAGATCAGCAGTGAAAAACATATTTGTAATGTATTTTTTATTCAGCAGGATCCTGCGTGGAAACACACACACTGATGTGTAAAAGCACCGATGAAAATAAACCAGCTCCCTTTCAGATGCTTTAATGGTGACAGGGCTCAGTAGATGGCCTGGATGTGTTACAGTGGAAATTATATATAAATGTATTTTTCGGAGGATGTGAAGAAAAACAACAGCATTCATGTAGGCTGTAATGACTCAGCAGGGTTCCCGTTGGCGCTGCAGCGCACTTCCTGTTTCCAGGGAATCAGCCGAGCTCGTCCTCGCTGCAGCGCCGCAGGAATGTCCAGCTTCCAGCTTTTATAGTGGACCTTTGGGTTCAAAGAGGACTTCACTGTCTCACGGACTCATCTGTGGGATCCAGTCAGGCGGCGGAGACTCTGACGGGTTGATCACCGGGTGGGTGATGTCATGGCACTTCTCTTTGAAGCTGGTTGTGTGGATGGGGGCTCTCCTGCAAACTCACTCCTCCAACTCTTCTGGAGGTCGGCCTTGACCTTGACCGTGTCCTTGGAACACTCCTCTGGTCTCCCTCGCTATCTACGTCCACGTCCAAGCCTCCCATGCAGTCAGCGTCTGGGTATGCGGTCCCCCTCCACACCGCTGACATGCCCTGCTGTTCACAGCTGGGCCTCCAGGAGCACAGATGATGCTGCCAGAGGTGGCTCGGTCCAGGAGGTCCAGGTAGATGAGCTGGTTGACAGTTAACACATGATTGTGGACATCTGGGCTGATGTTTCGCTCCTTGTATGTGAAATTTGACCACAGAGTCTGGCTACACCACATGTGTCACATGTGCCCGCGGGCCAAATGTGGCCCGTCACGTCATTTTATGTGGCCCTCGAGAGCTTGGGCATTACTGGCTTACATTTTAAACCAATATTTTAAGACTTAAAATAAGCTTACGCCGCTTTAAAGCGCATATTGAGAATAAACTATAACTCCCATCATGCATTTCATCGTTACCCACAACGATAACGGTAGCTATGAGCAAGACGATTTTTCAGAACTGATGGACTTAAGAGAAACCTTTACAAACTAACCCCAACATGTCCAAGAAGAGAAAAGTTGATGCACAAGGAAGACAGTTTCATGAACGATGGGAAAACAATTACAAGTTTGTATCTCAAGGTGAAATAATAGTATATCTTTTGTGTTATGAGGCGGGTGTCAGTCGTGAAAGAGTTTAATCTACGTCGGCATTTTGACAGCAAACACGGAGCTAAGTATGCTAAATTTAGCCTACAAGAAAAACAAGGAACCGCTTCAGCTTCTGAAAGCAACGTAAGGGATACTCTTACAACCACAAACCCTGAGTTTAATATAATAATGACTTAAATATCTAAAACTTGAAAACATACATACAATCTGACCCTTCGAGGGCAACCATGATGCTGATGTGGCCCTCAGTGAAAATGAGTCTGACCCCCCTGATCTACACGGACATGATTGATGCAGTGGTGTCATGAGTCCAGCAGATGGAGACAAACACGTTCAGTCAGTTTGGTCGACCTCACATGTGATGTTGCAGGATGTTTGATTCATCAGGGTTTTATGTGAAACTATCTCAGCCAGATGTTTGGTTGTTATGTCTCTACTCAGACTTCTCTGCTGCATGAGAAAGCTTCTCTGGAAGTGTCACAACTGTGAACATCCTTCCTAATTCAGCAGAAGAACTTTCCTGTCTCTTTCCTGAGAGCTCAAAGCGCCGGGTGAAGCACAAAGTCCAAAACCAGCAGAACCAGATTCCAAAAGGAAATGTAACACAGAGCTTTCAAGGAGATCTCTGAAGGACCGGAGCAGCACGGAGTCAGGTTTCATGAGGCCAGGTGATCTGATGGCTGAGGTGTGGAGACTGGTTCAGTGGGGGCGTGGCCTGAGAAGACTTCCTCAAACACACCTGATGGCTGTCAGACACTGAGGCTCATAACTGAGACCGGAACAGTTACATCTCCATGGTGATCACTGTCGCCACGTTCAGACGAAGATGCAGTGATCCCAGATGTCCAGCAGATGGCGGCACCACCTCACAGCTGCTGGTTTCCCTGCAGAGGCAACACCACATCCATGATGGGAGGAGGTGAAGTCCTCAGATAGACTTCACCTTTGTACCTGTGACCTGCCCTCCTCCATACACACCTGTGTTCACACATTGTCAGGTTTTATGATTGTTTTTGTTTTGTTATAAAGAAATAAAACCACTGATCCCCTGAGGGAAAAACAAATCTTTCAGTCCTCTTTCTTGATGCATGGCTGCGACTACTGATGTGTAAATAATCAGTTTAGCCCCTCCCACCTCTCCTCTTCAGAAACTGCTCCTGCAGCAACGGTACCACAACATTAATGCTTTTGTTTGTTTGTTTTAGTAAACAAGTATCTTGTAGATTTGGAAGAATGCTGACATGATATGCAAATGGCGTTCATGTGTTAACATCATCTCATAAAAACATTTATGAGTCTGAACACAAGTTGGACGGGGTCTACTACTACTGTTCAGGTATCGAGTATTCACAACCCTTTTCACCTGTTGCGTCAAACTTGTTGTGGCCAAGGTTATCATCTTTAACGAAAACGAACGAAATAACAAAAACTAGAATTGAAAAAACATTTTCGTTAACTGGAATAAAATAAAAAAGAGAGTTTTTAAAAAAGATAACTAACTGAAACTGTATAATGTGTTTATAAAATGAACTAAAATTAACTATAATAATATCAAGAACGTCCTTCGTTTTCATGTTAGTAATTTTTTTTCCTCATAAACATTTGAAATCTATTAACTTCACTCCGCCGTACAACAACAGCAAAAAAAAAAAAAAAAGTGATCATCAGTGATGGCTGCGGCAAAAGTTGGGAGAAAGCGGCTCAGTCCTATTTGGGATTTCTTTGACTATGACTGTTAACGATAAAAATAAGTGTCTTGTTGTAGAAGCAGGTGATACAATGTGTGGAATACTTCTGAAGGAGAAAAAACCCATGAATCTGAAAGTTCATTTGAAAAGCTCACACAAGAAGGCTAACCAAGACTAGCTGGATAAGATAGCCTAAGCTAGCCCCCTGGAAAGAAGGCTAACCAAGACTAGCTGGATAAGATAGCCTAAGCTAGCCCCCTGGAAAGAAGGCTAACCAAGACTAGCTAGATAAGCTAGCCTAAGCTAGCCCCCTGGAAAGAGAAGCTAACCAAGACTAGCTGGATAAGCTAGCCTAAGCTAGCCTCCTGGAAAGAGAAGCTGCAGCTGCAGGCCAGTCAGCGTTGGGAAGGAACGGGAGAAAACAGCAACTATAATGGACTGTTTCCATGGAGACCGGATAACTGCTGGTCAGTAAATACGCAGGAACACCACAAGAGGGAAGATGCATTGATAAATATGTTTATTGAGACCAGAATGTAAACACGATTCGATAGCCTTCAAAAAGTTCAGTGCTTCACTCCAACCAAAATTACAACCCTAATTTACAAAATAAAACTAAAACTAACACTGAAACTAATAAAAACTTAACTAAAACTAAGTATTTAAAAACAAAAACGAATAAAAACTAGCAAAACTGCTCAAAAAACGAATTAAAACTAACTGAATTTGAAAAACTAAATTAAAAACTTAATAAAAACTAAAACTAATGGAAAATCCAGAACTATTATAATCCTGGTTGTGAGTGTTAATGTATTTGAATTGTGTCCTCCACCCTAACCTTTGTTTAAAGATGTTGGAAATAAAACACATCCAGGCTTTGAAATACCGACGTGTAAATAGGAACTCTCAAGGCATTTATACATGTTATTCACGGCCACTGTCAGATCTTGTTGCCTTTTGCATGAACATACAAGACTGCATCATTAGCATATATTTGAAGTTTTTTTTTTTTTAAAAAAACACATTTTATTGCAGCTTTTTGAAATATGCATTACAGTCAAAGACAATCATAACTGCTTCAACAGCTGTGTATAAAAACAATAAACCCCAAACAATCCCACCCTCCCACAAACTGCACTGCTAGTGCGACAAGAATTATTTTAGTAATAAAAAAATAATAACAATAATAATAATAATAATAGTAATAATATAAATGTTGATAATAATAATAATAATAATAACAATAATAATAATAATAATAATAATAAAATAATGATAGTAATAATATGAAGAAGAAGAGCAAGAAAAAAAGAGGGAAAGAAAAACAGAAAAATAGTAGAAATAACAATTAAGATTGAGTATTATTATACCTTAACAAAATAAGCGAATTGTCAATAAATACTTGTATTATATATTTGAAGTTACATATATCGTCATTTATAAATAAACTGAAAAGCAATGGTCCCAATACTGACCCCTGTGGTACTCCAAAACTGTTGCCACGAGACACTGATTTCATAATCTCTACTCCTACAGATCCCTGATATTCTTGATGAAACGTCAGATTTAATCCAGTTCAGTGCATTCAAAGAAAAGTTGAAGAGGAAAGTCAAAGGCTTTTCTAAGAAAACAGCACCAATTACACCTCCTGCATCGAACTTTGACTTGATGCTTTCCAGGAAGAAGCAGACAGCCGTGTCAGTGGAGTGATGTTTTCTAAGGCCGAACTGCATCTGGTGTAGAAGAAATGGACTCTGATCTTTGAAGAGTTGCTCAGCCACCAGCTTTTCCATTGTCTTGGGGACTGTCAGAAGTATACTTATGGGTCTGTAATTACTAATTATGGCTGGATTATTAAAAATTGGTGTGATGACAGAGCACTTCCGGGGTTCAGAGGAAGCCCCGCCTCTTACTGAACTATTGATAATAGTTATTAATGGTGCTATAAAAGATTCCTTGTAGTTTTTCAGAAACACTGCATCCATACCCAACGCATCCTTGGCCTTAGAGCGTCAAAGACCTCAGATAATCTGGTCAACGTGTGACTGAGACCCTTCACATGAGTAAAATATTGGTTCCTACAAAGGGATGGACAGAATCCGGTCAACCAGAGGTCCAGAGACAATGAAATAATCATTTAGAGCTGTTGCAATGTCCCTCAAATCATGAACTGTACTTGCATCTACTTGTAGATCTCTAATGTCTTTATTTACTACATACTTAATCACATTTCTTAAGCATTTCCTCTTGAATTAGTTATTTACATTAATAAAAAGAAATTGAAGCGAAGTTTTGAATGCATGGTCTCTACGTTTTCATCTATGACAATATGTTTGATTGGTTTACATTCATTTTCTCAATAAAGGTGGACACTGTTGGAACATGCTCATACATGTATTGCAGTCATCACTAACATGTCTATAAATGAGATGATCAGTCCAGACGGTACTGTTTAGGGTCTAAATTAGGATCATCCCTCCCTGGTGCTCTCATTTGTTCTGCTCCCCGGACAGATGAGTCTGTCATTAGGTAACCTTCTTCTGAAGAGAATTAGGTTCTGACACAGTAACCATGTCGAGTGTTGACAGGACAAGGTCCATACATGTTTTGGAGGAAGACGTCACTCTGGTGGGTCCTTTCATGATCTGGGTAGAATTAGATGTTTAGGTTTCCAAGTAAGATCATTTCTTTCTTTACATCACATTTAGGTAACATCTGTTTGTCATAGGAAGCATCGGTGGCTGATGGAGGTCTGTACATCCCTGTCAGTGTCATGGACATCTGTGGAGAGAAGGTCAAAGCTGAGACGGTGACTAACTCAGAGGATCAAATCTGTCCTGTCCTGCTCATGAGCGCCTCCTTCAGTTCATTTCTCAGTTATGAAACTCCTCTCTGAAATCTGCTGAGATGCTGAACTCCGTTTCTGTTTCGCTCCAAGAGTAAAGGCATTTATCTCATCAAGATGAAGGTCTTATGTGTTTGACCTTAAACTTTTCAGGACAAGCATTCCCACCAAGTCTGGTTTTGTTGGACATGTGAACAGGAAGAGAATATTTCCTGCTCCAGCTGTGATCTCACGCTGATCTGAGGTTAAGTGAAAGAAGCAGTCTGGAGGTTGACCCTCTCTGTTAACACTCAGCTCAGACTGCCAACATTATGGCACTGGGCTTTATGGGAGACGATGGGAGACCGTTTGTCTCTCTGGCATCATGTCGGGGCCTTTATTTTATTTATTCATCTTTGATTACAGAGACTTTTCTCTTTAGAGACAAAAGTTCAGTTATGAACCACCGGTTTCTTAGATTTAAGTGGAGATGGCGTTCATTAACCCGTCCATCATCTTCTGCAGATCTGGGGGTCGCCTCAAGGGGGCAGCAGTCTAAGCATCTCCGCGACACTTCCTCCTGCTCTTCCAGGAGAACGTGAAGGTCTTCCTTCACGTTCTCCTGGAAGAGCCTCCAGCTGAGAAATCTAATGTCCCCAGCATGTCCTGGGTCTCTTCCCAGTAGGACCAGCCTGAAACATCTCCCCAGGGAGGCATCCAGGAGTCTCTTAAATGAGTGAACGTCTCATCCTATCTCTGATGGAGAGTCCAGCCACCGATCGACCTTTAGGCTCAGCTCTCTTCTCACCACAACAGACCAGAGTCCACAGTACTGCAGACGCTGCACCGATCCACCAAGACCCTGAGATACCTAAACTCCTGGATTTGAGGCAAACCTGACTCTTGACTAGGGGTGTGAAAAAAAAAAAATCGATTTGGCAATATATCGTGATCTTCGGCCCCCCAATATAATATCGATTTTTCAGCTCCTAATATCGATTTTTTTCAAAAACACTTATAATAAACAATAAATAGGTTGTTTTGAAGCAAATAGTTTTGACTCAGTTTGTCCTCTGAATGATCAATATCATCTAATGAACATATACAGCAACTTGATTTTTCATCTCTACTTTTAATTTTGATATTAACTGGGTAGAATATCGCAATGCATCGCGATATCGCGATAATATTGTATCGTGACCCAAGTATCATGATACATATTGTATTGCGAGGTCCTTGCCAATACTCACCCCTACTCTTGACCAGGGGCGTTTCTAGTCACCTTGGGGGCCCTATCGGCCCAAAAACACCAAGAAGATCATTAGATCCAGAAATCTTTTATTTTAAATAACAGAGGTGCACAGTGATGTAAGAAAACTTAAAATACAATATAACATATCAAACACAACTGAAAAGTGCAAAGTTTGACAAAAACACAATCAAGAAAAAAAAATATCACATGACATGCAGAAAATTCAAGAAGACATATGATATCGGCCTCTTCCAAATACAAATTAGTTACTGGTTAGCTTACTGTTAATTACTGTTTAAAAAAGCTAGGCTAAAGCGCAGTAAACACGTCATGTGCAGTTGTGGTTCGTGAGACTACAGACTGGGACAAAGTGGCATCATAACATTTTTTTTTAATAACGTCAGATTATACACGTTTAAATTTAGCACTTTCCCGTTCTCTTTTTCCTTCATCTTCTTGCTTTTTTTTTCTTTTTGCGTATCCTGACGGATACACTCGCTTCATTTTGAGTTTGAAGTACTGAAGAAAGCCAGCCACGGGCAGTTGTGTCATTGATATGGATCGATATTAGCCGTGTCTCAGGGTTTCCTTAACACACTAGGCAGTGACAGCTAGTGGGGACCCTATGTGGGGGGTTTCCAACATATCATTGTTGCAGTGTCTAAAGCAGTTCAGTCATTTTGTCATTGACAAAAGAACCAATGTCACCGCTGTCCTGGGGCCCCTTCCAGCTCGGGGCCCTAGGCAATCACCTAGTATGCCTACCCCATTGCGGCGTCTCTGCTCTTGACCCACAGAGACCATTTCACCCTTTTCCAACTGAGATCCAGTCTGCTAAGTCTCATCCTGTCTGTATTCAAACAGCATCATCTTTCTCCACCTCTGAGACCTCCTCTGCCTCCCCCTCCACTCTGTCTGTCTCCTGCAATCAGGTCAAAAAACAACTTGAGAAACTGAACCAGAACAAGGCTGCAGGTCCAGACGGTGTCTGTCCCAGAGTTCTCAAGACCTGCTCATTGCAACTCTGTCCGATTCTCCAGCACCTCTTCAACACCAGTTTGAGACAGAGAACAGTTCCTGTGCTGTGGAAAACATCCTGCCTTGTTCCAGTGTCTAAAAAACCACAACCAGCTGAACCTAATGATTACAGACCAGTTGCCCTGACATCTCACATCATGAAAGTCCTGGAGAGACTCTTACTGGCTCACCTCAACAAGCAGGTCAGCACCTTTCAGGACCCATTACAGTTTGCATATCGTAATGGGTTTGGGGTTGAAGACGCCATCATCTACCTGCTTCACAGAGCCCACTCTCATCCGGACCAATCAGGCAGCACTTTGAGGGTCATGTTCTTTGATTTCCCAAGTGCTTTTAATACAATTCAGCCTGCGTTGTTATGTGAGAAGCTCCATAAGTTACAGGTGGATTCCTCCACAACCTCCTGGATTTATGACTACCTCACAAACAGACCACAGTTTGTGAGACTGAAAGGTTGTGTGTCTGAGATGGAGGTCAGCAGCATTGGAGCACCACAAGGAACTGTTCTCTCACCATTTCTCTTCACGCTCTACACCTCTGACTTCCAGTCCAACTCTGAGTCCTGTCATCTGCAGAAATACTCTGATGACTCTGCAGTTGTTGATGTATCAGCAACGGACAGGAAGCAGAGTACAAAGAACTGGTCTGTCAGTTTGTGAAATGGTGCAGTAACAATCATCTCGTATTAAATACCAGCAAAACTAAGGAGATGATTGTCGACTTCAGGAGGAGCAAGAATCAACACAGCAGTGTTTCCATCCTGGAGAAAGGAGGTGGAGGTGGTGGAGGAATACAAGAACCTTGGAGTTCAGCTTGACAACAGACTGGAGTGGAAATGCAACACAGAATACATCTACAAGAAAGGTCAGAGCAGACTCTACTTTTTAAGAAAGTTGAGATCTTTTAATGTCTGCACCAAGATGTTGCACATGTTCTATAGGTCTGTTGTTGAAAGTACAATCAGCTTTGCAGCCATCTGCTGGGGCAGCAGCATCAGAACCAGAGACCTGGAGAAAATCAACAAACTGATCAAGAAAGCTGGATCTGTGCTGGGTGTAACTCTGGAGCCGTTGGAGCCGATTGTACAAAAAAGAATGCTGCACAAGCTGATGAAGATGATGGAGGACTCTTCACACCCTCTCCATGAAGATGATGGAGGACTCTTCACACCCTCTCCATGACACAGTGATCAAACAACAGAGTGTGTTCAGTGAGAGGCTTCTTCTGGTCCGTTTGAAGACAGAAAGATACAGAAGATCATTCCTGCCAGCAGCCATCAGCCTCCACAACAAGACTTAACACCTATTATTATTATTATTATTATTATTAATATTATTATTGCTGTCGTTGTTTGTTATTTATTTAAAAAAAAAAAAGAAAAAAAAAAAAGAGCCCTAATACTACAGTATTGAATTTCCCTTTATGGGATAAATAAAGTATTTTTCATTTCATTATTCTCTGTGCACTCACCAGCAACTTCATCAGGTGTTCAATTGTTCACGCTAATCGCTAATCAGCCAATCACATGGTGGCAGCTCAGTGGATTTAGGCATGTGGACGCGGTGAAGACGACCTGCTGAAGTTCAAAGCAGGAATCAGAACGACAAAGAAAGGGGAATGAAGTGTTTTCTTTGCCGTTTTCTGTCGAGGAACAAAGAACTGGTTATTGGTGGTTCTGAGCCAACTGTGGCACCACTTTGGTGGAAAAGGCCCATCAGAGCAGCTCTGCCAGGAACCCTTTCCTCCTCAAAGTGTCTCTGAGAGAGCAGAGATGGGTTCTCCTTAATGAAAGGGTTAAAACTCTTGTAACCGCTGGCCAAATTTTCTCTGATTAAGTTACTCTGTGTTTTAATGCTCTTGATGCTGCCAAAGCAGAACCAAGCCAATACTGAATATAAACAATTTAACATTTTTTGTCCAACCCCTGCATTTCCTCGTCTGAATCTTCCTGTGGGACCACACCACTGCTGTCGGGGGACTTCCTGAGCTTTCACCCAGCTAAAAGGTGCTGTTGCTAAGTGATGACGCTGCGGCTCTGGAAGCGTCTCCTCCCCGCCGGTCGCTCGGCTACCCGGGCCAACACCAAAACCAAAGCGCGCCCGAGGACTCTTCAAACACGCCCATTCTTCACTTTCAGCGGCGTTTCCTGCTCCCGCCTCCAGAAGCTCCGGGGGCCCTTTGGTGGGCTTTCAGCTGCAGACACTGTCGTCCTCGTGTAGACCTGCTCCGACAGAGCAGCAGCTTTGTCTGCTGCGTCAGGAGGAAGAAAAGTGACCTGGTGTCTGTGGAAGTGCTCTGGCAGCCGACGGACCTCATACGGGGTTTTTATGCTCGGAGGACGACTGGACGCTGAGACGGAGAGTCCACACTGAGCCCACACAAACAACCTTTAAACGTCCCCTTTGTTTCGGCATGAACGACTCCGACTCCGGCCTTTGTGTTCCCGCCGTACTGCTTCCTGTCTGTTGGTTTTAAGTGTCACATTAGGAAGAAGGTGTCGGGCGGCCCGCAGAGGACGGTCATTGTCGGGAGAACGGCAGCTCTGGTGGCCCGGACCGCAAACTGCATCTCCGCAGACGGCGGTAAACCCCCAGCCGGTCCGTGGCCCGACACCTCTGACCTCCGACCAGAGAGGAGGAAGCTGCTCCGATCCTCTTCAGCATTTAATTTTAATGAACCATAACTTCGGTTCATTGAGGTTTTTGGATATTCACTTCTGCAAAGCTCTCCTAAAGTCCCACTGTTGCATTTCAATCAGGTTGAGGTCTGGACTTTGACTGGATCATTTACTCATTTCTGTTTCAGCTAATCTGATGTAGATCTGCTGCTGTGTTTGGGATCATTTCCTGTCACATGACCTAGCTTTAGTCATCAGATGGATGACCTCACGTTTGTCTCTAAAACACTCTGGTATACAGAGGAGTTCATGGTCCAAACAAGGACCGCCAATGTGTCCAGGTCCTGTGGCTGCACAACAACCCAGATCATCACGCCTCCACCACCGTGCTTGACAGTGGGTATGAGGTGTTTCTGCTCTGGTTTTCTCCAAACATCGTTCTGGACATTGAGGCCAAACAACTCCACTTTGTTCCAAAGAACTTTGCTCCAGGGGTTTTGTGGGTCGTTCAGATGCAGTTTTGTGGACCCGTAAACCTGTGAAAGTGCTTTTTTATATATACAGAAAAGTCTTTCTCCAGGAAATCCTTCCAAGTAAACTCTACTTGTTCAGAGTTCCTCTGCTTGTGCTGTCATGGACTTTAACATTTAACACAGAGAGACCAGGACCAGACGAGTCGGTAACAGTCGTTTAGCTTCGCTGCCAGTCAAGTAGAAACAGCCCTTGATTTGCGTCTTTTTTTTAAACGGCTTTTAACTCCCTCCACTGCTACAGCTCCAGATGTGGTTTCATTGGACAGAGGATGCTGTTTTTCTGCCTGGCAGCCTGACTTTAAAGGGTCTATCCAACATGTTTGACATGCGAGTACGATGCGCCCTCGGCCAGCCCAACAAACTCTTCTTCTTCGCGTGAACGTGCGGTGGTAGATGCTACGATCATCGCTCACCTTAACTAAAATAAACACAAACGTGGTTTTACAAGACTTAACAGCAGGCTTGCATTTATTTAACAGAAAGCCAAAGAAGAGAAGCTAAAGTTGGAGAAATACGGTCTTTCCTGGTAATCCTGATCTGTTACTAGACCTACTGAAAAACTGGGTAGGGCTTTCTGGCACTGCATTGAATTGGTTTATGTCCTATCTAAAAGACAGAGACTACTTTGTGTCTATAGGTAACTATAAATCTGAGCAAACTAAAATAACTTGTGGAGTTCCTCAAGGCTCCATCTTGGGGCCACTGCTGTTCCCACTTGCTCAAATTATTTCCTCCTGTTTTAATGTACTTTTTAATGCTCTGTAATGCTTCATATGTTTTATGTAAAGTACCTTGAATTGTCTTGTACACAAAATGTGCTACAAATAAACTTGCCTTGCCTTACTGGAGCATCCTGGTTCAGCCGGAGACGCCTCAGAGTCATTTCATCCCCCAACCCTCCTTCTGGGGAAGAACTGCAGAAGTCCAAGTTTGAAGAAGTAACAAACGCAGCACGACTGCCCGTCTGGACCTGAAACCGGGAGTTTCTCAGCTCTGAATCCTTCTGTCGTCATGCAGGCCGACCTCAGACAAGCACCGGGCCTCAGATCCTTGGAGAGGCGGAGCAGCGAAGCAGTTCGACCCTGCAGTCTGCTGGAAAAAAAAACATCTATTTTCTCCAATTATTTTCCCGCTCTTCCAAATGTGACAAACGTGACATCGCGGGATTAAAAAAATATGGTTGAACTGAAAAATTAAAGCCTCGGCTCTCAAACGAAGCCTGGAAATCAGAAAATGCATCATTCATGTCTTAATGGCTTATTGATCAAAAATAGTGGTTTGAACGGGAGTCGGTGAGCATTTTTCAGTCCCTTGGAGACGGAAGCTGGTGTTGAGATTTCCTCTGGTTCACATGGACTGATTTCAGTGGAACAGAAGGTTCGAATTCATGCAAAAATGAACAGAATCACTTCTAATACAACATTTGAGAAATATTGTAACTTTTATTTACATGAAGTGTAAAGTGTGCAAATGATTCTCGGCCTGATACCGGAGGGTTAACGCTAGGGGTGTGAATCTTTCACTCACAAAACGATCCGATTCAAATCTTGATTCACAGGCTACGATCCGATTCAGGGACGATTCATAAAAAATATTAAACGATTCGATTCGGTTCGCTTCAGTTCGATTCAATAGAAATTGACAATTTAACCCCAACTACTTATTTTGCTTTATTACTGAGAAGAAAAAGAGAAACACAAATTTAATTTCAAAATAGTATTCTTTTGTTTATTTAATGTCCAAGAGACAGTCCACCAGGCCTACTGAACATAAATTCAGACAACATTAACTTAAGCCTTTACAATATACCTGGGGGGATAATTGACATTACATAATGAAACACAAAACTCTCAATCTGGTGTTCCTCACTTCACAGGTTTGCAAAACTCTGCTCATACTTAAAATCCAATTCTTACTTTCCCTCAACAGAAAATAAAAGATAAAAATGGCACAAAGTTTAATTATTCCTGCTAATGTGAGAATACACTGAGCATAAGGCTGAGGTTAAATATCAAAATTAAGAGCAGTTGTTATGAAACAATTAAGTTCTCTATTAAAGGCAAAAATTCAGAATGACTAGTGATTCAGTCACTGGTGAACTTCAACAGTAAAACATAACTGACAACAAGATACATGGATCCAAAACTTTAGTAAGCAGTTATAGAAAATAGCATGTTAAATTCAACATGTCTTTTTGATGCCTGTAACTCTGAACATTAGCTTTTCTTAAATTTTTTTTTAATCACAAAAAGCTCTAAACCTGAATAACTAATACTTCAGGCATGAAAATCCCTCACCTTTCAGCGAAATTTGCCATTTTGAAGTCAAAAAGGGTGACCTACGTGAATTGTGTAGATCCGAGGAGTTTTCTATTTTGAGAGGGGAGGGGGTGTTGGAGTCAGGAGATTTTTTTAAAAATTTAATTATCATATAATTGCCCTAATAAGCAAACTGAGCACTTCAAAACCGTCCCTTTAAATGACACTTGGACGGTCAGTAAATCCTGTCCAGAACCAGTCAGGCGAGATTGTTCCATTATTCCAGGCAGACCAACGTTCTTCATTCATGTGTACTGGGAGGTTTCATTGCTAAACGGGACAAGTAGCAGGACCTAGTGATGTCCACGCCGGGGACGAGGCAGACGAGCGTACGTTCACATTTCCTACCTACATTTACCAGTGGTGAGAAGCACTGTATATTTCATCCTCGTTGTCTGACATGTTGCTAGCTGCTCTCTCAGCTACGTAGCTGACATCACGACTCTTACAGGTACAACGTCAACACTGGAGTCTCGTGAGAGTTCACGCGCCCGTTGGCACAACAATGGCAAGTCTGGGTCGCTGGACCTCAGGAAAACCGATTTGCGGCTGTAAATATGGGACATCAGACCGTTCGTAGTGCATTTTTACCAATCCAGTTCTCCATTGACCGATGCACTCGGATCTCATACGTCACAGACCGATAACTGATTCAAATCGGTTTATCTTTACACCCCTAGTTAACGCTATTTCTGGAATCAGGCCCTCAGATGTTCATAATCAGCTCATAATCAGACAAAACCTGTGCTTCCAGACTGGAACGGCCTTAAAGCGCTTAATTGGAATATAATTGCTTACTCTCTCTTTAAAATGCGCTGAGACGGCTGCAGCACAGCTCAGTCGCAGGTTTGACTCCCAGCCCATGACCCCTCTCTGCATATCTGCCCCAGATTCACAGCAAATGAAGGCCACCAGTGCCCCTCCCCCCTCGAACAAAAAGGTGCATTGAGATGACTTTTGTTGTGAACTGACGCCTGCAGACAGTGTTTCATTATTTCTGTCTGATGAGCTGAAGTGACACCGTTCTGCAGCCGTAATCTTTAAATTCCCTGTTTTTTTCATTATTTCAGAGAGCGGAGCGCAGCAGATCGAGCTCTGATTGGACCAAAGCGCAGCGGCTCTATAATGAGCCGAGGCGGCTGCGGCCCCGTCTGCGGTAATGAGACTCGGGCTCACAAAGACGGCGGATGCGGAGCTCGACGAGGTCGGCGAGGTTGGGGGGGTCGAGAGGTCATCGATAACGCCGGCGTGTCCAGACGACGTTATCGCCTCGCCTCTGACACAAAGGTCGACCTTGAAGGCTGAAACCTTCGGAGATCCTCGTTCTTGAGCTCCAGCAGCCGCAGATCTGCCTGTGAAGAGCGTCTGAAACAACACGCTGCATAAAAACATGAAGACTTCCCGCCGCGGAGCAGAATAGGACATATTTTATTGATAATCTTTACAGCAAGTCTTCTCCTGGGGAAATTTACAGGCTGTTCTTGAGCTCTAACTCCCCTTTTCTCCACGTGCAGTAGGGGTGAGTATCGGCAAGGACCTCGCAATATGATATGTATCATGAAATTGGGTCACAATTCAATATTATCGTGATATATCATAATATATCACGATATATTGCGATATTCTATCCAGTTAATATCAAAATTAAAAGCAGAGATGAAAAATCAAGTTGCTGTATATATTCATCAGATGATATTGATCATTCAGAGGACAAATTGAGTCAAAACTATTTGCTTCAAAACAACCTATTTATTGTTTATTATTAGTGTTTTTGAAAAAAATCGATAATAGAAGCTGAAAAATCGATATTATATTGGGCGGCCGAAAATCACGATATATTGCCAAATTGATTTTTTTCACACCCCTAACATGCAGTCAGACGCACCAACGTCGCCCCTCCCCCCACTGCTTCCACAGGATTAAAGGTTCTGCTAATCATGAACTGATGAGCAGCAGGTGTGCAGATGTTTTGCCGGTGAGATCAGGTGCCACATGACGGTTTCAGAACGAGGAAACAGCTGGATGGTTAATTAGATTAAAACGGTTCAGGAAGAAGCTCCACCAGGTAGACGAGGACGTTTCTGCTGTTGGTTTGACTCGACTGGCGCACAGAGAACGCCCAGGGCTATAATAGTTTTGGATTTTCCATTAGTTTTAGTTTTTATTTAGTTTTTCCAAATTCAGTTAGTTTTAATTCCTTTTTAGAGCAGTTTTGCTAGTTTTTATTCATTTTTGTTTTGAAATACTTAGTTTTAGTTTAGTTTTTATTCGTTTTATTTTGTAAATTAGGGTTGTAATTTTGGTTGGAGTGAAGCACTGAACTTTTTGAAGGCTATCGAATCACATAGTCGTGTTTACATTCTGGTCTCAATAAACATATTTATCAATGTGTCTTCCCTATTGTGGTGTTCCTGCGTATTTACTGACCAGCAGCTATCTGGTCTCCATGAAAACAGTCCATTATAGTTGTTGTTTTCTCCCGTTCCTTCCCAACGCTGACTGGCCTGCAGCTGTAGCTTCTCTTTCCAGGGGGCTAGCTTAGGCTAGCTTATCCAGGTAGTCTCGGTTAGCCTTCTTTCCAGGGGGGTAACTTAGGCTAGCTTATCCAGGTAGTCTTGGTTAGCCTTCTTTCCAGGGGGGTAGCTTAGGCTAGCTTATCCAGCTAGTCTTGGTTAGCCTAAGCTTCTCTTTCCAGGGGGCTAGCTTAGGCTAGCTTATCCAGCTAGTCTTGGTTAGCCTTCTTGTGTGAGTTTTTCAAATGGACTTTCAGATTTGTGGGTTTTTTTCTCCTTGAGAAGTATTCCACACATTGTATCACCTGCTTCTACAACAAGGCACTTATTTTTATCGTTAACACAGTCATAGTCAAAGAAATCCCAAATAGGACTGAGACGCTTTCTCCCAACTTTTACCGCAGCCATCACTGATGATCACTTTAGTTTTTTTTTTTGTTTTTTTTTTTTGCGGTTGTTGTTGTATGGCGGAGCAAAGTTAAAAGATTTCAAACGTTTATAAGGGGAAAAAAATTACAAACATGAAATTGAAGGACGTTCTTGAAATTATTATAGTTAATTTTAGTTTGTTTTATAAACACATAATACAGTTTCAGTCAGTTATCCTTTTTTTAAAAACTCGTTTTTATTTTATTTCAGTTAATGAAAATGTTTGTTCAATTCTAGTTTTCGTTATTTCGTTTGTCTTCATTAACGATAATAACCTTGGAGAACGCCACAGGTTATAACGCAGCACTGATGTGTATGACGTGTTCGTTCACATCGTCCGCCTCCAAAGCGTCGCCCGACGCAACACAGCCGAGCCCTGGTCACGTTAATCTCTGAAGCCACTGGCGAGAGTCGGAGAAAAGAGCAGCGAACGTCTCTGACGCCGCAACTCAGCCGACGAGCTGCAGCGCTGAATGTCCCAGGATGCACCATTACTGCAAAGCGGCAGGCCACTTCAGAGAGCTGCAGAGGGATTACCCACCAGAGTCAAAGAGGACAGATCAGTGTTTACTGACGACTGGTTCTTCGTGAATCATTGACGAGCGCCGCTCGTCCAAGTGTCTGTCTCACTTTAATCTGTGTCTTGGTGTTTTCTCTCTGTGTTCCTGTCATGTCTCAGTTTGAGGCGTTGTTGGTTTCTCATGTTTCAGTTTCTGAGACTGTTGTCTTCGTGTTGCTCTTTCTGCCCAGTTTGTGTGAAATATTTGTGTTCCCTCCTGATCACATGACACAGATCGGAAGGACAGTCTGCAGAAGAAGAACTGGACCAACCCTCGTGATGTCACCCTAAAGCGGGGGTCACGCAACAGCGGACTCCGGTCCGCATCCGGACCGGGAGATGTTCTATCCGGACCCATGACCAATGCAAAAAATCAATACAGTGATCCCTTGGCACTTCGGAGTTTTAGTTATTCGTGGATTTTTTCAGAAATATATAATATAATTTAAAAAAAATTTAAAAATCGTGGAAACATCACAGGATGTTGTGCGCGTTCTCTCACAGTGAAGAAATGCTGTGAGCCAGCCTGGCCCCTTTAAGAAGGTGGCCTTATGGGTAGTGGTGTGGCCTTATGGGTAATATAGTGTGTATGTGTTGTGGGATGGCAGAATAAAAACGGGGTTAGATGAAAAGTGTAGTGAGCATCAACAGCAGCCCAGCGTGTATAGATTTACATTCTCTGTTAACCGACAGGAGCCCAACAATACAACCTGTGTGATGTTACAAGTTCCTGCAGTGACAGAATAAAGTGCTCGATCCATGCAGAGAAAACCAGACTGTTTCTTTTGTTGTTGTTAGCGTGTTAGCCGCTAATTACGAGCCCAAAATAGCACAATACCCACGGTTTCTTTACTACGGTTCAGAGACCAGAGGCTGTGAAGGTAACAGAAAGACCACAGTTGAGCCTTTGTCTTGTTTCGCTGCAGTGCCTCGCTACTTTTTTGCAGTTTTTAAACACGCTATTGAGCCTCCGGCTCCAGTTCGTGGATTTTGATTTAAGCGGGGGGGCGCCGGCCCCCATTAACCACAAAAAATAAGGGATCACTGTCGTGTCATTTTCACAGAGCGGTTTTGAACGACTGTGGATATTTACAGCGGGCGCTGCTACTACAGTTAATACGGTAAGCTAGCTGGTAGTCAGAGACGTAGCCTGGAAACGCATGTTTGTTGTTGGAAACGGAGCCACTCATGGCCGAAGTCCCTCTCTGACATCGCATCAACTAGAATACAGTGGCCACATGCAAATTCTCCGTGCAAATCATGATTATATTCCCAGAATTCATTGCAACCCCCAAACCAAACCACACTTACATTATTCCCAGCATACCCAAAATCAGTCACACAAGCACAAACTCTAGCACAGCGCAGGAAGAAACCAAAGTAGATACCACGGAGACATCGTGACTTGCTCGAAAAAGAGAAAGGTAGACACTAAAACCGTTGTTTTAAAGACGAATGGACAGCAAAATATATGTTTATATTATATGGCCTGTCTGCCTCATAAACTCTGAGACCGTGGCATTTATTAAAAGTGGAAATGTGAAACGCCACTTTGAGATGAAACACAGTACTTTTTATTGTTTTTTAGTTTCCTGAATGTACATGAGTTTACTTTTTTTTTTATCTAAAGAGGCCTTCAATTCAGGAAGAAAGAAGGACAGTTCAAAGAAAAATGTTTAATGAAAAAGTCAACACCCTTTTTTTGCACTTTTTAGGTTTTTTCAGGGTTTAATTTTTTACTTTAAGAGGCCTTCAGTTCTTCAGGCATGGACTTGCACTATTATTGATTTCATTCTGAGGTTTCACTTTTGCTTGATTTGAAATAAAGGCCTTAAGCTTAATTGACTACATGGGACTGCTTTTATTTATGATAAAAGATATGGAATATGTTGGAATATTTCCTGCATTTGAGGTTGAAATAAAAATTAGTTTCTTTTTCAAAATGCGGGACTTTGGTTCGGACCTTCTACTTAGGCGAAATTTAGTAACCGGACCTCTGTGACTGTTAATTGACCTTTCAGTAAGCACCGCCCCCTCCCTAGTTACTGTTGCTAGGTCGGCAATCTCGCTGCACCTCCATTAAGGACAATGTTATTTTGCCATTTTTCCGATGCCTATCAACCATATTTACATTACACTAGAATAACGGCGTGTTGAAATATTGCTACTGGGGACCTGCAACAGTGACTCGAGGTGTCCAGAACGTTTGGAGGGACATTTTTATTCCCTTTTAACAAGATAAAACAAACAGTGGAAATCTGCAGGCTGTGGTTCAGTCATGTGTCCGTCCACACAATCAACTGAACGTGGGGAAAGTTACAAAACACGCCTACATTTACTCCAAGGTAAGTTTATTTTGTTTATTAGATGATTGATTTAACCACCGTTTAGTAAAAGTAATATGATTTAGCAGCAGGGAGGGTGATGAGTGAAAACATCTCTCCGTTAGCATTCCGGCTAACTCGCTAGCCACCTATAAGCCTGCCTCATTGTCTACAAATATATCTGACCCTGGATATTTATTTTGTTAGGTATAATATGAGGCTAGTGATGTTAACGTCACTTTATTAATTATATTAATACAATGCTGCGACTGTCTGATGTTAACATAGCTCTGGTGTGGGACAGACCTATGGACCAGAGCTAATGCTAACAGAGAACTCATCACCCTCCTTGCCGCTAAATCATATTACTCACTGTTAAGGCTAATATGGAGATGCGACCTGCGTGACTGAGGAGGTGAAATCTCCAGACCACAGATGAGAGTCAACACCAAGCAGAAACCACAACAACACGTCGCAGCTCCAACTGGATCCCAGTTTGAGCTCCGACTCATGTGTCGGTAAGAGCTTCTCCTCAAGCAGGAGGCCTCGTGATGCAGATCCGCTCCCTCCCTTTCTTCACTTTAAACAGCTGCAGGATAATTAGAGTGAGTTTATTTCTTTTCATTTTGGTGTAATCATATAATGAATTCGTACATGAAGGCGGCTCAGGTCCTGCGGCTCTGCTGCAGGAAATCAAAGCAGAGGAGATGCTGTATGAACTCCTCCCCCTCCCCCTCTCCCCCTCCTCTCGGGACTCCATGATTAGAAGAGGAGAAGCTGGTTTTCCTACATTTGCTCCCATGAAGTGAGTATTATCACACTCCTCCTCACAGATCATTAACTTCAGAGGTGAACACTCTCCGTGGGACGCCGCCAGCAGCAGCAGAACACGAGACGGAGAAACTTTCAACTCCGCTTTCTCTCTGATTATTTACAAATGTGAAGCCGTAGCCCTTCGGCACGTCCCGGTCCACGTTCAGGGTCGCACCCGGGTCCGACCGGTCCCGGTGTTCGTTTCAGATTATTGAGGCCAGAGATGTGCTGTTTGTGTTCTGTGATTAAAGGATGAGAAAGAGGAGATCTCTGAAGACACATGAGTCAAGAGGAGTTGATCAGAGACGGTCTTCTCAACAAACCATCTGAAATTACCCTGTAACACCCACATTGCAAATATGCAACAAGCTTTTTTGAGGGGCAGGGCCAAAAAAGTAAAATTCCATTCCAATATTTTTATGTATATTTTATTACCTGTATGTCCCTCAGTTGTAAATATGCAACAGAATTGCCGTCATCTGTCTCCTGATCTCAGGACTACAGATTTCAAAATGGCTTCCTTCATGTGAAGCTTGTGCTTGCTCTGGCTCACCGTTTGAGACACCAAAATAACATACTTCAAAGAAAGTAATCAAGTAAAATTGAATAAATCTAGTTAAAACAATGTCTTTAGACATCATACATTTTACTATTTAATTTTCCTGAAACAATATTTTTGTTAGAACCATAGTTATGAAAGTGTTGCAAATATGCAACTAGCCAGCTAATATGTAGCTAGTGTGTGCTGTACAAACTGCACAGAATGATAGCTTACACTGTGCATATAGGTTTGTGCTGAAGATTCTGCTAATCATTTATCATTTAGATAAATAAATCAAAACATATTTATTTTTTTGATTGATTTTGGGCCCAACTGAAGCACAATCATTGGCGCTACATGTTCACCTTGCAGTTGCTGTTGATCGTCAATTTTATTTTCTTGCTAAGAATGTAAGCAAAGCCTAGACTTAGTGTTGTTTATTTCAAATATATACTAGTATAGCTCATAATTGGCTTTTATTTCAGCAATGATGGCATTGTCATGAAAGAAATTCCCAGTTGAAGATGTTCTCCAGTTTCTTGATAACGGTGATGACGACAGTGAAGTCGAAGCTCTTGTAAACTGCAGAAGCCTGGCAGATGCAGTTTTTGCAATGATGGGTATCCTGACACAGCTTGTGACAAGTGTGATGTCCAATTATGTTTCAAAGAGAAGCGTGACTGTTACAGGGCCTACCATGCACAGTAATCTAGATAAAGAACATAGGACAGTTGTTTGGACAGCTAATGTCAAAGGTCACACCATTTCAGAGACCAGTTCATTGTGTTATTGCAACCCAGAACATGTTTGCACTGTTTATTGCAATTTTCTATGTGCTTTATGTGTACATTTTTATTTAGATTGATTTACGTTACATTTTTATTTATTGACATAATATTTTTTTTGATTTGTTCTTCATTCTTCATTTATGACGTTTGTGTTTAGCACTTTATATTCAGAATATTCAATGAAGGTCTACTATGTAAATTTCACTATATCTTTTTGCAAAAAGATCTGCAGAGAATGACTTGGATTGTCAGAAAAAATTAACCAGGAAAGCCCAGAGTTGCAAATATGCAACATTGCCTAAAATCATCAAGAATGGTCTGATTACAAAAAAATCCACTAAAAATGGTTTATTCCCACCCAAAAAAGATGCAACATCAGCCCAAATAATTTTTTTCAATGAGTATTCATATGCTTGGGTACTACAGGGTTAAAGACAGTTTAGTTCTGGCGCTGTTCTTCCTAGAATTGGACGTCCAGCCAAGAGGACTCCGAAGACAACACAGCATCCTCAGTGAGGTAAAGAAGAACTCATGAGGACCAGCTGAAGTCTTGGAGATGTCACTGGAACTTGAAACATCTCTGTTCACGAGACCTCGACAGAGGAAGACGTTGCTCTCCAAGAAAAAATAAATCAATGCTGCGATTTTGAGGTTTACCCAAGAACAGCCCGACAGCCTGCAGCGCTACTGGGAGGGGATTTCGTGTCCTGATCAGACGCTGATCATCCATTTGAACCTGATGTGTTTGAGCAGGGACCAGAACGGTCTAGAACTCCTGCTAAAGCTAGGGCTGTGAAAAAAAATCAATTTGGCAATATATTGTGATTTTCGGCCGCCCAATATAATATCGATTTTTCAGCTCCTAATATCAATTTTTTAGGAAAATAGTTTAATTTTCACATTTAAATTGTTTAAAATTTAAATGTGCAAAAACACTACTAATAAACAATAAATAGGTTGTTTTGAAGCAAATAGTTTTGACTCAATTTGTCCTCTGAATGATTAATATCATCTGATGAACATATAGAGTAACTTGATTTTTCATTAATTTCAATATTAACTGGGTAGAATATCGCAATATATCGCGATATTTTGATAATATTGTATCGTGACCCAAGTATCATGATACATATCGTATTGTGAGGTCCTTACCAATACTCACCCCTACTCACGGCCCAAGTGCAAAAGTACTCTGATCAGTTGCTTTTCTCTGCAAGTGACTTCGTTACGTAGCCTGCTGCTCCCTTAAACCAGCAGTCCTTTCATGGTCGTGATGGAACAACCAGCCTTAACGAACTTTTGCATTAATGAACCTGAAGAGCTGGGACCAGGGGACGTCCTCAAACCTGCCGGCGAGCCTTCAGATCCAATACGAACGCTCTTTCATGAACTCGGCTCTTTCTTGCTTCTCATCTCCAGCTTCCTGTTTCTCTCCACAGAAGGTCAAAGCCTCTGCAAATGTGATTAATTAAAAAGCATGAGTGCCAATAATTTATCAAAACCCTGAATTTTTTCATATCAGAAAAGAGCAAAAAAGTCTCTGAAATGATGTTGATTTAAAAAATGGAAGGCAGTGAAGATAAGAGTGATTTATATTCAGTTTGGAAACACTTTTCAAAAGAATCTCACATGATTGGGCGGACAGTCAGATAACAGTTTGTCTTTCAGCCGCTCTTCAGTGGTTTGTCAGGCAGAATAAACTTAATCAATTTACGGCGGCAGCGGTTTGAAGTCCGGCGCTGAGAACGGGCCTCATTGTGCTGCTCGGAGATCAGAACGTCAGGCTCGCTCTCTGCTCAACACATGGTCTCCGGACTGGATCAGACCAGGTCTGCTGGTCTTTGGGGACCTGCAGACTCTGATCAGAGCTCTGCCATTCTGGCCATACTTTGGTCTGTCACGGACCTTATTGGTGGATGCTTGAAGGAGATGGTGGTACTGGACTGGTTCTAGAACCAGCTCACAGCTGGTTCAACTTTGCAACATTTTAAGAACTGATTTTCTGAAATTTTCAGCCATTCTTGGTCCAGAATTTAAAAGCCAGCAGCGTTAAACCAAGTTTATCTTGTTTTGCCTGAACCGCATCCATCCATCCGTCCATCCATTCGTTCATCATCTATCTTCCTACTCCAGGCCACGGGGGTCTGCTGGATCCTAACCTACTGGTTAGTGATTAATCCTAATCCTAATCTACTGGGGAAAGGAGGTTTGCACAGATTTCCAGAAACTGCCTTAACTTGTCCCTTAGCAGCCACCTCAGCCCTCGCCTCTGCACACAAGAGTCAAATACTCACCAGCAGTCTCCTGCTTCTGTATCAACATGGCGGTTAGGTGTGTTACTAGGTTTCTGCTGCACGTCTTTCCTCCATGCTGTGAGTCTGTGATCAGCAATCAAAGGCCTGTGCTCTCTTTTATTTCTTTGTTTGCACAGATTTAGTGTTGAGAAAATAAGTCGAGCCGTACCTGGTAGGTGAGTTGAGTGGTACCCGGTAGATGAGTTGCCTGGTACCCAGTAGGTGAGTTGATCGGTACCCGGTAGCTGAGTTGAGCAGTACCCGGTAGATGAGTTGACTGTTACCCGGTAGCTGAGTTGAGTTGAGCGGTACCCGGTAGCTGAGTTGACTGGTACCCAGTAGCTGAGGTGAGCGGTACCCGGTAGCTGAGTTGAGCGGTACCCAGTAGCTGAGTTGACTGGTACCCGGTAGTTGAGGTGAGCTGTACCCGGTTGCTGGGTTGAGCAGTACCCTGTGGGTGAGTTGACTGGTACCTGGCAGATGAGTTGACTGTTATCCTGTAGCTGAGTTGAGTGGTACCTGGTAGCTGAGTTGACTGGTACCTGGTAGTTGAGGTGAGCAGTACCCGGTTGCTGAGTTGAGCAGTACCCGGTAGGTGAGTTGACTGCTACCCGGTAGGTGAGTTGACCGCTACCCGGTAGGTGAGTAGAGTGGTACACGGTAGCTGAGTTGAGAAGTACCCGGTAGATGAGTTGACTGTTACCCGGTAGCTGAGTTGAGCCGTACCCGGTAGCTGAGTTGAGCGGTACCCGGTAGTTGAGGTGAGCTGTACCCGGTTGCTGGGTTGAGCAGTACCCGGTAGGTGAGTTGACTGGTACCTGGCAGATGAGTTGACTGTTATCCGGTAGCTGAGTTGAGTGGTACCCGGTAGCTGAGTTGACTGGTACCTGGTAGTTGAGGTGAGCAGTACCCGGTTGCTGAGTTGAGCAGTACCCGGTAGGTGAGTTGACTGCTACCCGGTAGGTGAGTTGACTGCTACCCGGTAGGTGAGTTGACTGCTACCCGGTAGGTGAGTTGACCGCTCCCCAGTAGGTGGGTTGACTGGTACCCAGTAGATGAGTTGACTGCTACCCGGTAGCTGAGTCGAGCGGTACCCTGTAGCTGAGTAGAGTGGTACCCGGTAGGTGAGTTGACCGGTACCTAGTAGATGAGCTGACTGCTACCCGGGAGGGTAGCAAAAACGTGCAGGCACACGGCCCTTTCACGGATCAGTTTGAGACCCCTGCTCTATACTCTTTCCGGATTCACCAAGCTGATGTCATATAACCATTATCAACAGACAGCAAAAAGATGCATCTTTACTGCATCTTTGCAATCTAAACTTGAACATTTGGAACAAGATGGAGAAAAAAAAAATAGCCACAAGCAGCAGTCATCGGGGTCTGAGCAGATTCACAGCAATTCACAGCAAAGAGGAACTGGAAATGTCCAATCGAGATTAAAAAAACAGCAGCAACGGTGGATCCGACCAGTACAGACGGCTGAAAAAGATTATACACACAAGCCAAAGGACTTCCCCAACATCTATAACTGCCAGGTGAAAGATGTGGCTGCATTTGATCAGCAGGTGAGTCGAGGCTGCAGGAAAGGTTTGTTGAAATCAATTATATGATCTAAGCCGACTGTTTTTGAAATCCCCCAACAATATTTCCTCAGTACTTTTAGCTCAGGCCTACATGTTTAATTGAGTCTAGAGCAGGCCTGGAATTTCATGATTTGAGGGACAAGGCCACTTGGCCGTCAAAGGGGCATATTTTTGAGGGCACAAAGGCCAAATGCCAGGGCAACACGGCCATAATAAAAAAACACAATATGACATGATATGCTAATAAACGGCACAACACAGTTTTTAAATTCAGAACCTTGGATATTTTTAATAGGCTACCACAACTTTTGGACTTTTATCAAAGGGAAACAAACAACAAAATAGGCAATATCATTGACTTTTATCAGGTTATTACACAGCCATAAATTTAATTTAAATCGTTATCTGATAATGGGGATGGAGAACCTGTGGTCTTCCTAGGCCCATAAGGAAAAACAGTTGGCCTCCTTTTGGCAAATTCCTGCACCCCACCATCTTGCCACAGCAGCTTGGGCTAAAATAAGAAGAATCTAACAATTAACTATTGCATGAAAACCTTTTGAAGTAGGTGTCGTTTTTTGACAGTTTTTTGCTGCATCTTCGAGAGCTCTTTTGCGACTAATCTCGACTCGTTCCCGTCTTGGCATTCTTCTTTCTGAGGAAAAAAAAGTTTCGAATGAATATGTTAAATATTTTTCAATAATAATATCACGTTTTCATAGCCTATTGCAGCCATTCCCAAACTTCAGAATACCAAGGCCCAATTTGAAATGTGAAAAATCTCCGCGGCCCACCGAAACCTTTAATCACAACTGTGATCAACATTCAGGACTAGAAGCTACGTTCTGACATTAATGTAAGGGGTCAACAAATAAGGTGACACTTGTCATATTAAGTTAGGTTGACAGTAGAATAACACTTAACTGGTTTGTTTTATTACTTCTTAATGTTTTTAAATCATGTCGTTGATATTTTACAGTAGTTAAAAACATATTTAAAAAAGATCCAGGATTTAAAACATATTTGTTTAATTTTAATGACCTCTCACAGCCCACCTGCAGTCCCACGACGGCCCACCAGGGGGCCGCGGCCCACACTTTAAGAATCACTGGCCTAATGAAAGAGTTTAGGTTTCACTTTCACACACCTGAAGTCTCAGAAGTGTATCGTGTATAGAACACGGAATGTCGGAGTTTGAATCAATCTATTTTAGCATCGTCATCCTGCCTGTAAGTTGTTGTTGATTCATATGTCAATCGTGAGTTTATGTGTTATCTAGTCACAGATGTTTTTTTTTATAATCGAATTCGATTATAAATGGCATCCTGATTTTGGTGATGAAATGAAGACTTAGAAGCAAAGCTTCGCTGCACACATAGAAGAGAGACAGAGAAGTTGATTTGGCGGGAAAGGGATTATTTGAAGGCTTTAGTTTACGATAAAACAGCTGATTGCAGGAGACCGTTTACTTGGGTTGTCTTAGCAACCATAGCTCAGTATTATGATGTATTACGAGTTATAGTCCTGGGACTCAATCTTTAAAGTCCTTAGGCTCAATGACAAGCTATTTGATCCAGAAAACAGATGGCCTTTTGAACACTTACCTTTAATGTCGTCTTCGTGGTATCGTTGTGCCGTTTATCCCACAGACAGAACGCTGGTGGAAATAGATGCTGTGCGGCCGTAGAGTTATGGATGGATCCCGCAGTAGGACACACCTCCGCTCCGATTGTTTAGCTTTAATACAGGTAGCCGGGCCTACCTATGGGCACTACGGCACAAACTTGATGATAGCTGAAGGACAGGGAGAGGGCAGGGCACCAAGGCCACAGTGGCCGTTATGCAACCAATTTTCGGAAAGGACATCACAGCCAAGAAGAAGGGCTACGACGGCCATGGCTCCCGTGGCGGCCGTGAAATTCCTGCCCTGGTCTAGAGTCACTATCATCCATAGTATCAGGAGAGATGAGTGACGTCTGTGGTCGTCGTGGTCATATTACCAACCTTCATCTTCAAGTTACCGACTGGGAACCTTTTACTTTCTAATGTTGGTCACCTGATCTGATCTAAAAACAACTGATCAGTGCTGAATGTTTACTGAATTAAATAAATATGTGATTAGTAAACTGGACTAGGTAGTGATGTCCATCGATGGTCAATAGAGAATCATTAATTATAGGCACAGAAATTATTATTTTTACCTTCAACGAAATGTTGGTTCGTCTTTTGAGTTTTTTTGATCTTTGATTGTTTATTTACTCAAATTTTAGGGAATCTGTGTGGACCCGATCTGCTCTTGCATCCATGAATAACGCATGTTTGTGGCGCTTTAGTGACTTTAATTCCAGCCTGAAAAAGCTCAGTTTAGTGCAGAATGTAAGTAACTCTCACTCCAGTGAATCTCCTGATGCACTAAATAGCAGAAGGCCTGTAATGACATCATGTGATAGCATCTATGGGTAGGCGAGGCAAACACTTAAAACTCAGAATAATGTCAGAACGCTATGAAAACTGGCTCTTGAGATACTGACATTTGCAGGTTTTATCACACAAATCCCAAAAAAGTTGGTTTGATGAATTAAGAATTAAGTGCTAGTTGTCCAGATATGAACCTTATGTTGGTTTTCTAATTGTAGAGTCAGCTAACGATGTTTTAAGATCACTTTAATCATCGGAGGTCTTGTTAAAGATTAGAATCTACACATGTGGACAAAATTGTTGGTACCCCTCAGTTAAAGAAGGAAAAACCCACAATTCTCACTGAAATCACTTGAAACTTACAAAAGTAACAATAAATAAAAATTTATTGAAAATCAAATAATCAAAATCAGCCATCACTTTTGAATTGTTGATTAACATAATTATTTAAGAAAACAAACTAATGAAATAGGGCTGGACAAAAATGATGGTACCTCTATAAAAGATTGAAAACTATTTGACCAGAGTGACATGATTAACTCAGGCGTGTCCTTTAATTGACATCACAGGTGTTTCCAAACTCATAATCAGTCAGTCTGCCTATTTAAAGGCAGACAAGTAGTCACTTTGCTGTTTGGTGAAAAGGTGTGTACCACACTGAACATGGACAACAGAAAGTGAAGGAGAGAATTGTCCCAGGACATCCAAAAAAAAATTATAGACAAACATCTTAAAGGTAAAGGCTATAAGACCATCTCTAAACAGCTTGAAGTTCCTGTGACAATAGTGGCTCATATTATTCAGAAGTTCAAGACCCACGGGACAGTAGCCAACCTCCCTGGACGTGGCCGCAAGAGGAAAATTGATGACAAATTGAAGAGACGGATCGTTCGAATTGTATCCAAAGAGCCCAGAACAACCCTCCAAAGAAATTAAAGGTGAACTCCAAGGCCAAGGTACATCAGTGTCAGATCGCACCATTCGTCGTTGTTTGAGCCAAAGTGGACTTCATGGGAGACGACACCACAGCTGAAAAAAATCATAAAAAAGCGAGACTGGAATTTGCAAAAATGCATGTTGACAAGCCACAAAGCTTCTGGGAGAATGTCCTTTGGACAGATGAGACCAAACTGGAGCTTTTTGGTAAGGCACATCAACTCTATGTTCATAGACTCTAAAACCAAGCATACGAAGAAGAAAAGAACACTGTCCCTACGGTGAAACATGGAGGAGGAGGCTCAGTAATGTTTTGGGGCTGCTTTGCTGCATCTGGCACAGGGTGTCTTGAATGTGTGCAAGGTAAAATGAAATCTGAAGACTATCAAGGCATTCTGGAGAGAAATGTGCTGCCTAGTGTCAGAAAGCTTGGTCTCAGTCGCAGGTCATGGGTCTTCCAACAGGACAACGATCCAAAACACACAGCCAAAAACACCCAAGAATGGCTGAGAGAAAAGCGTTGGACTATTCTAAAGTGGCCTTCCATGAGCCCAGATCTGAATCCCATTGAACATCTGTGGAAGGAGCTGAAACATGCCATTTGGAGAAGACACCCATCAAACCTGAGACAACTGGAGCAGTTTGCTCATGAGGAGTGGGCCAAAATACCTGTTGACAGCTGCAGAACGCTTATTGACAAATACAGAAATCGTTTAATTGCAGTGATTGCCTCAAAAGGTTGTGCAACAAAATGTTAAGTTATGGGTACCATCATTTTTGTCCAGCCCTATTTCATTAGTTTGTTTTTTTAAATAATTATGTTAATCAACAATTCAAAAGTGATGGCTGATTTTGATTATTTGATTTTCAATAAATTTTTATTTATTGCTACTTTTGTGAGTTTCAAGTGATTTCAGTGAGAATTGTGGGTTTTTCCTTCTTTAACTGAGGGGTACCAACAATTTTGTCCACGTGTGTATGTAACAATAATAATAACACTATGGCCTCCTATTGGACCGCTAAAAACGTTCACGATAAGAAAGGATCGACATTTTTAATGAGCTGTAGGTATTCAATCTGAAATGATGTCCACCACAGCTCCTGTCTCGACCTCCTGGAGGCTCTACAGACCATCTGCAGACCACCTCGCCTTCAGGCTTCTTTTGGTACGTTCGCCCTCTGAGAACATCTCGCAGTCTTGAGCTGCTACTCTGACGGCGGCTGACGTTTTGGAGTTGGATCAAACCTTTGTGAAGTGGTTTCAGAGACGACATTTAGAAAATGCTTCCCAGACTGCAGACACACATTGGCCTAATCTGGGCTGCTTTTTACAACACAGGTAATTGTTATGTGGTCCAGGTGTGTCCCAAATGTCATCAGCTGGGCCACATTTGGGTTAAGCCCTGAATTTCATAAGCAGGCTTTGGCTTTGGTTATGGCAAGTGTTGATCGAGCCAGACATGGGCCAAAACCCCAAATGACATGCAGATTTGGACCACAGCGGTGGAGCCGTGGCTTTGTTTAAGCAGCCGCACGCACCCCCTTTTTTAGCATCATGCGATGCTAAAAGCAGGACCAGGGAAAACTGCAGATGTGGGTCGTTTTTGGGCCAAACATTCTTTGCTGTCCGGGTTCTCTGCCTTCTGAACAGCAGCCGTGGTCGATCCCGTCTCACAGGTGAGAACAGTAAAACCCAGCAGAAAGAGTTTTACCCCCGGTTGTGTTCATGACGAGCTCCATGTGGAACTGTTCATGCGTTGAACGCAACTTTAATCATAAAGCTCGTTAACCAAACTTCCATAAAGAAACAGCAGCTGTGCGGCGTGTTTTGTCTCCGAAACCTCGCTGTGGTTTAGAAAGCTGAAAGTAGAAATATGAAAGCGGTCACAGATCTAACAACAGGCTAAATGTGAAGGCAGGGAGGGAAAGCTCAGTGCAGTCAGAGAGAAAAATGAGTGTGACATTAGAAGTTAGCCTGACAGGACAGCAGCAGCCGCCAGGAGACCAGGGTTTAGCTGCCGCTGTCATGTGGAGATTATCCATCATGCGTCCGAGTGGAAGGAAACTCTGTGCTGTGCGGAAGTCCACAATGAGGATCAGAATGAGTCCTGCTCTCTGCGGACCTCTTCTGGATTCGGCTCAACATTTATCTTGAGCAGACAAACGTCTGGCCGACAAAAGCCTTTAAATGTCGCTGGGCGACCCGGTCAGAGCTGAAACAAGGACTTCAAAACCAGCAGCCACGAAGGGCGCAGGACTTCATCTCCTTCTATCAGAAAACGCAGAAAAACTGCCTCCCTCTGATGCTGGTCTCTGAGCTGAGCTAGGCTAAGCTAAGCTAGCTCTGCATGCATGGAGCTGGAGGGCTGCAGCAGATCACGGATAATCCGTGGTCCGCATGGATCTGTCCTTGATTTGTGGAACGTCACGTTAGCTGGATATCGCTTTTACTGACTAAAGAAAAGGAAAAAAGTAAAGTTTGGTGCAGCGTGTGGATAGCGGATGCTCAGACAGAGAGCGCTAGCAGAAGGAGCCTCTTCAGTCTTTGAACTCACCAGAACAAGAGCGCTTGCTTCCCTGTTAATGACAGACCACATCCAACCACCACATTGATACATTTTCGGGAGCTTCACACCTGTTGATTCTGTACGAGGCCTGTCGTCATCAGTTCAGTGTGTCACCTGACTGGTGGTAAAGCGTTGACCACCTTATACCTGGTGATGGAGCGTTGACCACCTTATACCTGGTGATGAAGCGTTGATCACCTTATACCTGGTGATGAAGCGTTCACCACCTCATACCTGGTGATAAAGCGTTGACCACCTCATACCTGGTGATGAAGCGTTGACCACCTCATACCTAGTGATGAAGCCTTAACCACCTCATACCTGGTGATGAAGCATTTACCACCTTATACCTGGTGAAGGAGCCTTAATCACCTCATACCTGGTGATGAAGCGTTGACCACCTCATACCTGGTGATGAAGCGTTGACCACCTCATACCTGGTGATGAAGAGTTGACCACTTCATACCTGGTGATGAAGCCTTAATCACCTCATACCTGGTGATGAAGCGTTGACCACTTCATACCTGGTGATGAAGAGTTGACCACCTCATACCTGGTGATGAAGCGTTGACCACCTCATACCTAGTGATGAAGCTTTAATCACCTCATACCTGGTGATGAAGCGCTGACCACTTCATACCTGGTGATGAAGCCTTAATCACCTCATACCTGGTGATGAAGCGTTCACCACCTCATTCCTGGTGATGAAGCGTTGACCACCTCATACCTGGTGATGAGGCGCTGACCACTTCATACCTGGTGATGAAGCGTTGACCACCTCATACCTGGTGATGAAGCGCTGACCACTTCATACCTGGTGATGAAGCCTTAATCACCTCATACCTGGTGATGAAGCGTTCACCACCTTATTCCTGGTGATGAAGCATTGACCACCTCATACCTGGTGATGAAGCCTTAACCACCTCATACCTGGTGATGAAGCGTTGACCACCTCATTCCTAATGATGAAGCGTTGACCACCTCATACCTGCTGATATAGCGTTTGACCACCTCATACCTAGTGATGAAGCATTGACCACCTCATACCTGGTGATGAAGCATTGACCACCTCATACCTGCTGATATAGCGTTGACCACCTCATACCTGTGATGAAGCCTTAACCACCTCATACCTGGTGATGAAGCGTTCACCACCTTATTCCTGGTGATGAAGCATTGAACACTTCATACCTGGTGATGAAGCGTTGACCACCTCATACCTGGTGATGAAAAGTTTACCACCTCATACCTGGTGATGAAGCGTTGACCACTTCACACCTGGTGATGAATCGTGACCACCTCATATCTGGTGATGAAGCGTTGACCACCTCATACCTGGTGATGAAGCGTTGACCACTTCATACCTGGTGATGAAGCGTTGACCACTTCATACCTGGTGATGAAGAGTTTACCACCTCATACCTGGTGATGAAGCGTTGACCACTTCATACCTGGTGATGAAGCATTGACCACCTCATACCTGGTGATGAAGAGTTTACCACATCATACCTGGTGATGAAGCGTTGACCACTTCATACCTGGTGATGAAGCATTGACCACCTTATACCTGGTGATGAAGAGTTTACCACCTCATACCTGGTGATGAAGCGTTGACCACTTCATACCTGGTGATGAAGCATTGACAACCTCATACCTGGTGATGAAGAGTTTACCACCTCATACCTGGTGATGAAGCGTTGACCACTTCATACCTGGTGATGAAGCATTGACCACCTTATTCCTGGTGATGAAGCGTTGACCACTTCATACCTGGTGATGAAGCATTGACCACCTCATACCTGGTGATGAAGAGTTTACCACATCATACCTGGTGATGAAGCGTTGACCACCTTCATACCTGGTGATGAAGCATTGACCACTTCATACCTGGTGATGAAGCATTGACCACCTTATACCTGGTGATGAAGCCTTAACCACCTCATACCTGGTGATGAAGCATTGACCACTTCATACCTGGTGATGAAGCGTTGACCACCTTATACCTGGTGATGAAGCGTTGACCACCTCATACCTGGTGATGAAGCGTTGACCACCTCATACCTGGTGATGAAGCGTTGACCACCTCATACCTGGTGATGAAGCGTTGACCACCTCATACCTGGTGATGAAGCGTTGACCACCTCATACCTGGTGATGAAGCGTTGACCACCTCATACCTGGTGATGAAGCGTTGACCACCTCATACCTGGTGATGAAGCGTTGACCACCTCATACCTGGTGATGAAGCGTTGACCACCTCATACCTGGTGATGAAGCGTTGACCACCTCATACCTGGTGATGAAGCGTTGACCACCTCATACCTGTGTGATGAAGCGTTGACCACCTCATACCTGGTGATGAAGCGTTGACCACCTCATACCTGGTGATGAAGCGTTGACACCCATCATACCTGGTGATGAAGCGTTGACCACCTCATACCTGTTGATGAAGCGTTGACCACCTCATACCTGGTGATGAAGCGTTGACCACCTCATACCTGTTGATGAAGCGTTGACCACCTCATACCTGGTGATGAAGCGTTGACCACCTCATACCTGGTGATGAAGCGTTGACCACCTCATACCTGGTGATGAAGCGTTGACCACTTCATACCTGGTGATGAAGCGTTGACCACCTCATACCTGTGTGATGAAGCGTTGACCACCTCATACCTGGTGATGAAGCGTTGACCACACTCATACCTGGTGATGAAGCGTTGACCACCTCATACCTGGTGATGAAGCGTTGACCACCTTCATACCTGGTGATGAAGCGTTGACCACCTCATACCTGGTGATGAAGCGTTGACCACCCTACCATACCTGGTGATGAAGCGTTGACCACCTCATACCTGGTGATGAAGCGTTGACCACCTCATACCTGGTGATGAAGCGTTGACCACCTCATACCTGTTGTGGTGATGAAGCGTTGACCACTCATACCGTTGACCACCCATACCTGGTGATGAAGCGTTGACCACCTCATACCTGGTTGATGAAGCGTTGACCACCTCATACCTGGTGATGAAGCGTTGACCACCTCATACCTGGTGATGAAGCGTTGACCACCTCATACCTGGTGATGAAGCGTTGACCACCTCATACCTGGTGATGAAGCGTTGACCCACTCATACCTGGTGATGAAGCGTTGACCACCTCATACCTGGTGATGAAGCGTTGACCACCTCATACTGGTGATGAAGCGTTGACCACCTCATACCTGGTGATGAAGCGTTGACCACTTCATACCTGGTGATGAAGCGTTGACCACCTCATACCTGGTGATGAAGCGTTGACCACTTCATACCTGGTGATGAAGCGTTGACCACCTCATACCTTTGATGAAGCGTTGACCACCTCATACCTGGTGATGAAGCGTTGACCACCTCATACCTGGTGATGAGAAGCGTTGACCACCTCATACCTGTGATGAAGCGTTGACCACTCATACCTGGTGATGAAAGCGTTGACCCACCTCATACCTGGTGATGAAGCGTTGACCCCTCATACCTGGTGATGAAGCGTTGACCACCTCATACCTGGTGATGAAGCGTTGACCACTTCATACCTGTGATGAAGCGTTGACCACCTCATACCTGTTGATGAAGCGTTGACCACCTCATACCTGGTGATGAAGCGTTGACCACCTCATACCTGGTGATGAAGCGTTGACCACCTCATACCTGGTGATGAAGCGTTGACCACCTCATACCTGGTGATGAAGCGTTGACCACCTCATACCTGGTGATGAAGCCGTTGAACCACCACTCATACCTGGTGATGAAGCGTTGACCACCTCATACCTGGTGATGAAGCGTTGACCACCTCATACCTGGTGATGAAGCGTTGACCACCTCATACCTGGTGATGAAGCGTTGACCACCTCATACCTGTTGATGAAGCGTTGACCACCTCATACCTGGTGATGAAGCGTTGACCACCTCATACCTGTTGATGAAGTGTTGACCACCTCATACCTGGTGATGAAGCGTTGACCACCTCATACCTGGTGATGAAGCGTTGACCACCTCATACCTGTGATGAAGCGTTGACCACCTCATACCTGTTGATGAAGCGTTGACCACTTCATACCTGTTGATGAAGCGTTGACCACCTCATACCTGTTGATGAAGCGTTGACCACCTCATACCTGTTGATGGAGCGTTGACCACCTCATACCTGGTGATGAAGCGTTGACCACTTCATACCTGTTGATGAAGCGTTGACCACTTCATACCTGTTGATGAAGCGTTGACCACCTCATACCTGTTGATGGAGCGTTGACCACCTCATACCTGGTGATGAAGCGTTGACCACCTTTTACCTGTTGATGAAGTGTTGACCACCTCATACCTGGTGATGAAGCCTTAACCACCTCATACCTGTTGATGAAGCGTTGACCACTTCATACCTGTTGATGAAGCGTTGACCACCTCATACCTGTTGATGGAGCGTTGACCACCTCATACCTGGTGATGAAGCGTTGACCACCTCATACCTGTTGATATAGCGTTGACCACCTTATACCTGTTGATGAAGCGTTGACCACCTTATATCTGGTAAATAAAATAAACTAAATTAAATTAAAATAAAATAAAATAAGCGTTTGTTTAAATGTCAGTATGCCACTGAAGTTATGAAAAGCCTCAGGTTCTGTTTAGTAGGTTTATTGGTAAAACTAGCAGATGTACTTGTGGGTTTTTTTTCAGCTTTTTCATAAATGTTTTGCTGATTTTGATTTCTTGAAAGGATGTTTTAGTTTAAGACAAATCCTTTGTTGTGAAAGTGTTCCTGTTTAAGCAGATATCATCTCTGACATGTCTTTTGCTTTTTAAAATGGAACGCATGTTTTGATGTGGTGGATCAGATGAGTGGATGACCTTACTGACGATCCAGATGAAGCAGTTCTGCCATGTTTCCTGACCTGTGATCAGGATAACTAGAAGTTTCACATGTTAGATAAAAGACCTGTTTTCAAAAGTGTCTGCAGCCGGTGAGTCAACGTCGATGTTTTTGCAGTTTGAATCAAATGTCAAACCTTCTCTGAAGTTCTCCGAGCTCCATCTGCTCATCACCTTTTCCAACACATTTTTTTTTTTGTGCATCACAGAGTCAGATGATGATGATGATGTGGTGGCAGGAAGCGGTGGACCTGCAGTAAAAACATTTCCACTGTTAAACCTAATGCAGAGGCAGGAGAGCCGCGCTGGAGGCAACATTTCGGAGTTTCAGGTAGTAATTAAGCGTGTGAAGTAAAACTCTGCGGTGTCACTGGTTTCACGAAGACCTGGAAACTTCTGCTCAGCAGCTGGTCTCTCCGGTGAGATGAAGGAGGGCAGCGGCTTTTCATCTCCTGATTAACGGGCCACCCAGACGCTTTACATCCGAACGACACCAGCGAAACTGGTGGCTGCTCCTGTTTCCCCCCTGCTCCTGAGAAAACCTGGATCTACACCTGGATCCCTGGGCTCTGTGTCCATCCCAGACATCCTGCAGCAGAACCCTCCAGAGACGTAGTCATGTAGTCACCGCTCTTCTAATCCAATGAATGTTGTATGTGCGTGTGTTAAAAAAATAAAAGATCCAAGTGGGTGGGTGGACAAAAAGAACAGCAATTAACTAAAACTGAGGTCTCTTGAGGTCCAGCACCAGGATTTCAGTTTGGGTGAGGTCTGAACAATGACGAGGCCGTTCCAAAACACTGATTTTGTTTGCATGTATTTGTCTTTTATTCCCAGCCATCCGTCTGGTATAGATTTGCTGCTGTGTTTGGGATCATTGTCCTAATGCGTGACCCAGTTTGGAACAAGGTTTATCTGTCGGGCAGATGGTCTCATGTTTGCCTCCAGAATGCTCATGCACAGAAGTTCACGCTCCGCTCAGCGACTGCAAGGTGTCCAGCTCCCGCATGTGCAGAACGAACCGCGAATCATCACCCCTCCACCGCCGTGCTTGTGAGAGGGTGTTTCTGCAGAAACATTTGTTGCTGATGAATTATAAACCCTCACAAGTCCTCGTTGATCTCCTCTGTCCTTGAGGAGCTGTCCCAGGAGGTTGCTGGTTTGTTCAGATGCAGTTTTGTGACCTTAGTTGTTTTTTTTCAGACAGAAGAAAGAGGTTTTCTCCTGGAAAACCATTACAAAGAAACCACACTGGTTCAGTCTGCTTCTAACCGTGCCGTCACAGACTTTATCTCAAATCTAGCTCTTGTTTTTTTTTTTTTTTCACGTCTCTGACCATTGCACAGTCTGACCTTGGGGTAGATTCACAGGAACAGCCACTCCTGTGTAGACCCACAACTGTCATGAACTCCAAAATGTTCAGAAAAGCTTTGTAACACATTCCAGGTTGATGCACAGCAACGACTTCCAGTTCTCTAAGACAGCTGCTTATGTCTTTCCTCGTTGGCATTGTTTACACACACAGTGTTTCATGTTACAGACCAGCCTTTCTCAACTGGGGTGTCGCAGCACACTGGGGTGTCGTCTGACTGCTTCAGGGGTGTCGTCAAAAAAATGACCTATTCTGACATTTCATATACAGTGGTACCTCTACTTAAGAACGTTTCTACATATGAAATTTTCAGGTTACAAAACGCCTCAAAGGGAAAATATTTCCTTTAGTTAAGAAAGAAATTTCAGGATACGAAAGGCAGGAATCCAGTAGCGCTGCTACTCTCAGCTCCCAGAGTTTACTGAACGTAAATATAGCTGTCGGCTCTGTATCTCTGTTTGAAAGCGGTGCGTCCGAGCTGCTCTGCCATTGGCTATCGCTTAGCATCTTTCCTGGCATCCCATTGGCTAGGAGGGCCCCTTGTCTGTATGAGCGTAACCCAGCAACCAGGTAAACAAACAATTTTTACCTCCGCCAAGGAGGTTATGTTTTTGTCAGCATTTATCTGTCTGTTTGTGTTCAAGATAACTCAAAAAGTTATGGATGGATTTTGATGAAATTTTCAGGAGTTGTCAGAAATGTGAAAAGGAAGAACTGATTTCATTTTGAGTGTGATCCGGAAGAAATCCTGGATTCTGGATCACTTTCAAATTTTCGATAATTGTTGCATTTAGTGGAGGTCTGCTTTTCTAGTTCTAACACGTATTTCTTACAGGTTTTTATGTCATTTCATGTTTTATTTATAATTTATTAAAATAAAATGTTTCAATTTTGGTAACTTGGAACGGATTAGAGCATTTACATGGAAAACACCTCTCTACTTAAGAAATGTTCAGGTTATGAAACTACTTCCAGAACCAATTAATTTCATAAGTAGAGGTACCACTGTATAAATATATGAATGTATGCATAACTATATACTTTTTGCCTATGAATGAATGAAAAAAAAAAAATAAGATACATAATTGGACTTGAAATGAATAATAACAATATGTCTCACATGCCCATTTCCCAATGTTAACAACGTCAGTACGGGGTCAGCGTAAGGTCAACGTGACTGCCCAGCTAGCTTACGTCGTAATATCATTTAACCGCTGGAATTTTATTTCTCAGATAGCAAAGAGAACTTTTCAGCAGCATCATGGATGGTTTTCTAAAAAGAAAAGCCCCACAGGAATGGAACATCACAGAGGAGCCGACTTCTTCATCAAGCCTTCATCCACCAGCTCTGAATCTGCTCCATAGGTAGCAAAACTAGCTGCTAGCGATAAGGCTAAAAAGAGGCAATACAAGGATGATGGATGGAAGCAAGCACATCACGGATGAAAAGAAGCTTTCCTGCTGAGGCCTACTCTGGTGCAGTTATCCTGTTCAGGTTATTTAAACTAAATAAACGGGACGTATGCATTTACAGTCGGAGCGATGCAGTGTGGCTTTGGATTATATTTTACTCTGGGGTGTCGTGAGATTTTATCCACTTTTCAAAGGTGTCGTGACTGAAAAAGGGTTGAGAAAGGCTGTTACAGACAATGTAATTAGAACCTGTAAAATGCTGAAACTACATTTAGATCTTTTTTTACACACTAAAAATGTAAATCCGACCCTAACATGCCTCATTAGTAGATGTCAGACATGCGTTCAGACTGCTGTGCATGTGCCGTGGATTATCAAAGCAGAATTTGTTTTTTTTTAATATGTACATGTTTTCGTGTTGTCATTAATCCGGCACCTGTGAGCTGAAGGGATTTCGTGGACGTCACTGCCATCAGCGCTCAAATCTATTAAATCAGTCTGAAAACAGAGCTGTTTATGCGTCCATGATGCCATTAACCTGCAGCGGGGGTGGGGGGGGATCACGAAGAGAGAACTGAGGCAGGAAATCTGTGTTAATCTGATAAAAGGGTCAGATTGACATGTATTACAATTTAGAGCTGATAACAGCTCAGATGGCGGCTGTGGATTAGAACATTGTTAGATCAGAGGAGGCTATCGGGTCTGACGGATCTTCTTCAGCTCTCATTCCCCTCTGAGCTCCACACTTCAGACCAGGAACCGAAGCTGACGCTCTCACGTTGGCTACGAGGGGCAACGCCTGCTTTTCAGATCTCCACATCGCAGAAGAATTGTTGTTTCGTCTCTGCCTCTGTGACTCTTTCAGTTTCTCTTCCGTCATTGCTTTTCATGACTTTAAGTGTCTTTAAGTGTCTGCTGTGGCGTCCTCTGTAGTTTGGTGAGCTAGTTTCATCAACAAAGTACCGTAAGCGCAGTTGTCTTACCGGAACAGGATCGATCTACTTTGAGCTGTAACACGAATCCTACATACTTTAAAGATAATTTAGCTTGTTGAACTGACAGACAGCAAGCCAACAAACCAGGACGGGCTGCGGGTTGGCCGCAAAGGACCCAAGTCAGGGGATGAAAGCTGCAGGTAGATATCACCTTTGTTACTTAGCACTTTTGGTGAACTGAGCTGAGCTGAACCAAAGAGAACGGCCTTTTTTTTAATTTATTTTAAAGCTAATATGGGTTGGTGTGCTGGTAAATGTGGTAACACGCTGCGGTGGCTCTGGGTTCACCTCAAAACTTGGCTGAGCAGCTGGAAGCACCTGAATTCATTTCTGGTCGAAGGCTGCGAGGCAGAGCTAACTGGAGGATGTCTGACCCTAAAGCCTGGAACTTTCCAGGCCAACTTACCAAACCACAAGCCAACAGGTAGCCACAAGTGACCGCAGGTCCTGGCAGAGCTCGGTTGGAGTTTGGTTTCAGCTCCAGCGACGTCAGACATGAGGACACATGGACAGATTTGATCAGAATGGACGTAAGGTAGCATGAGTTAGCATCACAGGTTAGCAGGTTTGCCAGCACCAACACACCTGGCTTAAATTAATGGCCCTCTGGCAGATTTGTGCTGTGAAGTTGGGAAACATGTAAAACATGCAGGGCAGCGCGTCCCGAGGACCAGGGTTGGGGAGAAACTGAGTTAGCATCAAGCTAAAATAGCTGAGTCACAGGTGGGCGCGATCCAACAAGTCACTGGGGTTGGGAGGAAAATGGTGCTGTGACAGGGTCGGTTTTAGTTTGGGCCCTTGGCTGACAGGCCCTTCATCACCAGGTATAAGTCAAAAGGCTGAGCAGCTGATAAACCTACACCTGGGAGAGATGAGATAGCTGTCAGATAACTGCTGTTCCCCTCTCTCTGTGTGCGCATTGGCTGCAGCTAAAGTTGCATCTTAATTTTTACTCTTTGATTGTTTTACTCCTTTAATGTTTTTTCTTTTAGCACCTTTTTTAGTCTGCCTTTTTTTTTTTTTTTTTGTAATTTTATTTATAGCCAGCCAATCCTCAGTCCCAGTGGTCCAAGATTGGGCACCTTTTATTTTCATACTTAATAAATCTGTAAATTCTGTCCTTGGTTTAGCTGTGATGCTGCTCAGAACCCTGGTATGTAAAGAACCGGAGCTTCACCAGAGTCCTAGTCCTCCGATATAAATCCCTGGGTGGCGTTGTCGAGCAGCATTAGTGGGAAAGCTGGTACATTCGGCCCCGTGACAGTGTCATCCAGAGCCCCCAGCAACGCAATGCCTCATTACAGCAGAGATGTCAAACTCAATCACACAGAAGGCCAAAATTACCAACTAAGTCTATGTTTCAATCCAAACTGGGTCAATATATATTGAAAAACTTATGTATATATATACATATATATATATATATATATATATATATATATATATATATATATATATATATATAGATATATATATATATATATGTAAGACATTCTTGCTGAGTGAATGCCTCAAACTGAAGCCCAGCATGGAGGAGGAACCTGAGGACGTCATCATGGATGGATAAGCTCCTGCATGGATGTACCACCATTGAAGAGGTGGCTGACATCAGAAAAACATACCAGTGGCTGGAAAAGGTGGGCTGAAAGACAGCACAGAGGCTCTGATCATGGCTCCGAAACAGCAGATCTGTAGAAGCTGGGGTCCACCAGACCAGACAGGAGCCCAGATGGAGGCTGTGGAGAGAAGACCCTGAACCAGCAGGATGGAAGATGCTGGCAGGTAAAGCAGACATGGAACAACCAGGTAGCAGGAACATCTGGACCAGTCTAGAATGGAGGTCCCAGTGTCAAGGGGGAAGAATGAGTTGGTCAAGATCCTGTGGGACTTCCAGATCCAAACTGATGGCTAATCAGCCTGACACAGTGGTGGTGGATGAACATCAGAGGACAGCAGTGGTGGTGGATCTGGACATCCCAAGAGATGACAACATCAGGAAGAAGGTACATGGAAGGTTTGAGAAATACCAAGGTCTGAAGGAAGAGCTGGAGAAGATGTGGAGTGTGAAGGCAGCAGTGGTGCCGATAGTGATGGTGGCACTGGAACAACCAGTGAACAACCAACCTATACCAGGAACAACCTCTGAGATCGCTGTCCAGAAGAGCACACTACTGGGAAAGATCCTGCAGAACTCTCAGACTCCCAGTCCTCCAGCTGGAAGGAGACAACACTGCCTGGGTATGTATGTCTGTCCATGTTCTTCAACTGCATTATGTGAAACTATTCATTCAAAATTATAAACTTAACTTTTACAAAAACATCTTGGAGTTCAGCTCCATTTGGATGTTTGTAGGTGCTCTTTCCGTGATGCTGTTGACGGTTTATTTTCTGGACGCTGAGTCAGCAAATCAGAGTGTACGTTCTCTAAAAAGCAGCAGCAGAACGCTGATCCATCAGGGACAGAAATCAAGGACAGGGAGAGATGCTGCTTGAAGGCTTTGATTGACTTGAGAAAGTATTAGCTATTTCAGTCTAACCTGGGATTGATGGTATTACGGTACTTTATACTGGTAGGCCAGCTCCCATAGACAAACGCTATAATGACACGCGGCCAAATACGGTCATGAAAAGGGCTGCAATTAACCCGCCTACTCTGCATTACAGAGTATGACGAGGTCCTCGACCCGATCTGCAAATAAAAATCAGGGGTTTGCACTAGAGGTGGGCGGATCGATTCAAATATCGATAATATTGATACCAACGCTGGTATTAATATCGAACGATACTCATGAAAAAAGATCAATACTCAAATTTTTTTTCTTTTCTTTTTTTCCTTTCCATTCAGGTGGCTAAAAGTGGTCATCTTCAGCATCAACTCATATTAACTTTTAAAAGTACATGTTACTTGAGTCAAATGTTACTAGAGCCAACTAAAAAGACCTTGAAATAACCCAGCACATGTCATGTATCCCATTGAAAGGTGTTACCTAAGATAAAATAACATTAGATAATCCTTTATTTGTCCCAGGACAGGGACTTTTTTAGAGTTAAAGCAATAGGAAAGCGCACACAGTGCAAACAAAATTACACAAGTAATGAAAGATGTAATACCATAAGAGGTGGACTAGAAAAAAACATTATAAACAGAAATTCAACTCCAAGGAATAATTACACAAAAATGTTGAAGACATAAAGTTTGATGAAATTCTATTCTTGGCTTTAAGAAAATAATCCAAAGACAAAAATCACAAAAGTTCATGATAGATTAAGCTTAATATGAAATAGAATTGATTTTGGTATTGGGAATACTGGCCTTGTATTTACTTGGTATTGGATCAATACCAAAATTCCCAGTATCGTCCAGCTCTAGTTTATGGAGCTCCATTTGAGTCATAATTCAATGAATAAATGAGTCTATTATTATGAAATACAGGCGTTTATTATTATGAAATACATATCCATTATTATGAAATATTTCCCATTATTATGAAATATATTTTTATTATTATTTAATCTTAGTTTAATGCATAATAGTTTATTTCAGAATGGCTTTTTTTTAAATCTAAGAATGAGTTTTTACATAATTGCTTCATTTTTCATAAGAATGAGTTTTTACATAATAATGACATTTTGCCAGTGGGCGGGACCAGTGGTTGACCTGCATGCTCATTGGCTGATCCTTCTCCATTCAGTTGGTGGGGGACTCGCATCGAGCCTGTTGGCTACCTCTCGGAGTAAGTCAGAAAAGGATCTTTCTCCTGTCGCCATGCCGTCAAAATCAAGTTTTCCCTACATTTCGCGCTACGTTTTTTAGTCGATGTCAACTTTTAACAGTAAACTGAGGTGCATTCTGCCACCTACTGGCCTGGAGTATATTTATTGCACCTCTCGCCCACTATTGATATTCACTGTTCTGTTGCTTATGCCTGAATGAAAGAGCAGCCAATCACATAAATGGCTCCGCCCTCTCTGCTGTGATTGACACACAAATCATTCTTATGAAAAACAAAGCCATTATTATGTAAAAGCTCATTCTTATGAAAAACCAAACCATTATAATAATAATGGGAAATATTTCATAATAATAAACGCCTGTATTTCATAATAATAGTCTTATTTATTCATTGACTTATGACCCAAATGGGACTCCATACTAGTTTGCACAATAAATGTAGCAATAAAAGGCTTTCAGTTTTCCTTTTACAAACAAGCAATGAGTCTTTTATTAGCTCACATGTGAAAACCACACAAATGTCATCCATAAACCTTCAGAGGTTCAAAAATTCCCATGAAGTATTTTCATAGCAGTTGATTAAAAGAAGACCGTGTCTGCCGTTGGAGACGAGGAGGACAGGGTGTCAGCCAGTCACGGTGGAGGACCAAGTGTCTCCAGGTGGACGCTGTGGTAAAAGGTTCAGGGTTCCTCTCCAGCAGGGCTCATACACTGAGATGCAGCCAGATCCTTAAATTCTCGTAGGCTCAGAAACAGCTACTGTTACAGCAGCAGCACTGATTCATCCTGGTCCAGACTACCCGCTAAATAGACAGATTATTTTTATAATCTGGACAACCTCTTCAATCTGTCCCACTGTGGCACCATTCCCTGCGCCACTGCACCCCACCTCCCCATACAGCTGAGTAGAAACCACACGCCCCCACCACGGACACAAAGAGGACGTCCAGGTCACTGGCAATGGGACACGAAGGGTCTCACAGCTGGACACAAGACGAACCACCGTCCTCTTTGACAGAAAACAGTCACGTGTTATGCTACGTTGACCCCTGAGGGTGTGATGCATCCATCATTCCTGACATGTCTGAGTGCACCACCTGGATACCTGCAGTGTTTATAGAGGTCTAACAGGAGGACAGAGTGTCTTCAGCTGGAATGTTGGAGGACAGAGGGTCTTCAGAGGTTCAATCACTGGATTCCAGGAGGACAGTTGGAATTGGGGAGTGTCTTTAAAGGTCTAAAATTGGACACAAAGAGGACAAAGTGTCTCCAGCTGGAATGTTGGAGGACAGAGGGTCTTCAGAGGTTTATTCATTGGATTCCAGGAGGACAGTTGGAATTGGGGAGTGTCTTTAGAGGTCTAAAATTGGACACAAAGAGGACAGAGTGTATCCAGCTGGAATTGGAGAGTGTTTAGATTTCGTCTAATAGAGTTTCTTTAGGTGGAAACATGAGGACAAAGTATCCCCAGAGGTCTAAAAGTTGGACAGAGTCTCCTAATGGGCAGGAAGAGAACAAAAGAAACACCGCTTGAGTTCGGCAGCTGCAGGAAGCTGAAGGAGGAAGCATCAGCTTCAAGTGGACAGTTTGGACAGTCGCTCATGACAAAAGCGTCCTCAGGACGGTGCAGCCGGCTGGACTGAAGGTAAAAGCTTTTTCTGTTCCTCTTCTGCTGCTCTGAAACTTCTCCGAGGGGAACTGTGGGAGCGGCAGGTCGCCCGGCGTTGCCACATCGCTGACAGTTTGACTTACCTGCCAGCAGACTGCCGAGCGCCGAAACCTGCTGAGTGTGCACTCCGACTTCACCGCACACTGAGTCAGCCGTTGCACAACCGGCCGCCACTTCACCCAGTTCTCCTTTCCCAGTAACGGGGGCGAGAGGTGGAGCTGCACGCTCAACCAGAAACACATGTTTCGGAGGGAGCTGCGGGGGCGCGAGGAGTGCGGAGGAAGACCCTCCTGCACCTGCGGCCCGCCTGAAGCTTCCTCGTGTCGTCCGCCTGTAGCTGCAGGTTTCCAAGGAAACAAACTATGTGGTCCTGGTTAAAGCTTGAACACAACAGAATGTAGAAAACATCCAATGCTGTATGCTGTAAAACATATATATTAAATTTGATGGCTAAAACTTCCTGTCATGAGTGTCAGTGATACATTTAATAAGTGATTATCCCTGAATTTAAGGGGAACACAAGGACATTTTTCAAGCACCAGCTTATCATCAACATGGAAAAGAAGACAAAGCCATGCAAAGACTGTTTACAGAGCAGTCCAGCATCTGCAGAATCGCATTAGAAGTTACCTAAAAGCTTATGAAACTGAGCAAGCCTTCATCTGACAGGAGAAAAAAAAATGCACGATAGAATCAGCTGGTAAACTGAGCCCATGTGTTAATTAAACCAGCATGTGGCTAATTGGACTGTGGGAACATGGCCCTGCAAGGAAAGAAAAATGTAGCTCACCACCGCTCCAGAGCAACGTACGGTTTTCCAGGGAAGGCCTTTCAACTTTCAGCAAGACAATGCCAACCTGCAGACTCATATCTCAAACATATTTAAATCAAGTCTTTATTTACAACGTACACAGTCTCCTAACTGACTTGGAACTGGAGCTGCACAAGCAGCTCAGCGGTTTGATGAACGGAGGCTGCAGCCCTCTTACTGCTAGGGATGGGAATTGATCGATACTGTTTAACGATTCGATTCTCTTATCGATTCTAATTTGGGGAAAAAGGAGAATTAACTATTAGCATCAATTTTTTTAACTTAGAAGTCACGTCCTTACAAACTCAACAGCGAGGTCAAAAGAGGCCCAAAGCCTGGATAACGTGTTAACTGTTGTAATATGTAACTGTGCAAATACACAAGAATGTGGAACATTTTACTAACAGATTTTTCCTAATAGAAATGAAAAAAAGGATATATGAGCTCACTAAGCACTCAAAAATAATAATAAAGAAAGATAAATACTATCAAATACAATGGAACAGTGCACAGTACAAATCTGCAAATACTATGAAGAATTAACAATTCTTTTACAGTAAAATAATCATGTCTTCCAGCCTCTGAACCAGCCAGACTCTCTCTCTCTCTCGTCACGGTCATCTTCTAAATGTAATGCAGAAGGCATTCTTTTAATAGCATAGCGTTAATGTTATAGCGTGTTTTACAAAGAAGCACATAGGCAGCGGGATAGCTACTAACCAGAGTTACCAGAGGTGATCTTAGCTTGGCTACTGCTGCTGGGTTGAGCTCCATCAGTCCGAAGCGTCAAAAACACAACACTCGTTATCACATGTTGTGTGCGCAAATGTTTCTGCATGTTAGCCGTGTTCCCTCCCGATGCTGTTATCTCCACTTTACAATGACTGCTAGTTGCCTTGTTGCCATCTTTCTTTGGTGAAGTGAAGCCAAACTTTGGAGCGTTTGAACCTGGTGGGCGCCATTGTTGTTTACAACTGCAATGCGCGTGCTAAACCGACGTAACTTAATCACGTAAGTGTTTTCTGGAATCGACTGTGTGTAACTTGCGTAAATTACATGAGATTCGTGCTGGTTGGAATCGATGAGAGAATCGCTGGATAAACTGCCAAACTATTCCATGGAGTTGAAACACACGGAACCGGTTCTCTACAGGAACCGGTTCTTGATTCCCAAGCCTACTTACAGCTGCAGCTCTCTAGCAGCTGCAGCTGCCGCAGGTTCGAATCCCAGTCTGAGACCCTTTTCAGCATGTCTGCCCTGCTTTCCTGTCCCCTCCTCATTGGAAATAAAAGGCCACAATAAAAAAATGAATAAGAAATGGAAGACGAGGATGCAAGGTCACGGGTGGAGGCATGTTGATGCTCCTAACTTTCTCAGGAAAAGCTCAAGGCGTTGCAGCGTCAGTACAAAAGCAAGAAAAGAGGCAGGAAACAGGTCCTCACGAGACAAAAATGAGACGCAGATCTGGCTCTGGAGGAAAGCAACCTGAGGGAGGTGATGAGCGGCAGGTACAGGTGAAGCCATCAGGGACGGAGCCCAGGTGTAAGGCACAAAGGAAACAAGAAGTAGCGCAAATCAAATTGCAGAAGAAACCACAATTACATCATAAAAGATGAACAGATCAGCACAATGAAAAACAGAAGAAGGCCAGTATTGTTACGGTTTCGGGTACTTGTGGACCCAAGTGCAGCTGATCCAGGAGGCAGGAGAAAATCCTTCATTAAGTCCAAAACACGAACAAACTTAACCCAGTTAAGAACTTTGACGGGATGAAGAGCAGACGAAGCAGCATCCAGGAGAGAGAGGACAGGACGACGTAAAGACTGGGGTGCAGGTGAAACCGGTCAGGGGAACTAACACGAAGCAAAACAGGAAGGAAACACTGACTCTCAAAGTGAAACAGGACATAAAGCAGACTGCAGGAAAAAGACACAAGGAATAAAAGAAAGAGCAAGAAGACAACCTCAGAAATGTAAAACCGACCCTCGAACCATAAAAAAACTAAAGACTTAACACTGAACAGAAGAAAAAGAGACTAAACTAACCAAACCAGGAGAAGAAAAAAAGACCTTCAGCCTTTTTTAAATGCACAAATAAGCAAATACTCTTAAGTATCAGAATGACTGGGATTGAACCAGATACACATAACTTCCTGTTGATCCATATACTGAGAAAAACCTGCAATATGCTAAAAAGAAAGAATGAATGGAGGAAATACACTATATTTCCAAAGGTATTTACTCATCCATCCAGATAATCAGAATCAGGTGTTCCAGTCAACTGTCAGCTGGATTATCAGGAAATGGAAATGTTTGATAACGACATCAACTCAGCCATGAAGTGGTGGAACAGGTAAACTGAGGGGGCGGAGTCAGAGGATGCTGAAGAACATAGAGAGAAGAGGTCACCAACTTTCTGCAGAGTCAATCACTACAGACCTCCAAACTTCATGTGTCCTTTAGATCAGCTCAACAACAGAGCAGAGAGCTTCATGAATGCGTTTCCATGGTGACGCAGCTGCATCCAAGCCAGACATCACCAAGAACAATGGAAAGAGTCAGATGCAGTGGAGTAAAGCAGCCACCACTGGACTCTAGAGCAGTGGAGGAACGTTCTCTGGAGGGAAGAATCACACTTCTTCATCTGGTAATCTGATGGAAGAGTCTGGGTTTGGTGGTTTCCAGAAGAACAGTACTGGCCTGAGTGTAAAGTTTGGTGGAGGGGGGGTTATGGTGTGAGGTTGTTTTTCAGGAGCTGGGCTTGGCCCATTAGTTCCTGTGAAAGGAACTCTGAAGACATTCTGGACAATTCCATCCTCCCAACTTTGTGGGACCAGTTTGGAGCTGGACCCTTCCTCTTCCAACATGACTGTGCACCAGTGCACAAAGCAAGGTCCATGAAGACATGGATGGAAGAGTCTGGTGGATGAACCTGGACTGGCCTGCACAGAGTCCTGACCTCAACCTGATAGAAGACCTTTGGAATGAATTAGAGCAGAGACTGAGAACCAGACCTTCTGGTCCAACATCAGTGTTTGACCTCAATTCAATTCAATTCAATTCAATTTTATTTGTATAGCGTCTGTTACAATGACAATTGTCTCTAGGCGCTTTCCAGAGACCCAGAGCATGACCCCCGAGCAAATATCATTAACTAAGATTATAATATTAAATCCAATCAGTGATAATGGCAGGTAAAAAACTCCCACGTAGGGAGAAAAAAAACCTTAATGCCAAACAATGGCAAGGAAAACTCCACTTTAAGAGGAAGAAACCTTGAGCAGGACCTGGCTCATATGGGGGGACCCTCCTGCCGAAGGCCAGCCGGGTAGAGAAAGAAAAGAGGGGAGACAGGACAGAGAGAGGATGGAGGACGGAGAGAAGATGGAGGACAGAAAGAGGAGAGCACACAAATGACTAAATACAATGGCCATATAAACATAAACAGATGGAGGTAGCAGCACTGGGATGAGATGGCCAGAGGACCAGGTCGCCGATCACCACGTCAGTCGGCACCCAAACACAAGTGGAGGTGAACCCCGGGATGGACAGAGGATGGAACTGCAAGTCAGCATGAAACCCAGGACACTCTGGCCTGCAAATACACAGAAAGAAAAAGGAGGCAAAACCAGCACAACAAACCAGAGGAAAGCAAAGAAATATGGGGCACAGTTTCAGTAACAAGGTGCTCCCAAATAATTATGAGCTGGAGGAGGAGGAAGGGAGGAGGAAAGGGAAGACAAAGGAGAAAAGCAGTGGAGACACCACTCAGCAGATCATGTTGGTGTCCCCCTGTAGCGTAGGCCTATAGCAGCATAGCTATGACGAAGCTGTGATTAAGACGAGCTACTCTAGTCTGAGCTACTACTACAACTATAGTTATAACTATTAGCCCCTACACACTATAGATTAGACTAATTGTAGGCTTTACTAAACAGAAATGTTTTCAATTTAGTTTTAAAAGTGGAGGTGGTGTCAGCCTCCTTAACCCAAAATGGTAGCTGGTTCCATAAAAAAGGTGCCTGGTAGCAGAAGGCCCGTCCTCCAAATCTACTTTTAGATATTCTAGGAACGACGAGTAACCCTGCACTCTGAGAGCGGAGAGCTCTATTAGGAGCATAACATGCTATCAAGTCTTGTAAATAGCATGGAGCTAGGCCATTAAGGGCTTTATATGCAAGAAGCAGAATTTTTAAACTCAATTCTAAATTTCACGGGAAGCCAATGGAGGGAGGCTAACACGGGAGAGATGTGATCTCGCTTACGGGTTCCTGTCAGCACCCTCGCTGCTGCGTTCTGGATCAATTGAAGGCTATTCAGCGAGCTTTTCGGACATCCTGCTAACAACGCATTACAATAATCCAGTCTAGAACTGACAAAAGCGTGGATTAATTTTTCGGCATCACCCTGGGAGAGGATGCTCCTAATTTTGGCAATATTTCGGAGATGAAAAAAGGCAGTCTTGCAAACCTGATTAATATGCTGCTTAAATGACATATCCTGATCAAAAATGACTCCAAGGTTTTTCACAGCTGTGCTGGAAGCCAGCGTAAACCCAGCTAATCCGTTCCTCAGGTGTTTTGGACCAAAGACAATAACCTCTGTTTTTATCCGAGTTTTAAAAGCAAAAAGTTAGAGGACATCCAGGACTTAACGTCATTAAGACACCCTTGAAGTTTAGCCAAAGGTTTTGTTTCCTCTGGTTTCATAGATAAGTACAGCTGCGTATCATCAGCGTAGCAATGAAAGTTTATGCCATGGCTCTGGATAATTTTTCCCAAGGGCAACATGTATAAAGTAAAAAGGATTGGTCCCAGAACTGAACCCTGTGGGACACCATAGCAGACCCTAGTCCGTGCAGAAGAAACGTTATTAACATGGACGAACTGGAACCTGTCAGACAGGTATGACTTAAACCAGTCTAATGCTGTCCCTTTAATTCCAACAGTGTGCTCTAATCTATGCAGCAAAAGGCCGTGATCAACGGTATCAAAAGCAGCACTGAGGTCCAACAGAACCAGGACAGAAACTAATCCATTATCCGAGGCCATAAGGAGGTCGTTGGAGACTCTAATCAGCATCGCAGTTTCTGTGCTATGATGAGATCTAAACCCTGACTGAAAGACCTCAAATAGATCATTTCTATGCAGGTGTTCTCCTAACTGGCTAGCAACTATTTTTTCCAGGATTTTAGAGAGATAAATGGAAGGTTGGATATTGGTCTATAGTTTGCCAAGATGTCCGGGTCAAGGGATGGTTTCTTGAGCAAAGGTTTAATGACTGCAACTTTAAAAAACCTGTGGTACATATCCTAATTGCAAAGATAGGTTAATCTGATCCAAAATTGATATACCAATAGAGGACATAACATCTTTGAACAGTCGAGTTGGGATGGGATCCAACAGACATGTAGATGGTTTAGCTTTACTGATAGTTGAGGTCAACTCAGAGAGGCCCACAGGAGAAAAACAGTCCAGAGTCAAATCAGAAACGGAAGAAATCAACGAAGCTGCAGGGACGTTCACAGCCGTCGACAGTTGGGCCTGGCAGATCTCATCTCTAATTTTAATTATTTTCCCGCTAAAAAAGCTCATAAAGTCTTCACTACTGAGAGTAGCAGGAATGCATGGACCAACAGAGTTGTGACTCTTTGTCAGCCTGGCTACAGTGCTGAACAGAAAACGTGGGTTATGTTTATTCTCTTCTATTAACGAAGAATAATAAGATGTTCTAGCTCTACGTAGGGCTATTTTTGTAGACTATTAAACTATCTCTCCAAGCACGATGGGAATCCACAGATTTACAGGAGTACCACCTCCTTTCCATTTTACGTGCATTCTGCTTCAGCATACGAATATGTGAATTATACCAGGGAGCTGAGCTCCTAAGATAAGAAACCCTCTTCCTCAGAGGAGCGACGGCATCCAAGGCTGAATGTAACATATCAGCAGTATTGTTAACAAGGTAATCAATATCTGCTGGAGTAAAATTCAGGTCGTTGCCTTCAGTTATTCTATCATATTCCACCATAGGGAGATGAGAGAGAATGACCTCCTTGAAATTATTCACAGCATCTTCAGAAAGACATCTGCTGTAATGACACGTTTCATTTTCTGTTTTAATGCCACAAATGCTGAACTCAAATGTAACTAAAAAGTGGTCTGAGAGAAGAGAATTCAGCGGCGACACTAACAAGTGATGAGCATCTAGACCATAGGTGAGAACCAGATCCAAGATATGATTAAAGCAGTGTTCTGGAAGAATGGTCCAAAATCCCCATAAACACACTAGCTGTTCTAGCTGCAAAGATGGAGCCACGTCATGTTGATAAGGAAAAATGCAGCAGAGAGACTCCAGAAGCTCCAGATCATGGACTTTGTGGGCTGGTGTGAATGCAACCACCTGTGTCTTTCACCAGTAAGACACAGGAGATAGTGACGGATTTCCAGAGAAGGAGGCAACCTTACACGCCGGTGAACATCTTAGGCTCGGACACCGAGATGATGGACAGCCTCAAGTAACTGGACAATAAACTAAACACTGCCACAACACCGATGGCTCGTACAGGAAGGGCCAAAGTCACCGAGACCTTCTGAGGAGACTCAGGACCTTTGGAGGACAGCTGGACAGTCCCAGATGGTGGAGGCTCAGAGCAGCTCCTCGGCGTAGATGGAGCACTACCACAGATCTTTCATCCTCACCGCTGTTAGACCGTACAACCCCACAGCTTAGTCGTGCAGTTTTGTTCTGGATTTATTTACTTCTCCACTGCGCTTTATACCGTCTGGTGAGTTGCTTTAACAAGTGAATTTCCCCACTGTGGGATCAATTACAGAACAAGACTCGGAGGGCGGCCGACTGCCTGGACCGCCTGGGAGCCTGAGATGACAGGAAAGAGAGGCGGCGGTAATGGCGTTACACAAGCAACAACTCAAAGCTTTATCAGGGAGAATGGTTTAAAGCCGGACGTTAAAGGTAAAGAAGGATGCTCTCCAAGCACAAGATGGCTCTACGAAAGAGGACTTTACGTTCAGGCCTGCAGCTGCACCGACCCTCCTATCAGAGCGCTCCAGAAGGTGGAAGATCCAGGGTTATAATAGTTTTGGATTTTCCATTAGTTTTAGTTTTTATTTAGTTTTTAGTTTAGTTTTTCCAAATTCAGTTAGTTTTAATTCATTTTTAGAGCAGTTTTGCTAGTTTTTATTCGTTTTTGTTTTGAAATACTTAGTTTTAGTTTAGTTTTCATTAGTTTCAGTGTTAGTTTTATTTTGTAAATTAGGGTTGTAATTTTGGTTGGAGTGAACTTTTTGAAGGCTATTGAATCACATAGTCGTGTTTACATTCTGGTCTCAATAAACATATTTATCAATACATCTTCCCTCTTGTGGTGTTCCTGCGTATTTACTGACCAGCAGCTATCTGGTCTCCATGGAAACAGTCCATTATAGTTGCTGTTTTCTCCCGTTCCTTCCCAACGCTGACTGGCCTGCAGCTGTAGCTTCTCTTTTCAGGGGGCTAGCTTAGGCTAGCTTATCCAGCTAGTCTTGGTTAGCCTTCTTTCCAGGGGGCTAGCTTAGGCTAGCTTATCCAGCTAGTCTTGGTTAGCCTTCTTTCCAGGGGGCTAGCTTAGGCTAGCTTATCCAGCTAGTCTTGGTTAGCCTTCTTGTGTGAGCTTTTCAAATGGACTTTCAGATTCCTGGGTTTTTTCTCCTTGAGAAGTATTCCACACATTGTATCACCTGCTTCTACAACAAGGCACTTATTTTTATCGTTAACACAGTCATAGTCAAAGAAATCCCAAATAGGACTGAGCCGCTTTCTCCCAACTTTTGCCGCAGCCATCACTGCTAATCACTTTTTTCATTTTTTGCGGTTGTTGTTGTACGGCGGAGCGAAGTTAACAGATTTTAAATGTTAATGAGGAAAAAAAAATTACAAACACGAAAACGAAGGACGTTCTTGACATTATTATAGTTCATTTTAGTTCGTTTTTAAACACATAATACAGTTTCAGTTAGTTATTGTTTTTTAAAAAACTCGTTTTTATTTTATTTCAGTTAAGAAAAATGTTTTTTCAATTCTAGTTTTCGTTATTTCGTTCATTTTCGTTAATGATAATAACCTTGGGAAGATCAGCATCAGTTCTTTCCCACACTGACTCTTACCAGTTTAAAATGTATGTGTTTTTTTTAGACATTTGTACAGCAATTAAGAATATCGCGATAATATCGTAAACCATGATAATTTCATCACAATAATCGAGATACCAAATTTTCCATATCATTACATCCCTAGTCTGTGCTGCTCTCCACTCCCTCAAAACGTCCTGATAATTAGCCTGATTGGACTCTCAAAGCAGCTCATTTGATGTTGTTGAATAAACGCCGCTGCTTGGTTTGATTCTAACGACTTATATTTGTTCTCTTGAACTTTGTCATCTGAACCAAAGACTCACTGATTATTGAAGGAAGTCCTGCTCTTCGGCTCTCGTGTGAAGCTTCATGGCTGCTTCGACGGCAGCAGCGTAACTGTGAATGCGGGGGGGGGGGGGGGGGGGGGGGGGGGGGGGGAGGGGGGGGGGGGGGGGGGGGGGGGGGGGGGGGGGGGGGGGGGGGGGGGGGGGGGGGGGGGGGGACCGAACGTCTGTCTTTTCTTTTTGCATGTCGTGACAGACGTCAAGTCTTTAACCTCGCCGTGGTGCCGGGGGAAATCTGGGCCAGCGGCAGAGTAAAGTGAACATATTCAGTTTCATCCAGGAAAGTAAAGAGAAAGACACTTGTAATCAAAGTTTAATATGGATCTAATATGCACATATTGATGGACGCGTCGATCTGTCTGACACGCCTCTGATTTCCATGTGCTTCCTGGGGAGACGGCTTCAAACATGTTTCCGGATCTGAGCCCGCTGGTAAACCTGTCCTGATTGACAGCTGGGTACATGGCAGTGATCACACGCTGTAACATGACACAGAATCTGAAGCCGATCAATCAGGAAAGATTTTTTTTTTTATCAGATCTATGATTTCAGTGAGACAAGTCACGCAGTGAACGCTTCAAAGGCTTTCTTTAAGATCAATCACTTGTGTTTTGGCATCAAGGCTCTGATCTGATAAATCCCCTACTTTTAAGGCATACGTAGAGATATCGGGGGTGATATAACCACAGGTGAAAGCCTGGGAGGAGGAGGGGTTTTAATAGCAGCAGCCTGGTAGATGAGAGCTATCAGACGCCACGTAGACCTTAAATCAAGACGGAGTGACTGTGATGAAGCATGTTGAAGGAGGACAGCTCGCCTTCTCTACCTGAACTCGCTCCTGGAAGTCGCCTCGTGACCTCTGATTGGAGCACACAATCATTTTTTTTTTTTTTTTTATATACCGAGTGATCCTCTCACTATTACCTCATCAATTCTCCATATACAGGTCTATAGCTTGGTAAAAGGTGTTCATCCAGTTTTCTTGTTAGTAGTTTCTGCTTCCTACATATTATATTTTAAGTTTGTTCGCTGTCACAATACAACCAAGCACACACCACACCCTCACTGTCATGTCTCTTTAACTGTCTTGTCTTTAAATATGTCACTGCTGGTGTTTTTTAGTCCTCTCTGACGAAATCAGGATTTAGGATGTCAATAAAGGATGTTAGAATTTACTGCCAGAGAGGACTGGTGAAGGACACATTCACCTTTCACACACTCACAAAAAAAAAAAAAAAAAAAAAAAAGGACTGGCAGCGATAAATGGCTCAGATGTATCAATCAGCCAGCCTGTAATGATGATCTGTCAGCCACAACAAAAACCAGAAAAAAATTACCGTACAGCTCAGCTCCTCTTTGTTGTGGTGTATCGACCTCCTGGAGTTTCTTTTTTATCTGATGTAAAACTGATAAAGTCGTTACAGTGGGGGATTTTTTAACAGTGGTCCCGGATGTCACCTTCAGTTCTGTGTCAGACCAGAAAAAACTGCCACTACATTCAAAGAAACACTTCCACTGTTTTGATTTTTCTTTTTTTTTTCTTCAGTGTTAATGCAGCAGGCCGTCATCTGGGCTTCAGCCTTAACGTGCACAATACTCTCAAAGATGAGCTGATAGTAATGATATAGGTGTCAGGCAGTTTAAGACGTTGATCACATCTTCACTTTATCTCTAAAATTCTTTCAAGGTTCTTTGGAAAGAGATTGATGCAGATCAATGTCGTGACCTTGTCCACAGAAACTGTTTCAGAAGCTTGAACAGGTTTGTGGTGTTAAAGGGACAGTATTGGTCCTCTTCCTGTGATCCTGACAGACTCCAGTCTGCCTGTGGTGTTCCACAGGGTTCTATGCTGCAACTTCTATACTTCTTATATGCTTCTACGAACTGTTGTGAGAAAACTAGAGCTGGGCAACAATTACAATTTTTAATCGCGATTAGTAGCATGATTTCCCTGATTAATCGCGATTAATCGCATTGTATACGCAAAATCAAATAATGAATTCAAAAGTAGTGTAAAGGTCACTTTTATTTAAATGTTATGCTGCCACATGAACTAAAGTGTCATAACATTTGTTGTTCAAACACTTTTAACATCAGCACTTGTCAGTAACACATATTTAGTGTAAATCTTAAAAAAATGTAAAATAAAATTAAGCTTATTGCCACTGCCAGGGCATTCATCCTGTCATCCTGTTTTAATTAAAAAATCCAACACAAAATGCAAAAAAATGATTGTGTCTCAGCACAATCAGAACATTAAAACAGGTCATTTCTGAGGTAACAGCAGAAACTTTTAACGGGGAGTTCAACTTGTCAGTTGTTACAAATAACCTTGTTTCTGTTGAATCCTCCGTCTGGGAGAACTTTAAAATGAAAATGTCCATGTTAAAGTTCAGTAACTTTACCAATCCCTAATTGTCTGTGTATCATTTGTTTTTTTTTTCCAATTTTGATTGTCAATCAAAAATGAAAAAAATTAAAATGTGACTTTTTATTTTTTCTGTTTTTTAATCTAACACAAAAATGCCTGTTTTTTTAATATTTTAATTTTAGAAAACAGGCCACTGGACTGAATTTGTTTTTAATATTTTATTGTCTGGTTTACGTGACCCAGAAATGGCTTTGTTTTATAATAAAGGAACAGACTTTCTGTTGTCATTACACATCTGTGCCACTAGATGGAGCCGCACTGCAGAACCAGCTAGAGAACAGCAGGACAGTGAACACATGGAGCAGATCTGATGGAACATGGAGGAATGACACCATCATCTTCAACAAAGGGGTTTGAAAGGTTTTTTTTTTTTCAGACAGAATTGTTAATATTTCTACCTGAGTTGTTACCTGAACTGTAAATTTCACTGATTTTTACCGTTCTCCATGTCTGTTTTAGTTTTGCCTGCCAATTCTTTTCCCGTTCCGCAGCAGCCAGTAACAGACTTTTCAAAACAAAAGCATATGAGCAACATGCGTTAACGCGCTATAAAACGCGTTAATAAATTAATGCGTTAACACAATAATAACACGTTAACTTGCCCAGCCCTAGAGAAAACACATTTCCTTGTTGCTCAGATATACCAAAGCCAAGTGAAACTACTCAGTTATTTGGGGCTAAGTCAGTCAGCTGACTCTGAACCATCACGTTGGTTCTGTAGGAATGCTGGAAGATCTCCCACAATGCACTGGACTCTTTCGTCTCTGTGCTCTCTTTACTCTGCACATAAAACAATATCAACAATGTAATAACAAAAAGGTCTAAAACAACACAGCAGAGTCTAAGGTGTTCACTCAAACTTCTGTTCATGTCCAAACCATCTCAGTCTGGTCTCTCTGACTTTCTCTCCAGAACGTCTAACATGTTCTGTCCCTCTGATGTTTTCATTCCTGATCTTCTCCATCCTGGTCACTCCTGAAGAGAACCTCAACATTTTAATCTCTGCTACCTTCAACTCTGCCTCCTGTCTTCTCCTCAGAGCCACAGTCTCTGAACAGATCTCACCACCATCTTCTACACCACGTGTCAAACACAAGGCAATGATGTGTGGCCCGCCACATCATTGTATGTGGCCCTCGACCGCTTGTGCACTATGGGCTTAAATTTTAAACCAATATTTTAAGACTTAAAATAAGCTTACTCCGCTTTAAAGTGCATATTGACAATAAACTACATCTCCCATAATGCATTTCTTCGTTACCCACAACAATAACAGTATATCACCATGAGCAAAAACTCAAGACGATTTTCAGAACTGATGAATTTGAGAAAAACCTCTACAAACTAACCTCAACATGTCAAAGAAAAGAAAAAATTGATGCACAAGGAAGGTAGTTTCATCAACAGGAAAACGAATACAAGTTTGTATCTCAAAGTGAAAAAACAGTATGTATTTTGTGTTATGAGGTGGTGTCAGTCGTGAAAGAGTTTAATCTATGTCGGCATTTTGACAGAAAACATGGAAAGAAATACAGAATCCGTTATTTAACAATATAATAAGGTGTAGTTTAATTTATTTTGATTTATATTGCATTTTGTTACATTCATGCTGTCAAACTGGCCCTTCGAGGGAAACCATGATGCTGATGTGGCCCTCAGTGAAAATGAATCTGACACCCCTGATCTACACCTATACTTTCATTTGTGCTGAAACTCTTAATCACACATCTCACCTGAGACTTTTCTCCACCCATTTTAACCTGCTTGAACACGCTTCTCCACCTCTTTTCCACACTCTCCATTGCTCTGAACTGTTGACCTAAAAGTCCTCCACTTCCTTCATCTCTGCTCCCTGTAGCCTCGCCGTTCCTCTTGGGTTCCTTTCATTCACACTCATGTATTCAGTCTTCCTGCAGCTGAGGTCATACCTCCACCTCTCTAGATGTTCCTCCACCTGCTCCCTGCTCTCACTACAGATGTCATCTGTAAACATCACAGTCCATGGAGACTCCTGTCTAATGTTATTTGTCAGTCTGTCCATCATGATGACAACAAGGAAGGTCTCAGAGTCGATCCCTGATGCAGTCCCACCTCCACCTTGAACTCCTGTCACACCTACTCCTCACCTCATCATTGTCTTCCCGCTCTCATCCATGTCCTGCACCACTCTAACATCTCTGCTACTCCAGACGTCTTTGGTCCTACAAGATCACATCAGACAAACAGCCAGCAACTCAGATCAGCATCATAATGACAGTGTGTCACGACACACCAGAGACGATCAGACAGCGAGCACAAGGAGACAACGGTGGTGTAAACCAAAGCTGAACAGATACAACCAAACGTTGAGCCAAGTGAGCGATCTGCATGGACATAGAGGTTGTTAGAAGAGCTTTGACACAACCAGAGTTGTTGAAAGTTAAATAAACATGGGGAAGAGTCTTAACAAATGACCAGTGGACATGAGCAGAGAGTAGTTGGACAGATATTTGGCATTCACAGGACCCCATGTCTATGTACATTCCTTTATGTTTTCTGTTGTCTCACCGCAAATGTCCCTGGTCTACTGTCTCCTGTCTTCTCCCCCCCCCCCGACTGTTTGAGTCCCCTGGTTGAGTCTGGTTTTCCCCAAGGTCCCTTACGGTAACTGATGGAGGATTTAACCACACTGAAGAGCCAATACATATGTAGATTTCCTTTGCTAGTGAAAATAATTATTAAGAGCTGGAGTGAACTGGATTATAATAATTTTAACTGGACCAGAGGAATTTTGTTGCAGCTACATACAGATAACCTGAGCTGAGGCAGCATGGCGTTCCTGCCTCCACTTCCAGCTGGGCTCTTTCAGTGTGGAGTCCACATGTGGAGGTGGATGGTGGATGGATTTACAGCCAACAGGTCACTGACCACCTGCTGGACATGTGAGTCCGCTGGTTTTCTGGCCGACCGGACCCGTGACGTTTGTGATGTTCATCAAACGTGGCGGCGAGGCAGAAATAAGATGCGGTTTGAAATGTGGTTGAGTGGAATCAAAGGAGACGCTGATCTGAGATCAGACTGCGGGTTCGCCTCTCTTCAAAACTCAGAAAACTGTAAAGACAGAAATATTGATGCAGAAACTTGTGAAAGTTTAATTAGCGCTACAGCACAGAGGCGAGAAGTTTAAGTTAAATCCTCTGCAACAACATCTGTTTAAACTTTAAACAGCTGCTTCCTTTATTACATCTGACTTGTAGAGTTCAGCTTTTCTTTTTGGGTTTTTGCTGTTTCTATCATCGTTTATTACTGTATTTTTGTAAAAAATACGTTTAATTCTTTTTTTTAATTTTATTCTTACAAATCAAATTTCGGGCCCTCGTGCAGTGATTCGTCTCCGTGGAAACGCGGAGCTGCCGCTGATCCGTGTCATATCGTGATGACGCTCCTTGTGTGCAGATTATTTCTGCTGCATAAACCTTCTGTTCGCGTCTCAGCCGACATTGAGACGTGGCTGCAGACTCACAAAGACACCAGCAGAGCTCTTTGTTTCAGTGTGTTTATGCCTGAGGAGGAGGAGGAGGAGGAGGAGGAGGAGGGGGAGGAGGAGGAGAAGGAGGAGGACACAAGTTAACGTTGACAAAAACAGAATGAGACCAACAATAGTAGCAGTGATGAAACGGGACGAAGATAACACAATAAACATGTACAGTTCTTATACTCTGTGTGTGTGTGTTGGTATTTAAGTATTAAAAGGACATTTTGTCAGGATACACACCATACTAGAAGGACATTTAGAATTAGCAGGACAGGGTGTGTGTCCTGCTAATTTGGAAAAAAATTCTAAAAACGTAGAAGTGTTTCTGTTAGTCTGTAGACCCCAAATATTTTAAAAAACAGAGATGACCTGTTAGTACACAAATACCTGATTGTGTGTGTGTGTGCTGTTGGATTTAATCCAAGAAACAATATGGAGACCTCACAATTATACAAAGACCTCACAGGCAAAAACACAGAGCGGGGAAAGTGCCCAGTGCATCATGGGAGGTCCCCCGGCAGCCTAGGCCTGTAGCAGCATAGCTGAAAGGATGCTACACCTGAATAGATAGAGACAGATGATCATTGATGTGGAGCAGCTGGGTCAGTCCCTCCTGCTCCACCCACCTCCAACTCCCAACCCCCCCCACCCCCCCCACAGGTGAGCAGAAAGCCCAGCCCACCACCACAGCCACGCTGGAGCAGCTGCACCTGATAATCGGTGAACTCAAGCTGCCTGCTGCTTAACTCAGCTCTGTCCTCAGACCCTTCCAGGCCGGAGATGGACGCTTTAACATGGGGGTCAATGGAAGCTGACTTACTTTTGGAGGCGGCCCCTAGTGGTCAGTGGAGGAACGTCAACCGCTCCCGGTTCTGCGGTGGATTCAAGCCAGAAGGTGAGAGGTTCCAGCTTGGCTGTGCTGCTTTTGGAAACTCCAGGAGTCCCAAGTGAAGTGTGATTCAGGCCTCTATGCACGTCGCCTGCAGGACCCCTGTTGTTGTCGCTCCGTTATTTATCCTTGTCCGTTATCGTTTGTTTTGTTCTGTCATTATTCCACCAAACTAAGGTTATTATCGTTAACGAAACGAACGAAATAACGAAAAATAGAATTGAAAAAACATTTTCGTTAACTGAAATAAAATAAAAACGAGTTTTTTAAAAAAAAAGATAACTAACTGAAACTGTATTATGTGTTTATAAAACAAACTAAAATTAACTATAATAATGTCAAGAACGTCCTTCGTTTTCGTGTTTGTAATTTTTTTTCCTCATAAACGTTTAAAAATCTATTAACGTCGTTCCGCCGTACAACAACAACTGCAAAAAGAAAAAAAGTGATCAGCAGTGATGGCTGTGGCAAAAGTTGGGAGAAAGCGTCTCAGTCCTATTTGGGATTTCTTTGACTATGACTGTTAACGATAAAAATAAGTGACTTGTTGTAGAAGCAGGTGATACAAAGTGTGGAATACTTCTGAAGGAGAAAAAAACCCACAAATCTGAAAGTACATTTAAAAAGCTCACACAAGAAGGCTAACCAAGACTAGCTGGATAAGCTAGCCTAAGCTAGCGCCCTGGAAAGAGAAGCTACAGCTGCAGGCCAGTCAGCGTTGGGAAGGAACGGGAGAAAACAGCAACTATAATGGACTGTTTCCATGGAGACCAGATAGCTGCTGGTCAGTAAATACGCAGGAACACAACAAGAGGGAAGATCCATTGATAAATATGTTTATTGAGACCAGAAATGTAAACATGACTATGTGGTTCGATAGCCTTCAAAAAGTTCAGTGCTTCACGCCAACCAAAATTACAACCCTAATTTACAAAATAAAACTAAAACTAACACTGAAACTAATAAAAACTAAACTAAAACTAAGTATTTCAAAACAAAAACGAATAAAAACTAGCAAAACTGCTCTAAAAACGAATTAAAACTAAGCGAATTTGAAAAAACTAAATTAAAAACTAAAACTAATGGAAAATCCAAAACTATTATAACCCTATTATTACTTCCTTTAGGTAGCTCAGACATGGCTGCAGACCAAATAAAGCAGATCTTATATGACCTTATCTCTCTCAAACAAATGCTGCTACTATTGATAATATCAGGTCAGGTAAAGAGGAAAAAAAAAACAGTAGCTCTAGAGACAGGTTCTGCTCAAATATAGTGCCAGAGCTGCTGAAAACATCCACGCGTCCCATCTGAGCAGGTGTGGTCCTGCAGGAGTCAGGTCCCGGGAGTCTCTACCTGCCCGCGGATGGAGGACAGGCCTCCTCAGTGTCCCCCTCCCACCCGTCCGTCCGTCACAGACGTGGCATTGTGGGACGAGAGTGCTGGTCACAGCTGTGTGGACACTGACGACACTGTGGCAGCAGAAGTGAAGAAGACTACTGTGTGTGCTCGACACATAAATCAGAGAAGAGTCATCATCTGAGTCAGGACACGACTGTGAGATGAGACACACGATTTGTTTTTATCACGCCGTCGCTGCAGAAGGTCAGAACCTGCAGCGCTCTCACACGCCGAGCATCAAGCGGTCCTGTTAATTTAGCGGGGAACATCTGGTGCAACACTTACTGAACTCTATTAAACAGCTGCATGTTAAAACTGTCTGCCATGTTGGCCTGAACAGAAATTAAATGCCGGTGATGTTCATGTTCCTTTCTGACTGGACGCAACAACCGCCATGAAACCAGTAGGACAGCACAAACCATACCCCTGAAAAGTGATGCAACTGCAGCCAACGTTGTAGCATCCAGGTCAGCTGATGTGTGACGGCTGAACCTCGAAGATTAGACCTCCTCTCCTCCAGCTGAAGTGCCCTCAGACAGGATCCATACTGCAGGTTTGATTTGTCTTCAGGAGGACGAGGATGCTTTGATGTGGTGGAGGAGGCTCCAGGGCTCCTCAGTCAGCGGAGGAGGAGGATGAAGAGGAGGGGGTGCCGAAAAACAAAAAAAGGCAGGAGGCTCGGAGACGTTACATAAGCGCTCAGCTGCGCGAACACATTCCTCAAATACCTGCATTAGAGGACTAATCTGCTTACGGGGACATTATGGGATGCACTCTGCCGTCGTGGCAACAGCAGGTGTCTCTGCATTAGGAGGAAGATTATCAGGAAGCACTCATCTTCAGTAAAAAGAGGGAGAGGCTTTAATCTACATCTGAGATCTGCAGATACCAAAAAGCACCACGACGCCGCTGCACGCCAACACGTCACCGTGACGACGTCAAACGATCTCCAAACTGAATAAGCTCGTTGTCCCTATAATTTTATACACAACACATAGATGTACAGAGTAGGGATGTAACGATATGGAAAATGTGACATCTCAATTATAGTGACCAAATTATCACGGTTTACCATATTATCGCGATATTCTGAAATACTGTACAAATGTCTAAAATAAACATACATTTTAATAATTTCACAAAATCTTGTGATTTTCTTGTCATATTGAAACATCACAAGCCAAAATCTTATCAAAATGAAACTTTCACATTAAAGGGAGAAACAACTGGCACAGAAAGAGGTTTTATTTTAAATGAACAAAATAAACAACAGGAATAAAGCTTTAAATAAACACTTAAACAACCATAGGAGGTCAAAATATTCAAACAATTATCAGGAACAAAAATTATAGTGCAAGTTCAAATAAAATAAACTTTGGACTTTAAGCTGAACCTTAAATACGTATAAATGTGCAAATAAAGAAACAGTTGTTTAGGAGCCAAATATGTTGTTCTGATTGTAGTTCACTCTGTGTGTCTGTGGGTGTTCGCTGTGTTGTTACCTGAGGGTCAGGTATAAAGGTAGCTGCCTGTTATTGGTTAGCTGTTGGACCCGGAAGGGCAAAAGGTTTTTGACCGCTGTGGTGCTAACTGCCGGCGTTATGGTTGTCGGATCAGTTAATGGAATAAATAAATATTTTAACTGCATCAGAAGAACAACGTTCCGGTCATTTTTCGATGTCATTTTTCAGTCCTGCGTGCTATCACCACTTCCCACCATGGTTACGTTACGATGCCGATGTTACAAGCTACAAACTCACGTGAAACACAGTCGCGAGTCACTTGCAGACTTGAATGAGGCTGATATTACATATCCCAGTATCAGTCAAACATAAACGGTAATCGTTATCATGTAAAATTTTACCGAGCTTTACCATAATACCGGTAACCGTTTTATCCCTAGTACAGTTATTAGACCATCAGCTGGTATTGTTTATGCAATAGCTGCCCTAAATGAATTATTGCCAAGTAAATAGCAAGAATAAACACTGAAGTTTGTCACACTGGAGTCTGATTTTAATTCAAAGGTTTTAATTATCATTATCTTTACTTATCAATTTCCTTGATAAGTAAAGATAATATGATGATTATCTTCCTGTTTGAGGTCAATTTAGCAGCTATTTTGAAATAGCTTCAGTTGTTCACAGACACTCTGGAGGCTTAGCTAACGTCTGATTTTACTTTATTAACTTTACAAGTTTACCGGAGCCAACTTAAACTAGCTTTAACTTCATTAGGAGCTAAAAATCATTAGATAACGTCTTATTTTACTTTATTAGCTTTACAAGTTTACTGGAGCCAACTTAAACTAGCTTTAACTTCATTAGGAGCTATAAATCATTAGCTAACTTTAGCCCAATGAAGCTAATGTAGTGTTTTATTTCACTGTTGTGTCTGAGGAAACACAGGTTCATCTGATCGTTGTTTCAAAGTAGCTTCAGCTGCTGACATCCATCCTCTTTTCTGATGGGAACAGCTAAGCTTCGCTAACCTTCTCTTGATTCACCTTAAGAGTTAGTGTGCATGCGCCAGCTAAAGTTAGCTAATTAACAGCCCAAGTTTATCAGAGCCGCTCAGCTTTACTTAATTTTTACTTGAAGAACTGCACGTTTACCAGAGCCAGCCGACTTTTAACTTGACTGGCATCAAGTTTGCTGGAGCTGGCTCATTTTAGCTCACTTTTACTTGCTTGTATTACAAGTTTAACTTCCTAGAATTAGCTATTTTTTTGTTTTATTTTTATTTTGTGGCTTTAAAGTCCTGTATTAAAAGTTGGCAGACAGGACAGTGGGACTGAGGATGGAGAGGGGCAGCTCCTGCTGTAAAACTGGACCAAGAACAGAATAAAAACATCATTTAAAAGCAAACCTTGACATTTTGGGAAATATAAACAGCTGCCCTAAATGAATTATTGCCAAGTAAATAGCAAGAATAAACACTGAAGTTTGTTCACACTGGAGTCTGATTTTAATTCAAAGGTTTCAATTATCATTATCTTTACTTATCAATTTCCTTGATAAGTAAAGATATATGATTATCTTCCTGTTTAGGTCAATTTAGCAGCTATTTTGAAATAGCTTCAGTTGTTCACAGACACTCTGGAGGCTTAGCTAACGTCTGATTTTACTTTATTAACTTTACAAGTTTATCAGAGCCAACTTAAACTAGCTTTAACTTCATTAGGAGCTAAAAATCATTAGCTAACATCTTATTTTACTTTATTAACTTTACAAGTTTACTGGAGCCAACTTAAACTAGCTTTAACTTCATTAGGAGCTATAAATCATTAGCTAACTTTAGCCCAATGAAGCTAATGTAGTGTTTTATTTCACTGTTGTGTCTGAGGAAACACAGGTTCATCTGATCGTTGTTTCAAAGTAGCTTCAGCTGCTGACATCCATCCTCTTTTCTGATGGGAACCGCTAAGCTTCGCTAACCTTCTCTTGATTCACCTTAAGAGTTAGTGTGCATGCGCCAGCTAAAGTTAGCTAATTAACAGCCCAAGTTTATCAGAGCCGCTCAGCTTTACTTAATTTTTACTTGAAGAACTGCACGTTTACCAGAGCCAGCCGACTTTTAACTTGACTGGCATCAAGTTTGCTGGAGCTGGCTCATTTTAGCTCACTTTTACTTGCTTGTATTACAAGTTTAACTTCCTAGAATTAGCTATTTTTTTGTTTTATTTTTATTTTGTGGCTTTAAAATCCTGTATTAAAAGTTTGCAGACAGGACAGTGGGACTGAGGATGGAGAGGGGCAGCTCCTGCTGTAAAACTGGACCAAGAACAGAATAAAAACATCATTTAAAAGCAAACCTTGACATTTTGGGAAATATAAACATAAAAACCAGCGATAACAAGGTTCAGATCTGGACGGAAGCAGATGAAATTTAAGGTTTTCCGATGTGTTTTATGTTGGACCCATCCTTGTCACCGCCCTGCTGTCCTCCCTGGTGGTGGTGGTGGTGGTGGGGGGGGTGAGGTGGAGATGAGGCCCCTCAGTGTGTCGAGAACAAGGCGAACAGGGTGGCATTGATGGCCCGGGTCTGAACAGCAGCACATCTGGACGACACTCAACAAGCAGCTCAGTGTGACGGGATCCTCCACCGCTTTATGAAATCAAACGCACATTCATAACCTCCCAAATGGCTTCCTTGGGGCACGGGGAGGATCAAATCTTTATCTGTTCGCTGCTGAAGAACACATTTGTGTGTGTCCTCTGGACGTCTTGTCTGGCCTCATAAAGAGCGCGAGTGGACGACAACGAGGACGCTGTGTGAGCAGCAGGAGCGCTGCATGGACAGTACAGTCCACTGAGGCAGGATTCACCACCAGGACAGGAGCCCATTCATCCCCTCAGCGGGCCGCCGATCAATACCTGCTGGCCCGATCACGCTGATCAGCTCGCGGTGACCAGATCTGATGTGAGAAAGGAGACGGCAGCAGTGGCGTGGGCACCGTTTCAGGTGTTCGGACTCCTGCAGTTACGTTCACTCAGCTCGGGTTTTGTTGTTCCAGCTCATCACGTTTCATTTTCCAGGACTGATGTCTGGTGAGGTCTGAGGATGCTAAGTTTACACGTTTAGTGTTTATTTATGGCGGCTGAAGTTTAGTTGTCAGAGGCTTGGGGGTGAGGCCCCGGGGGGGGGGGGGGGGGGGGGGGGGGTCACTGGGACCTGCTGATGTGGAAACATGGAAGCTGCACGGACCGGCTAATGGTTCCAGCCTGGAGGATCACCGTCTGAGGACCGATGTTCATCGTCAGCACCGCTGTCAGGGGCCAGTGGGGGCATCAAGGGCCATCGGGGCCAGTAGGGAGGGGTCTGGTGGCGGTTCGTTGAATGTTTCCGCTCAGTGTTCATGGACGTGTCAACTTCTGACCATGCTGTAGACTCGAGTCAGCTGGAATTGGTTTGTTCTTCATCACGTTCATCACGTGTCTATGTTTGTTGAGATCAGCCTGATTCTGATCCTTGAACCCCGTACGTATGAACCCTCCACTGCGACTGGACCCGGATGTGCACCTTTCCCCAAATGTAATGATGCGCTGCACTGATGCGGGCTGCAAGAAATGAGGTCTTGGTAGTAAACAAGCCCAGCGCTGGGTTAGGGTTACCGTTAGAGAAGCTGCAGAGAAGAACCCACAATGCCCACATCCTGACTTTCATCCTGATTACAATGATTCTTATTCTGAACGTGACTGATTCTCGACCTAATCCCGATTCACAATCAGATCCTGATTCTGATTGTGAACCTGATTCTGATCGTGAAGAATTGAAGGCTGACGGGCAGATCGATGCCATGTTGCCTGGTCAATGTGCGCTCCCACCCCCACTGAAGGTCACCAATGACGGGTAGAAACTAGAGGTCTTCACGGGTCCACTTTCATTGACCCAAACCCAAATGGACCCGTGAAAATTCAACCCGAAACCAACCCGACCCGAGCTATTATCATAAGTCCGGGAGTCCGAACCCGAATGGACAAGGAACCGACCCGACTCGAGTCTTTAGTTTCCAAACACGAACCGAACCGAGTTACCTGAATAGAACCGAGACAATCCAGCCCATAGTTGCTCCTGTTAAAGTTGTCTAGCGTTGAATAAAACTTGATTTTCTTACCTAAAGTTGTCTTCTTCTACCTGGTTCAGTTGCTACATAGGCTATGTGATGTAAACAATAAATCCACGTCGTTATTTTCTTTGTGGATACAGATGCTATTGGTAGCAGCTGCTAACACTACTAGCCTACACCGGTCAGGACGTGTCGTAAATATATTCTCTCGTCCAGCGTTGTCATGTTGGTGATCCGTTGTGCTTTACAGCTGCCGGGCAAACCGCTAATAACACGCTATGGCAACACGGTTGTTTCATGACAAACACGCCACGTTAATTAATAATTAATTAAACTGCCCAGAGTCCTGACATTGGCTGCCACCACCAATATCTTTACCTCTCTTGAGTAAACGCGGACCCAGCCTGTCAGAGACCCCCGACCGGACCCGAGACTAACTGTACCGATTCAGACCCGAACCCGGAGTCACATCTTTTGAATGGACCCGAGACCCGATTCGGGTCGGGTCGGGACCTCAGGTTTTCGGGTTGTTCCGAAGACCTCTAGTAGAGACCAAAAGAATGAGACTGCAGAGACAAGTGGGTGAATGAGTTTCTTCTGCTTCAGAGACAGGGTGAGACAAATCTGTCCTGAGTGATCTGATCATAAGTGAACAGCTCTAAACGCATCTGTTCACACCGAGCATTAACATGCGTCTCCGCCTGCCTGTCGAGAGGCGGCTTGTGATTGGATGTCATTCTCCCGATCTATGTAGAAATAAACAGGTACATGATTTCTGCCTGCAAAGAGCAAATCTTTGTTTTTTGTTTTACCTGCAGAAGGCAGCTATGTACTGAACTGCAGCCAGTCACCATGAAAAAAAAAAGAAAAAGAGCACATTTCCTGTGTGCTTCAGCTTTGTGACCCGAGCTGTACATATACAACAACACTGGAAAAATATCTAGAAACATGAAGATAAAAAAGGCACCAAAACAGAATTGTGATGTCAGAAATTAAAATAAGAAGAGCTAAGATAGGAAAATAAAACCCAGATGAGTCCATGACGCTGTGGTTGTTCTGTTGGTTTCTATGGCTCCGTCTTGTTCTGCACTTAAACATGAAACTGTTGTTCTGCGAGTTAACAGGTGTGTTTGTCGACACAGAAGATATCAGTCTAGACAGGTGATGCTTCAGTCTGGTGCCCACCTGTGATCAGATCACTCAGCAGAGATTTAATACCAGGTGTGACGAGGATCTATGAGGAGCAGGGGAGGTGTTTTGGTTCAGGATACCCCTGACCACCCAAACCTAAACCTGTTCCAGATACTGATCTTGAACACAGTCCTAAACCTATTTCAGATGCTCTTGATCATGAACCTAAACCTGAACCTGTTCCAGGTCTTGATCTTGAACCTAAACCTGAACAAATTCTAGGTCATGTTCTTGAACCTAAACTTGAACCTGTTCCAGGTCTTGATCTTGAACACAAACCTGAACTTGTTTCAGTTCCTATTCTTGAACCCAAACCTGAACCTGTTCCAGGTCTTGATCTTGAACCTTAACCTGAACAAATTCTAGGCCTTGATCTTGAACCTAAACTTGAACCTGTTACAGATCTTGATCTTGAACCTAAACTTGAACCTGTTCCAGATCCTAATCTTGAACTCAAACCAGAACCTGTTCCAGGTCTTGATCTTGAACCCAAACCTAAACATATTCCAGATCCTAATGTTGAACCCAAACCTATACCTGTTCCAGATCCTGATCTTGAACCCAAACCTGAACCTGTTCCAGGTCTTGATCTTGAACCCAAACCTGAACAAATTCTAGGTCTTGATCTTGAACCTAAACTTGAACCTATTCCAGGTATTGATCTTGAACACAAACCTGAAGCTGTTCTAGATCCTAATCTTGAACTCAAACCAGAACCTGTTCCAGGTCTTGATCTTGAACCCAAACCTGAACATATTCCAGATCCTAATGTTGAACCCAAACCTATACCTGTTCCAGATCCTGATCTTGAACCCAAACCTGAACCTGTTCCAGGTCTTGATCTTGAACCCAAACCTGAACAAATTCTAGGTCTTGATCTTGAACCTAAACTTGAACCTATTCCAGGTATTGATCTTTAACACAAACCTGAAGCTGTTCTAGATCCTAATCTTGAACCCAAACCTGAACAAATTCTAGGTCTTGATCTTTAACCTAAACTTGAACCTGTTCCAGGTCTTGATCTTGAGCACAAACCTGAAGCTGTTCTAGATCCTAATCTTGAACCCAAACCTGAACAAATTCTAGGTCTTGACCTAAACTTGAACCTGTTCCAGGTCTTGATCTTGAACACAAACCTGAAGCTGTTCTAGATCCTAATCTTGAACCCAAACCTGAACAAATTCTAGGTCTTGATCTTGAACCCAAACCTGAAGCTGTTCCAGATCCTGATCTTGAACCTAAACCTAACCCTGTTCCAGATCCTGACCTTTTCCTGGAGGTGACTCTGAACTAGAGTCTGGAACAGATCCTGATCTTGACCCTGGTCCTGCCTGTATGTTGTCTTATGTTAAATCCCACTTGTGTGTATTTGGCTGTAGTTTTTCATGAATCACTGAAGGTGTTTAACGAGCTTGCTCACATCTGTAGAGCGTGCTCACATCTGGAGAGGTTCAGGAATCACCAGCAGCATCAGACAACTTGAACAGATTTGTGGACATGAGGCTCATTACAGGATCGGAGAGGATGAGGAGGAGCTTGGCTCCTTCAGCTAACGAGAGGAAGAGATTATTATCGTTCAGTAGCTCCACCTTCTGGGGACACATGTTCCCATGACAACTGCAACAACTGGTGAGTCGGTAAACGGCGTAAACAATTCGGGCTAGTCCCTCTTTTTTTCTTTTTAAGATGTGATACGCTATTGGAACAGGTTCTGGTGTTTTCCATGACCATGGACAAACACCATCATATCTCATCGTATCAGATCTGCTGTCCTCATGTTCCTGCACAACAATCAGCGTTGGATGAGGAGAAAAAACCCTCAGATTGAGTCTCTTATCAATCAAACTGGTCTAAACTACACCTCTGAGCTTTTTTCATTAAACTGGACTCCACATGTACAAACTACTGTCTCCAATTAGCTGTTGTTGACTTAATCAGGGTATTGATCCACCTATTTGTTCCTCCAGTACAATGGACGGTTCAGTAGAGACATGAGAAATTACAGTCATATGTTTTCAGCTCAAGCAGGTTGTGTTTGTCCGTTAGTGAGACGTAGATGGAGATCAGATCATGTTTTAAGCTTTTTTCTCTGCAGAGAATCAATTAAATCAAATAATGGAGTTCACATGCTTTTTCCTGCTGAAGTTTGAATTTTGTGAACCGTGTGCAGAGTTAATGCCCGTTGTACGTTTTAGAAGGTGAACTGCTTTTCTTGTTTTTGGTTTCGGTGATGTAAAGCACCTTTATGCTGTGATAAACGTTTGCTGCTGATGTGAGGCGTGTCTCACTGAAAGGACGATCTCTGAAGACACACGATCAAGAGAAGCTGATTTGCACGAGGCCGGGAAGGGACGGAGAAATGTCTCAGAGTCTGTGTCTACGTGTCCGTCAGAGCAACGCTGATGGTGCCATCCGTGACTGCTCTTCCAAGACGTGGAGGTCCAGCCAAGATGGCTCCGAAGACACAACTCAGAATCCTCAGTGAGGTAAAGAAGAACCGGCGGCTTGTGACGTTACGCTGGAGCTGGAAACATCTGCTTCTGGATGTCTATGGAGGAGCACCCCAGATCATGCTGGTGTCCCCCTGTAGCGTAGGCCTATAGCAGCATAACTATGACGAAGCTGTGATTAAGATGAGCTACTCTAGTCTAAGCTACTACAGCTATGTCTATAACTATTAGCCCCTACACACTATAGTTTAGACTAACAACTCGCTTTACTGAACAAAAATGTTTTCAGTTTAGTTTTAAAGATGGAGATGGTGTCAGCCTCCTGAACCCAAACTGGTAGCTGGTTTCATAATAAAGGTGCCTGGTAGCAGAAGGCCCGTCCTCCAAACCTACTTTTAGATATTCTAGGAACGACGAGTAATCCCGCACTCTGAGAGCGGAGAGCTCTATTAGGAGCATAGCGTGTTATCAAGTCTTGTAGATAACGAGGAGCTAGGCCATTAAGAGTCTTATATGCAAGAAGCAGAATTTTAAACTCAATTCAGCAAAGTCTCCTCCAGGATATCGCCACAAGGCTTGAACCCTTACGGAGGTGCTGAGGAAATTTTATGACTGCATCGAAACTTCACCCCCGTGAATTCCCTATCCTGATCAAACGAACACATCCGACTCATGGTGGTCCAGATTTCCTCCTGAACGAACTTGGAAGAGCTTGCAGAAGTTCAAGAAGGAGGTGTGACCAGCCGTTGACCCCGGGCGGTCACTCAGTCCTTCCTCCAGAACTGTGAACGTTTAATGCGTGTTCAGTAAAGATGCGAAAAATTACAATTGTTTCCATATTATCAGATTAGGTTCATTGTGTTTGTTTATCAATGTGACTCAGATAAAGATCAGATGACATTTTATGGGAAGTTAATGCACAAAAACCCAATTAATTCCAAGAAGTTCACATCATTTTTTCCAACGGCTCTGCGCTGCACAGCCCAATAAAGAGCGGTCCAGCGCCAGTTTGAGCGAGCCCGGCCTGACCTCTGACCGCCGATCTCTGGCAGGAGGAGCTGCAGGCTGCAGCCGTGAGGCTCGCGTCTCCATTTTTAATGTCTTCACGGTGACTCACATGCTGCCGGGGGTTTTCCACTGTAGGCGTGCGAGTTCTCAGCAGCCGCTGGATCTATAAACGGACGTGTTTTCGCAGAGAAGGACGAATCGATGACTCACTGAAACTCCCTCTATAATCGGAGCTGAAGCTCCAGTAATGACTGGGGCTCATCGGTGCATCATGTGGAAAACTGCTGCACTCAAACACCAGCGAGCGTCAGGAGAAAATTCCAGCATTTTGCTCAGGAGCGGGGAGAGTCGTGAAAGCGAGCCGCGGCGGGGAAAGCTTCCCCGTCATGTGACAGGAAGGGTGACGTCACAGCGGCAGAGTGAACGGATCAAAGAAGAGCCGAGTCACCTGGCGAGACGCCGTCGGTGGTGATCAGTGATAACCTCACCTCCTCTGCAGCGGTTGTTCCTGCAGCATTGGTCTGGGGTGCCCTCATCTGATCATGATGGGACAGGTGGGAGTCACAACAGGGAGTCAAATCTGTCTGATCATACAGGAAGTGACTTTAGACACTGATGGTAGAAAGTTTTAATTTACTCCTACAGTTTCAGAAGAAGAAAACAACAGATTACAGGATGTGGTTTAACCCGAGGAACGTTCAGGCTCCATTTCTGTCCGCCCTTATTCACCGGTTTAAACTGGACCATGTTCCTGTGCTTGAGACTGTTGGGCCAACATGTGGTACCATCACAAACAAAGGCCTGACATCCAGCAAAGCTTCACCACATGGCTTTGGAGTAGAGGTCTTATCATTCGAGAGTCCGAACCCGAATGGACCCGAAATGTTTGGACCCGGAACCGGCCCAAACCGAGTCTTTAGTTTTTCAATCACGACACTTACCCAAATAGAACCGAGCCAATCCAGCCCATAGTTGCTCCTGTTAAAAGTTGTCTAGCATTGAATAAAACTTGATTTTCTTACCTAAAGTTGTCTTCTTCTACCGGTTCAGTTGCTACATAGGCTACGTAATGTAAACAACAATAAATCCACGTCGTTATTTTCTTTGTGGATACAGATGCTATTGGTAGCAACTGCTAATGCTAATAGCCTACACCGGGTTGGTAGTGTCGTAAATATGTTCTCTAATCCCAGGTTGTCATGTTGGCGATCCGTTGTGCTTTACAGCTGCCGGGCAAACCGCTAATAACACGCTACGGCAACACGATTGTTTTATGACAAACACGCCACGTTAATGAATAATTAATTAAACTGCCCCGAGTCCTGACATTGGCTGCCACCACCAATATCTTTACCTCTCTTGAGTAAACGCGGACCCAGCCTGTCAGAGACCCCCGACCGGACCCGAGACTAACTGTACCGATTCAGACCCGAACCCGAAGTCACATCTTTTGAATGGACCCAAGACCCAATTCGGGTCGGGTCGGGACCTCAGGTTTTCGGGTTGTCGGGTTGTTTCGAAGACCTCTACTTCGGAGCCCAAGAAACCTCAGAATGACTCAATTTCCCAGGATGCTTTGCTGGGTTCATCATTTTACAACCAGGTGTGAAAGGCCTTCTTACTGGCTTAGGACCCCCAGAACACAGCAGGGGTCTCCAGACATAAATACCGGCTCCCTCCCTTCTGTCGCCCTCCCTGACCTCCTACGTGAAAGCTGAAACATCTCTGAACTGCTCCGGCGAGGTAATTAGCCCAGAAGAGTTTCCGTATTACATCTATTAGCTCGCGATCAATACGAGAAAATGTTTCACATTGAACACGATCACTTCGTTTCATATTAGACTGTAGTGAGACGCTAAAATATAATTGTTCAGTTTAATTTATAAGATTAAAATAAAAAAGTTAAAATCAGTTTAAAAAAAATGATTTGATTTGTTTAATTTTTTATTTTCATCCTGTTTCATTGGAGTAAGTTAAAAATAAATGAGTCAAATAGTAGTACCCCCATCTACTGGCTGATTTTGGTGCAGCGGCTAGGCTTTGTCACTGTTGAATAAAACCTTTATGCAGGAAGTGACAGAAAAACAACAACAAAGAAGTTCAGAGCAGCGCATTTGCCAGCTTCTAGCTACGACTAGCCACTCCAGCATACGTCTTCGAGTTGCATCGTCGGTATGTGTTGTTTACATGTGAATTTATGGTTATATGCTTGAGCCTTAAGTGGCAAGTATATTACGTTGTGTAACCTACTTATTTGTGTTGTCATGTTAGCCTACTTTGAGTGAGCTATTTAGTTAGCCATGTTAGGCCACGGTAATTGTTTATTTTATGGTTTATGCATCTCTATAAATGCAATATTCATGACTGTATCATTTTGTTTATCTCTTTTAATTTCACACTTTACTTCATCAATAAATCTGGCAAAGATGATACCCAGTGTTTTGTTTGGAGTGAAGAGTTTAGCTGTCTGTCAACACATGCATGCTAATCATTGAGGACAGAACAATAATTTAATGTTTTTATTTCTGGGTGCTTCTGAATGATTAAATAAAGCATTATAAGCATAAGCATTATAAATATAGATTATATTGCAATTTTTCAAAAAAATTCTTGATTTTAGAGCAGTTTCAATAATAAAAAATTTGTGATTTTAAGGACAAAATCTCTCAACCTTCCAAACTTCACACTTTTATAACTAAAAGTCACAGTTTTTGGAAATCTGTAATTTTATGAAAAAAAAAATTTTTTGTGTTTAAAAACTGGAAATTAACTTAAAATAAAAAGCACTATTTTGTGAAATTTGTGATTGTATATCACAAAACTGTGACAAAAATCTTGATTTCAGAACCAAAGTCTTGATTTCAGAACAAAAGTCAAAAAGTAAAATTCCCAGTCGGACAACTGGGACAACTGAGTTGCTTTTTTATGAAGAAAAAGTCTTTTCTTTATTATTTGCAATTTTACAAGAAAAAAATGATTTCAGGACTGAAGTGACAATTTTACAACTTTTAAAAAATATCGACTTTTGTGAAATTTAATATTTTAATTTAAAACATTATTTTTTTAATGACAGAGTTGTGATGAAATGATCTATGATTTTTTTTTGTATTTTTGCCAAAAGTTTTTGCCAAAAGTTATGAAATTGAAAATTCTTTCTTATAACACAAAATCCTGACTATAAGACAAAAACTATACAATCATACAAAATTATACATAACAATTATATAATTAAGCAATAGTTTCAATGTGATTTTATGTAAAAAAAAATGTTTTGTGAAATTTGTAATTTTACAACAGTCTTGGTTGTAGAACAATTGTATTTTTACAGAAAAAAAGTTTTTTTTGTTTTTTAAATTTGTAATTTGTCAAATAAAAATACTCATTTTACGACAAATGTCTCACTTTGATGATAAAAGCCATGATTTAAGATTTTAAGAGAATTTTCAATTTTTTTAACAACAAAACAGTTGTAATTTTGCAAAAATGGCCATTTCACAGCGAATATTTGTGATTTTTAGGACAAAAAGTTGTGCAGCGGTGCGTTGACGTCAAACAAGCAGTGTCTGGTCCAGTAAGTGGCCTTACATTCAACTCAGGCTAAGGCTGGGGGGGGCTGGGGGGGCGGGGGCAGGCTGATGTAAATCCAAAATGTACAAAAATAAAAGCCTGTTAGAGGACTGAAACATCCTGATCTATCAGATTTCATATACAAACAATGTCAACACCCAAACACATCTGTTGGAGCTTAGCTGCTTCTGCTGCACTTAATGCGCTTGCAATGGCGCCGCCCTGCAGGCCACGCCCACTCCAGCAGCACTTATACCTTCGCGCCGCAGAGCGCTTCCACTCAGAGCGGATTTCAGGCTTTAAGCCGCTCTACGTGAGCTCACCTCTCCACTCACAAACCTGCTCCTTTTCACATGCCTGTCTGTGAGGATGACGAGTGCCAGGATCGGGGTTTATCTCCGTCCTCGCATCCGAGCGCCGGCAGAACGCCGTGCTCAGCTCCCACGGAAACTCACATCATCCTCTCTTTAATTAGTTCGCCATCGTGCCAAGAAGCTGTGAGTCCAACCAGGAGGTGGAGGGGGAGGATGTTTCATCATCATCTTGGTGCTGTCGGCCCGTGGGGCTGAAACCGAACTGATACCTGAACACAGTCGGTTGGCAGCAGCTCAAACACTCAGAGGATTTTAATTTCATCCTGTAAGAGGCTTTGGCTTTTTTTTTTTCTCATACTAATGCCCGACTTAAAAGGTAAAAAAAAAAAAAGAAAAAGAAAAAAAAAACAATCTGCTGCTGCTGTTCACCTGATGATGTCATCAGGAGCCAAAACAAACAGGGGCATGATGGGAAAAACCTGTTTATCTGCAGGATAAAGATGTGGCGGGTCACTGGGCTTAACGCCGACTTTAACGTGCGCACATGTACGTCTGTGGACGTGATGATGCGTCCACGTGTGTGTGTGTGTGTGGGGGGGTTCATGCGTGAACCTCAGATGAACTGAGACAGTCAGAACCATCTTCTGACCACGGAGGGTCCTCCTGTCCGTCAAATACAACCCCAGAAAACTGAATTTAACTTAACCTTTATTTTAAAAAACGGAGCAAACAACAGTAACACAGGCAATGCTAAACCCTCCACGCTGTCGTAGCACCCAACAATCATCAGCCCCGTGTGTTGCTAGCACAATGCAAGGAGGGGAAGACATCAGCAGTGGTCTTAGAGGAGCAGTGGCTGCTACGCATCGATCTTAAAATGGTTACAAAACCACTCAGCGATCTACAGAAAGAGGTTATTCTTTAGAGGAAAACTGTCAAGACAGCTGCCAGTTTTTCCAGGAGCGGACATCCCAACATCAGAGACGTGCAACACTCAGAGAAATAGCAAGAGAAACCGAAGAGCTGCCTGTCATGAGTCCATGACCAGACCAGACCAGTGAGGGCTGCTGGGAGAAAATCTCCTCTGTCTAAAAAGATCACGAAAGCAATGACTGAGGTCCACAGAGCTGCATGATGTCTGGAGCAGCGTCCTCTGGACACGGTGGACAGCTGATGGTCATGTGACAGGACAACAGTCCCAAACGCAGCAGCAGATGTGATCAAAGAAGCTACGATGCTGAGGAGGGAACGTAGGAGAGCTGTGGACGAGGGACTGTCCAAAGACCTCGACGAACTGAAACAACGTCGAAGAGAAGTTCGGACCAGGATTCGTCTACAGTCATGTGACAGGAACCAACCTGTAACTGAAGCTGCATCTACAAGCTCCTCAGTGATGGACGGACTTATTCCCCACGTCAGTGATTCCCAAAGTGTGGGTGGTGGCCCCCTGGTGGGCCGTCGTGGGACTGCAGGTGGGCCGTGAGAGGTCATTAAAAATAAACAAATATGCATTAAATCCTCGATTTTTTAAAATATGTTTTTAATTACTGTAAAATATTTATTACATGATTTAAAAATATTTAGAATAATAAAACAATCCAGTTGAGTGTTATTCTACTGTCATCTTAACATGACAACTGACAAGTGTCACCTTATTTGTTAACCGCTTACATTAATATTGGAATGTAGCTTTTAGTCTTGTATGTTGATCAAAGTTGTGATTAAAGGTTTGCATGGGCCGCAGAGATTTTTCATAGTTCAGATTGGGCCTTGGTGTTCTGAAGTTTGGGAGAGGCTGGTCTAGACCAGCCTTTCTCAACCGGGGTGTCGTCTGACTGCTTCAGGGGTGTCGTCAAAAAAATGACCTATTCTGACATTTCATATACAGTGGTATCTTGGTACTTACGAATCAAGGTTATTATAGTTTTGAAATTTTCTTTAGTTTTTATTTTTATTATTCCAGTGCTTTTTATTTCAGTTTAGTTTTAGTTAGTTCAACAAGTAATTTAGTAGTTTAGTTAGTTTTATTTTGAGGAATTGACTAGTTTCAGTTTAGTTTTATTTAGTTTTAGTCTTTTTAGTTTTTCTTCTTCTTGCAGTTGCAGCGATTATACACTTTTCGACTTGAAAATTGTGGACATGCGCCCCCTAGTGGCCCGCCATACTGGACGGTGCGGTGTCCACCAACTAACCCAAACACAGCAGCGTGGAGCAGTGTAACGCAGACATGTCTTGGATTGATGATGTTAGACAGTGGCCTCCAGTTACAGATGAAGGTATTTATCGCTGTTTTTAATGATTGGTTATGGAAATAGCAGATCTATTCCCATAATCAAACACTAAAAACTGTGGAACGGGCTATAACTAAACGTAAAGCCATAAAGATTATGCTATGTGTTAACGCTCAAAGCTATGTGTTAATGTTATATTTAATTTATTTATCATTCTCCTAATTCACTCATTCATTCTTCATTCATAGGCTTGTGCTAGTGCCGAGGGGGTTTCCGGCAGAATCGTGGGACTTCAGCGAGGTATGAGTAGTACGAGATTGAAGTTAACGAAAACTCACCCGGCTGTATTCATTTGGAACAAAGTCCTTTCTGTTGATATTTTTCACCCACGTCTTCCAACTTCTTGTCTGGCAGTCTTCGGCAGTAAAGGCTTGTGTATTTCACATACTTTCTTCTTCTTCCATTGTTGAATTTTCACGCATTGTTGGCACAGTTATGACGGAACATGTATTCCACTCGGTCGACATTATAAAATATATTTTAGAAAGAGAAAAACACTGGCTAATCTGCGAGCCGGTGAAAGTGTCCCTCTGTAGCACAACCCCGCAATCGGGTACTTCGGGGGGCTGGCCCGAAAGGTCTGATGCTGCCCCCTCTCTGGAGGGAGGTAGCATAGGGCTGTGCAGGACAGGCAGTAATCTCTATGGCAAATCGAGGGAGAAAACGAAACGACAACGAAAACGAAGCTGAATTTATCTACAATTCAGTTTAGTTTAGTTAGTTTTACATCCTTCATTGTAGTTTTTATTTAGTTTTCGTTTTTTTTTTAATTGTAGTTTATTTTTATTTCAGTTAACTGAAATATTTTTTCATTGCTAGTTTAGTTTTATCTTGTTTTCGTAACTATAATACTTACGAATGTTTCTACATGCAAAATTTTCAGGTTACGAAACGCCTCAAAGGGAAAATATTGCCTCTTGTTATGAAAGAAATTTCAGGATATGAAAGGCTAAAATCCAGTAGCGCTGCTACTCGCAGCTCCCAGAGTTTACTGAACGTAAACATAGCTGTCGGCTCTGTATCTCTGTTTGAAAGCGGTGCGTCCGAGCTGCTCTGCCATTGGCTATCGCTTAGCATCTTCCTGGCATCCCATTGGCTAGGAGGGCCCCTTGTCTGTATGGGCGTAAACCAGCAACCAGGTAAACAAACAATTTTTACCTCAACCAAGGAGGTTATGTTTTTGTCGGCGTTTATCTGTCTGTCTGTGTTCAAGATAACTCAGAAAGTTATGGATGGATTTTGATGAAATTTTCAGGAGTTGTCAGAAATGTGAAAAGGAAGAACTGATTTCATTTTGGGTCTGATCCGGAAGAAATCCTGGATTCTGGATCACTTTCAAATTTTCGATAAGGCGCTCTCTGAGTGCTTTTCTAGTTCTAACATGTATTTCTTACAGGTTTTTATGTCATTTCATGTATTATTCATAATTTATTTAAAAAAATAATGTTTGAATTTTGGGGGGCTTGGAACGGATTAGGGCATTTACATGGAAAACGCGTCTCTACTTAAGAAATTTTCAGGTTACGAAACTACTTCCAGAACCAATTAATTTAAGTAATAAGTAGAGGTACCACTGTATAAATATATGAATGTATACATAACTATATACTTTTTGCCTGTGAATGAAAGAATAAATAAATAAATAAGAGGCATAATTGGACATGAAATGAATAATAAAAATATGTCTCACATGTCCATTTCCCAATGTTAACAACGTCAGTACGGGGTCAGCGGAAGGTCAACGTGACTGCCCAGTTAGCTTACGTCGTATTATCATTTAACCGCTGGAATTTTATTTCACAGATAGCAAAGAGAACTTTTTAGCAGCATCATGGATGGTTTTCTAAAAAGAAAAGCCCCACAGGAACGGAACATCACAGAGGAGCCGACTTCTTCATCAAGCCTTCATCCACCAGCTCTGAATCTGCTCCATAGGTACCAAAGGTAGCTGCTAGCCATAAGGCTAAAAAGAGGCAATACAAGGATGATGGATGGAAGCAAGCACATCACGGATGAAAAGAAGCTTTTCTGCTGAGGCCTTCTCTGGTGCAGTTATCCTGTTCAGGTTATTTAAACTAAATAAACGGGACGTAAGCATTTACAGTCGGAGCGATGCAGTGTGGATTTGGATTATATTTTACTCTGGGGTGTCGTGAGGTTTTATTCACTTTTGAAAGGTGTCGTGACTGAAAAAAGGTTGAGAAAGGCTAGTCTGGATGATCTGTTTTGTCTTTGACATGGACAACATTAAACCAATCTCTTCCCAAAAATATTCGGAATACTGATTAGGGACAAACTCAGGCCGTCATCTGCAAACTGACATTTTAACAGAAGATAACGCAGCACGTAGAATTAAAGAGGTCCTCATACAGAGCCCTGTAGTACTCCTCTGTTCACACTATACACATGGTATTCTGAAGTTTGGGAATGGCTGCCTGACGTGATACTTTTTCTGTTTCTGGCTTCAGTTTTGCTAAAAAAAAAAAATTGGCACAGTAAAAAAAAAAGTTATGTTTGTTTGTCGAACACTGAGACACGCTGACATGCACACGCACATGCACAGACTTTGCTGGAGCTGCAGCTCAACTCATTGGAAGGTTTTCTGACTTTATTGAAAAGTCTTCAGAGGATTTTCTGGTGTTGTCATTGAAGAAAAAGGTTTCAGCCAGCGAGGCGTCTGCGGTGTCTCTGACGTCACAGTCACTTTCCTCGGCTTCGGACCAGAACACAGATGCAGGTGAGTTGGACCCAGTCAGTTTTAAAATGAAAACACCAAGGTGTCATGGAGGAGCAGAGGACTGAGTCCAGAACAGTCACCAGATCCTGGGGGAGCCCATCTGAACTCCAAAGTCCTGCCCAGGTCCATCAAGACTGGTCTGCTGGGAAATAAGATGATTCACCTTATTTGGATGTCAGTTGTTTCTTAACCCTTTACGGGAAATTCTGAAAGACCGGAGCTAAAACAAGAGTAAATATTACAAGATTTTTATAGTTGTATACATTTAAAATAATTTTTCATCATGATTGTCCACTGAAGTTACCTGTGTAGTAAAATGTTGAGTTTTTTATGTTTCAGATTGTGATGTTTGATGTTTACTTTATGGTATTTTAATGAAAATCTGCTCATGTAAAAAATAGAAAGAAACATGGATGGAAGGATGGATGGATGGAAAATGTAGATGGATGAATGGATGGATGCCTATGTGGATGGATGGATGGATGGATGGATGGACAGATGTTGCATGGATAAATAGATGGATGGATGGATGGATGAATGGATGGATGGTTGCATGGATGAATGGATGAATGGATGAATGGATGGATGGTTGCATGGATGAATAGATGGAGGCACGGATGGATGGATGGATGGATGGATGGATGGATGGATCAATAGATGAATGGATGGATGGATGGATGTATGGATGGTTGCATGGATGAATAGATGGATGCACGGATGGATGGTTGAATGGATGAATAGATGGATGGATGGATGGTTGCATGGATGAATAGATGGATGCATGGATGGATGGATGGTTGCATGGATGAATAGATGGATGCATGGATGGATGGATGGATAAATGGATGGATGGATGGATGGATAGATGGATGGATGGATGCCCAGATGGATGGATAGATGGATCAATAGATGGATGGATGGATGGATGGATGGATGGATGGATGGATGGATAGATAGATGGATGGATGGATGCCCAGATGGATGGATAGATGGATCAATAGATGGATGGATGGATGGATCAACAGATAGATGGATGGATGGATGGATCAATAGATGGATGGATGGATGGATGGATGGATGGATGAATGGATCCATAGGTAGATGGATGGATTCATGGTTGGATATATGGATGGATGGATGCATGGATGAATGGACAGATCAATAGTCCCATGGATGGATGGATGGATGGATGGATGGTAGATGAACAAATGGACTTTTGGATAGATAAATTTTTAGATTGATGAGTAGATGGATATGGTTATATGGATTATTGCATGGATGGATGGATGGATGGATGCATAGATGGATGGATGGATGGATGAATAGATGGATGGATGGATGGATGATGGTTGGATGGATGGTTCATAGAGTTGGATTGTTGGACGGATGAATACATGGATGGATGCTCAGATGGATGGATGGATGTATTTTGAATGGATTAATAGATGGATGACTGCATGGATGGGTGGATGGTTAACGGGTGTATGGATGAATGGACAGATCAATGGTCCCATGGATGGATGGATAGATAGATGGATAGAAGTGTGCTGTGATACGGAACTGATGACAACCAGCATCCTTCATCTCCTCCGTTTCCAGCTCTCTCTGCTCCAGACAGGGATGAAACTCATCCAGCTGAACACACCACGATGCATCAGATTTTAATTACCTCTCACTATTTGCATGTGATTCCAGGAGAGCAGAAGAGAGGAGGAGGAGGAGGAGGAGGAGGAGGGCGGATCTATTCCCAGAGAGAGGGACGACTGTCTTTGATGATCGGGACAATTAGGACGGATCAAAGTGGAGGTTCGACGAGGCCTGGAGCTCATTTACATAATGAAATGAACGCTGGATGAGAAGAATCACTAATAGGAACAACAGGCTGCATTATTCATTTGCTGGTTTATGCAGCTAATGTCACCATTACAAACCTTGTTTTCAATTAACAGTGTGTTAATTAACGTGCAGTTTACACGGAGTCACATTCATCTACCGGCTCTGTTTGTTTCTCCTCACATCTGGTTGTTGCCACAATGCTCTAAATGTTAATAAAGATTAAGCATTGCTCTTAATAATGAAAATAAGCATTGCTGAATGAGCCAGAGTTGCATGCTGGGACCTTCTCAGACCCACCTGGACGTTCAGCCAATGAGAGCTCTCCTGTTGTCACATTTGCAAGGATGGAGCTTTTTTCTCATAAATCTGACATGTTCCACTCTGACCTCTTCACCTCATTTGTTCAATAGCAGCAGGAGCAAGTGAACTTTAAATCTGTTCGTTCTGTCTTTTGGCGGACCGTATCTGTGACCAGATGGCTGCTGTGTAGCATGCCACCATGAAACCGATTATGCAACAACCGAGAGACCGCTGTGACCGTCTTCTGCTACACTGGTCCACTGGTCCACTGGGACTGCTCAGCTGGATACAGCCATCCCAGCATCCAGGTAGTTCCCGCATACTACACAGTTGTTTGCATACTATATACTGCGTACTAGGTTGGCTCTATCCAGCTGAGCATACTACATTTGACTAAATTAGTATGCTCAGCTGGATACAGCCAACCCCGCATCCAGGTAGTTCCTGCATACTACACAGTTGTTTGCATACTACATACTGCATACTAGGTTGGCTGTATCCAGCTGAGCATACTACATTTGACTAAGTGTAGTATGCTCAGCTGGATGCAGCCGTCCCAGCATCCAGGTAGTTCCTACATACTACACAGTTGTTGCATACTACATACTGCATACTAGGTTGGCTCTATCCAACTGAGCATACTACATTTGACTAAGTGTAGTATGCTCAGCTGGATACAGCCAACCTAGCATCCAGGTAGTTCCTGCATACTATACAGATGTTTACATACTACATACTGCATACTAGGTTGGGTGTATCCAGGTAGTTCCTGCATACTACACAGTTGTTTGCATACTACATACTGCATACTAGGTTGGCTCTATCCAGCTGAGCATACTACATTTGACTAAGTGTAGTATGCTTAGCTAGATACAGCCAACCCAGCATCCAGGTAGTTCCTACATACTACACAGTTGTTGCATACTACATACTGCATACTAGGTTGGCTGTATCCAGCTGAGCATACTACATTTGACTAAATGTAGTATACTCAGCTGGATGCAGCCGTCCCAGCATCCAGGTAGTTCCTGCATACTACACAGTTGTTTGCATACTACATACTGCATACTAGGTTGGCTGTATCCAGCTGAACATTCTACATTTGACTAAATGTAGTATGCTCAGCTGGATACAGCCAACCCAGCATCCAGGTAGTTCCTGCATACTATACAGGTGTTTGCATACTACATACTGCATACTAGGTTGGGTGTATCCAGGTAGTTCCTGCATACTACACAGTTGTTTGCATACTACATACTGCATACTTTGTGGGCTGTATCCAGCTGAGCATACTACATTTGACTAAGTGTAGTATGCTCAGCTGGATACAGCCAACCTAGCATCCAGGTAGTTCCTGCATACTATACAGATGTTTACATACTACATACTGCATACTAGGTTGGGTGTATCCAGGTAGTTCCTGCATACTACACAGTTGTTTGCATACTACATACTGCATACTAGGTTGGCTGTATCCAGCTGAGCATACTACATTTGACTAAGTGTAGTATGCTTAGCTGGATACAGCCAACCCAGCATCCAGGTAGTTCCTGCATACTACACAGTTGTTTGCATACTACATACTGCATACTAGGTTGGCTCTATCCAGCTGAGCATACTACATTTGACTAAGTGTAGTATGCTTAGCTAGATACAGCCAACCCAGCATCCAGGTAGTTCCTACATACTACACAGTTGTTGCATACTACATACTGCATACTAGGTTGGCTGTATCCAGCTGAGCATACTACATTTGACTAAATGTAGTATACTCAGCTGGATGCAGCCGTCCCAGCATCCAGGTAGTTCCTGCATACTACACAGTTGTTTGCATACTACATACTGCATACTAGGTTGGCTGTATCCAGCTGAACATACTACATTTGACTAAATGTAGTATGCTCAGCTGGATACAGCCAACCCAGCATCCAGGTAGTTCCTGCATACTATACAGGTGTTTGCATACTACATACTGCATACTAGGTTGGGTGTATCCAGGTAGTTCCTGCATACTACACAGTTGTTTGCATACTACATACTGCATACTTTGTGGGCTGTATCCAGCTGAGCATACTACATTTGACTAAGTGTAGTATGCTCAGCTGGATACAGCGAACCCAGCATACAGGTAATTCCTGCATACTACACAGTTGTTTGCATACTACATACTGCATACTAGGTTGGCTGTATCCAGCTGAGCATACTACATTTGAATAAATGTAGTATGCTCAGCTGGATACAGCCAACCCAGCATCCAGGTAGTTCCAGCATACTACACAGTTGTTTGCATACTACATACTGCATACTAGATTGGCTGTATCCCGCTGAGCATACTACATTTGACTAAGTGTAGTATGCTCAGCTGGATACAGCGAACCCAGCATCCAGGTAGTTCCTGCATACTACACAGTTGTTGCATACTGCATACAACATTTAGTCAAATTCCAGCATTCTGGTTCTGTACCAGCAGTCTCGTGTGCAACATAAGTTCAATCAGTTTATTTCAAAACCAGAAACGTCCTAGCGAGATTCATCTGAGCAGATCATCAACGTCAGAATCACAGGATGCAGGCTGAGGTTACCCAGGAAACAGCAGGCAAACAAACAGTCAGGGTCATAACAGGAAACACGCCAGAACTAGTAGGACTGTCACAGAGGAGACAAACTGGGATCTAACCGAGGGAGGGAGGTGAGCAGACCACACTCAGGTACTCAGGTGGCCAGCGTTCAGTTCAGCTTCACCTGAGGACCCAAACAGGAACATGGCAGGGCAACGAAACAGGCAGAAAAAAAGAGGAAAGGAAGGACAACAACCAGCAAAGAAAAGAAAGCAGTTTACAGTATGCACTGCATACTAGTACGCTGGTCACCATGAACGTGATTGTGCTTGAGCACGAATGGAAGCCGGTCATGTGGCCCATTGCATTATGGGATACAGTATGTGCTGGTCAGTTGCATGCTGGAGTTTTTTTTCCAGTTGCAACTATTCACAGACCGTGTGCGACATCGAGGCGACATCGAGGCGACATCGGCGCGTACTCCTGGAAGTACGGAGGAGGAAGAAGAAGAAGAAGAGCAGCGCCGCCCCTTCTGTCCTCACAGCGACGTCATCGCCGTGACGCTCTCTGAGCTCTTATTGTGAAACATCTGATCAAACGTCCTGTTTCACGTCCTGCGTGGGATCGGGTTGGGAAGGTCATGTGACACTTGGACCCTCAACCAGCCTGGACGCTGACTCTCTAGTGCCACAGTGGGAGGAGCTCTGCCCCCCAACACACACACACCAGGCCTTCGCCCACACACTGTTCTCATGTGTGTGTGTGTGTTCTACTGTGTGTAATGTGTGATAAGTGTGTGTTTTGTGCGTCTAGCTGCAGGGGAAGTGTTGTTCCCATGCCCTCACTGCATTCCTGCCTCAGATCCCAGACCTGCTTTTTGAGGTCTTTTATTTATTTTTACTCCCCAACACTCACACACACACACATGCACGCACGCACACACACATGCACGCGCGCACACACAGCAGTGACACTCGCAGCAGAAATATGAAGCGATAACAGAAAAATGCTGCGGCAGAGGGAAGTCTGAGCGTTTAGTCTGAGACGTTACGGACTGACGGCAAACGAAGCCGTTGACTCGTTAGCGTGACTGGAGGAAAGTGGGATGGGGAAAGGTCGGATCAGAACTGGGTCGCGTTTCCTGACGTACGGGGAGAGTCAGAGCGCTTGTCTAGTGACATGCAGGCCTCCATCTGATCCCTCACCCGTTCTGGGCGACGGAGGAAGTTGAGGTTAGGGTTAGGGTTAACCCTAACCCTAACCCTAACCCTCCCTGCTGACGGTTCTTCGACAGCATCTCGGTAGCATCTCACGTGAAGGTGACGCCAGAACCGTCCAGAAAATAGCCGTTAAAATGATCGGTGCCAATACATTACCCATCTAACGGTGTTGGCACCACATCTGGTCTCATGAGGAACAGCTGGGTGTGGGACTCGCCGTTCAAGAAGGATGAGCAGAGAAGGTTTAAAAGCAACCAGAGCTTGGAGACGGAGATATGGATGGATATGGCTCCTTCAGATATCTGAGGGCTTGTTGGGACGTCAGGACCTGATGTTTCAAATGAATTTAAAACTGTTTAATGTCGTACTTTTCTCTCCACAGTGGACACGTCCATGATGCTCAAATCCAAAACCTGACAGATTCAGTCCAGTTCTGTTCAATAATACTCTGTTTGAGTCTCTAAAGAGTCGTTGTGTTCAGGAAGCATCTCATGTAGCGTCTGTTCTTCATTGATGAGGTTGCTCCATCAGCTCCATCAGGTCCATCATCTCCATCATCTCCATCAGGTCCATCAGCTCCATCATCTCCATCAGCTCCATCAGCTCCATCAGCTCCATCAGCTCCATCAGCTCCATGAGCTTCATGAGCTCCATCAGCTCCATCAGCTCCATGAGCTTCATGAGCTCCATCAGCTCCATCAGCTCCATGAGCTCCATCAGCTCCATCATCTCCATCAGGTCCATCAGCTCCATCATCTCCATCAGCTCCATCAGCTCCATCATCTCCATCAGCTCCATCAGCTCCATGAGCTTCATGAGCTCCATCAGCTCCATCATCTCCATCAGCTCCATCATCTCCATCAGCTCCATCATCTCCATCAGCTCCATCAGCTCCATCATCTCCATCAGCTCCATCAGCTCCATCAGCTCCATCATCTCCATCAGCTCCATCATCTCCATCATCTCCATCAGCTCCATCATCTCCATCAGCTCCATCAGCTCCATCAGCTCCATCATCTCCATCAGCTCCATCATCTCCATCATCTCCATCAGCTCCATCATCTCCATCAGCTCCATCAGCTCCATCAGCTCCATCAGCTCCATCAGCTCCATCATCTCCATCAGCTCCATCATCTCCATCATCTCCATCAGCTCCATCAGCTCCATCAGCTCCATCATCTCCATCAGTTCCATCAGCTCCATCATCTCCATCATCTCCATCAGCTCCATCATCTCCATCATCTCCATCAGCTCCATCATCTCCATCAGCTCCAGAACAGAGCCAGCCTTCTTCATCAGTATGTCTAGTTTCTTTAAGTCTCTGGTTCTGATGCTGCTCCTCTAACAGGTGACTGCAGATGGATTGAGCTCTCCACAACAGACTGATAGAAGATCTGAACATCTGGCTGAAACCCTGAAGGACCTCAGCTTCCTCCAGAACTAAAGTCTGCTCTGTCCCTTCTTCTCAACAGCACCAGTCCAGTCTGTTGTCCAGGTGAACGCTGAGGTATTTCTACTCCTCCAGACTCAGAAATGTCGTTTCTCCTACATGATAATGTGGGCGGAGTCCAACAGAGCAACTGAAACTGTTTAAAAATGTTCGTATGACCGACTAAACTTAATGTCTTGTGACGTGGCCACTGGCACTGCAAATGATTGGGTTCTTACCAAGAAAAATACTAATTAATATATACTAATTAATAACAAGTATTTACGACGTCCAGACGGTGTAGCAACGTGTCCGCTAATGAAGAGAAAACGGGATTACACGTATGTCTGAATTAATGTGAATAAAGTCTGTGAAATTAGATGGGTTTTTACTTCGCCGAGGCGAGGTCGGGGCAGGTGAGATTATCCGACTTTCACAGTTGGAATTCAGACTTCACGGGGTGTTCCGGTTGAAACTTCCAACTTGGAACTCAGAAATTCCGACTTCCGGAGCACGAATGGAACACGCCGGCGGCCTACGCGGCGGCGTACCGAGTCATAACGTTGACGCCGTTTCAGAACAGCCTTTTTATTACAGTTAGAGAACGTTCTCTCGTTTCAACATCGCCACCTGCTGACGACTGCATGCAAGCACACCTACACTGCAAATTATTTGGTTCTTACCAAGAAAAAAAAAATTACATTTTGAAGCGTTAGATATTTTTTCTTGTTTTAATAATTATTTTCTTATTTTTAAGTCTTCAATTTATCAGTATAATCTCTTATCAAGTAAAACTTTACTTTTTTGTCTCAAACAGGCAGGGAATCCTAAAATGAGACAATTAACACTTAAAATAAGATGTATTACATTTTTCCTCCTCATCTCATCTCCTCATCAAAATAAATCTTGTTTTAAGATTCAATAACAAACTATACCTTTCTTAAATCTAGAAACAAGTGTTCCTACAATCTTAATTTAAGAAATCTTACCAAGTGAAATTATCTTGCTGCATGGACAGATATTTTTTCACTTGTTTTGAGAACCTTTGTCCTTAGTTGTAGTGTTTTTATCTTGTTTGAAGACCCCCTTTTTTTTTACAGCGCAGCTATCCAGATATTCCTTCATTAGGTGGACAACTGTTAGTTTTTCCCTCCACAGTATTTGCTTAATGACATCCAACAGGAAGTGGGAGTCGCAGATGGAACGGAGAACAGCTGACTGACACAAACGGAGTAGAAGCCGTGAAAATAAACAAGCTGTCTGCTTCATTTACACTTCTGTGCACATTAATGACTCTCGCTGAAGTATACAGATCACATCGGAGGAGTCGGTCTGCAGACTGAATATTCATGACCCCCCCCCCCACCACCCGCTCACCGGGGGCTTGTGTTCAGGGACCGCTCATCTCTGCTTTTCCAGAGACGTTTGCAGGAGGAGGGGAAGCTTTTCTGCAACACGATGAGTTTTACTTTCCGGTCCGACCCGTGTTCCTGATGGGTCTCCTGCCTGGGTTTATTCACGGCATCGATTATTGAGTTGGTCGATTTGAGAGGTGCGTTTTGCGTCACCCTGAACTCTGATGGACTGGGGAGGAGGAGGAGGTAATGCATCCCTGGCTCCTTTATTTCTGGGAAACGGAGCCAAACTCAAGTCCTCAGATGAGACAGGAGCAGCTTCCTGTCGGGGCTCTTCCCACCCCTCGCACAGGAAGTCCTGGCCCCTAAGGTGATGCTAATGCGCAGAGGGCATCGCTCTGGGGCCCCCCTGTCCATGTTATTACAACACTCATCGTTTCACACGTCCCCCGCGATCCTCTCCCACGCTGCAGCGCCGCTGTGATGTCACCGCCCGGCCCCCTCCCGATGAACAACGAGCAGGGGGCGAGGGAAAATATGCAGGAGGTTTCTCAGGAGTTCAGGGAACTATTTTTACCCACGCAGCCCTGCCTGAGCGGCCGAGAAACCCCAGAGACGCGGCGTTGCTCTCATCACACATAGAGGAAAACGCCATCCTCTGAGCCAGAGGTGCCGAGAATCAACTTATAAAATACATTCTTCACTGATGAAAAAGCACGCCAAACTCATAAAGTAGTCAATAATCTCTGGAGGCACCTTCAGTGGACCTCAAAGAGCCGTGGACCTCCGACATGAAGATCGTCCAAAATGATGAAGTGACCTTCGTCTCAGAGGGTTCATCCATCCAGTCTGAGGCTCCTGCCGAGGTTAGGGTGAGGGTTAGGGTCACCTGAGGATCCTGCTAAGGTTAGGGTTAGGGTCACCTGAGGCTCATGCCGAGGTTCGGGTGAGGGTCACCTGAGGCTCTTGCTGAGGTTAGGGTTAGGGTCACCTGAGGCTCCTGCTGAGGTTAGGGTTAGGGTCACCTGAGGCTCCTGCTGAGGTTAGGGTTAGGGTCACCTGAGGCTCCTGCTGAGGTTAGGGTTAGGGTTAGGGTCACCTGAGGATCCTGCTGAGGTTAGGGTTAGGGTCACCTGAGGCTCATGCCGAGGTTCGGGTGAGGGTCACCTGAGGCTCTTGCTGAGGTTAGGGTTAGGGTCACCTGAGGCTCCTGCTGAGGTTAGGGTTAGGGTCACCTGAGGCTCCTGCTGAGGTTAGGGTTAGGGTTAGGGTCACCTGAGGCTCCTGCTGAGGTTAGGGTTAGGGTCACCTGAGGCTCCTGCTGAGGTTAGGGTTAGGGTCACCTGAGGCTCCTGCCGGGGTTAGGGTTAGGGTCACCTGAGGCTCCTGCTGAGGTTAGGGTTAGGGTCACCTGAGGCTCCTGCTGAGGTTAGGGTTAGGGTCACCTGAGGCCCCTGCTGAGGTTAGGGTTAGGGTCACCTGAGGCTCCTGCTGAGGTTAGGGTTAGGGTTAGGGTCACCTGAGGCTCCTGCTAGGGTTAGGGTCACCTGAGGCTCCTGCTGAGGTTAGGGTTAGGGTCACCTGAGGCTCCTGCCGAGGTTAAGGTTAGGGTCACCTGAGGCTCCTGCTGAGGTTAGGGTTAGGGTCACCTGAGGCTCCTGCCGAGGTTAGGGTTAGGGTCACCTGAGGCTCCTGCTGAGGTTAGGGTTAGGGTCACCTGAGGCTCCTGCTGAGGTTAGGTTTAGGGTCACCTGAGGCTCCTGCCAAGGTTAGGGTTAGGGTTAGGGTCACCTGAGGCTCCTGCTGAGGTTAGGGTTAGGGTCACCTGAGGCTCCTGCCGAGGTTAGGGTGAGGGTTAGGGTCACCTGAGGCTCCTGCCAAGGTTAGGGTTAGGGTTAGGGTCACCTGAGGCTCCTGCTGAGGTTAGGGTTAGGGTCACCTGAGGCTCCTGCCTGAGGGTTTGAGGGTTAGGGTCCCTGAGGCTCCTGCCGAGGTTAGGGTTAGGGTCACCTGAGGCTCCTGCTGAGGTTAAGGTTAGGGTCACCTGAGGCCCTTGCTGAGGTTAGGGTTAGGGTTAGGGTCACCTGAGGCTCCTGCCTAGGTTAGGGTTAGGGTCACCTGAGGCCCCCGCTGAGGTTAGGGTTGGGGTTGGGGTTAGGGTCACCTGAGGCTCCTGTTGAAGTTAGGGTTAGGGTCACCTGAGGCCCCTGCTGAGGTTAGGGTTAGGGTTAGGGTCACCTGAGGCTCCTGTTGAGGTTAGGGTTAGGGTCACCTGAGGCCCCTGCTGAGGTTAGGGTTAGGGTCACCTGAGGCCCCTGCTGAGGTTAGGGTTAGGGTTAGGGTCACCTGAGGCTCCTGCTAGGTTAGGGTTAGGGTTAGGGTTAGGTCACCTGAGGCCCCTGCTGAGGTTAGGGTTAGGGTCACCTGAGGCCCCTGCTGAGGTTAGGGTTAGGGTTAGGGTCACCTGAGGCTCCTGAGGTTAGGGTTAGGGTTAGGGTCTGAGGGTTAGGGTTAGGCCTGAGGCTCCTGTTGAGGTTAGGGTTAGGGTCACCTGAGGCCCCTGCTGAGGTTAGGGTTAGGGTTAGGGTCACCTGAGGCTCCTGCGGAGGTTAGGGTTAGGGTTAGGGTCACCTGAGGCCCCTGCTGAGGTTAGGGTTAGGGTCACCTGAGGCTCCTGCCGAGGTTAGGGTTAGGGTCACCTGAGGCCCTTGCTGAGGTTAGGTTTAGGGTCACCTGAGGCTCCTGCCGAGGTTAGGGTTAGGGTTAGGGTCACCTGAGGCTCCTGCCGAGGTTAGGGTTAGGGTTAGGGTCACCTGAGGCCCCTGCTGAGGTTAGGGTTAGGGTCACCTGAGACCCCTGCTGAGGTTAGAGTTAGGGTTAGGGTCACCTGAGGTTCCTGCCGAGGTTAGGGTTAGGGTTAGGGTCACCCGAGGCTCCTGCCGAGGTTAGGTTAGGGTCACCTGAGGCTTCTGCTGAAGTTAGGGTTAGGGTTAGGGTCACCTGAGGCCCTGCTGAGGTTAGGGTTAGGGTCACCTGAGGCTCCTGCTGAGGTTAGGGTTAGGGTCACCTGAGGCCCCTGCTGAGGTTAGGGTTAGGGTTAGGGTCACCTGAGGCTCCTGCCGAGGTTAGGGTTAGGGTTAGGGTCACCTGAGGCCCCTGCTGAGGTTAGGGTTAGGGTCACCTGAGGCTCCTGTTGAGGTTAGGGTTAGGGTCACCTGAGGCCCCTGCTGAGGTTAGGGTTAGGTTTAGGGTCACCTGAGGCCCCTGCTGAGGTTAGAGTTAGGGTTAGGGTCACCTGAGGTTCCTGCCGAGGTTAGGGTTAGGGTTAGGGTCACCCGAGGCTCCTGCCGAGGTTAGGGTTAGGGTCACCTGAGGCTTCTGCTGAAGTTAGGGTTAGGGTTAGGGTCACCTGAGGCCCCTGCTGAGGTTAGGGTTAGGGTCACCTGAGGCCCCTGCCGAGGTTAGGTTTAGGGTTACCTGAGGCTCCTGCTGAGGTTAGTGTTAGGGTTAGGGTTAGGGTCACCTGAGGCTCCTGTCAAGGTTAGGGTTAGGGTCACCTGAGGCTCCTGTCAAGGTTAGGGTTAGGGTTAGGGTCACCTGAGCCTCCTGCCAAGGTTAGGGTTAGGGTCACCTGAGGCTCCTGCTGAGGTTAGGGTTAGGGTCACCTGAGGCTCCTGCTGAGGTTAGGGTTAGGGTCACCTGAGGCTCCTGTTGAGGTTAGGCTTAGGGTTCACCTGAGGCCCCTGCTGAGGTTAGGGTTAGGGTTAGGGTCACCTGAGGCTCCTGCCGAGGTTAGGGTTAGGGTTAGGGTCACCTGAGGCCCCTGCTGAGGTTAGGGTTAGGGTCACCTGAGGCTCCTGCTGAGGTTAGGGTTAGGGTCACCTGAGGCCCTGCTGAGGTTAGGGTTTAGGGTCACCTGAGGCCCCTGCCGAGGTTAGGTTAGGGTTAGGTTAGGGTCACCTGAGGCTCCTGAGGTTAGGGTTAGGGTTAGGGTCACCTGAGGCCCTGCTGAGGGTTAGGGTTAGGGTCACCTGAGGCCCTGCTTAGGGTTAGGGTTAGGGTTAGGGTTAGGGTCACCTGAGGTCCTGCCGAGGTTAGGGTTAGGGTTAGGGTCACCTGAGGCTCCTGCCGAGGTTAGGGTTAGGGTTAGGGTCACCTGAGGCTTCTGCTGAAGTTAGGGTTAGGGTTAGGGTCACCTGAGGCCCCTGCTGAGGTTAGGGTTAGGGTTAGGGTCACCTGAGGCCCTGCCGAGGTTAGGGTTAGGGTCACCTGAGGCTCCTGCTGAGGTTAGTGTTAGTGTTAGGGTTAGGGTCACCTGAGGCTCCTGTCAAGGTTAGGGTTAGGGTCACCTGAGGCTCCTGTCAAGGTTAGGGTTAGGGTTAGGGTCACCTGAGGCTCCTGCCAAGGTTAGGGTTAGGGTCACCTGAGGCCCCTGCTGAGGTTAGGGTTAGGGTCACCTGAGGCCCCTGCTGAGGTTAGAGTTAGGGTTAGGGTCACCTGAGGTTCCTGCCAAGGTTAGGGTTAGGGTTAGGATCACCCGAGGCTCCTGCTGAGGTTAGGGTTAGGGTCACCTGAGGCTTCTGCTGTTGTTAGGGTTAGGGTTAGGGTCACCTGAGGTTCCTGCCGAGGTTAGGGTTAGGGTCACCTGAGGCCCCTGCTGAGGTTAGGTTTAGGGTCACCTGAGGCTCCTGCCGAGGTTAGGGTTAGGGTTAGGGTCACCTGAGGCTCCTGCCGAGGTTAGGGTTAGGGTTAGGGTCACCTGAGGCCCCTGAGGTTAGGGTTAGGGCCTGGTAGGTTAGGGTTAGGGTCACCTGAGGCTCCTGCCGAGGTTAGGGTTAGGGTTAGGGTCACCTGAGGCTCCTGCCGAGGTTAGGGTTAGGGTCACCTGAGGCCCTGCTGAAGGTTAGGGTTAGGGTTAGGGTCACCTGAGGGCTCCTGCTGAGGTTAGGGTTAGGGTCACCTGAGGCCCCTGAGGTTAGAGGTTAGGGTTAGGGTCACCTGAGGCTCCTGCTGAGGTTAGGTTAGGTTAGGGTTAGGGTCACCTGAGGCTCCTGTCAAGGTTAGGGTTAGGGTCACCTGAGGCTCCTGTCAAGGTTAGGGTTAGGGTAGGGTAGGGTCACCTGAGCCTCCTCCAAGGTTAGGGTAGGGTCACCTGAGGCCCCTTGAGGTTAGGGTTAGGGTCACCTGAGGCCCTGCTGAGGTTAGAGTTAGGGTAAGGGTCACCTGAGGTTTTGCCGAGGTTAGGGTTAGGGTTAGGGTCACCTGAGGCTCCTGCCGAGGGTTAGGGTTAGGGTTAGGGTCACCTGAGGCTTCTGCCAGGTTAGGGTTAGGGTTAGGGTCACCTGAGGCCCTGCGAGGTTAGGGTTAGGGTCACCTGAGGCCCCTGCCGAGGTTAGGGTTAGGGTCACCTGAGGCTCCTGCTGAGGTTAGGTTAGTGTTAGGGTTAGGGTCACCTGAGGCTCCTGTCAAGGTTAGGGTTAGGGTCACCTGAGGCTCCTGTGAGGTTAGGGTTAGGGTTAGGGTCACCTGAGGTTCCTGCCGAGGTTAGTGTTAGGGTCACCTGAGGCTCCTGCCGAGGTTAGGGTTAGGGTCACCTGAGGCTTCTGCGGAAGGTAGGGTTAGGGTTAGGGTCACCTGAGGCTCCTGCCGAGGTTAGGGTTAGGGTCACCTGAGGCTCCTGCGGGGGTTAGGGTTAGGGTCACCTGAGGCTTCTGCTGAAGTTAGGGTTAGGGTTAGGGTCACCTGAGGCCCCTGCTGAGGTTAGGGTTAGGGTCACCTGAGGCCCCTGCCGAGGTTAGGGTTAGGGTTAGGGTTAGGGTTAGGGTTAGGGTCACCTGAGGCTCCTGCCGAGGTTAGGGTTAGGGTTAGTGTTAGAGTTAGGGGCACCTGAGGCTCCTGCCAAGGTTAGTGTTAGGGTCACCTGAGGCTCCTGCCGAGGTTAGGGTTAGGGTCCTGAGGCCCTGCTGAGGTAGGTTAGGGTTAGGGTTAGGGTCACCTGAGGCTCCTGCCGAGGTTAGGGTTAGGGTTAGGGTCACCTGAGGCTCCTGCCGAGGTTAGGGTTAGGGTCACCTGAGGCTTCTGCTGAAGTTAGGGTTAGGGTTAGGGTCACCTGAGGCCCCTGCTGAGGTTAGGGTTAGGGTCACCTGAGGCCCCTGCCGAGGTTAGGGTTAGGTTAGGGTTAGGGTTAGGGTCACCTGAGGCTCCTGCCGAGGTCACCTGAGCTGATCAAACTGTCTCTGATGATGTCACCCATCATTCCTTCTGATTCCTGCAGGAACGATGTGAAACTGCACAACTTTTAATCTCGTCATCAGCACGAACATACAGAGGAAAGAAGCCCTCTTTTCTTTTTTTTAATGTGATTTATTCATGTGCTGCGTGAGAGACACGGGGGGGGGGGGTGCTCTCATCTGCATCTGAAGTGCAGCTGACGATCTTTTCACCTCCTAAAGGAGCGGATCAGCGGAGGAAACCGTGTGACGCAGCCATGGGGAGGTGGTTCGTCTGGTCAGAGCGCGGAGGATTTACTTTGATCTGCGCGTTACACAAACTACTCAGAAAGGTGGAGGATTGGCAGCCGAGGCTTTATGTCCATTAATCAGTCTTACAAAAAAGCAATCAGCAAACAGATGTTTGCTCCTGCAGCTGGAGTCTGTTCGAGGCCGGATTGGGAGCAGGACGCCACCTGTGTGTTGGACGTGCAGATGAGATAATCTGCGGCCGACAAGAAGCTGCAGACGGTACTTGGAGCCAGGATCTGTCGGGGTCCTTAATCTGAACCACATGTGGAGTGACCCCGTTACAGTTCCCGCTCAGTCAGCCTTCGTCCTGCGACAGTTTGTGGTCCAGTCTATTTCTGGTGGAGATGAAATGATGAAAAATCTTCAACCGCAAATCAGAAAATGTAAAATATCAACAGCTCCACCTCATATTTATCAAAGTAAAATGTGTATATATGTGTATAAATTGTAAATAGTCTGGTGTGTATATAGCTTATGTTTAACAATTTAATTTTTTTTTAAAATATTTTTTGAGAGCTATATATAAATTTTATATTTTTTTTGCCTATTTTTTACAAGTACTTCTGCAAGCCATGTTGAAATTTTTAAATTTTAATTTTGTATCTGTTCAACCTGTGCTGCTGTAATGACTGAATTTCCCCAGTGAGGGATTAATAAAGTACTATTCTATTCTATTCTATTATATTCTATTCTATTCAGAAATAATATCATTTCAACGTTTATTCTCTTGCAAACACTATGAATGGAAGATATTTCACAGTGTTTCTGATCAATAAATAAATGCAGTTGATCAGAAACACCGTGAAATCACGGTGTTTCTGATCAACTGCATTTATTTTATCATGACAGTCATTTTATCATGACTGCATTTGAAGGCTGCAGCTTTTATTTAGTTTTTTATTTTTTATTTTAGTGCTGGGAAGCTGCTGAAAGAAAACAATAATGATTTTATTCAAAACACTTGATTGAAATGATGATTTGCCATCCAAAAGCAGAATCCATGAAAGCCTGAGACAAATGACCAACACACACACATGCGCCACGGCAAACAAATGAGAAAAAGCTCTGCTCTAAGCGGATGAAACATCAGGCAGAAAGAGATGAGAGAGGCTGTCCACCCTTCAGAGAAAACTCACCGAGCATCGAATGCGTTGGAGCCACGTGGACGAGTGCTTCCTGTCAAGCACGACTGAAGCCTCGCTGTTCAGAAGAAGGCTCACGTTAACTCTCTGGACTCAGAGGCATCCGGGATGGACCGTCACAGGACTTGGACTTGGACAAGTCACTCATTTGATGACTTTAGACTTGACTGAATAAAATGTAAAAACACTCGCAACTCGACTTGGACTTTTACACCAGTGACTTGTAGGGATGGAAATTGATACAATTTTTCCGATTCTGATTCCATTATCGATACTGTTTAACGATTCAATTCTCTTATTGATTCTAATTTGGGGAAAAAGGAGAACTAACAGTTTTATTTGCATCATTTTTTTTTTACTTAGAAGTCACGTCCTTACAAACTCAACAGCGAGGTCAAAAGAGGCCCAAAGCCTGGATAACGTGTTAACTGTTGTAATATGTAACTGTGCAAATACACAAGAATGTGGAACATTTTACTAACAGAATAGAAATGAAAAATTCTCCCTTTTAAAAGGATATATGAGCTCACTAAGCACTCAAAAATAATAATAAAGAAAGATAAATACTATCAAATACAACGGAACAGAGCATAGTACAAAACTGCAAATACTATGAAGAATTAACAATTATTTTGCAGAAAAATAATCATGTCTTCCAGCCTCTGAACCAGCCAGACTCTCTCTCTCGTCACGGTCATCTTCTAAATGTAATGCAGAAGGCATTCGTTTAATAGCATAGCGTTAATGTTATAGCGTGTTTTACAAAGAAGCACATAGGCAGCGGGATAGCTACTTACCAGAGTTACCAGAGGTGATCTTAGCTTGGCTACTGCTGCTGGGTTGAGATCCATCAGTCCGAAGCGTCAAAAACACGACACTCGTTATCACATGTTGTGTGTTCAAATGTTTCTGCATGTTAGTCGTGTTCCCTCCTGACGCTGTTATCTCCACTTTACAATGACTGCTAGTTGCCTTGTTGCCATCTTTCTTTGGTGAAGTGAAGCCAAACTTTGGAGCGTTTGAACCTGGTGGGCGCCATTGTTGTTTACAACTGCAATGCGCGTGCTAAACCGACGTAACTTAATCACGTAAGTGCTTTCTGGAATTGACTGTGCGTAACTTGTGTAAATTACATGAGATCCGTGCTGGTTGGAATCGATAAGAGAATCGCTGGATAAACTGCCAAACGATTCCATGGAGTTGATACACACGGAACCGGTTCTCTACAGGAACCGGTTCTCTGCAGGAACCGGTTCTCTACAGGAACCGGTTCTCTACAGGAACCGGTTCTCTGCAGGAACTGGTTCTCGATTTCCAACCCTAGTGACTTGTCACTTGTCTGGTTGAAATATTACAGAGATACAATACAACAGCTGCCTTTTCAGCCATGTCTTTACAGCTCTGATCATAGTGGCTGGTTTTTTTTAACACCGCCCTTCTTGCCATTTATGGGTATCCTCTTTTTATTTCATTTATTTTAAATCATTACAGCTTTGTGCTGGCCACTTCAAAAGGTACAGCAAATGAATCAAGATGTGAAAGTGGGGAGACTGTGACATCACAGAACCAGATCAGAGTGGATTTATCCTGAAAATCTGAACAGCTCACATCTCCACATCTGCTCAAACTAAGAGCTTTTCTTTTCTTTTCTTTTCTTTTTCCATAATGTGTCCCCTTTAATTCATCAAAGCATATGCTGCCTTCAAGAACACATCTCTTCCAGGGATGTCCAACAAGTCCATGTAAAACCACATTGTGCACACGTTGCAAAGACATGGCTGAGGAAGATGAGGGCACAGGTGTTCCAGATTCCTGATACTGACCTGAGGACAGTCCAGGTAAAGCCAGGTCCTCCTCGCTGCAGAGCTGAGGCTGGGAGGACGTTCACGGGCTGACCTCCGAGCCGAGCGTTGCCATCTGCTGGACTCTGATCAGAGCAGGGGAAACTTCAGGGTTTTTGGTGAGCTGAGGCGAGCAGCAGCTCTCCGTCATACAGGCTCTGCTGACATTTCCTTGAAACTGGATAATTGCTGGCTGCCATGAGCGAAGCATTCGGACGAGCCCACACGGTTTGGCTTCCACCCGTCTTTCTTCTCTCCTGCTCGAGCTGAAATTATGGGTTGTCAGCTGGAGCTCGCTGGCTGTAATTTTGTCCCTCTCTGTGAAGACGAATATACTTCTGGAGCCCCTCAGAGGGACGGTTTATTGTTGAAATAAGGAGAGATGCTTATCACTGAGGCATGCTGGGTAATTTAACACAGCATTTCAGCAGGTAGATCCGTGTCTGCGTGTTGCAGGTTTGTTCGATGAACACTGAAGGTAGCAGATGTTGTGGTTTGGTGTTGTGACCATAAATGACAAAGCACAGCTTTTTTTTTTCTTTTTTTGTTTTTTTCTTTACACAAAATGCCTGGAGTCATTTGGTTGTTGAAGTCTGTTCTGATGACCTCCAAATATCCGGGGTCAAAAACCTGCCTTGATTTACCGACCTTAAAACCATCACTGTGAAACATCTTAATGGAGTCTCTCTTCTTAGCTGTTTAATCCACAAAACTTCACAAATACTCCCCATGTCAGAATTAACTGTTTTCCTGGAAGCTTCGTCACAACTAATCCAGTTTGAACGGATACAACCTGCAGGCCCCGCCCCCTCCCTCTCCGTTGTCCTTCGGTTCTGGTGCGTAATCTCCACCCGTTTCCTTGAACCATGGCAGCTGCAGACTGAACAGTGGATTACATCAGTGAAAGACATTTCTTGGACGAGCCAGATTGGTTTGTCCTGTCATATGAACAGTCGATGTGCATGTATCCAAGGCAGGGTTATAATAGTTTTGGATTTTTCATTAGTTTTAGTTTTTATTTAGGGTTGGGGTTAGGGTTTTTTTTTTAATTCAGTTAGTTTTAATTCGTTTTTAGAGCAGTTTTGCTAGTTTTTATTTGTTTTTGTTTTGAAATACTTAGTTTTAGTTTAGTTTTTATTCGTTTCAGTGTTAGTTTTATTTTGTAAATTAGGGTTGTAATTTTGGTTGGAGTGAAGCACTGAACTTTTTGAAGGCTATCGAATCACATAGTCGTGTTTACATTCTGGTCTCAATAAACATATTTATCAATGCATCTTCCCTCTTGTGGTGTTCCTGCGTATTTACTGACCAGCAGCTATCTGGTCTCCATGGAAACAGTCCATTATAGTTGCTGTTTTCTCCCGTTCCTTCCCAACGCTGACTGGCCTGCAGCTGCAGCTTCTCTTTCCAGGGGTCTAGCTTAGGCTAGCTTATCCAGGTAGTCTTGGTTAGCCTTCTTTCCAGGGGGCTAGCTTAGGCTAGCTTATCCAGCTAGTCTTGGTTAGCCTTCTTTCCAGGGGGCTAGCTTAGACTAGCTTATCCAGGTAGTCTTGGTTAGCCTTCTTATGTGACTTTCAGATTCATGGGGTTTTTTTCTCCTTCAGAAGTATTCCACACATTGTATCACCTGCTTCTACAACAAGGCACTTATTTTTATCGTTAACACAGTCATAGTCAAAGAAATCCCAAATAGGACTGTGCTGCTTTCTCCCAACTTTTGCTGCAGCCATCACTGCTGATCTTTTTTTTTTTTTTTTGTGGTTGTTGTTGTACAATAGAGCGAAAATAATAGATTTCAAAAGTTTATGAGGAAAAAAAATTACAAACACGAAAACGAAGGACGTTCTTGATATTATTATAGTTGATTTTAATTTGTTTTATAAACACATAATACAGTTTCAGTTCGTCGTTTTTTAAAAACTCTCGTTTTTATTTTATTTCAGTTAGCGAAAATGTTTTTTCAATTCTAGTTTTTGTTATTTCGTTTGTTTTCGTTAACGGTAATAACCTTGGTCCAGGGTCAGGATCAGGCAGCTCTAACCGTCATTATGATGCACCTTCAACTGCACCAGCAGGAGCTCATGAATGTTACTGATATGTTTGCATGATGAGCTGAACGAAACGTGCACCTCTTGTTTTCCATGGACTTTCATGGCACCATATTCACCTAATGAGTGCACACGTGTGCAGCTATGAATGGATATGGTTACTAATTATGATCACTAATTAGACATGCAGGAGAGCACATTTAATGAAAAGTGATTAGAAAATCTGAAACTGGTTCAATGTAAAGCCCCATTCACGCAGCAGCTTTGCTCCGCCACTGTAGCGCCTTTATTCTGCCTCTACTCTGCCTCGTTGCGCTGTGTGAATTGAACTTGAGGTGCAGCGTTTCGTTACGTGGCTGCTTCGCCTCGGGAGGAAGCAACAGAGCTGTAACGGAGATGGATGAAGAGGGAATGTGGAAAGAAAGGCCTCACTCCACTTGCGACACCAGCGAACCCTGCTGCCGTGCTTCGCAGACTGAAGTAGCATCCGCCCGCTGACACCAGGCCAGCATCCCCCTCCTGCTGCCTCCTCCAACATCCCCAAATCCATCAGTGACAAGAAGCTGAGCACAGCTGAGTGTGTCTGACAGAAGCCACCAGGTAGAGGCTTCACTCACGTCTTCTCCAGAGCCACCAACCGAATAAAGACGTCCAGGAGCATCAGGGACTTGTTGCTGAGCAAAGGAACCGTCTTCAGATTGGAGAATGGCCCTTTGTGAAAACACACACCAGAGGAGGGAATACTGGGGCTTCCAGGGGTCTCTGCATGCACATCTGGAGTGTGGAGGCGGACATCTGGACAGAGCCATCTCTGTGTGACAGCGGCTTAGCACGAGGCTCGCCGTGATCCGTCCGAGAAGTTTGTCGAAGTGTGCAAGATGGCGATCGGGCCATTGGGAGTTTGGGAAACCCAAAGAACAAACGTCTGGTACCTCGCTTCCACGAGGCGCCGCTTCATCGTACACGCCAGCGACAGCAGCAGATGTCCGGACAACATCTGGCTGCTGCCGTGACTGCGTCCTGTACGCCACTGCAGATGAGGACACTGGAGAAATGTGATGTTCCTCGACTTTAAATATGTTAACAAGCTTTAATAACTGGTGTTTTTATTGCCGGTTTGTCTAACTGTGAAGGAGGTTGCAAATTTACATATAAGTTGTAATAAATAGCCTTAAATCTAACCTGCCTATTAACTCTTTAAGCGCCAAAGTGGCAATATTGCGACAAGCAACATTGCTGACTATAACAGGCTGTATCTATAAATGTGATGCCGAATCTTGTGACTACTTTTCACCATGTGCGCCTGTAATCTGAGAACCATTTTCGGTGGTGGCGCTTTTCAAAGCTTTAGCATAAAATGAGTTTGTAAAACACCCTCCGGCGCAGCAGTGGTAGAAATGTTGAAAGTAGCGAGAGCAGAACAGAGCGAAAGATTGTTTTTTTCATTTACTCATGATGCTGAGAGGTCGGTTTACTGTCCACGAAGTACTTTGTCAGGTTCTGGCTAACTCCGATTCAGAGGAGGAAGACATGCAGTTGTCCAGTGAAGCAGAAACTGACGGTAGTAGTGATGCCAAGTCCACACATCATCATCCACAATCGGCACATCGTATATCGGATGCTTCACCTCAGTGTGGTCGGGGTGGAAGCATTCTGTGATCGCCAAGCAGGTGGAAGTGTCAGGGGGGCTCATGACACCGCAAATATGGAAAAATGTAGCGGGGATGCAGAAACAACCACTGTTGTCCTGGTAACACGGGGAAAAACGCTGCTGATGGCGCTCCGGAAATCCCGGTGATGATGATGATGATAAAGATGATGGCGGCTGAGAGTTCTTGAGAGAAGAGGAAGAGTATCAAAGTGGAGCCTAAATTTTGATGAGCCTGTTGGTTTTTGTGGAGAAGATCTGACAAATTCTGAGCCCATTAATTTCATCCGTTTTCCAAATGATGAATTCTGGAGCTTCATCACCAATCAAACAAATAGAAAAGGCCACCAGTTCTTTGAAAGGGAAATATTGAAACCAAACTCCAGATTTCATGACTTTATGATGTGATTGTCCCTGAAATGAAAGCTTTCATTGTGCATGGGGCTGCAGGAAAAATCTGAAATTGAGGACTACTAGGCAGGTTTGGGCAGGTGATGTCACAATAATCAAATTAGATGACAAATCTGCTTATTAATTCCAAATTTTGGTTCATACTGATGATATTTCTCATTTACAGTATGTCTTTATCTCAAACCACTTTAAAGTTATAACCTTTTGAAACCTTGATATCAAAATTAAACATTTTCCAATATGGCCGCCATCTTCTGACATCATAATATGCAAATTATATGAATAATTTCACTCCAATCACAGACTTTGAGTCATACTGAACAATTTTCTCATTGACAGTAAACCTTTATCTCAAACTGTTTTCAAGTTAGAGCCTTTTGAAATCTTGATATCAAAATTGTATATTTTCTTGAAAAAACTCCGGAACCTAAATGGTTAACCTGCAGAGACCCTGCTTTAAATGGTTTTTAAAAATGAATCAAACTGAACCTGAAGGTTTGAGCTTCTGAGCAACGATTAGAAAACCTTCAAACTGGAACAGCTGAGGCCACGAAGTCATGTGATCTTTCTGTGCCGTTAACATGTGTTGGGACTGTTTTAACGATGGGAGCGGTGATGTCGATCTGATCGCACGGCCGTCCAGACCCGACCGACTCCAGCCCCTCCGGGGTCCGATTCGCATCAGCATTCAGACAGACGGCAGCCCGTGCATGGTGCGGTTCAGGTCATTAGAGACGAGCAGGGAAAGTCCTGACGCTGGAAAACAGCAGTCGCTGGAGTGGAACTGGTCTAATTGGGAGACAAGAATGTTTCGCCGCGGACTAACTCGGTCTCAGAGGTTCTTGTTGTTGTTATCGAGTCCGCTCAAAGAAACTGAAGATTCATTAGACAACACAGAGATGAAATGTTCCTGAATTATAACAGAGGCCCAGTGTGTGTGTGTGTGTGTGTGTGTGTGTGTGAGCCCAGCCGTGACCGAAAGTTCTGGCAACGATGTGAATTTAGTATTTGACAGTTTTGTTGTTTCAGTCTTCGTGGTGCTGATGCACGTTGCTTCTAGACTATGAAGTGAACACATGTACTTCAAAATATCACAAAGAGCCTCGTTGGCATAATCATTTATTCAATCACAGCGAGACAATTTCAGATGCGTACTGACTTTGGTACAACATGACCAGCTGACACCGTTTCAGCAGTTTAGTGGTTGGAGCAGCGCTGACTGGCGACCAGCTAGGGGTGGGGAAAAAAAATCAATTTGGCAATATATCGCAATTTTCAGTCGCCCAATATAATATCAATTTTTCAGCTCCTAATATCGATTTTTTTAGGACAATTTTATTCTATTTATTTTAACGAAACAGAACAAGAGTGGTTATCGGTACGGCTTTCCAGCGCTGGCACCAGCTAAAAAATGAAAAGGGGCTCCAGACCGACGCCAAGGTGGCCCAGTTTCTACTGGATAGGTAAGATGATGCCGTTCTGATTATATAATATTTCAACATACTGATGGGTTATGGGTATTGTAGGTCTATTCACCCAGTCAGGGAGAAAATGAAAGATGATGACTAAATTATTGTCCATCGAGTGACATGACGAACATATTCCAGCATGTTTCACTAAGCTACCAACTCTGTCAACTAGGCTACAGTACTCTGTGTGACACCGTTAGCTAGGCTGTTATTATCCTTGACAGAGAAGACGCCATGGCTTGAAGTTAGCCAGCCACTCTGATGCTACTTGTTGTTGGCAAATTGAGGTGAGCGCTCGGGAATGCTCGTGAACTTCTGTGAACTTCCATGACCGCTTGAGACAGCGTGCGCTTTCATGTAGTCGTGAATCGTGTGAAGGCGTGGTTTCGAGGGGTGAGCTGAAGAGGAGGAGACGGAGCCTTTGGGAGGAGGGAGGGAGTGTATATTTTCAAAATCTCTTGAGTTGGATTGCTGGGACCGTTTTTTCGAAGATCTCCCACCATACCTTTAAATGTGCAAAAACACTAATAATAAAAAATTAAATAGGTTGTTTTGGAGCAAATAGTTTTGACTCAATGTGTCCTCTGAATGATCAATATCATCTGATGAACATATACAGCAACTTGATTTTTCATCTCTACTTTTAATTTTGATATTAACTGGGTAGAATATCGCAATATATAGCGATAATATCATATCGTGACCCAAGTTACCTGATACATACCGTATTGCACGAAGAAAAAGGGGAGTTAGAGCTCAAGAACAGCCTGCAAATTTCCTCAGAAGAAGAATTAGTGTAGCGTGTTGTTTCAGATGCTATTCACAGGCAGATCTGTGGCTTCTGGAGCTCAAGAACGAGGATCTCTGATATCGCGATAAAATCGTATCGTGACCCAAGTATCATGATACATATCGTATTGCGAGGTCCAACAGCTGGGGGGCTGAAGGTCTACAAGACGGTAGTGGGAGCAGCTCTTCTCTATGACTTGGAGACATCAGCGCTGACCGACAGGTGGCAGAGATGAAGATGTTCTGGATCTGGATGGGATTGAGAACGAACACATCAGAGGGACAGCCAGGCTCAGATGACTTGGAGAAAAAAAAAATTAAAAAGTGACATTTTATTACGTTTTTCGTTTTTTAATCTAACACAAAAAAACGGAAAAAAAATGCCTTTTTTTTTATATTTCAATTTTAGACTTGGCTCAAAAATGCAAAATTAAAAAACAGGCCCCAGAACTGAATTTGTTTTATAATGGAGGACTGGACTTTCTGTTGTCATTACACATCTGAGCCACTAGATGGAGCTGCACTGCAGTAACCAGCTAGAGAACAGCAGGACAGTGAACACATGGAGCAGATCTGATGGAACATAGAGGAATGACGCAAAAGTTTTGTTGCAGTCCAGAATTTTTATTTTTTATGTTAATATTGCTACCTCAGTTGCTACCTGAACTGTAAAGTTCACGGATTTTTACCGTTCTTCATGTCTGTTTTAGCTTTTCCTTAAGTTTACCTGCAAATTATCTTCCAGTTCCGCAGCAGCCAGTAACAGACTTTTCAAAACAAAAGCATGTGAGCAACATGCGTTAACGCTAAATTAATGAGTTAATGCGATAATAACAGGTTAACTTGCCCAGCCCTAGAAATATATATTATCTATATAAGTCTCTGTAAAGCTCCTAGAGACAATTAACATAGTAACAGATGCTATACAAATAAAACTGAATTGAATTGAATGACTGTCACGTGATCTCGTAAAGCTTCGGGTAAACTCGTAACCTCACACATCCAGGTGAGCGGTCAGTGCACGCAAGCGCTCGTCTTCTGAAACTGTGGACGGAGCTAAACCGCTGCCACACTGGACCATGGCACCTCCGCCCCGGTGGGACCGAGGGATCAGGGTCTGGAGGGTCTGGAGGGTCTGGAGTTCAAAGGTCGTAGCTCTCGGTTTCTAAACCGTAGAGGGCAGATGAAAATGCGAAGATGTTCTCATCGTTTCGCGTCAACGGCTGCGGGACTGTCTTGGCTGAACAAACGGCGCTCCCGGCATCTCAAACATGCTGCTGTTGAATTAATTAATTTAAAAGGAGATCACAAACTTTAATTTAAGGACCTGGTTTTGCTCCTGTGTGTTTTAGAAGGTAGTCCACAGACGAGCATGTTCACTCTTACACAACAACAGTGACATGATTTGGCTCATTAAACCGTCAGCATTGTGTGTGAGAAACATCCCCGGGGACAAACATGCTGTTGTGTCCCTCAGTGGGACACTTCCTGTCTCCTGTCCTCCACAGATTGTGTGACAGGAGGAACCGCAAACTGAAACGTGAAGAGCGGTTGGACTCCTCGTCGCGGACAATGACACTACAGTCGCTCCGCCGCGTCAACTCTTGAGACGCCATGGCAACCGTCTCTCTGACAGGAAGTTGATTTTCTCAGGGCTTCAGGAATATTAATAACCACGAGCCGCGCTGCCAAGTTCTTCTGGCCGGGGATCAAACCCACGCAGCCAACAGGACGCTCCGCAGGACGTCGTGTCAGCGGCAGATAAACCGAGCCGCTGACAGAGCTGTCACTCAGCGCTAGGGCGTCTTTCACTGACGGCGACCAGCAGCTGATGACAGTCAGCGGTCCCCCCCCCCCCCAGCTCTGACAGCTTTCACTCACTCCGCGTTGCCCACCGAGCAAACATGGAGGTTCGACCTTTTCCATCAGAAACGTCTCTGCGCTTTACTTCTCGTTCTGGCTTCGCGGCCTGATCTGATGGTGGGAAAACAAGCACGACTCCAGCTTTTCACCATGACGTCGTTTAGATCGCAAGAACTGATTTCAGTAGGGGTGTGAAAAAAAAAAAAATCGATTCTGCGATATATCGCGATTTTCGGCTGCCCAATATATCGATTTCTCAGCTCCTGATATCGATTTTTTCAAAAACACTAATAAAAAACAATAAATAGGTTGTTTTGAAGCAAACCGTTTTGACTCAATTTGTCCTCTGAATAGAGGTCTTTGGAACAACTCGAAAACTCCTGGTTTTCGAATCTCGACCCCGAATCGGGTCTCGGGTCCATTCAAAAGACGTGACTCCGGTTTCGGGTCGGAATCAGTACAGTTAGTCTCGGGTCCAGTCGGTGCTCTCTGACAGGCTGGGTCCACGTTTACTCCAGAGAGGTAAAGATATTGGTGGTGGCAGCCAATGTCAGGACTCTGGGCAGTTTAATTAATTATTCATTAACGTGGCATATTTATCATGACACAATCGTGTTGCCATAGCATGTTATTAGCGGTTTGCCCGCCAGCTGTAAAGCACAACGGATCACCAACATGACAACGCTGGATGAGAGAACATATTTACGACACGTCCTGATGTAGGCTATTAGCGTTAGCAGTTGCTACCAATAGCATCTGTATCTACAAAGAAAATAACGACGTGGATTTATTGTTGTTTACATCACGTAGCCTATGTAGCAACTGAACCGGGTAGAAGAAGAGAACTTTAGGTAAGAAAATCAAGTTTTATTCAACGCTAGACAACTTTAACAGGAGCAACTATGGGCTGGATTGTCTCGGTTCTATTCGGGTAACTCGGTTCGGTTCGTGGTCGGAAACTAAAGACTCGGGTCCGGTCTGTTCCGGGTCCAAATATTGCGAGTCCATTCGGGATCGGACCCCCAGACTTATGATAATAGCTCAGGTCGGGTCGGTTCCGGGTTGAATTTTCACAAGTCCATTCGGGTTAGGATCCATGAAAGTGGACCCGTGAAGACCTCTACGTCCAAATGATCAATATCATCTGACGAACATATACAGCAACTTGATTTTTTTATCTCTACTTTTAATTTTAATAGAATATCGCAATATATCGTGATAATATCATGTCGTGACCAAGTATCATGATACATATCAATAGCGAGGTCTTTGCCAATACTCACCCCTAGATTTCAGACAGTAAAAGAAGAAAATATGAAGCAGTTTCAGTTCCCATCACAGCATTTCAATCCGGTTCAGGTCTGAACCTTGACGTGTCCGGTCCAGAACCTTGACTTGTTTCACCGTCAGCCGTTCTGATGTAGATCTGCTGCTGTGTTGATATCATGTGACCCAGTTTCATCCAGTCTCTGGCTGACCTCACATCTGTCTCCGGTGTGAAGAGGAGTCAACGGTCCTCCCGATGACCCGAAGGTGTCCAGGTCCCGTGGCTGCAAAACCCCCACAAAAGGGACAAAAAAAAAATCTGTCCCATTACACGCCAGCTGTCTGCAAATAATACATACTGATATTTTAAGGCAGTCCACATAAATTCTTATTTTGCACAGTTCTTCTGATTATGAATCAAACTCGTGTAAAATCTTTGCCAATGAATATGCAGAACACATTGATCTGCTGTGGCGAAGCCTGAGAGGGAAACGCTGAAAGAAGCTGCTTTGTTCTGATTATTAAACAGGGCTCCGACTGCAAAATGTGCCACTTTAACGGCAGAAATGTTAACATTCCCTCGTCAGAAAGTTTCCAGACCATTTCATAAATGATCCCCGTCCTCAGCAGGACGCATAAGCCAAGATTCACAGGTCTCTGTCTTCTTGCTTCGAGCTCGTAGTTCAGGTAGTTTTTTGGAAACTAACGTGAACGTGAAGTGACGTTGGACGGCTGCTTTTAACGGGAGGATGATAAGGAGGAGAGGCTTTTTTTTTTTAAAAATTATTTCAGGAGCCGGTAATCGAGTTCATTTAAAGAGGTTTCCGGTTTTCAAGGTTATTATCGTTAACGAAAACAAACAAAATAACAAAAACTAGAACTGAAAAAACATATTCGTTAACTGAAATATAATAAAAACGAGAGTTTTTTAAAAAACGATAACTAACTGAAACTGTATTATCTGCTTATAAAATGATCTAAAATGAACTATAATAATATCAAGAACGTCCTCCATTTTCATGTTTGTAATTTTTTTGCCTCATAAACGTTTGAAATCTATTAACTTCGCTCCAGCGTACAACAACAACCGCAAAAAAAAAAAAAGTGATTAGCAGGGATGGCTGCGGCAAAAGTTGGGAGAAAGCGTCTCAGTCCTATTTGGGATTTCTTTGACTATGACTGTGTTAATGATAAAAATGAATGTCTTGTTGTAGAAGCAGGTGATACAATGTGTGGAATACTTCTCAAGGAGAAAAAAACCCACGAATCTGAAAGTCCATTTGAAAAGCTCGTACAAGAAGGCAAACCAAGACTAGCTGGATAAGCTAGCCTAAGCTAGCCCCCTGGAAAGAGAAGCTTAGGCTAACAAAGGGTGAATTCCAATTCCTCCCTTAACCCTCAATCTCAACCCTCAATCTCAAAAATGCGCGTTCCCACTAAAGGCAAGTGGTGTCCCAATTCTAAGGGACATCAAGTTGAGGGACGAGTTTAAGGGCTGTAACGCCCTCAAAATTGAGATTTTCCGACACCACCCTTGGAAGTAAGGGCTATCCAGAAGCTAGCTACAAACGTAAGTATCTTCGTATATCTTAAAGATATAAATGTTACGAAACCATTTCATTGTGTTTGTTTGAGACTTTTTTCATGGATTAACATCGTTGTAGCGTAACATTTTTTTTTTTACTTTACGATGTTTGCTGCTGGACCGGCGGTCCCATCGGCTTCACGTTGTACTCGTCAGTGGTCCCGGTACATTATTCAGTCCTCCGTTGCTACACAACAAAGTAACGTGAAGCCGACCCGGACCGCCGACGGGACCGGTCCGCCGACCGTGGCGGTCCTGGTCCTGTCAGCGGTCCCGGTCCCGTCAACGGTCCGGGTCGGCTTCACGTTACTTGTACTCGTCGGTGGTCCCGTTCCGCCGTCCCGGTCCCGTCAGCGGTCCCGTCAGCGGTCCGGGTCCCGTCGGCGGTCCGGGTCCCGTCGGCGGTCCCAGGCGGCTTCACGTTACTTGTATACCTTGTTGTGTAGCGACGGAGGACTGAATAATGTATCCTCTATTGTGTTATTTGCTAATATTATTTAGAGAATATAAAGCGCTCTTTTCAGTGTTATCCCTGTGTATTTTCAGGAAATAGAGACGGGCTCTGATACATTTCAGTCTGAAGACGTAACTGCACTCGAGGGGCGTCCCATTTCTAAGTCACAAGATAGACCTTACACTTACTTCCGAGGGTTAAGATTGAGGGCCAAAAATTGAGTGTTAAGGGCGAGGGTTGAGCTTGAGGGTTAAGGGAGGAATTGGAATTGGCCCCAAGACTACCTGGATAAGCTAGCCTAAGCTAGCCCCCTGGAAAGAGAAGTTTAGGCTAACCAAGACTACCTGGATAAGCTAACCTAAGCTAGCCCCCCTGGTAAGAGAAGCTTAGGCTAACCAAGACTACCTGGATAAGCTAGCCTAAGCTAGCCCCCTGGAAAGAGAAGCTTAGGCTAACCAAGTCTAGCTGGATAAGCTAGCCTAAGCTAGCCCCCTGGAAAGAGAAGCTACAGCTGCAGGCCAGTCAGCGTTGGGAAGGAACGGGAGAAAACAGCAACTATAATGGACTGTTTCCATGGAGACCAGATAACTGCTGGTCAGTAAATACGCAGGAACACCACAAGAGGGAAGATGCATTGATAATTATATTTATTGAGACCAGAATGTATACATGACTGTGTGAATTGATAGCCTTCAAAAAGTTCAGTGCTTAACTCCAACCAAAATGACAACCCTAATTTACAAAATAAAACAAAAACTAACATTGAAACTAATAAAAACTAGGGCTGTCAATTTCTCAAATTAATTTAATCAGATTAATCGCATGACTGTCAATAGTTAATCACAAATTAATCGCATATTTTTATCTGTTCTAAATCTACCTTATACAGATCTTTTTCAAGTTGTATTACTCTTATTAATACGAGTCCTGACTAGAACCAGGAAATACGACCATATTAGTCCAGTCCTGAGGTCTCTGGCTTCCTGTCACTCAGAGAATAGACTTTAAAACAGCTCTACTTGTGTTCAAGTCTCTTCATGGCCCCAAAGTCCATCTCTGACATGTTAGAGCCATATAAACCAACCTGGACTCAGTTTTATGCTCCTAAAATCTGGAACAGTCTTCCAGAAGATGTTAGACAGACCTGAACTCTGACAATGTTCAGATCCAGACTGAAAACTGTTCTGTTTAGATGTGAAGATGATGACTGGAAGGATTTTATCTGCACTTTTCATTTTTAATTTAATTAATTAATTTTTTTTATTAATTAAATTTTATTTATCATTGATTATTTTTATGCTTGTATGGAATGATTCTATTTGTCTTCTTGTGATTTTATGCATCTGTAAAGCACTTTGAATTGCCTTGAGTACGAATTGTGCTCTACAAATAAAGTTGCCTTGCTTAATATGAGAGTACACAAATGCTTGCCTTATGCAAAACAAATGCATGTTTATTTATTGCTACATACAGAATATTTTCGCGGTTTGCTTCAAACGGGGGGGGGTTCCTCTGCATCTGCGCTCTAATTAGCCGACAAGTGATATTTCAGAAGTCGGACTCCGGTGGTAACTAAATTCACATCGACAGTAAACACAAACAACATTTATCTTGTGGAGTTAGCAATCAGGCAAGGTTTTGAAGCTGAACTTACCATTCAAAATAGTATCTTTTGTATCCACGGTTTGTTTACGTCTGTCTGTCTGCGGCATGGCCGTCGACGTCAGTGCATGGCTTCCTGTTTTGACAAACTACGGAGGACTACAACTACGGCGGGGCCCGAGGCTCATCAAACCTACTCTCCTCTCTACTATTGTACATCAAACGGCCAGGCGCGTTAATCCGCGTTAAAAAAATTAGTTGCGTTAAAATTATTTTGCGTTAATCACGCGTTAACGCGTTAACTTTGACAGCCCTAATCAAAACTAAACTAAAACTAAGTATTTCAAAACAAAAATGAATAAAAACTAGCAAAACTGCTTAAAAAAAACAAATTAAAACTAACTGAATTTGAAAAACTAAACTAAAAACTAAATAAAAACTAAAACTAATGGAAATCCAAAACTATTATAAATCTGGTTTCCATTCATTAAGAGCAGTTCACTCAGGTGCTCTATAGACGTCCAGGAACGCATCTGCAGGTCTGCAGGAACCTCAGCTTTATTTAGGAAAGTTCTCCATCTGCTGCGCTCGCTCTTCACAGCGTCTTCCCTGCATCTGGATTTCTGTCCATTAAACGTCATTTTCATTTGCCTCAGAGAGTATTGAAATCTGAAACAGACAAGATGCCAAACTCCACAAATAAAAGCTGAAAAGGGGAAAAAACCTGAAGGAAACTTCACAGGAGCTGAGTTTCTTATTTCAACCAAAACTCCCCTGAAATTACTGTATTTTCCAGACTATAAGCCACTTCTTTTGTCCCACGCATTAAACCATGAGGCTTATACAGAGATGCGACTTTTCTATGAATTTTTCTTCAGCCCTCAGGGGGCGCTCTAGCAGTAAGTGCAAAAACCAAAAAACAAACCAAGTATAAAGATTATTCTGTTTTTGTTAAGTAGCCTATGTTGGCTATGCTACTCTACATTCATTTTGTGAGCATCAATACCTGTTATTATTGGACAAACTGATTAATCCAGGTGTGTCTGCCCATTGTAGCTACTCAGACACACCTTATGGTACAATATCTTTCAATGTAAATATCTTATTTCTCAGCCTGGATACCGGTGGCTTATAGTCCGGTGCGGTTATATGTGACAAAATACAGTCACGGAAAAAATTATTAGACCACCCTTGTTTTCTTCAGTTTCTTGTTCATTTTAATGCCTGGTACAACTAAAGGTACATTTGTTTGGACAAACATAATGATAACCACAAAGATTGCTCATAAGAGTTTTATTTAAGAGCTGATATTTTACCATTTTCCATGGTTTTCTTGATTATAACCTAAATCACTTAAGTTTTTACATCAATAGCTATGGCGTTGTACTGCCAAAAACACTGCTTTTATGTATTCAGTGTTTTCTTTTCTGACTGTTTTAGTCACATGATGATGTTTAGTGGTACCAGGTATTAAAATGAACAAGAAAGTGAAGAAAAAATGGTGGTCTAATAATTTTTTCCATGACTATATATTTCCTATATATTTTCATGGGTGCGGCTTATATTCAGGTGCGCTTTATAGTCCAGAAAACACGGTACATCAAATAAATTTACTGATGAAATTGATAAAAAGGAACTCACAGACGACGACTTTTTTTTTCATTTGAAGCTACAACCTGTATGAATTCAACTTTAAAATATTTAAAAGTCAACCAAATGGCTGTAAGTAGTAGAAAGAATGGAACAACTGTTCCACTGAGACGGCTTGTAATGCCACTCCGTCCCACTAGAGGTGATATAACTCACTGCAGCGTTCAGTCTACCTTCATCCATTCAAATGAAGAAGAGGAAGTTATGCTTGCTGATGGCGTGCTCCAACTGTAACGTCGTTATGAGGACAGTACCGTCCCAGACGGACGGACCATTCAGACCGAGCCAAGTGACCTCCCAGAGGGCCGGGTTGGTGGGTTGTCAGCACTCGCCCGCGACGATGCGACGATGGCGGTGGGAGTGATTAAACAAAAATCAACCCAGGTGTGCACAATCAGCAGAGATGGGACCAAGGGAAGTCATAGAGAACGACAGAAAGAAGAAGACTTGCAAGCTAAGACAGGAAGTCCTGCAACCAAGAATAGAACAGGGAACAAAGGAAAACAAGACTAGAATCAGGAACTAAGAAAAAACATGACAGAAGCTCACCAACGCATCAGCGAGTCCTTCTCCAATCGCTAACGGATCTCCTGACAGATATCCAGAGCCACTGGGGGAATTCCCATTCCAGCTGTAGCCAACCAGTAGGTTTACATGACAGGCGGACTGGTTCCCAGAACCACTGCCCCCCCCCCCCACAGAGGCTGTATCTGTTGTTCTGGAGCGCAGTGTAGCAGGACAACCAGAAAACCCCACCGCTAACAAACTATGTCGTGGTGGAGTGTGACGAATGTCTGTAAATAAAGCAATTTCCTGCCCATGCATGCATTATATATATATATATATATATATATATATATATATATATATATATATATATATATATATATGTAAAGTGATGTGGTCAATCTATAGCTGCTGCTTGACTAAACCATGCATGTAAACATGGTGAATGAGAGAGAAAGAAATGTGTTGACGTCACCATAAGGAAAGGTTGGTAAAGAAATCACATGTGAAGCAGAAGACGAAGGTTAAACTGTCCTTCTAACATGTGTTAACATTTACACTTAAGTTACAGTGTTAGTTTTTGAGGCTGAACTTTCTCAGGACCTTCTGTCCCTGTGTGGTCTGGAACAGGACTGTTACATGGTGTGCCTTTGAAAATAGAGCAAAAACCGCTGAATTAAATGGTGATGGACTAAATCAAAGACCCTGGAGGCTCCGTCATGAAGAAACTGTGAGATGAAGCAACGTCACGGGTGTGGTATGGCTTTTCCCATCACTTATTTGAACTCTGACAACTCTACAGTTCTGCAGGGCGTCGCATCAGCTACGATAATGTGGGCATGTGATTTAGATTTAGGTTTCATCATTATGTCAACAGTCAATATGGGGCGTACCCGCCAGAAAGCGCTAAATACTGGGAGGGGAAAATGCAAATAGGTTCATTTACCACACGCAATGAGATTTACCAACCCTGAAAGTAATTGCTGGGATTGTGATTGCGTCTGTATTTAATACGTTCGAAAGGAAGGTGCTAATCTGCCCAGCATTACGCACCGATGGCTGCTGTTATTGTGGCAAGGAGGCGACATCGCCAAAATCAAAGAATACGCAGAGAGAGAGTCTTTCGGACTCGTGCAAATTTGTTTGGAATGAATGAAAACCAGATAGTTGAAACTTAAGGGCTGATTTGGAGCCGGTCACAAGCACATGCAAAAGGAGAAATATTTTATTTGAATGTTAAATCGAGTATTATTCAGCAAAAGGTTGCCACAGGAGGCACATTCATTTTTTTATTTGTGATAATAAATAAATCACGTGTTTTCATGGAGAAAAAAGTGTTTCTTATTGTGCGCCTACCTCGTTCTGCAGTTGGCTCTAGCGTGTCATACCCCAGTATCCCAGTTATCTGCTCCTCCAGAAGGTGAGCTGCACCTGCTGCTCAATGCTGGTTAGAGGCATCTCTTCCGCAGGCCCTCCACCTGTCTTGTTTGCCGAAGTTTTATTAAAGGCCACTTTTTCTTTAGTTCTTCGCCTTATATCTTGCCACCTTCTTTTAACCTCATCTGCCGTTCTTTTTGTCTTACCAACTGCATTTATTCTATCGCAGATTTTCTCCCATATTGCGTTTCTTTTGGTAATGTTTAAATTTCTTTGCTGTAGTTCATGAATGTGTTTATTTGCCTCTTCCACTAATATCTCTAACTCCAACTCGTCAAATTTCATTTTGCGCTTGCGTCTATCCTGCTTTCCATCCAGACTCTCCATGGCGCAAACCGTAAGACACGCAACACCTCATTTAAATACTGCGGTTTGCACCCGTTATCAATTGCGCGAGCATTCTTAGTTGATCACCCGCAAAACACACAACAACAGCACGCGCAAACTTTTTCAGTGCACACGCAATTTAGTACTCTTTATTTAGGATCTTAGTAAATCAGGCCCATAGAAGGCAGTTATTTGTCTCAAATGTCCCAACCATTATTATTCAATGTAATTAATAAATAATAACCAATAACCTGTGGAGTGGTTCTGGGCCTGTTTAATGCAGACTGGGCCGTCTGCCAGCTCTTCCCTCCTAACAAAATCCAAAAAGCTTCCACGATGCTGACCTGTGTGGCTACAAAGTCTCTATTTTCTCCTCTGACGTGATTTTTACACCACAGCAGCCTACAATTACCTCATGCTAGATAAAGTTATAAACATGACCGACGCTAACAAAGACAGCTACGAAACTGTTCACATCTTTTCTTCTGGAAGAATCCATTCTATCAACGCCACCTGGTGCTTTCAGCTGCAGATCCTGTTGGACCATGCTGGACTCTTTGGACCATGCTGGACTCTGGCAGACTCTGCTAGACCCCGCTGGACTCCGCTGGATTCTGTTGAACCTTGTTACAATCTGTTGGACTTAGCTGGGCCCTGGCGAACTCTGAAGGTCCTTGCCGCGTCCTGCTGGACTCTGCTGAACCCTGTTGGACTTGTCTGGGTCCTGTTGCACTCTGTTGAACTTTGACAGAACCTGATGGACCCTCTTTGACAGTGTTGGAATCCATTGGACCTCATTAGACTATGCTGGACTTTGTTAGAAGATGTTGAGACCTGCTGGAGCCTACTGGACATTTTTTGGACCACACTGGGCTCTGATAGACCCTGCTGGATTCTGTTGGAACCTATTGAACCTTGCTGGACTTTGTTTGATGATGCTGAATGTGATGTTAGAAATCCATTCTGAGGCCTAAACTTGCTAAAACTGCTGTGTCATGAGTAAGGCCATGACTTCTGGCCCCGATTCCTGTCGATTTGAGGCCACAGGATTGTTATTGTACTGGCTCCATCAAGTAGCTAAGTTTTGACACGTAGGTCTAGATGGATCTCAAGGTCTCCTTGTTTTCCACTGATGTTTAGACGAACTGTATTGGAGCCTGCTGGCCTGTTTTGGACCATGCTAGTTTAGTTTTCTTTTTTTTCTGATTGGAGACCTTGAAACCTCAGTGAGCCCAACAATGATTCTTGAGGAACTCCACAAGTTGCCTGATTGATGTCAGTGTCTATTTCAACAACCAGTCTAGCCTTCAATATTTTAGTAGGCAAAGGCAAACGCAGCTACAGTGAACTGTCAAGACCATTACATGTGGAGCCACATCTGAGGGTCTTCTGGTAGATCACTATCCATGAGTTCACAGGTGGATTCAAAACTTTTGCCAAATATTCCTTTTTTTTTAATAACAAAAGGAGCCACCTCATGAGACTGTAATTTTTTTTTTTTTTTTTTTGTGATATAGGGCAGTTTTTACGACGGAGTATTAGGGCCACACTGAGAAAAAAAAATTCTGGGCAATGATTTTTATTTTCATTCCTCACGAGAAGAAAGTCAAAATGTCGAGAATAAAGTCGAAATGCAGTTTCCACAATAAAGTTGTCTTAAAGATTTATTCAAACGAGCTTTACTCTACCAACATAATGTCTGTGTCTATGTGCTTTTATCACATAGACACAGTATTATAATAAGTATTCGTACTTTGAAGAGATTGTGTCAGAAATTGTGCCTATTTAGAAAAAGAAACTATACCGATTCTGGAATTCTGGAAATAGCATTTTCTCGACATTTCGACTTTATTCTCAACATTTCGACTTTATTCTCAATATTTCAACTTTATTCTCGACATTTCGACTTTATTCTCAACATTTCAACTTAATTCTCGACATTAAGACTTTCTCCTCGTAAGTGAGGAATGAAAAAAAAAAAAATCATTGCCCACAGTGTGTTTCTCAGTGTGGCCCTAATACTCCATTGTAAGTTTTTGTGAAACTGATGAGGCGAGGAAACAGAAATCATCAATCAATCATCAGCAAATAATTTCCTATGAAATTAACAACACAAGGTCCAAACTTCAGAAGCCCTCACATCTTTCCACATGAACTATTCCAGATATTTACGTTTTATTTGCACATAGGTTTGACGTCATTCTGGGGAAACCTGGCGGATCTGAAGAGATCTCTCTCCTCGTTCAGTCCCGTTTCCTTGGTGATGCAGTGTAATCGTGGAGATGGCTGTGGAGATGCCGCTCCGTGGACGAGGCCAGTATGAACACCACACTGCTGTGCTGCTGCTCTGACTTTACAGCTGTTTCATCTGGAATCTTCCTCTCTGCAGAATCCACAGGAACCTCACAGAGGATTAAACACATATAATAAAGCCAGTGTTGGTTGTGTCCTCTGTGCTGCAGCATTCATCTCTGGGTGGTCTCCTCTTCCTCTTCCTCCTCCTCCTCCTGTTCTTCTTCTGCTGCTGCTGCGTTACGGTGGGAGTAAACGAGTTGTTTTATGATTCATGCGGCAGAATCTCAATCTGATTATCTCAGAAAAATATGGAGCACAGCAGCAGCTTGTGTTCATGATTAAATCAGCGCTAACAAGAGCTTATTAAATTGATGTGACGGGCTCCACGGTGGCGTTCCTCCTCCTCCTGATGGGGGTTTTCCGTTCAAGACTGTCCTGTGAGGGTCAGGTGGGCCACTTCCCGTCACGGTCACACCTGAATTTTCCTCATCCCTTCACAGGCAGGTAAACTCACGCAAGCAGAGGCTTCGGCTTCATGTTTTAAAGTCTTGAATCTCCATGAGTGAGTGTGTGGCCGGATCAGTAACTGTTTGAATAGTGAGTGCAGTTCCTTGGCCTTTGGTTGTTTGTCTGGTGAGATCTGCTGATGAAAGGGGCTTTCTGAGGTTTTTTTATCCAGCAGAAAGCTTGTAAAAAGCTCATCATTCTTGATTTTATGGATATAAATGCCATATTTTGGTGTGAGTGTTTTATGTATTTTCTGACGAAGAATGAAGCTGCATCTGAAACCCAGACTGGCTGACGGTGGCGGATCGTCGTTTTCTGATCCTGTTTGTTGTGCCTCCTACATTTGTCTCAACACTGTTCACTTCAGAGGAAGTCATCCATCCACCGAGAGGACTCCCTCAACCGGCGCTTATTTCTACTTTGGCGAGGCCGAAGCCACAGTTCCTGGTGCGTCGGGTCCTTTTGGTGCTGTTTAGTCAGTCGTGGACCCTCCGCTTGGTCTGTGACCTGTGAGTGCCGTGCTTGGAAAACAGAAAAAGTTGGATGGTAGAGGGCGCAGGTATCAAAAACTCCAGGCGGAGGAATCACCACAGATGTCATGAAAGACAAACGAAAAAACCATGAAGACCCACTTCAGGGTTAAACGTATTAGTTGAAGCTGAATGTTTACGCCATCCAGCTCAAGATTTTTCAGATTGGAAAACCTGTTTTAGGTCATCGAAGCCCTGTTTATACCTGGAGTTAGCATGCGCTCTGAGATATTCAATCACAGGTGTCTTGAGTGACCAGATCTGACCTGGTGACGATCTATAAACGCATAAACAGACACGTAGTTTTTGCTTGCAAACACCAAATGTGCTTTTATTTTATTTATTTATTTTTTTTTGTAATTCAAGTTTGTATTAATTTTCCAGCTTTAAAATAAACAAAAAGTAGTACAATTAACAATAAAATACAGATTTTCTCTAAAGGGGAAGTCAACTGCCAAAATGACAGAAGACCCCCTGAACCCTCTGCCCAATCTGCCAATTCTGTCAATGATAGAGAACCCAAAGTTGATGTAACCTCATGACTCAAAAATTTGTCCCCAAGATTCATTAAAGTTATCCATGTCATCATTAATTCTGGCCAATAGTTTTTCATATGAAACAATTGTTAACATATTTTCTTTCCATTTGTTTAATACTGGGGGAGAAGGGTCCTTCCACACACTCAAATGGACCCTTGCGGCTGTAATTACCCCAACCTTTAGCACTACAAACTTTGATTTTGTTATCCCTAGCATCACTGACTTATCCCCTAACAAACATAACCTTGGAGATTTTGGTATGTCCATGCCAATCCATGTATATTGCTGTTGCCCGGACGACACCTGGCATGGACGCTTCTCGCTGCTGCTCTGGGACTTGTCTCTGCTATGCTGGACGCTAGACGCTGGACAATCCAGTTTGTGCCCGGTTTGTGGTGATCTGCGGTCGGATGTCTACATACTGTCTGCAGGGGGCGGATCGGTCCTCTTGCGGCTGGTGGAGAACTGCCGCCGTGGACGTGGACGGTGTCGCTGGAGGCCGGTTCGGGAAAGCTAAGCTAAGTAGCCCTAAACTGCTACCCGTGGCAACCACTGCCACTGGATCCGGGCTGCAGCGTCATGGAGCCGGCACGGGAGCCCCCGACGTAGCGGCGGCGGCATGCTGCCCCCGTCCAGCTGTCTACCCACCGGATGGGTCAGCTGACCTGGCAGGGGCCGTCTGGTGACCTGGTGGGGCCCAACACCGCCGGGGGAGACGACAACGGCCTGGTCCGGTCCGCATGATGAACCGGGCTCTGGGACGGTCGGCTCCGTCACTCGCCGGACTGAATGGAGCTCAGTCTTTCCAGAGGAGACAGTCTGGTTCGTCAGTGTTTCCTCCTCTGACCTGGAGATATCTCACTTGTCATCATTATGGAGATATACTGGTTCTAACGGCTGTTAACTGTTTTAACGGCTGTTAACTGGAGTTAGCACTCGGACCACGGGACCTGGCATGAAAAGGAGCGCTGGACACTAGCAGCTCCCCTAGTACACCAGATTTTTCCTGGTGTACTGAAACTTGAATTTCCCACTTGGGGGATTAATAAAGTATTTTGAATTGAATTGAATTGAATTGAATTGAAGTATATCTTATTGCACTCCCAAAGAGCATGCAAAAATGTCCCAGTGCCTGACTGACATTTCCGACAGATGTCAGTTGTCATAATTCCCAGTCTTTTAAGTTTAGAGGGAATCAAATACCATCTATGTATCAGTTTAATGTGCTTTTATTTTTAATCACCAAAGGCAACATCTGGAAATAACTCACAACCTCCCTCAAAAACGCCAACCTTTACTCAACAAAGCATATAACCCTAACCCTAACCCTGCCTCCCAAAGAGGAAATCAGATGACAAAGAGCTTTATTGTGGTCATTTATGTGGCAAATCAAATGACTCATCACCCAAGGTGGTGGCTTTATTCTAGCAGGTGGTTCCTGAGTCCATCCCAGGATCCTTCCAGGTCCAGACTACAAAGGGAACTCACGTCCTGAGTGATCTGAATCAGTCCTCCAAGTCTGTTCAGACCTTGCAATAGAGTCGGACACTTGTGATCTGATTCCCTACGATGCATTTCAATGCCAGGTCTGAGCAAGACCGATACAGTCCTAACCCTAACCCATGTCCATGTGGACCCAGTCTGGGTCAAAAGTGGGCTCGAAAGGGGCAAACGGCATGGATTCCAGTTGGTTTCAGTGTTTTGGGCCCTGAAGTCGGTAGCCTACATGGACCAAATATACGAGGCCCCTGAGGGATAAATGGGGCTAAATGGGCATGGGCTAAGAAAGGGGGACTCCCATGTAGTTTTAGTAACATATGCCCCATGTCCATGTGGACGAACACTGGTAGGAGCACCATGGTACCTGCAGACAAACCCAGGTGAGATGTTGACTGGCTGGTTCCGGCTCTTTAGCTTAGAATACCTGATTCTCCAGAGTTGAGCAAAGATTCAGACCACCTTGTTCAAGTTCAAGTTCGTCAGCTTGGACCACCTGGTCCAAAGAATCTAGAGCAGATCACCTGGTTCGGGTTTTTCCAGATTGAAGCACCGGGTTCAAGCTGTTCAGATTGGATCACCTGGTTCAGGTCAGACACCTGACCTGGCAGGGGCATCTGGGGGAAGGTGCCAAGAGCCGAGCAGCCTGGGAACATCTTTGAAGAACTAGAGGAAGTTCTCAGCCTCTATGCTTGAGCTGCTTCCCCTGTAATCTGAAGGACAACCAGGAAGTGAATGGATGGATGGTTCAGGTCATCTGGATTGGACCACCTGGAGTTCTTCAGACCTGGTAGGGTTTCTTTAGTTTGGCCCACCTGGTTCAAATCTTAAAGATCCGACTCCCCAGTTGGGTTGCAGGTCTGGAAATGGTGTCATTAAGCAGCAGAAATGTGAGCAGATCTCAGATCAGCTCCTGTTTGAGTTTCTGAGGTCAAACGAGTGGATCAGAGGTGGAGCTCACCCCCTCCCCGCAAAAAGAAGAAAAAAAAAAGAAAGGAAAAAAGAGTCGGTCCTGTGTTCTCTTTGCTATTTATTGCTTCATTCATTGTGTTTGACCAGAGGCGCTCCAGAATTAGCAGAGCTATGCGTGTCTGTCATGTTCAGTCATTGAAGACCAGACGCCATCTGAATCAGAGCCGCCCGAGGCCAGGCACAGCCCCGGACCCGGACAAAGGGGTCGTCTGTTGGTGGTGTCCCCCAGCTTCAGAGAGGGCCGAGGGGCTCTGCAGTACTCCTCTCCATTATCATATTCACTCTGCATTTGGGGGTTTTTTTGCGGGTCTGTAAACAAAGTTTCCAGCGGGATCAGAGACAATGTCTCCACTGTACACAAGACGTGGACAATGGAGAGCTGCGTTAAGGAATTTATGAGCGCTCGGACACGAACAGCCTCAGACTGCAGGTCCTGCTGTCTAAACGCCGGTCCACGACCACGACTGTCATGGAAACATTCAGCGACCAGCATTTCCCTCCGATAGGAAGTCTCCGACTTCTCTGCATGGCATGTTTCTGAGTGAATTTTTGTGTTTGTTTGTCCCGAGGAAAGTTCATCTCTCACACACAACCTGTAATTTCACACAGTTTAAAACCCAGGACGAGTCCAACAGAGGAACCACAGCGGAGAATCTTCATCTGTCCTCCTCCTCAAAAGCTGGCCTGTCTCACGGTATCCTTTCAGCTGACTGAGACTGACAGGTGGCTGATGTCAGGACGTCAGAAGGCAAAAAAGCTGCTGGAACCTGGGCAACAAAGGACTGGAAAAGGGAGCAGAAGAGCAGCAGTTAGAAAGGAAACATGGGAAGGAACATATTAGAGGTCAGCTGTCAGCAGCTCAGTGGCACGACTGGGAATAAAAAAGCATCTCAGAAGCAACACACTGAGAAACAAGTAGTTCACAATGCAGGTTGAAGCTCCAGTGTGCAAAGAAAATTACATACGTGAACGTGATCCAGAAACGTCACGTCCTCTGTGTCCTCCAAGAGGAGATTGAACATCCTATTTGTTAACAGTGATAACTAGGGATGGGAATTGATAAGAGTTTTCTGATTCCATTATCAATATTGTTTAATGATTCGATTCTTTATCAATTCTCTTATCGATTCTAATTTGGGGGAAAAGGAGAACAGTTTTATTAGCATCATTTTTTTTTTACTTAGAAGTCACAACCTTACAAACTCTGCAACTGATTTTTCCTAATAGAAATGAAAAAATCTCCCTTTTAAAGGGATATATGAGCTCACTAAACACTCAAAAATAATAATAAATACTATCAAATACAACGTAAAGGAGAAGCTAGAGTAGGTAGTGAGCAGGCGAGTGCTGCTAGCCTCTGAGCCAGCCAGATTCTCTCTCTCGTCACGGTCATCTTCTAAATGTAATGCTAAAGGCATTCGTTTAATAGCATAGCATTAATGTTATAGCGTGTTTTACAAAGAAGCACATAGGCAGTGGGATAGCTACTTACCAGAGTTACCAGAGGTGATCTTAGCTTGGCTACTGCTGCTGGGTTGAGATCCATCAGTCCGAGGCGCGTCAAAAACACGACACTCATTATCGTATGTTGGGTGTTCAAATGTTTCTGCATGTTAGCCGTGTTCCCTCCAGACGCTGTTATCTCCACTTTACAATGACTGCTAGTTGCCTTGTTGCCATCTTTCTTTGGTGAAGTGAAGCCAAACTTTGGAGTTTTTGAACCTGGTGGGCGCCATTGTTGTTTACAACTGCAATGCTAACGTGCTAAACCGACGTAACTTAATCACGTAAGTGCTTTGACTGTGCGTAACTTGCGTAAATTACGTGAGATTCATGCTGGTTGGAATCGATAAGAGAATCGCTACGTAAACTGTCAAACGATTCGATGGAATTGAAACACACGGAACCTGTTCTCTACAGGAACCGGTTCTCTACAGGAACCGGTTCTCTAAAGGAACTGGTTCCCAACCTTAGTGATTAGTTCAAAAGTCTCTGTGATGGTATGCCGATGAAATGGACAGTTCGGCACATATGGACCGATGTTAAAAAGGTTTATGCAGGTTTTGAAGCAACATATGCTTCCATCCAGATAATGTTTTTTGCATTTTCATCAGGACGATGCTAATCTGCTCACTGCATCCATTATAAAAGCAGGACTTCATCGTAGACGAGTCGGTCTGGCCTGCAGCTCAACCACCGACATCTGAACTTCAGGGTAGAAGATGCTTAGCCTGGGACTTCAGAGCGGCTCCGGTCCAATATCAGACAAGAAAGAGACAACATTCCTCTCCCAAAGCTCCAACAACTGGTCTCCTCAGATATATGGACATATATGGACACAGTTGTGAACATGTCCCATCATCTGTAAGGCACATTGCTGCCAATAAATAAAAAAATTCAAAACGATCCTTTTGTTTCTGGAACAAAAAGACTTTCTGACTTTAAAAATGTAATAAGTTCTCTATGTTTCCTGCATTTTCTCTTTTTTATGTTGTTTGAAAATCATTATGTTCTGTTTCTGTTGATGTTTTCTACCAGTCGCATCAATCAAACTGATATTTAAAACCAGAATCAGCGAGGAATCAGACCGCTGAAGATCTACATCTGGATGAAAAGTAGCTCTTTTACATCAAAAAGTCACAGTTTTAGAAACATTGTGATTCTGTAACAGAAATCAACAGGAAACAAGAAAACACATAATTAATTGAAAGTCACAATTTTACAACAAGAAGTTGCTCATTTTTTTCCCATTTTTAATTTACAATCAAGAAACACAATTTTAGGACAAAAAGCTGCAATCATACAAAAATGACAATTTTGCAACAAAGTCCTAATTTAATGTCCAAATGTTGTTTTCAACTTAAAGTTACAAAAATTATTTTTAGCTCTGAGTTTGTGAAATTTGCAGATTTTTTAAAGTCACAGTTTTATCAAATTTGTGATTTAAAAAAAACTGCTGATTTGATCGTGCACCTGAAGGTGCACCCAAACGTCCACCTGAATGTGCACTTTGACACCAAACTAGAAGATAAACTAGAAAAGCACTCAGAGAGCGCAGACCACCGCCAAGCGCAACAATTCCCCCATATAGCGATGTACAGATTGTGATAAAATCCACGTTCTGGATCAGATCCGGATCAGCCTCTGAAATTTGATAGAGGTTTTTTATTGTCAATCCCTGAGACAAATTTCCTGAGTTTTGGGCAATAATTAACGGAGATATTGAGAAACAAAATTTTCGGCCCCATTGACCACAATGTTATCGAAAATTTGAAAGTGATCCAGAATCCAGGATTTCTTCTGGATCACACCCAAAATGAAATCAGTTCTTCCTTTTCACATTTCTGACAACTCCTGAAAATTTCATCAAAATCCATCTATAACTTTTTGAGTTATCTTGTACACAGACACTACATTACCGCTTTGGCGGCAGTAATAAGATAATGCAAATCTTCGTGCACCAGTTATTCATTTTTTATTTAGTTGCCTTGTTCACGTCACGTTTTTTTAACTCGAGCCCAAACAGCTGCAGCTCAAACACGTGCCGTGCAGACTGTAGTTGTTTTCGGCCCGAGATCTGGAACTTTCACACCACAAATGACCCGCACCAGAGCTCGATGAAAGTAGTAGGTCTCGGTACGGCTTTCGTCGAACTGTGGTGCGGTGTTTTGGTTCACACCAGAGTGCGGTTGTTGTGTTCACACTGACCCGAGAGTAGGGGTGAGTATTGGCCATTTTAGGGTTAGGGTTAGGGGTTAGGGTTAAGGTTAGGGGTTAGGGTTAGGGGTTAGGGTTAGGGGTTAGGGTTAGGGTTAGGGGTTACAGTTAGGGGTTAGGGGTTAGGGTTAGGGGGTTAGGGCTAGGGTTCTAGGGTAAGGGGGTTAGGGGTTAGGGTTAGGGGATTAGGGTTAGGGTTAGGGTTCTAGGGTTAGGGGGTTAGGGTTAGGGGGTTAGGGTTAGAGCAGGGCGATATCGATATTGAGATATAACGATATCGCAATATCGTGATATTTATTATCACAATATCACGGTATATTGCAATATTCTACCCAGTTAATATCAAAATTAAAAGTAGAGATGAAAAATCAAGTTGCTGTATATGTTCATCAGATGATATTGATCATTCAGAGGACAAACTGAGTCAAAACTATTTGCTTCAAAACAACCTATTTATTGTTTATTATTAGGGTTTTTGGACATTTAAATTTTAACAATTTAAATGTGAAAATTAAACAATTTTCCTAAAAATTTGATATTATGAGCTGAAAAATAGATATATATATTGGGCGGCCGATATATTGCCAAATCAATTTTTTTTCACACTCCTACCCGAGAGGACCGTAATCGGGACCAAAACGCCTTTGTTCCAAACTAAACAGGGACAGCGTGAAAACGACATTAGTCACAGAGAAAGATCCAAGGCTCCAAGTGTCCCCCAGAATGAACATTTTCAAAACAGCACACGATGAACGAAGGTCATCGGGTTTGAAGTCTCAACTCTTATTGGAGTTTGGGTTGTAAACTTCACCTCAGAGAGTTTTTATCAGTCAAAGCTGGAGAATTTGGGGACTGATTTCTGAATGGTTCAGCAGAGATGAAAGAGCCCAGAACAACTTCAGATTTGTAATCTGACGTAAGGACGTCCATCACAGGGTTATAATAGTTTTGGACTTTCCATTAGTTTTAATTTTTAGTTTAGTTTTTCAAATTCAGTTAGTTTTAATTCGTTTTTAAGCAGTTTTGCTAGTTTTTATTCATTTTCGTTTTGAAATACTTAGTTTTAGTTTAGTTTTTATTAGTTTCAGTGTTAGTTTTAGTTTTATTTTGTAAATTAGGGTTGTAATTTTGGTTGGAGTGAAGCACTGAACTTTTTGAAGGCTATCGAATCACATAGTTGTGTTTACATTCTGGTCTCAATAAACATATTTATCAATGCGTCTTCCCTCTTGTGGTGTTCCTGCGTATTTACTGACCAGCAGCTATCTGGTCTCCATGGAAACAGTCCATTATAGTTGCTGTTTTCTCCCGTTCCTTCCCAACGCTGACTGGCCTGCAGCTGTAGCTTCTTTCCAGGGGGCTAGCTTAGGCTAGCTTATCCAGCTAGACTTGGTTAGCCTTCTTTCCAGGGGGCTAGCTTAGGCTAGCTTATCCAGGTAGTCTTGGTTAGCCTTCTTTCCAGGGCGCTAGCTTAGGCTAGCTTATCCAGCTTAGTCTTGGTTAGCCTTCTTTCCAGGGGGCTAGTTTAGGCTAGTTTATTCAGCTAGTCTTGGTTAGCCTTCTTGTGCGAGCTTTTCAAATGAACTTTCAGATTCGTGGGTTTTTTCTCCTTCAGAAGTAATCCACACATTGTATCACCTGCTTCTACAACAAGGCACTTATTTTTATCGTTAACACAGTCATAGTCAAAGAAATCCCAAATAGGACTGAGACGCTTTCTCCCAACTTTTGCCGCAGCCATCACTGCTGATCACTTCTTTTTTTTTTTGCGGTTGTTGTTGTACAGCGCAGCGAAGTTAAGAGATTTCAAACGATTATGAGGAAAAAAAATTTAAAAATTACAAACACGAAAATGAAGGACATTCTTGATATTATTATAGTTAATTTTAGTTCGTTTTAAAAACACATAATGCAGTTTCAGTTGTTTATCGTTTTTTAAAAAAAACTTTTTTTTTTTTTCAGTTAACGAAAATGTTTTTTCAATTCTAGTTTTCGTTATTTCGTTCGTTTCCGTTAACGATAATAACCTTGGTCCATCGTGACATGGAGGACGGCTGCTAAAGCAAAGCTTGGAGGCCTGGACCTGAGGGCCCTGCGTGACGGAGGTCTCAGGACAAAGTCAGACCTGCTCTGTGGTGAATGACTGCAGACTTGTGACTCGTCCCCCTCCAGTCAGTCTTTTGTCGCACTGTGAAGAAGCCGCTGCTCTTGATGTCTTGATGCGTAGCTTTCAGATGAGATCCTGTCACATGAGCGATCCTGTGACCGCTCCATTCCAGCTGCTCCGCTCCTCGCCGCCACTATCACAAGTCACGCTAATTAGTGGTTTGGTAAAAAGCACGAAGCCCCAGGAGGGAAAGGTTGGTACACAAAGATCTGTTGTCCCGATGTTTTGGCCGGCCGGGTGTCCTCCAGGACGGGGTCGCTGCGTGTTTTGCAGCAACAGGCTGCTCTGGACGGGTTTGAGCTGTGAAATCATCACGGAGAGACACAAGAGACACGCAGTCAGACACATCAAAGACGAAGGCCGCAGAATGGTAATGGAATTATCCCGTCGTGGGGATGGTCCATATTTCAAGAAGCCAATAACATCTAAAAGGTCAGAGTTGTGTAAGACGTCTGTGACGTCCGCGAGGAAATATTTTCTCACTGTCAAATAATTTGACAAAGAAGATCTTCACGCAGCCGAGGAGATGTTCTTCAGACAGGAAGCAGATGACACATGTGACCTTGACAGAGACAACAGAATCAGAATCAGAATCAGAATGGGGGTTTATTGCCATTGTCCATGTAGTACACAGTATTACACAAACTAGGAATTTGTCTCGGTGTAACGCTGCAACATTCAACATGAGTAAAATAAGATAAAAATAAAAATACTGTGCATGCACAGAATAAGATAAAAAATAGAATAAGATAAAATATAATAAAAATAAAAAAGTAGGTAATGTACAATTTAACAGTAGTGCAAATCAGTGCAGATCAGTGCAAAAACAGTGGTTGGCTTGAATTGTCTGTGAGTCCGACTTAGGCTGCTGAACATGGCGCTTGAGGGTCCAATAAGTCACTTAGGGCCTGATTTACTAAAGGTTTGCGTGCGTAAAAACGTGTGCAAACTTGACATCACCCGCAAACCAATGTGCAAGCTGATCTACTAACCAGTGTGCAAAGAGGACTGCGCCTCTCAAATGAGCAAAATAGCACACGCTGTTCATTTAGTACTTTTGCCCTGATGAATAATCAATATGGGGCGTACCCGCCAGAAAGCGCTAAATACTGGGAGGGGAAAATGCAAATAGGTTCATTTACCACACGCAATGACATTTACCAACCCTGAAAGTAATTGCGGGGATTGTGATTGCGTCTGTATTTAATACGTTCGAAAGGAAGGTGCTAATCTGCCCAGCATTACGCACCGATGGCTGCTGTTATTGTGGCAAGGAGGCGACATCGCCAAAATCAAAGAATACGCAGAGAGAGAGTCTTTCGGACTCGTGCAAATTTGTTTGGAATGAATGAAAACCAGATAGTTGAAACTTAAGGGCTGATTTGGAGCCGGTCACAAGCACATGCAAAAGGAGAAATATTTTATTTGAATGTTAAATCGAGTATTATTCAGCAAAAGGTTGCCACAGGAGGCACATTCATTTTTTTATTTGTGATAATAAATAAATCACATGTTTTCATGGAGAAAAAAGTGTTTCTTATTGTGCGCCTACCTTCGTTCTGCAGTTGGCTCTAGCGTGTCATACCCCAGTATCCCAGTTATCTGCTCCTCGCAGAAGGTGAGCTGCACCTGCTGCTCAATGCTGGTTAGAGGCATCTCCTCCGCAGGCCCTCCACCTGTCTTGTTTGCCGAAGTTTTATTAAAGGCCACTTTTTCTTTAGTTCTTTGCCTTATATCTTGCCACCTTCTTTTAACCTCATCTGCCGTTCTTTTTGTCTTACCAACTGCATTTATTCTATCGCAGATTTTCTCCCATATTGCGTTTCTTTTGGTAATGTTTAAATTTCTTTGCTGTAGTTCATGAATGTGTTTATTTGCCTCTTCCACTAATATCTCTAACACCAACTCGTCAAATTTCATTTTGCGCTTGCGTCTATCCTGCTTTCCATCCAGACTCTCCATGGCGCAAACCGTAAGACACGCAACACCTCATTTAAATACTGCGGTTTGCACCCGTTATCAATTGCGCGAGCATTCTTAGTTGATCACCCGCAAAACACACAACAACAGCACGCGCAAACTTTTTCAGTGCACACGCAATTTAGTACTCTTTATTCAGGATCCTAGTAAATCAGGCCCTTAGTGTTCAGCAGCCTGATGGCAGAGGGGAAGAAACTGTTCATGTAGCGGGAGGTTTTGGTCAGAATGGACCGTAGTCTCCTGCCTGAGGGGAGGGGGGCAAACAGTCCATGTCCGGGGTGAGAAGGGTCGGCTGTGATCCGACCTGCACGCCTCTGGGTCCTAGAGGTGTACAGGTCCTGGATGGATGGAAGCCTGCAGCCAGTCACCTTCTCTGCGGCACGCACGACGCGCTGCAGCCTTAGTCTGTCTCTGGCGGTGGCTCCAGCGTACCACACGGTGATGGAGGTGGAGAGGATGGACTCGATGATGGCCGTGTAGAACTGCACCAACATCTTGGGGGGCAGCTTGAGCTTTTTCAACTGCCGCAGGAAGAACATTCTGCTGGGACAAACAAACCCAAATCAGAAGAGGATCATCACTTTCTTTGACTTCACCAGTTCATTCTCTCTATCTACCTTACTCAGCGTTGTACCTGAACGCGTTCATTGAACGAAAGTTCGAGAACTAGTTCATATTTTTGAACTAAGCGCGCTCTCTTTCTCCTTCACCAGCGGGGGGCGTGAACGAGTTCATTTGGACAGTTGTGAACGACGCTCTTTCAAAGTTCACGCACGGTCAAAACCGTTCCAGGTTTCCAGCGAACCCCATTTAAAATCCACCACAAACGAGCCTGATATGTATCTGAGGAAATCAATCAAACATGGCAACACGGCTGTCGCTGCTGTCACGCTAACAATTACGTCATCTAACGTTTAAAACGATCATGAAGGAAGATGAAAGCTACAGTTACCCAGAGCTGGAGGAGACCCCCGACTGCTGGAGGGGATTGAAATATTGAAATGGGTGGGAAAAACATTTGCACCTTAAGGACCTGTTTTTGTCTGATAATAAAGACCATTTGGCAGCAAGTTTTTCCTCATATTTTTAATCTACTGTAGAGCAGTGGTTCCCAAACTGTGGGCCGCGGCCCCCTGGTGGGCCGTCGTGGGACTACAGGTGGGCCATCAGAGGTCATTAAAATTAAACAAATATGATTTAAATCCTCAATCTTTTTTAAAAATGTTTTTAATTACTGTAAAATTCATGACACAATTAAAAAAGATTAAGAAGTAATAAAACAAACCAGTTAAGTGTTTTTCTACTGTCATCTTAACTTAATATGACAAGTGTCACCTTATTTGTTGACCCCTCACATTAATATCGGATCATGGTTCCTGGTCCTGTATGATGATCACAGTTGTGATTAAAGGTTCTGGTGGGGCTGAGGAGATTTTTCCCATTTCAAATTGGTTCTTGGTATTCTGAAGTTTGGGAATGGCTGCTGTAGAGAGAAGCTGAAAGGGAAATTACAGTTTTACATGGACTGTCCCTTTAATGCTAATGTGAACCCTGGTTGGTTAAAGATTCAGAATTAGACCAATAGTTTTCGACAGTTAAAATGGATAAAATAATTGCTGTTTGTGGTGGTGTAGTATATGGGCAGTGGTAATTATTTTGACAAATAATTGCTCGCAGCAACATTAAAAATGAATTTAAAAAAAATGAACTATTTAGTTCATTGAACTATTTAGTTCATTTTTTGAAATGGTGAACTGAATTAGTTCATTTTAATTTCTGTTAACCATGAACTGAACTAGTTTGTGTAGAAAGTGAACTCGCCCAACACTGACCTTACTTCACATCAGCTTCACATCATCATCGTTTTTACTGTCAGAGGGAAGGATCTTCTTCAGACGGAGTTCCTGGACTCTACGACGGTGTTGCTCTGACAAAGGTTCAGGTGCTGTTTCTGGTCAGAACAAACCTGTTCATCTGTTCAATTCATCTTTTCAAGTTACCTTATCAAGGTGAGACACACATCTTACCTGGTTCTTGACGGTTCATGGTTCAGAACACTAAGGAAAGTTGTTCGTAGATGAGTCAGTGATGAAAGTTGTCCTGAAGTCCATCAGGTCTCATCAAACGCTCCTACAGTTGATTCAGAGGCTGCTCATGTGTCCATTAACTGTCACATGACCACTCTGACCCTTCACCCCCTTGCCCTGTAGGTGACTCCCCCCCTCCCTCTACACACACCCCTCAGTCCTGGCCTGTGGCACTGACCACCCCCCCCCCACCCCCCTCGTTTGGTTAATGATGGTCTAGTGATGGAGCCCGGGGCAGATCACTGACTGCAGCACAAAAGAGCCAGTGGTCAGGATGCCGTGTGTGCGTGAGTGTGCGTAAGTGTGTGTATGTGTGTGTACGAGCAGCGAGGAGTGGGGGGGCGGTCTAAATGGCACAGAATTCCACCCTGAGCTCTGGACACATGAAGCCCAACATTGTGCAGCCTCCACAATGGCCACACTGTCGACACCATGCGTCTAATTCAATTAGCCGGGAGACGGTGCATAAATTCCCCCAGAATTCCTCTGATGAGCCTGTGTTAGCCTCCAGTGTGTATGTGTGTGTGTTGGTGTGTGTGTGGGGGGGGGCTGAGCACGCTCAGTAACCTGTCACACACAATGAGGAGCCAGTCAGTCAGAGGACAGGCTCTCCAGCGTCAGACCTGAGCTCCATCGTCCGGGGTCACGGATCCCAGCGATGATCTCGGCAACCGAAACGCCGCCACAGACGCAAGCGCCGTAAATGCAACAAATACACGAGAGTCATGCAGAAAACGCGCTTCCAGAGACAAACAATGTCGCTGCTCTAGACGTCACGTACCAGACGCTTTGATAGAGATCTGGACAAACCCCAGCGGTGACATCGCCCAGAGAGTCTCTGCAGTCACTTCGAGGCCTCTCTTTCCTCGAACCGGCTGCGTCTTCTTGTCAAGGTGAAGCCTTTCCTGAGCCACACTGACCAAAGTTATTATCGTTAACGAAAACGAACGAAATAACGAAAACTAGAATTGAAAAAATGTTTTCGTTAACTGAAATAAAATAGAAACAAGAGTTTTTAAAAAAAACAATAACTAACTGAAACTGTATTATGTGTTCATAAAACGAACTAAAATTAACTATAATAATTTTAAGAACGTCCTTTGTTTTCGTATTTGTATTTTTTTCCTCATAAACGTTTGAAACCTATTAACTTCGCTCCGCTGTACAACAACAACCGCAAAAACAAAACAAAAAAAAAGTGATCAGCAGTGATGCTGCGGAAAAAGTTGGGAGAAAGCGTCACAGTCCTATTTGGGATTTCTTTGACTATGACTGTGTTAACAATAAAAATAAGTGCCTTGTTGTAGAAGCAGGTGATACAATGTGTGGAATACTTCTCAAGGAGAAAAAAACCCATGAATCTGAAAGTCAGTTTGAAAAGCTCACACAAGAAGGCTAACCAAGACTACCTGGATAAGCTAGCCTAAGCTAGCCACCTGGAAAGAAGGCTAACCAAGACTAGCTGAATAAGCTAGCCTAAGCTAGCGCCCTGGAAAGAAGGCTAACCAAGACTAGCTGAATAAGCTAGCCTAAGCTAGCCCCCTGGAAAGAGAAGCTACAGCTGCAGGCCAGTCAGCGTTGGGAAGGAACGGGAGAAAACAGCAACTATAATGGACTGTTTCCATGGAGACCAGATAGCTGCTGGTCAGTAAATACGCAGGAACACCACAAGAGGGAAGATGCATTGATAAATATGTTTATTGAGACCAGAATGTAAACACAACTATGTGATTCGATAGCCTTCAAAAAGTTCAGTGCTTCACTCCAACCAAAATTACAACCCTAATTTACAAAATAAAACTAAAACTAACACTGAAACTAATAAAAACTAAACTAAAACTAAGCATTTCAAAACAAAAATGAATAAAAACTAGCAAAACAAATTAAAACTAACTGAATTTGGAAAAACTAAACTAAAAACGAAATAAAAACTAAAACTAATGGAAAATCCAAAACTATTATAACCCTGACATTGACCTGGAGAAAACAGTCCCCGCTTTTATCCGTAACGCCCCGGATGTTTGCATCAACCAGTCTTACTCGCACGTCCAACTAAGACTAAGGTTCCTAACTAAGACATGAACACATCACCCCGATACTTCAGTCCCTCTGCTGGCTACCAGTCAATCATTGACTAATTAATATTATTTTACACTCAGTTAGATCAAATCTGTCCAGGAGTGAGGATGTTGGAGCTTGGTCAGGTTACTGGCTCTCCAGGGAAGCTCAAAACAGCCAGGACAACACCTCACTTTCATGAGTGGAATTTCAAGGAATTAAAAAAAAACACTTGTTTTTGGAATACTGCACTGATTCTGTTTATTGCAACGGTCAATAACCATATCATTCTGTATAGTGGAAGCGCATTAGACCCTACTGCTTCTCCTGCCGAGTCGAGACCTCCTGCAGCCGCAGTAACAGACGCAGCAGCAGGAGTGGCGTAATCTGACATATGACCTGATTTTCAGAGGAATTCAACAGATCATCTTGTTACATAAATCAGTTATTATTCAATAAATCAATAACGGCCGCCCAAACATTCTTCCTCTGTGGTTCTCTGACATTTTCATCTGCAGTTGCTCAGTCTTTATCCTGCAGGATCTGCAGCCTCTGCTTTCTGAAACTCTTGCAGCGCTGATCTCCTGCAGCACTGACATGCCAGTCAAATTTATTTTCACTTAATTCAATTTCATCAAAATGACAAAAAAATAAAAATGAAAACACTTCATTTCTGTGTTTTTTCTCCCAACTTGGACACAGAAGTCATTGTTGGCCTATCCTATTTTTATTTTATTTTCCAATTGGAAAGTGGAAATTTCTATTTCCAATGCAGCGCCAGAACCCGTTTAGAAATAACGAAAACAGTCATCATGAAATAAAGAGCCTGAGACTTGACAAGAGTGCATCTGACTTTCTGTGTGAAGGATGTACAGAGCCCAGCAGCAACAAATACAGAAAACTGTGGAAACTCTGCAAACTGAAATATAGAAAGTTAAACTTTGTTCTCAGAAACCGATTGCCTGAAGGATTCAGTATAACGCTGTCTAATAATATCATATTTCATGGGAAAAGAAACATTAGTTTCTTAATGTTAGTACAGTTGTTTGAGTGTCCAGGTTTAAGGGAAAACAAAAATAAAATCTGGTCTTAAGGCGATTTAAAACTTTATGAGTTCAGATGGCTGCAGAGCTGCGGTGAGCACCATGGAGACAAGGACTGTCATTGATACCAAATCAGCTCACAGTCATTCAATATTTCAGAGGTTTGAACGTGTTATTGGGATCAAAGGAACCACATTAGCCTGGTAGATGTTATCTTATAGATCCCAGCTTGTTCATGTGAACAAGGAGTCTTTCTCATACACCAGAGATGGTCACGGTGTTCCACAGGGTTATGTACTTAGACCAGTGCTTTTCTACATATTCTACGTATTCTTTAAATTTTTTTCTTCTGCTTCCGTTATTATTGACATAAACAGCATGTCTGCTGCATAGATGACACTCTGCCACATCTACCCGCGATGCCAGATGAGACCAGTAAACTCGCTAGACTGTAACCATGACACAAAGAACTGGATGACTACAAACTCCCTGTTACTAGACTCCGATAAGACTGAAGTTGTCCCCTGATCTCATTAAAAATATGCCGTCAGTTCATTTAATTTACTCTCTATGGGATGATGCCACACTAATATGATGGTTCTGAGCCAACTAAAGGTTTCCCCAGGTTTTCCCCTCATGATGTGCAAACGTAGAGGATATGTAACTGAAGTAGCCTGAGGGGTCATTCGTGCTGTGTTGGTCATGTTTGCAGCCTGGATGACCACAGACCTCCTTGTGTATGTTCAGGACAAATGACTCAATCAAAAAGAAGATTTGGTGCTACGTTGCTTTTTTTTCTAAATTATGACTTGGTTTTACATGAATTTTTTAAATGGATCTAGTTCAGTTGAATTGTATCCCAAATAGATGACAGCAACTTGAATTTAAAAGGTCCTTTATCATGCAGTTTAGATGCATATTCATATTGATCGAGCACCACAGTAGTGTTGTTTAACTTCGCACGTGACTCAAAAAAATGACCTATTCTGACATTTCATATACAGTGGTATCTTGGTACTTACGAACGTTTCTACATACGAAATTTTCAGGTTACGAAACGTCTCAAAGGGAAAATATTGCCTCTTGTTACGAAAGAAACTTCAGGATACGAAAGGCAGAAATCCAGTAGCGCTGCTACTCTCAGCTCCCAGCCCACCAAACATTGCAGGTCGAAAAGACGTGCAGATGACGTCAGTTTTAGGTCGGTCCGTCAGAGACCAGATCTCGACGTCTATGGAATGTAGAAAATAGGTCGAAACTTCGACGTCAAAATATGACCCTTTTTAGACGTCGCTATGACGTTCAGAATCTGGACGTCATATAAAGACCAAATATAGACGTCGGCTCAACGTGCATAATAGGTCGAGATGTAGACGTCATTATTGGACCTTTTTTCGACATTTGCGACGGACCGGCTCCCGCACTGTGCGCGCGCACAGTGCGCTTCTGAGTCCGCACGGAAGCGCTTAAACACGCGCAGACACTGGAAGTGATTTGGTCCAACGAGGACCTCATTTCGACGTTATATTGACATCCACGAGTGCTCCACTGGTCACCAAGTTCCAGACACCTTATGCCCAATGTGATTTTTCCCCGCCTGAGAAATGAACTCTTATCCCCACTTTTATTGCGGGGGAGAGGCTCACCGCCGAACGGACCTCATCTCAACGTTATATCGACATCCTTAAGTGGACTCATCTGGACACCGCTGTCGACCACGATATGAGACTCAAATTATCTCACACTCCACGTTGTTGCATATCACAGCTGACTGTAAAACACCCTCTGCTGCGAGGTAAAACCCTGGTCCATGCTGAATGTGTTTAAAGAGTATTACTGGAAATGTAAGTATTTTGAGGGTTCTCGTACAAATTACGGGGCTAAATGAAAATTATATTCATATAATGTAATTAAACATTTGTGTTTGTATTTTTTCCTCCCATTCGTTGGTTTTAATATTGAAAACATAATTTTCAGGTTAGTACTGCCCCGACATACCCTTCAACATCCCACCATCATTTCATCTTTCAGTCTCTGAAACGTGAATACTTAGATATCAAAGGGAGAGCCTGCAGCGGAGCATACCAAAGCGATGATGGGGGTGTTTGCCGTTCTTCGCAGTGATGGGTGCCTCCGCGGCTATGGTGTTCAGCGGTAACTATCAAAAACAGTTTTCATTCTTTTCTAAGTGTGTAATATCAAACTAAAAGAGTTAGGATTTTTCTGCTAAATGTCTTTTACGTGGTATTAAATCCCACAAGATGCTTTAAACTGTCAATCTTGGTGCTCCTCTTGATTCTCATTTGAAGCCAGCTTGCTAATATTGCTAAGCTAATTGTATGCTAATCGTAAGCTAATATTTATTTTTGTAGAAGTTTTCTACGAGAGTTCAGTTACAGGGACATGGTGACAATCCACAACTTTTTTCTAGATGCTGTCATGAAGGCCTACCCCCTGGCGACGGAGGCAGAAGTAAAACAAGTCGTGGCCGACCACCTCAAACATGCACCAGTCAGAAGTGGAGGCCTCAACACCTAGGTTAACTGGACTTGTGGTTCATATGCAGATGATGTGGTACGTAGTGTAGAGATTATGTAAATAGTTTAAATCATTGTTAATTTGTAAATGTGTAGTCTTAATCATTTTTAATATGTAAATTCTGTATAGTATGACAAATGTTAATATGTAAATAGTGTGAATCAATATTAATAAAGTTGTTTTTTGCCTTTCTTCCTAATTCTGTGAGCTATCAGCTGTTGCAACACGGGTAATGGTTATGTTATTTTGCACTGCATGTAATGCTATAATTTTACTGAATGTGTTAATTTTACAAAACATTTAAAAGAAATTGCGTCGTTTGGTTTAAAAGACGTAAACTAAAAAAAAACATTTCATTCTGCCACCGGATGAATTTCCGAGACGTGATGTCCACACGACGTCGCAAAAAGACGTCAAATAGACGTCTTCTGAACCATAAATTGCGCAGTGGGAGAGTTTACTGAACGTAAACATAGCTGTCGGCTCTGTATCTCAGTTTGAAAGCGGTGCGTCGGAGCTGCTCTGCCATTGGCTATCACTTAGCATCTTTCTGGCATCCCATTGGCTAGGAGGGCCCCTTGTCTGTATGAGCATAACCCAGCAACCAGGTAAACAAACAATTTTTACCTCCACCAAGGAGGTTATGTTTTTGTCAGCGTTTATTTGTCTGTCTACGTTCAAGATAACTCAAAAAGTTATGGATGGATTTTGATGAAATTTTCAGGAGTTGTCAGAAATGTGAAAAGGAAGAACTGATTTCATTTTGGGTCTGATCCGGAAGAAATCCTGGATTCTGGATCACTTTCAAATTTTCAATAATTGTTGCGTTTAGTGGAGGTCTGCGCTCTCTGAGTGCTTTTCTAGTTCTAACATGTATTTCTTACAGGTTTTTATGTCATTTCATGTATTATTTATAATTTATAAAAAAAATGATGTTTTAATTTTGGGGGGCTTGGAACGGATTAGGGCATTTACATGGAAAACGCGTCTCTACTTAAGAAATTTTCAGGTTACGAAACTACTTCCAGAACCAATTAATTTCGTAAGTAGAGGTACCACTGTATAAATATATGAATGCATACATAAATACATACTTTTTGTCTATCAATGAATAAATAAATAAATAAATAAATAAGAAAGATACATAATTGGACATGATATGAATAATAAAAATATGTCTCACATGCCCATTTCCCAATGTTAACAACGTCAGTACGGGGTCAGCGTAAGGTCAACGTGACTGCCCAGTTAGCTTACGTCGTAATATCATTTAACCGCTGGAATTTTATTTCACAGATAGCAAAGAGAACTTTTTAGCAGCATCATGGATGATTTTCTAAAAAGAAAAGCCCCACTGGAACAGAACATCACAGAGGAGCCGACTTCTTCATCAAGCCTTCATCCACCAGCTCTGAATCTGCTCCATAGGTGCCAAAGCTAGCTGCTAGCGATAAGGCTAAAAAGAGGCAATACAAGGATGATGGATGGAAGCAAGCACATTACGGATGAAAAGAAGCTTTCCTGCTGAGGCCTACTCTGGTGCAGTTATCCTGTTCAGGTTATTTAAACTAAATAAACGGGACGTATGCATTTACAGTCCGAGCGATGCAGTGTGGCTTTGGATTATATTTTACTCTGGGGTGTCGTGAGATTTTATTCACCTTTGAAAGGCATCATGACTGAAAAAAGGTTGAGAAAGGCTGGTATAGATGGACTGGGTTGATCTGCGCTTGGGGTTTAGAGGACCTTAATCTGTCATACCCCTCCTAAAATGACAGCTAGAAAGCCTGAAAACTGGGAACAAGTCAATGCTGAAGCTTTGAAAGTCAGGAAAAGCATCACATGAGGCCTTTAAGTGAAATATGCTTGGACTGCTATTAACTGGACTGCATTGAAGTTCATTGTAAAGCGCCTTGAGGAGACTTTTGTTGTGAACTGGTGCTATTTAAATCAATTTGAGTCAGAGCGATTTCACACAGACACAGTTAACGCCGGGACACCTGCTACCTGTCGGTGTGTTTGAGCTTCAGGATTTACACATGCTGACTCACTGACTATGCAGTCCTGCTGCACAAACACACTCTCTGTTAGCATTAGCGCAGCTACCTGCAGGCTCTGGGCTCTCTGCCAGCTGCACTTCCTTCATTTCACTCCTCAGCTCATAAAAGTGTCAGGACGCTTGTACACGCTGACCTTTGGCATCATTAAAGCCCCCCCCCCCCCCCCCCCCCCCCCCCCCCCCCCCCGTTTGAACGCACGCACCCGAAACGACCCTGCTGCAGGAGAAACAAGAAAAGTGGTAACATCTGAAGATCCGACAGTAAATCTGCATGCGTTTCTTTTGCTTTTCATGGCGTTTGTGTCTGTAGGCACAGATGATGGTCCTCCCGCCGTGGGCCTCACGTCAACAGGGCGGGTCGCCGCTGACAAACTGATCAGCTGAGTCATGGAGCTAATTACTGCCATAGGACACGTTTAACCCCGTCCACATCCTGTGGAACCCCCCCCCCCACTCCACCTCTGTGACGGCCCGAGCCTCCACGTCTGTCTCCATCAGTGGAGCTGAACACTCCAATTCAGCAGAAGACAAGATTTAATGAGCTCAAACGTTACTGGCTGGAAAACAAATAGTTTAAATACACTGGTGGTTTTGATGTGGGCGGGGTTTAAATCAGCCTGATGATCTTCGGCGGACACGTGCGCTTTATTATGAACAAACTGTATCAACCTTCAGTCTCAGTCTCCACAACAATTTCCAAACTCCCCAGATGAGTCTCCAATTTTGTGTTATGACCTCACTGATTAGGAAGCAACATAATTTGAAAACTGAGCACATGAATTAAGAAAGCTAGGAACTGAGTGCAGCATGACAAGCAGAGAGTGGTGACCTCTATCTTCCCAGACATACTCCATCCACGCCTTCACAGGTGCGACCAATGAAGCAATGAGGACAACGACGCCTTAAGCTGCTAAAAAGATGTCCAACAATGTCCTAAAGAGATGTCCATAAGAGTCTATAAGACACTTCTGGTGAGCTCAACGGCATCAAGAGGACCTGAAAGACCACGGAAGATCTCAGACTCCTGTCCTTCATCAAGATGAAGCCTTCACAACATCATCAGGAGTCAAGAATACTCTGGAGAAGGTGTTACCTCATTGGTGTAAACACAGAAGGTTGACAACAAGGTGAAAAGGATCGGGAACATTCAGGAACAGGACGATCAGAGATTTTCAAAGATCAACCCAGATGAGACTCGAGCCCAGAGTGGACATCAAGGTGGCCATTTCCAGCCAGTTTTATCCAGATCCAGGGTGCTTCTACGTTAGATTTGTACCTGTCATACCTCCAAACGGTTTCTCTGATCAGCAGTGTCAGGAGCTCAGTTTGGTTTGGTGTTTTGGGGGGATTTTTCTTCGCTCTCCTTGTTCGTGTTTTAATTTCTCATCTCGTGTGTTCAGTTGAGCTTCTCTTCCTTTGGTCCCATCTCTCGTCTCGTTTTGTCTTCCCCACCGGTCCATCCTGTTTTCAGGCCCTGTTGCTGCCACGTCTCGGTCTCTTTGGAGAATTTGCGGCACCTTTTGTTAATAAAGGGCTTTCTTTCCTGATCTCCTGCTCTTGGGGCCCAAATCCTGAATCGTGACGGTCAGCGGCTCTTTGGAGGGCTCAGTCCGCTGCTTCCACGCAAAGATGACTTTCAAATTGCCAGAAAAGTGCCCGAATTAGCGGTAGAAATCCTTCAGGTAGGACAGCATCCAATCCAGGGTTGTCATATAAAGAAACAAATGAAATGAGACAGAAACTGATCCACTGTAGGCTACGTAGCGGACCAACAGGACATCTTGTATTCTCGAGCAAAGGGATAGTTGGACTATTGGGACGTCAGCCTGATGGTAGTTTGACTGAATACCTGGTTGTTGGAATAACGGGCAGGTTATTCCTGGGTGGAGGTGGTCCCCCCTAGGGTTATTATAGTTTTGGAGTTCCCATTAGTTTTAGTTTTTATTTAGTTTTTAGTTTAGTTTTTCCAAATTCAGTTAGTTTTAATTAGCTTGTAGAGCAGTTTTGCTAGTTTTTATTCGTTTTTATTGTTTTGAAATACTTTTTATTAGTTTTTATTAGTTTTATTTTGTAAATTAGGGTTGTAATTTTGGTTGGAGTGAAGCACTGAACTTTTTGAAGGCTATCGAATCACATAGTCGTGTTTACATTCTGGTCTCAATAAACATATTTATCAATGCATCTTCCCTCTTGTGGTGTTCCTGCGTATTTACTGACCAGCAGCTATCTGGTCTCCATGGAAACAGTCCATTATAGTTGCTGTTTTCTCCCGTTCCTTCCCAACACTGACTGGCCTGCAGCTGTAGCTTCTCTTTCCAGGGGGCTAGCTTAGGCTAGCTTATCCAGGTAGTCTTGGTTAGCCTTCTTTCCAGGGGGCTAGCTTAGGCTAGTTTATCCAGCTAGTCTTGGTTAGCCTTCTTTCCAGGTGGCTAGCTTAGGCTAGCTTATCCAGCTTGTCTTGGTTAGCCTTCTTTCCAGGTGGCTAGCTTAGGCTAGCTTATCCAGCTTGTCTTGGTTAGCCTTCTTGTGTGAGTTTTTCAAATGGACTTTCAGATTCGTGGGTATTTTTCTCCTTCAGAAGTATTCCACACATTGTATCACCTGCTTTACAACAAGGCACTTATTTTTATTGTTAACACAGTCACAGTCAAAGAAATCCCAAATAGGACTGAGACGCTTTCTCCCAACTTTTGCCGCAGTCATCACTGCTGATCACTTTTTTTTTTTTTTTTTTTTTTGCTGTTGTACAGCAGAGCGAAGTTAATAGATTTCATGTCAATCCCAAAACTTTTGTGTGGGAAAAAAAAATTACATTTTTTAAAAAACTCATTTTTATTTCATTTCAGTTAACAAAAATGTTTTTTCAATTCTAGTTTTCGTTATTTCGTTCGTTTTCATTAATGATAATAACCTTTGTCCCACCCAGTTAGTTGAAGCCCAGAAAGGAAGTTTTGCACGACAGAGATCATAATAATTACATCCACCTCATGCAGCTCTCAGAGGCGTCTGAGGTGGCGATTTGTTGTTTTCCGACACATTAGATGAGTCAGAAAACATGGAAAAGCACGCCATGTCCACTTTAAAACATGAGCAGCTGGTTTCCTCCCTCGGCTGATCACGTCTGTTTACTAGGAAATGTGGAAATCAGACAAAAACCTGGTGCAGGTGGATTAACTCGTCTGGGTGATTTTGGTCTGTTTGTGTCAGCAGAGTTTAGTTCTGAAACACTGAGCTTTTTTTTTTTCCAGTTTGGCGTAACTTTTTTGTATGCATTGACTGCATTTTTTTTTTTTTTATTGCAAAAAGAAATGAATTGATGCCTTTTATCACTTGTGCAAATCTCTCTGAGCCGTTGGGACACCTTGTGGCATGTTGAAATGAGGTAACAGTCTGCTAAACTTCCTCATTCAGCAAACCTCACCTGTGACGGACTGCTGATCAGTTTAGTTTGTGAAACTCTTGAGCTTTGAAGCAACTTCCTGTTGTTCTCGTGTTGGAGCCGAAGGAATGATTTTTGAAGGTAAAAGCAGCTTTAAACAGGTGAAGTTAATAAAGCGAGCAGCGACACGCTGACAGACGGCTGACTGCAGGCGGCGGCCAGATGGTCGAGTCAAACCTCTGAAAGCGGCCCGTCTACAAAGGTTGCGTGTGCCATATGTGATGCAGATCCTGGACGAGGCCAGAGAGGTTCTGTCGGTACACGGATCAACACCTGCTGGTGCCACGGCGCTGTTTGAACATATTCAGAGTATGAAAACCTTTCAAGCGAGTGTAGAGGATTTCTCTGCAGCCGAGGCGTCACTTGGAGGGAGAAGCTTTCAAATTTTCAACAGAAAAAAAAAAATCTCTGGAAATGCAGACACCATCTGACCTCCAACGTGACCTCCAAAACAATGGGCAGACCTGAAACGAGCAGCGTAACTTTATCTGTAAAGCAGAGGAACAGAGGAACAGAGGAGCAGAGCAAAATAACTGCTGGAAGGAATGACACAGCAGAGACACGGGACGAATCAAAAACAATATCGCCTGAAATAAAGTTAGAACTGCAGCGCCAAAGTCTGAGTCAGAGTCCGCCCAAAGAGTCCAAGTTAAAGGTCAAATATTCTGCTATTTTTAAATCTATTTATCTTGTTGAATTACTGCGATTATCTGAGGTGACGTAGCGTCCTGGACTAAAAACCCTCTGTGATGTCACCCGAAGAGCAGTCTTCAAGCCAGTTTCTCAGGTCTCTGGAGGCATGGGCGTGGCCACAGGGGTGGCTGGGGGTGGCACCGGCTACCCTTGAAATTTGATTGGCCACCCCCACCAGAGCTGTTAATCACTTTGTTCGAAGAAGGGGACAAAGATAAGTTCAGGATTTGTGTATTTTTACCCATCCTGGATTGCTTGAAAGCAGAACTTCTAAGGCGGTTTAGCAAAACCAACTGTGATATTATGAGGATAAGGATAAGGGTTTTTTGGAAGAGTTTTGCATTTTGGCTGTCTTTACGACTGTGATGTTGAAGACCTAAAACACGAGCTGTATCAGGCAACGATGGTCCTTCAGAGAAAGGAACAGGATGGGGATGAACTATCCAGTATATTAGATATCACAACTTTCCTTGAACCATGCAAGGAAGTTTTTCATCAGCTTTTTAACTTTTGCAGGATTGCTCTAGCCTCGCCTGTGAGTAGTGCCAGTTGTGAGCGCAGTTTCTCAGCGCTTAAACTAATAAAATAATAATTTGCGAAGTACAGTGAACAATGACAGGCTCAGCAACATCGGCATACTTAGTATCGAGAGGAGAAGGGCAAAGTCATTGAACTTGAATGACTTTATTGAACCCTTTGCAAAAAAACAGACGTATACAGCCGTCCTAGAGGTATTATAAACCAGGAGAAACTCTTGTAATTCTGCTTTAATGCAAGTCTTACATTGAAAGCACAGGCAGAGTGTCTCTGGTGTACAGTGAGACTGATGTAACCAAATGTCTATTTGTGTTCTAGATGGTTTTGGGTAAATAAATATTTTTTGTTCCAATTTTTAAGTACTGTTCATTGCAATCTAAAACTGCATGGAATTTAGATACAATTTAATTTTTTTACTGTGCCACCCTTCTACAGTCTGTGTCCTTGACTGGCCACCCCAAAAATAAAATCCTAGGCACGCCCCTGTCTGGAGGATGTCATGCCACCTCCAGTTCATCCAGAAATGGTCCAATGAGCAGCACAAACAAGCCTGGCAGTCAGGTAGAACGTAACTAAGCTGCTGCAAGCTACTTAAGCTAGCTCAGCTTACAAACGAGATGAGAGTCCCTTCACTGATGTTTAGTGTGGTTGTATTCTTCGAACCGTAGAACCACGGAACTGATAAACACAAAAACAATGTACAAACATTACTTACTTGCCTCATATCATACAAACATACAATTACGAAACATAGAACAACATACCACTTTGGCCTGCACGCGGACAAACCGGTGAACTTCAACGCTTGTTATCTTTGATTGGCTTAATTAACTTCACGGCCGATATATTAAAAGTTTTCCGAACTCCTTCGGGACCGGAAGTGACGTCACCGTCATCTCCAACCAAGCCCATCAAGCTTACTGTTTCGCCCTTGCTCCAATATTAACTACTATTTCCTCATTCCTCCAATAGATGCTATCAAGAAACGCAAAAATAGAATTTAAAACACTTCAAACAAACGTGTGACTCTAACGTTCTCTATGTGGCGTGAACAGCACCACAGCTACATCTAGTGGCGAAATGTGACAAAAAAAATACCGCAACTGCAGTTACACATGTTACCACCACCCAAACCCTTCCAGGGTGGCCTCAGATGGCCCAGAGGTGAAGGTGGCTCATCTGGAGCAGCGGCGTCCAGACGCCAACCAGTTGTCTGCAGTCGAGCCTGGCAGAAGTCTGATTTCAGCCGCCGCCTCGACTCTCAGACAGAAGGACTTCTCTCCTGAACCTTTGGAGGCAAAGCCAAAGTCAGTTAGTTTAATCAACGGCACAATGAGCCTAATTATCTTCACCAACGATGCCGAGTGACAAGAATGTATCCGTCACTCAAGAAAAACACAGCCCACATTATGAATGCATTAATGTAATCATATAATTTTACCTGATTAGTTCGTTAAAACCTCACCCTCCGTCCAGTTGCCTTGAATGTGGAATCTAATTATGGAGACCAGAACTGTCCAGGCTGCAAATATGTTTCTTTCTGCTGCAAAGGTCAACATTTCAACATGGAGGTCAGTGGAGATTCGCTCTGGTGGTCAGTGGAGGAGCTGCAGTCTTTGTTACTTCAGCCAGGACGTGAGGACGTTGGGTCTAGTTTAGCACTTAATCCTAACTTTAGTTAACCTCAGGAGCAACAAATACCCTGCAGCATGTTGACCTTCTGAACTTTTGTTGGGTCAACTTGAATTAATTACCACAAAATCCTGTGCCAAGGTAGAACATTTTAACACTTTCTTCAATGATTTGTGGCATTTTCTATCAAATGTGCCTGAGCATTAAACCAAAGCAGGATATTTCGATGAAAAGGGTATCTCATCAGAACACTCTCTTTGTCTAACTACTTTTTGTAAATTAAAAGACATGTCTACTTTTTTTAACAAAATGTGAACAAAAAAAGGCAACCAAAAAACACTTCCTTTGTGACTTTTTTGATGCAGACGGTCCTCCTGAGGTTCAAATAAGTCAATCAAAGTGCCAGACCACCAAATTAAGAAACTGAATACTGTAGAGATAGATAGAAGCAGGTCTTATTACCGTTTCTTGGTCATTCCAAAAACAACCAATCAAATTTGTTCCTGCTTGTTACACAAATAACCCGCTTGCTTTCAGTTAGTCCCGCCTCCATGTGCAATTTCATTGGCTAGCTCTAGCTGTGTAGCCGCAACCCAACAGAGCCAACACAGTTTACGGGACACACGGAGCCCACAGTTCAGTTCGCTAACGGATGACGTTGCGCCATTCAAAGTCAATGGTGACGGACGCAGACGATGGACGCTACGTGGCTGTTTGAGTCCAGCGTTGTGGTCAATGAGAGATGACAACGAGATGAGCTAATGTAGCAATTAAATGGGTCCAAGAGAAGAAGCACAGCACAAACTAGTCCAGGATGGGTTTAATCCTCGACTGGTAACAACCAGTCCTAATAGAGGGTTTTCAGCTACGTCACGTTTTGGTCAGTGACCTGGATGCGCGGCCATCTTGGAGGTAATTGGATGTAAACACACCGCTGGATCAATGCAAACGACCGTGGATAAAGGATGGATAAACCACAGAAAAGCTCTTCAAAAGGCGTTACAGACGCAAAAACATACAGAGAAGGACTCGGTCCACAGGAAAGGGAACGATATTCTGAAAAGTTCTCCCTTTGATTGGATACCCCGACATCGTAAACTACCTGGTTTCTACCCGTCATTCCAACAGATGGACCCAATCTGGGTCATCCTTTTGATAAAGGTCAGACCTTTCACCTGGAATACAATGAGAAATATAGCACATTGTAGCTCTACATTTTAAGAACTGTGTTGCTAGTGTAGCTAGGTAGTAGCTTAATATTATCATTAGACTAGAAAGTAAGAGCTTTTTTTTCTTGATAATTGTTCATGTGTGAAATTAAGAGCTAACAACATTTCACTTAACTTACCTGACACGAAATGGGCCGAACAAATTCGGATGTTGTCCAGATTTTTGCCACGCAGGTCTTGGTTTAGCTTTGCTAACCACAAGCGCCTCCTTTCCTCTGACAACTTCTGCCATTGTTCTCCCTGATTTTTAATAACCTTTGGAAGTCTATAAAACTCCAAGTGTCTCTCGCGGTCTGTCCGGTTGGTACAGCCGAAAACACGGCAATAATTTACCATTTTCAATGAAGACGTCCAATTTACTCCAGTGTGTGCGCTTTGTTTACCGCGTGCCTCCAAGATGGAGACTTCCAGTTGGATGACGCGCCGTGAAAACCGACTATACAAGTCCACGTAACAACAAGACAAGTCACAACAGGAAAACAGTTGGGTCAAATCACCAGTAGGGTCGGGCACAGTACCAAAAAGATGAGTCAAAGTTCTTCAAGCTGAAGCTCAGTGTCACCCAGTCCAATATGAGTCATCGTCCATAACATTGAGACACCAGCAGGACAGGGCTTCGCACCAGTAAAACCACTCAAAGTACCAACAGGAGGACTCCTCCTGTTGGTACTTTGAGTGGTTTTACTCCTCCTGGAGGAGTCCTGGTATCAACCAGGTGAATTAAAACATGTAAAGTATCGTATTTGCTCCGCACATGCTCGGTGTCTCCACGTTTGATCCACCTGCTCTTTGTGCCGCCGGCTCGGCAACAACAACAGACCGCTTCAGATCTCTTCAAACACCGAGTGGCCTCTGAGTCAACACAGATTTAACCTTCTGTTTCTGAGCACACACTCAAACATTGACACCCGGGCTTTGAGAGAACACACACAAACACTCGGGCTTCAGGTCCAGGAGGTATCCAATCACACAGACAGACCTGCTTCCTTGCAGACGGGGGCCGAGCTGATGTCTGACGGTTCTGATGCCGTCTCACAACGCAGGAGTCGAGTGATGATCTGAAGCAACGTCTCAGAAGAACGGACCAGAATTCCTCCACAACCATGTGAGACTCTGATAGTCAAACAGGAAATGGCTACGACAAATGATTGTTGCAGATGGTGACTCTACAAGCTACCGAACGATGGGCCGACTGAAGCGTTTCCCACGTGACTTTCTTCTACGCTGTCGTTGTTCACCATCAAAGGAGACCCGGAGAGTCGGGGCTGCACCGTTAAAACTCTGTCTTGTTTTCTTTTTTGGTCTCTGTGTCCAATTCTGCTCCAGTTTTCAGTGTATTTTGGGTCCCGCGTGCAGACACAACTATCAGGTCTCAGGTCTGATGCAGTTCTCATGAAACCACCTGCTGCTGTAACGAGGCGTCCTCCTCAGACCGCCGCCTATCAGTCACACCCCTCCTCCCCTCGCCGTGACATCAGCGGCAGCACAGACAGCCTCACACTGAGCGTAATCCACAAAAACACACCTGACTCCAAAGACAACAGAGGTTTAGAAGCAGACTGTGAAAACAACAGCTGACGCTCTGAAGGGATGGAAAGGTATCATTACACATCCTGTCACACGGAGCAGCGGATCCTGTGACGCGTCATCACACAATCTGACATGATGCAGCGCCAAATCAGAGACGTTCATTTGTTAGCATGGGCTCATTTCTGCATTTAAAAGAAAAAGGTTGGTGCGGCAGTAGTTTGGAGGTGGAAGAGAATAGATAATGTTTCTGTCAACGAGTGATCATAATTAAGATTTGGTGCACAAGCAGTATTTATGAAAGGCAGCATTTTTGAGGGGCCAAGACGATCAGAGGATCTCCATTTTGTGACAAATTGTGCAAGAAAATCCTTAAAATATTCCTCAAAGGAAGGCTGGGATGGTTTGCAAATATCTCTTTTTTACAGTCCAGGATGCCACTGAGCCACTGACGGAGTTTAGAGGCATTTAAACTAGAGGTCTTCACGGGCCCACTTTCATGGACCCGAACCCCAATGGACCCGTGAAAATTCAACCCGAAACCGTCCCAACCTCAAGCTATTATTATAAGTTCAGGAGTCCGAACCTGAATGGACCCGGAATATTTGGACCCGGAACCGACCTGACCCGAGTCTTTAGTTTACGACCATGAACCAAACCGAGTTACCCGAATGGAACCGAGCCAGTCCAGCCCATAGTTGCTCATGTTAAAGTTGTCTAGCGTTGAATACAACTTGATTTCCTTACCTAAAGTTGTCTTCTTCTACCCGGTTCAGTTGCTACATAGGCTACGTGATGTAAACAACAATAAATCCATGTCGTTATTTTCTTTGTGGATACAGATGCCATTGGTAGCAACTGCTAACGCTAATAGTCTTCAGCGGTCAGGACATGTCGTGAATATGTTCTCTCATCCAACGTTGTCATGTTGGTGATCCGTTGTGCTTTACAGCAGCTGGGCAAACCGCTAATAACACGCTACGGCAACACAATTGTTTCATGACAAACACGCCACGTTAATGAATAATTAATTTAACTGCCCCGAGTCCTGACATTAGCTGCCACCGCCAATATCTTTACCTCTCTGGAGTAAACGTGGACCCAGCCTGTCAGAGAGCACCTGAGACTAACTGTACCGATTCAGACCTGAACCCGGAGTGACGTCTTTTGAATGGACCGAGACCCGGTTCAGGTCGGGTCGGAACCTCGGGTTTTCAGGTTGTCGGGTTGTCTGGTTGTCCAGAGGACCTCTAGTTTAAACACATAAAAGGGCAAAGGTACAAGCCAAGCTTTGGACACCCTTGATGTCTGATCCCTCAGATGACTTCATCAAGAACCGTCATGAATCAATAACTGTGGAAACCTTAGTCAAGTTTTATGTTACACATCAACAGTGGACAAAGAAAGACTATATCCTCATGAAGTTGCAGGTTTATTAAATATAAAGACAGAAATAACAAGATAAATGCCATACTTGTTACATCTTTGATGCAATACTTCAACAAACAAAGTCCACTGTTGCACGATAAATGGAACAATTTAACTGACATGAAAACAGCATTAAGCCTTTGTGAATAGGTCTTTGTTACCTTTACACATCTAGAAGTTCAAGTTCCTTCAAATCGTAAGGTTTTTGATGGGATTGAGGTCTGGGCTCTGACTGGACCACTCCAGGAGTTCGATTTTCCTTTTCTGAACTCAAGTCTTGGTTGATTTTTGATGTGTGCTTTGAGTCCAAGGTTATTACCGTTCACGAAAATGAACGAAATAACGAAAACTAAAATTGAAAATACATTTTTGTTAACTGAAATAAAATAAAAATGAGAGGTTTTTTTAATAAACGATAACTAACTGAAACTGTATTACGTGTTATAAAACAAACTAAAATTAACTATAATAATGACAAGAACGTCCTTCATTTTCGTGTTTGTAATTTTTTTTCCCGCATAAACGTTTGAAATCTATTAACTTCGCTCCACCGTACAACAACAACCATAAAAAAAAAAACTAAAAAAAAAACTAAAGTGATCAGCAGTGATGGCTGCGGCAAAAGTTGGGAGAAACCGACACAGTCCTAGTTGGGATTTATTTGACTATGACTGTGTTAACGATAAAAATAAGTGCCTTGTAGTAGAAGCAGGTGATGCAATGTGTGGAATACTTCTCAAGGGGGAAAAACCCACGAATCTGAAAGTCCATTTCGAAAAGCTCACACAAGAAGGCTAACCAAGACTACCTGGATAAGCTAGCCTAAGCTAGCCCCCTGGAAAGAAGGCTAACCAAGACTACCTGGATAAGCTAGCCTAAGCTAGCCCCCTGGAAAGAAGGCTAACCAAGACTACCTGGATAAGCTAGCCTAAGCTAGCCCCCTGGAAAGAGAAGCTACAGCTGCAGGCCAGTCAGCTTTGGGAAGGAACCGGAGAAAACAGCAACTATAATGGACTGTTTCCATGGAGACCAGATAGCTGCTGGTCAGTAAATACGCAGGAACACCACAAGAGGGAAGATGCATTGATAAATATGTTTATTGAGACCAGAATGTATACATGACTGTGTGACTCGATAGCCTTCAAAAAGTTCAGTGCTTCACTCCAACCAAAATTACAACCCTAATTTACAAAATTAAACTAAAACTAACACTGAAACTAATAAAAACTAAACTAAAACTAAGTATTTCAAAACAAAAATGAATAAAAACTAGCAAAACTGCTCCAAAAACGAATTAAAACTAACTGAATTTGGAAAAACTAAACTAAAAACTAAATAAAAACTAAAACTAATGGAAAATCCAAAACTATTATAACCCTGTATGGGTTGAAACAGGGAATTCATTGTCAATTTAAGTTTTTTTAACAGAGAACAGAAGGCTTTGCAGCAAAAAAAAAAAAAAAAGTCTTGGTATGTGGAGCTAATAATTTTCCATCTACCTTGACCAGTGTCCCATACCATAATACAGTCCCCACCATGCTTCACTGCTTGTTTGATTCCTTGGACGATGCTCTCTGTTGACTTTGGCATCAATCAGACACACTTGCATATTCATTTTTTGGATAGTAAATAATCTGCTTCTGTCTTGCCACAACATTCTTCAGTGCTGCTGTTGGCCTCTTGGTAGCCTCCACGATAAGTGTCCTCCTTCAACTTCAGAGGGTCGTCCTGATCGTTACGATGTCTCTGTGGTGACACATTGTCTCCTCTTGTTGATGCTGGTTTTGACAGTGTTCATTGGTGCATTCAGAGCCTTCCATATCCCTCACCAGAATGATACCTTTCAGCACAGAAGTCTCTGGTTTTGACCAGGATCACCTTAACTGATGTTGCATCTTTAATGTGATGTAACAAGTCTGACATTTATGTTGTTGCCTTTGATTCTGTTTTTACGTTTTAAAATCTGTAAGTTTGTAAGGGTTAGTAGTTTTCTTTTTCATATCCACTGCACATACACAGATGCCACTTAAAACTTTACTGTGCAAAAAAAGTAAACTTTATGTTAACCTTGTCCAGAGGCAACATCTCTGGACTCAGGTATCTGGGATGGAGCATCATACAGTGAGCATGTGTTGCTCTAACTGAGGAGTACAACAAGGTTCTGGATGAGGACCTCTGCTTCTTTAATCTCCCACTCAGCATCATCTTGTGTTAATTGATACAAATGTCAGTTTATATGCAGATGATACTCTGATTTATGTTACCAATCAGTATTCTAGACACTTTTGGAGAAATGGGCATCATATGCTCAAGACCAGAGGAAGAGGACCATCCAGACCGCCATGAGCAACAGGTCTAAAACCTGTTGTTCGTGTCCAAAAAGCACATTCTGAGCAGAATGCGCATGGTGTCTATGAAGAAATGGTCTGATTCTGCTGGAGGTTCCTTCCTGATAAAACCCAGTCACTCGTTCCCCCATAAATGCTCAAAACTGGTTGGTTTTATGGACTGGTGTCCTGTCCAAGGTGAACTCCTCTTCTAGCCCAGTGATAGCTGGGATAGGCTCCAGCAGACCCCAGTGACCCTCAAGAGGACTGAAGCAGGTATAAAAATGGATGGAAGGCACAATATGAAGACAATAAGTTGGAATTGGAGTTAAATTGTAATGTAATGGATGATAAATAGAGTTGCACAATATATTAAATGTATTGTCCCCAACATGTGCAATATCAATATCACAAAAACAAAGAAAATATAGTATAACATCTCCAATATTTCAACATATAATATTGAATAATTTCAGTACATTTCAAACTACTAATTGATTTCAGGTTGCACAGCTTTGTGATTTTTGTGGCAAATATTAAGCCATAACTGGCATATTCTTTAAAATCTTTTAAGAAGCTACAGGGTTAAATCATTCCCACTCTTAAGGAAGCCTGTTCAAATTTAAAGTGAGGTTTATATTTTTCACAGATTTCAATGGTATTCACAAGTGTTGGGCAAACACTGTTCTGTGGTTTGGAAAAAAAAATCACAAAAGATGACATCACAGTTGGATCTGCCTCCTTTCTTCAGTGAATCATCCCTCTTTGCTAAGACTGCCTCCGGACTTGCACAGGTGGGCGTATCTGAAAGTAGGGATGGGAGAATATGCTTGAATGGAAAGAGCTTAAGCAGGGCAGCGTAAATATCGACTTACGCACCGACGGGATAATCACGCCCTTACTGAACTGCAGCTGCAATTTTCAACTATGATATCACAGATTGCATGTTTTTTCCAGTATCATGCAGCTCAAATTCTAACTGAAATGAACTGGAGCAGATTTAATTAGACTTGTGTTGAACTTATTTCAGTGAATGGAACAGGCCTCGACCGATTTTACATTATGTTTGACTGACAGGAGTTTTCCTCTACAGCTCAATGAGTTTTCTTCTTCTCGCGGGGTACCCCAAGGCTCCATTTTGGGCCCGTTACTGTTTTCCTTTTACGTGCTCCCCTTGGGGTCAGTTTCTAAGACACATAGGCCCCGATCGTACACCTCCCGCTAGCCGCTACCCGCTACACGCTAACCGCAAATTGCGGGTTTAGAAACTTCCGCTAACTGCTAATGCAATCTTCCGCTTCCCTAAAGCCGCTACCCGCGTTGCAGACTCCCCTACTCACATTGTAGTAATGGGCGTGTCATTTGCGCTTTCCGCAAACTCGATATCTTGGGATCGCGGGTTTAGGATAGCGGATAGAAGGTGGTCAGACCCGCTATCCGCTACCCGCAACCCGCGAACGCAAGATACCGAGTTTGCAGAAAGCACAACCCACATGTCGGCACGTAAAAGATCGGGTCCAAATGGCATAAATGTCTGGAAGAACTTTCAAATTTTCGATAACATTGCAGTCAATGGGGCTGGAAATTTTGTTTCTCAATATCTCCATTAATAATTGCCCAAAACTCATGAAATTTCACTCAGGGATTGACAATGGAAACCTCTATCAAATTTCAAAGGCTGATCGGGATCTGATCCAGAACGCAGATTTTATCGCAATCTGTAAATCGCTATATGGGAGAACTGTTGTGCTTGGCGGAGGTCTGCGCTCTCCGAGTGCTTTTCTAGTTAAGAAATGCTTTCCTGGAAGCTCACTGGCTCTTTTTTTTTTCTGAGCAGTTTGTTGAAACTTCTTGGAGTACAAAGAAATGATTAAATCATTTCCTCCACACTAGTTAGAGCTAGTTATGTATATATCAGTGCAGAGGAGGAGGGGGAAGCTCTACAGCAGAGTCCCAGACGAGCTGCCCGTGAGAGCTGCTCTGATCTGGATGAAAACGCTCCATAGTGGTTTGCAGGTAGCGGCTTTAGGGAAGCGGAAGATTGCTAATAGCGGGTAGCGCAACCTGCTCTTAAAGGCAATGGCTACTGATGCACTGATTGGTTAAACAGGTGGAACGCCCTAATCATTCCCATACATAATATATGCATAATATAGCGGTTAACGCAGGTAAGATCGCGGGTTTAAGGAGGTGGGAGATTGCGTTTTTTGCGGGGGAACGCCCCTCCCACTACCTGCTATCCCTTAATAGCGGCTTTAGGAGGTTTGGCAGAAGATCGGGTCCATAATCTCTCCTTTCATTGCCTTTTGAATGATGTCCCTGAAATATTATGGCCCGTGGTAAACCTCCTTAAGACTTCAAGTGGAAGACTGTGGTATCACTCTTGGTCCTTTTTATGGTTATTTTCTTACCCGTTTATTAAAAATCACACATTTAGCCAATCATTTCTGTTGTTTCAGTTAAAACTGTTGGCCAAAGTGAAGCCATATCTGTCTTATAATGGTTTGAACAGACTCATATGTGCTTTTATGACCACACAGCTAGATTATTGTGACTCTGCTGATCTGGGATCAGAGCAGTGCTGCATTGGCTTCCTGTCTGCGTCAACTGTAATTGAACTGAACTGGACTGTATTTAAGTGGACTGTACTGAACATGTTTGCTTTCTGAGTGAAGAGCCTTGATGTGATATTTGTGGGTAGGACTGAAACTGGTCTGGTGGCATCTCAACACAACAAACATTTTCATCTTGTGTTCTGACTCCTCAGCTGCTTCCTTTGTCTTTGTTTGTTTGCAGCCCTGTTCTTATTCTTCTCTCTGCAGGCTGACAGGCTTATGAAGCATGTAGGATGTCCCCATTATCTCCCACAGACTGTGTTTTCATACCAACATGTGGGTGGACGAGCTTTATGAAGACAAAGAACCACCACAGGCGCCTCATAGAAACAAGAGAAAACCTCTCAGAACTCTTTGACTGGAGCTTTCGCCGTCTTTTATGGTTCAGATCGGATGTCTGCGAAGTCCCGAGCCTGCGCGCGCTGCACTCTTCATTTCTCACGGTTCAGTTTCAGTCCTGAGGGAGTCCAGAGGCGCTCCTAAAACAGCATGATGGGGGGTCGAACACGACGCTGCCAGGACGTCCTGACCCGACTCTGGTTCCTGCGTAAACACAGAGAGGCTAAAAACCGCCAGGCCGTCAGACTGAGACGGAAACCTGCTGTGGAGGACCGACAGGAGCCCAGCTCCAACCCCGAGCCTTTAGCAGACGCACATCACGCTCTTATTTTGAAGGAATCAGACTGCAGTCTGCTCCCTGGTCTTCAGGTCAGGTTCATATGAAAATAATTTGAAGCTCAGTGGTGCTGGTTACTACGACGGAGTTTTAGGGCCACACTAGGAAAAAAAAATTGTAGGCAATGATGTTTTTTTTTCATTCCTCCAAAATATCGAGAATAAAGACGAAATGTCGAGAATAAAGACGAAATATTGAGAATAAAGTTGAAATGTCGAGAATAAAGACGAAATGTTGAGAATAAAGTCGAAATGTTGAGAATAAAGTCGAAATGTTGAGAATAAAGTCGAAATGTCGAAATAAAGTCGAAATGTTGAGAATAAAGTCGAAATATTGAGAATAAAGTCGAAATGTCGAGAATAAAGTCGAAATGTCGAGAATAAAGTCGAAATGTCGAGAATAAAGTTGAAATATTGAGAATAATGACGAAATGTCAAGAATAAAGTTGAAATATTGAGAATAAAGTCAAAATGTCAAGAATAAAGTCGAAATGTCAAGAATAAAGTCGAAATATTGAGAATAAAGTCGAAATGTCGAGAATAAAGTTGAAATGTTGAGAATAAAGTCGAAATGTCCAGAATAAAGACAAAATGTTGAGAATAAAGACGAAATGTTGAGAATAAAGTCGAAATGTCGAAATAAAGTCGAAATGTCAAGAATAAAGTTGAAATGCAGTTTTCAGAATAAAGTCGAAATGTCGAGAATAAAGTCGAAATGTCGAGAATAAAGTCGAAATATTGAGAATAAAGTCGAAATGTCAAGAATAAAGTTGAAATGCAGTTTCCAGAATAAAGTCGAAATGTCGAGAATAAAGTCGAAATGTCGAGAATAAAGTCGAAATGTCGAGAATAAAGTCGAAATGTTGAGAATAAAGTCGTAATGTTGAGAATAAAGTCGAAATGTCGAGAATAAAGTCGAAATGTCAAGAATAAAGTCGAAATATTGAGAATAAAGTCGAAATGTCGAGAATAAAGTTGAAATGTTGAGAATAAAGTCGAAATGTTGAGAATAAAGTCGAAATGTTGAGAATAAAGTCGAAATGTCGAGAATAAAGTCGAAATGTCAAGAATAAAGTCGAAATATTGAGAATAAAGTCGAAATGTCAAGAATAAAGTCGAAATATTGAGAATAAAGTCGAAATGTCGAGAATAAAGTTGAAATGTTGAGAATAAAGTCGAAATGTTAAGAATAAATTCGAAATGTTGAGAATAAAGTCGTAAAGTTGAGACAAGCTCCTAAATCTCTGATGTCTTCATCCTTCTCCTCTCAGCCTCTGTCCTGTTGCCTTGATGTCTGTCATCATGTCTGTCCTGTTGTCCTGATGTTTTTCTGATGTCTGTCCTCATGTCCTGATCTATGTCCTGTTGTCCTGATGTCTGTCATCATGTCCTGATGTCTGTACTGCTGTCCTGATGTTTGTCCTGATGGCTGTCCTGATGTCTGTCCTGTTGTCCAGATATATGTCCTCATGTCTGTCATCATGTCCTGATGTCTGTCCTGTTGTCCTGATGTATGTCTTGATGTCTGTTCTCATGCCCTGATGTCTGTCTTGATGTCTGTCATCATGTCATGATGTCTGTCCTGATGTATGTCCTCATTTCCTGATGTTTGTCCTGATGTCTGTCATTATGTCCTGATATCTGTCTTGATGTCTATCATTGGTATGTCCTGATGTCCTGATGTTCATCTTGCTATATGTCCTGCTGTCTGTCCTGCTGTCTGTCCTCATGTCCTGCCATCTGTCCTTCTGTCCATCCAGGAAGTGGTTTAGAACCACCACCCGTCCTCTGAGACCTGTCTCCACAGCTGAAGTCTGTTCCTGAGTGAACCATGTATCTGTGATGAAACTGCTTCCATCTCTGTGATGGTCTGATCTGGTTTCCACCGTGTCCCGGTGCACCGCCCCCTCAGAGACCGCCGGTCCAGCTGTGATGTGTTGCTGTAAAACTGTGACCGAGTTTCTCCGAGGCCTCATTCACACAAACAGCCGTGAAGGATTGAACCTCCCACTCAGACCTGCCTGTTCCCAGATCAGGTTAACTCCAGCTCTGTGAAGAACACCTGAAACGCTGCTTCATCTGTGATACGACTCCTACGGACGCCCGACTGTCGGAGTCGCTGCTGCGGGGCTCGTTTATCTGCACGCACCTGAAGTTACCTGATCGGGGAGCGGAGCTATCTGCCGTCTGCAGAAGAACGTGACAGGAAAGCCTCCAGTATCTGATCCAGGACCGTCGTCTCACAGATCCAGAAGAAATTAAAGCAATTTGCTAAATAATTTGAGCTGAGAACTTAAAAGAAGCAAACTAGATTGAGGTCAAACCTGGAAAAGAAAGTATATTTGATATGTTTGCAGTGAAATGACAGACACAGTCATGTCATCTCACATTTCAGCTTAGTCTTAAAGATACAGAAGTGAGAATAACTGCATATAAAACATAGTTTCAATCATTAAAGAAGTTTCAACAGGTGAAAAAGTACAATTCCAGCGTCTCTCACTGGCTGCCTGTGAAATCCAGGATCCATCCGTCCTTCCGTCCACTGATGTCCATTTATCCAGGTTTGGGTCACAGGAACAGACAAAACACCTCCCCAAGGTGGCGTCCAGAAGGATCCTGAGCAGCTGGATCACCATCTCATCCTGGTGGAAGAGTTCATGAGCCTGGATGATCCCAGGAGCCATGTGGCAACTGGTCCCAGAAGGGAAGGAGGCCCAGGTAGACCAAAGTGGACTGGGGGACCAGGCTTGGTGGAAGTCCATCGACTGGCATGGATCATGAACAAACCAGAGCTTGATGTCGTTCTCTCATATCAATGGCACGATGGCATCAATGGCACCACCCTGGAGCCCCCACCCTGGAGCCCCCAGCCTGCAGCCAGACCTGGGGGAAGGGCTTGTCAATGAACGTTTGGTGGCTGGGCCTTCAACTAAACATGAAGTCATCTGTGACCTCAGCCGGACGTCACCTGTTCTGAGGTCATTAGGGATGGGAATTGATAAGATTTTTCCGATTCCGATTCCATTATTGATACTGTTTAACGATTCGATTCTCTTATTGATTCTAATTTGGGGAAAAAGGAGAACTAACAGTTTTATTTGCATCAATTTTTTTTTACTTAGAAGTCACGACTTTACAATATCAACAGCAAGGTCAAAAGAGGCCCAAAGCCTGGATAACGTGTTAACTGTTGTAATATGTAACTGTGCAAATACACAAGAATGTGGAACATTTTACTAACAGATTTTTCCTAATAGAAATGAAAAAAATCTCCCTTTTAAAAGGATATATGAGCTCACTAAGCACTCAAAAATAATAATAAAGAAAGATAAATACTATCAAATACAACGGAACAGTGCATAGTACAAATCTGCAAATACTATGAAGAATTAACAATTCTTTTGCAGTAAAATAATCATGTCTTCCAGCCTCTGAACCAGCCAGACTCTCTCTCTCATCACGGTCATCTTCTAAATGTAATGCAGAAGGCATTCGTTTAATAGCATAGCGTTAATGTTATAGCGTGTTTTACAAAGAAGCACATAGGCAGCGGGATAGCTACTAACCAGAGTTACCAGAGGTGATCTTAGCTTGGCTACTGCTGCTGGGTTGAGATCCATCAGTCCGAAGCGTCAAAAACACGACACTCGTTATCACATGTTGTGTGTTCAAATGTTTCTGCATGTTAGTCGTGTTCCCTCCCGACGCTGTTATCTCCACTTTACAATGACTGCTAGTTGCCTTGTTGCCATCTTTCTTTGGTGAAGTGAAGCCAAACTTTGGAGCGTTTGAACCTGGTGGGCGCCATAGTTGTTTACAACTCCAATGCGCGTGCTAAACCGACGTAACTTAATCACGTAAGTGCTTTCTGGAATTGACTGTGCGTAACTTGTGTAAATTACATGAGATTCGTGCTAGTTGGAATCGATGAGAGAATCGCTGGATAAACTGCCAAATGATTCCATGGAATTGAAACACACGGAACCGGTTCTCTACAGGAACCGGTTCTCTACAGGAACCAGTTCTCTACAGGAACTGGTTCGCTACAGGAACTGGTTCTCGATTCTCAACCCTAGCGGTCAGATGGGGCCTGTTTTTAGCAGAACAAGTCGGTGTCTCAACTGTGTGGTCTGAAAGAAGTAGCCACTGGGGAGGAGTTTCAAAAGAGTAATACCACTGACAACCACTGGGGGAACCAAAGCAGCTGCGGCTCCAGAAAGACTCCTGTTCCAACTGCGTCATCTTCAGCCATCGGTGTCACGGTTGTGTCAGAGGTCGGGGCTGCTTTGAGAGATGAACGACCTGGTCAGCAGATCCCTGATGTTGATATTCATGCGCTCCTCTGGGAAAGCTGCAGGGACAGAGGACGTTCATTCAGGATGCTCACAATCTGAATCTAAAGTGAAATTGAAACTCATCATTGATCTGTTTCACTTCCAGTGCTTTCAGTTTCCATTCACGGATCAGGAAGAGGTCAAGAACCATAAGGGAAGCCTTTCTCAACCTTTTTTCAGTCACGAGACCTTTCAAAAGTGAATAAAACCTCACGACACCCCAGAGTAAAATATAATCCAAAGCCACGCTGCATCGCTCCGACTGTAAATGCATACGTCCCGTTTATTTAGTTTAAACAACCTGAACAGGATAACTGCACCAGAGTAGGCCTCAGCAGGAAAGCTTCTTTTCATCCGTGATGTGCTTGCTTCCATCCATCATCCTTGTATTGCCTCTTTTTAGCCTTATCGCTAGCAGCTAGCTTTGGTACCTATGGAGCAGATTCAGAGCTGGTGGATGAAGGCTTGATGAAGAAGTCGGCTCCTCTGTGATGTTCCGTTCCTGTGGGGCTTTTCTTTTTAGAAAACCATCCATGATGCTGCTAAAAAGGTCTCTTTGCTATCTGTGAAATCAGGGCCGGCTCTACCCAATTTGGTGCCCTAGGCGAGATTACACCCCGGTGCGCCCCTCCCCCCCCCCGAGCCCACTGCAATTCAATGACAACAACCAGCTGAGCAATCACGACAGTTTAATTTGAGCATTTGAACAACAACAAACTCAACGGTAACACCAGTTACTTTCAACTAAACTTGTCTTTTAACTAAAGACTACAAGTTTACACGTCTGGACTTCCTGGCAGCAAAGGCATCTATGGTGTCATCAAATGACACCTGCCTAGACATCTCACGGTTTATACTCATCAGGGCAAGTCCATTTAAACGCTCCTGAGACATGGTGGATCTCAGGTATGTTTTGATGAGCTTCAATTTGGAGAAGCTCCTCTCTGCAGCAGCAACTGTCACAGCAGTGGCGTAGCTGGGCTGTATTCCATATGGGTTTTGAGGTCAAAGGGGCCCGACATTGCACATGCTAGTAGAGGACAGAAAAAAGCCAAAAAAGTAAGGAATAAGTAAGGCAGGAATAGACCATGACAATGATTAGAATTGCAATAGCTGCTTGTTTTATTGCCATCCATTCCCACCCTTTCCCTACTTTCTCCCCCCCACCCTACTGCTGACCTCCATCTCCTCAGCATCCAGCGCCGCCTCATAATTATGCTGCTTTTCCTCAATATATCCTTAATAATAATAATAATAGTAAAGCCTATTGATTTTATTTTTAATTGACCAAGAAAATCAATGATTTGTAATGCAAGTAACTTTGCACTCATGTAATCTTTAATATTCTGTCTTTGCCCTGAACACACCCAAAAAACAAACACTATATGCAAAGTCTCAAGTAGGGTTGTCCCAATACCAGAATTTCCGTAGTCAATACCAATACTAGCAAATTTCCACGATTCTCGATACTCTATTCGATGCCACAACCGAAAAAAAAGCATGTGCTTCTAAAATCATTGAGCTACTTTATTAAATAATAATAATAATAATAGGCCTAATAATAGTAATAACAACAACAGCAATTGGCTAATTATAACAACTGACACATCAAACTTGTTTTTAGGCTAAGCTGCACTTAAACAACTTCTCAGGCAGAAACATGAGGTAAAATGGTAAATATGCCTCCACACAAACAGGAAGTCATGTAGTCATTATTATTCTGCTTGTAGTTCAATGACAGAACTGTTGTTCTCATTCACTCACTTTCAGGCTGTTTCCACTGACTGCTGTAAACTTATTGTTTCATTCTTCAGCTCCGTTTATATATTCACACACGTTTGTTTTGTCTCTGCTCCAAACCATGGCTGTATTATGGTCTAGATGCGCACCACCGTCAGAGCGTCTTGTTGCCATGACAACTGACCGGAGAGAGACACATGGCGCGTCATGTTTCTGGGCTTCAACTGTGGCTGTGGCCCCCAGGTTGGGTCACGTTCAGATTACTGTAGTGTCGGTTCTTGTGACAACTCTAGTCTCCAGTCTGAGATCATGATAGCGCCGTGTTACAGCAGACAGGTGCTTGTTTACCTGCTGTGGCCGTGCTGCTGCTCGGACCCGTGTCGTCCCTGGCCCGGCTGCTCCCACCACGAGTGTTGTTGCTGTTGCCCTACGTTTATCTGCTCCACACATCTGTTTTTCTGGTGGCTTCTTTCTTTTCAGCATCTCCTCTATCTTGCTTTTTTCTTTTTTTGCCAGAAAAATAACGGTCGCCGTCTGAGTGGCTGAGCCAATCACATTCAATAGACGCATGGATCAGTTCAAACGTCACATGCTCACACATAATTTAGGAACATGTCACTGTTTATTTATTCGTAATGTTAATATGTACTTTTTTTCTAAACAAAAAACTCTAAGTGAGGGCGCCAGTGTGCAGAGAAAATTATTATTTTATCATTATTTTCCCTCAAGACCAAGGGGGACTGGCGGCGTGGCGGCGCCCCTCCAGCAGATGGCACCCTAGGCGGCCGCCTATATCGCCTATGCCAAGAGCCGGCCCTGGGTGAAATAAAATTCCAGCTGTTAAATGATATTACGACGTAAGCTAACAGGGCAGTCACGTTGACCTTACGCTGACCCCGTACTGACTTTGTTAACATTGGGAAATGGACATGTGAGACATATTTTTATTATTAATTTAATGTCCAATTATGTATCTTATTTATTATTTATTTATTCATTCATAGGAAAAAAGTATGTATTTATGTATGCATTCATATATTTATACAGTTGTACCTCTACTTACAAAATTAATTGGTTCTGGAAGTAGTTTCGTAACCTGAAAATTTCGTAAGTAGAGGCGCGTTTCCATGTAAATGACCTGAAAGCGATCCAGAATCCAGGATTTCTTCCGGATCACACCCAAAATGAAATCAGTTCTTCCTTTTCACATTTCTGACAACTCCTGAAAATTTCATCAAAATCCATCCATAACTTTTTGAGTTATCTTGTACACAGACAGACAGATAAACACCGGCAAAAACATAACCTCCTTGGTTGAGGTAAAAATTGTTTGTTTACCTGGTTGCTAGGTTACGCTCATACAGACAAGGGGTCCTCCTAGCCAATGGGATGACAGGAAGATGCTAAGCGATAGCCAATGGCAGAGCAGCTCGGACGCACCGCTTTCAAACTGAGATACAGAGCCGACAGCTATGTTTACGTTCAGTAAACTCTGGGAGCTGCGAGTAGCAGCGCTACTGGATTTCTGACTTTCGTATCCTGAAATTTCTTTCATAACAAGAGGCAATATTTTCCCTTTGAGGCGTTTCGTAACCTGAAAATTTCGTATGTAGAGACGTTCGTAAGTAGAGGCACCACTGTATATGAAATGTCAGAATAGGTCATTTTTTTGACGACACCCCATTTGAGAAAGACTGCATCAGGGCACGAAGCAGGAGGTCATGACGTGAGTCTGGGGAGGGTTAGGGTTAGGAGGTTAGGGGGTTAGGGGGTTAGGGGGTTAGGGGTTAGGGGTTAGGGGGTTAGGGGGGGTTAGGGGTTAGGAGGTTGGGGGTTAGGGTTAGGGGTTAGGAAGTTAGGGTTAGGGGGTTAGGGAGTTAGGGGGTTTGGTTAGGGGTTAGGGGTTGGGGGGTTAGGGGTTAGGGGGGTTAGGGGGTTAGGGGTTAGGGGGTTAGGGGGGGTTGGGGGTTTAGGGGTTTGGTTAGGGTTGGTTAGGGGGTTGGGGTTAGGGGGTTAGGGGGTTAGGGGGGGGGTTAGGGTTAGGGTTGGGGGGTTAGGGGTTAGGGGTTAGGGGGTTAGGGGGTTAGGGGGGGGGTTAGGGGGGGTTAGGGGTTAGGGGGTTAGGGGTTTTAGGGGGGTTAGGGGTTAGGGGGGGTTAGGGGGTTGGGGTTAGGGGGTTAGGGGGTTAGGGGGTTGGGGGGGTTAGGGGGTTAGGGGGTTAGGGGTTAGGGGGTTAGGGGGTTAGGGGGTTAGGGGTTAGGGGGTTAGGGGGTTAGGGGGTTAGGGGGTTAGGGGGTTAGGGGGTTAGGGGGGGGTTAGGGGGTTAGGGGGGTTGGGTTAGGGGTTAGGGGGTTAGGGGGTTAGGGGGTTAGGGGGTTAGGTTAGGGGATTAGGGGGTTAGGGTTAGGGGGTTAGGGGGTTAGGGTCCTTCCAACTGCGACAGGCTAACAGTTTCACTTTATTGTCTGCTTCAACCACCAGCTGTTTTCATGGGATACCACAGAAAACCTGACTGAGCCAATCAGACCGGACGTCTGCAGAGCAAGGACGCTACAACACCTTTGGAGGCAGGAGATAGAGCAGCTCCTCTTCCTGCTCCCCCCGTTAATCCCACGGCGGTGTTGACCTTCATCACAGCAGCGGACCTGGGTCTTTGTCCTGGAACAAAAGCTGCAGAGAACCTCCGCAGCTTTTCCCGCAAGCAACTTCACTTTTGATTAGTGAAAGCGGGATCATCTGGTACCTGTGAAAGCTCTGTCAGGTAGATACAGCGGGAGGCTGTGATGAGAGGAGGAGGAGGAGGAGGAGGAGGAGGAGGAGGAGGAGGAGGAGGGGGATCGCCTTCCCTCCATTGTAATCCAGACGGTAGAAGGTTTGACTGTCTTACAGTCAAGTACCAAACAGGAACCGCCTCTTTTTATCCCACGATTGTTGTGTCTGTGTGTAAAAGCAGTGAAAATGATCTGATCATAGTTGATCAGAACTTAATTTACTGAACAAAAATAAAACCAAGTAGGGAAAAAAAGAATCAAGTGGCACCATTTCTGAAGAGCTGATAGATCCTACATCCACATCACGTCCTTTCAGTCAGACTGAGGCCTGGACGTTGACGAGGTCAGTCCAAACCCTGGTATCGTCGTCTTCAGTCCTTCTGGTGTAGATTGACCCAGTTGCTGCTGGGTTTGGGATCGTTGTCCTTCTGCTCGGCTCTCAGACCAGTGACCTCACGACCCCGGATCATCAACCCTCCACCACCGTGCTTAACAGTGGACATGAGGTGCTTCTGCATTTAGTTTTCTCCAAACGTGGTTCTGGACATCAAGGCCGAGCAGCTCCGCTCTGGTCTCATCCTTCCAGAAGTTTCCTGGTTTGTTCAGATGCAGTTTGGTGAACCTCAGTCCTGTTAGAGGTTTTTCTCCTGGAAACCCTTACACACAAACACAAATCGTTCAGTCTTCTTCTAACTGTGTTTGTGATGGATGATGACAGCGCAGAGCATTTACCGAGGCCTGCTCTGAGATGTCTCTTAAGTTTGTTTTTGGATTTCTCTGAGCTTTGACCTGCACAGTCTGACCTGGTGGTAAATTTGCCGGGATGTCCACTCCTTGGAAGATAAACAGCCGTCTTGAATAATCATTCTCTCTGCAGTACGTTGAACTTTTTTAATCCTCTCCAGATTGAAGTCAAGCAAAAAGATCCTTCTCTAAGACCATTGCTTATGTCTTTCCCTGTTGGCGCTGTGTTAACACATATCTGACCGCTCCAGAACAGATCAGATCAGTTCATCAAGGGCTGGTTATTTACTCTCAATTTACTCTCTTAAATGCTGTGAAAACTGTGTGTGTGTGTGTGGGGGGGGGGCACCTTTTTGTTCTTTTATTTATTTATTTTTTCATTGTGTCTTGATGTCTGTCCTCATGTCTTGATGTCTGTCCTCATGTCCTGATGTCTGTCCTCATGTCCTGATGTCTGCCTTGATGTCTATCATGGGTATGTCCTGATGTCCTGAGGTTCATCCTGCTGTCCGTCCTTCTGTCCGTCCAGGAAGTGGTTTAGAACGACCACTCGTCCTCTGAGACCTGTGTGCACAGCTGAAGTCTGTTACTGAGTGAAGCGTGTACTCTATAAACAGGTGTGTGTGTGTATGTGTGGGGGGGGGGGGGGGGGAGGTGGGGGGTCCTTAGGACTCAACACCTTTTTATTCTTTTATTAGCTCTTGTGGAGCTCCAGGAGGTGGCCAGTGCTGCTGTCCCTGATCATTTATGGTTAATAAATGATGTCATGATGCTAAAAGTTAAATGTTGTCCGTCAGAAACTGTATTAGTTTAATACAAAGACCTGCTGTTGTTTGATTCTATTTATGTTTTTACATTGAAGAACAAGAGAAACCAGACAGCTGTCAGTCATTAATCAGGTGATCATGGCCGCCCACCACCGCGTGGCGAGCGCCTGAGGCCTCCAGCCTGGAGGATGGCGGGATCCTGGAGGGACCGGGGGGGCAGGATGTGAGCGCCCGCTCCACAGGAAGAGGCGCGCCCTTATCAACCTGCAGGCAGCGCCGCAGGGTTAAATTTACCTCCGGCGCTGACGGCGTGTCACTCCAGACAGGTTTCAAACTGAAGCGCTTCCTGCTGTCAGGGAGACGGCAGGAACTGGTCCAGGATACCAGGAACTGGTCCAGAGATACCAGGAACTGGTCCAGAGTCCCCGGACCCCTGAGCCTGGAGATGATAACGTCCACGGAGACGGTTTGACATCACGTCACATGGTTGGTCACCGCTACATGAATGATCAAGTCATGTGGCTGCAGACAATAACTCAGGCCAGATGTGACCCCCCCCCCTCCCCCCACATCTGTAAGCCTAATGGGAGCACTTACACTGTGATTAGTGTAATGCCCCTTTAAACCCCACACAGCCCATAAAATCCCCCCACCACCCCTCAGATTAAGGTAATCCAGACATCTCTTGACAGATTATCATCCACCTGTGTGTGAGCCAGCTGTGTCACATGACCATCACATGGTGTCAGTTTCCAATAACTGTCTTGCTGGTTAGACCCCCCCACCTCCCCCCCTCCCCCGGTGTCCCCCAAGAACCTCCAAGGACCCATGAGAAACCCCGAGGAGCCCCAGAGACCCCCGAGGGCCCGTAAAGGTTCCTGCTCACCTGACACCAACACGCAGCTTCAGAAGACTTTTAATTTGAAGGTCTGGATAAAGTTCATGTTTCCTCTCATGGTCAACTTTCCTCAGGTGGAGTCATTTCCCTGCAGGTATTTCACCTGTGGTCACATGACCTGCTGACACCTGAGCTGTCATGTCAGTTTCTCCCTGCTATATTCATTCATATAACAGTCACATTCATGATGAGATATGAAATAAAGTTGTTAAATATGGCGCAGCAGCTCAGGCTGCTGCGTCTCACTGGTCAAAGCAGGTGGATCAGTTACAGCAGCAGCAGTTGCTGGTTCAAATCCCTGTCGGTGACTCTTCGCTGTGAGTCTTCCTCACTCGCGCTCCCCTGATTTCCTGCCTCCTCATCACTGTAAATAATATGTGTGTATAGATATATAATGATATGTGATAATAATCATAACATTATTATTATTAAAATAATAATATATTTAAGAAAATAATCCGTCATGATGAAAAATAAAATTTTCAGTTTTATTAATATTTTTCATGAATAATAAATTACTTTAATTGATAATCAATAACTTCGTTAGAATTAATGTATATATGATTGTAATATAATGGAACTATATGTTTTATCATATTTGTAATAATAATAATAATAATATAATAATAATAATAATAATAACAATAATAATAATAATAATAATAATAATGATAATAATAATAATAATAATAACAGTAGCCATAAATATTTATAGAATTTATATTTTAAAACATTTACTAAAATTTCTTAGATAAGTTTTTATTACCTGTTTTATATATTAAAACTATGTTTTGATCATTTGTCTTGTTGTTTGCTTGTTGTTTTTATATTTACAAAATTCCTTTTTTTTAGTCTTTCAAAAATTTTATTTTATCTGTAATAATTTTAATAATAACAATAATTAGTAGTAGTAGTGGTAGTCGTATCTTCTTATTCTTTTAAATATTTTGATGGGGTATTTTTTTTCTTTTTTTTCTACTTTTTTATTTTTACCTAAATGTATTTTATTGCACGTTTTTATCTATTTTTAGTTGGATCTGACGTGCGGTAATTTCACCTGTCAATCAAATGGAGACACGTGACCAGCAGGCCTGGACTGGACTGCGGGCGCGTGGACGTGCCTGAGCTCGTCGGTCGCTCTACTCTTGCCTTTGATCCTCAGACGAGCGCGTGCCGCCGCCGCCCGGAGGCCCCACCTGCTCAGGTAAGTACCTGTGACGTAGACAGGTGCAGAGCGCGGCACGCGCCACCTGTAAACAAGAGCGGAGGCCCGAGGCGGGGGGGAGTGGTGGGTGGGAGATTAGCGGCGGGTGCACTCTTCAATTATCCCTCCCTGTGAAGATAGGTGGCGCGTGCTGCTACAAGCTCTCGCGCCTGTTTATTTTTCCAAAAAGAAAAGCAAAAAAAAAAAAAAAAGAAAGAAAAAAAAAGAAAACGGTGACAGGCAGCGGGAGGGGGCACGGAGACCAGATCTCAGTTCCGACCTGCCGCCCAGAACCGAGCAGCTCCGACTCCGGGACTCCGCGGGGTCTCTGCATATTTCGGGTTTTTTTGGGGGGGGTGGGGGGTTGGAGTTATTCTTTTAGCCTCTTACTCCTCGCCGGTTCTCCTCCTGCAGGAAACACGGAGTCTCCCCGGTAAGAGCCCTCTCCTCCTCCTCTTCTCCTCCTCCTCTCTCCCTCTCCCTCTCTCCAATCAAAGCGCGGCGCTCACCTGCGCAGCTCTACCTGTGCGGACAGGTGAACGCAGAGGCGCGCTCCCGCCTCCAGGTGCAGGTACGGATGGATGGGTAGACGGATGCGCGGGCAGGCGGGCGCAGGCGTGTCCCGCTCCGCCGCGTCCGCGGAGCTCCCACCTACCGGGCCGAGGCGGAGCGGCGAGACCGGCCTCCCGGCTCCTGCGGCGGCGAGAGCCGCGGACTGGGGCCGCTGGTTCCCGCGGAGGATAACACAGAATATAAAGGGTTTTATTTAGCTGCCCCTGATTACACAACTGCAGGCCCGGATGTTGTCATCATGTAGTCAAAAAAAGGAGTTTGATAGGCTGGTATTGATTATGTATTGATGGGGGATTGACAGATCAACAAGTTTATTGTTGAGTGTAGTTCAGAGAGGAGGTGGAGGAGACTCCGTCAGGAGGAGGGACGCTGTGTGTGTTGGTGTGTGTTTGTGTGTGTGGTGTGTGTCCCCTCCTCCTCTGTCAGACCAGCAGAGACGCTCCTCATCAGAGATCAGGCGGACGGGGACGCGGGGCGGCGGTGCGGCGGTGCGGCTCTCCAACGACGCAAACTCCTGAAAAAGTCCCGTTAAGTCCGGAGAGTCGTTGTCGCGTGGCCGGATTCTGATCCAGCAGGAGGTCCGGGACCTGCTCTGGGATTTACCCCCGCGTGCGTGTCTGTGTGTGTGTGTGTGTGCTGTTGTCAGGCAGCGGGAGGAAAAGGAGGAGCAGCGGAGCCGCGGAGTCCGGACCGAGGAGCCCATGCGGACTGGAGAGACTTATCAATGAAGCAGGAGATCATGGCGGAGGGTCCCCGCTGCAAGAGGCGCAAACAGGCCAACCCCCGGAGGAAGAACGGTAAGAACACGCAGCGGGCTCCCGCAAAACTCTGCGCAAAAAAAAGTTTGTGCCGGGACTCCGCGGTGCTCGGGAGGCCGCGAGGAGCCTCCGGTGGAGCGGAGCCGGGACCCGCGGAGACCCCGCGGGCGGAGAACCGTTACTTGGAGCTCCGCGGGGCGCAGAAGCAGCGCTGATAGATGCGGAACTTTTATTCTTTTTTTGTTTGTTTGTTTGTTTCCTGTGTGTTTATTTGTTGTTTATTTGTTGATTGCTGTTTTCTCGGGTCACTCACACCGACAGAAACATGACAGTCAGTTGGAGGTTTCTGGTTTTTATTTTATCAGGAAACGTTGAGCTGCGAGGAGCTGCTTTAATGAAGCAGAAAGATTTCCTGTTTTTATTTATTGTTCACACTTTAATGGCACATCATGCTGCTATTAATGTGGGTTTTTTTTTCTTCAATTTTTAACTTTTATCTTTTAAAAACAGTATTTAATTTAATACACCCTGATCTGGTCTTTTTAATTTTAAATTAATTTATTTAGTTGTGCTTGTGAGAGAAAAGTTTAGAAGTCAGGATTTAAATGCTTTTTTTCATGTTTGTTTGTCTGGAGTTGTGTGTGTGGTGTGTGTGTGTGTGTGAGGATGTTCTGGTGGTTTCTCCTCGGCCCAGCCCGGCCCGGCCCGGCCCGGGCCCAGCTCTGGATGCGGCTCTGAGTCTTCCTGTCGGGTCTCGGGGGTCCGTTGTTGGTTTGGAGCTGGTGCTGTTGGGGTGTTTGGTGGAGGGGGGGGGGGGGGGGGGGGGGGGGGCTCTGGTGTAACAGGACCCTCCTCCACCTCTGGGGTGTGTGTGTGTGTGTCACATGCAGCTGTGAGGCTGCAGCTGTTTCGGTCCTGAAATCCTCCGTCCGTCCATCGGCTGGAGTTTGGTGGAGGATCCGGATCCTGAGAGGAGCTCCGGTGCTCTGGATGCTCCTCCTTTGTCCTCCCTGGTTTGGAGCAGTGTGTGTGTGTGTGTGTGTGTGTGTGTGTGTGTGTGTGTGTGTGTGTGTGTCACATGTTGTGCAGGTTGTAAAAGCCTCTGAGGGGGAAAACCGCTTGTGTGTCGACTGAAGGACTGAAGGAATGTGTTTCTGGAGACAAACTGGGACCTAAATGTTCCTGGGAATCGCTTGCGTGTGTTGTGGAGAAATAAATCAGGGCTCTTCTCTTTGTTTGGCGTGTTTTAATTCAGTCTGGGGGGGGGGGGGGGGGGGGGGGGGGGGTGGGGGGGGGGGGGGGGGGGGGGGGGGGGGGGGGGTCAGAGGGCAGCAACACTGGGTCCAGGTCTCACCTGAAACATGAAAAAAATACAAAAATCAGAGGTTTTGTGTCGTCGTCTCACAGGAAGGTTGTTCGTCTCTGCAGTTTCAGAAATTAAAGGTCAACTGGACATTTTTAAATAATCAACCTGCAAATACTTGACTCATTTTCAGCTTGATTTATCTCAATTTGAGCCTTTTTTTTTGTGCCTTTTTTTCTCAACTGTTTTATCTTATAAATAAAAAATGTGTAATTCTATGATAGTCTTCAAGAAGACTTTAAAATCTAATATCATCAAAAGTTATAATGAAATTTGATGATTTGAATTCAGTTTTTCTGTTTATGTGTTTTGTAATGATGTACTAGTACTGATGTTTTATTGTGAATTATTCAGTTAATCCTCTGATGGTATAGGACCGGCAGAAATAAGCCTCAGGGCTTCAGCCTACTATTTTTGTTTTTAAACCCAAATAAAGCATTCATTAATTAATTAATTCATCTTATAATATAGAAAGAAGAATAAAAAATGTGCCTGAAAAAAAAAAAGGGCATCATAAACGGGCCTTCTGCTGCCCTGATTACTGAGAATCATCCGTAGAAAAAAGCCACGTCGGTGGGGCTTTGGCGTCGACGGCGTGCGGCGGATCAGCTCCGCGGACATCCCTCAGTGGATCCAATCTGGATCTGAAACGGCCTCTGATGTCATCTATTAGATTTATCATCATGTGAACCATGTTTGTGCAGAGATGAGCGCAGATGTGTCACATGTCACTTTACAAGAGCTTCTCAAACAAACGACTCCTCGCCGTCCTGCGTGACTCCAGAGCTTCGTTAGCGGGCCTTTGATCAACGGATTAAAACCGTGACCTCGTCTTTGATTGCTGCCCGATGAAAATGGGGCATTTTTGCCGTGAAATTTCGGCCTTGCGTCCCATCGGAGGCGTGGCGGCGATGCGGTGGAGGTCTCAGGATCCGCCGCAGACTGAACGCTGTGTCGGGCTCTGTGACGTCGCTGTGACTCAGCAGTTAGTTTGCAGGCGTTTGGAGGGATTTTACCCGCCAACGTGTTCTCTGAAGCTTCTGCCGCTGACGAGCGACTGTGAGAAACACCGACTCTGGACAGGAGGTTTTCACAAACGCTTGTGTGATGAGAAAGAGACGGAGCCTAACCCCTAAATCCTAATTCCTTATCCTAACCCCCTAACCCTAACCCCTAACCCCCCAACACCAACCCTAACCCCCCAGCTTCAACCCTAACCCTAACCCCTAACCCTGATAAATGAAAAATCAGCGACGAGGAGTTTTTATTTTTCCTGTGTAACTCGGCTCCCTGCAGAGTCGCCGTGAATGCCGGTGGACTGCGCGACGCGCCGCGGCTCTGTCACTGACCTGAATGCCTTTCATATCTAACCTCCACCCCCCCACCCCCCCATCCCTCAGTAAACACCCCCCCGAGGCCAGAACAAAGAAAGCAGCTCCTCTGCTCGTTCTTAATCACCATTCAGAGGCTGCGAGCGCCGCCGGGGACGCTCAGCTCGCCGGTGTCCCAGATGAAAAGAGCTGCAGAAAAGAGATGCAGGGGAGAGAAAAGACGAGGGAGGAAAGTGAGGAGGAGGAGGAGGGAGCCAACGAAAGAAAGAATGAAAGAAAGAAAGCGGAGAGGTTAAAAAAAGAAGGTGAGGTGGAGGTGTATTTGTGTGGCCTACTTAGAGCTCCTCCCCTGCAGCTGACGGACGGATGGACGGATAGATGGAAGGATGGACGGATGGACGAGGCCCCGGCAACTCCATCAGAAACTGAATTTGCTGAAATACAGAAAAATAATTTCCTTGAAAATAACCGTAATTACTGAGCTTCAGAGTTAGACGTCTCGTCAAATGTACCTTTTTAAATCTGCTTGGCTGAAATGTTCTGCTCAGATTCTTGTACTGTTAAATGTTCAGGTTAGGGTTAGAGTTAACCCGAACCCTAACCCTGGGTTAGCTGTGTGTCAACTCACTGGTTGGTACATTTCAAACCCCGTCCTCATTGCCTTTATCCTCAGAAAGAATTTTTTTAAATTTTAAACTGCCATACAGGCACCGAGACCACTTTCATTCATTTTTTTCCACGTGCGCCACATTTGTTCGGTCTTGCTCTAATTTGCGGTCTGCACTCATTCAGCTCCAGCGGAGCCCCTCCCCCCTTTTTACGTTTATTACATATTTGTTGGGCGTTTGTTAAATATTTACCAACCGCCCCTGTTGGTTAAACACTTATTAAACGTCTCCAGCCAGCGTTTATATGTGAAGCCAACACGAGCTGAATGTAACCTGCTAATATGGGTCCCAAGTAGAGCTAAGCGATTTTATCGATATTTTATTTCCCCAGAGAGTATTGATTTTTCAGCCGCGGGTATTGATATTCTAAACTTCTTTCAAAACCTCCGTGTCCCACCTTTAAAAGCTTGCAAGTAACAATTTGCACTGTTTAAATAAATGAAACTATTTTTCTCAACAAATCTTTTATTCATTTTGTCCAGCATTTACAAGCTGCCTGTCAGCCATATAATGTGTAATTGATGCTTTCAGTTCAGTTAATTCAAACAAAGTCATTGGAACACTCACAAGATGTCACCAAAATCACTTTGTCCCTTTAAAATCTTTCAGAAAATGATGTAAATGTATTGTAAGATTAATATCGATATATATCATTTGTGAGCCGAATATCGTGTATCGTATCACAATATCAGTGTATCGCTACAGCTAGTCCCAAGGTCCACATTTGGGGACCAAATATGGAGCCGGGTTTGTCCACAGCTTTTCTTAGTGGCCTTGTCTGTGTTTGCTCATATGAAGTCTACCTGGTGCCCCAGCTGGGTTTTAGGTGGGTTAAAGGTTAGGGCTAGGGGGCTAGGGTTAGGGGGTTAGGGTGTTAGGGTTAGGGGTTAGGGTTAGGGTTAGGGGGTTAGGGCTAGGGTTCTAGGGTTAGGGGGTTAGGGCGGGGGGTTAGGGTAAGGGGGTTAGGGTTAGGGGATTAGGGTTAGGGGGTTAAGGTTAGGGGGTTAGGGGGTTAGGGTTAGGGTTATGGCTCTAACGTGGGGACCCACACAGTTTTCTCCCGTCTTAACTCACAGTACGAAGAGAGCCAATTTAAATCTGTGGCCTACATGGACTTCCTGTTTGGGGCCCGTGAAAGCATTGGATCCGTGTCATTTCTGAGTCATACATGTGTTTCATGCGTATTGAATATTTGTGTGTTTGGCTCGTGAAGCGTGTCTGTGTCTTTTGATTCTGTTTCCACTGGAAGAAGAGTTCTCTGAGTATGAACCCAGTCTATTGTGGATAAAGTCACCTTGTTCGTGGCTTTGAGCTCCAATAGTGTTGTTCCATGTGGCACCTGAAGGGGGCCCCTGACGGCCCCCGGGGCCCCTCGCTGCTCTTCTGTCAGGAGCTTTGTGTCGCAGCTCAGCTGCTTCTTAACAGGTCAGGAATCAAGTTTAAAATGCAGCATGTGATATGAATTCCTAATTTTTTCAGTCCCCGCCCCCCCCAGAACGCTTTTATTGTGAAGTAAAGCAGATTATCTTTATTCGACCCCCCCGGCCCTCCACCCACCCCCAGGATTTAGGCAGATTTACTCTGGTTGGACAGCAGAGGAGGAGCCGGGGCCCCCGCTTTGGTTGAAGAAGGGGCCCTTTGTTCGGGGAGGTGCAGCAGGCAGAGACACATGATATTAACAACAGGAAGTCTGCTTAATGCAGCCCCGCCACCCCGCCAAAATAAAACGCAGAGTGACATCGAGGCCACATGACCAGGCAGGCGTCAATCATGTTTTGTTCCAGGGGTGTGAATGGGACGAGAGCTTTTCCATCCGTCCATTTTTCTGTCCGTCCGCCGGTCCGCAGAGACATGTGACAGGAAGGGGTGACGTTTTTAAATGCAGACAGTCAGAAATAAACAAAAACAGCCAAACACTTATTTTGTTTCGTCCTTGGGGGGGTTTGGAGTTGTCCTGATTCTCTTTAACTCCCCGACTGTCACGTCGAACTTGATTGCTGTTGATTTTCAGGCCTTTTTATCTGTTTTATTGACACACTTTCTCGCTCTTTATCTTGTTATTGTGAAGATTTGAGCCTCATTACCCCCCCCCCCACACACACACACACACCACACTGACTGTTACTTCACTCTTCTTCCTCTTCCTCTTCTTCTTCTTGTTCTCCGTGGCACACAAAGCCCGTCTCTGTGCCGCCAACAACAAAAACTCCTCACACTGTCTCCCCGGCCTCCCATCATGCATCTGTGCAGTGGGATGGGTGTCGGTGTAAAACGCGGTGTTTGTCATGTTTCAAGGTGACTGACATGCGTGCATCAGGAACGACCCCCCCCCCCCCCCCCCCCCCCCCCCCCCCCCCCCCCCCAGCAGCCCTCACATTGCCATGTGCACATTTTCTTCATGAGTGAGCTCAAAGCCGGCCGGTGACATTTTGTCGCCGTTAGCCTAAACAGGATTCATCAAGGTCAGAGCGGAGGTACGTCACTGCAGAGATAACGCTGTCACACTCGCACCGAGGTTGACAAAAGGAGTGCAGCAGCAGAGAAAGTTTGTCACAGAGTCAAACTGAGCTTCGGCACTTTCGCTGTATTTTATTCCAGCGGTTTTACTTTGATTCTACGTTTATTTTCTATGTTCTTGTTCACCTCTTCTGCTTTGACCGGCGCATTTCAGTTTTAGTTTTTTTTTTTTTGCTGCATCTCGTTGTGAGTCGCAGCGAGAACTGATGTAAGAACCGACGTGACTCGCCAACCTGTTCGGTCTGTCGTTTTGCCCCTCCCTCAGAGGAGAGGCTCGTTTGATTGGCCGAGCTCCTGCGGCAAGGTCACGCACATGGAACAATCAATAACGGATGGCTGGATTAAGGTGTCATGACATCTGTGTGTCCAGACCGCCAGTAATCGGCTGAATAACCCCCCCACCCCGAACACCCTCCCCCAGAACCCCAACACCTCTGCACACAGCTCCAGGCTCCGCCCACCTGATCGGTCAGTCTGTTCTGCAGACCATTTTAAGATTATAAATATGATCTGAGCCTGTACCGAACCAACACCTGGTCTTTGTTGGGCTGACACTGGGCCGTAATTGGGCTGATACTGGGGTGTTATTGGACCAGCACTGGGCTGTAATTTAGCTGAAACCCGAACCAACTTTATGGTGTTATTGTGCTGACACTGGGCTGCTGCTGGCCATTATTGGGCCTGAACTGGACACCTACAATGGGCCGGCACTGGGGGTTTTATAGGGCCAATCCTGGGCGGTTATTGAGGTGAAAGTGGACTAATGGTGGGCCATTAGCGGGCCGTTACTGGGCCGACTTTGTACTGTCATTGGGCTGATGCTGGGCGGTTATTGGACCAACAATGGGTCATGAGTGGGCCTGAATTGGGTACTTATACGGGGCCGACTCTGGTCTGTTGTTGAGATGAAACTGGACTCATGGTGGGCCATCAGCTCTTTCTGTGACTGGGATGATGCTGGACTGTTATTGGGACAAAACTGGACCATTATTAGGCCTAAACCGGATAATTATCTCGAACCAATACTGGGCTTCTATGGTCTGACACCGGGTCATTATTGGGTCACCATGGAGTTGTCATTGGGCCAACACCAGGCTGTTATCGGGTCCGAACACTGGGCCTGTTGGGCTTGCACTGGGCTTTTACTGGACTGACACCTCAACCTAAATGGAGTTCTGGAATAAAACATCCCAGCAGTCCTTCAGTGAACAAACGTTTACAGCCGTTACAGGAGCGTCAAAGACAAAGACGCACCTCAGACGTCTCTCTGTTTTGGCTGGAGGTTTTATAACACTGCTGGTTCTGTGGTTTTGTTGATGCCTCAGTTGTGAGGTTTTATATTGATGGTGCATTTTTGAGCGTCTCTACAGATTCACGATGATTCTTTGTCTTTAACATGAGCTGAACTGAGGGACACGCTGTCCCTCCCCGGAGATGTCCCAAAGTTTGACCGGAAGATAAAAAGTTGCCCTGCTTTGATCGCACAACTTTCCTCTCCTGTCTTGTCTCTGCGAGTTTGTGTCTCAAGGAGGACTTTGTTCACTTTCACCTCCAGCGTTCAGGAGGATTTTCTGTGCTTCGGACTCTCAGTGAAACCTCCTCAGGCCAAATCAGATCAGCAGGGTCTCGGGCTCAATGAAAGGACAACACTTCCTGGTCGCAGATCTGCCAATTAAAGTAATGAGGCCGAGGAGCGCCGCTCAGTGCGACCAGGCTGCCTCGGGGCGAGTCCTGCTGAACTGACCTCACACACTGAGGTATATGAGCTGACACTCCTGTCAGAGCTGCTCGGACTGTCCGGCATGAAGGAAACTTCCCCACCTCTGTGTCCTCGGTGAGAGCGCTGGGCCGTGATGCCGCGATGACCACGGACGAGTCAGGGCTAAAGTCCTATGCGGGAAAGTCTGATGGTTTGTTGTCAGAGGTCTGAACACGAGTCTGAGAGAAACTCTCTGAAGCGAAAGTTGGTGAAATGAGCTCTCAGCTCTCTTCTTCACCTGAGCTCAAAAAGCAGCGCGGCAGGAAATAGCAGCATAAAAGCAGAGTCCGAGTCTGAAAACAAAAGTCAAGTGAAGATGTATTTCTGTGCCATGTAAAACTCTGTTTTTCAAACTTGAAAGCACAGTTTTAAAAGATCCCCCGCAGCTGAGTGACAGTAAGAACCAAGTTAGCTGTTTACACCGTCGTAACCACGTAAAAGGTTGAGATGTTCCAATGAAATAATGTTTTTTTTTTCTCCGTGAATGATTGTTCATCTCAAAGACAGTTCGGGACAGGATGAATGGCTGTCGGCTTGTTAGGGGTAGACAGATTTGGAGATAATCTGAAAAATTTAAAAAAAAAAGTCTTTTTATCGACGGATTCCTGGTTAAAGCACATACTATGAAAACAGAATGGGGCCCAGTAAGGAACCCTGAGGGACACCACAGCTGAGGAGCATCAGCTTAAATGAACAGAGAAACACCTTTCTATAAAGCTCTTATCAGACTGTATAAATAAGAGCGTGCTAAAGGATATGTGTGAGAATGAGGGCCAAGTTCAAATGATGAATTAAGAGTAAAAAAATCAGTTAAAAATATAAACTCTGCACAACTTTTCACAGAGAAACAACATGACACCAGAAATTGAAATGTTCGAGAAGATGTTGAGAAGAAATAAGTGAAGAATCTGCTTCTGCCTCTGGATGGGATGATCTGATTGGCTGTTCTGAAGGGGTGGGGCTGTGTTTCTCTTTGTAAACTCACCTCTTTGTCGGGCTGCGACAGCTGGAGGCTGACGGCATCTTTGATGAGCTAAACGGCGTGACAGCAGAGTTTTGTCAAACTGTGAATGAAGGAAAGACGAGACACGATGTTCGTAACACTACAGACGAGTCGGGGATTTAAACCCTCCGTTTTGGGTCGTTCATTCCAGGAAGTTGCAGCAAACTTCTAATGGTCACATGAACTCTTTTAATGTAAAAATGCAGGATCTAAATCAGGGGTGTCAGACTCATTTTCACTGAGGGCCACATCAGCATCATGGTTGCCCTCGAAGAGCCAAACTGACAGCATGAGTGTAACAAAATGCAATGTAAATCAAAATAAATTAAACTACACCTTGTTAAATAACGGTTTCTGTATTTATTATGTATTTAAGTTTCGAATATTTAAGTCATTATTATATTAAACTCAGGGTTTGTGGTTGTAAAAGTATCCATTACCTTGGTTTTAGAAGCGGAAGCGATTCTTTGTTTTTCTGTGAGGCTAAATTTAGCATACTTAGCTCCGTGTTTGCTGTCAAAATGCCGACGTAGATTAAACTCTTTCACTACTGACACCGCCTCATAACACTAAAGATATACTGTTATTTCACCTTGAGATAGAAACTTGTAATTGTTTTCCCATCATTCATGAAACTGCATTCCTTAGTTTGTAAAGGTTTTTCTTAAGTCCATCAGTTCTGAAAAATCATCTTGCTCATAGCTACCGTTATCGTTGTGGGTAACGACGACGTGCATGATGGGAGATGTCGTTTATTGTCAATATGTGCTTTAAAGCAGTGTAAGCTTATGTTAAGTGTTAAAATATTGGTTTAAAATAATGCCCGAGCTCTCGAAGGCCACATGAAATGACATGACGGGCCACATTTGGCCCGCGGGCCTTGTGTTTGACACATGTGATCTAAACCTATCACTGATTATGTAAAAATGATGATGTTCACAAACAAGCTGCTGAATAATCACAAACAAAAGTCCTCAGGTGAAGACTTTCCAGTTTCCCTCGTTTGAGAACGCCGCAGTCCCAATGGACCAATCCCACCATGCACCTCGCCGATGTTTCCTGGCCTCTCGGTTCCCACGGTGATGAGCTTCATCAGTTCAGCACCTTTTAGCCGAGCGGCTGTGAGAAGTCTCGTGCATGGACTCTGAGCCTCACAACCATGTTTGCTGTGGGATTACCAGACTGTGTGTGTTGGTGGAGGGGGGGGGGTGTAAAGGTAGCCATGGGGAAGACCCCCTGTCGGCCAGGAATGCTGGTCAGGTCAGGGAAGGAGAGCCAGGGGAGGCTGGGGTGGGGGGGACACTCGGGGATGGGGCAGGTGCTTTTGTGAGTCCCGTCAGCCTTCAAAGAGGCAGGCAGGGCTGAAAAGGTTAGCAGAGGAGAATAATCCCCCCTCCCTCCCTGAAACTGCCCCCGCCGCCCGCCTTCAGCCCGACAGACGCTTCTTTCTCCTTCGCTCTTTTGTTCTGCTGCTTCATTCCAGCTGAACACACATGTGTCAGGATGCTCCGTCACAGATGCACAAAAGTGACTCCGCAGTCATGTATGACCCAGTTTGAGGCGGAAAAACACGGAAAACCGCTGATCAGCTCTGCTCTGGAGGTTCTGGAGGTCCTGGAGGTTCTGGAGACGCGGGCCGATCCCTCACCGTCCAGATGAAGGACAAAAAAAAAAACCTGCCGCTTCCAGACGCAAACGCTCAGCCAGGCGGAAACTGAGTCCTGCAGCTCCTGAGTCTGGTTGGGGGGGGGGGGGGGGGGGGGGGTGTTCACCTCTGTGAGATGGGGGGGGGGGCTGCTGCAGATTGCGTCATGGGACCCGAGGTGTCCCCTTTTGTGCGGCCTGTCAAACGTGGTTAACATGCAGCCATTTATCTCCTGACCGCCCCCCCCCCACCTCCATTCTGGTGAACAATGGCCCGGGTGAGCCGGTTGGGAGGGGTGCCAGGGCGTACACACCCCGGCTCCCATCACTGCGGCGCAGACATTAACAGACGGGGCTCTCCTGAACGTCACCGTCCGCCGCCAGACACACGGGACCTCGAGTGCGCTCAGTAGCGCCGACACCTCCGCCGCCGGCGCCACCCCTGTACCTGCTTGGTACGTTGCAGGGAAGTCCCAGCCTGCAGCTTCTCGATTCAGATGTGATAACATAAAACCAACGAGTGATTCAGGCGGTGAAGATAACACGACATGTAGCATGTCGGCCTTTCATCGGTGCATCAATAAACTTTAAAACTAAAACGCTCTGAAACCTTTGAAGCTGGTCCGGCTGTTTGTTTCCCACAACAGGGCTACATGAAGAACTGCCGTTAATCCAGCAGATCTGTGATCTAACATGATAGCATCTTTATTTTTTAGTCGTGTGGTCTTCGGACCCCTGTTTACAGCCATCCTACCAGGCAGTGGTGTTTTGCCTTGTGTTGTTACTGTAACTCACATGTGTCAAACACAAGGCCCGCGGGCCAAATGTGGCCCGTCACGTCATTTTATTTGGCCCTCGAGAGCTTGTGCATTATTGGCTTAAATTTTAAACCAATATTTTAAGACTTAAAATAAGCTTACAATGCTTTAAAGCGCATATTGACAATAAACTACATCTCCCATCATGCATTTCATCGTTACCCACAATGATAACGGTAGCTATGAGCAAGAAGATTTTTCAGAACTGATGAACTTAAGAAAAACCTTTACAAACTAACCCCAACATGTCCAAGAAAAGAAAAGTTGATGCACAAGGAATGCAATTTCATGAATGATGGGAAAACAATTACAAGTTTGTATCTCAAGGGGAAATAACAGTATGTCTTTTGTGTCATGAGGCGGGTGTCAGTCGTGAAAGAGTTTTATCTACATCGGCATTTTGACAGCAAACACGGAGCTAAGTATGCTAAATTTAGCCTGCAAGAAAACCGCTTCTGAAACCACAAACTTTAAGTTTAAGTTTAAGTTTAAGAGTTTAATATAATAATGACTTAAATGTTTGAAACTTGAATACATAATAAATACAGAAACCATTATTTAACATTAAAATAAGGTGTAGTTTAATTTATTTTAATTTATATTGCATTTTGTTGCATTCATGCTGTCAATCTGGCCCTTCGAGGGCAACCATGATGCTGATGTGGCCCTCAGTGATGAAATTAATCTGACACCCTGCTCTAACTGAACTCTTGTTTTTGTTGCCATCATCCTCTCTGGCTCAACTGAAAAGCTTTTAATCCTATGTTGCCGTTTTTCCATGTGTCTGTGCGTAAAACAAAAATAAAAATCATCCCGGAGTCCAGATTGATGTGTAGCAGCGAGTGCTTCTCTAAATCCATTGCTGGTGTCTTTCCCCCTTGGCATTATGCTGACACTCAGCCAATAATCTTTCTCTCTGTATAGCGTTGAACTTTTAAGCCTCCCCAGATTGATGCGCAACAACAAAGACTGCCTCTCTGAGACCACTGCTTATGTCTTTCCCTCTTGGTATTGTGTTAACGCATATCTCAACGTTCCAAACAAGGTCTGCACACCTGCTGATGATCGGCAGCGCCTGTCTGCAAAGTCCTTATTTATTTTGGTGAAATAAACTATGGAATAGAGGGTTTTCACCTACGTCACATTTTGGCCAGTAACCCAGATGGGCGGCCATCTTGGAGGTAGTCGGATGTAAACACACCTGTGGATCAATGCAAACGACCGTGGATAAAAGATGGATAAACCACATAAAAGCTCTTCAAAAGGCGTTACAGACGCAAAAACATTCAGAGAAGGACTTGGTCCACTGGAAAGGGAACGATATTCTGAAAAGTTACAGTTTGTCGGTGGTACCGATCCGTACGAGTTAGCTCCCTCGTCTTGGAGCAATGATGAGCCGGAGAGCCTCCCTTCGATTGGATACCCCGAGATCGTAAACTACCTGGTTTCTACCCGTCATTCCAACAGATGGACCCAATCTGGGTCATCCTTTTGATAAAGGTCAGACCTTTTACCTGGAATACAATGAGAAATATAGCACATTGTAGCTCTACATTTTAAGAACTGTGTTGCTAGTGTAGCTAGCTGGTAGCTTGATATTATCATTAGACTAGAAATTAAGAGCTTTTTTTCTTGATAATTGTTCATGTGTGAAATTAAGAGCTAACAACATTTCACTTAACTTACCTGACACGAAATGGGCCGAACAAATTCGGATGTTGTCCAGATTTTTGCCACGCAGGTCTTGGTTTAGCTTTGCTAACCACAAGCGCCTCCTTTCCTCTGACAACTTCTGGCGTTGTTCTCCCTGATTTTTAATAACCTTTGGAAGTCTATAAAACTCCAAGAGTCTCTCGCGGTCTGTCTGGTTGGTACAGCCGAAAACACGGAAATAATTTACCATTTTCAATGAAGACGTCCGATTTACTCCAGTGTGTGCGCTTTGTTTACATTGCCGCGTGCCTCCAAGATGGCGACTTCCGGTTGGATGACGCGCCGTGAAAACCGTCTATAGCGAAAACAGTCACATGTTGTTCATCTGGTTAAAAGAGGTTAAAATCTCAAATAGACTCAGTTTTGTTTGTCACACAAACCTGTATTAGTCATAGAACATGAGAGCTGTTGGAAGTTTTCATTTTGAGTCTTGACTTGAGAAGATATATTCTAAATATTAATGATATTACATCCTGCAGCGGGACATTTACAAGCCCACGTTTCAGAGTCTAAACTGAAAATAATACATTGTGAGTTCACACCTCCGAATAAGCGTTGAAGGGTTTGCGTCGTACTTCTGGTTTTGAGTCCCCCCCCCCCTCCCCCCCATGCGCTGCAGATCTGACTTCTGTCAGGCTGAACGTGGACACGCAGAGCAGCTGAAGTGAAGCTGCGGCAGCGATCACGTGACGAGCGAGCTGCAGCGCGGTGATGGGAGCGCCGGGCCGTGTGGGCAGCAGGCGCAGGCGCAGCAGCATCGGCTAGCGGCTCTAATGTGGCGCATAAAACCCCCAGCTTTGATATCGCCTGCTCCAATAAGCCCCTTCCGCCTGCCAGCACCTGCAGGCAGGGAGGTATGCATTCATCTGCCCCCTAACAGGATTACGCTGCTCTGTAATTGATTCGTTTGCAGTGAGGGGAGGTGACAGTGCTTTTGAAATGAGAGTTTAGGTAACAGGCGCCCCAGAATTCAGCCGGCTGCATGTGTCAATTTTATTACATCAGTGCAGATGAACTTGAAAGGCCGGCTTTGTGCGTGCTCAGAGCGACCACAGTCAATAGGGGTCATTGATGTGTGTGTGTTTGTCTGTGTGTGTGCGCTTTCTTCTCCCACCGATGTGTGTGTGTGTTTACTGTATGCTGCACTTTCTGAGTGTTGTGATCAGTTTTGGGTCGGTGGGAGCGGTCGATGCGGCGCGCCCGCTGCAGTCTGGAACCGTTCACACATGGATGAAGGTGCGACAGTGATGATGCGGCGGGGGGAAGCGGGCGTAACCGGGTCGATCGATAGCGCGCTCTGATGATGCCCGGATCCAGCCGGCCAGAGTCCGGCATGTAGGTTAAAGCAGACGCCGTTGGAAAACACCTTCATGTGCTGCTGACGTGTTTCACGGCTAAAAGCGTCCCCGCGTCTCTGATCTAACATGTATGAGATTACCATATTTTCCGGACTATAAGCCGCTACTTTTGTCCCACGCTTTAAACCATGAGGTTTATACAGAGATGCGGCTTTTCTATGAATTTTTCTTCAGCCCTCAGGGGGCGCTCTAGCAGGAAGTACAAAAACCAAAAACAAACCAAGCAGTTAAAGGCTACTCTGTTTTTGTTCAGTAGCCTATGTTGGCTATGCTACTCTACATTCATTTTGTGAGCATCAATACCTGTTATTATTGGACAAACTGATTAATTCAGGTGTGTCTGACCATTGTAGCTACTCAGACACACCTGGATTTATCAGTTTGTCCAGTCAGTTTGTTGGTTCCCCAGCAGATTTCAGGGTTCTGAGTGGACCCGCCACAGAGGTAAGGTTTTAATAGCAGATGCGGACCGGACGCAGCGTGGAGCCAGCAGGTCCACGATCCGGCTCCAAAGCGGATCCGGCACTGAGTGCAAGCGGACCCTGATACGGGTCCGTTTCACGACTGAAATGGACCATTGCCACTGTTTTAATCTCCACCACTCTTTTTTTTCCAGTTTAAAAGTTGCTGCTTCTTGGACGACATCTTCACTAGGGCTGTAGCGATACGCTAATCTTGCGATACGAACGATACGATACGATACGATACGCGATATTCGGCTCACAATACAATATATATCAATATTCATCTTACAATACATTTACATAATTTTCCGAAAGATTTTAAAGGGAAAAAGTGATTTTGGTGACATCTTGTGAGTGTTGTTATTACTTTTTTGGCTTGATGCTGAACATATGAGGTAGCTACTAGCCATTCTAGCCACCAGGTTAAGTAATGCCACCATGGCAGCCAATAATTCAAGTCCATTGGACCAACATTTAAGCCACCTTAAAATTGTACCCATCTCAGCAAAGTAGCTGGCCAACTTAACGACTCTTCCTGTAAAGTGCACGGGGGTTTTGAAAAGAGCTTAGAATATCGATACCCCCGGCTGAAAAATCGATACTCTCTGGGGAAATAAAATATCGATATATATTGCAGAATCGATAAAATTTCTCAACTCTAATCTTCACAACTGTTGCGCATCTCTAATTGACTGTCTACGATTATCAGTACGTTGTAGCATCACCGCACGTCGTAAAGTATACTTACTTATTAACCTGCTGATTTTGATGTCACAAAAAGAGCAAAAAAAAACAGTTAATAGCTAAATAAAAACAAAAAAGTCCATTTTTAATGCGCAAGGATGTGTAAATAACGGCGCCGCCGTTTATTAGCGATATGGTACTTCCTGTTCACGATGCACATCTGAATCACCTGGATCCATCTGGCACGTTGGCCTCGCACGTCCTCAAAAAAAATGCTCGACGTGTACGTGAGAGGCGCTAGCGTAGGCAGCGGCTGACCGCTAGTTAGCAGTCGGGGGGGGGGGGGCTCCGCTGCACTTACAGTTTACATCAGTCCAACGCAACGTGTCATCAGACGTCGTAGAGGATGTACGAAAATGGGCGCACCGAGGTCCAAAAACGACCTCTCTGGTCCAACAGATGGTCTCTGGTGGTGCTGGTGGTGGTTCCTCTGCTGTGACCCCAGCTAAAACAAAACGATGGCTTCCTCTGTTCTCGTATACAGCTGTATCTTTGACTACGGCTCTGCATTCTGCCCTCAAGTGGAAACTTTTGGTATTGCGCGTATCGCCCAGGTAGCGTGGAAGCTGTATTTGTTTTAGTCGTCACGTTAACCAGTCCACCTGAAACTACTGGTCCTGCCAGGCCGCAGCCTCCCTCCTCTCCGTCTTAATGAGCCTGGGAACAGCTTCCCCCGCCCCCATGGGGCAGAACTAGGTGACCCAGTGTGGACACACTATGCCCTGGGGGGGTCAGCGAGGGGGCGTCTTCACGTCGTCCCTCTTTTGTCCGGACGTCTGGCGCGCTGAATGTGAGGACGGTGATTTATGGCTGATCTGAAAGAGCTGCAGCAGAGAAGACGGCTTCCTGTCCCCGTTTCCCTCAAAGCGCCACAATCCTCTTTGCTCCCAAAATCTGGGTTAAATGCAAATTGATCCAAGCGATACAAAACAATAATTACCATCCGACTTACGGGTGCGTGCAGCAGACCAGAAGAGAATTCGATAAGACCTGGATGTGTCTGTGTTTCAGTCATTAACAGCGACACAAGGGACACGGCATCCGCGGGGACGGCTGGTGTTTTAACCTTGCAGTTTCCCCGCGGACAGATACGGGGAGATAAGTCCAGGGTTAGTCCCATGTGTGGTGACGAGGGTCATCGACGCTGCCGTGTCGCAGCATTTAGTGGAACTGATCTGGAGGCTGCAGTTAACAGAGACTTTGATTAAACCGTTAGAGCAGATGACACTTTAGAGTTTAAGATGAGGTCAACTTCAGGAAGAGCGTTCGCTCACACCTCACTGAGTGATGGAGGAGCAAAGATTGCTTCAAGTAGAGCTGAGCGATTTTATCGATTCTGCAATAAATATCAATATTTTATTGAGTATCGAGTAGGGATGCACGATAACTGTTTTTTTTTTTAAACTGATACCGATAACCGATAATTTTCAGCTCCTAAAGGCCGATAACCGATAACACACACATATACCTAAGATCATTACATCAATCCTATGAACAAAATCAAAAATATTTTTGACTTTTTAAATGAACAGATATTTATTTTTTCCAATGAAAAACTACCAGCAAACCTCTTAAACATTTTCATAAAGCTATCAAACAAACCTATTTGATATCTCACATTAACTTAAATAAGGTTCATTACTGACTGATATAAAAAATAAAGGCTCCTTGAACTGATGGAAATACATGAATCAGAATTACTAACTGAAAAAGATTAACATTTAAAGGATTTTGACTTGTGGTTCCATTTAAATTAATACCTTTAATTAAAGTAAATGAGGTTCAATAATTTTTATTTTTTAATCTCATGGAAACTTTTGATGAGAGGAATGAGGGAGAGGAGAGGGGAGCACGTTAGCATTGGCTTCCGTTAGCTCACGTTAGCGTGATTTCAAAACTCCATGGAAGCAACTGTTATGTTGTAGGTGGCCGTATTACGTATTAATTATTCCATCCAATAGGCTCCAAAAAGTCAGGTGATTGTGTCTTGCGCTATGTTGCGCCGTTAGCTATAGGTTTTACAACAACAAGCATGGAGCGCGAACTGAAAGAGAAACTACGTGACGGTGAATATGCCGAGGAAAAAGCAACGGGGAAGAGTGCGGTGTGGACGTCCTTTGTTGTATTCGCCGATTGTGCTGGCAACAAAGTGGGCGCAGTTAATCGCATCAAATGCAACTTGTTCCTCAAATACGACGCAGCTAAGACCTGAACGTCTGCACTTCTTAAACACCAGCGTGGATGCCAAAAGATGGCATCAAATGATCGGGTCTAAAGATGACAGGTCAGGCAAAAGTAAACAAACAAACAGTAGTTTGGTTTAGCCAATGTCAGGACTCTGGGCAGTTTAATTAATTACTCATTAACGTGGCGCATTTGTCAAGAAACAATCGTGTTGCTGTAGTGTGTTTTTACCGGTTTGCCCGGCAGCAACGGATCACCAACATGTTAACGCTGGATGAGAGCCTACACCGGTCAGGACGTATTGTGAACATATCCTATTAGCGTTAGCAGTTGCTAACAGATTGCCAACATTTTAACGTTGGATGAGAGCCTACACCGGTCAGGACGTATTGTGAACATATACTATTAGCGTTAGCAGTTGCTAACAGATTGCCAACATTTTAACGTTGGATGAGAGCCTACACCGGTCAGGACGTATTGTGAACATATCCTATTAGCGTTAGCAGTTGCTAACAGATTGCCAACATGTTAACGTTGGATGACAGCCTACACCGGTCAGGACGTATTGTGAACATATCCTATTAGCGTTAGCAGTTGCTGACAGATCGCCAACATGTTAACGTTGGATGAGAGCCTACACCGGTCAGGACATATTGTGAACATATCCTATTAGCGTTAGCAGTTGCTAACAGATCGCCAACATGTTAACGTTGGATGAGAGCCTACACCGGTCAGGACGTATTGTGAACATATCCTATTAGAGTTAGCAGTTGCTACCAATAGCATCTGTATCCACAAAGAAAATAACGACATGGATTTATTGTTGTTTACATCACGTAGCCTATGTAGCAACTGAACCGGGTAGAAGAAGACAACTTTAGGTAAGAAAATCAAGTTTTATTAAACGCTAGACAACTTTAACATGAGCAACTATTGGCTGGATTGTCTCGGTTCTATTCGGGTAACTGTCGTGATCGAAAAACTAAAGACTCGGGTCAGGTCGGTTCCGGGTCCAAATATTTCGGGTCCATTCGGGTTCGTACTCCCAGACTTATGATAATAGCTCGGGTCAGGTCAGTTTTGGGTCAAATTTTTACAGGTCCATTTGGGTTCAGGTCCATGAAAGTGGACCCGTGAAGACCTCTACTCTAAGTTAAAGAGGCAGCAGTATGTGTGGAGTGTTGCTGTGTGGCTGCAGGTGTGTTGGCGTTTCAGTCTGCAGACAGTCTGCTGAGTTTCTTCTGCTTGATTTCTGAACGTGAGTTGCGCTAATTCCTGGCCCGTTGGGTTTCTGGTTCACCTCATGCTCCTCTTCCTGGACGCCTGACAGCAGGTGAGACGCAGATAAAACAGTCACACGAAGCAGGTTCCTCTTTTTCTGTCGTCCTTGACGCTGAGTTCCCTTTGCTGTAATCTGCTGACACTTTGTTTCACGGGTTGTGTTGACCTTGTCGCCACACTGTTGCTTCTCCTTCCATTTCTGAGAACACACACAGACACACACACACACACACACACACACACACTTCTCCTTCTGTCACACTTCCCACTTGTGAGCCTCCTCCTCACATTCTGGACATTCGTGTCTTCGTGACTGTTTGCTGTTGTTGGCCTGAAAAACTTTTAGCCCCAAAATGTCTACTTTCAGGAAGTTGAACGCAGTTTCTCTCTCAGAGGGCTCTCTTCGAGTCCGTCTGTGGTTTCGAAAGACTTTCATCAGCTCTGTTGAAATGCTGCTTCATGCCGGAGGCTGAAGTTTTCAGAGTAACGGCCCTTCGGCGAAGCATCGAGGCGACGTGGAGCCCGACTTTGATCACAGCTGCCATGTGACGTGGGCGCGGCTCCGCCTGTTCTCTCTGGTTTGACACGGTCGCGGCGGGACGGGGACGGCGAGGCGGGTCAGAGGACGAGGACAAACAGAGAAAGCGTTTGAACCTGGAAAAACAAAGTTACTTTAATGAATGACAGTAGCAAGAGGATGGACTGGTTGGTTTCATTAAATTGCAAATAAGATGCGATCTGATCTTCGTCTAAGTCACAATAACAGACACTGATAACACAGAGATAATTATAGAAGTCTGCAAGTCTTTACTGAACACGCCTCAGGTTGTCGTATATGGAGCCCCGTTTGGGTCTTAATTCAATGAATAAATGAGTCTATTATTATGAAATACAGGCATTTATTATTATGAAATATTTCCCATTATTATGAAATGCATGTTTATTATTATTAAATATGTCCCATTATTATGATAATGGTTTTGTTTTTCAGAAGAATAATTTGTGTGTCAATCACAGCAGAGAGGGCAGAGCCATTTATGTGATTGGATGCTCTTTCACAGTGAATATTGATTGTGGGCGAGAGAGATATTGTTTGCTAACCCGGTCATGGTTTCCCGTAGCTCAGTTCAAGCTGCCGTAGCTACAATCGGACTAGGAGCGCACCTTGATGATGCCACGGCCCGCTGCTAACGGGACCTCACGGCCAAAACTAGTCGATGTCAGAGCGTAGAATGGAGAAGGATCAGCCAATGAGCGTGCAGGTCAACCACTGGTCCCGCCCACTGGCAAAATGTCATTATTATATAAAAGCCCATTCTTATGAAAAATGAAGCAATTATGTAAAAACTCATTCTTAGATTTTTAAAAAAGCCATTCTGAAATAAACTATTATGCATTAAACTAAGATTAATGATAATAAAATATATTTTTATGATAATTACACATTTTTTCATAATAATGGGAAATATTTCATAATAATGGATACATATTTTATAATAATAAACACCTGTATTTCATAATAATAGACTCATTTATTCATTGAATTATGACCCAAACGGGGCTCCGTAGTCGTAGTGGTGTTAAAGTGCTTTGAAACAAAAATAAATAAAAGCGAGAACAGGAAAGTGTCTTTCCTCCTCATTTGTGTTTTCTTCTCTTTTTCTGCCTTGTATCCGTCTACTGGTGCTGCTGTGGTGGCGCTGATGTTGATGCTGATGACATCATTTCATGGTGTATTCTCATTGGCTGTTCAGCTGACAGAGATGGTTCCTGACACTGATTGACGTCTGTCGTAGCCTGTCTTTGATCGCAGGGCGGCTCTATCTTTCATCTTCGTTCCTGGATGTATCGTTTCTTTGCAACGACGGCCAATATTCCCCGCGATTGCGCATCTCCCACCTCAGACAACAGATGTTGTCCAGTGTGAACATCAAAGGTCATCTCTGTGAGGATAAGGTCTGGACGCCGGCGGATCTTCTTCTTCTAAAATCGTCCTGCGATGGATTCACTTCCGTGTTTAAACTCGTTAGCGGTGCACACGTAGCGCTGAGTACTCTTTTAGTTTTTATCAGTCAACTAAACAGTTTCCCAGCAGCCCTTCAGACTGCCAAGCTGCGCTTTACTGGACGTCAGGATTGTTCTTGTGGTAGATTAGAAGGGGTGTGGAAAAAAAATCAATTTGGCGATATATCGCGATTTTTCGGCCACCCGATATAATATCGATTTTTCAGCTTCTAATATCGATTTTTTAAGGAAAAATTATTCATTCACTCAAATGTGCAAAAACACTAATAATCAATAAATAGGTTGTTTTGAAGCAAATAGTTTCAACTCAATTTGTCCTCTGAATGATCAATATCATCTGATAAACATATACAGCAACTTCATTTTTCATCTCTACTTTTAATTTTGATATTAACTGGATAGAATATCACAATATATCGTAATATCGTGATATCCTGATAATATCATATCGTGACCCAAGTATCACGATACGCATCGTATTGCGAGGTCCTTGCCAATACCAATTCCTCCTTGGTGGACGACCTGCCCGTTCAATGACTCTAGTTCAGGATTTCATGAGTCCTTATTACATTTATCGATGTCTGATTAATGTTTTCATTTCCTGTCGATGCTACTGGATCGTTCATCTTTAAATCTACGTATTGATGTTAGGGATCGAACGGTTACCGGTATTACGGTAAAACGCGGTAAAATTTTACGCGATAACGATTACCGTTTATGTTTGACTTCATCTCATTATCGCGGTTGATTACCGAGATATGTAATATCAGCCTCATTCAAGTCTTGTAGCATGTAGCATGTAGCATCGGCAATAACTTGTGATAGCGCGCAGGACATTTACCAACCCACTAAAAGGACGAAATCTGAGGTCGGGACATTATTTTAAATTTTTTAAAAAATGCAGAGAGACAACTGGTGGAGGACAATGATCCTGTCTGCAGAGCACTTGTTTACATTTTATTGTAATTTGTATAAGCAACTTGAAGGAGCTAAGGCTAATGCTTCAAGCTACTGAGATGTTTGACCAAGAGTAACCTGGTCGACGCGCTTCGCTAACTTGCATTTAAACGTTACCGTTGCGTGTTGATCAAAAAAATGACCGGAACGATGTTCTTCTGATCTTCCATTAACTGATCTGACAACCATAACGCCGGCAGTTAGCACCACAGCTGTCAAAAACCTTTTACCCTTCCGAGTCCAACAGCTAACCAATAACAGGCAGCTACCTTTATACCTGACCCTCAGGTAACAACACAGCGACACCCACAGACACACAGAGTGAACTACAATTCACAACAACATATTTGGCTCCTTTACAACTGTTTCTTTATTTGCACATTTATATGTATTTAATGTTCAGCTTAAAGTCCAAAGTTTATTTCATTTGAACTATAATTTTTGTTTCTGATAATTGTTTGCATATTTTGACCTACTATGGTTGTTAAAGTGTTTATTTAAATTTGCACAAGACAAATAACCTTTGTTCCTGTTATTTATTTTGTTCATTTAAAATAAAACCTCTTTCTGTGCCAGTTGTTTGCCCTTTTAAAGTGAAAATTTAATTTCAATAAAAATTTCGGCTTCTGATGGTTTAGTATGACAAGAAAATCTTATGTGAAAATATTTAAATGTATGTGTTTTTTGGACATTTGTACAGCAATGAAGAATACCACGATAATATCGTAAACCGTGATAATATCGTAAACCGTGATAATATTGTAAACCACGATAATATCGTAAACCGTGATAATTTGTTCACTATAATCGAGATTATACTCGGCGTTGTGTCGTTGGAGTCATCTGGACGTCCACTTTTAGAAAGATTTGCCGCAGAACGACAGAAGCGCTTTATCTCTCCATCCATGTCAGTTTTCCAGCAGCATCGTTGTAGCTTTTTAAAATAGTTTTTCGGTGACGTTTCAGATTTTCTGCGTTTCACTGAAAGCTCACATTGAATGTTGGTGACTCATCCTGCGCTCCGGGGGCAAAGTCGGGTTCTGATTTCCAGTGAAATCATTTCATCGCCGTGGCAGGCTGGTGGGCGTGGCCTCTTTAGATCCAGCTTCTGCAGAAATGTGCAGCAGGAAGCAGCACGGCGCTCGCTGTCTGGACTGATGGAGACAGATGAAGCTGTTCATGGACGTGAAGAAGTGGGTGTTGGTGCTGACAAACAAGACAAACACGCTCTTCTTCCTCTTCTTCTTCTTTCCCAGTTTCATTGTAGCCAGCACTCGGCGTTTCCAGCGAACGGAGCTCATTTTGTTTGGAGGAGCTCTCAGAACCTCTTCACATTGTTGCTGCCAAATACACCCTCTCCTTCCTCTCCGCCCTCTAATTTATCGCAGCGCCGTCTCACTCTCGGGACGTGAGGGAAAGAAAGTGAGACAGAGTCGAGTCTGACGACGTCAAACAAACGAGGCTGCTTCGCTTTAATTGGTTGAGAGGCTGTGGGGTAAAGAGTTTTTATTTTTCAAGAGCGGTGATAGCGTGGCTGGAGGAGATTAAGAACATCCCCTGGAGCTCTGACCGCAGCGGGACCCCCCCCACCACCATCACCACCACCAACCACAAAAAAAAAAAACCAAAAAAAACACACCCCAAAACAAAAAAACCAAAAAACCACAAACAAAACCATCACCACACCCACCATACCAACACCACCACCAAACCACCACCACCAACCAACCATCTCCACCATCTCCACCACCACCACCACCATCACCACCACCACCCCCTACCATCTCCAACCACCATCACCACCATCACCAACCACCCCCACCAGCCCCATCTCCACCACACCACCACCAACCACCCACCACCACCACCAACCACCACCACCCCCAACACCACCAACCACACCAAACCAGCACCCCACCCCCACCATCTCCCACCACCACCACCACCACCCCCCACCACCACCACCATCCCACCACCACCACCACCCACCACCACCCCCCACACCACTCACCCCCACCCACCACCACCACACACCCCACCACCCCCCCCATCTCCACCAACCCCACTCCACCACCACCACCACCACTACCATCCTCCAACCACCATCCACCACACACACACCACCACCCCCTACCATCTCCACCATCTCCACCACCACCACCACCACCACCCCCTACCATCTCCACCATCACCACCACCACCCCCTACCATCTCCACCCCACCACCACCACCACATCACCACCACCCCCTACCATCTCCACCACCATCACCACCATCACCTAGAATGGTTCTAGAATGGTACTGAGATGGTCCTAGAATGGTTCTATAATGGTACTGAGATGGTCCTGAAATAGTCCTGGAATGATCCTGGAATGGTCCTGGGATGGTTCTGGAATGGTCCTGAAATAGTCCTAGAAAGGTCCTAGAATGGTCCTGGGATGGTCCTGAAATAGTCCTGAAAAATGGTCCTGGTATGCTGATTGAATCGTCCTGGGATGGTTCTGGAATGGTCCTGGAATGGTCCTTGAAAGGTCCTGGGATGGTTCTAGAATGGTCCTGGGATGGTTCTGGAATGGTCCTGAAATAGTCCTGGAATGGTCCTGGGATGGATCTAGAATGGCCCTGAAATAGTCCTGGAATGGTCCTGGGATGGTTCTGAATGGTCCTGAAATAGTCCTGGAATGATCCTGGAATGGTCCTGGGATGGTTCTGGAATGGTCCTGAAATAGTCCTGGAAAGGTCCTAGAATGGTCCTGGGATGGTCCTGAAATAGTCCTGAAAAATGGTCCTGGAATGCTGATTGAATCGTCCTGGGATGGTTCTGAAATGGTCCTGGAATGGTCCTTGAAAGGTCCTGGGATGGTTCTAGAATGGTACTGGGATGATCCTGAAATAGTCCTGGAATTGTCCTGGAATGCTCCTTGAATGGTCCTGGAATGTCCTGGGATGGTTCTGGAATGGTCCTGGAATAGTCCTGAAATAGTCCTGGAAAGGTCCTGGATTGGTCCTGGAATAGTCCTGGAATGCTCCTTGAATGGTCCTGGGATGATCCTGAAATCCTGAAATCGTCCTGGAATGGTCCTGGAATGATCCTTAAATAATTCTGGAATGGTCCTGGAATGATCCTAGAATGCTCCTGGAATAGTCCTAGAATAGTCCTTGGATGGTCCTGGAAAGGTCCTGAATAGTTCTGGGGTGGTCCTGGAATGCTCATTGAATGGTCCTGGAATGGTCCTGGGCTGAACGTGTCTGAACCAGAGGACCCGGCTGCTGCAGCAGCTGGAGGACATCTGGCTGTTCATCCTCTGGTTAGCAGCCTTCATCCAGCTGCTCAGCCATCCTCTTCATCACAAAAGGAAGCTATTGAGGCTAACACCAAACCCCCATTCAGCCCCCCCTTATGTAAAAATAAAAAAAACTACTCCTAGAAACCATACAAATAATATAAAGAACTGTGTATATTATGTAAAGATTTATAGATAATAATGAAGATTGACTCTCTTCGTCGGACCCTAGTGGTTGTTAGGTGAACTGCGTTTTTTTCCAGACTAGCCAGCGAGATGTAGATCTGCTGCAGCTCAGTAGTTGGACATTTAAGTTTTGTCTTTTCTTAAATGTGAGTTTGGATTAGAAAATAAAATGACTGATACTGATCCTGAATATCGGTCCTGATAATCTGTGTGTTGAGCTCCGCTGTGCTTGTTGAGTGTGTTTCCAGTGTGTGTGTGTGTATCAGTGTGTTAGTGTGCGTGTGTTGGGTGTGTGTATCAGTGTGTTAGTGTGTGTGTTTAACAGTGTGTGTGTGTTGGGTGTGTGTATCAGTGTGTTAGTGTGTGTGTTTAACAGTGTGTGTGTGTTGGGTGTGTGTATCGGTGTGTTAGTGTGTGTGTGTATCAGTGTGCTGGTGTGTGTTGGGTGTGAGCTACAGTCTAAAGCTGGAGCGATGGCAGCATGAGTCAGGAATGAACGACGATGAAGACGACTTTCTATTTCAGTCAGTCTGTCAGACGTCTGCTAATCGCACACACGCACACACATGCGCGCGCACGCACACACCTGGAGGATGAGGGGAGATCAGCGGCGTGGCGGCGGGTTTCTGCATTTTTCTGTGATGGTGATGTCACCCAGTGATGTCACGCAGACATCACTAACCCTAACCCTAACTCTCGCGTCTGTCTGAGGCGAACGGGCGGCAGCTCCGTACAGGGAGGCGGCAGCTGACCCCGGTGTCGAGTTTCGCGGTGACATCACAGCGCCGTTGCTGCCTTTGAACTTTCTTTCAAGTCTGATGGTGGTTTGTGGGGCTGAAACATGGCGGCAGGTGTGTGATGAAGTCGCTCGCTCGAGTCTCTCAGCTCTGAGTTGATCAGAGTTCAGGTGGGGGCCCCCAGGGGCCACCTCACCCCCCCCTGCAGACTCCCCACAGAAGACACAAGTCCTTTTTTTGTTTGTTTGTTTTATCTCTGATCAGGTAAAAGAGGGGAACCGGTTGTGAAATGGTTTTTCAGGAAGTCAGAGCGGCGCTCGTCTGCTCCGTTGTCACGTGAACACAAATGTGACGCCACAGAGCCGTGGAGCGCCGCGCTGATCAGAGAGCAGCTGCAGGATCGCGGGTGAGGCTGCAGCTGTGACGAGCCTCAAAGAAAAACATCGTGCCTGAAGCTGGTTGGTCGAACGGGGTCACGTGATACAGGGGAATTTACGTTACACCTTGAATGCAGCATGCAGTTCAGTGCGGTGATAAAAACAAACAAACATGGCAGCGATTATCTGGAACTTCTTTAAATGATTTTTGTTCATAGTATTGATGTAATGATCTTAGGTATATGTGTGTGTTATCGGTTATCGGTATCGGTTTTAAAAAACCGTTATCGTGCATCCCTACGACTGAGCCACGCCGCTCATCCCTTTCCGTACACGTGTCACCTTTGAGGGTTCTAGCGTCCGTCACGTGACGGTGATCAGATTCGGCACCTGGCGCGCCGTCCCAACGGCGATCTGCGATCCGGTTGGTCGACGGCCTGGCAGGGAGCGGCGGTGGCGGCCGCTCGTTCATTTGGCTGTAAAAGTCGGAGCCCGGGGCCCGAACACTTGTCACTTCCTGTCACCTCAGCGGGGAAGAGAAGTTGTGGGGGGGGTAGGAGGGTTGATCGTTCCCAGGTCACATGACACGTGAACACATCTGTCAGTCCAAAGGTGCAACCGCGAGCACTTAGCAACTCCAATGACACCTCACTTCCTGTCCGCCCTTCACCCCTGATTACACCCCCCCATCCCTCCCCACACACCCACCCACTCATTGACTCAGGGGGGGGGGGCATCTCCACCTCCAGGCTGCTTATTAACCTAAAAAAAAACCCTGCCTTCTGATTGGCTGTCGGGCACATGATGAACAAAGCTGGAAGGTCTCCCTTGTGAAGATGCAGTCAACTGTCACCTGATTGATTAAGTTAGCGGAGCTTTTCACGACTGACCTGACAATTATTTTATTTTGATACGTTCCCTGCAGCTTCACATGTGATTAGAGGACTCGCACTTGCTCGTAATGGGATGTACTGCCTTCAGTCCTCACGACTTAGACCCAGCAAGGTTCTGGAAACGCTCCTCTGAGATCTGGGTCCACACTGAGAAGACGATGCCACGCAGTTTCTGCAGGTTTGTCAGCTGCAGGTCCGTGATCCAAACCTGTAATCTGGCCAGCCATCCTAAAGTAGGGGTGTGAAAAAAAATCGATTTGGCAATATATCGCGATCTTCAGCCACCCAATAAAATATTTTTCAGCTCCTAATATCAATTTTTTGTTTTTTTTCAAAAACACTAATAATCAATAAATAGGTTGTTTTGAAGCAAATAGTTTTGACTCAATTTGTCCTCTGAATGATCAATATCATCTGATGAACATATACAGCAACTTGATTTTTCATCTGTACTTTTAATTTTGATATTAACTGGGTAGAATATCACAATATATCGTAATATCGCGATATCAATTTGTCCTCTGAATGATTAATATCATCTGATATTATTATTGATTGTGGTTTCTTGTGGGTTTTTGTAGTAGTTAGTGAGGTAATGACTAAATGCTGATCCCCACATGTGTCTTTGTTGTCAGTTGGGTCTTTAATGCTGCTTTAATGCTGCTGAGACACACAGGTCTCATCCAAAGCTAACTTTGTCTTGAGTTGTTGGTCTAAAAACAAGCTAATAGCCAGATTTGTCACAACGTTGGCACGAACAGCTCTGTGAGCTGCTACTGGTCCACCAATGGACAGTTTGGCCAAACCACATGACACTGACACAGAGTCAACCTCCAGTGTCCGTCGGCTGCTTCATAGGTGTCCTCTGGTTTGCTAGGTGTTTGTTTCTGACCCATCGGTTTCGGCGTCAGCTGTCAGGAAGTCTCCAACGGTGACTCCGTGTGACCTGAGAAACTGCTGACCGCGGAGCTTTCCTTCGTCTTCTGCTGGCGTCCGGCTGCAGGTTGTGGTGGACGGAGGTCTTATGAGTCAACATTTAAGTAACTCCATCAGCACTTTCGCTTCCGCAAACGGTTCCAGGAACAGATCAAAATACCTCCGAGGACCAGTCAGAAGTGAAGCAATACCTGCCGCAGAGCTCGTCTCCGGTTTATTTGGGTGTGTTTGAGGTTACGGTTGCTGTCTCGTTGCTACCACACGCTGTGGTGAGACACGCCTACAACTTTGATTTAGTGTTTAGACATTTTTCTGTCCAAAAACCCGTCTCGGTACAATCTGGATCAGCTTTTGGTTGGCATTTGTGAACATCGACTGTATTTCTACTCTCCTCATGGCTTGTCTTCTCCTGATCCTCGAGACCTTTATGATGGAGATCCACCGGTCGTCCACGATGCCAGGAATCCTTCATCTCAGCAGCTCTGAATAGCGATACACTAATCTATACACTAAGGGCCTGATTTACTAAGATCCTAAATAAAGAGTACTAAATTGCGTGTGCACTGAAAAAGTTTGCGCGTGCTGTTGTTGTGTGTTTTGCGGGTGATCAACTAAGAATGCTCGCGCAAATGATAACAGGTGCAAACCGCAGTATTTAAATGAGGTGTTGCGTGTCTTACGGTTTGCGCCATGGAGAGTCTGGATGGAAAGCAGGATAGACGCAAGCGCAAAATGAAATTTGACGAGTTGGAGTTAGAGATATTAGTGGAAGAGGCAAATAAACACATTCATGAACTACAGCAAAGAAATTTAAACATTACCAAAAGAAACGCAATATGAGAGAAAATCTGCGATAGAATAAATGCAGTTGGTAAGACAAAAAGAACGGCAGATGAGGTTAAAAGAAGGTGGCAAGATATAAGGCAAAGAACTAAAGAAAAAGTGGCCTTTAATAAAACTTCGGCAAACAAGACGGGTGGTTAAGTGGCCGTTGAGAAGTTCAAGCCTCCATAACCGCGGAGCGCTGTCATTACGGAGATGCGTCTCTGCGCGCAGCTGTGGCATCAATGAGTGGAGCTGTGGCTGGAGCCGACTCGTCCTCACACACTACTCATTCGTAAAAAAAGTATATGTTTTTTCATAAAATCTATCCAACCATCCATCCATTAGCTTCCGCTTATCCGAAGTCGGGTCGCGCGGCCAGCAGCTTCAGAGGTCCAGATCCCCCGGCCGCTTCCACCAGCTCCTCTGGGAGAATCCCGAGGCGTTTTTCATAAAATGATGTGGAAATAACCCATTTTATTACAACTGAAATTGTGCTTGGGAGGAGTATTTTCACCGGACAGTTTGACCGGAGAGATTATAAAATCCCGGACTTCCGCATATTTTACCAGACAAAGTCCGGCAATTACCAGACAACGGAAACCCTGGTGCCTCCTGTGGCAACCTTTTGCTGAATAATACTCGATTTAACATTCAAATAAAATATTTCTCCTTTTGCATGTGCAAACAAATTTACACGAGTCCGAAAGACTCTCTCTGCGTATTCTTTGATTTTGGCGATGTCGCCTCCTTGCCACAATAACAGCAGCCATCGGTGCGTAATGCTGGGCAGAATAGCACCTTCCTTTCGAACGTACTAAATACAGACGTAATCACAATCCCCGCAATTACTTTCAGGGTTGGTAAATCTCATTGCGCGTGGTAAATGGACCTATTTGCATTTTCCCCTCCCAGTATTTAGCGCTTTCTGGCGGGTACGCCCCATATTGATTATTCATCAAGGAAAAAGTACTAAATGAACAGCGTGTGCTATTTTGCTCATTTGAGAGGCGCAGTCCTCTTTGCACGCTGTTAGTAAATCAGCTTGCACATTGGTTTGCGGGTGGTGTCAAGTTTGCACACGTTTTTACGCACGCAAACCTTTAGTAAATCAGGCCCTAAGCGTCCAATCATTTTTCTACCCTAGTTTTGTTGCTAAAGGGTTGATTGAGCTTTCCAGAATAAAAAAGGACCAGAATAAGGCCGCAAACGAAGAAGTCAAGGAGGCCAAGAAGGAAGAGCTCATCACTGGGAAGCAAAATGGAAGAACTTGTGCCACCGATGGGGAGGCTGCAGTAGCGTTGTGTATGTGAGACATGGCTGTGAGAGCCTGTTCTGGGCTCAGGCATCCGTCCTCCTGGATTTAGAGGCAATACAAGCAGACAAACGGCCTGAGAGGGAGTGGCAGGAGTGGTTGAAGGAGTGCTAGCAGAGCTATGTAGCAACAGATGGTGTAAACCTGGACGGGCGACGGCGAAGGAGCGTCTCTGCACCCCAGATGTTGTTTCCGTCCATGCTGACAGCTGAGAGTTCACCAGCCAGCACAGCCCGACACATCGTCGGCTCAGTTGTTGAATAGATACGTTTTATTGTTTCACTTACCAAGTCATGAAAGATAAGAAGTGGAAAAACATCGGCATCCAACCAAGCCTCTCACTTCAACTCACAGTCCTTTTCGTTTTAACTTTCTCATGTATTTTCCTCAATAATTAAAGTCTTATTCACTCCAGTTTGATCGAAAACATTTGGGTCGACAGACTTAAAGCAGAACCACCCTGCCGAGCCCGGTTCATGAAGCTAAGAGGCTAGCGGAAGGCTAGCGGAAGGCTATCGGCAGGGGCGTTTCTAGTCACCTTGGGGGCCCTACCGGCCCCAAAACACCAAGAAGATCATTCAATCCAGAAACCTTTTATTTTAAATAACAGAGGTGCACAGGGATGTAAGAAAACTTAAAATACAATATAACATAACAAACACAACTGAAACGTGCAAAGTTTGACAAAAACACAATCAAGAAAAAATATAAATCACATGACATGCAGAAAATTCAAGAAGACATATGATATCGCCCTCTTCCAAATACAAATTACTGGTTAGCTTACTGTTAATTACTGTTTAAATAAGCTAGGCTAAAGCGCAGTAAACATGTCGTGTGCAGTTGTGCTTCGTGAGACTAGACTGGGACAAAGGCAGAATATACACGTTTGAATTTAGCACTTTCCTGTTCTCTTTTTCCTTCATCTTGCTTTTTTTTTTTTTTACTTTTTGCGTATCCTGACAGATACACTCGCTTCATTTTGAGTTTGAAGTACTGAAGAAAGCCGGCCACGGGCAGTCGGGGCCCCATTAGGGGGGGTTCCAAACATGTCGCTGCAGTGTCTATGGAGGTTTCAGGTTGTGTCATTGATATGGGTCGATATTGGCCGTGTCTTGGGGGTCCCTTAACACACTAGGCAGTGACAGCTATTGGGGGCCCTATGTGGGGGGTTTCCAACGTATCGTCGTTACAGTGTCTAAAGCAGTTCAGTCATTTTGTCATTGACAAAAGGACCAATGTCAGCACTGTCCTGGGGCCCCTTCCAGCTCGGGGCCCTAGGCAGTTTCCTAGTATGCCTACCCTATAGCGGCGTCTCTGGCTATCAGGCGCGCGGCCTGCAGCCTCTGCTATCCTTCATCGTTGAAGGAAAACTGGACGTTGAAGATGGCATAAAAAAAAATATAAACCTGAATCTCGACTCAAAGAACAAGACGTCTGCTGTTCGAACACCTGCGGTCATGAATTATTTGTTACCGGTGCTCATCAGAGGGATTCAATAGTACTCCTCTTCCTCCTTTTCTCCTTTTGTGAAGATTCATCCTCCACCTGGGAAGATGAATAATGGAGATATTTTTGATCTCTCCTCCCAGAAAGGCTGCAGGATGCCTCACAGTTCGGATCCATTATTCACTTCCAAAGCCTGACTTTCTCTTAAGGTGATCTAAATTTTTATGGAGGGGGGTTGTGTATCCCCCCCCCCACCCCCCCCCCCCCCCCCCCCCCCCCCCCCCCCCCCACCCCCCCCCCCCCCCCCCCCCCCCCCCCCCCCCCCCCCCCCCAAGCAGCTGCTGCCTCAGATGATGATTAATTGAAAGCATGTAGAACAAGATCCCGAGTTCAAAAAAACTAAAAGAAAAACTAAATAAAAGGAGAATATTAGAGTTTTCAGTGTCAAGCAGCAGCTCCGTGCAGCTTCAGCTTCAACAGAAGTGAAGAGCCGTTCACACCTCTGACCTCCTTCTCCTCACCCTGAAGCACACGCACACCAGTGTGAAGGCTGTTTCCATATCAGCACGTCACGCCTTATCAGAGCGCAGCAGCAGCCTCTTCTCCTGTGTTTGTCTAATCAGGCGACGCACCGTGCTGAGGTGAGGCCGTAACCGCCGCTCTGCTGCTGATAGGGCTAACGTTACACTCTCAGGTCTGCAGGCCTCCTCCACAACCGCCGCCGCTCGCCGCCGCTCCCTCAAGGCCTCGGCTGGGCCGCGCAGTCGTTGAAATCACCTCGGTGGGTCCGAGGAGTCTGCGAGGAGCAGAAGGAGCTGATAAAGTTGCTTGTTTGGGTCTTGTTCCTCCAGGTTTAGTTTCTAGGTAGGAGCTGTGCTTGTTGCAGCGCCACCTGCTGACCAAACTGCACAGATGCACGCGTGAGACCACTTCAGCCGGCCTCTACTAAACCCTGTAGACCAGGGGTGTCACTGAGGGCCACATCAGCATCATGGTGGCCCTCGAAGGGCCAGAAAACAAAGCCATATGTTGATCTTGTTGGATAAATTTAGCATACTTAGCTCCGTGTTTGCTGTCAAAATGCCGCCTGACACCGCCTCATAACACGAAAGACATACTGTTTTTTCACCTTGAGATACAAACTTGTATTCGTTTTCCCGCCGTTTATGAAACTGTCTTCCTTATGCATCAAGTTTTCTTTTCTTGGACATGTTGGGGTTAGTTTGTAGAGGTTTTTCTTAAGTCCATCAGTTCTGAAAATCGTCTTGATGTCCCGTTAATGGTGATATACTGTTATCGTTGTGGGTAATGACAAAATGCATTGTGGGAGATGTAGTTTATTGTCAATATGCGCTTTAAAGCGGTGTAAACTTATATTAAGTCTATTAATATTGGTTTAATGTGCAAGCCGATAGTGCACAAGCTCTCGAGGGCCACATAAAATGATGTGGCGGGCCACATTTGGCCCGCGGGCCTTGTGTTTGACACATGTGCTGTAGAGGAAAAAAAAAAATCTCAGGAATTTCAAAGCATTTCTACAGATTATGTTTTTTGTGGTTCTTCACCCAGTAAAGCAGCCCGGCCAGTCGTGCAAACTGGTTTTTGTGAACGTTCTCCCTTGTGAAGTGCATGGGAAACCCCTCGTGTTTGCAGCCACTTCCATAAGTACAGAAGGTACCAAACCAGGGGGAGGTTGGCATATGTCCTGGAGTGGGTGAAAACTGAATCCATGATTAATACTAATGTTTTACCTGACAGCAGCAGCAGCTCTGACTGCTTTATATCAGACTGAAACACTAATCTGCTCCTCTGCTGAAACACATCAGAAAAAGAGGAAAGTAGACACAAAACATTACGATTATGTAGAGGTATGTAGAGGAGTTCATGGTTCACCGGCTACGAGGTGTCCAGGTCCTCTGCAGAACAACCCCCAACCATCACTCCTCCACCGCCGTGCTTGACAGTGTGTTTGGTTTCTGGGCATCGAGGCCAAACGGCTCTGCTTTAGTCTCATCCATAGACTGGTGTGCAGCAATAACTGCTCCTCTAAAGGTCGTCGCTGACCTCTTTCCCTCTTGGCATTGTGTTAGCCCACACCTGCGCGCTCCGGACCAGCAGGTCTTGGAGGTCCACCCACCTGCTTGCAGCTCAACCTCTTGAGTCCCCTGGAAGCAGTCAGTTGATGCTGACTGTCTCCCACCTGATTTAGTTTCCGCTGGCTTTGGTTTTTTTTTTGTTGTTGTTTTTTCCATAAACGAGTGACGGAGCAGGGAAGAACAACGTGGGTGTCGGTGGTCTGAAGCTGCATTTGCGTAACGCTTCGAGCCCACGGCGATCAGATGAGCGGCGCTGCGTCTTTAAGGGTTTGAGGCGGCGAGCGCCGACTGTTGCACATGACTGAGAGACGTCCAGGTCTGTATGGAGCCCCATTTAGGTCATAATTCAATGAATAAATGAGTTTATTATTATGAAATACAGGCATTTATTATCATGAAATATTTCCCATTATTATGATAATGGATTCGTTTTTCATAAGAATGATTTGTGTGTCAATCACAGCAGAGAGGGCGGAGCCATTTATGTGATTGGCTGCTCTTTCATTCAGGCATAAGCAACAGAACAGTGAATATCGATAGTGGGCGAGAGGTGCAATGTATATACTCCAGGCCAGTAGGTGGCAGAATGCACCTCAGTTTACGGTTAAAAGTTGACATCGACTAAGAAACGTAGCGCGAAATGTAGGGAAAACTTGATTTTGACGGCACGACGACAGGAGAAAGATCCTTTTCTGACTTACTCCGAGAGGTAGCCAACAGGCTCGATGCGAGTCCCCCACCAACTGTATGGAGAAGGATCAGCCAATTAGCGTGCAGGTCAACCACTGGCCCCGCCCACTGGCAAAATGTCATTATTATGTAAAAGCTCATTGGCCACTGTTACATGATGTTTTTTAATTCAGAATTAATTCTTCCGAATTAAATAATTCAGAATTAAACTATGTTCCTTCGAGTTTACATGGAAATAGTAATTCCGAATTGAGGTTTACATGGAAAGGGGGGCGGACGTCTTTATGTATTTACGTCTACCAAAAGAAAAAAACTTACTCGATTAGCAACATGGAGGACTATATTATTAGCATCCTTTTTTGATTTTTTTGATTTTTTATTTTTGAAGCAGCAGCACGACAACATCACGTCGATGATTTTCTTTCGAAAACAAGCCCAGCGCGGAATATAAGCGTCATCGCGACAGACGGGCAAGAGAACGAGCATGCGCAGAAAGACAGGAATTAATTTAAAGCTGAATGACCGCGGAATTATTCTATTTGGATTTAAAATCAGAATAAACCAGCCACTTACTTTGGAATTAAGTTTAATTCGGAATGGACATTTTCATTCAGAATTAGGTGTTTACATGGTAATTTTTAATCATTTAAAATCAGATTTAATTTTAATTCTGAATTAAAGAGGAATTAAACTTCCCATGTAAACGCACTAATTCTTATGAAAAACGAAGCCATTATGTAAAAACACATTCTTAGATTTAAAAAAGGCCATTCTGAAATAAACTATTATGCTTTAAACTAAGATTGAATAATAATAAAAAAATATATTTCATAATAATAAACATGTATTTCATAATAATAGACTCATTTATTCATTGAATTATGACCCAAACAGGGCTCCGTAGGTCTGCAGTGACATTTTTGTTGGTATTTTGTTGCAGGGGAGAGGGAAAAAAAAAACCCTCCTGATCTTCTCTGTCTGTCTGTGTGGTTGGTGTTTGCACCCTCCTCCCCCCCCTCCTCCCCCTCCCTCCTCCCCCGTCACTGCGAGGGGTGAATTACAGAGCGACTCTCCTGTTTTGTCTCCGAGCGCTCGGCCTCATGGGGAACGCTGGGATGTGGTGACTGTAATTACACAACGGGCTGCCAACAGGTCGGCCATGGAAAGTCTCCCTCAGCCCCGCCCCCACCCCCCCCACCCCCACCCCCCCTCCGTCACCGCTGTCTTTTAGGGATTTGCTCCATTCTTAGACGCTCCGTCCGCAGAGGCGCATACCTCAGAAATGAGCAGCTTCCCTTGCCAGGTCTGGTCCGACGGCCGAACCCTGAGAGTCGCAGCTCCTCTTCATCACTCTGCTCCTCTTTAATTCTCACACTCTGTGTTTCTGAGGTTTGGATGTCGTCGGCTCGTAGGCCCTTTTGTGTTCCCGCCAGCTTCAGAAGGCCTTTGAACGGGAGCTGGACGGAGCCTCTGGAGCTGATTTATTTAGGGGTTTCCAGTCAGCTCCCAGTTCCAGCACTCGTATTAACGTGAAACAGTCAGACGTGAGCGTGAAACCTGTGGACGGGGCTCGATCTTCCGTCCGCACGCAGACAGCTCAGTAAATTCCTCCTCGTCTCCCGTCTCAGCGCCGTGGTAACGGCTCGGTCTACTTCCTGCTCGAATGAGTCATGTGATCGGGGGACAGCGCCGTCCCCGAGGAGTCTGACAGGAAACAGCGGGAACGAGCAGAGACTGAAATATTCACTGTGGCTCGGCTCATCACGGAGCAGCAGGAGGATTTATGAGCTGACGCCGAGATCAGATCGTTCACGGTTGTTGTCAGTCACACCTGCAGAGGCGGAGCCAAGGGAGGAGCTACGGGCTGACCCAAGGAAAAAAAAAAACTTGAAACTTTTACGTTTGTGTCAAAAGAGGACAGACGAGACGTTCAGCTGTCCGATGGTCTGGTGCCACCGCGGGACACCGGATAGCATCAATACGGTGAACTACCGGAATCAACGCACCCGTAGAACGCGAACAGATCGCCAGAACACGTCCAGGTGGGTTCTGGACAGGAACTCCAGGTGGAAAGACCCGATGACCACTGAATCATGACTGAAGTCTAATGGTGCTGAAATCTGTACCTTTGATAGGGGTGTGAAAAAAAAACGATTTGGCAATATATCGCGATTTTCGGCCGCCCAATATAATATCGATTTTTCAGCTCCTAATATCGATTCTTTAGGAAAATCTTATTCTATTCATTTTATATCATTTATTTATTAAATGTGCAAAACACTAATAATAAATGATGATCAATATCATCTGATGAACATATACAGCAACTTGATTTTTCATCTCTACTTTTAATTTTGATATTAACTGGGTAGAATATCGCAATATATCGTGATATCGTGATATTGTGATAATATCATAATATTTTTAAAAACCTAAACCAGTAAATCATGACTGATGTCTAATGGTGCTGAAATCTGTACCTTTGATAGGGGTGTGAAAAAAAATCGATTTGGCGATATATTGCGATTTTCGGCCGCCCAATATATATAAATCCATCTATATATGACAATATCAAATTGTCAGCTTCTAATATCAATTTTTTAGGAAAATGTTATTCTATTTATTTTATTTCATTCATTTACTTAAATGTGCAAAACACTAATAATAAATGATAAATAGGTTGTTTTGAAGCAAATAGTTTTGACTCAATTTGTCCTCTGAATGATCAATATCATCTGATGAACATATACAGCAACTTGATTTTTCATCACTACTTTTAATTTTGATATTAACTGGGTAAGATATCGCAATATATCGTGATATCGTAATATCAATTTGTCTTCTGAATGATCAATATCATCTGATGAACATATACAGCAACTTGATTTTTCATCTCTAACTTTAATTTTGTTATTAACTCGGTAGAATATCGCAATATATCGTGATATCGCGATATCAATTTGTCCTCTGAATGATCAATATCATCTGATGAACATATACAGCAACTTGATTTTTCATCTCACCTTTTCATCTCAACTTTTAATATCATATCATGACCCAAGTATGATGATACATATCATATTGCGAGGTCCTTGCCAATACTCACCTGTAATGAACACGTACAGTAAGTAGAGTAATAATGAAATAAAATAAAATAAATAATCAACACTGGCAAGTTTCCGATGGTTTCAATTAATTTTACTATAAAGTTAAGAATTACTGATAGAGGAACAACCACCAGAACATCTGTGACTACAAACTTAAAGGACCACTTAAAAAAAAAACATCATCCTGCTGATCACACTCGATGCTAAGATGCTAACAGGCTAACAGGCTAAGAAACTACAAATAAAGCTCATGGAGCCTGCAGCCTCTGCTATCTTTCTCCCGTTGACCGTCACTTTATCTGGCTGATGACAGTTCTCAGACAGAAAATCAACAACTGAAAAAGTTCCAGGTGATATAGAGATATTGAGATATCGCCATATTGTATCGTGACCCAAGTATCATGATACATATCATATTGCGAGGTCTTTGTCAATATTCACCACTAATCTTTGATCCTGTTAAACTGCCTCCAAAATAAATAGAATTTTTGTGCCGTTAACGTCTAAAAAGACTTTCCGGTTGATGGAAGCTTGAACAGACTGGTATCAGCTGGTTTAGAGTCAGTTCTTACCAACGTAGCTCCAACAGTACGACAGAAACACCGGTGGATGACATCACAGGGTTTTTTTTTTGTTTGGTTTTTTTTTGTCCCCAAGTTCTTGGGGTGGCTGTAGCTCAGTTGGTAGAGCGGGTCGTCCAATGACCGGAAGGTTGGCGGTTCGATCCCGGCTCCAACTGTCTACATGCCAAAGTGTCCTTGGGCAAGACACTGAACCCCAACTTGCCTCCAGTGGGCCTGGCAGCGCCTTGCATGGCAGCAGCCGCCCACTGGTGTATGAATGTGTGTGTGAATGGGTGAATGTGAGGCCTTTGTGAAGCGCTTTGGGGGCACCATGATGGTGTCTGAAAAGCGCTATATAAGTGCAGTCCATTTACCATTTTACCATTTCTTCTTATGTGTTTAAGCTCGACAAACGTGGAGGTAAAACTCCCTCCGACTGCACCTCTGCTGCCTCAGTGGGTGTGGGGGGGGGCTTTTTGGAGGCCTGCGATGGTTGAGAGCAGCCACATGTGTGGAGGCGGGTCACAGATGGTGACTTTGTGGCGGAGGTGGAGCTGGTGGGGGGGCCGGGGGGGATGTCCCCTCGCTGCTGCAGTTGACAGCCTGTTGCACCGGCCCGCCGCAGATTAACGGCACGTTAATTCAAGTTACATTTCCACATTTACGACCGCTGGATCATGTGAAACCGCAACACGCCAGACACACCTGACTCTTAAAGAGACGGTTCGACAGAGGTGTGCGTGGTCTGGAGAAGCGTACCAGCAGCAGGACTCGAACTGTCGCTGTTCAGTTTTCCAGCTGAAAGTTGGTTCGCTGTCCTGCTCTGCGACTCCACTTTGGTCTCATCTGTCCGCTGGTTTGTTCAGATGCATCAGATTTTTTTTATTCTTGCTGATGTCTTTCCCTCTTGCCATTGTGTTAACACACACCCAAATTCTACCAGCAAACTACCAGCTGCACATCAGGTAATGGAGGGCTGATGATTGGCAGCGTCTGGATGCAGCTCGTCATAGGTGTGTGACAAAAAAATCAATTTGGCGGTATATCGCGATTTTCGGCTGCCTGTTATAATATCGATTTTTCAGCTCCTAATATTGATTTTTTAGGAAAATTCATTCATTCACTTAATTGTGCAAAACTAATAAACAATGAAAAGGTTGTTTTGAAGCTAAAAGTTTTGATTCAATTTGTCCTCTGAATGATCAATATCAACTGATGAACATATACAGCAACTGGATTTTTCATCTCTACTTTTAATTTTGATATTAAATTGGTAGAATATTGCAATATATCGTGATATCACCATATCAATTTGTCCTCTGAATGATCAATATCATCTGATGAACATATACAGCAACTTGATTTTTCATCTCTACTTTTAATTTTGATATGAACTGGGTAGAAAATCGCAATATATCGTGATATTGCTATATCAGTTTGTCCTCTAAATGATCAATAACATCTGATGAACATATACAGCAACTTGATTTTTCATCTCTACTTTAATTTTGATATTAACTGGGTAGAATATCACAATATATTGCGATATCGTGATAATATCATAAGTATCACGATACATATCGTATTGCGAGGTCCTTGCCAATACTCACCCCTATCTCGTCATCAGTCCCATGAAGCACTACGGGGGCTCCTTAGGGTTGCCCCCTTTCCTTTTTTCTTTTTGCCTTTATTTCTCCAACGTAACAAACGCAGTTGTTCACCTGAGGTTGTGTTTCCTCACCTGCAGCATCAGGGACACGTCCAGGAGCGTCGGTACCTGCCTCCGTTCTCTCTGTCATGAATCACTTCCAGCCTACAGCCACTAGGCAGCGACCTCATTTCCACAGCAGCCTTGTCTCACCTCCTCCCCCCTCCCCCTCCCCCTCCCCCACGGCTGTCGCTCAGGTGATCTGCTGTGGGGGGAGAGCGAGGCAGCGAAGCAGAGGAGGGAGCTGCTTTTATCTCAGTACCTTGCAGCGAGCGGCAGGATGCGGACGCGGCACCTGGAGGGGGACGGTGGCGATGTGGATTACGGGGTTTCCAGGTGGACACCTGGGTGATCCTCAGAGGGGCGAAGGACCACCGAAGCCCTCCTCACAGGATGGAGGACCGGGAGAGAGCCGTGATCGGCCGTCAGCGAAGGTCTGGTGCTCCTCATTCAGTCTGCTCTGTTAGTCCACCTCAGACCTGCAGACCCTAGACCTGCAGACCTGCAGACCTGCAGACCCCAGACCTGCAGAACCCAGTCCAGCAGACCCCAGACCTGCAGACCCCAGACCTGCGGACCGCTCGGTTATTGATTAATCTGTTTCTTGGAGGACTCCAGTGTTCCCAGCTGTGGGACTGCTGAGGTCACATGACAGCGATGAGGTCACTTCACAGAGGAAACCCAGCGATGCACATTTAGACGGACTTGTGCTGGATGCGCTGAAGGAGGAGGAGGTGTGTGTTTGTATGTGTGTGTGTGTGTGTGTTGCTGTCCACATTAGATATTTGTGATCTTGTTGTTGGTTCGTTCTCGTGTCCATTTGGAGTTAAATCTGTCTTCTACTTGTTTTTTGTTTTCTATGAGTTGTTTTTTTAAAGGTGGTTTGAATTTTCTGCTCTGAGTGAGACGGACAGACGCGAGTCACCCCTCCTCCCTCTTCCTCCCTCCCCCCTCCCCCCACCTCCTCCTCCCCCTCCTCTCGGCTGCAGCACCTGCACCGCAGCCTCGCGGCGCCGCACACACGAGCCACTGTTCAGTCTGGTCCGTGTTACATACCTTCCCGTGACCACCTGCCCGGAAACCCCCCCCCCCACCTCCCCATCCCTCCCTCCCCCCCTCAGAAACAGCTGGAGCTGTTTGTGAGGCTGAAGAGAGTGAGCGTGTTCTTCTGTCCAGTCTGGGAGAAAATGTCCGAGCAGGAGGAGGATGACAACACCGCGAGGGGGAGGAAGGAGAGGAGGGGGAGGGAGATTAATGTGTCTTTGTAAAAAACGCCCTGCCACGGGGGGGTAGAGGGGGAGGGGGGGGGGGGGGGGCGTCTGCCTGCGACGTCTCGTGGCTGTTTTGTCCTCGACTCCCTGAATGGACACAAAAGCTGCAGGGATCATTATCTCGGGGTGACGTCTCACTACGAGTGTTTTAGTTTCACTCTGCAGCTCAACTCTCAAGCTTTGAGCGATGCTTGTCAGTTTAGAGTGATACCTCACTCCAGTTTTGGATGATACTTTACCCTTCAGTTGAAGGATACCTCACTCCAGTTCAGAGTGATGCCTCACTCCCTGACTCAGTGATGCATCACTCTTTAAAGTGATGCACTGCTCTTAGATTTAGAATAACATCTTCCTCCGTGTTCAGTGATCCCTCACTCTTCAGCTGAGAGTGATACTTCAGTTTAGAGTGATGCACACTGTTTGATTCAGAGTGATATCTCACTCTTTGATTTAGACTGACTTGTTGATTGTGAGTTGTGTGTAATTGTGGCCCAGGTCTCCGTAGTAGTAAAACAGATATTTAATATCTGGACACAAAAGCTGCAGAGATCACTCTCTTAGGGTGACGTCCCACTACGCAGCTCGGAGCAGCTCAGACTGACACCTCACTCTCAAGCTCTGAGTGATGCATGTCAGTTTAGAGTGATACCTCACTCCAGTTTAGGATGATACTTTACCCTTCAGTTGAGGGATACCTCACTCCAGTCAAGAGTGATGTCTCACTCCCCAACTCAATGATGCATCCCTCTTTAGAGTGACACACTTCACTCCAGTTTAAAGTGATGCACTCCAGTTCAGCACCTTCCTCTGTGTTCAGTGATCCCTCACTCTTCAGCTGAGAGTGATACTTCAGTTTAGAGTGATGCACTCTGTTGGATTCAGAGTGATACCTTATTCTTTGATTTAGACTGACTTGTTGATCATGAGTCGCATCTAAGATATTTAATATCTGGTTTAATAAAGGCTGATAAACACCTCACTCTCCGGTTCAGAGTACCTTCCTCTGTGGTCAGAGTGATGTGTCACTCCTGTTTAGAGCCGGATTCTTCAGGGTGATGCCTCTCTCTTGAGTGGGGCGTGACGATCCGCTGCAGCAGTAACTTTGGCTGCAGATGTGTGCTGTTGAAAAATGGTGTGCTGCTCCATCTGACGTCTGACATTCTGCCGGTTATGTGACCCAGAGTCATGTGACTGTGTTTACAGGATTTGATGGGTCGTGTTTGGTTCAGATTATTTTGTAGTTCAGTTTTTGTTTTTTGTTTTTTTTGCTTTGGGGTTAGGCAGCGGAGCCAGAGAACGCCGGCCAGCCCAATGTGAGACATTAAAACCAGCAGCTGTTCCCGGATTTCCTGTGAACGGCTGTTATTGTTGTTGATCGGGGTTCGCCGGGGTTTATCAGGGCTCCTCCGGCGGTCAGTCGCTGCACAGGTGGAGCCACAATCGGTGATTTACGCCGGTGATTGATCTCAGGTCGTCGGCTCCGCCTTCCTGCGTTAATCTCAGATGAATGAGTGAGCTGAATGCTGCTGCAGCAGGTCACACTTTCTTTCAGGGAGGAGGCAGAAACCACAATAGACGTGGCTGTTTGGTGTGTGTGTGTGTGTGTTTTTGTGTGGGGGGGTTATATTATACTCCACATATACCTTGGACCACACAGCGAGCGCTCCATCTCCCTCCGCTCCTTTCTATGCCGTGTTTGATCACGGAGGGCTTTACCCGTCTGAACCGGTCACACCTCTTATTAAAGCCTGGCCTGTCCCACGCCCCCCCCCCACCCCTTCCCCCACCACCAGCCCTCCACCCCCACTCTTGGTATTCAGCCCAGGTCAGCAGATTTCAGCCCAGCCCACCGTGGCTCCCCTTTTAATTTGCACCTGTTGCGCAGTTGTCCGGGAGGCGAGCGCTGCAAACGGCTGCAGACAAAGATCATATTATGAACAGACTAATCTCCGTGTAGCCGGGGGGGAGGTAGAAGGGGGTGTTGTAAGGGGGGGGGGGACCTGTGGCCACCCGCCTCCTGTTGGACTGTTTTCGGCCTGCAGATAAAATCTGAGGCAGGAAATGTGATGAGGAGAGGCCGTCCAAGAATCTGCAGCGACAATGAGGCTGAAAATCGCCTCTTCTCCGCTCTGACATCATGGGAACAGCTGTTCCCATGATGTCATCGCCCCGGGAACTTCACCTCTGTCAGCCTGTGCAGGTTCAAGTCTGCAGCTCAAACACGAGGAGCCGGCGTCAGAAATAACACACCTTTACCGTGAACTAACTCCTCCCCCTCTCTCCTCCTCCTCCTCCAGTCCTGAACTATGACAATGTGGTGGAGACGACCTCGGAGACCGACGAGGAGGACAGGACCCTGCTTTGCGACGAGAGCAGCCTCGCCGACGGAGCGGGAGGGCGGGGCAGAGGGGAGGATGAGGAGGCGGGCAGCCCGGCCGGAGTGCCCTCTCCGGAGGCGTCGCCCCGGGTCGGCCACGCCCTGCTGTCCCACCGGGACCAGGAGGAGGTGGAGGGCCGGGAGGAGGCGCAGGGCTGGATGGAGGCTGGAGGAGGACGGACGCCTGGGTGAGTCTCCGGTTGAGTCCCTGTTCTGTTGCTGGGATAGGGTTAGGGAGTTAGGGTTAGAGTTAGGGGGTTAGGGTTAGAGTTAGGGGGTTAGGGTTAGGGTTAGGGGGTTAGGGGGTTAGGGTTAGAGTTAGGGGGTTAGGCGGTTAGGGTTTGGGGGTTAGGGTTAGAGTTAGGGGGTTAGAGTTAGGGTTAGGGGTTAGGGGGTTAGGGTTAGGGTTAGGGTTAGGGGTAGGGGGTTAGGCGGTTAGGGTTAGGGGGTTAGGGTTAGAGTTAGGGGGTTAGGCGGTTAGGGTTAGGGGGTTAGGGTTAGAGTTAGGGGGTTAGGGTTAGAGTTAGGGGGTTAGGGTTAGGGGGTTAGGGGGTTAGGGTTAGAGTTAGGGGGTTAGGCGGTTAGGGTTAGGGGGTTAGGGTTAGAGTTAGGGGGTTAGAGTTAGGGTTGGGGGTTAGGGGGTTAGGGTTAGGGTTAGGTCACCTTGAATCATCTTTTGGCCTCACATTGGATCAGAGGTATCTGGGTTCTGTCAATCAACCCCAGATCACCCCACTTCCACCACCGTGCCTCACACTGAATATGAAGTGTTTGCGTGGCATTAAGACCACGTGACTCCACCTTGTAGTAACGGGGTGCATGTCGTTGGTGGAGGAGTAGCATGATGATGAGGGGAGTAAATGTGTGTTTTCTGTTTGTGTGAGCAGACGACAGGAGGGACGACTACGGCGCTCTGCAGGCTGAGGGAGACGGCGCAGGTGAGATCAACGAAACAAACCAGTGAAATGCATCATCGTCTTAATCTGAATGAGGTCGGATGATGAAACCTGAATCAGAATTTGGACTCATAGTTTCCTGTTAAGACAATTTTCATTATTGATATTGACAGCTTTAGTTAGGGGTGCACGATAACTATCAGACCGATAACTATCGGGTCGATAACAGGAAATTATGACGTCATTCCGATAAGTCCGATATCACGACAAATAGCCCCGATAACATATATATTTCTGTCAACACAGCAGTGTCTCGCTCCCTCTGAGCCTTAAATGACCGTCAATGAATGTTATGTTCAAGTGACGTCGGCATAATCAGAAAAACGATTACTCAATAAGGAAAATCAAGAATACCCCCTCATGCCAGAAAACAACTCGTTAACTCGGTCATAATTTTAATAGTTGCTGACTTGAATTAATATTCGCAGTATTCTCCCACATGTTACACATAAAAAAGAAAAAAAATAGAAAAGGCTGAAAGAACGACTAGCAAACGAGGGAACAGAGGAATTTACGTTACACCTTGAATGCAGCACAGTGTGGAACTTCGTTAAAGTTTCAGAAGAAGATAGTTTGGTGGTTATTTGTGACGAATCCTCCGAGTGAATTCTACGAGGAGGGAAGCACAAGCTTTAATACGTAAAACCTGATCAGCCACCTACAACATAACAATCACTTCCATGGAGTTTTGAAATCGCACTAAGACGAGCTAATGGAAGCTAATGCTAACGTGCACAAGCCAGCAGCAGTCTCCCCTCTCCTCTCCCTAATCTATCTCATCTAAAGCTTCCATGAGATAAAAAAAAATCAAAAAAATCACTGAACCTCATTTACTTTAATTAAAGGTATTAATTTAAATGGAACCATGAGTCAATATCCTTTAAATGTTAATCTTTTTCAGTTTGTAATTCTGATGCATGTATTTCCATCAGTTCAAGGAGCCTTTATTTTTTTATATCAGTCAGTAATGAACCTTATTTAAGTTAATGTGAGATATCAAATAGGTTTGTTTGATAGCTTTATGAAAATGTTTGAGAATCTTGCCAATAGTTTTTTATTGGAAAAAATTAATATCTGTTCATTTAAAAAGTCCAAACTATTTTTGAATGTGTTCATAGTATTGATGTAATGATCTTAGGTATATGTGTGTGTTATCGGTTATCAGTATCGGCCTTTAGGAGCTGAAAGTTATCGGTATCGGTTTTAAAAAACAGTTATCATGCATCCCTAGCTTTATTCTGTAGATCGCCTCTCCTTCCGCTGACTCTGACTCTATGTGTCTCCCGCTGCTCAGGGAGGCGACTGGACGGCATCACCGAGCTGAACGAGTACTTCCTGAAGCGGAAGCTGGAGGACGACGACGGCCACCCAGCGACCATCGCCGAGTACCTGCAGCGCAGCGACACCGCCATCATCTACCCGGAGGCCCCGGAGGAGGAGGTGACGCGACTGGGCACGCCCGAGGCTGCGGGCCAGGACGAGAGCGAACAAGGTGAGAGAGAGGAGACGCCCAACATGATTAAAAATCACAAGGTGCCCTGCAAGAGAGTGAAAAGTCAGATTCATCAGGGTTCGTAGCTTAAAGCCCGCCACTGCCTCGCTGTGATTGGTTTGGTATGTTCTGTACCAGTGGAGTGGGAGGGGTCACAGACCTGTTTAAACAGGTTGGATATGATCTTTAATGAGTCACAGATGTGTAGTTCTGGACAGTCGTGTCCTGTCCTGTAGGTGACAGTCTGGTCTCCAGGACAGACGTGTTGAAAAGTAGCTGAGATAAAACAGATTTTAAAGGACTCCCTCTGACCCGTGCAGATCTGCCCGCCGGCGCCGCAGACGACTTCGCTCAGCTGCTCACGTGTCCGTACTGCGAACGTGGCTACAAGCGGCTGACGTCCCTGAAGGAGCACATCAAGTACCGCCACGAGAAGAACGAGGAGACCTTCGCCTGCCCGCTGTGCGCCGACACCTTCGGCCAGCGCTCTCAGCTGGAGCGTCACATGACCACGCACAAGCCCGCCGGAGAGCAGGTAAGCAGACGCGCTTTCGCCCGTTTCTGTTTTGAGGCCACCCATTCAGAGATGGACAGTGGGAGCACGTCTGGAAAAGAGTCGAGTTCTGGTCGCTGTTGTTCACATTGTCTCATTGCGCCGCTAATCCAATCATTTCCTGAAAATGTAATAAAAGCCCTTAATATAATCAAATGTCCCGACTCTCAGGTGTGGGTCATTTCTACCAAACTGCTGATTTGAATCATCTCAAGAACGTCGGCGCATGTGTGACACGTACGTCCTGAGTTTTACATCAGACGGCGACGTCATCCGCCAAAGGTGCATTGTTAGCGTTAGCGTTTGTGGAACAATCATTAGCTGGAGCTCCTCCCAGAATCACTGGACTGTGATTGCATCACGGCTGTGATGTCATCCCTAAAAAGGCCACGTTCTGCTTTTCAAGGTTTCTGTTCGCTGTAAGTGCATCCGTCCACGTCTCCGCATCAGTCGTAGCCTGTGATTCAAGAGGGCCGACCACCGTAGAGTCTGTCAGCACCACTCTCGACGTCATACCCGAGTAGTACAGCGTGAGATGTCGTGATCTTGTACGACCACAGAAATGGTGCAGCGAACAGGAGCAGGAGAGGCAGTGCGCATCACCGGACAGTTCAAAGGCAGTATGGGTCAAACGAGTTTTCCATCCTGGCGGGTTCTGTTAGCGCTTCTTGGAGCATTTGGCCTTCAGAGATGTTTCCATGATCCTCGTCTTCGTTTGTGAGGGAAGGTTGTCTCAGCGGGCACCGTTTGTTTCATGAACACGCTCCTGGATTTGTAGAAAGACTAAAGCTGAAATTTGCGCTTGTTAAACAGTCACACGGTAGCAGCTAATGAGTAGTTTTTATCCAAACATGCAGTCGTCGTCTTTGTTGTGCCAGTCTGAATCTGACTCTCCATCATGTGTGGAAGGATCTGAGCTCATTTATCTGAAAGCATCCAGGATGCAGCATTGATAGCTCCGCCTCCCCCGCCCGCTGGAAAGCCTCCAGGAATTCGACCAATCAGGAAGCAGTCGGGTCAGATCTCACTTTCAGGAAGAGCCTCTCCTTGTGATTCTCTGTGTTTGCGGCTCTGAAATAATTACAGGCTCCTGGAGTTATTCTGGGTAGTCACGCTGCTCCAGAGGTAGCGCAGATTAAAATTAGATGCCTGAAAAGGAGCAGAGCTCTTCCTGCCGTCTGTCTTTAACCTCGTCGCGATTTCCGTCAAAGAAAAGACAGGGAGGCTGAACATTTCACACACAAACGCGTTGATTTGATATTGATTGGAAAGGATATTCCATGTCTTACTGTCATTAGTTCCACACTCTTGTGTAAACTTTGCTCCCTTGGTAAACCGTGGGCAGCTGCCTGCAGTGCATCGTGGGTCGTCAGCTGCTGCCGGAGTCCGGGACTGAACAGATTCGATTAGACCCGATCGGACCTGTGCTGTCTGTGTGAACGCAGCTCAGGGTGTCACGCTGTAATCTAATAAGGAGCCCATGTTAAACGCTTCCTGCACACGCCTGTTTACTGCTTCTCATGATCCAAAATTCTCATTAAAGTCAGTAACTAAGCACTGACTCATTCAATTTTCCAATTACGCTGTGACTATAATGAGATTTCCTGAGATCAGCCACCAGCCTCAGACCTCATATCTGCTCACATCACAGACTACCTTTCACCCCCCCCCCCCCCCCCCCCCCCCCACCTCCCTTCCCTCCACCAGCCTTAAACAGGTCCAGATGGTCTTTTCCCTGCTGGGCTGAAGGATCATAATCCTCTAAGTGGCTGTTTATTTGTGTACGTTGGGAGTTAAACTGTTAAAGAGAGGCGAGTGGCTGATCTGAGGGGAGAACAGAGATCAGTTGTTACAGTAATCTTCAGCTCCGTGTCACGTCCAGGCATAAACGTCTCTGTCCTGGAGGACACGAACACGTCTTCCTACCAGGCTTCGCCTGCTCCAGCTCACATATACCATAAATACATTTATCTTCCATAACCTTACTGTTACAAACACTGTGGAACAGGTTACTACCAGAGGTTAATACTTGTATTTGGATGGATGGATGATGAATACTAGATGGATGGATGTTAGACAGATGGGATGACTGATGGGTGAACAGTTGAAAAATGGAAGGATGGATGGATGAATGGATGGATGGATGGAGGGATGGATGGATGGATGGACGAATGGAGCGGTGGATGGATGGATGGATGGATAGATAGATGGATGGTATGGATGGATGGACGAATGGAGTGGTGGATGGATGGATGGATGGATGGAGGGATGGATGGATGGTGGCCTTGCTAGTGAGTGCTGTTGAGGGTTTTTGAGTTCTTCTGGGTTAGTGATTAGGGGTAAGGGTTAGGGGTTAAGGGTTAGGGGTTAGGGTAAGGGTTAGGGTTAGGGGTTAAGGGTTAGGGGTTAGGGCTAGGGGTTAGTGGTTAGGGTTAGGGGTTAGTGGTTAGGGTTAGGGTTAGGGGTTAGGGGTTAGGGGTTAGGGGTTAGGGGCTAGGGGTTAGTGGTTAGGGTTAGGGGTTAGGGGTTAGGGGTTAGGGTTAGGGGTTAGGGCTAGGGGTTAGTGGTTAGGGTTAGGTGTTAAGGGTTAGGGTTAGGGGTTAGTGGTTAGGGGTTAGGGGTTAGGGTAGGGGTTAGGGTTAGGGTTAGGGTAGGGTTAGGGTTAGGGTTAGGGTTAGGGTTAGGGGTTAGGGTTAGGGTTAGGGGTTAGGGTTAGGGTTAGTGGTTAGGGGTTAGGGGTTAAGGGTTAGGGGTTAGGGTAGGGTTAGGGTTAGGGGTTAGGGTTAGGGTTAGGGTAGGGGTAGGGTTAGGGTTAGGGGTTAGGGTTAGGGTTAGGGTTAGGGTTAGGGGTTAAGGGTTAGGGGTTAGGGCTAGGGGTTAGTGGTTAGGGTTGGGTTAGGGGTTAGTGGTTAGGGTTAGGGGTTAGTGGTTAGGGGTTAGGATAAGGGGTTAAGGGTTAGGGTTAGGGGTTAGTGGTTAGGGGTTAGGGTTAGTGGTTAGGGGTTAGGGTTAGGGTTAGTGGGTTAGGGGTGGTTAGGTGGGGTTAGGGGTTAGTGGTTAGGTGGTTAGGGTTAGGGTTAGGGGTTAGTGGTTAGGGGGGTTAGGGGTTAGGGTTAGGGGTTAGTGGTTAGGGTTAGGGGTTAGGGTTAGGGGTTAGTGGTAAGGGTTAGGGGTTAAGGGTTAGGGGTTAGGGGTTAGTGGTTAGGGGTTAGTGGTTAGGGGTTAGGGGTTAGGGTTAGTGGTTAGGGGTTAGGGGTTAGGGGTTAGGGTTAGGAGTTAGGGGTTTGGGGTTAGGGTTAGGGTTGGTTTGTTGTGACTGGCTCCAGTGGAGGGTTAGGGTTAGAGTTAGGGTTATGCTGATTGGATCATAAAGTCATTTGCTTTACAAAGTGAGGCCTCCAGATAATAAATCCCCTTATAATAAATCAGTCCCACTGATGTAACTCTTGTTCATCGTGTCTTTTCTCACCTTTAGCCTGTGGTTAATAAACGTCAGCGTAAACACAAGGAAATAACCTTTTTATCAGCTAAATAAAGCACAGATGAGTGTTCAGGCTGGTGTTTCATCTGAGGCGAAAGGATTTGAGCCCCCCCTCCCCGACATCGCTTGTGTTTGTTTATCTGTGTATTTGCATTTGTAATGTTGGGAATTTACCTCCACCAGAAAGTGTTACCTCTGAACAATGGCGGCCCACGCTGTTTCTCAGAATGCCTTTTCACAGAGTTCCAGTAGATTCTGTTGCTATCTCATCCTCTCCACCGTTCCCTCTCTGCTCCACTCCCACTCCGCCTCCGTCACTTCAAACCTGCGTTTGTCTCCACAGCCGCCACTGCTCAACGATGGAACTGGAAACCGCAAGTTCAAATGCAGCGAGTGTGGAAAAGCCTTCAAGTACAAGCACCACCTGAAGGAGCACCTGCGCATTCACAGTGGTGAGTGATGGGCGAGGCCCAATCCCCTGTCAGTTTTCTGTCCCCAGTCTCTTCAAATGATGTGTTGTCATGTTTGATTGATGGAGCCCCAGAGCCACTCCGTCATAACAACAGCTGTGAGCTGCGGGGAGTATTTAAACGTGGAGGGAAAAAGTCCAAAAAAACACAGAGGGCATTGCTGAGTGTCGCTTCGTTGCCCACAGTGTCTCACAAAACCGTTCACCTCAATGACAGTGACATGCTGAAAGAAACCACTGAAATTAAAGACAATGTAGGGCAGAGGCCGACCAGGGCTTCATCAACTTCAAGACCTCTCAGCTCAGTACAGCTGCAAAAAAAAAACAGTTTCTTTTATAGATCAAGTGCTGGCATCTGTCAACCACATATGCTGCTGTATATAACAACCGGAGCGACTCCGGAGACAGTTCATGTTCTTTTATCCAGTTAAAGGTCCAATCTGCAGTTCTCAAAAACTCTGCCAACAGCCTGAATCTTCTATTTTCTGTGGTGAACACCGTGTTTTGCCTCCTAAACCAATCAGACTTGTTACTGCTGGTCACATGGCATGGCAACAGATAACTGGAGGAGGTTTCTTTTTGAACTGAGTCCTGACCTCAAGCCGATGGCGTATGTACTCTGTACTCTACAAGAGCTGAGCGATTTTATCGATTCTGCGATATATATCGATATTTTATTTCCCCAAACAGTATTTATTTTTCAGCTGCGGGTATCGATATTCTTAGCTCCTTTCAAAACCCCCATGTCCCACCTTTAAAAGCTTGCAAGCAACAATTTGCACTGTTTAAATAAATGATGTAAATGTATCGTAAGATGAATATCGATATATATTATATCGTGAGCCGAATATCGTGTATCGTATCGCGAGATTGGTGTATTGCTACACCCCTACTCTGTACGCAGTAGGCTATGTTTCACTAATGTTACTGTTGCATTGGGTCGCGCAGACGGGGGCACATGTGATCTGTACCCTTGGTAGCGTTTTTCTTTTACTGCGTGTTTCCTGCTAATACGGCTTCTTCATCATTTTCAAGCCGGGTAGAAGGACAGATTGCTGCAATGTTAGTAAAACTTCCTGATGCTTATTATTCATATCCTCCAACTCATGTAAGATCTGCTTTATTTGCTCTGTTGCTTTGTCATAGTTACTCATAGGAAGTAAACAAAAGGAAGCCCAGAACTGCAAACTACAGCGCTGCAGGAAAGAGCCCACGCTGCCACCTAACATTCGGCAGTGTAATAACAGAACAACACAAGCAACCAAGGACGAGTGTAGACACCAAGGTTACAAGTGTAGTTGCTACATAGAAGCAAAAGTAAGGCTTAAGGGGGCTACGGTGACCCCATATGGCAACAGATGCAGATGACCAATCTGGAGATGCAATTAGGGTCATTAAAAAAAAAACTCTGGAGGCTTCTGGTGTGATTACTCTTTCCAAACGTTTATTTACTGCTTAATCAAGAACAGCTGGACAGCCTGAAGACTGGGTATATGACAGTTGAAGAACATCATGAGCCTTTGATAATCAGAAGAAGGGTTAGGGTTAGGGTTACCTACCTAATTCGTATCCTGAAATTTCTTTCGTAACGAGAGGCAATATTTTCCCTTTGAGGCATTGCGTAACCTGAAAATTTCGTATGTAGAAACGTTCGTAAGTAGAGGTACCACTGTATATGAAATCTCAGAATAGGTCATTTTTTTGACGACACCCCTGAAGCAGCCAGACGACACCCCAATGTGCTGCGACACCCCAGTTGAGAAAGGCTGGTGTTAGGGTTACCCTTGGATCAGAACCGGGGAGACAAAAGCAGAATTCATCCTAAAAATAACCCATATATCAGTCACAGGTTCTGCATGCCACCTTGAATATGGATTTTTGAAACATAACTATCACAATCCCTTCAACAGATGAGACATTTGACAAAGAAACATATATAGATGGTAGTACTATAGCAAAAGCCAGTCAGATATTTTATTCAGATATTTAAAGCTTAACTACATCAAAAAGATGACAAACCTGATGAGATGGAAAGATAATCTGATGCCTTTGTGTTGTGTTTTGCTGCAGGTGAGAAGCCGTACGAATGCTCCAACTGTAAGAAGCGCTTCTCACACTCCGGGTCCTACAGTTCCCACATCAGCAGCAAGAAATGCATCGGCTTGATCGCCCTCAACGGACGTGTGCGCAACGGGGGCAACAAACCCGGATCGTCCCCGAATTCCGCGACCTCGTCGCCCGGAAGCCCCGCCCTCGCCCATCTCCGCCAGAAACTGGAAAACGGGCGGCTGCTCTGCCCTCAGGATCAGCAGGGTCCGCTGGACATCAAGGCCGAGCCGATGGACTTCAACGACTACCGGCTGCTGATGGCCTCGCAGTCCGGGTTTGCGGGTCCAGGGGTCTACCTAAACGGCCGTGGCGGGAGCCCCCTGGGCATCCACAGCTCCTCCCAGAGCCCTCTTCAGCATCTGGGAGGCATGGGGCTAGACCTTCCCCTGCTGGGTTACACGGGATCGCTCGGGAGCAGCCTGAGCAAGGTGCAAAAGGTGCTTCAGATTGTGGACAACACTGTGGGCAGGCAGAAGATGGATGGTAACCCGGAGGAGATATCCAAGCTCAGAGCCTACATGAGGGAGCTGGGGGCCCAGATGAAGGCCCAGGCCAGTTTTCAGGTGATGGGCCACAGCAGCCCCACCAAGAGCATCATTGACTACACACTGGAGAAGGTCAATGAGGCCAAATGTCTGATCAGCGAGTCCAAGACACAGGCGGAGGTTAAGAAGGAGAAACCAAACACCTCAGTTGACTTCAGCGGTGAGGAAAAGTCATTTGACGACCAGAACCCGTTCCTGCCGTTCTCTTGCCAGTACTGCAAGGAGACGTTCCCCGGGCCCATCCCGCTGCATCAACACGAGCGCTACCTGTGCAAAATGAACGAGGAGATCAAAGCGGTCCTGCAGCCAGCGGACAGCAGTCCCTCCAGCCGCCAGGGTGCAATAGCTGACGAACTGTCCACTAACGAGAGGGCAACCAGCCCCACCAACCCCTTCAAGGACCACGTTTCAGTGCTCAAGGCCTACTTTGCTATGAACACTGAGCCCAACTCTGAGGAACTGCTCAAGATTTCGCTTGCAGTCGGCCTCCCTCAAGAGTTCGTTAAGGAGTGGTTTGCCCAGTGGAAGAGTCAAAACCACCACGTGGGACGTTTGAGTAAAAAGTCACCCCCTCCTGACCGCGGTGGACCAGACCACGGCTTGAGCCAGTCTCCAATGCCACTTCCTGTCATAGATTTACACAGCGGCTTCACCAACGGTGACGCCACCCACAGACTCACGAAGCCCAACCAGTTTACAGCCAACCGACAGGCACCAGGGGACAAACCACTAGACCCCTCGGACCACTTGAGAAGCAACACTCCATCGCCCCTCAACCTCTCTTCCACCTCCTCTAAAAACTCTCAGAGTAGCTCTTACACTCCAAACAGCCTCACATCTGAGGACGCCCATGGGGATATACCACTGGATCTTTCACTGCCCAAACACATGGCGCAGAAGCTCAGCTCTGTTGGGCAGAAGAGACCCAGACCCAACGGTTTAATCACCGAGCGCAATGGGGAATTTTCAGGACGGGAACAGGGCTGTGGGCCCTTAGACCTCATCAATATCAAGAAGGAGGTCTTGGGCTCCGACAGCGGAGGGAACTCCACCCACCAGCTGGAGAAAAGCACCAGTCCCATCTTCGGGATTAATCCCTTCGCCTACACCTCCCTGCCACCTCACGGAGCGTTTCCCCCACCCACCTTCATGACTCCAGCCCAGGCCACCATCCCGGGCCTCAGGCCGTATCCTGGTCTGGACCCCATGAGCTTTCTGCCCCACATGGCCTACACCTACGCCACCGGAGCTGCGACATTTGCTGAAATGCAGCAGAGGAGAAAGTACCAACGGAAGGCAGGTTTACAGGTAAAACATGAACACAGCGTGAATGGTGTTGTTTTTCTCTCCTCTCTGTGGCCAGTTTAGGACAGAAGAAGGCCAGCCACCAGAAGTAGGGAACCAGGTTTCCTCGCAGTTGATGAGGCGTTTGCTTCTAGTCATACAGCTCAGTCAGACTTGGTTGGATTAGAGGCTAACTGAGTTCTGCAGAACATGATTAGAACCAGAGCTCTTCCCGGGCTTTGCAGATCTGTGCTTTTCTGCGCTATTTAGCTTCCTCCAGTTATTCCAGGCCAACTAGACAAGACCAGTGTTGATCTGTTCCTTGGCTACTTGACAGGAAGATAGCTCTTGTGAGGTTCAGCATGCTAACCTTTGTGCTACATCAGTGCCTTCTGAATCAGTCACTGATTGGTCGCTTTCAGATCCAGAAATGTTCACATCTTCCAAAAGCTCCAAATGAAGTTGTAACAAGCAGCTTCGACTGGCGCTGCCACTGAGTGGATACAGTTTTACGTTACTCGGTAGGCCCTATTCTAACTTTCAGACTGCGGGTTTACTGCCTGGTTTGCTGTGGAGATATCTGTAAGGTCTTTTGAAGTTTGACAGGATATAAAGATGAAACTGTGGCACAACAAGGTCAAAGTTTTTTTTTAACCAGTTTTTCCTCTCGAGGCCCTAAACGAAGCTCCGGTAAGATAAACTCCTGGCTCACTGGGTTGTTTTCTGAAGGCACTGGAGATCTTTAGAGCTCTGGATGTCTCTGATTGTTCAAGTCCTTGAAGAGGTGGAGCAAAGGTGACAACGAAGACTATGGCAGTTGCTCAGTGATTATTTCTGACATTCCCTCTACGTACCTGGCTGTAGCACTACCTTCAAATGACAGCTCTGTATCACAGGCTGCATTATTTATTAATTTCTTTCCTGGCTGCTTTTCTGTAAAATGATTCCTGTCCTTTAGAAAGCTACCTAGCCTTTTTTCTTAGACCCTTGACCATGGTTAGCTGTATTCTCTCCCATATGTTCTTCTGTTTTGGTGGAATACAAACAGTTATCGTTAGATCCTAGAGCGCCCCTTCACTCTTTGGACTTCCAGCTGTCAACTATGCGATGACGATGAATTTTTGATTTCGGTTATACATAATCAATGCTGTACTTGTTTAAACTGAAATTAGATCAGGACTTTTTCTTTGCCTGTATCCAGGTTGTAAATAGACGTCTTAGTTGTTTCACTCCAGTCACTCCTGTTCATTAAGGAGCATCTCGCAAGTGACCTGTTGGTGAATGGTAGCCTTTTTCAGAACATTGGGGTTAATCTGAAGTGGGACCAAAAGGCGAGACTCCGTTTGCTGCTTGATCTTCGTTCCTCCCCTCATCTATCCTCATGAATCGTGGGTAGTGACCGAGAAACTGTGAATACAAGCAGCTGATGCGGGTTTCCTCCACACGGTAGTTGGACTCTACTTTAGACAGGGGTCTCCATCTCCAGTCCTTGAGGGCCGCTGTCCTGCAGGTCTTTACCTCACCAGATTAAAATGCTGGGACGTTGGCAGACCTGGATGATGGTGCTCCATTCATTTGAATCAGGTGTTCTGAAGCTGGGAAACATCTAAGACTTGCAGGACAGCAGCTCTCGAGGACTGGAGTTGAAGACCCCCCTCTTCCCTTAGAGATAGGATGAGAGGTTCAGTTGTCCAGGAGAGACTCAGTAGAGTCGCTGCTCCTCCACCTTCAGATGAGCCAGTATCTGGTTAGGATGCCTCCTGGTCGCCTCCTCGATGAAACAAACTTTAGTTCCCAGTTATGTTCCCAACTTGAAGCACTTTCAGAGAAGAAGAACTTCTTATTTCTTCTAGCTGTTGGAGGAAGAACCCACCCTCCTCTCCATGTTGGGTCACACAGTCTGAGGACAGCCATAGCCCTCACACTCCCACTGTCATCTTTACTTTGCTGTGTTGACTGTCAGCCTCTGAAATGTTTGTGCGCTGGACATTTCTGGACCTGAACGTTGAACGAAACAAACATAAGTCATAGAAATGGAGGGCTAGCGGGCAGTCCGTGCTTACATGAATAAGTATTTCAGTCAATCTATCAATGACTGGCCGCCAGCTGCTTCAGGAAAACTCCCCAGGGCTGTTTGCGCTGAAAGTCCTTTATCAGTCATGTGCTCGTCTTGGCTTTCAGAGACAACTGCAGTCGAGTTTCATAAGTCACCTGGTGACAGTCGTCATTTGTGCACTTCATCAATAACCGGCCCATCCCCCCCTCTTTTTTCTTAAAAGTGTCTCCTGGATGAAGGGACTTACCCAGGTTGGGCTTTTAAGCCCTGTCCAGACTTGGGATCACGGCGGCTGTAAGGGGGGGGGGGGGGGGGGGGGGGGGGGGGGGGGGGGGGGGGGGGGGGGATTGGGCAGCATGAGGTGTCTCAGAACGTGAGGTCGACAGGTGTGGGATTATCACTGAAGCTCTGTCTCCGTCTCAGGGGGAGCTGCTGGACGGGACGGTGGACTATCTGTCAGGCCTGGACGACCTGACAGACAGCGACTCGTTGCTCTCCCGGAAGAAGATTAAGACTGAAAGTGGTATGTACGCGTGTGACTTGTGCGACAAAACATTCCAGAAGACCAGTTCCCTCCTAAGACACAAATATGAGCACACAGGTATATATCACATTTGGACACTTCTTTTTACTCCACCCCCCCCCGATGCTTCTGTGCCCCTCCCCCCCACCTCCTTTCATCTCTTATGTCTTCATACTTTTGTTCGATCCCCTCCTTTGAATTTATATTCTTCACTTAGCTCCCCACTCGTAGCTTTTCTGTTCCCCTTCTGTTATTTTTTCTGTTTTTTGTTCTTTGCAAGCCATGGCCTTTAACATGTTCCTTTCTTTTCAGCGGGGGGGAGGGGGGGGGGGGTTACATAAACATACAGCACCCCCGATAAGACAGACATTAACTGTGGCATCACGTCCTCACCGTGATGTGTTTGTTCTGATAAAAAGGGGGATGGGGATGTTTGCATGTGTTCCCGCTTTTATATGAGTAAAGGTAGTTTATAACTGTTGAACATGTAGTGGTGCAAAAGTTAGTACCCCCTATTTCAATCGTATGTTTTATTAGTCAAATACAACCTCAGACAAACAACATACTATAAAAAGCAGGGGTGTGAAAAAATATTTATTTGGCAATATATCGTGATTTTCGGCCGCCCAATATAATATCGATTTTTCAGCTCCTAATATCGACTTTTTAGATTTTTTCAAAAACACTAATAAACAATAAATAGGCTGTTTTGAAGCAAATAGTTTTGACTCAATTTGCCCTCTGAATGATCAATATCATCTGATGAACATATACAGCAACTTGATTTTTCATCTCTACTTTTAATTTTGATATTAACTGGACAGAATATTGGAATATATCGTGATATCGCGATATCGTGATAATATCGTATCGTGACCCAAGATTAAACAGCCTGTAGATCCACCTCCAGGAGCTGGTGGTCCAGTCAGTGACTCCAATCTGACTTCTGTTGGTGCAGAGCAACTCAAATCATGACGCCTCCACCGCCGTGCTTGACAGTGGCGTTTCTGCTGAGATGCTGCGCTCCTGGACGCTAAGGCCGAACCGGTCCAGTCTGCTCTCATCCGTCCACAGTTCTTTGTTCCTGAAGTCCTGCGCGAAGTCCTGGTTCCCTCAGATGCAGTTTCGTGAACCCCAGCTGTGCTGTAACGTTTAACGTGCTCAGTGAGGCCTCTGAAATGTAGCTGTCGTCCTCCTCTGAGCGTTGCACGGTCTAACCGTGGGGTAAATCTGCTGGGACGCCAACCCAATGGTTTAAATGCTTTCTGCTTGTCGAGAATCTTTCTCACTGTTGAATTCTGGACCTCAAAATGTTTGGAATTGTTCAATAATCCTTCCCAGATTGATGTGCCCCAACAATTGCTCCTCCAAGACCATCGCTGATGTCTTCCTCTCTTGGCATTGACCAGGCCTCTGCTTTCATCAGGGCCTGATGGTTAGCAGCAGCTGGCTGCAGCTTTTTAACTCTTTAACTGTGTGGAAGCAGTTTGTTCTTCTTTTTCACTTCATCTTTGAGAAATAAATAATCTCAAAGAATAAAAGGTATATGTTGTTGATCGCCTGAGGTTGTTTTTGCCGAGAACTAAGATCTACTGCGGTCAAATTATTTTTATGATGTATTTTTTACACATACACAAAAACAAATAAAGAGAGGGGGTACTTACCGGTGCACATGATTGTATATTTTAGAAAACATAACTCACCCTGTTATTAGCTCATATTAACAACTTTATTTAACCAATTTAGTTTTTAGTGCAAATATGACCTTTTGATTTTGAAGCTTATGAATTAAATTGCATGCATTTGTGCAGACGTCACATTTGTGGCATAAAATGAAACACAACGATGATCTGAGGAGTTTGAAAGTTATTTTAAAGTCAGGCTTAAAACGACTTAAAACTCAGACTTAAAGTCAAACGGCCTTAATAAAACATTACTGCTGAAATGTTTGGGAGGTTAAAAGTTCGTTACAGGTTCTCAGATCTGCAGTTTTGTTTTTTATTTTGCATTTACATTTTCACATTTTCCTTGTATCCAACGAGACAACAGAGAAAATTAGAGAAACTTTTATCGGAGCTCCGTCTGAGACTGTCATTCAGCGAGCGGTTTAGATTTACAGGGTTCTGTGACATCACAGGTCCAGATCAGAGTAGATCAGGCAGCCGTCCATCCATCATGTAACATCCACTGTACTTCCTAAAGTAGGTTACATAAAGGTTTAGCACTAATTTAAAAAAATAAAAGCACACCACACAGAGAAGGCTGGAGACCATAGTCTCTATAAAAAGAACTGGAGAAAAACCCTATGACATCATAAATAGGTTCCCTGAAATGAGTACTGCCAAAGCTGAAATGAGGACTGGTGGAGCTGCAATGGGTCACCTCCATATTTACTCACACAGAGTGCATTTACATGGGAAGTTTAATTCCCCTTTAATTCAGAATTAAAATTAAATCCGATTTGAAATTATTCTAAATTACCATGTAAACACTTAATTCCGAATGAAAATGTCCATTCCGAATTAAACTTAATTCCGAAGTAAGTGGCTGGTTTATTCTGATTTTAAATCTGAATAGAATAATTCCGCGGACATGTAAATACTCATTCCGCTTTAAATTAATTGCCGTCTTTCTGCGCATGCTCGTTCTCTTGCCCGTCTGTCGCGATGACGCTTATATTCTGTGCTGGGCTTGTTTTCGTAACAAAGTTTCAAGATGGCAGCACGCAGTAAATGGTGGTCAAGAGCAGAGACGATTTATTTAATAAATAGCTTGGAGGAACTGGAAATAATTAAAAGAACAGATGGCAGGAAACATAATAATTGTGAGCTTTTCAAAATTGTAGCGGCTGATGCTAATAATGTAGTCCTCCATGTTGTTGCTAATCGAGTAAGTTTGTTTTCTTCCGGTAGACGTAAATACGTAAAGACGTCCGCCCCCCCCCCCCCCCCCCCCCCCCCCCCCCCATCCAATCAGAACCCTTCCCAACCCCCAGACCTTAAGCCGAATTGGATGAAGCCGGTCAAACGTGTTTTCCGTGTAAACCTCAATTCAGAATTACTGTTTCCATGTAAACTCGAAGGAAAATAGTTTAATTATGAATTATTTAATTCGGAATAATTAATACCAAATTAAAAAACATCATGTAACCGTGGCCACGGAGGCGTGCACTTAAAAATGTCACTAGTGGTTTGTTAAAACCTTTCGTTTTTTTTGTAAAGCATGAATATAAAGGACAGCTTTAACCGGATAAACTCAGTTAGAGAAGGTAGCTCTGCTCTCGACCTCCTCCACCCGCTGCCGGATCACGGATACGAGTATGAAACCATCAGCGTCTCCTCTGGGCTTTCTAATAAGAGCTCCAGGTTTCCACCAACTCCGCTCTGACTCCGCCCCTAACGCAGTGAAATGTCCCATTTATGCAACACAGGATGTCAATTTTTTGTTTTTTTGAGTTTTTTTCCATCCTGGGGGTCATTTTGAGATACGTGTAAATCAGGTTTAATATTTTCGGGGGGTGTTACCCTCCATGAACCTCCGACTCGGCCGAGCGAGAGATGATCCAGTGATCGGACCCAGCAGAGACTGTGGTCGGCGTGACGTGAATTCTCGATTGCGATTGCTTGATTGAGACCAGGGCATGCGCACTGAGCCTTTGGTCCGGCTGACGTCACTATCTGTCTTGTTGACATAGCGTTGGGAAATCCAACAAAATCCGGGTCGCTGCCATCACAGCCGAATCAATAGTCAAAGTAAGCCCGAAGCACATATTTTCTGATATTACTTCTCCCTTTCTTGTCTGGATGGATGAAAACACTAGAATTTCAATGTGAAATGAGGAGAAAAAAAATCACACTGCGACCGGTGATTCACAACGCCCCATGGTTGTCAAATGCTGAAAAAATGAGTAATTATGTCACCAGACCTATCAAATGGCCAATTTCAGTTCAATTTCCATCAAATTGTTGCGATGAAATAACTACCAGCAGTAATAATGAATCTATGACTTATATCAGTGGTTCCCAAACTTTAAATACTGCTATCACCTGTGAAAGTACCACCATGATGACCAACTTTAAAATATATACCTTCTCAATTAGCTTTAAATTCACGGGAGAGTTGTTTATTTATTTTATTATAAAAAATGTTTATTCAAAATTTTCTTCACAAAGCACTTCAGAGTTTTTCCCAATTTCCTGTTGACATCCCTGTGCAACAACGTAGGGAATGACGTCCGCTCTGATTACGCCTGTCCTACTGCGTCGTCTAGAACAAAAGACCTTCCAGAAGTTTCGTGACGACTCCTTGAAGCATCGACTTCGTTATGTTGAGAGCGTGACACGCCGGCGTCACCTGAGCGCCGCCGTTTAAACGCCGCGACCTGTTCTACCTTCATCTCTTACACTCAGTTGCATCATGTTTCGTTCACCCCCCACCCCCATGACCCCTCCCCCTCCCCAAACACGCGGCGCAGGAATCTGCCGTCTCAGTTAAATTTGCCCCTGTGTGCACGGGCGTGTGCATGTGTGTGTGTGCATGTGTGTGTTGCAGTACAGTATGCCAGTTATGGAAGATGTTGCAAGCATTCCTGGTCTATTTGCGGCTACAACCTGCCTGCATATACGTGTGTGTGTGTGTGCGTGTGTGTGTGTGGTTACCCTGCATGTGTGTGGAGCTGTGTTTTTGGTGCATGTGTGCGTGGGACGTGTGATTGGACGGCTTTCAGCCTGCTGGTTGGCAGCCGACGGAGCATCCTGTTCAGTCAGATGGAAGAATTTTCCACCCATACGGATTCATAGTAAATCCAGCACAGTTGGTGTGTGTGTGTGTGTGGTGTGTGTGGTGGTGGGGGGGGGGGAGGCGGTGTCACGGCTGTGCAGGATTCCTGCTCCTCCTCGAGGTTAAATCCGGAGCTGTGATGTCACCGCAGTCCGCCGCAGGCCTTCGCGGGTTCAAGTTGCCTCGCGGCCTCTCAGGCATCTCGCTGTTGTCTTGACAACAGACGAACACAGCGTAACAGGAGTCCCGATTTAAAGCTGAACGGGTCAAACGAGCGATCGCGGACCAATCAGGAGCCCCCCCCCCCCCAGCAGAATAATCACCAGTCACCTCCGACGCGTCAGGAGCACAAAATGCACCGATTAAAATTCGAGTTTGGAATTCAAGCTGTCGCACATACGGAGAATAAAAACTAACAAAAACTCGGGAATTCAAATCAAATCAAACTTTATTTATAAAGCACTTTTAATGCCCTCAGGCAACACAAAGTGCTTTACATAATGATAAAAAACATTGCACATTAAAAACAAAATAAAAGCCATCACACACCCCAATATGCTATATAACAATTAAAAAAAAACACACAGACACACAACTTGGGTGTTCGGTCTGAATTTGGGTGTTTTCCTGTTTTAAAGGGGACATAATCAATAAAATGCACCCCCACCACCTCGATCAGGTCAACCTGAGTCTGAAAATACGTCCTTCGGTTGCGGTTCAGATGTTTCAGGGTGTTAAGACATAGGGGTGTGAAAAAAATCGATTTGGCAATATATCGCGATTTTCTGCTGTCCAAAAATCTATTTTTCAGCTCCTAATATCGATTTTTCAAAAACATTAATAATAAACAATAAATAGGTTGTTTTGAAGCAAATAGTTTTGACTCAATTTGTCCTCTGAATGATCAATATCATCTGATGAACATATACAGCAACTTGATTTTTCATCTCTACTTTTAATTTTGATATCAACTGGGTAGAATATCGCAATATATCGTGATATCATGATAATATCGTGACAATATCGTCTCGTGGCCCAAGTATCATGATACATATCGTATTGCGAGGTCCTTGCCAACACTCACCCCTAATGAACACATACAGTAAGTAGAGAAATAATGAAATAAAATAAAATAAATAATCAACACGGGCAAGTTTCTGATGGTTTCAATTAATTTTACTATGAAGTTAAGAATAACTGATTGAGGAACAACAACCAGAACATCCATGACAACAAACTTAATGGACCACTTAGAAAAAAAAACATCATCCTGTCCTGCTGATCACACTCGATGCTAAGATGCTAGTGCTAGGTCCTTGCCAATACTCACCCCTACTGTGACATCACAGACACAGATCAGAGCAGAATAAATCTTCCCCACCTTTGACTCCTCCCACAACCTCAGCTGTATTTGCAGAAAGCAGGTAGCACAAAGCTGTAAGACAGATTTGAAAAGAGACACACAAAAAAACAGCTTCTATACACAGGGTTTTTTTTTATATCCTCGAAACTGTGCTTTTGTACCATTTTTCTGTTATATTTTAACCCAACATGTCCCAGGCATTTAACTTGAACCTCAGGAAGTAACAATCAAAATCAAAGAGATTTAAGGGAAATACATACAAAACGAACCTAGATCCAATAATTAACCTGCAGAAAAGGGCTATATGGATAATAAATGGAGTTGGATACCGTGATTCTACAAATCAGCTTTTTAATAAGATCACACACATTAAAATTTTTGGACATTGTATATTCAAAAACATTAGAAATTATGTTTCGAGTGGTAATTAAGACAATTCCCGTTTGTATTCAAAAAATGTTTAAGCTAAGGCAGGTGGTTTATAATTTAAAGGGGTTGTTAATGTTTGAAACTCACAAAGTCAACTAATCAAAAGTACAGATGTGTGTCAGTTTTGGGTGTAAAATTATGGAATGGATTGAATGATGAAATAAAAAAGTGTAATTCTATGTTAGTCTTCAAGAAGACTTTAAAATCTAATATTATTAAAAGTCATAATGAAATTTGATTATTTTAATTCATTTAATGATTTGAATTCAATTTTTCTGTTTAAGTTATCATGTGTTTTGTAATGATATACTAGTTCTGATGTTTTATGTAAATTATTCAGTTATTCGTCTGATGGTATAGGATAGGCAAAAATAAGCCTTGGGGCTTCAGCTTTCTCCTTTTTCAGTTGCTATCTGATAAATTCTTTTGTAAAAACTAGGTCTGGGCAAGTTAACACGTTATTATCGTGTTAACGCATTAATTTATTAACGCCTGCAATTATTTTATCGCGCGTTAACGCATGTTGCTCACGTGCTTTTGTTTTGAAAAGTCTGTTTCTGGCTGCTGCGGAACCGGAAAACAGTAAACATAAGGAAAAGCTAAAACAGACATGGAGAACGGTAAAAATCTGTGAACTTTACAGTTCAGTTCAGTTAACAATTCTGTCTAAAAATAAAAATCTGGACTGCAACAAAACTTTCTTGTCATTCCTCCATGTTCCATCAGATCTGCTCCATGTGTTCACTGTCCTGCTGTTCTCTAGCTGGTTACTGCAGTGCGGCTCCATCTAGTGTCACAGATGTGTAATGACAACAGAAAGTCCAGTCCTCCATAATAAAACAAATTCAGTTCTGTGGCCCGTTTTTTAATTTCGTATGTTTGATCCAAGTCTAAAATTGAAATATGAAAAAAAACAGGCATTTTTTTTCTTTTTTTTGTGTTAGATTAAAAAACAAAAAACGTAATAAAATGTCACTTTTTAATTTTTTTTAATTTTTGATTGACAGTTGAAAATGGAAAGAATGAATGATACACAGATTGATAAAGTTACTGAACTTTAACATGGACATTTTCATTTTAAAGTTCTCCCAGACGGAGGATTCAACAGAAACAAGGTTATTTGTTACAACTGACAAGTTGAACTCCTTTTTTTTTATTTTCTATAAAAACAGAATGACATTTATTTTACATTTTTTAAGATGAGATTTACACTAAATATGTGTTACTGACAAGTGCTGATGTTAAAAGTGTTTGAACAACAAATGTTATGACACTTTAGTTCATATGGCAGCAGAACATTTCAGTAAAAGTTACCTTTACATTACTTTTGAATTCATTATTTGATTTCGTGTATATAATGCGATTAATCGTGATTAATCAGGGAAATAATGCGATTAATCGAGATTAAAATTTTTAATCGTTGCCCAGCCCTAGTAAAAACATGATTTTATTTTTGTTTTTAAACCAAAATAAAGCATTCATTCAAGAGAGAGAGAGAGAGATCTTTGTTGCAGTCAGAAGCAGGTAGATCGTGATGCTCTCTGTTCTCCTGGTTTCTGCTGGTGTCACTGTGCCGTGTCTGACCCCTCCAGTCCTGACTAGGGGGTCAGGACTGACGGACTGACAGGACTGACAGGACTGACGACTGACGGCCACCCTGCTGTCCTTGTGTGTCCGCAGGTAAACGCCCGCACCAGTGTCAGATCTGCAAGAAGGCCTTCAAACACAAGCACCACCTGATCGAGCACTCGCGCCTGCACTCCGGGGAGAAACCCTACCAGTGCGACAAGTGCGGCAAGCGCTTCTCGCACTCTGGCTCGTACTCACAGCACATGAACCACCGCTACTCCTACTGCAAAAGAGAGGCCGAGGAGCGCGAGGCGGCCGAGCGGGAGGCCAGGGACAAGTGCGGCGGAGGAGGTGTGGCGGCCGGAGGTCTGGAGCCCACCGAGCTGCTGATGAGGAGGGCCTATCTGCACGGGCTGGGGCCCCTCGGGTACTCGGACCTGGAGGACCAGCAGGACGACAACGGCGGCGTGATCCTGAGGGATGGCAGAGAGGGAGGAGAAGGACGAGAGGTGGACAGCAAGATGTTCAAGGAGGTGACAGACAGTCAGGAGGCAAGTTTCAGGGAAAGACAGGAGGACGTGGAGGTGGAGGAGGAGGAGAGCTCCAGCAGGAGCCAGATGGACTCGACCAGGGACGAGGAGGAGGGCAAGGACTCTGCACAGCTGATGGACGAGAGTTCACGAGAAGGGAAGACAGACGGAAAGTCGGACCAGGAGGACTGATCCAGAAGAAAGCTTTGCTTGTGGCATCGGCGAACATGATCGGGACGTACGGAGCATCTGCTTTACTGAGGGGACATCGTTCATCTGTCTTAACCAAATTATTCTTTCACGTCAGACTTCCCTCATAAAGTTTACAGAGAGGACGGGTCAGGAAGGTTCGTTGTTTCTTGCACTGTCCTCTTGTCTGTCGTCCACATTCACCTGAAGGAACGAACTGAGCATCTTTAACAAAGACGTCAGCGTTTTTACAGGCTCCCACTGGTTGATTCAGCATTAATGGTAGTGGCAGGAAATCCTGACTCCAGATTTATCAGGTTCGGTCTGAAACCTTTTAGAGATTGTAAATAGAGATTCTGTAAAAAAAAAAAAATAATAATGTTGAAGTTTTGAAAGACGTTATGTATGACACTCATACGCGTGAGTTTTCATGGCGGTGTTGCTTGAGCCCTGGAAATCTTGGGTTTTTAAAAGCCCACAACGCTAGCAGCTGCAGCTCGGGCAGACAAAAGTAAGACAATTATCTCAGTGATTTCGTCCAGACGTCAGCCGTCACCAGATTTACCGTCACTTCAGGTTTCTGGCTGTTGAACAGTTTGGGCGGCTCCCAGCCCCGCCCCCATTCAAAGTCTGCGAGGGCTGACCCTGACGATGCTCTCTGCTCGTACGTGCGATGATGACGTTGAGCTTAAAGAAACCCCAGCTGATTTGTCAAGCCCCGCCCACCAAATTTTTCCCTTTAAAGCAACACGCAAAGGAGTTGAGTCAGTTGAACCCACCTTGAGGTTTGGTCACGTTTCAGCTGCGAAACCAGACGGCGAATCTCAATTTACCGCTCACCACTGAGCGAGTGTCGTTTAGCTAATAGCTAGTTAGCCGGGGCATGTTAGCCTGTTAGCTTGGATAGCTGTATTTTTCCCTCTCAATTTATTGAGGAAATCCTGTGCAGTAACAATGAGACAACAAATCAGGGATCGTTGTTGACTAGCTGTTTAGCAGCTAACCTGTGCATTAGCTAAACTGTTCACCACATGGCGCCCCCTGCCCCCCCAAAAAACAATGAAAGATAACGGAGGCTCTTAGCTATTTTTAGCCTATTATTTTAGCTTAATCTTCATTAGCTTCATGACCTTGGGCGTGTGCAGCGAGGTGACGCTGTTGGAAAAAGTCTCAAATGTTGTATTTCCGTATTACATCAGGATTACCGAACTGCTGTGCAGTAAATACAATAAAAAAAAAGAAGAAGCAGCTAAGTTTATGTTCAGATTTGGACAAATTTCAGCTGATAATGTGACAGTAAGTAAATATCTGAAGTCTGAAATTGCTGCTCACTGTTACGCGAGTGCTAAGCCTGATTTATGCTGCTTCGTAGCACATCCGCACGCAGGCTACACATGGGCCCCGCGCTGTATTGATTTCTGTGTCAGCTGTGCTGAACTTCCTTTTTGTTTACTTCCTTTACATGGCTCAAATTTTCAACAGAGCAAATAAATAAAAAAAGTGAGGTGACGCTGATGATTGTTGAGCGTCGGTCGTTTTTACAGACATCGCAGCAAACCATCGTTTGAAACGAAGAAGAAGAAGACGTAGCAGCTAGAAATCCTCAGATTAAGAAGTCGGCCGGTTTCACGTCTTTGGGTCCTCGTCGACAGGTGCACCTTGTCGAGAGGTTAGCGGAGAGTTGACACCTACGTGTGACGCACACGTATGAATTGGACTTTATTCGGCCGCTAGCTAGCAGCTCTGAAACCTGTCAGACTGAACCTGATAATTCAAAGGTCACAAGTGTTTCATGTGAAGTTCAACACCAGCATGAGTGTTGTTAGCATGATAACGGGGGGGATGGGGTGGGGGGTCAGCTGTTAGCTGTTAGCTGTTAGCTGTTACTGATCAGTGTTGAACCACCGATGCAGCTCATCAGATGCGACGTGACGACCGCTGAACAAAGCCGGGTGGGAGAGCTTCAAAGTCCATGATATGCAAAAGAATAAATAAATAAAAGAGAAGAAAATAAATGAAGAAGTAATAATGCTTATCACTATAATGAAATGAAGTGAAACTTATTAATGTACAGTATTATTAAGGCCTAAAAGCTGTGTGGTGCTAAAATGTTCTTAACTTTCTGTGTCTCGTGTTTAAAAAACCCCACTTCAGAAAATTGCACTCGCCTCCCCGAATCACTACAAAAAAACGAGAAAAAAAAAACAAAAAAAATGAAGAAAAAAAGAGGGAATGAAACCTCGAACACTCAGACACGTCCTGTCAGTGTTATTGTTGTATTTCTGTCTCCTTTTACTGTGATGTTTTTCTTTGTTTTTTCATTTTTATCCAACTCTATTTTACCAATTAACCACACGGTTTTGGGCCTCCTGATTCTTTTTTTTTTCTTTTTAATGTGAAGGAATATTTAAACCTGTGTGATTTTCCAAGTAAAATGTTGATGTGAGTCTTAAAGCGGAGCGAGCGGAGCGTCGGGGGGAAGGCTCGGGGCCTTTCGCGTGTTGAATTCGTCTCCAGAGAAAGCCTTATATGCAAACCTTTCACCTGTGCGTTTCTATAAAGTGCCATCCCTGTACAGTGTTACACCTGTCCTCGGCTTCAGTATTACAGTGAATATCTCATCCTGTTTGATTCATCAGTATTAGCATAGATAGAAGGCTGTTTGTTAGTTTACATATGTTCGTGCAATTTCATGTATTTCTTTTTGTTCCACAACAGTATTCTTTTCTTTGTCAGTATTACTATTTTGTTTTTGTTGAATTTTCCAACACAAATTTCACTTTTTTTTCTTTTCTTTTTCTTTTGAGAATTTGCCATTTTATTTATGTGACTCATTTTATATTTCTAATTTTATTTATTTCATACTGTAGTGTACAGTATTAGAGTTCCTCACAAATACATATATTTTAGTAAAGTGGTTCTGTCATCGACTATTGGGACAAAAATATGTGAGAGCGTCTACGATATTTGGAAAATTTCTTCTTTGTTTTCTTTATGTCTTATTTCCTCTTTGAAACTACTGGAAATTCTAAATTTTGGGTGAGTTTTGATACCATGATTATTGTGAAAACACTGTATTTTTCAAAGTAAAAAGTCCACTTTATTCATCCCAGTGAAGAGGCGATGAAGGACTGATGATGATGGTGAAGGAATTCCTGAAATGTCTGAAGTATTCTTATTTTAAATGTTTAATTTCTCTGGGAAATGACCATGCTCGAATAAATGTAGCCAAATTAAATTTTAATAAAGCTGTGTTATTCTTCTTGTACAGCCTCAGCACCTCTGTTTGATTCATTAACATGACGACGATGATGATGGAGCCTGTTTTTAGCCTCCTCACATTACCGTCACATTTCTCTGCAGTCACATCATGGCTGGGGCCGATCTCACGGGGACGTAGCGACGCCGAGCTCGCGGGGCCCCGCAGGAGACCCGTCGCTTAGAGCCACGCCAGGAGGTCTGACCGCAGTCGGACTCTTCATCCATCATTTCACTTAATTCAGTTATTTATTTAGTGTAAAAAAAATGATTTGATCCTAGTGGAGCAGGTGCTCCAGTCGAGAGAAGAAGTCACCATGACATTTATAACTGAAAATAAAGCTGCAGTCCTACTCGTTTTAATCACAGGTTTCTACAACCGTACAATCCGATCCTTAAAAAAAAAAAAATCACTTTTTTTCATTATTTTTGACATTATGGCATTTTATTATAAAACCAAGACTTTTACTATATAGTTGTTTTTCTGTGAAATCACAAATTTAGCAAAATTGTGAATTTTTAAAATAACTTTAGGTTTTTATTGAAAATTTTTAAATTTCATGGAATTTCTAAATTGGAAAAATCATGTCAGTTTGTCATCAAATTTCATCTTTTTGTGATTAAAATCACAAATTTACAAAACTTCAACTGACAAAATTCCCTCCTCTTTGTCAAAAAAATTGTGGCAACAAAAAACTAAACAACAAAATTTGTCATAAATTCACGATTTATGACATTTTTTTAACATAATGTTGCAATTTTTTCTTGTAAAATATTGACAAAATCTCAACCTTTCAACACAAAGTTACAAATGAATTTGACTAAAAAAAAGATTAATTAATGGATAATTTCATTTAATTGCAACTCTGTCCTAAAATCCAAAGTTATTGTGGTCAAATTGCAAATTTTATAAAACCAAGGCATTAACTATATAGTCATTATTGTTTTGATGTGAAATCACAAATTTAGTAAAATTGTGACTTTTTAACTTAATTTAGGATTTTATTGAAAATTAAAAAAAAAGAAATCTACTTTTTGTTGTTAAAAATCTCAGATTTCATGGAATTTCTAATTTTGAAAAATCATGTCATTTTGTCATCAAATTTCACCTTTTTGTGATTAAAATCACAAATTTACAAAACTCTAACTGACAAAAATTCTCCACTTTTTGGCATAGAAATTTTTGTGACAACAAAATCTAAAAAAATGTTGTCGTAAATTAACGATTTACAGTGATTTTTTTAAACATAATGTTGCAATTTTTTCCTGTAAAATATTGACTTTATCAAAATCTCAACCTTTCAACACAAAGTTACAAATGAATTTGACTGAAAAAACATTAATTAATGAATAATTTCATTTAATTGCAAGTCTGTCCTAAAATCCAAAATGTTTGTGGTCGAATTGCAAATTTAGCAACATTGCAAATCTTTTCATAAAAAATCAAATCAGACTTTTTACATCAAATCTTAATTTTTTTGTTAAAATCAACTTGCAGAATTGTCCGTCTTTTGTAACAATCACAAATCTTGAGTGAAACAGCACCTCAATGGTCAAACTGAATAAAGAGAACTTGTCAAGTTGGAGGACAAAAGAGGGCGGAGCCTGAGCACCACCTGGAGTCTACCTGTGCACGTGGGTATTTACATCTGGCAGATACAGCCTCAGTCTTTGTTCACATTTCTGTTATTTATTTATCAAAAATTAATCAAAAAAACAAGACAAAACTCATGCGGGTAACACTAAGTACCCCCTTACTGCTTTTTTTTTTAGGATTTAAGAGAATAAGCTGCAGCCAGTTGCTCCGAACTGTCATTCCTTGATGAACTGATCATCAGCAGGTGTGGAGACCTCGATAAAAGCAGACTTTTTTTTTGTCAGTTTGCTGGTCGGGAGCATCCTGTGGTATGTCAACACATTGCCAAAAAGGAACAACATAAGCAGGAGTGTCAGGCCGTGTGTCCACTAATACCACGAGCAGTTTCGCGTGTTTTATTCATGGTTTATTTCAAATTTGCTCTTTTGTTTTGATGCATTAATTTAAATCAAAGATGTAACCGGATCACCCCGGCAAATGGAACGTATGCCCACATTGGTGTCCTGAGAGGCAGCCAGGTGTGAGCTGGATGGTGGGTTTAGATTATATTCTCTGATATCTTTGTGATCTACATTAAACTATGCTGTAAATCGGTAGAATAGATGGCTTTATTTGTTACTGAGCCAGCATCACAGCCCAACATTATACATTCCAGCACATCCTTCCAAGAAAACATACAAAAGAACAAACAAACAGCAAAGGACGTGGGTCAACGGTGCGCGGAGGCTGCAGCCTTTACTCATTACATCACATGTGTCAAACACAAGACCCGCGAGCCAAATGTGGCCCAAACCGTCAATTTATGTGGCCCTCGATAGCTTGTGCACTATTGGATTAAATTCTAAACCAATATTTTAAGACTTAAAATAAGCTTACACCACTTTAAAGCGCATATTGACAATAAACTACATCTCCCATGATGCATTTCGTTTCTCACCATGAGCAAGACAACTAGACTGTAAAAAAGCAGAGAAATTAATATTATCTCTCAGACACAAATAAACATGGACGCATACAAAAGAAATGCTTTATGCTAGTCTTTTCTTACAGTTGCTGTTCATCAATATGTCCTTTTTTCAAAACCTTTTGAATGAATTTGGACATACGGATTCTCCCACAGAGACAGAAGAATTCCCCTCTAAAACTTTCTTACATTCAGTCCTGGTGTCCGCTGTAATGGACTTTAAACATTAAAAATAAAAACATGATAGAAATAAAACGGATATTTTTTCTCAGTAGAAAGAAATCAGGTCTGAAGGGGGTTACGGGTTAAACGAACAACCACGTCACGTGTTCAATAAAACATCCAATAAGACGCGGCTCCAGGACCGCCGTGATGACGTCCCACGGTACGTCGTCTATGACTGGGAGCCGCGCAGATGCAGCAGTCAGAGGTGAGTGTTGGATTCGAACCTGCGGTTCAGCTCGTCCTCTGGTCTTAGGTCCAACCAGACAACCGTATTCTGGCTGTGAGCAGCCGGAGCAGCAGACCGGACCGCAGGCTGGACGGGCGGGCGGGCGGAGGGGTGGACTTTACCGGGAGGAGTGGGAGCAGTTAGCCGGTAGCTGCTAGGAGTCATGCGGCGTGTATGTCTCTCGGTTTCGGGTTCGGGCTGAAGGAGCCCCCCCGAACCTCATGGTACCGCAACCCGGAGGGTTGATGCCGGGAAAACGGCTGTGCTTCGGGGGCTACACGGAGCAGAAACTTCCTGCAGGAGCAGAGCTGATGCTGGGAGAGGAAACTGAACCAGTGTCCTCTTTAACTGGTGAATTAACCACTAAACTCTGACCTGAACTTACAGACACTGTCTAAACATGTGAGACCAACACAGTAAAGGTATTTAAGATGTAACAGGAAAGAGAATAATGCTCTTTATTTATGCAGCACCTATTAAAACAGTCCAGTTCAGTTCCTAATCAACCAGTTCATCCATATTCAGTTAATATTGCCAGTAGAGTCCAGATTTCAAGTTCTTGTAGTGTTATAATAACATAAAATCCATCCTAATGGATGGTGTTGAGTCTTTACTTTAGTACATGCCCACTTTTAAATCCCACAGACCCAAAGTAAAGTACAGACAAAGTTGTTCTTTGAGTATTTATTAGTCACGTTTTATTCTACAGCACGTTTAAAATAAGCTCAGGTCTGTACAGGCTGAAACAAATAAAGATCCCAAAATCAACTAGTAAAATAAGCTGATATGTCTGATAGGATGAAAGAATAAAAAGAGCAGAACTATAATAAAATAATAAAAACAGTTGTCTGTATATTTACAGTAAAAGCAAAGGTCTAGAGCTCAAGAGAAGAGGTTTTCTCCCGGAAACCCTTCTGAGCAAACTGAACTAGGATGTTTCTGTAAATAGGACGTCCAATGGGTTTATTTATTTATTTATTTATTTTATTTTACTGTCCTACCAGTTTCCTTTTGGCTTAATAGGAAAAGAGGTTCATGCTTTAGAAACAGAGTTCAGTGCTACTAGGGGTGAGTATTGGCAAGGACCTCACAATACGATATGTATCGTGATACTTGGGTCACGATACAATATTATCACGATGTATTGCGATATTCTACCCAGTTAATATCACAATTAAAAGTAGAGATGAAAAATCAAGTTGCTGTATATGTTCATCAGATGATATTGATCATTCAGAGGACAAATTGAGTCAAAAGTATTTTCTTCAAAAAAACCTATTTATTGTTTATTATTAGTGTTCTTGAAAAAAATCGATATTAGGAGCTGAAAAATCGATATTATATTGGACGGCCGAAAATCGCGATATATTGCCAAATCGATTTTTTTTCAGACCACTAAAACATCCGAACCACAAGCGAAGGACGTATTTTCAGACTCAGGTTGACCTGATGGAGGTGGTAGGGATGCATTTTATTGATTATGTCCCCTATAAAACAGGAAAACACCCAAATTCCAGAGTTTTTGTTAGTTTATTCTCCGTATGTGCGACAGCTTGAATTGAATTTAAGTAAATGAATTAATTTTCCTAAAAAAAAAATCGATATTAGGAGCTGAAAAATCGATATTATATCAGGCGGCTGAAAATCGCAATATATCGCCAAATCGATTTTTTTTTCACACCCCTAAGTGGTACCTCTACTTACGAAATTAATTGGTTCTGGAAGTAGTTTCGTAACCTGAAACTTTCGTAAGTAGAGACGTGTTTTCCATGTAAATGCTCTAATCCGTTCCAAGCCCCCCAAAATTCAAACATTTTTTTAAATAAATTATAAATATACATGAAATGACATGAAAACCAGTAAGAAATACATGTTAGAACTAGAAAAGCACTCGGAGAGCGCAGACCTCCACTAAACGCAACAATTATCGAAAATCTGAAAGTGATCCAGAATCCAGGATTTCTTCCGGATCACACCCAAAATGAAATCAATTCTTCCTTTTCACATTTCTGACAACTCCTGAAAATTTCATCAAAATCCATCCATAACTTTTTGAGTTATCTTAAACACAGACAGACAGACAAAGGCCGACAAAAACAACCTCCTTGGTGAAGGTAAAAATTGTTATCTGGGTTGCTGGGTTACGCTCATATAGACAAGGGGTCCTCCTAGCCAATGGGATGCCAGGAAGATGCTAATTGATAGCCAATGGCAGAGCAGCTCGGACGCACCGCTTTCAAACCGAGATGCAGAGCCAACAGCTATGTTTATGTTCAGTAAACTCTGGGAGCTGAGAGTAGCAGCGCTACTGGATTTCTGCCTTTTGTATCCTTAAATTTCTTTTGTAACAGGAGGCAATATTTTCCTGTTGATGCATTTCGTAACCTGAAAATTTTGTATGTAGAGTCGTTCGTAAGTAGAGGTACCACTGTAGTTTATAGTTTAATCTCAGTAAGTGAAGGAAACTCACCCTGTTTAGTTGCGTTAGAACACGATAAAATCACAGTTTTACTCATATCTTTGAGCTAACGTCTGTAGATTAGATTAGATTAGATTAAATTAAATGTACTCTATTCAACAGTGGGTGTGTCTTTCCATTAAGAACGAGACATTTATGCAGGTAGGCAGAAATAGGTCTGTTGAAGTTCCCAACATTGTTACATGTACGTACTCGTCATTCACAACCGTGTCCCGTAGGTTACGTTGGACCATTCATTCTCTTTTAGTATTTACTCCATTGTTAAGTCAAAGGTTTGAAGGTTTTGTAACTGGAACACTGAGTTGTTTCAGTTTGGTGGACGTGAAGAAAAAGCTGATGGGTTTTTACAACGGTTACTTCTCGTTGTGCGTCACAGTTGTGGTAGTCTGTTCTTGGAGCGTCTCTGTCGTGTATTTTAAGCACCACCGGTACCAGGACTGCTGGCCTCATTCATTAAAACCCAACAGAACGATGCTGTTAGACTGTTCGCAGAGCGACGTTTACGTGTGTTCAGACGTTTATGAAAATGTTGGTGGTTCAGAACTTTTTTGAGGTACGAAAGAACCACACGTAGAGTTGGCGTAAATGAAGGAGTGCAGATGAATATTATTTGTCATTCTCAGACTTTATGATGTTCACGCGTTACGCGGTACATTTGCAGATACCTTTAAAAAGTGGTGATAAATTGGAAAATGTAAAGAGCTGCATTAGTCACCTCTCCAGGACTGTTAAGTCCATAGTAACTAGGGCTGTAGCGATACACTAATCTCACGATACGATACACAATGGCCACGGTTACATGATGTTATTTAATTCGGAATTAATAATTCCGAATTAAATAATTCCGAATTAAACTATTTTCCTCCGAGTTTACATGGAAATAGTAATTCCGAATTGAGGTTTACATGGAAAACACGTTTGTTTGGCTTTATCCAATTCCGCTTAAGGTCTGGGGGTTGGGAAGGGTTCTGATTGGATAGGGGGGCGGACGTATTTATATCTACCAGAAGAAAACAAACTAAGCAACAACTCGATTAGCAACAACATTCCACTTATTTTTGACCTGGGTGGCATCTCTATCTGTTAAACCTCCTTCATTTAACCTGGCCGCTACAACTTTGAAAAGCTCACAATTTTTATGTTTCCTGCCATCTGTTCTTTTAATTATTTCCAGTTGCTCCAAGCTATTTATTAAATAAATCGTCTCTGCTCTTGACCACCGTTTACTGCGTGCTGCCATCTTGAAACTTTGTTTTGAAAACAAGCCCAGCGTGGAATATAAGCGTCATGGCGACAGACGGGCAAGAGAACGAGCATGAAAGACGGGAATTAATTTAAAGTGGAATGAGTGTAAACATGACCGCGGAATTATTCTATTCCGAATTAAAATCAGAATAAACCAGACACTTACTTCGGAATTAAGTTTAATTCGGAATTGACATTTTCATATGGAATTAGGTGTTTACATGGTAACTTTTATTCGGATTTAACTTTAATACTGAATTAAAGAGGAATTAAACTTCCCATGTAAACACACGTAATATTCGGCTCATGATACGATATATATCGATATTCATCTTACAATACATTTACATCATTTTCTGAAAGATTTTAAAGGGACAAAGTGATTTTGGTGACATCTTGTGAGTGTTCCAATGACTTTGTTTGAATTAATTGAACTAAAAGCATCAATTACACATTATATGGCTGACAGGCAGCTTGCAAATGCTGGACAAAATGAATAAAAGATGTCTTGAGAAAAATAGTTTCATTTATTTAAACAGTGCAAATTGTTGCTTGCAAGCTTTTAAAGGTGGGACACGGGGGTTTTGGAAGAAGCTTAGAATATTGATACCCGCGGCTGAAAAATTAATATTCTCTGGGGAAATAAAATATCGATATATATCACAGAATTGATAAAATCGCTCAGCTCTAATAGTAACAGAACGAAATTTTTAAAAAAATGTTTCTTTGCTCCGCTTCAGCTAAAATGAATTCTAGCGGTGCATCAGAGAGTTTCGCTTCCTCTGTTTCTCGTTTAGACATGCAGGATGAGGATGCTCCTTTACACCTGGTAAGGCAGGTCTGATCGGCATTCATGGATCCATCATGGATCCGGACGAGGTTTTTCAGATTTACGTAGAAACAGATTGACGAAAAATGAGGCTCATTGACTGGAACTGTGAGTCTTCGTTAGGGATATTCCTGGCGACTAATTTCCCTGTCGACTAAACGAAAATTTTAATTAAGACTAGTCGACTAGTCTAAAAAGAAGATGCGCTCCAGCCTGGAAGTTACCAGTTTGCGTCCCGGTACGGTGCATTCGGGCTCAACATATTCCATTAGCTTCCTGAAGCCTTTACCTTCCACAAAGTTAAGTGGAAGCATATCTTGCGAAGTCATTATCGTGATGAGCTGCGTTATCCTCTCAGACCGGATGGGAGAACACGTCTCCGGGTAAACAATGTCAAATCGGCCTGAGTGTGGCTAGCACCGCTAGCATCAGCAGCCGTCGTCTTGTGCAGATTAACATCCAAATGCTTGAGTGGAATGTGGTTGCGCATTGCTCCAGTCGAGTGATTGTATGCCAGTTGTTTCTGACACAGTCTACATACTACCTTGTTTTCATTTTCTAGATTAAAGTACCGCCAAACCGCGCTGGTTTTGCAAACTATCTTCCCACCGTGCCGTTTTAAAACTCCAGTCTACTCGAGCATTGCCGCGGAGAGGGGGGCTGCTGTCTGACGGCTCTGTAGCCCCGACTAGTGGCGGGAGGCTGTATGACAGTTAAGCGGCCTTGTACATGAGTAAAACACAAATTGGTTTAAACGACTAATATTTCTGGTGCTGACTAGTAAGTGGGCGGACGTTTAATTGTTTAGACCAGGGGTTTTTTAAAGTGTGGGATAGTGAGCCTCCCCTGAGAGAACTCAAAAAGCATGCCCCCCCCCCCCCCCCCCCCCCCCCCCCCCCCCCCCCCCACACACACACACACACACACACACACACACACACACACAGACACCTTTCAACATCTGTATGTTTTCAACACATATTTTAACATATTTCTGCACGCGCTCGTTTGGATGCGTTTAAGTGCCCGAGTGTGTGTGCGCGCGCAGTAAACCGCGCCGCCAAATAACGGCACGTCAGGCATCCTCTCCGCAGCTGCGCTCAGCAGATGCAGGAGGGTCGACTGATGGTACAGAAAAGATGTTGTTACATCAGAAAAGTAGCCAGGGCTTTTTTATAAAGCTGTGCATCCTGGCACCGGCGTGGCACCGGCGCGCGCCCTCTAAGTGGAGATGGAACCTGATTTTTTTTTTTATTTATGAGAAACAGCACACTCAAATGTTATCTGTTTTTTTTTAGACCTAATCCTGAAAGTGAAATCTTTTGGGCTCCATTTAATCTTTAAATAAATATTATGAAGTCTAACATTTTCAGCCAAAAAGGCATTTTTCATTTAATATTTTAAGTCCAGGACGTTTCATGGTCAAAAACCTGGAATTAAAAATGCATTTAAAGCATATATAAAAGAATTTATATGACATGCCAAGCTTTGACTATCAAAAATCTAATTTTACAACTGTGAAGTGAAAGTTTCTCGCTTTTTTTTCTCCACATTTTTGTTTGCAGTGAAGCGACTTTAATCAGTAAAGCTCAGAGCATCAGCTTACCTGTGTCCACAATAGTGACCACAAGACAGACCAGAGCCTGGTAGATCCACACGTTAGTCCTCATGCCTGGGTTTGGGTTCGGGTGTGAAGCAGGTTAGGATCCGGATTAAGTTAAAGTCTGATCTGCGGGAGACTCGCCTTCCTTCAGCAGATGCCACTTTTCCAAGAAACCACACGCGTCCTTGGTTCAACCCCCTTAAAACTAAAGCTTACCGGTACGATGCTTCGGTTGCCTTGGTAGTCACAGTGCCAAACGCCTCGATGACTTTCTTCTGTGACCGCAATTCATTAAGTTTCCGATCAAAAAACTCCCGCGGCTTCGTCGTTAAACTTTGGTGCTTGGTTTCAATATGATGCCGGAGTTTACATGGTCGCATACTGTCGTTAGCTAGCAGCTCTTTGCAGATAACACACTGTGGCAGCGGAGCATCGTCAGGACCAATACACGAAAAGCCAAACTTGAAATAATCAGGGTCATACTTCCTCCGTTTTCTGATCGCCCTAGACTCTGTGCCCTCTCTCACTTTCACTTGAGATACTAAAAATCGATCCATTTTGCCCTCGATGTTTACACTCTTTTTCTGTCTTTTCAGGTTTATTTTTTCTCCCGCGCCTCCCCTGAATCCCTCTGGCGCCCCCCAGGGGAGGCGCGCCTCACACTTTGAAAACCGCTGGTTTAGACGACTAATCGCGCATCCTTAGTCTTCGTTGGTCTTATGACAGCAACCTGGTGCATCTCATCATCTCAGAACTTTAGAAACTGAATAGATCATCTTCACTGATGTCACCCATCCGGGTACAGCGCTGGTTCCTCGTTCTAGAGCGGTTGTGTGATCACTAGGGGTGAGTATTGGACAAGTATTGATATGTATCATGATACTTGGGTCACAATACGATATTATCCCGATATTGCAATATCACGATATATTGCGATATTCTACCCAGTTAATATCAAAATTAAAAGTAGAGATGAAAAATCAAGTTGCTGTATATGTTCATCAGATGATATTGATCATTCAGAGGATGAATTGAGTCAAAACTATTTGCTTCAAAACAACCTATTTATTGTTTATTATTAGTGCTTTTGAAAAAAATCGATATTAAGAGCTGAAAAATCGATATTATATGGGGCGGCTGAAAATCGCGATATATCGCCCAATCGATTTTTTTTTCACACCCCTAGTGTTCACAAGTTACTAACATTAGTCGTCAGACCAAAATCATCAGAGAATGACGGCCAAACTGCAGCAGACGGCAAAAGCGCGTGGATGTCCAGTGTAAATCTCGTTATGTGAGAAAATAGTGCCAACGGTGGAATTAGACGGCTGAAGACGATTGTTCACACGATCTGAAGGACTTGCATTACACATAGGGGTGAGTATTGGCAAGGATCTCGCAATACGATATGTATCATGATACTTGGGTCACGATATGATATTATCGCGATATCACGATATATTGCGGTATTCTACCCAGTTAATATCAAAATTAAAAGTAGAGATGAAAAATCAAGTTGCTGTATATGTTCATCAGATGATATTGATCATTCAGAGGACAAATTGAGTCAAAACTATTTGCTAACCCTGACCCTAACCTATTTATTGTTTATTATTAGTGTTTTTGCACATTCAGGATCAGGGCTACGTTTGATCAACGGACACGTCATAGCTGCAGGAACAGTTTGTTGAAATTCATTTCATGATTTGAGCATGCTGATTGTTTCTAAATTGACCCCAAAAATGTTTCCTGGGTGCTTTCAGCCTCCAGCTACTCATGTCTAGAGTCTAGAGTCACTGTCATCCATAATTCCAGGAGGAACCAGCGATGTCTGTTTGATCCGGTCCGTTCCAGCATCTATTAACAACGCATGTGTGCGGCATTTTAGCGACTTCAGCCTCAGGAGCTCGGTTTAGTGCTGAATGTCAGTAACTCACCACACTGCTGCTACAGTGTTGAATGAAAGAATCGCTTGATCTGCAAAATGGCGAAGGGCTTGCTACGACGTCATGTGAACACCATCTACTAAAACAGCAACATACAAAGACCGAGTCGCCCGACTGCGTCCGTCTGTAGATCTTCAGCTCTGAAAGCTGCCACAGATTTATTGATTCTCGTCCGTCTCAAAGTTGGAGCTTTGTTTAAAGTGAGAACAGCTGACGCGCTGTGACGCCTCCATATTTAATGTTTGTGCAACAGATTTTACAGTCAATGTGTGTTTCATCTAGTTTGGGGTTTCTGCTGGTAACTTCATAAAATCTGAAGCATTTCCAGATGTTCTCCCTCCGACACCCAGGGAGTTTTTAATTATCTCCGTCTCTTTCAGTCATATCGGCCGACGTGTCGCAGTAACCGCTCCCTCAAACTCTTGATTTTATTCTGAAACTGTGAGATTCCCCGTCTCGATGTCCTGAAAGTTCACATTTACTAAAATGGGGAGTTCCTGTTTTTGTTCACAAAGCAGTTCAAAGTTTTCACATTTGTGCATATTTACCCACATAAAACGGCGTGAAATCTAGCGAAGACGGCGCAGACTTGTCAGCGTGTAATCAGGTCCAGCAGTATTTCAACAACAAGGGTTTCGTGATTTTTGATTGTACATCATGAGTTTGTGATCAAAGCTTTAAGAGGTTTTACAAAGATATGGTATTTACCATTTAGGGACTACAGTCAGTTTAAGCAAAGTGTCTGCATTTTCAGGAGCTCAAGAGTGTTTGGATTATTGACTTGAGCTACCAACATGAAGTACATGTCTAAACAAACAACTAAAGGTCTAAACAAAAGCAACATAAGTCTTTGAGAGAGCGAGCAAAAACCTCAAAAGGAAAGAACTGTTGAACCCAAGAACATCAAAAGGCCTGGAAAACCACAAACGACAACTGATGTGGATGATCGCTAATCGTTTCCTTGGTGATGAAAAATGCCTTCGCAACATCAACAAAAGTGTAGAAAACTGTAGAACGAAGGCGTATCGCCGTCAAAATCTACAATCAGGAGTCGCTTTCGTGAATGTAAATATAGAGGGTTTACAACGAGGTACGAACCTCTGGTTCAAGAACATGAAAGACAGATTAGTCTTTACCACAAAACATCTAAAAAAATTAGGGTTGGGCAACGATTAAAATTTTAATTGCGATTAATCGCATGATTTCCCTGATTAATCACGATTAATCGCATTGTATACGCAAAATCAAATAATGAATTCAAAAGTAGTGTAAAGGTCACTTTTATTTAAATGTTCTGCTGCCATATGAACTAAAGTGTCATAACATTTAGTTGTTCAAACACTTTTAACATCAGCACTTGTCAGTAACACATATTTAGTGTAAATCTCATCTTAAAAAATGTCAAATAAAATAGAGCTTATTGCCACTGCCAGGGCATTAATGTCATCCTGTTTTTATAAAAAATAAAAAAAAAGTCTACAAACCAAATCCAACAAAATGATTGTGTCTCAGCACAATCAGAACATTAAAACAGGTAATTTCTGAGGTAACAGCAGAAACTTTTAACGGGGAGTTCAACTTGTCAGTTGTTACAATTAACCTTGTTTCTGTTGAATCCTCCGTCTGGGAGAACTTTTAGGAATGACGTGAAAGTTTTGTTGCAGTCCAGAATTTTTTTTTCAGACAGAATTGTTAATATTGCTACCTGAATTGCTGCCTGAACTAAAGTTCACGGATTTTTACCGTTCTCCATGTCTATTTTAGCTTTTCCTTATGTTTACTGTTTTCTGGTTCCGCAGCAGCCAGTAACAGACTTTTCAAAACAAAAGCATGTGTGCAACATGTGTTAACGCACGATAAAATAAATGTCGGCAATAATAAATTAATGCGTTAACGTGCTAATAACGTGTTAACTTGCCCAGCCCTAAAAAAATACTTCTAAAGCAACCTCTCCATGTTCTGGAATCATATTTCTTGACATCTGATTGTATCAGAGTGACGGGGGCAACATCTGTCCATGTCTGAGCTGTCATCAATGCAGAAATAAGAAAGACTGCAGTTCACCAAAAGACCACTAGGGGTTGATCCGACTGAGTGAGTCTCTGTGTTGCAGAAATAATCACATTTACAGTCTGGTTTGAAAATTGGTTTTGGCCTCCACAGCTAGATTTAACGACCGTGACGACTGCACATGGAGTGAATTTTTATGAGCCTCATCAGGTAAAATTATATGAAGTCAAACATTAAAGTATGATTAGGGGTGTTTTTTATTTTAAGTGACAGCTGGCGGGGGGTTAACGGCTGGTCGTCGGTCTCCTCGTGCGAGCTGTGAATAAAGATCTAAAGCACAATCATTGTTATTTTAAAAATATGTTTTTTGAGCTGGTAACTGTATCTTCCAACCTCCAACATCAGCTTTTCGTCAGCCTTGTATGGTCAGAGGTCCAACCTGAGCTCAACAGTAGGCAGCAGCTACCCCAACACACTGCCTCAGGCAGCTAACTGGGTTAACTGGTGGACGGCCTCTAGCTCACTGGCTGTTCGCCCTGGCAGCAGCTGGAACAGCTGGCGTCTCCCCACTCCAGATTGATTGGCACTACTTTGAATTTACTAACTTTGCCCTGACCTCCACTGGGACCGAGATCTGACGAAGCCCCGTAGATCCCGAGGCTACAGCCAGTTAGCAGAGCATCGGCTTGTCCAGGGTCCCAGCGATGCGGCTAGCAGCCCACTGGTGGCCGCCGCAGAGGCCGAGGCCAGTCATGGAGCTCCACCGTGGAGCAAGAGGGCCCAGTGGTGGAGCTCTGCGCAGAGGGGCCGGTTGCAATGATTGACTCCAGGTCCCAGCATGATTTCCCTTTCGAAGAGTCTCGAAATGATTCTCTGAGAGTGTCTCAGCTCCTTCAGCTGAGCGTTTGCCGATGTCCCAAGCGTAGGACCAGCTAGCGTGGCGCTAGCCTCTGCAATGGGCCGAGCCCTCACAAAATAATTTCAGGACTCTTCCAAGTGGAATTATGAAGCCATCTTCCTGGCCATCAGCCTTTACAGCGGGACCTCCGACCACAAAAGTTGTTTTGGTGCTGCTGTGAAATGCCTGCTGCTGTTAGCATGGCTATAGTATGCTAAACTCTGTCCTCAGATGCTTTCAGACCAACCACAGCCAGTCACAGACGAGTAAGAACAAATCTAACAGTCACATTTTTGGCGGTTCGCTGTGACGCAACACAAAGTTGCATTTGAAGAGAGGTGCACGTACACTACGGCGTCAGGTTCACAGCTACGTCGTAGCTTTGACGCAGAAGCACAAATCAGTCTTCCGAAGTAAATTTAACGTTAAGCACTAAGTAGCTTAAATGGTAGCAGCAGCGGCGAGCTGTCACAACCAACAACAGAGGCAACGACCATCTGATTGGTCAGCTTTTTCGCTCAATATAGATTTATCTGATGTAGTACCAAAAAAAAAAAAAGCAAAAAGCTGTCATGGATGTCAAATCTAACTTTAGGCCAAAACCAGTTCTTGAACCAGGCTGTAAATATGATTCATTCTGTTGCAAAGTTGGCCATTTTGACATGGGGCTCTGTTGTGATTTGCTCTGTTTTTGGAGCCAGCACCTAGTGGTCAGTAGAGGAACTGCAACAAAATCTGCTTCCTCGTTGGTTTCAATCCAGAAGTAAGATTGCTGTCGCTAGGTTACCATTATAGGTTAGCTAAGCCATGCTAAAGTAGATAGCTTGTGATAACAGGGCTCTGGAGCACATCCTCCAGGAAGTCTTCATTTTTGGACCAACCTGCTTAAATGGCTAAGTTCAGATGTACGATGAAATAAAGGCTCCCTCCAGTGATGAATGACATCACAGGGGGTTTTTCCAGCTCTTTTGATACAATCTATGGATCCAAAGCACACCATGTGTCAAGTATGGTGGCGGTAGTATTATGGTGTGGGCTCACTGGTGTTTATTGATGACGTGACTGCTGACAGAGGTATCTGAATGAGTTCTGAGATGTATAAAGTGGTGCTCGGCTCACATTCAGCTACATGCTGCAAAACTGGTCAGATGGTGGTTAACAGCGCAGATGATTAATGATCTTTACGATGCCAGCAAAGCGTTGCAGGACTTTTTGAGGGCAAAGAAATGGAATATTCTTCAACGGCCACTTCAGCAGAGAATTTCAGTGACTGAAGACTAGGGGGTGAGTATTGGCAAGGACGATATGTATCGTGATACTTGGGTCACAATGTGATGTTATCCCGATATCACGATATATTGCGATATTCTACCCAGTTAATATCAAAATTAAAAGTAGAGATGAAAAATCAAGTTGCTGTATATGTTCATCAGATGATATTGATCATTCAGAGGACAAATTGAGTCAAAGCTATTTGCTTCAAAACAACCTGTTTATTGTTTATTATTAGTGCTTTTGCAAATTTTGCACATGAATCTAATACATAAATTTTCCTAAAAAAATCGATATTAGGAGCTAGGGGTGAGTATTGGCAAGGACCTCGCAATACGATATGTATCGTGATACTTAGGTCACGATACTATATTATCACGATATATTCCGATATTCTACCCAGTTATTATCAAAATTAAAAGTAGAGATGAAAAATCGAGTAGCTGTATATGTTCATCAGATGATATTGATCAAACTGAGTCAAAACTATTTGCTTCAAAACAACCTATTTATTGTTTATTATTAGTGTTTTTGCACATTTAAGTGAATGAATGAATTTTCCTAAAAAAAATCGATATTAAATCAGACGGCCGAAAATCGCGATATATTGCGAAATCTATTTTTTTCACACCCCTAATGAAGACAAAAGCTAAAGGCAGAAAGATCCACAAACGAGCAGTGACTGAAGATGCTGTGAAAGCCTGGCCAGGCATCTCCATGGAGGAAACTCGCTGGAATTTGACATCAAAAGGCTCCAGATTTGAGAGTCATTGACTGCAAAGGTTTATTTTAAATTGGGTATTATAAATTCTGGTTGTGCTTACAATGATGTCACCCTGAAAACTGAGGAAAAAAAATGACAAATGCCACATTTACCGACTGAGATAAATGAAACGAAAGATGAGCAGCAGATGGTAATAAAGCAGGATGCCGAAGAAAATAACTTGTTTGCCACTAAGAGATGTAGCTATATTATTTCACTCAAGTGAACTGGATAAAACGGTGTGTGTGGGATAACACCACCGCTGCCTATTAAATATGTATGAAAGCAGAGGAGGACAAATGTGGAGTGAGTGAACCTCTGACCACGTCTGCAGCTGCACTCTACGCTTTCAGAGTGAAGAGGGAGGTTAGAGTTGGAGCTCAGGGTGAAGCTGATGGAGAGGAAGCAACCTGAACAACATTTTCAGACAGATCTTTTAACAGCTGAGCGTCGCCGCTCGCATCAGAGATGACTCACGACTCGACCTGAGAGGGCACGACTCAACACGAAGCAGATTTCTAAGATACTTCAGTCTCGTGTTTTTGTTTCACTGCCTCCGCTCGGTGGCTCATGGTTTTCTTCTCTGACTGCAGATTGATATCAGATATCAGATGTTGATCGGCACATCAGAAGCACCGGCCTTCAACTGAAACTGAACAGCAGTTCCCGAACGCTTTCCGTACAGTTAGACAGAAAAGTGTGACTGCTCATGATATCTGATGTGCTCGTGCCACATGTGACTGTTGTTGGTTTGAAAGCTACCAGATACTCATCAGTTTTCTGTGTAGATTTATCACCTGGAACTTTTTCAGTTGTTGATTTTCTTTCTGAGAACTGTCATCAGCCAGATACAGTGACGGTCAAAAAGGGAAAATAGCAGAGGCTGCAGGCTCCATGAGCTTTGTTTGTAGTTTCTTAGCCTGTTAGCATCTTAGCATCGAGTGTGATCAGCTGAATGATGTTTTTCTTTTTTAAGCGGCCCATTAAGTTTGGTGTCACAGATGTTCTGGTGGTTGTTCCTCAATCAGTTATTCTTAACTTTATAGTAAAGTTAATTGAAACCATCGGAGACTTGCCTGTGTTATTTATTTTATTTTATTTCATTATTACTGTACTTACTGTACGTGTTCATTAGGGGTGAGTATTGCAAGGACCTTGCAATACGATATGTATCATGATACTTGGGTCACGAGACGATATCATGATATTGCGATATCACGATATGTTGTGATATTCTACCCAGTTAATATCAAAATTAAATGAATGTGTTAACGCATTAATAACACGTTAACTTGCCCAGCCCTAATCATGATATTTGCGTCACAATACAATATTATCGCGATATCACGATATATTGCGTTATTCTACCGAGTTAATATCAAAATTAAAAGTAGAGATGAAAAATCAAGTTGCTGTATATGTTCGTCAGATGATATTGATCTTTCAGAAGACAAATTGAGTCAAAACTATTTGCTTCAAAACAACCTATTTATTGTTTGTTATTAGTGTTTTTGAAAAAAATTGATATTAGGAGCTAGTGCTGGGCAATATGACGATACATATTGTGGGGACGATAGAAAAGTGTGTATCGTGCCATTTCTCTTCTATCGTTTCTATCGTTTCTAACCTAATTTTATCAATTATTACAGCAAATATGTAATTAAATAACCTGCAACGATAAATTTGATAAAATCACATTTACTTCTACAAAGTAGCCTTTCATGTTTGCACTTTTATTCATGGTTAATGCCTTAAACAGAGTTCTCTTCAACCCTAATGTTTACTTTAGACACTTTATATTGGTTTGCAAACTTTGCACTACAAGGTTACAGATTTCAGAAAGTTGAAAAATAATTTGTGTTTATTTTTTATAGCTGAACTTCAGTGCAAAAATGTGTTTTTCCTCTCAGAAACTGTTGTGCACTTTTAAAAAAAATGTGAAAGCTACTGTACCTCTGTACCTACCTGTTTTGCTGCACTAAAATGTATGTTTGTGACAGTTCAGCTAAATGTCCTTTCAAAATAAAGTTGAAAAGTAAGCAATGAAATTGTCAAACTTTTCAGAGAATAACTGAAAACATACTTTATTATGGTATATCGTGATATATATCGTTATCGTGATATAAAATAGTCCATATCGTGATATATGATTTTTTCCATATCGTTCAGCACTATTAGGAGCTGAAAAATCGATATTATATTGGGCGACTGAAAATCGCGATATATTGCCAAATCGATTTTTTTTTCACACCCCTAGTGTTCATGCACACCACTTATTTTAAAATCACCAAGATATTCATTATTTTTAATACAACCTGAATGAATTTCCGTAAAAGTTGGGGTATTTTTCAAATTTGAATAAAATGAAAACTAAAAGAAAAAGAAAAAAAAGAAAACAAAGCTAAACATTTCCCAGTTTAACCATTTGTTCTGTCATCTATGTTCTGTTCTGAAGGAAATATTGGCTCATGATTTCAATGTCTTATAGTTTTTATTTTATTCAAATTTTAAAAATGTCTCAACTCTGTTGTAGTTATATAACGTATTTACAGGAATAACTCATCGTTCTACAAAAAAATAAAGCAAAAATAATAATTCAATGATTGTATTTGATGTAAAGTACTCAGTTAATCCAGATATGGATTAAAGGTTCTGCCTTATAGGTTGTAGAAATTGCTGTTTTCTGGTTTTCTGTGCTCACAGCAGTAGATGCTACCTGTCAACGGAGGAATATGATGTTTCATAGAGGCGCACCGTTCTCTGCTTCACCTTCCTCCAATTGTTCCAGTAGAACCAGTCAGGATCACCATTGTCTCACTCAGTGTTGATCTGTTGAACTGACTAGGGATGGGAATTGATAAGATTTTTCCGATTCCGATTCCATTATTGATACTGTTTAACAATTTGATTCTTTATTGATTCTCTTATCGATTCTAATTTGGGGAAAAAGGAGAACAAACAGTTTTATTTGCATCAATTTTTTTTACTTAGAAGTCACGACCTTACAAACTCAACAGCGAGGTCAAAAGAGGCCCAAAGCCTGGATAACGTGTTAACTGTTGTAATATGTAACTGTGCAAATACACAAGAATGTGGAACATTTTACTAACAGATTTTTCCTAATAGAAATGAAAAAAAATCTCCCTTTTAAAAGGATATATGAGCTCACTAAGCACTCAAAAATAATAATAAAGAAATGTAAATACTATCAAATACAACGGAACAGTGCATAGTACAAATCTGCAAATACTATGAAGAATTAACAATTCTTTAGCAGTAAAATAATCATGTCTTCCAGCCTCTGAACCAGCCAGACTCTCTCTCTCGTCACGGTCATCTTCTAAATGTAATGCAGAAGGCATTCGTTTAATAGCATAGCGTTAATGTTATAGCGTGTTTTACAAAGAAGCACATAGGCATTGGGATAGCTACTTACCAGAGTTACCAGAGGTGATCTTAGCTTGGCTACTGCTGCTGGGTTGAGATCCATCAGTCCGAAGCGTCAAAAACACGACACTCGTTATCACATGTTGTGTGTTCAAATGTTCTGCATGTTAGTCGTGTTCCCTCCCGACGCTGTTATCTCCACTTTACAATGACTGCTAGTTGCCTTCTTGCCATCTTTCTTTGGTGAAGTGAAGCCAAACTTTGGAGCGTTTGAACCTGGTGGGCGCCATTGTTGTTTACAACTCCAATGCGCGTGCTAAACCGACGTAACTTAATCACGTAAGTGCTTTCTGGAATCGACTGTGCGTAACTTGCGTAAATTTCATGAGATTTATGCTGGTTGGAATCGATAAGAGAATCGCTGGATAAACTGCCAAACAATTCTATGGAATTGAAAAGCACGGAACCGGTTCTCGATTCCCAACCCTAGAACTGACGGGAACATATCCTTTTTTTTCCCCCAAACTGTACGTTTCCGCATCTTTCAAAGCCCCAAATGCAGCGGTAACGACCAGTTTTGACTGGTGCTGCCGCCTAGAGGTGACCATTTTACCAGACAGCCCCTCCATTCCGCCTCCACTCTCCAGCTGTGAATGCACAGTTATCCCAAAAATAAGTGTTATTCCCTCCACCCTTTCTTCTTTTTTTCTTTCACAAAATATTACGGTGTTCTGTAATCTGAATATGGTCCCTTTCCTTTTTCGGGCAGTTTTTAAAGTCACACAAAGCACGATTCACCCATGCAACACACTAAACGGATGAGGGGGGGGGGAACAGAAATGTAGCTTTAAACCCATAGAGACCATCTGCAGAAATCAACAAGTGGTTGATTTGGGAATAACTCTAGGCTTCGGTGCTGCAGCAGGTAGTCTAAAAAACTTTTTTTTAATCGTGGTTCATGGCACTGTTCTTCCCGGAAGCCATTCATCTGACACTGAAACCCAGACCATCATCAGACAGCTGCGTCTTTGCTGAATGGTGTCACAGTGGGGGCGGGGAGGCCTGCTGCGTGAACATGCAAGGCAAAGAGCGGGCGGACAGGCGGCTCTACCGGTTTAATTTTGACACAGCAAAAACTGGAGCGCTATATTGTCTCATCGTAGACCACTTCGTTAGCCCATATGTCATCAGCCTACTTCTGAAGTTCAAAGTTAAAGCATTTCTGGCTCTCTAGTTAATGATTTAGGCCGTTTATTTTTTTTAAAAAGGGGTGTCCAAAACACAGCTGGACACCACCCTGGCTGAAAGCCTGTTTCGCCCTGTTACTGCTCTGTTACTGCTTTGTTACGGCTCTGTTACTGCTCTGTTACTGCCTCCCAAGGAGGAACAGCTGCAGAAGGTGATGCTGCACAGCAGAGGTGGAAAAACCTGGACAGCAAGCAGCAGGGAGGGTGATGAGTGAAAACATCTCTCCGTTAGCATTCCGGCTAACTCGCTAGCCACCTATAAGCCTGCCTCGTTGTCTACAAATATATATGGCCCTGGATATTTATTTTGTTAGGTATAATGTGAGGCTAGTGATGTTAACGTCACTTTATTAATTATATTAATACAATGCTACGACTGTCTGATGTTAACATAGCTCTGGTGTGGGACAGACCTATGGACCAGAGCTAATGCTAACGGAGAGATGTTTTCACTCATCACCCTCCCTGCAGCTAAATCATATTACTTTTACTAAATGGTGGTTAAATCAATCATCTAATAAACAAAGTAAACTTACCTTGGAGTAAATGTAGGTGTGTTTTGTAACTTTCCCCACGTTCAGTTGATTGTGTGGACGGACACATAACTGAACCAAAGCCTGCAGATTTCCACCGTTTGTTTTATCTTGTTAATGGGAATAAAAATGTCCCTCCAAATGTTCTGGACACCTCAAGTCACTGTTGCAGGTCCCCAGCAGCAATATTTCACCATGGAGTTATTCTAGTGTAATGTAAATACGGTTGATAGGCATCGTAAAAATGGCAAAATAACATTGTCCTTAATGGAGGAGCAGCGAGAATGTCCGACCTAGCAACAGTAACTAGGGAGGGGGCGGTGCTTACCGAAAGGTCAATTGTTACTTTATTGAATCAGGCATTTACAACTCTGTCCAACAATTCTTACATACTCATAGGCTCATATAGAGCAAAATAAACACATTCAAAAGTTGTTACGTCTGTACTGCAACTGAATATGCAACAAATATTTTTTTTTAAAAGACACAATTTTAATTATCTCAAGCTACATATTTTGTTTAAAACTTTGAATTTATAATGTATTATATGTTTCTGTTTTTTTTTCTTTTTCTTTTTAAAGTGAAAATGTGGAAAGTCATGATGATTCCCACGTACCACCAGAGAGCGCTCGCGTACCACCGGTTGTACGCGCACCACAGTTTGCGCACCACTGGTTTAATACATGAATACATGAATTTTCCTTAAAAAAAATTGATATTAGGAGCTGAAAAATTGATATTATATTGGGCGGCCGAAAATCGCGATATATTGCCAAATCGATTTTTTTTTTCACACCCCTAATCAGCCGGTCGTCTTTCAGAACAGGTCAGGGAACCAGTTGGTCAGTCGGTGGCTCTTTTGTCAGGACCCCAGTGTGAAAAAAGAGCACAGGAGGTCACGGTTACTGGGTACCCATCGCGGATCCTCCGGTTGAAAAGTGTTCTTGAAGTAGGTATAGATGACGTCTGGATGTACTCTGAAATAAAATCAGCAATAACACGACTTCAGCTCTGTTTAGGAATAACGGTTTTTCCATTCAGGGACAAACATCTGAGAGCTGCAGACCTGAAACTCAGACTTTCATTTGAGCTGCTTCCTGCCGAAAATTCACCACGAGCTGCAGAATCGACACGAGATATTAACCGTTGGCATTTCATGCTGAAAAAGCACTGAAACCAGCCAAGCGGCGCTGCGTACTCAGAAGGAGCTTTCGATGAGGTTTCCACCTCTGAGCGAGCGGCGAAGTGTCAGAGTGAGAGCAGCTCGGTGACTGAGGGACTGGCTGCTGATTCATTGCGCGACATTTCGTCACCGAAGTCATTTCATTCCACCGTGCTGATGCGCAGGAAGCCACCGTGGTGAGGAGGCCACTCTGATGTCAGGACCGTGGAGCTGAAGCTGCAGCCGCTGCCGCTGCATTCCCAGGTGAGCTCCGAGCGCGCCGTCGCTGCGCGTGACGTCACCGGGACGTCACGGATTCGAGACATTTCCAGAGATTCCACCGTCGGTTTTCACCGCGGCCGCTCGGGGATTCCCTGTCGGGGAAACGCCCACATTAACCCTTTGTTTGTTGCGTGTCGGCAGCCTTCCACGGTCAGGCGGTGGGAGGAAAGGTGTCTCAGAGATATGAGTCTGCACTGGAATCCCCCGCCGGGGCTCACAGGGACTCTTTGATTTTCGAGGTGGAATGATTGATTTCACCAACGCGCTTCCTGTCAGCTCAATCAATAAGCAGCTCAGATGGGTTCAACTTTCCGCCCGTCTGTCCTGCACGCTTCGCCCTCCATCGGGACTTCGAGTCAGCTCTTTCCTTTGAAAAACGTCGAATCAGTTTTTGTCATTTCTTCAACTGTGTGTTTGTGTGAATGGGAACATGAGAAACACCTAAAGAGCTTTATAGCTGCAGGCCGTTTACCGTAGAAAGAGACTGATTGAGACTTTTCCTTTGTGCAGCAGGTCACATGGTCAGCATATTTATCTGGGTGACCGGCACCAACCAATGGCGGGTCCTGGCTAACTCCCGGGCTGACTGGGGTCGGATCGCTCAGCATGCGTTTGCAGCCGGGACGCTGGTTTCTCTCAGCGGTCTGAACGCGAGCGTCCTCGGACGGATTCAGGGACGGCCTAATAACCAAATGTCATCTGCTCAGCAGTGACTCATTTCATTATTGTGGGCGAGTTACCACAATAAAGCCCTCGTCTGGAAGGGTAACCTGACTAAATATGAGACACATGAGAGGGAATGGTTGATTTTGTTTTATTTCTGCTGATCGTCATCATGAACTCTGACATTCACTGTGCAGTGGAGCTTCTTTAAATGTTCGTCATGGTTCCAGGTTCGGCCTCGTCTCGTAGCAACTGGACTGCAGCGCGTTTTGCGCTGTAACCTTTTCTTCTCTTCATCCTTTTTATCAAATCTGAAATACTCCCAGACAGCAAAGGTCCGTCTTTTCTCTGGGGCCGATGTTCCAACGGGAATGCTGTGGCTACATTTATATTTATTTATGCCCCTCCTACTTGGACCGGGGCCGTTTTTGGTTCATCGGTGCGATCAGGGACGCAGCGGATTTTTGGCCACCCAATATAATATCAATTTTTCAACTCCTAATATCGATTTTTTTAGGAACATTTTTTTCTATTTATTTTTATTTTATTTTATTTATTTATTAAATGTGCAAAAACACTAATAATAAACAATAAATAGGTTGTTTTGTAGCAAATAGTTTTGACTCAATTTGTCCTCTGAATGATCAATATCATCTGATGAACATATACAGCAACTTGATTTTTCATCTCTACTTTTAATTGTGATATTAACTGGGTAGAATATCGCAATATATTGTGATATCACGATATCGTGATATCATATCATGACCTAAGTATCATGATACGTATCATATTGCGAGGTCCTTGCCAGGGAGGATCCGATATTTGTCCTGATGCTGACAACATACGTGGACAGGTCAGGAGACAATCAGACCGATCCGTTGATGTGTGACAGACTGGATGAAACGTACTGATTATTCTTTATTGTTTAAATAGAGCTACAGTAAATTAGGACTGAGTGATTTTATCGATTCTGCGATATATATCAATATTTTATTTCCCCAGAGAGTATCGATTTTTCAGCCAGGGGTAGCTTCTTTCTAAACCCCGTGTCCCATCTTTAAAAGCTTGCAAGCAACAATTTGCACTGTTTAAATAAATGAAACTATTTTTATATAATGTTTAATTTATGCTTTCAGTTCAATAAATTCAAACAAAGTCATTGCAACACTCACAAGATGTCACCAAAATCACTTTGTCCCTTTAAAATCTTTTGGAAAATGATGTAAATGTATTGTAAAAGGAATATTGAGATATATCATATCGTGAACTGAATATCGTGTATCATATCGTATCGCAAGATTAGTGTATCGCTACAGCCCTACAGTAAATAGTGTTTGTCTATTACAATAAATTCGATAAATACCAGATTATTTATTTTAGTTTATGGTGATTGTTGTCATGTATCTGTCTCATTATCTGACAATTGATCCAACTGTTAATACTGATATTAATATTAATATCGATAGTTTTAATCTGGATGACATCAGTGGAGCTGAAATATTAGAAATTACAATTTTCATTTGATTTTGATTAATTGTCCAGATTGTTTTTTAGAAAATAAACATATAAAAAAAATAATGTATGTGTGTGGTTTTGTTTTAATAATATATTTTTTAAATGAATAAATGAACCTTAGGGGTTCATAACTGCAACATTAGCCTGTTTTTCTTTTTGTTGGTTGTTATTAACAATTATTAAAAGCATAAATGTTTTTGTTTTATTTCTCCTCATCTACTTTTTCATTAAACTCTTCATCTGTTGTTTGTTTCTCGTCACATCTTATTGATCTACAGTCAAACATGTCCGTTTTACTGCTTCAACGTTGACCGTATCATTTTAATAACCAAACTGCTACTTCAGCCTTTGCTCTTATTTGTTTTACATTCATTTCCCTCGTTAGTTTGGTCTTTTTTTTTTCATCTTGTGATTCGTCAGCTCTCCTTGTTTTTTTTTTACCATCTGCTGTGAATTTAATCACCGTTATACATTTGGACTTTTGTGTGGCTTCTTGATTTATGCGTGCATCTTTTAAAAAGATCAGAAATGTTTTATTTGTCTTCGAGAGCGGCTGGTTTGTTCTGCATTTCATTTAATGAGCCAGCTGGTTCCCAGTCTCTGGTTCAGGACCCCCAGACGGTCCTGAGAGACGGAGGGAGGCCCTGGTGCTCGTATATATACGTGTCTATACATGTTTGGGTGTTTTTTTAAAGAAGTTTTGGGATGTTGCTGGCTCAATGAGAGCACGTATGGTGTAAATCTGTGAATCCAGGCTGAGGACTCATCAGTTTTTCTTCTAAAGGCCCAAACGATGGTACGACTCAATGGAGCCACCGACACATTTTCATATTTCACATTATTTTTGAAGCGTTCAGGAAGCAGATTGGACCATTTTTAGCACAAAGGGGTGACATTGTGCTCCTGTTTTCAATCAGAATCTTCACTGGTGACACGTTTGCTCGGAGGCGCCTCGGCGGTATCTGTCCTGCAGCAGCAGAAACGGCTCATTTCCTTCTCCAGATATGAGTGGCGTTGGCGGGCTGCAGGCGGCAGATATCGACTGATTGGGCCGCCTGTGGGCGAGCGCTGAGTGCTGCTGCAGCATCATTAGCTCCCATTGTGGGCAGCTAAATGGAGGGCGGACTGGAAATCGCTGGGAGGGAGTTCGGTGGAAGGATGGAAGGCTCGTGGACTGTAAGCCGGCCACTTCCTGCCGCTGGCAGCGTAAAACCGCCGCGCATCATAATGGACTTCTATCAGGACACACAAATAGATGGATATTAGCGGGTTCCTGCGGTTTGTTGCTGCAGAGTTAACCGCCTTGCCGAACAATACTTGCTCATTTACACGCTGAAAGGAGGGAGATGAGCCTTGCGGCTTCGCACTGCCTCCTGGATTTTTAAAGTTCAGGCTCCAGAAAATTCCTGACTGGCTGGAAGTGTTGAGAAAGTAGTTAACCCCCCCCCCCATTCAGCAACCTGCGTCCTCCTTAGTGGACATGCAGAACTAAACGTAAAATCACAAGAAGAGTCAAGTCATGTAAAAATATATGTGGCGACAGATTTATGATCTTCATGATTTACAGTATTTTCCTGTTGACGTTAAATGTGCCCAAACTCCAGCTGCTTATAAATTCAAACTGAAAGCTCAGATTTTTTCTTCTCTGTTTTTACTACTCATACTGGAAGTACTAAAAAGTTTTCCTTCTGATCTTTGTTTTTAAAATCATGTTTTTATTAGATTTTGCTTTCAACCTAGTTTTCTTTTGTCTTGGTGGATTTTATGTTCTGGTGTATCACTTTGCTCCTTTTTAAAGCACTCTTAATGTGTTTTCTTTTAAAGCCACTGTATGCAACAATTTTTCTTCTGACCACAGTACAGTGACTACTAGAGCTGAGCGATTTTATCGATTCTGTGATATATATCAATATTTTTTCCCCAGAGTATTGATTTTTCAGCCATGAGTATCGATATTCTAAGCTTCTTTCAAAACCTCCGTGTCCCACCTTTGAAAGCTCGCAAGCAACAATTTGCACTGTTTAAATAAATGAAACTATTTTTCTCAACAAATCTTTTATTCATTTTGTCCAGCATTTGCAAGCTGCCTGTCAGCCATATAATGTGTAATTGATGTTTTCAGTTCAGTTAATTTAAAGTCATTGGAACACTCTCAAGATGTCACCAAAATCACTTTGTCCCTTTAAAATCTTTCGGAAAATGATGTAAATGTATTGTAAGATGAATATCGATATATATCGTATCGTGACCCGAATATCGTGTATCGTATCATATCGTATCGTGAAATTAGCCCTAGTGACTATCTGAATACAGTGGTACCTCTACTTACGAATGTCTCTACTTATGGAATTTTCAAGTTACGACATGTTTCAACAAGAAAATATTACCTCTAGTTGCGAAAGAAATTTCAGGACACGAAAGGCAAAAATACAGTACGCGCTGCTACTCGCAGCTCCCAGAGTTTACCGAATGTAAACATACTTGTAGCTGCTCTGCCATTGGCTATCGGCTAGCATCTTCCTGGTATCCCTTTGACATTTTAGGAAAATTCCATGAAGTTTCGGAATTCATTGAAAAGAATCACCCAGAAAATGTGTTCACTAGTCGGGCTATCGCTCATTATGATGATGTTTGCCTTTCACATTTTCAAAGGATTGTTAAAAGCCGACAAAAGTAAATGTCCTTTGATTGGTTCTTTATAAAACGTCAGGCAAAAACCACGGCTGACAGAGAACAAAGGTGACGACGTTAGCCGTTAAAAGGTAAATGGACATAATTTTTATTTTATTTGTTTTTTATTATGTACAACTCTCATTTTATGTTTATTGTGCAGTAATCTAATGGTAACATGTATTTGTTACATGTTTTGATGCATTTTTATGATTTATAAAAAAAAATTATGTCCGAATTTTGGGGGGATTGGTACGGATTAGAGCAGTGGTTCTCAAACTTTTAATGCTGCGTACCACCTGAGAAACTATTGCGCTCTCTGAGTACCACCATGATGACCAATTTTAAAATATAGCCATATATGCCTTCTCTATTAGCTTTAAACACACAGGAGAGATGTTTATTCCTTATTGTGGTTATTTATTGTTCCTGAATTTCATTTGAAACGTTGTATTTATAATGCATTGTCATGCATTGACAAGTCATGACGTTCCCCCGCGTACCACAGTTTGCGCACCACTGGATTAGAGCATTGACATGGAAAACGCGTCTCTACTTACGGAATTTTCAGGTTACGAAACTACTTCCAGAACAAATTAATTTCGTAAGTAGAGGTACCACTGTATTGCTAAATTAACGAGCCACTGACAACACTGTGCTAATGAGAGGGGATGGTCGTCTTTTGCTGCCCCCTGTGGTCAGAAGTGGTGCTCTACATAGAGCTTTATTATAAGTTAAGTTATTTTAAGTTATTATTTAAGAAATAATATGTTTTATTTCTTTTGACATAATTTCTGAGTGATGCAACTGTAAACATTTTTTTCGTGATGAGGTAATCACATTAGAAAGTGAGTGTTTATCAAATATTGGTCAGAATAACTACAGTCAAGTCCAGATGTACTGGTTTTAATTTTCCTGGTCATTCCTCTTTAGCTCAACAGGTCCCCCTATAGGTGTGGAGGTTATGTGGCTTTTATGTGAAGCACTGACCTTTTTGAAGGCTATCGAATCATATATTCGTGTTTACATTCCGGTCTCAGTAAACATATTTATCAATGCGTCTTCCCGCTTGTGGTGTTCCTGCGTATTTACTGACCAGCAGCTATCTGGTCTCCATGGAAACAGTCCATTATAGTTGCTGTTTTCTCCTGTTCCTTCCCAACGCTGACTGGCCTGCAGCTGTAGCTTCTCTTTCCAGGGAGGAGGGCAGCGAGGCTAGCTTATCCAGCTAGTCTTGGTTAGCCTTCTTATGCGAGCTTTTCAACTGGACTTTCAGATTTGTGGGGTTTATTATAATTAATTTTAGTTCGTTTTATAAACACATAATACAGTTTCAGTTAGTTATTGTTTTTTTAAAAAACTCGTTATTTTATTTCAGTTAACGAAAATGTTTTCAATTCTAGTTTTCGTTATTTCGTTCGTTTTTGTTAACGATAACAACCTTGGGTCAGACTCTAATTTTCTCTCCCGTCATTACTTTCCTCAGTCTCCTCAGGCTCAGTCACACAGACAGCAGAAGTCCTGTGGTCCGGTTTTGCAGTGGTTTTGTTCCATACAACCTCAAGTCCCACAGGGCAGGTTTCAAAAGAGACCTGCTGGTCTGGATTCGTGTGTTCATCCGAAGGTTTCAAGATCTTGCGAGAATGCCGTGGTGGTCTGCTTCTTTAAAGAAGCATTTGTCGCCACATCTTGTTCTTTGTAGAGTCGGGCATTTCAAAGGGATGAGTGGTGTCAAACACAACAAACTCATTCTCTCCTGCCTGGTTCAGATCTCTTCTGAAACCCTCTGAAGTCCCTCCCTTCTGTACCTGACTGCAACGTCAGAAAATTTCCAGGAACTTTCTGGTCATATCTTTCAAATTCAATTCAATTCAAAAATACTTTATTAATCCCCCAAGCGGGAAATTCAAGTTTCAGTACACCAGTCTGGTGTACTAGAGGAGCTGCTAGTGTCCAGCGCTCCTTTTCATGCCAGGTCCCGTGGTCCGAGTGCTAACTCCAGATAACAGCCGTTAAAACAGTTAACAGCCGTTAAAACCAGTATATCTCCATAATGATGACAAGTGAGATATCTCCAGGTCAGAGGAGAGGAAACACCGATGAACCAAACCGTCTCCTTTGGGAAGACCGAGCTGCATTCAGTCCGGCGAGCGACGGAGCTGACCGTCCCAGAGCCCGGGTCATCATGCGGACCGGTCTTTTGTGCAGTCTTGAATTTATGAGATACTGAAATACGAGAACGTCTGAGTGTTGGAGCATAAAAAACAGGCGCCACGTCATGGTTTGAATTTAGAACAAATGATGAAACAGCTGAATGAACGCGTGTATGCCTTAAACCCGATGTTCATTGACACTCCTTCCTCCGATCATGCATCACTTCCGTCATGTGACAACCGTCTTCTCTCCGTCAGGTCGGCGGCTCTGCTAGCGTTCTCCTGGTGGAGGCGTTTCATGGCGGCTCCCACAAACAGTTGATCGACCTGCTGAAGGAAAACCTCCATGACTGCTCTGTCTTCACGCTGCCCGCCAAGAAGTGGCACTGGAGGGCGAGAACGGCGGCGCTGTTCTTCAGCCAGACCATTCCTGCCTGTCCGACATACAGGTGAGCCCCACGCAGGTGACCCAACTTTAGGAGTTCAGTCAAAGACCTACCAACATGCAAACCACTGCTCTGACAATCTTAGGTACTGCACCTGTAGGTGGAGCTGCAGTAATCTAGTTGACACTGTTGGTCATTCATCTTATTCTTTCATTGTTTTAAGGTGTCAAGTCTTTTTTTTTTTTGGATATTCTGCTTGATTTAGGTTTCATTGAATAAGTAGGTTTCCGGCAGCCATGTTATTTATGACCTGTCCGGGTGTATCCCTGACTTTTGCCCAAAGAGAGCTGAGTATAAACAGAAAATTGGCTCATGATACAGGCTGCTGTGATAAAACACTGTCTATTGTGACATTTTACTTCATTTTTTTTGTTGAATGAAGCTCTGATAAAAATCCCTTTAAAACTTAATATTATCTGATTGGATGGCTGGTGAGCTGCATCCAGGTTTTCAGGTAATGGAAGCGGTTTAATGAAGGCTTTAATGGGTTTCTGCCATCTACCGTATTGGCCCAAATATAGGACAATTCTGATTATAAGACGACCCCTATTTTTCAAATATCATTTTGGGAAAATAAAAATATCAAGAAGGCAATAAAGTTATTCATAAAACCATTTTTTATTGTACAATTACTATAGAAAAAAACTCCCACAGAGATAACGTTCTACTGTATTGTTAAACATTTTAATGATTTCATCTTTTTTTAGGAAGTATGGTTCCATACTTAAGTGTCAGATTTCCATGTTATTTAAGATCAAGGTATGGTACTATTTAGTAAACTGTGTAGGGGTACACAATAACTATCGGGCCGATAACAGGAAATTATGACGTCATCCCGATAAGTCCGATATCACGACGAATAGCCCCGATAACACATATATTTTTGTCAACACAGCAGTGCTTCTCTCCCTCTGAGTCTTAAATGACCGGCAGTGAATATTATGTTCAAGTGACGTCGGCATAATCAGAAAAACGATTACTCAATAAGGAAAATCAAGAATACCCTCTCATGCCAGAAAACAACTCGTTAATTCAGTTATAATTTTAGTAGTTGCTGACTTGAATTGATATTCGCAGTATTTTCCCACATGTTACACATAAAAAAAGAAAAAAATAGAAAAGGCTGAAAGAACGACTGGCAAACAAGGGAACGTGGGAATTTACGTTACACCTTGAATGCATTGTGCTGATCACAACAAACATGGCGGCGTGGAACTTCATTAAAGTTTCAGAAGAAGATAGTTTGGTGGTTATTTGTGACAAATCCTCCGAGTGAATTCTACGAGGAGGGAAGCACAAGCTTTAATACGTAAAACCTGATCAGCCACCTACAACATAACAATTGCTTCCGTGGAGTTTTGAAATTGCGCTAACGTGAGCTAATGAAAGCTAATGCTAATGTGCCTAAACCAGCAGCAGTCTCTCCTCTCCCTCATTCCTCTCATCTAAAGCTTCCATGAGATTAAAAAATAAAAACTACTGAACCTCATTTACTTTAATTAAAGGTATTAATTTAAATGGAACCACAAGCCAAAATCCTTTAAATGTTAATATTTTTCAGTTTGTAATTCTGATGCAGGTATTTCCATCAGTTCAAGGAGCCTTTTATTTCTTTTATATCAGTCAGTAATGAACCTTATTTAAGTTAATGTGAGATATCAAATAGGTTTGTTTGATAACTTTAAGAAAATGTTTGAGAGGCTTGCCAATAGTTTTTATTGGAAAAATTAAATATCTGTTCATATAAAAAGTCAAAAATATTTTTGATTTTGTTCATAGTATTGATGTAATGATCTTAGGTATATGTGTGTGTTATCGGTTAGCGGTATCGGTATCGGTCTTTAGGAGCTGAAAGTTATCGGTTATTGGTATCGGTCTTAAAAAACAGTTATCGTGCATCCCTAAAACTGTGTTCTCTTGAAATCTGAGAATATGACTGAATAAGCTACAACCATGTAGTTCAATAACTGCATAACTATTGAAGTTGTGTTTTATTCAAGAACATAAATAATTCAGTCTGTAAAAAACGAATTCTGGACTCCAACAAAACTTTCAAAGCCCTTTGCTCGAGTTGGCTGCGTGGTTTCTCCATTCTCACTGGTTACCTCGGTGTGGGCTCCATCTAGTGGCGCAGATGTGTAATTACAATAGAAAAGTCTAGTCCTCGATTATAAGACGGCCCCCATTTTTGAGAATATGAATTCCAGAATAAAATATCGTTCTATATTCGGGCTAATATGGTAACCTACCGGGAAAATAAACCTCAATAAACCTTCAGCTAAACAATGGAAGGAAATATTAGGTTATTTATTTAAAAGATACATAACAAACAGATTCCCCTGGGCAGCATGGTCTGTGAAAATAGCACAGGCCCTAAACTGAAGCCCTGAGGCTCACCACAAGTGAGAGGAGCTGCAGAACGTCATAATCCTCGGCGTCAAAGGCAGCAGACGAGTGTAAAAGCATGAACGGAAGAATTTCTAGAGTCAAGCATGAAAAGCAGGTCAGAAGGAACTCCTAGAAGAGCCGTTTGAGTGTGACGATGAGTGACTTAATACCAGAACGAAACTTCTCACTGATGGCACGGCTTTGTAAGTTCAGTCAAGCTTGTGTTTCTTTGTGTGTCAAAAACCCGATAGAAATAATCTGACCTCAGATCTGATTCATTAAACAAACAAGAAAAACAAACAAAAACAAAAAAATCATGTGGGCATTACTGAGTGTCTCACATCAGGACCGACGCCAGATACCAGCCTCTCACAGCCCAGTAGTGTCTCCTCTTTTAAACCATTTTCTTCTTTTTCTTTAAATAAAAACAACTCCAAACATAATTTGACTCAACCAGTTGGTATGAGGTGAATGCAACCACAGTCTACTGTCACATATAACTTTTTTCACTGTACCTGATTCATTTTTGTTATGAGAAATAAGCCAAAAAGAAAGAAAAAGTAAAAACAAAGAATGAAGGACTGAATGAGTGGATATCTAGACCTGAACCTGAGGGAAATGCTGTGGTGGGACCTTCAGACAGCTGAATGTCCAGAAACTTCACTCAACTGAAAAAACGTTGAGAAGGGTGAAGGTAAATTCCTCCCCGACCATGTGACGGACTGATGCCGTCAGACAGGAAGTTACTGCTGCTGAAGGTGGATCTGCAAGACCACAGTGTCTTTTTTTTTTATTTTAGCCCTAATTTTTGTTAGATAAATAATTGCCCACTGAACGCAGTCACATGTTGTTGTGTGTCTGAGGTTTATGCAGGAAAAAAAAACAGGATTAAAAGGCTTGGTACAAACTTTGACGCATGATCGTATCAACCCTCCTGTTACCTTGACATCCTGCATCCTCCCCTTGTCCTCAGGGTCAGAAATGACCCGCCAGCACTGAAACCCTAAAATAAAGCTGATTCCTTTCATTTAATATGCCATATATATGTTGCACAAAGAAGCAACCTTTCATTCATAAACTTCAGGAATATATGAGTTATCTCTTCTCAGAGTGCAGGAAGACGCCATTTATTCGATCGACACAAGTCATGTTTATTACAACACAGCTGTCTGAGTTGTTTTATGTACCAAACTAGATATTTATTATTCAGATTATTTTTCCTCATAGCTGTGAGGCAATATTTTCTATCAAGAGACAGACCTTGTATACCCTAAGACAGGGGTGTCAGACTCATTTTCACTGAGGGCAACATCAGCATCATGGTTGCCCTCAAAGGGCCAGACTGACAGCATGAGTGTAACAAATGCAATGTAAATCAAAATATATTAAACTACACCTTATTATATTGTTAATTAAGGGATTCTGTATTTATTTCCATGTTTTCTGTCAAAATGCTGACGTAGATTAAACTCTTTCACGACTGACACCGCCTCATAACACAAAAGAGATACTGTTTTATTAACCTTGAGATACAAACTTGTATTCGCTTTCCCGTTGATGAAACTGCCTTCCTTGTGCATCAATTTCTCTTTTCTTTGACATGTTGGAATTTGTTTGTAGAGGTTTTTTTTCTCAAATTCATCACTTCTGAAAATCGTCTTGAGTTCTTGCTCATGGTGAGATACCGTTATCGTTGTGGATAACGACGAAATGCATTATGGGAGATGTAGTTTATTGTCAATACGCACTTTAAAGCGGCGCAAGCTTATTTTATGTCTTAAAATATCGGTTTAAAATTTAAGGCGATAGTGCACAATCGCTCGAGGGTCACATAAAATGATGTGGCGGGCCACATTTGGTCTGTTTGACACATGTGCCCTAAGAAATCATGTATAACCTGTTAACTGAAGGTCAAAGAACACGTGAAACACTCTGTGTCCCAGGAAGTAGATGCAGCCTCACCTTGTCAACTACAATACACCTTCAGTGACTGGCATGGAGGTGAGTCTCCTTAAAAAGGGCTTCCTGTGGAATTTCAGACCGAAATGGAAACTTAAGTCTCAAGTCTATGAACTAGAGACAACAGTTTAGTTCAGGTTTGTCTCATCAAGGCCCCACAACAACGTGTTTAAAAGCTGGAGTACCGCCCCGATGTCAGAATCGTTAATGTGACAGAGTAACAGATTAACACAACGCCCCCACACAGACGTCACCAGCTCCCGCCTCCTGTTCCTTAAAACTCAGGCTGGAGGACTTTGACGTGGCCGAGCCTCTCAAACGTGGATGAGACTCATTTCCTGGACCTGCTCTGTCTGTTTTCGGTGGACCCGGTTTCACTCAGACCAGATGAGATATTTTTGCTCCGCTCGCAGCCCAGAATAGAACCGAGACTTCCTGTGAGGAGGGACGTTCAGACCTGCAGCATGACTCAGCGGGCCCATTTGGGCTCACGAGGATCTGGTTTAAACTCTGTTTTCAAGTTTGTCTGATTCCTGATGAGGTTTCTGTGGTGTTGCGATTTCTGTCCTGCTCAACATTGTGAGACTGAAAACATCTCCGTACAGTGACGGACTCAATACAGAACTCCAGTTTTCATTCATCTTGGCCCTAAATTGTAGTCGTCTTTTATATCCTGAAAACGTAACTATCTGCTCTCCGCTGTATCTTTCAAAAGGCCTCGCGGTGAGTCGTCATCGTTCATGATCTTTATTTTTAAAAACGCGATCTGAGAATGAGTCAGCAGCTGCGGCACCTCTCTGTTTGAGCAGTCAAACGCATATCAAACCGGGCTTCGCATTGACCTCCGGTGACTGGCAGATCGGACCTAATACGAGTCAGCAGATATTCCCCCTGCTGCTCCTCGGCCTCGATGCTCCACGCTGGACCACCAGAGTTACAGCGTCGCCCTGAGCTTCAACCGGACTGAGCCGAGACCTGGGTCGGGATCGTACCCAATACTTGAGCCACAGTTGATAGAATACAGTGAAGACCAGCGGTTCCTGGGTCAGGAGCAGTGCCAAGACTTGTGCTTAGACCTGAGCCAAGACCCACAACACCTGAGTCGTGTTCAGGGCCGAGACCGGAGCCACAGCTAGAACTAAGTAGTTAGCCAAGGACAGTACCAGAACCTAATCTAAAGCAACGACTAGAACAGAGGCAAAGATAGAGGAGGGTCATAAGTAGAACTGAGACCGTTGCCAAGACCAGCGGGACCTGAGTGAGGGACAGAGTCTCGTCTAGAGCAAGAACCAATAAGTTCTGGGTCAGCATCAGAGCCAAAACTGTGCTAAAAATATAACTGAAACCACAGTCAAGATCAGAACCAAGATGGAAGCAAGAAAACCAGAAATGAGACACGAACCAAAGCTGAAACTAAGAACAGAACCAACAACCAGAAGACATGGGTCAGAACCAGAGCCAAGACTAGAGTCTCAACTAGAACCCAGGTCTGAGCCAAGGATGAGACATGAGTCTCAATCAGAACCGAGAACAACATGACCTGGATCAGGGTCAGGGTTAGAAAAACAATCAGATCCGGGACATGAGCCAGAGCCCAGAAGAGAAAGACCTGGATCAGGATTTGAGCCAAGACTGGAGCAAACAGTGGAGACCAGAACCAAGAGCAACCAGATGTGGGTAAGGAGAAGAACCAGTGCTAGACTTGTTACTGGACTGAGTCCAGACTAGAGCAAGACCAAGACTAGAGAAATATGAAGCACAACCAGACTAGACACCAGGGAAGATGTGGGTCAGGAACAGAGTTGAGACCAGGGCCACAACAAGAACCCAGTCCTGAGCCAAGAACATGAGATCTGAGTCAAGATCAGAACCAAAGCCCAAGCCACAACAGGAACCCAGTCCTTAGCCAAGAACAACATGATCTTAGTCAGGACCAGAGCCACAACCAGAACTGGGACATGGGCCAGAGCCAAGGACTTTAGATCTGGGTCAGGATCAAAGCCAAAAGTAGAGCCAAACAGAATGGAGACCAGAACTAAGATCAACCAGACCTGGTTCAGGATGAGAACCAACACTGGTGCTGCTGCTAGAACCCAGACCTGAGTCAAAACTAGTCACAACAGAGATTAAAGAAATATGAACCACAACCAGACTAGACACCGGGGAAGATCTGGGTCAGAAACAGAGTTGGGACCAGGGCCGCAACAAGAACACAGTCCTGAGCCAAGAACACGAGGTCTGAGTCTTGATCAGAACCAGGAACAACTTAACCTGGTGTAGGATCGGGACCAAGGCTAGTGCCACAACCAGAACTGGGACATGAGCCAAAGCCAAGAGGGAAAAAGACCTGGATCAGGACCAAGACTGGAGCAAACAATGGAGACCAGAACCAAGAGCAACCAGAACTGGGTAAGGAAAAGAATCAGTGCTAGAGTAGTTACTGGAATCCAGGACTGAGTCCAGACTAGAGCAAGACCAAGACTAGAGAAATATGAAGCACAACCAGACTAGACACCAGGGAAGATGTGGGTCAGGAACAGAGTTGAGACCAGGGCCACAACAAGAACCCAGTCCTGAGCCAAGAACATGAGATCTGAGTCAAGATCAGAACCAAAGCCCAAGCCACAAGAAGAACCCAGTCCTTAGCCAAGAACAACATGATCTTAGTCAGGACCAGAGCCACAACCAGAACTGGGACATGGGCCAGAGCCAAGGATTTTAGATCTGGGTCAGGATCAAAGCCAAACGTAGAGCCAAACAGAATGGAGACCAGAACTAAGATCAACCAGACCTGGTTCAGGATGAGAACCAACGCTGGTGCTGCTAGAACCCAGACTCAGAGTCAAAACTAGTCACAACAGAGATTAAAGAAATATGAACCACAACCAGACTAGACACCGGGGAAGATCTGGGTCAGAAACAGAGTTGGGACCAGGGCCGCAACAAGAACACAGTCCTGAGCCAAGAACACGAGGTCTGAGTCTTGATCAGAACCAGGAACAACTTAACCTGGTGTAGGATCGGGACCAAGGCTAGTGCCACAACCAGAACTGGGACATGAGCCAAAGCCAAGAGGGAATGGAATGGAGACCAGAACTAAGATCAAACAGACCTGGTTTAGGATAAGAACCAACGTTGGTGCTGCTAGAACCCAGACTCAGAGTCAAAACTAGTCACAACCGAGACTAGAGAAATATGAACCACAGCCAGAAGAGACACCAGAGAAGACCTGGATCAGAAACAGTTAGGACCAGGGTCATAACAAGTCCTGAGCCAAGAACACAAGATCTGAACCAGGAACAACTTAACCTGGTGTAGGATCGGGGCCGAGGCTAGTGCCACAACCAGAACTGGGACGTGAGCCAAAGCCAAGAAAGAAAAAGACCTGGATCAGGATTGTAGCCAAGAACTGAGACCAACAAAACCTGGGTCAGCATGAGAACCAAAGCAGGAAGATATCCAGGGACGGATTAGTGAGCTGTCCAGGTTTATCCCGCCTCTCGCCTGATGACAGCTGGGATTGGCTCCGCCCCCTACAACCCCGCACAGCATAAAGCAGTAATTGAAGATTATTTATTACGAAACAATAGCGTTTTATTTCACACATTTGTGGTCTCAGAGCAAACAGTAAATGCAGACCTCCATGTGGTCTTTTCGAGGTCTGTTTGTGGTTTTACCCAGAAACCCCTATGTCCTTTCCTTTTATGTCCGATCTTCAGCAGGTTCGTGAGTCTCGCTCCGTTCATGTCGTGTGTCATTTTCTCTGCAGAGTCCTGTTCAGCAGCTCGGTCCTGAACCTGTGTGAGCTGGTGGCTCTCAGACCAGATCTGGGCCGCCTGAAGAAGGTCCTGTACTTCCACGAGAACCAGCTGGCGTATCCGGTCCGCAAAGACCAGGAGAGGGACTTCCAGTATGGATACAACCAGGTGCTGTCATGGTAAACGCCCAGTCTTACCAGTTAATATTGATAATGTGGGGCGGGACTGGGACGAGGACGAGGAGGTTTGCCGATCAGTGATCGATTGATTGGTTACGGATCAACTCTGTCTGCAGATAAGAAGCAGCTCCATAATTGAATCCTACAGTCCACAGACTGATTGATTATTGATCCTAATGTGCTCAGTTTGATAACGTCAGTCATCAGCTGCAGTTTGTCTTCATGAAGACGGCACGTGACCGTGAAACGATCGGGGGCAGATGCGATTGGTTAATTGCGAGGGCTGACACGGAGCTGTGCGTAATTGAGATGGGCCTAGTTGTCATTAATCAGCCGTCTAACAGTAACGAGCAGCTCACTACAGAAAACTGATTGTTGTTGATCAGCAGGCAGCTCATCAATAAGCAGCAGCTACTCCGTCTCCTTTAACGACATTACGGCGGCATCAAATAACAACGCGGATCATTACGAGACGTCTGAGGGGGCCGAAGCCAGCAGGAGCTGCAACTCCGATTCTCTCAGAGGCAGGACGGGAACGGCTGTCCTCAAAGTGTCTGCAAACGGCGTTCAAGGAGATCAGGCGTCTTGCAAATCCAGAGCAGCAGCGCTTCAGAGAGTATCTCGGCGTCGGCGACGTTTTGCACCGACTGGAGCCGACGAAGAGACGACTGTGCTAATGCCACGTAAAGAAGAGTACAATAATCCAACCCTGAGGACATAAACGTGGGTACGAGTCCCAGGAAGCTGTGTTTGACAGCAGACGCGCTTAAATGTGCTGCTGAAAATCACACTCAGGTTTGATAAATGGTCGCACCAACGACCCCAAAGGGCCAACGCAGACTTGCAGCTCGTTAGAATAATTAATCACAACTATTCACATCTTATTTTCGTTGAGGTGCAAAACGTTAAGATCCAAATAGGATTTATGGCTGCCGTTTTGACATAGTGGTGTGAAAAAAATCAATTTGGCAATATATCGAGATTTTCGCCGGCCCAATATAATATCAATTTTTTTAGGAAAATTCATTGTGAATACTTAAATGTGCAAATACACTAATAATAAACATTAAATAGGTTGTTTTTTGAAGCAAAACGTTTTGACTCAATTTGTCCTCTGAATGATCAATATCATCTGATGAACATATACAGCAACTTGATTTTTCATCTCTACTTTTAATTTTGATATCAACTGGATAGAATATCGCAATATATCGTGATATTCCGATAATATCAAAACATTCAATATTTGGCAATATATCGCGATTTTCGGCCGCCCAATATAATATCAATTTTTTTTAGGAAAATTAAATTTTTAATGAAAATTCAATAGGACACATGAACTGCGCGGACCCCCGTCTAAACGCTGGTCTCTGTGTCCTCAGCCTGGTGTCAGACGTGGTGGTGTTCAACTCGCGCTTCAACATGGACTCCTTCCTGTCCGCCATCCCCTCCTTCATGAAGAAGATCCCGGACCACAGACCCAGAGACCTGGAGCAGCTGATCCGTCCCAAGTGTGTGGTCCTGAGCTACCCAATCCAGTTCCCTGACGTCAGCAGGTCAGTGCCACGGTGGTCGTCGCATGGTCCACCATCTGATGGGGTGGAATGACATCACCAGATGAGTCATTGCAGTAGGTGATTGCTGAAGAAAACCAGCAAGCAGACAGGAGGGTCTGTCAGAGCTCCAATAATCTGCAATAAAAGCAGGTGTGTGAAAAAAAAATTGATTTGGCGATATATCGTGATTTTCTGCCGCCCTATATATCGATTTTTCAGCTCCTAATATCAAATTTTTTCGATTTTTTTCAAAAACACTAATAATATTACATATACATATAGTAGAACATATACAGCAACTTGATTTTTCATCTCTACTTTTAATTTTGATACTAACTGGGTAGAATATCGCAATATATTGTGATACTGCGATAGTATCGTATTGTGACCCGAGGTCCATGCTTTGCCCACAGGGGTGTGAAAAAAAAAATCAATTTGGCGATATAGCATGATTTTCGACCGCCCGATATAATATCGATTTTTCAGCTCCTAATATTGATCTTTTTAGGAAAATTTATTCATTCACTTAAAAAACACTAATCACTAATCAAAAAACACTGTGCAAACGCACTAATAATAAACAATAAATAGGTTGTTTTGAAGCAAATAGTTTTGACTCAATTTGTCCTCTGAATGATCAATATCATCTGATGAACATATACAGCAACTTGATTTTTCATCTCTCCTTTTAATTTTGATATTAACTGGGTAGAATATCGCAATATATCACAATAATATCGCATCGTGGCCCAAGTATTGCGATACATATCGTATTGAGAGGTCCTTGCCAATACTCACCCCTAAATAAAAATACATGACAGAGATCATCGGTCCACCATCGACATCTCTGATGGACTGAGAAAGACCTGGTTCTGATCTGGTCCATGAAACTTTATTTTGAACTGTTAAAACTCGGCCGATCCAGGCCTCGGATCCCATAACACTTCCACCACCGTGCTTGACAGTTGGCACGAGGTTTGTCTGTTTTCGTCGCTGTTTTGAAGACGTCGGTTGAGTCACCTCTCTGATTCGAATGTGGAGAGCTGATTTTTCCATCAGGCCCGATCTCTGGTGCGTTTCCCATCAAGCTGTTGTGTTGCTGCAGAGGTTTTTCCCCACCGTGCCTCCCACTCAGGTCACCTGCTTCATATCATTTACTGTATGTAGACGCCTCACTTTGACACACACACCTGCAGATCACTTTCACATCACACGATCAAGGTTGTTTTATTTTTTAAGTCAAAAACTGTGATCTTGTCCTGGCTAAAATAACAAAATCTGGACGAGTCTTAAGAAGACTTCCTTCATGGTAAATGGTCTGCAAGACTTCACAGCCTTTTTGTCTTGAAGGCATTAGAAAGCTTTTTACTGTCGACTGAAGATCATGTCTTTAGGACTTACATCTTGGTCGTAACAGCAGGTAGCTTTTTGTGTTTCCCGTTAATAATACCTGGGTTTTACTGTTGGTCTAAGTAGTTTGGGGCTAGAGTTGCTCCAAGTCCATCCTGGATGACCGAACTTCCCTCACCCTTGTGAGGGAAGTTCAAAGGGAGGAATGGAAAACTGTTTCACATCACCAAAGAACAACCGGTCCTTCCTTCCTTCCTTTCTCCGCCAGCTGTGTTGTCAGGTTTAGTTCCTGGACTCGGTCTGATATCGTGTTTCTTGACAAACTGATGTTAAAATCCTGTTCCTGGTCAGAACAAACCTGCTCATCTTTGTCCAGGATGATTTAAAAGTGTAGATCCTAAAAGACACTTGAACTCTTGGTCCTTTGCTACCAAACTTTTTGTCTTTAAATCACGAATTATTGTCGTAAAAGAGGAAATTTCACAATGGCCACGGTTACATGATGTTTTTTAATTCAGAATTAATTATTCAGAATTAAATAATTCAGAATTAAACTATTTTCCTTCGAGTTTACATGGAAATAGTAATTCTGAATTGAGGTTTACATGCAAAACACGTTTTATCGGCTTTATCCAATTCCGCTTAAGGTCTGGGGGTTGGGAAGGGTTCTGATTGGATGGGGGGGGCGGACGTATTTATGTATTTACGTCTACCGGAAGAAAACAAACTTACTTGATTAGCAACAACATGGAGGACTACATTATTAGCATCCTTTTGGGATTTGTTTTGATTTTATTTTTGAAGCAGCAGCACGACAACATCACGTAGAGGATTTTGTCAATGAAAACAAGCCCAGCGCGGAATATAAGCGTCATCGCGACAGACGGGCAAGGGAACGAGCATGCGCAGAAAGGCCGGAATTAATTTAAAGTGGAATGAGTGTAAACATGACCGCGGAATTATTCTATTCAGATTTAAAATCAGAATAAACCAGCCACTTAATTCGGAATTAAGTTTAGTTCTGAATGGACATTTTCATTCAGAATTAGGTGTTTACATGGTAATTTTTAATCATTTTAAATCGGATTTAATTTTAATTCTGAATTAAAGAGGAACTAATCTTCCCATGTAAACACAATAAATGTTACAACTTTTTGTCTTTAAAAACATGAATTTGTGTTGTAAAATCTCCCAAAAAATATAATTGGTGTAAAATCACCAAAAATTTTCTGATGTAAAAGAAAAAATTTTTAAGAAATTGTCACATTTTCTGAAAAAAAAAGTTTAAAATTGCACATTTTGTCAAAAGACAAATTTAACAGAACTACAACTTTTTAACTCAAAAATTTACATTTTTGCCATAAAAGAAAAATCAATTTCTGCAAAATCTCAAACTCTGTGACGTAAAATTACAACTTCAAAGTGAATACTGCCAATTTTGTGAGTTCAACAGTCATGGGTTTCTGTTGTGAAAAGGTCAATTTTACAAAATTAGAACTTTTTTGACAAAAATAAAATCTTTGAAAGACAAAAACAATATGATTTTTGTGGAATTACATGTTTTTGTTGTAAAAATTAAGAATTTTTGTTATAAAATTGCACATTTTGCAAAATGGTGCCTGACACAAAAGTGTCAGTTTTTGTCCTGAAGTAGCTGCTCATCAGTCTTCTGGCTGCTCTCTTCACCTCAGTTATCTGAGGTTTTGACGTCAGTAGTGAGGTAATGGGCGGTCGCATCCCTCAAAATTTCTATAGATATTTTCTAGTTGTAAGTGTGATTGCGCTCTGGCGGGACCAACATTGGACTTTGACTTTGAAACATGAGCTCTGGGGGGTCCAGCAGCCCTGTGGAGAGCGATGAGGCTCTTGTATCAGTGGTGTCTGTGGTCTGTGACTCTTGGTGTTTGTAGTCTTCAGTACTTGGTGTTTCACCGTCTCAGCGTATTCCTGTGGAGGCTGGTTCATGCAGCCGTGGGGTGCAGGATGAGTCTTCCTCGCCCTGCAGCATCTGTCAGCTCAGTTTCAGATGTTAATGTGTTGGATCTTCAGCGGGCTCGCCGTGTAAAAGGGGCTGATTACACGCATGGCCGCCCGGCTCCCCACACGCCCACTTTCCTCCTCCTGAACACTGAGGAACTCCCCGGTCCACCGCTCTGCTAATTTACATGAAACCCGCTGACAGCTGTGGTTTTATATTAAGTTCAAATCAAATTCTCCAGGAGTCTTGAAGCAAAAATAAGAGTAAAATGTTGCATTTCCACTATTTCTGTAGACTTATTGATGATAGAGGTCATCACTTCTGTAGTATTATCGTGCACGGCCACACACTAATCAACACATGCACAAATCCAGAGGAGACTGGTAACTGCACTTATAGATTAACCGAAATCTGCTTGATTGAAAAAAACGCACTTCTCCAAATATCCTACCGATATAGTTTAAATCTGACTCATAAATGTTCCCCAGTTGACCTTAAAGGTATGGTGGGAGATCTTTTTTTGCCACATTTTTTACAATATTGCCTGAAAACTATTTCACAATCCCATTGCACCCACTAAATAATATTATCAAATAACACAATAGCGGATACATTATTCAGTCCTCCGTCGCTACACAACAAGGTATACAAGTAACGTGAAGCCAACCGGGACCACCGACCGGGACCGCCGACCGGCAGCAAACATCGTAAAGTTAAAAATAAATGTTACGCAACAACAATGTTAATCCATGAAAAAAGTCTCAAACAAAGACAATAGGATGGTTTCGTAGCATTTATATCTTTAAGAACTACGAAGATACTAACATTTGTAGCTAGCTTTTTTTGTTGCCATCCTTTTCGAAGATGTCTTGGCTAAATTACCCAATGCCTTCTGGGTAGCCCTTACTTCAATTCAATTCAATTCAATTTTATTTATATAGCGTCTGTTACAATGACAATTGTCTCTAGGCGCTTTACAGAGACCCAGAGCATGACCCCCGAGCAAATATCATTAACTAAAATTATATCATTAAATCCAATCAATGATAAATGATAATAGCAGGTAAAAAAAAAACTCCCACGTAGGGAGAAAAAAAACCTTTACACCAAACAGTGGCAAGGAAAAACTCCACTTTAAGAGGAAGAAACCTTGAGCAGGACCCGCGGAAACGGCACCACTTCCAAGGGTGGTGCCGGAGAATCTCAATTTTGAGGGCGATACAGCCCTCAAAATTGTCCCTCAATTTGACGTTCTTAGAATCGGGACAGCACTGGCACTTTGCGGGAGCGCACATTTTTGAGATTATGGGTTGAGATTGAGGGTTGAGGGAGGAATTGGAATTTACCCTGAATGTTTGCAAAAAAAAAAACGTTTTGGTCCGGTTTAGAGGGTGTAATCAGAGGAAAACTCTGACCAATCAATGTACTGATCATCTTTACATTTATTGGCTGCCTAATACGTCCATCAAATATCAATGCACCCCCCCCATCTTGTGCGTTCACAGTTTCGTTACTCGAAGACCTCCCTCAGCTCTGGCAATCAGGTGAGCGGACACAGCGTTGCTATTTGAAAGCCAGAAATCAAGTTAGCTCGCACAGATCATTTCGTTGCAACAATGGCAGAGAAGAAGACGTCAACCGGCAGCAACATCAAAGAGAAAACTGTAGTTGAAAAAGCAACAGCCATGCGGAAGCTAACCGAAGCTAACCGAAGAACCAAACAGAACAAGAGTGGTTATCGGTACAGCTTTCCAGCGCTAGCACCAGCTAAAAAATGAAAAGGGGCTCCAGACCGACGCCAAGGTGGCCCAGTTTCTACTGGATAGGTAAGATGATGCCGTTCTGATTATATAATATTTCAACATACTGATCGGTTATGGGTATTGTAGGCCTATTCACCCAGTCAGAGAGAAAATGAAAGATGATGACAAAATTATTGTCCATCGGGTGACATGACAAACATATTCCAGCATGTTTCGCTAAGCTACCAACTCTGTCAACTAGGCTACAGTACTATGTATGACACCGTTACCTAGGCTGTTGTTAGCCTTGAAGGAGAAGACGCCATGGCTTGAAGTTAGCCAGCCACTCTGATGCTACTTGTTGTTGGCAAATCGACGTGAGCACTCGCGAATGCTCGTGAACGTCCGTGACCGCTCGAGACAGCGTGCGCTTTCATGTTGTCGTGAATCGTGTGAAGGCGTGGTTTTGAGGGGTGGGCTGAAGAGGAGGAGGCGGAGCCTTTGGGAGGAGGGAGGGAGTGTATATTTTCAAAATCTCGGTTGAGTTGGATTGCTGGAACCGTTTTTTCAAAAATCTTCCACCCTACCTTTAATTACACCAGCGAACAGGCTTTTTCAACCTTTATTGATGGTTTTTTTTTTTTATTTATTATTTTATAGAGAAAAAAACGATAAACCTTTAGATGTGCACACCCAGTAAGATGTTTGCACAATGCCAAGAGGGAAAAACATCAGCAGTGGTCTTAGAGAAGCAGTTGTTGCTGCACACCAGTCTGGAAAGAACTAGGGCTGTAGCAATACACCAATCTCACGATACGATACGATACACAATATTTTGTTTGCAATACGATATGTATAAATAATTATCTTAAAATACATTTACATCATTTTCTGAAAGATTTTAAAGGGACAAGGTGTTTTTGGTGACCATCTTGTGAGTGTTCCAATTACTTTGTTTGAATTAATTGAACTGAAAGCATCAATTACACATTATATGGCTGACAGGCAGCTTGCAAATGCTGGACAAAATGAATAAAAGATTTGTTGAGAAAAATAGTTTCATTTATTTAAACAGTGCAAATTGTTTCTTGCAAGCTTTTAAAGGTGGGACACGGGGGTTTTGAAAGGAGCTTAGAATATTGATACCCGCGGCTGAAAAATCGATACTCGATAAAATATCGATATATATATATATATATATATATATATATTGCAGAATCGATAAAATCGCTCAGCTCTAGAAAGGACTATACCAGCATCTCTGAACAAAAGTTCAACGCTCTGCAGTGAAAAAGATTATTCAGAAATGGAAAGCATTTGAGACAGCGGCCTGTCTTCCCCAGCAAATTTACCCCAAGGTCAGGCTGGCAGCACTCAGAGAAATGCAAAAAAAACAAAAACATTAGCAACATCTCAAAGGCTCAAGGAGGATGTTAAATGACAGCACACTGAGAAGAAGACTTAACCTGTATGTTTGTTAGGAAGAGTTTCCAGGAGAAAACCTCTTGTCTAAAGTGAACATGGAAGCAGGAAACATCTGGAACAACGTCCTCTAAACTTGGAGTTGTTAACGTGTTTCAGCATGACCACTGTCAGGCACGGTGGTGGTAGTTTGGGAGTCAACAATGAACTCCTCTGTGCGCGAGGGAATCTCGAAGGTAAATGCGAGGCCATCTGTCTGGCGGCTGAAGCTTTATTGAAACCAGGTCATGTGACGGGACAATGATCCAAACGCAGCAGCAAATCTGCATCAGAATGGATAAGGAATTAAGGAGTGGAGGTTCTGGAGTGACCCAGCCAGAGTCCGGACCTCAGCCTGATTGAAATGCTCCGGTGGGAACTCGAGGGAGCTGTGTGTGAGCAAATGTCCAAAAAGAAAAAAACCCACGTTGTGACTGGACTAGATTCAGACAGGAAACGGCTCCTTCAGATCATTGCTGCTGAGGATGGAGCTACAAGATCCCAAACCATGAGAGTACCCACTATAACCAGACTATAATCCAGAAAAACTGGGATTACATTTTCATTTTACACGTGACCATATGTTACCAAATGAAATAAAAAAGCCAACATGTTGGTTTCATTCTCCGTAGCAGTTTTTTTCTGGTTTGTGGTGGTAGAAAGTGATTCATGTGTTCCTGCCGTGTCAGATGGCTGTCTGCTGTGTGAGTGCAGCCGGGCCTCTTTGTGGTCGTCGTGCTTGTGGTCTCCATCCATCACTTGCCCTTTGAGTGGGGGGGGGGGCCTCGTGTAATTGAATAGTGATTGACCCGGGGCGGCGGGGACCTGCAGCGGGACACAAAGACGTCACATCCATCACCGCCGCCGCGGGACGCCGACTTCTGTGAGCGTTGTCAGATCAATGTCAGATCAATGAGGACGCCACGTGATCAGCAGGTGTCTTGATTGTGCAGCTTTTCTTCCAGTGCTTTCCTTCAACTCTCGGCTAAAAGTTTCCATGTTGGACTTGTGATGTAGAGGGGTTTGCTGTTGCCACGGAGATATGGATTTCGATAAGCTTCACAACTGTATACCTCCTCTGCTTTCTCTTTTTAGATGCTTCTGGGCTCTACTTGAATCCAAAAACATGTTCGTTTACTGGAAATAAACTACAAGTAGTTAATCAGAGGAAGTACTGAATTATCAGTCTGACCTTACATTCTGCTGGTACTCCTTGTTGTTGACATTTTTAGTGTATTTTTTCAAATAAAGTAGTCATGTTTAATGTTGCAAAGTGCTGGAGGGGAAAAACTTGTGAAATGTTGACTGTTAACTTATCATCAGAATAAACTTGGATTAAGAACTAAGGCTAGGAAAGTTAACACGTTATTATCCCGTTAACGCATTAATTTATTAACACCGACATTTATTTTATCACGCGTCAAGGCATGTTGCTCACGTGCTTTTATTTTGAAAAGTCTGTTACTGGCTGCTGCAGAACCAGAAGATAATTTGCAGGTAAACTTGCGGAAAAGTTTAAACAGACATGGAGAACGGTAAAAATCCGTGAACAGTTCAGTTCAGGTAGCAACTCAGGTAGCAATATTAACAATTCTGTCCAAAAAGAAAACTTTCAAACCCCTTTGTTCAAGACGATTGCATCAGTCCTCCATGTTCCATCAGATCTGCTCCATGTGTTCACTGTCCTGCTGTTCTCTAGCTGGTTACTGCAGTGCGGCTCCATCTAGTGGCACAGATGTGTAATGACAACAGAAAGTCTATTCCTTTATTATAAAACAAAGCCATTTCTGGGTCATGTAAACCAGACAATAAAATATTAAAAATTCAGTCCCGTGGCCTGTTTGCTAAAATTGAAATATGAAAAACAAGCCTTTTGGGAGGGGGGGGGGGGGGGGGGTTATGTTAGATTAAAAAATGAAAAAAAAAAGTCACTTTTTAAGATAGGGTTAGGGTTTACAAAGATAATTACGGATTGATAAAGTTACCAAACTTTAACATGGACATTTTCATTTTAAAGTTCTCCCAGACGGAGGATTCAACAGAAACAAGGTTATTTGTAACAACTGTCAAGTTGAACTCCCCGTTAAAAGTTTCTGCTGTTACCTCAGAAATTACCTGTTTTAATGTTCTGATTGTGGCCTCTAGATTGGTAGGATTTTGTTGGTAGACTTTTTATTTTTCATAAAAAATAACAGGATGACATTAATTTCCTGGCAGTGTCAATAAGCTTTACTTTATTTGACAATTTTTAAGATGAGATTTACACTAAATATGTGTTACTGACAAGTGCTGATGTTAAAAGTGTTTGAACAACAAATGTTATGGCACTTTAGTTCATATGGCAGCAGAACATTTAAATAAAAGTGACCTTTACACTACTTTTGTGTATACAATGCGATTAATCATCTTTAATCAGGGAAATAATGCGATTAATCGCGATTAAACATTTTAATTGTTGCCCAGCCCTATATATTTGCTTTCAGTTCAATAAATTCAAAGTCTTTGGAACACTCACAAGATGTCACCAAAATCCCTTTGTCCCTTTAAAATCCATTCAGAAAATGATGTAAATGTATCTGAAGATGAATATCAATATAGATGGTATCGTGAGCCGAATATTGTGTATCGTATCGCATCACTAGATTAGTGTATCACTACAGCCCTAGTCGTGTTGGTGGAAGACTCGAGCCTTTGGCCAGCTCTCGATAATCATGGTCCTGATCTTTACCCAGGTGGAGAACAAGCAAGACTTGTCTGGGAGTTAAGAATTGTGTTTGTTCTTGTTTAATGATACAGAAACGAAATCTGAGGAATAATGCAGGGGTTTGAAAGTGCAGCCGCACTTCAGCTCATGAAGGAGATGATGGTGACAGAAAGAGAACCACTTTATTTTATCTGCATTCTTTGATCAGTTCTACTTCATCATCAAACACTGAAACAACGTCATGCAAGCACAACATAATAAGAGCATTCACAGATCTGCACGCTTGTCGGTTCTGGCAGGGTTCTGGTCGTCCTGTCGGTTCTGCAGTCTCTCCAGCCTCAGGACCATCGGGCCCGCTCGGTGCCGTCGGCTCTCGGTGGTCCTCCCTGATCTGGAGTCAGTTTGTGTGCGTCGGCTGCCTCCAGCTTCACTTTCTCATTATTGCCAATAAAGTAAACAAGCCGCAGTGACCTTCATCTTTAATCAGACTCAGAGGTGACATCATCATACTGATCACTGCCGCTTCATCAATAACTTAATTGGTCCCCTCATGTTTTTATTGCCTCCAGTCAAACATCTAATTTCTAAAATGGATTATTGAATCATGTTTCCCAGAAGCCTCGGAGGCACAAACAGCCTGAGACGAAACCACAGCTCGCAGACAGACGGTCCACTCCTGTCCACGTCCGTCCACGTGTGTCCGGCCCAGAGACGCGAATCTAAAAGCAGCGCAGAAGACTTCTGCGACTTCTGGTGCTTTGGGTCCCATTGGGTTCATTGTTATTGAACCGTGACGGTACCATAAGAGATACGCAGCTGTCCGACCCAGACGGGGCAGGAAGTTATCACGCCGCTAGATGGCGAGTCGTAAGAGTAAGCAAGCGTTCCTTAAAATGAAATTCAAACTGATATTTCAATGTCAATGAAATGTTGAAAGCGATGGCAGTTAAGCTTCTACTGATGTACGTAATACAACTGTGGGGTATTTACTAGGGGTGAGTATTGGCAAGGACCTCGCAATATGATATGTATCATGATACTTGGGCCACGATCCAATATTATCACAATATAGTTAGCACTCGGACAACAGGACCGGGACATGAAGAAGGAGCGCTGGACGCCGGCAGCTCCTCAAGTACTTGAATTTCCCCCTCGGGGGATCAATAAAGTATATCTGATTTGATTTGAATAACGCAATATATTGTGATATTCTACCCAGTTAATATCAAAATTAAAAGTAGAGATGAAAATCAAGTTGCTGTATATGTTCATCAGATGATATTGATCATTCAGAGGGCAATTTGAGTCAAAACTATTTGCTTCAAAACAACCTATTTATTGTTTATTATTAGTGTTTCTAAAAAATTGAAAAAAAAAATCGATATTATATTGGACGGCCGAAAATCGCGATATATTGCCAAATCGATTATTTTTCAGACCCCTAGTAATTACCTCAATTACGTGTTTGCTGTAAATACAAATGAATGCAAACATTCTCGTATCGCATTAAGGGAAACAGGAAATCAGGAAAATAAAACTCATTGTCGCTTATCTCAAATAAAACAAACCTCTGGCTCCATCCATCCATTGACTTCGGCTTCTACAACTCTGGGTCCCATCAGGCTACGTTGTCTCCGGTCACCTCCCCCAGCTCTTCCTGGAGGTGTCCAGGAGGCTTCTTAACCACTACAGCCAGCTCTAGATCTGGATCTAGATCTGTCCCACTGTAGAGTCTACGGGACGGTCCAGCCCATCATACCAGCGGTCTCATTCTTCCAGTCACTACCAGCAGCTAGACCAGGGGTGTCCAAACTCGGTCCTGGAGGGCCGATGAACCAGACCATCTCCTCTGGGAAGACCGAGCTCCATTCAGTCCGGCGAGCGACGGAGCCGACCGTCCCAGAGCCCGGTTCATCATGCGGACCGGACCAGGCCGTTGTCGTCTCCCCCGGCGGTGCTGGGCCCCACCAGGTCACCAGACGGCCCCTGCCAGGTCAGCTGACCCATCCGGCGTGTAGACAGCTGGACGGGGGCAGCACGCCGCCGCTACGTCGGGGGCTCCCGTCCCGGCTCCGTGACGCTGCAGCCCGGATCCAGTGGTGGTGGTTGCCGCGGGTAGCAGTTCAGGGCTACTTAGCTTTCCCGAACCGGCCTCCAGCGACACCGTCCATGTCCACGGCGGCAGGTCTCCACCAGCCGCAAGAGGACCGATCCGCCCCCTGCAGACAGTATGTAGACTTCTGACCGCAGATCACCACAAACCGGGCACAAACTGGAGCGTCCAGCATAGCAGAGATACATCCCGGAGCAGCAGTGAGAAGCGTCCATGCCAGGCGTCGTCCGGGCAACGTATTAAAATGTGTTACATCCTTTTGTTTGGATGCTTACCTTCTAGGTCAAATCCAGTCCTCGAGGGCCGCTGTCCTGCTAGTCTTAGATGTTTCCCTGCTTCAGCACCTGATTCAGATGGACGGGTCGTTAACGGTCTTGTGCAGACCTGGATGACAACCTGATGGTGATCCATTCATTTGAATAAAGTGTGTTGTGGCAGAAAAACATCTAAGACCTGCAGGACAGCAGTCCTGGAGGACCGGGATTGACTACCCCGATCTAGGTGGAAGTAAGGAAGGAAGTTGTTGAGTTGTAGTACTTCAAAACAGTACCACAGCTATTCCCTTGGGTATGGTTTCCATTTTTAAAGAGTCAAATGATCTCAAACTGACTACATTTAGTTCATCTATAGGTTTTATCTTGCTTTCCATCCCTTGGAGATGACATTTAGAATCCTCTATGATACACTACGACGTATACGACAGGTAGAAATGACGCTAAAGTTCTGGAGGTTTTAATCAATTAAAGGCCTCATGTTCAGCGTTTCCTGACTTTAAACAGGATAAAAATGATTCATAGCATCGTAAGGCCTTATCGTCTATGTCATCTAGTGGTACCCAAGTCAACGCTTTCTACATCCAGCTGGTTCTCTAGAGTTCTTCATCCTTGGACCACCCATCTGTTGTTTATCTGCTGTTGTTTCTCCCGCTGCACAGACATTTCTCTAACTTTGGTTCTCATTTTTTTTGTTGTTGTTTGTTTTGTTTTTCAGACTTCTGCCCAAACACAAACTGGACCGCCGGCCCTTGGAGACGTCTCGGACCCGTGACGTCATCATGCCACTGGACGAGCAGCAGCAGACGGGCCGGTAAGAACGCCGAACGGTCTCTGTCGCGGCGTCATCATCGCACCAATCTTGATCACGTGTGGGTTTACGACACGACAGGTGTGAAGTGGATCCCGCCCAGTCCTGGACAGTCCAGAGACCAGTTAGTGAAGCGGGCTCTGCAGACCCGGTGAAGCCTCTGCACATCGTGTGGCCTCACAGATGGTGAGTTCCAGTAACTTGTTGTTTCTGTTTCTGCAGCTCAGACGTGGTTCAGGAGTCTGCAGCTGAGGCTCCCCGATCCTGGTTCAGGGTTTGTGGTCTCCGGTCGCGGCGCAGCACCCGCCTCACCTTGCGTGGTATCGGTAACAAAGCGGCGAGCCATAATCCGCTGCGAACGGACACACAGATGGATTACTGCTGCTGGAATGAGGATTTCCACAGAGTCGACCGTTAATCTCTGATTGAAGCTGCATCTCATCAGGTTTTGGCTTTAATCTGTGGGTGGCCTGGATCCTCAGATTACAGCCGTCTTACTGCTGCTGGCGGGGTGAACAGCTGTTCCAGGTGAAGACGATGCAGCACCGGAGCTGTGGTGACTGGGGGGGGTCGGGGGTCGGGGGGGGGGGGGGGGGGGGGGGGGGGGTCAGATCTGAGCAGCAGCTTAATGTAGATCAGGATCAGCTTTTATCTCCAGAGGACTGCTGATGGAGCAGAAAACAAACAACAACAAAAACAAGCAGCTTTACATCCTGACTGATGTTTACCTGGAAGCTGCTTTGCTCTCCAGCTGTTCAGGACCAGGAGACCGAACAGACGGACGGCCTACACATGATATCGCTTCATTTGTGGACGAACGATGGCTCCGACTCTCTCTCTCTCTATCAATAGATTGTATATGAAGAACTGGACAAACCCTTCTGTGATGTCACCTGCAGGTTTCAGAAGTGTGGTTTGGAAGGTCTGCCCAACGCTGGCTAATTAAAAAGACCTGAGTTATTCCCCCAAACGCAGCATCTGGTCCTCTGGTTCGGGTTGGAAGAGTTGCAGTTCCTCCACTGACCACTAGGGTCTGGCTCCAGAAGTGAGTCAGTCCGCACTGACCTCCACGATAAAACGTCTGACTTTACAGCAAAAATAAAAACATATTTCTGAGTGTAAACTTAGCAGAGCACAGATATTCTCACATTCCTCTCGGAGGAGCCACGGTGGCTCATTTCGGGGTACTTCCATTGGGGCCACGCCAGCGTCTGTAAGGGCTCCAATCCTTTGAGCTTCAACTGTCCAGATGTGTTCCAGTTGCGACACTTGAAATGTGGCTGTTGAGGACTGGATGTGGACTCCCCTGGTCTTCGGTCACCCCAACCGGTCTGTTTTATCCTGTGATGTAGGGCTGGGCGATTTTATTGATTCTGCAATGTATATCGATATTTTATTTCCCCAGAGAGTATCGATATTTCAGCCGTGGGTATCGATATTCTAAGCTCCCTTCAAAACCCCCGTGTCCCGCACAGGTGCTCTTCCTGCAAAGTGCAGGAAGTACTCCGGAAATACCACCAACCTGTGACCCCACCTGAAACGTCACCACCCTGACAAGATAATGCTAACTGAGAGCTAACTGCTAAACCCAAACCGAAACAAACCACGCTGGACAGTGACGGCAGTTGTTGCCACCAGTTTTCATCTACTTTGCCTAGGTCACAGAAAATTATGGCGTCCATTGTCTACTTTATTTGTCAGGATTTGAGACCGTATTCAGTGGTGGAAAATGCCGGCTTTAGGCGCAGGGTGAACGCGATGGAGCCCCGCTATCCTATTGTCTTTTATTCATTTTGTCCAGCATTTGCAAGCTGCCTGTCAGCCATATAATGTGTAATTGATGCTTTCAGTTCAGTTAATTCAAACGAAGTCATTGGAACACTCACAAGATGTCACCAAAATCATTTTGTCCCTTTAAAATCTTTCAGAAATTATGTAAACGTATCGTAAGATGATTATCGATATATATCGTATCGTGAGCCAAATATCGTGTATCGTATTGTATTACGAGATTAGTGTATCGCTACAGCCCTAGTAGATCTACCGTCATAGCTGATCTGACACCGCGATGTCGAGATAAACTCACACCTGCAGCAGATGTGCCATCTTAAAGGAAGTGTTTAAATCATCTAATCAGGGTGTCAGCTAAACGTTTGACATCACAGACTGTAATGCAGCTGTTTTACCTGATGAGGATGAAATTTCAGCCCCGTCCAGGTGTCATGGGTGTTGGATCTGGCCATGAAGATTAAAATTTAGTTTTTTTTTTTTTGTTCCAGACAATGAAGGTGTCTTTGTTGGACATTTCAGCAAACATCTAGTTTGAGGAGACCCAGTGTTCCTATCCCTCACGTTTGGTCCAAACTGAGGTCCGGTTTAGACCGGTCAGATAAACTCCGCCTCCTCCTCTTCCTCACGTGTGTCTGTGTTTGTCTGAAGGGAACACGACAAGAACCCCGACCTGTTCTTCAACACGCTGCTCAAGCTGAAGGAGCGACAGCTCGACTTCCGGGTGTCTGTGCTCGGGGAGACGTTCACCGACGTGCCAGGTACACGTATGTGCATTTAACACACACAAACACGCCACGGGCCTCATTCGTGGAAGCTGAGCAGAGCGGATTTGCACTGTCACTCTCACAGTGTGACGGTACCTTTAAAACAAGTGTTCTCAACGTGAGAATAAATGTGACGTATGCAATCCTCAAATGCAAGTTTTTCCTTGACACTGTTTGGCTTTAGGGGAGTTTTTTTTTTATACTTTTCATTGTTTCTTCAGTTAAGACTTATATTTGCTCAGAGGTCATGATCTGGGTCTCTGGAAAGCACCAGGAGACAATTTGTAATAGACACTTTACAAATAAAGTTGAATTGAATGTAGTTGAATAACAAATGTTAAAGTGTCAGTTACTAACAGAAACTGTTCAGGCAGAACAGCATCCAAACCAGCATGAAAAAATGTTTTAAAGATAAAAATCATGGTTTCAACAGAGAAAAGATCAGTAAAAACAAATCTGAAGATGATATAAAGAAAGGCACAGTTTGAGTAGCTGAGACTCGCGACCAGCTGAACCTGCTTCTGTTACTTCATGAAGACCCTCATTAACCAACATCCTTGTGAGGACCGAGGTCCTAATGAGGTAGAAAGTAGTCCCCAGGGTCCTGGTTGGGGTGATAGCGTGCTCCTTTAGCATTTGAAACTCAAACTCCAAGCTGTTTCAGAGAAGGACCAGCTACAAGTGAAGGTGATGATCTACCCTGGTGGGAATGGATTAAATGGGTTAAATCTGAACAAATGTCCCAGTAAGGATATGGACAAGGACTTGTGTGTGTGTGTGCGTGTGTGTGTTTCATGTTTCGGCTGAATCTTCAGTTCAAGGCTCTCGGTTTTTAATTGATCGTATCATCAGCTGATGATGTGATAATGAGCGTGTGTGTGTTTTAAGGTAATGATCAGACACACTCTGAGATATTGGGACATAAAGTTTCACTGCAGAACTAACGGCAGCCTGTAAATCAGCCAGACCAGCGCACAGAGCCAATCCCATTAAGAGCCCAGTGATTTTAGTAGCATCGATCGTCTTCACCTGTTTGACTCCTGCTGCGCTCGTAAACATCCACGCCGCTGCGACCTCACTCACGTGCACGCTGCAGACAGATAAACGCACACTCATCTCCTCGTCTTCCTCCCGCAGAGGTCTTCTCCTCCTCTAGACGCCTGCTGGACTCACACATCCTGAACTGGGGCTTCCTGTCCAGCAGAGACGAGTATCTGCGGGTGCTGTGCGACGCCGACGTCGTCGTCTCCACCTCCAACCACGAGTTCTTCGGCGTCGCCATGTGAGTCTTCCTCAGCTCGCTCACCTGCGTAGCTTTAGCCCTTTCAAAATAAAAGCAGCACTCTTTCCTGGCTCTGTCAAAACAATCTCCTCCCGTTCTATCAAAATAAAAGCGCTGGCCCAGTTAAAATACAAAGCAATACAGTGATCCCTCACCAATTCGCGCTTTAAATTCCGTGGTTTAAGTTATTCCCGCTTTTTTCAGAAATATATAATACAATAAAAAATCAAGAAAAAATTGCGGAAACATCACAGGATGTTGTGTGCGTTCTCTCACAGTGAAGAAATGCTGTGAGCCAGCCTGGTCCCTTTAAGAAGGTGGCCTTATGGGTAGTGGTGTGGCCTTATGGGTAATGTAGTGTGTGTGTTGTGGGACGGCAGAATAAAAACGGGGTTAGATGAAAAGTGTAGTGAGCATCAACAGCAGCCCAGCGTGTATAGATTTACATTCTCTGTTAACCGACAGGAGCCCAACAATACAACCTGTGTGATGTTACAAGTTCCTGCAGTGCCAGAATAAAGTGCTCGTTCCATGCAGAGAAAACTGGACTTTTTGTTTTGTTGTTGTTAGCGTGTTAGCCGCTAATTACAAGCCAAAAATAGCACAATACCAGCGGTTTCTTTACTACGGTTCAGAGACCAGAGGCTGTGAAGCCTGTGAGCCTTTGTCTTGTTAGGCTGCAGTGCCTCACTACTTTTTTGCGGTTTTTAAACATATTTTAAACACATTATTTAGGCTCGGGGGGCTCCGGCTCCAGCTTGCGGATTTTGATTTTCACGGGGGGGGGGGGGGGGGGGGGTTGGGGGGTGCCGGTGCCGGTCCCCATTAACCGCGAAAACTAAGGGATCACTGTAATCTTTTTTTGCTTTGTCAAATGGGAATCAACCGTGTCCTCTGTCTCCATCAAAATAAAAGTAGCTTTCTTAGAAGGCCCCGTCAAAATAAAAACATTTTCCTTTTGCTCTGTGAAAAAAACCAACTATCAACATAGAGCTGTAAAAAATGAAAATACCTGTCAGATATCAGTATTTACAGGTGTCATCAATGTGTGTTATCAGGAGGCCTTTTGTAGTGTATTTTATTCTCACGTAACCCAGTGAAATTATATTTTAGCTATGTAATGGTGGAAGTGATTGTCTTCAGTCAGTCAAATCAGGAGTTAATTACGTCCCTGCTATCCGTCTGTCCTCCCATCACTTCCCGACATGCTTCCTTTCATTTTCGTGAAAAGTTTGCGACTGAAATCTGAATCGGAGTGAGTTTTAACAGCGTCGGACTTGCTGGCTGATGTGAGCCTCTCCATCGCGCCCGAGGCAGCCTCCAGCCAGGTGGCATCATCAGACGAAGCCGACGTCCGCCTCTGATCATGTTCGGTCAGGTGGGCGTGAGCTGCAGGCGCGACAGCAGCAGCCAATCAGAGGGCCTGTCTGATCTGCGCCCGATTCATGTCTGAGCTCTGATGGTGGCTGGAGCGGACTGAAGACGGGCCACCGACAGAAGCTCACAGCAGAGCGCTGACCTGCAGTCAGAGACATTAAAGTCTGAGGTGGACGTGAGCAGCCGCTGCTGTCTGCAGGGCTGGACAGCAGCTACAAACACACCTCAGTTCTGATCAGCATCACAGGTGAGGGCGGGTCTATGAACCTGGGTGCACGTCTGTGATCAAAGCTGCTGCCTTCTTCAGAGGACAGCAGTCGAGGAGCGTTGGCTCCTGCACTCATCAAAGAGTCATTCCTGGTTTTTGTTTTCTTGTTTCAGAAGCAGATCAGAGTGGAAAAAGCAACTGCAGTTTTTGTTTTTTTATTTTATTTTGATTTTCTGTTAAAAAACCAAACGAGAAAAAAAATGTGAATAAAAGTCTTCCAGCCTTGCTGGAGCCACTGAGATCACACCGGGTTAAAGACTTGAGTCTTGGTTCTGAATCCAGCATGTCCTCTGACCCGGATCGTCCCAGTTAGCGGAGTTAGCGGACTGGAGGAAAGACGGTGCGCTCAGCGGAAACGCCGCAGACTTGGATGATTCGGCTGTAAATTTGCGTATTTCTGCTATAAAGTGGACGTTTTAACTTGGATGTCAGGGGAGATCGACTCATTGTTGGAGCCACCGCCTGGTGGTCAGTATAGGAACTGCAGCTGTTTGTTCTCGGCCCTGTCAGAAACATGAAACAAACTTGTTTTTTTAGTGAACTGAACAATGTTTCCGTGTTTTCTGACATCACCAGGAGGTCTGCCAGGATTAGGGCTGTAGCGATACACTAATCTTTCGATACGATACACGATATTCGGCTAACAGTACGACATATGTTGATATTCATCTTACAATACATTTACATAATTTTCTGAAAGATTTTAAAGGGACAAAGTGATTTTGGTGACATCTTGTGAGTGTTCCAATTCCAATTGAATTAATTGAACTGAAAGCATCAATTACACATTATATGGCTGACAGGCAGCTTGCAAATGCTGGACAAAAAATAATAATGATAATAATTTGTTGAGAAAAATAGTTTCATTTAATCGAAGCTTAGAATATTGATACCCGTGGCTGAAAAATCGATACTCGATAAAATATCGATATATATCGCAGAATCGATAAAATCGCTCAGCGCTAGCCAGGATACAAGTTCTACTCGATTCGATTCAGTAGCCAGTGATCATTCTGGGACAGTGACCACGGTTACATGATGATTTTTAATTCAGAATTAATAATTCCGAATTAAATAATTCCGAATTAAATTATTTTCCTTTGAGTTTACATAGAAATAGTAATTCCGAATTGAGGTTTACATGGAAACACGTTTGTTCGGCTTTATCCAATTCCCCTTAAGGTCTGGGGGTTGGGAAGGGTTCTGATTGGATAGTGGGGCGGACATCTTTACATCTACCGGAAGAAAACAAACTTAGCTAACTCAGTTAGCAACAACATTCCACTTATTTTTGACCTGGGTGGCGTCTCTATCTGTGAAACCTCCTTCATTTAACCTGGCCGCTTTGAAAAGCTCACAATTTTTATGTTTCCTGCCATCTGTTCTTTTAATTATTTCCAGTTCCTCCAAGCTATTTATTAAATAAATCGTCTCTGCTCTTGACCACCGTTTACTGCGTGCTGCCATCTTGAAACTTTGTTTTGAAAACAAGCCCAGCGTGGAATATAAGCATCATCATGACAGACGGGCAAGAGAACGAGCATGCGCAGAAAGACCGGAATTAATTTAAAGAGGAATGAGTGTATACATGACCGCGGAATTATTCTATTCGGAATTAAAATCAGAATAAACCAGACACTTACTTCGGAATTAAGTTTAATTCGGAATGGAAATTTTCATATGGAATTAGGTGTTTACATGGTAACTTTAATTCGGATTTAACTTTAATTCTGAATTAAAGAGGAATTAAACTTCCCATGTAAACGCACGGAATATGTGCTGACTGAACATGAATCACTTCCATTAATGTTAAAACACCCCTTCAGAGTGAATCGAACCTAGACCTCCCTCATGGTAGGAGAGAGTTGGACTAAGTAACAGTAAGAAACTAAAATCACATTTCACTTTCTTTTTTTTCTTTTTTTTTTGGGGTTCAGCTTGTCACCTTGATGATAAACAGTCTGTTGACCTCTGACAGAAGACTGATGACACGTATTGATTGACATTTTCTTTTATTATTAATACTATTGGTTTGCTCATCACTAGATCAATGTATTGATGTAGATCAATAAATCTTTACGCCCCTAATCACTATATAATAAATCATCTCAACACCAAAGAGCCGTGGCTCGTTCTGTCTGCGTACGAGAGGATTCAGCCTCCACCTTTTCACAGGAAAAAAAATGAGTTGTTTCAGTTTAATTTAAATCACAAACCAAGAGCTAATTATGGCACAAGAAAAAGAAGAGTGAAGAGGGAGGGGAGGGTGTCTTTGATCCAAAACCACGAGGGACTGGGACCTTGTCGGGCCCCCCCCCCACAGCGCTCAGCAGCAGTCACGCCGAGTGTCTGAAGTTTATATGCAGAAATAACCCAAAATAGACACACACAACAACCGTTCAGTTTCATCTTCAGTCACGTGACAGCGGCGGCGGCTAACAGAGCCGAGGGAAGCGCGGAGACGATCCCGAGCACCTTGTCCCCGTCTGATAAAACATCCGAGCCTCCGCTGGGCTCGTCGGGGCCGTGGAGCGGAAACGGAGGGACCGCGTGGGCTCGGGGCGCCGCTGACACTTTGATCCTCATTAGCTCTGAGTCTGGTTCCAGCTGATTAATCTGGATCATCAACGGACCCCGCTGACGCCCCGCAGCCACCTCAGACACGTCGGATGATGAAAACGCCTGCCGCCGTAAACGGGTCGTCTGAAAAACACGGGACCCCCTCCGCTTGAGTGAAACACGAAAAAAATACGTCCGGGCACGTTAATCTTCTGCCGTGACCTCGCATGGACGACAGCAGAACCTTTTTCACAGCGCCGCTAATTATTTCACGAAAATAAGTTTTGATCCCAATGCAGACTTTCATCGAGGCTGAGGTCTGAAGCTGAACTGGGTCGGTCCAGAACCTTGGTTCTTTAGGTTTTCTGTCGCTCTGATGTAGATCTGCTGCTGCTGTTTGTCATCGTCCTGCCACGTGATCCAGTTTCAGTCGGTCTTTAGCCGTCAGACTGATGGACTCAAGGTGTCCAGGTCCAGATTATGGGGTCACAAGCTTTTACCGTGTTTCTCTAGAGTCTAACACACGGGCTGAATCTGTTCACTCTTGGGGAAATCTATTTTCCACTTAAAAAACTGAGCTCCAACTTCTCTGGAAATGCTTTTATAAACCATTCCAGACCGATGTGAACCAACAGTTGCTTCTCTAAAACTATTGCTTATGTCTTTCCCTCTTGGCGTTGTGTAAACGCTAGGGGTGTGAAAAAAATAGATTTGGCAATATATCGCGATTTTCGGCCACCCAATATAATATACATTTTTCAGCTCCTTATATCGATTTTTTTAAAATTTTTTTCAAAAAACACTAATAATAAACAATAAATAGGTTGTTTTAAAGCAAATAGTTTTGACTCAATTTGTCCTCTGAATGATCAATATCATCTGATGAACATATACAGGAACTTGATTTTTTAATCTCTACTTTTAATTTTGATATTAACTGGATAGAATATCGCAATATATCGTGATATTGCAATATCGTGATAATATCGCATCGTGGCTCAAGTATCATGATACATATAGTATTGCGATGTACTTGCCAATACTCACCCGTAGTCAACGCACACCTGAATTCTTCGGATCAGCAAACAGCCGAAGCGCCTGCTTTCTTGGAGGTCTGGTGATCGGCTGCAGCTGCCTCTTAAATCCTGCAGCATTATTTTATTTATAAATGATAAATGATGGCGCCGCAGGGAAAAAGGACTTTTGTCGTTGTTCGTTCGAGGTCACGCTCGCGTACGTGGGCAGATTCTCGTGTCGAAGACACCGCAGAGACTCTAAAACCACCCCGGCGAGCACGGGTCCGGGTCTGGGAGGGCGCTAACGTGTCGACTGCATTGCAGGTTGGAAGCCGTCCACTGCGGCTGTTTCCCGCTGTGTCCGAAGGCGCTGGTGTACCCAGAGATCTTCCCAGGTAAACGCACCTGTGCGACGCCCTCTCCTCCCTCCGTCCGCAGCACCTGACTGTCCTCTCCTTCCTCCTCCTTCTCCCTGACGCAGCGGAGTACCTTTACTCCACACCTGAGCAGCTCTGCAAGCGGCTGCAGCAGCTCTGCAGGAGGCCCGACGTTGCCCGCAGACACGTCGTCACGGTAACGCCGTCAGCTTTCACCGGAGCCGCTTTGACGCCACAGTCGGTAAACTCTGGTTCTGGTTTCTCAGGTCGACCCGTCTCTGTACTCCTGGGCCTCTCTGAAGCAGCGTTTCCTGGACCTGCTGGCAGACGAGCATCCCTGAATGCACCACGGACCCACTGGGTTCGTCCAGGTCTGGCTCCAGATCTGGTCCTGGTCCTGGTCCTGGTCCTGGTCCTGGTCCTGGTCCTGGGTAGTTGTTGGATCTACAGATGTTTGTTTTTCAGGTTCATTTATCACAAAGCATTGATGTTTTTTTTTAATAAAATCACATTTTTGAAAAGCCTCTTGTAGAGTAATTCTCTGTAAATCACATTTACTTTATTTACTTGTGTAGATAGATTTTTAATTTGAAAAGAAATTCACGAGAAAGTTCCAAAAGATGAAACATTGGTGGTCAGTTATCTTAATAAATTACTGAGGAAATCAAAAGGTACATTTCTGAAAAAAGTCAAAAATCTTTTAAATGTAACAAGAGTTTTGGGGCGTGGTCTGTGATGACATCACCGGTGATGCTTCAGTGAACGCATCTTCAAGCCGTCTCCACTACCAGCAGCTCAGGGTCGACTTAAACCGTCCAACGTCTGACTGAGACGGAGGGACTTTAACCACGAAGACCAGCGGACACGTGTGAAGGTGCTCCTGAATCAGAAGACCTCATCCAACGGTTCCGATCCTGAGAGGCCTTCAGGTGTCTGAGAAGTTTCCATTAAGGAATGAGGCAAACGTAAAAACTGATTCCCCTGGAGGTGACGTCTGAGCTCCCGGACAGACGTCAACGAGGCTTCTCAGAGATGAGAAGAGCAGATGTGTGTAAAAAGCTTCGACTGAGGACACATGTTAGTTAACACTAACACCCTTCCACGGTTGAAACTCATCACGACGTGACTTGTCATATAAACCAGTACTAGTGTGGAGCTGAAGTGCACTGCAGCTAAAACTGACTTCTGACTGGAGATCTAAGAAGAACAAAAGTCATTCTAGTCCAGCGTCATGGATTTATTGGAGATGATGTCTTCAAGACGACTGAAGATAATCCAACAAACGCTACAGTCACAGAATGTTTTTGGTTTTATAGTCAAACATATTTGGTAGGGCTGGGCAAGTTAACGTGTTATAATCGCGTGAATTTATTAATTTATTAATGGCGACATTTGTTTTATCGCATGTTAACGCATGTTGCTCACATGCTTTTGTTTTGAAAAGTCTGTTACCGGCTGCTGCGCAACCGGAAGATAATTGGCAGGTAAACATGCGGTAAAGCTAAAACAGACTTGGCGAACGGTAAAAATCTGTAAACTTTCACAGTTCAGGATAGCAACTCAGGTAGCAATATTAACAATTCTGTCGGAAAAGGAAAATTCTGGACTGCAACAGAACTTTTGTGTCATTCCTCCATGTTCCATCAGATCTGCTCCATGTGTTCACTGTCCTGCTGTTCTCTAGCTGGTTACTGCAGTGCGGCTCCATCTAGTGGCACAGATGTGTAATGACAACAGAAAGTCCAGTCCTCCATTATAAAACAAATTCAGTTCTGTGGCCCGTTTTTTAATTTTGTATTTTTGATCCAAGTCTTAAATTTAAATTTAAAAAAAAACCGAAGCATTTTTCTTGTTTTTTTGTGTTAGATTAAAAAACAAAAAACGTAATAAAATGTCACTTTTTAATTTTTTTTTTTTATTTATTTACAATTGAAAATGGAAAGAATGAATGATACACGGATTGATAAAGTTAACAGAACTTTAACATGGACATTTTCATTTTAAAGTTCTCCCAGACGGAGGATTCAACAGAAACAAGGTTATTTGTAACAACTGACAAGTTGAACTCCCCGTTAAAAGTTTCTGCTGTTACCTCAGAAATTACCTGTTTTAATGTTCTGATTGTGCTGAGACACAATCATTTTGTTGGATTTTGTTTGTAAACTTTTTTATTTTTAATAAAAACACAATGATATTAATGCCCTGGCAGTGGTAATAAGCTTTATTTTATTTTACATTATTTAAGATGATATTTACACTAAACGTGTTACTGACAAGTGCTGATGTTAAAAGTGTTTGAACAACTAATGTTATGACACTTTAGTTCATATGGCAGCAGAACATTTAAATAAAAGTGCATTTTACACTACTTTTGAATTCATTATTTGATTCTGCGTATACAATGCGATTAATCGTGATTAATCAGGGAAATAATGCGATTAATCGCGATTAAAATTTTTAATCGTTGCCCAGCCCTAATATTTGGACATCATCTCTAAACAATTAAAGGACAGATTTAGTTTCTTATAAATGAACATCAGTGGGTGGATGGATGAGCCAAACAGAAGTGGGCCCAGGATGGAACCATGTGGAGATGCTTCACATCGATACTGCTCAGTCCGATCCTCACAGACAAACATCCGACCTGCACAACTCCATCCTGGTCCGACTCCTCTTTGAACTCCTTTTTTTTTCTTCTTCTCTTTCAGCAGAAGCGTTTTACTTTGAGACTAGTGGTGACCAGCGGTTGGGTCCATTATCTCTGCGGCTGCGTCGGATGTTAATATTGTGATGAAGATATTAAAGAAATACTTCAGTGTGTGGCACTAACGCCTTTCTGCAGAGAGAGAGCTACAAGGAATCCTGCAACAACTACAACTACTACTCTCCTGGTGACGTGTCATCATTTCATGTCTTTAACTCGTGCTTCAGTCACAGAACCTCCTGTTACCACCATCCGGTTATACAGCAGCGTCTGGGAAGAACCAGAACAGAAACCTAATACGAGAAACCTTGTTTTTTTTTTTTGAGTGTCTGCCTTTTCTGGTGGGGAGGTCCCCCCCCCCACACACACACACACACCTCCTTCTCCTCCTCTTTTTCCTCAAACACAAAAGCGGGTTTAAGCCCGTCACTTTCTCCCACCGCCCGCTCCACCGGCAGGCTGAGACATCAGATTTGGGGAACAATAAAACCCAGAGGAGCGCTTTTCTCATAATTACAGAGTTCCTTATCGCTGCACGAGAGGAGGAGGAGGAGGAGGAGGAGGAGGAGATGAAATTATGTGAAGCTGATGTGCTGGTAGCAGAGCCCACGCGGTGGTGGATCAGAACCTGACCAGATCGACCTCTTCATTTACTGATCCATCGGGCCAGTTACGTTCAGGTCCTGTGACTGGACACGACTGGTCCGGTGTGAGTCCAGCCCAGGCCCTCGGTTAGCCAAGTTGGGTTTTCGGTGCTCCAGGATGCAGATTGGACCGCTGCCCTCATCGCCTCAGCGCAGACCCACATCCAGACTCTGAAGGTGGACCTGAACCCTGCGTTTATCTCCATTTAGACCCGTGTGGGTGAGAAGCCTCCTGGATCTGGAGCTACTGAGGTACGGCGTAGGTCTAGACCGTCGTGGTGAATCCAGGATGGAAGAGCTGCAGTACCGGGCCGCACCAAAGCTGTCAGCGGGCCGGAGACTGAGTACTCTGAGGTGGATGGGGCGCCAGGCGGGCCGCTGCCACCGAGCCGAACTGATGTGGAGTTAGAACCTTGACAACGCGCCCGTGCTCATGAAATCTGAAGCCAGTCTGAGGGCAGAGCGTCTGGTTCTGGTCTCTCGTTCAGCACGGCAGCCGGGACTCTGAACCACAACAGAACCACACGCTGATCATCCTGAAGATTAAACCCGCAATCAGAGTCCATAAATGTCACAGAGATGGCACAAATCTAGTTGCCACTTCATTTTATCCAAACATGTGAACATTAACAATAACTACATTTCCCACAATGCATTTCAGTTTTGTTTCCTGCACGGTGGTGGCATCCGTTGATCGAAGACATTTCCTACAACGGTTTAGTCGCTGAGTGATGGGTTTGGGACAAAAATGTCCAAGAAAGGTCGTTCTGCAGTGGTTCCAGGTCTCTGGAAGGGTCCCGCCCTGATCCCATCAGGGATCCTGATCCAGTCAGGACCAGGAGCGGTTTCAGCACCTTCGGGGACTCGGCTCCTGAACGGTTAATCGTGTTAGATGGGCGACATCTTGGCCTGCCACATGCCATCAGCGTCCGGAGCGAACGCATCATGAATATTCCTGCAGCTCATTACGGGCCGCGGCGCTGACGCTCATGCACTCTGACACCATCAGAACCAATCAGGATCAGAGTCTGAAGGGGCACGCCAGCACGCAGGCGAACACGTGCACACCGTGGAGGTTTAATCACTGATCCTGGTCCAGAACCAGTCACAGGTCTTACTGAAAGAAGCCCAGTTTAACACCAGAACAAGGGTTCTGGGCTGAAGACATCTTCCTGAGGTCTGATCAGGGTCTGTGGAGGATCAGGGTCTGGTCTATTGAGGATCAAGACCAGGACCCAGTCAGAATCAGGATTTGGTCTGTAGTTTGGCCTGAATAAAGATCGGATCTTACAAGGAGCAGAATCTGTGAACCATCAGCACTGAGTCTCCTCCACAGTTGGATCTTGGAACAAGGATCTGGTCTATGACTGGATCAAGACCTGGTTTATGGTTGGAGGTAGATAAGGATTTGGTTGGTGGCTGAATCAGGATTTGAGCTCCAGTTTGATCAGGATGTGGTCTGCTTTTGGATCAAGATCTGGCTCAGGATCTGGTCTAATACCGGATCAGGGTCTGGTCTGCGGTTAAATCCCAATCAGGCTCTGATTTTTAACGGTCCAGGATCACGACCTGGTCTGTGGAGGATCAGGGACCACCATCAGAGGTGACAGAGCTGGATCCAGTCTCATGAACACGAGGACTTCGCCTTCACCTTGATGGACACTTTGGCGCCAAAACCAACGTAGGATCTGAAGACGAGAAGGGTGAAGGTGGCGTCAGTCAGGTGATCGTCTGGGTATCGGCTCCTCTGATCGCTCCTCTGATCGCTCCTGAATCTGCAACATGATGATGATGATGATGATGAAGATGATGATGATGGTGATGAATCGTGCTGCGTGTGCGTGGAAGCACGTAACACACACTCGATTAATAAATGAGGCCCGGGGTGTGTGGCGTGAGGAGGACCCGGACTGAGCGTGCTCAGTGCCCGGCGGGAGGACTGATGTGATCTGGATCACTGTCGTCCCTCCTGACGAGCGGCTGGAGATGCCACTGTTCATTAATGAGCGGAGGGGGGCTGGGGGGGGGGGGGGGGGGGGGGTGAACCACGAGGCCTCTCCCCTCCTCCTGGCTGCAGGGCGCCGGTTAATTGGGTCAGGATCATTGAGTCCTGAAGAATCAGGGAGGAGGAGGAGGAGGAGGGAGCCTTTGGGCCGAAGCTGTTTCCTGTCAAAGTGATCCTGATCAGACCCAAACTGAAGATCCAAAGTTGATCTGGATCTCTTCCAGAAACAGGTCCACCTGCGTCCACCTGAGCTGATCAGCTCATTCATTGATCCGTTCAGCTCTCTCCTTACAAGCATGTGCAAAGTTAACACATCCAGAGTCATTTCTTCTGTTGTCGTTTCTTTGCAGACGTCCCGGCAGGTCTGGGTCTGTTTTCTGGAGTTGTTATCTCTCTGGATTTATTCCTTTCAACACTGTTGAGAGTTTTCTTACGGTCCAACACTGGCGGCTGATGAAAAAAACTCTTGGTGGGGCTGGTGTGCCAACATTTTTCCCTGCCTAATCTAGCATAAGCATTAAAATGAACAGTTGGAAAATGACAACAGGTCCACAATATTAATTTAATTTCAGTTTCCAGTTTCGCAGTAACAATTTACAGCTATATTAGACTTTATGCTATCAAATACTATACAATCAAGGGGTAAATTGTCCCTCCGGAAGGATGCTGTGCAGCCTCTCCAATAAGACACCAGCTGTTGAATCCTCACAGCTGTTGGGTAGCTTGATGAATCAATAGAACCGCTCCTGTATATTGTTGTGTCCATCAATGTACCTCAGTACCAGGACTAGCTGACATTATGTCCCCACACTGCTAATTCAAAAGCACCACAACATTTAATACAATTGATTATCTTGGATAAAATAAAACGGTTTTTATCTTCCTCTTTATTGTGCCTTCTTTCAGTAATGTGGTGCTCATCATCTAGCTGCGTTGCTATGCTAATCTTTCCGAGCACTGCTAGCTTTACGCAGTTTTCCATGTGAACTTTGGATCTCTCATGTTTCTTGATCCATTCAGAGGTACTTTAAGTCAGTTAGTCCAGTCTTTGTCCAAGTCCAATCACATCTGTCACTTCTGAAGAGGATACAGGGGAAACAGAAAAGTGCATTAGCTGCTCCACAACCTGCAGCCACGTCTCACGGTTGAACCAGCTCCGACAAAAACTCCGTTTGTACGATTTACCTTTCTCCATCGTCTGCTGGGAAATGTTAACTTCAGGCTTGTCGGGTCCCAGCTCCTTAACGAGACGTTTTTCCTCCGTCGTCCGTCTCGCACATTAATAACGATTTCACCGAATTTGGTGGAAGCTGCTCTTGAACTCCAGTTGTCACCGCCATCGCCATCTCTCTTCCTCATCGCCGTATTTTTTTTCTCCCGACGTAGGACAGAGTCTTGGAGTCGCTGGCTCCTCACGTAGCTCTTCACGCATTTTACGTAGCAGGTGGGGTTACATTTCCAGCGCCCCATTGGCGTTGAATTTGGTTCCTTAGCAACCAGAACCAGATTGGCTATTTAGCTGCAGGTCAGGGGCGTTTTGCCGAGCGCTCCGTGAGAGAACGATGCACTGTAGGTCGGTGGAAATTCACTGTTTAATGAGTGTCAGTTGGTGGAAATGTTGTTTAAATCGCATGTAGGCACACACACACTATTAAGTAAATCTGATGCTGATCAAAAAAATAAATAGAAATAAAATAAAATAGATATTTTTCCCCTCCCCAGCTGGTGGGGCAGAGCCCCAGCGCCCCCTATGGGCCAGCTGCCTCTGCGGTCCAGGTCTCCCCAAAGTTTAATCCCTGTCAGTCTGACCAGCAGACGCCGCCTCCAAAATGAAATGAACCCAAGCGTTGTTCACGTTTGCTCCTCTGCTTCTCTCCGAGAAGACGAGGAGTTTAATCCTCTCTTCTCAAATTATTTTGTTTATGGGGTCGTCAAGATGCTGATATAACCTTAATTTCCCCTCCTTCATCGTCTGAAAGTCTGCCGAGGCCACGGTTAACAGGCCGTTAACATCTAACGGGGTCGGCGGGGCCTTTTACTTTGATTAGTTTGACGGTTTTTCAAACTAAACCACATTTCCTGCAGCAGGCGTTTTAGTTGAGAGGGCAGACAGTGACGATCAGCGATGAGATGACTTTCTGCTGCTTCATCTCACGGTGTTTGGTTATGATTTAATTAGGGCTGGGCAAGTTAACACGTTGATTTAATAACGCCGACATTTATTTCATCGCGCGTTAACGCATGTTGCTCACATGCTTTTGTTTTGAAAAGTCTGTTACTGGCTGCGGAAACGGAAAACAGTAAACATGTTAAGAAGCTAAAACAGACATGGAGAACGGTAAAAATCTGTGAACTTTACAGTTAGGTAGCAACTCAGGTAGCAATATTAACAATTCTGTCTAAAACTAAAATTCTGGACTGCAACAGAACTTTCGTGTCATTCCTCCATGTTCCATCAGATCTGCTCCATGTGTTCACTGTCCTGCTGTTCTCTAGCTGGTTACTGCAGTGCGGCTCCATCTAGTGGCACAGATGTGTAATGACAACAGAAAGTCCAGTCCTCCATTATTTAGATATGTTTGCCTTGGTGACACATGACGAATGTGCAGAAATCATAGAAAAGAAAAGGGTTTCTTTCTAAGTTGATGGTGGATTTTGTGGCCCTCGCCACTGGCGACAAGGCAGAAAAAAAAGGTTGAAACGGTCAAATTTTGGTCGCATTTGGTGACCAGTTGGTCACGATTTTATGCCCTGTGATGCTCAGTGCAGCGATCACCAAAGCCTCTCCACACTTTGACCCAACGATCCAAGTGCTGTCGGCAGAATCTGGACTCATTGCGGGGCCAACCTGCAGCTGGCATCGAGTGGTCGCATAAGTTAGGTCGGTCAAGATGAACTAGCCAGCCGCTGGGGTCTCAGCCCTCCTTGTTCCCGCCCTTTTGCAACACGGAGCTGTGCAGTATAAGGACAGTGAGGCTTCAAAAGTGCTTGTCAGAAACCTACCGGTGACATCACAGGACATCCCTCTTTATCAGGTGCACCAGTTCAGGTTTCACATGGCAGCAGCTGCAGATGTGATTTTCTCCTCAACCATCTCTACAGAGATCAGTCGAAGGATCAACGGTCCAGTCTGCTGCTGCTGGTGGTCTGATGATCTGGAGGAGATGTTCTCAGGACCAGCTGGTCCTGGTTTAACCACCACAGTCTACCTGAAGATGGTTGCTGACCATCTCCATCCCTTCATGACCACAGTGGACCATCTTCTGATGGAAACTTCCAGCAGGACGATGCACCATCATCATCTCAGACTGGTTTCTGGACCAGAAAGTCCACTGTCCTCCAATGGTCTCCACAGTCTCCAGATCTCAGTCCAGCAGAGCAGCTTTGGGATGTTGGAGGAACTGGAGGTTCTCATCATGGATCATGGACCAGAACCTCTGAGGAACGTTTCCAACACCTGGTTGAATCAATGACACCAAGAATGAAGGTGGTTCTGAAGGTTAAAGAGGGTCCAACCTGCTACTGGAGAGGATAAAGCTTCTCGATAGGATTCAAAACTGGGGACTTTCCTGGATCATACATTTTTATGACTCAGACCCCTGATGGGCAGCAGAGGCTCATGGGTCTTGTAGTTTCTGGGCCGATCCTGAACAGCGACGCAGCGGTCCAGAGCAGCAGATAATCTCCCGATAGGAGCCTCACATTGACGGGGAAAGTTTGTCATGAGAGGCGGCAAGTGACGGTCGGGTCGAGGATTTCACATCTCATCAGACGCTTCCCGCTCCTCATCGCCGAGCGCGACTCCGCAATCTTCAAGCGGAGGAGATTAAGAGGAGAATTACAACATAATCTCAAATAATCCAAAGAGCGCAGACACTCGAGTGCGGAGTTGTCTCGAGGTCTGACAACACGGTCAATCAACGCCCGGATTACGGCTAAAATTAGCACGAGAGACCGTTGTTAATTTGCGCCATCGCCTCGCGGGGCTGATTAATCTGCCGGGAAGCCGCCGCAGATCAAACTGTGATTAAACGCAGAGCGCTGAGAGTTTCCTCTGAACCCTGACAGCCGAGATAAGAGCCTCCGCGCCTTCGGACCAGCCGGACCAGTCAGCATACGAGGCCGTCTGCGGCAGTGTTGTACCTGAACGGGCTCATTGAACGAAAGTTCACGAACGTGAACTGAGCGCGCTCTCTTTCTCCTTCACCAGCGGGGGGCGTGAACGAGTTCATTTGGACAGTTGTGAACGACGCTCTTTCAAAGTTCACGCACGGTCAAAACCGTTCCAGGTTTCCAGCGAACCCCATTTAAAATCCACCACAAACGAGCCTGATATGTATCTGAGGAAATCAATCAAACATGGCAACACAGCTGTCGCTGCTGTCACGCTAACAATTACATCATCTAACGTTTAAAACGATCATGAAGGAAGATGAAAGCTGCAGTTACCCAGAGCTGGAGGAGACCCCCGACTGCTGGGGGGGTGTTTGAAATATTGAAATGGGGGGAAAAAACATTTGCACCTGAAGGACCTGTTTTTGTCTGATAATAAAGACCATTTGGCAGCAAGTTTTTCCTCATATTTTTAATCTACTGTAGAGCAGTGATTCCCAAACTGTGGGCCGCGGCCACCTGGTGGGCCGCGGCCCACCAGGGGGGACTGCAGGTGGGCCGTGAGAGGTCAATAAATTAAACAAATGTGTTTTAAATCCTCGATCTTTTTTAAATATGTTTTTAATTACTGTCAAATATTCATGACATGATTAAAAAACATTAAGAAGTAATAAAACAACCCAGTTAAGTGTTATTCTACCGTCATCTTAACTTAATATGACAAGTGTCACCTTATTTGTTGACCCCTTACATTAATATCAGATCATGGTTCCTGGTCCTGTATGTTGATCACAGATGTGATTAAAGGTTTCGGTGGGCTGCAGAGACTTTTCACATTTCAAATTGGGCCTTGTTATTCTGAAGTTTGGGAATGGCTGCTGTAGAGCCACAGCTAGCATGGCTGCTAGTTCGTGTAGAAAGTGAACTTGCCCAACACTGGTCTGCGGCGGCGGGCGTGGGCGGGCGGCGCGTCGCGGCGAGGCCTCTCCTCCAGTTTCTACGTGGACGTTTGGAGACGAGTCCTGGACGAACATCAGAGGTGAAGATCTCGTCAGGAAGTGGACGCCATGTGTGCGAGCAGAGCTTCCTGCCTGGTTTCCATCTGCGCGAACCAGCGGAGGCGCCGCCCACGTGGTCCTGCTTACGGTCGAGCCAGACTCCGCACGTCCTCGTTCGATCCTCGTCTTTGTCATCCTTTCAATAAAATAAAATAAAAACAAAGTGGGGCTTCCACTCAGATGAGCGTAGAATATTTTATCTATTTATTGAACATAAATGAAACCAGAAGGAAAAGAGATCACATGACAACCCCCGGTTCTGCTTCCTGCTGCTGATCAGCAGCCCCTGATGACTGGACCACCGGCAGGAAAAGCAAATGGTTTGAAGTTTTTCTAGTCTGGACTGTTCCAGTGTGTGTATGTGTTAACTCAGTGCCAAGAGGGAAAGACATCAGCAACAACCATAGAGAAGCACACTGCAACAAAAGGGGGGTCTTCAAACAAGATAAAAACACTACAACTAAGGACAAAGGTACTCAAAACAAGTGAAAAAATCTGTCCATGCAGCAAGATAATTTGAAACTAAAACTAAAACTAAATCTGAACAAACCACAAGACTTCTGGAACAACGTCCTCTGGACAGATGAGATCAGAGCGGAGCTGCTTGGCCATGAACGACTCTCGGAGTATTTCAGAGACAACTGTGAGGACATCTGCCTGACAGCTGAAGCTTGGCTTTAATTAGGTCACATGACACAACAACCATCCCAAACACAATGTCCCGACCTCAACCTGAGTGAAGAGCTGTGATGGGACCTAAAGGGAGCTGTGGAAGAGGGAAGAAAGGATATAAACGCCTCTCTTTATCATCTATGCTCATGAAAAGAAACGAGACTGCGAATGTAAGCTGCAGAAATGAGCTTTCATCCAGGCGTGACCAGAATCACCCGAACGGAGCTCAGTCATCTGGTAGACGGTCAGATAGATCGATGGACGGCTTTACTGTCACTGAGCCGGCGTCCCAGCACAACGATATGCATCCCAGTGCATCCGTCCAAGGGCCAGGGTGATGAGTTCTCTGTTAGCATTAGCTCTGGTCCATAGGTCTGTCCCACACCAGAGCTATGTTAACATCAGACAGTCGCAGCATTGTATTAATATAATTAATAAAGTGACGTTAACATCACTAGCCTCACCTTATACGTAACAAAATAAATATCCAGGGCCAGATATATTTGTAGACAACGAGGCAGGCTTATAGGTGGCTAGTAAGTTAGCCGGAATGCTAACGGAGAGATGTTTTAATTCATCACCCTCCCTGCAGCTAAATCATATTATTACTTTGACTAAACGGTGGTTAAATCAATCATCTAATAAACAAAGTAAACTTACCTTGGAGTAAATGTAGGTGTGTTTTGTAACTTTCCCCACGTTCAGTTGATTGTGTGGACGGACACATAACTGAACCAAAGCCTGCAGATTTCCACCATTTGTTTTATCTTGTTAAAGAGAATAAAAATGTCCCTCCAAACGTTCTGGACACCTCGAGTCACTGTTGCAGGTCCCCAGCAGCAATATTTTACCACGCCGTTATTCTAGTGTAATGTAAATACGGTTGATAGGCATCGGAAAAATGGCAAAATAACATTGTCCTTAATGGAGGAGCAGCGAGATTGTCCGACCTAGCAACAGTAACTAGGGAGGGGGCGGTGCTTACCGAAAGGTCAATCCCCCCAGCAGTCGGGGGTCTCCTCCAGCTCTGGGTAACTGCAGCTCTCATCTTCCTCCATGATCGTTTTAAACGTTTGATGACATAATTGTTAGCGTGACAGCAGCGACAGCCGTGTTGCCATGTTTGATTGATTTCCTCAGATACATATCAGGCTCGTTTGTGGTGGATTTTAAATGGGGTTTGCTGGAAACCTGGAACGGTTTTGACCGTGCGTGAACTTTGAAAGAGCGTCGTTCACAACTGCCCAAATGAACTCGTTCACGCCCCCCGCTGGTGAAGGAGAAAGAGAGCGCGCTCAGTTCACGTTCACACAAAAATATGAACTAGTTCATGAACTTTGGTTCAATGAACGCGTTCAGGTACAACGCTGACCAGTTAGTCCCCAGACTACGTTGGCACAGTTCTCGCGGTGAGATGTCGCTCAGCCTTGAACTGATGCCTGGTCAGAGAAGAGCCAGCGCTTGACTGAAAGGAACCAGCTGAGGTGGTCTGGCCTTCTGCTCTGGACACTTTACCACTGGAGCTCTTTTGGACACGTCCCAGTCTCTGACTCAGAACTCACTGGAGAGATAACATCCCTCACCAGACGTGGAAAAGGTCCGGGGTTATCTGGTCACAACCCGGTCTAAGTTCTGCTTTGATTTTACACCGCTTCCTGTCAGCGGCTCAGTCTCAGCGCAGCGTCTTGACTTCCTGTCCGGTTAATCGCTTTTCTGTCCTCGGAGACCCAAACAGGATCAAGCTGAGACCAAATGTCTCGGGGCAACCACGTCCTCGTCCGAGAAGCTCTGAATCGATTTGTGGGGGATAAACGGAGCGTGAGGTCCGCTGGAGGCGGGGTGGGGGGGGGGGGGGGGGGCACCGAGCTCAGATTCATCCAGCTGCTTTACATCAATGCAACACTTCCTGTTCAACCCTGTGGTTTTATTTCTGTCTCTGGACGAAAGCAAGCGCAGCTGTTTACAGATGTGCACAGGCGGCACAGATGTGCACAGGTGGCAGAGATGTGCGCAGCTGTTTACAGATGTGCACAGGCGGCAGAGATGTGCACAGTACCAAGACTTTGCCATAAAATTGTGAATTTAATCTAATTGCAACATGTCTTAAAGTCATGAATTTCCGTTGTAATGAGGCATCACAACCTTTCAGTGAAATCAAGGAGTTTTATTGTGAATTGGTGAGTTTTGCTGAATTGTTTTTGTTGTTAAAAATGATGAATTTCTGTTTTTTAGTTTGTTTCCTCCTGAACCAGCCGCCGTCTCGAATCCCTGACTCTAGTTTTAGATGTTGATCAGCCACATTTCCTCAGAAACATTCTCCTCATCAGGACATGATTGTGTTTTTGAGCTCTCGCAGGTCAGAGAGACTGAAGCGGCGGTCCAGAGGTTTGACACGCGGGACCTCCGGTTTTAACTCGGACCTTCTGTCACATGTGGGTCAGCGGTTCCAGCGCTGGTTCAGGACCGCTTCAGGACCAGTTCAGGACCACTTTAAGACCAGTTCGGTTCAGGACTGCTTCAGGACTGGTTCAGGAACAGTTCAGGACCGCTTCAGGGCCCCTTCAGGACTGGTTCAGGACCGCTTCAGGACCGCTTCAGGACTGCTTCAGGACCGCTTCAGGACTGCTTCAGGACCAGTTCAGGACTTCTTCAGGACCGCTTCAGGACCGCTTCAGGACCACTTCAGGACCGCTTCAGGACTGCTTCAGGACCAGTTCAGGACTTCTTCAGGACCGCTTCAGGACCAGTTCAGGACCACTTCAGGACCGCTTCAGGACCGCTTCAGGACTGCTTGAGGACTGCTTCAGGTCCACTTCAAGACTGGTTCAGGACCGCTTCAAGACTGCTTCAGGACCGCTTCAAGACTGCTTCAGGACCAGATCAGTACCGCTTCAGGACCGCTTCAGGACTGCTTGAGGACTGCTTCAGGACCAGTTCTGGACAGCTTCAGGACTGCTTCAGGACCGGTTCAAGACCAATTCAGGACTGCTTCAGGACCAGTTCAGGACTTCTTCAGGACCGCTTCAGGACCGCTTCAGGACCAGTTCAGGACCGCTTCAGGACCGCTTCAGGACTGCTTGAGGACTGCTTCAGGACCAGTTCTGGACAGCTTCAGGACTGCTTCAGGACCGCTTCAGGACCGCTTCAGGACTGCTTTAGGACTGCTTCAGGACCAGTTCTGGACAGCTTCAGGACTGCTTCAGGACCGCTTCAGGACCGCTTCAAGACTCCTTCAGGGCCAGATCAGTACCGCTTCAGGACCGCTTCAGGACTGCTTGAGGACTGCTTCAGGACCAGTTCTGGACAGCTTCAGGACTGCTTCAGGACCGCTTCAGGACCGCTTCAGGACTGCTTCAGGACCAGTTCAGGACTTCTTCAGGACCGCTTCAGGACCGCTTCAGGACCAGTTCAGGACCACTTCAGGACCGCTTCAGGACCGCTTCAGGACTGCTTGAGGACTGCTTCAGGTCCACTTCAAGACTGGTTCAGGACCGCTTCAAGACTGCTTCAGGACCGCTTCAAGACTGCTTCAGGACCAGATCAGTACCGCTTCAGGACCGCTTCAGGACTGCTTGAGGACTGCTTCAGGACCAGTTCTGGACAGCTTCAGGACTGCTTCAGGACCGGTTCAAGACCAATTCAGGACTGCTTCAGGACTGCTTCAGGACAGCTTCAGGACCGGTTCAAGACCAGTTCAGGACTGCTTCAGAACTGCTTCAGGACCGCTTCAGGACCGGTTCGGGTCTGCTTCTGGACCGGTTCAAGACCAGTTCAGGACCGGTTCAAGACTGGTTTGGGACCAGTTCAGGATCACTTCAGGACCGGTTCAGGACTGGTTCGGGACCAGTTCAGGACTGCTTCAGGACCGGTTCAGGATCACTTCAGGACCGGTTCAGGACTGGTTCGGGACCAGTTCAGGACTGGTTCAGGAACCCTTCAGGACTGGTTCAGGACCACACAGGTGGCAGGAGCTGCAGCCGAGAGAAAAGCTATATCTATCTATATATATATATATATATATATATATATATATATATATATATATATATATATATATATATATATATATATATATATATATAAATTAGGGCTGTCAATTTCTCAAAATAATTAATCAGATTAATGGCATGACTGTCAATAGTTAATCATGATTAATCGCATATTTTTATCTATTCCAAATCTACCTTATGCGGATCTTTTTCAAGTTGTATTACTCTTATTAATTCGAGTCCTGACTAGAACCAGGAGATACAACCATATTAGTCCAGTCCTGAGGTCTCTGGCTTCCTGTCACTCAGAGAATAGACTTTAAAACAGCTCTACTTGTGTTCAAGTCTCTTCATGGCCCCAAAGTCCATCTCTGTCATGTTAGAGCCATATGAACCAACCTGGACTCTGAGAACCTCAGGTAGTGGTCTCCTGCTGGTGTCCAGAGTCAGGACTAAACAAGGTGAAGCTGCATTTCAGTTTTATGCTCCTAAAATCTGGACCAGTCTTCCAGCAGATGTGAGACAGACCTGAACTCTGACAATGTTCAGATCCAGACTGAAAACAGTTCTGTTTAGATGTGAAGATGATGACTGGAAGGATTTTATCTGCACTCTTCAGTTTAAATTTAATTAATTAATTTTTTTATTAATTAATTTTATCTATTATTGATTATTTTTATGCTTGTATGGAATGATTCTATTTGCCTTCTTGTGACTTTATGCATCTGTAAAGCACTTTGAATTGCCTTGTGTACGAATTGTGTTCTACAAATAAAGTTGCCTTGCCTGATATAAGAGTACACATCTCTGCATCAGCGCTCTAATTAGCCGACAAGTGATATTTCAGTAGTCGGGACTCCGGTGGTAACTAAATTCACATCGACAGCAAACACAAACAACATTTATCTTGTGGAGTTAGCCATCAGGCAAGGTTTTGAAGCTGAACTTACCATTCAAAATAGTATCTTTTGTATCCATTTTATCCCAACTACTGCTAACAGAGGTTTGTTTACGTCTGTCTGCCTGCGGCATGGACGTCGATGTCAGTGCATGGCTTCCTGTTTTGACAAACTACGGAGGACTACAGGACTACAACTACGGCGGGGCCCGAGGCTCATTAAACCTACTCTCCTCTCTACTATTGTACATCAACGGCCAGGCTAAGGCTCGCGTTAATCGCGCGTTAAAAAAATTAGTTGCGTTAAAATTATTTTGCGTTAATCACGCGTTAACACGTTAACTTTGACAGCCCTAATATATATATATATATATATATATATATATATATATATATATATATATATATATATATATATCTATATATATATATATATATATATATATACATATATATATATATCAGGGATTCTTGAGATAAGGGACAAAACAGGTTTTAAAAATCTTTTTTTTTAAATGCACACTATATTCATTGGAACTGTATATTTCTGTAGAGAAGGGTCTTAGCTATTTAACCATGTAAAGGAACAGGTTCTAAATAAAAACACTTTTAAAAAAAATAAACATGCTTCACTTTAGAACTTGATTTGTGTCAACTCCGTCAGACACACTCAAAAGTATACAGTTTTAATTCTTCCAGTCCAACAAGAATCTAAAGTCCTGAAGTATGTCGATATAGTGTTTAGTTACTCTGATATGTATGAAAATACAATATATAAACTTATGTTGTGATTTCACACTATTCTGAAAACCCAGATTTCTAAATGTCTGCATTTTCAATCTTTGTTTTTAATTTTAAAATGAAAAAAAAGCATTTGTTTAGATAAATAAGACATATGAGGATGTAGATCAGATGGTCCTTTATTACATAAACAACATAGACTGAAAAAAGAATAAACATTATTTTCAAAAATGAACAAAAACATACATCTGATGGTGTTGACGAAGAACTGACTGTGTTGACAAAAAACTGATGTGTATTACTGATTAATGAACAAATATGTTTTTAAAAAGATGGAAGAGACAAAAGATGAAGAACGAACTACTCTTTGTCTTATATTGAACATAAATCAGATAATGATAAACATACTGTAAATTCTCTTTTTTAAGTGGTGTGTGTATTTGTGTGCGCGTGTGTGGGGGTCGAGAGAGAGAGAGAGACAGTGTGTGTGTGACTGCCCTGCACTGCTTGATTCAAATTTTAAATTGATATTCCTTAACAACAATACTGCTCAAAATGCTTGCAACACATAAAATATTTTGCCTAGAAACAGGATCAATTAGCTAACTTAAGATTTCATTTTTGCTTTGCCTTGAGCAACAGGTTTAATTAGTTTAGTTAGTTTAGTTTAGTTTAGTTCTAAATTAGTTTAGTATTAACAGGTTTAACTTGTTTAATAGGTTGCATGAGAAGTGTGTCGCATCTTTGCATGTCTTCTTGCAGCACTGCACTTTCACTGGACCTTCGCTGTCTGGACCTTTTCTGTGCATCTTTCCAATACCTTCTCTGGTGCCTCTTTGCCCTGTCTCCCATGTCACCTATTTGTATTATTTTTTTGTCTTGAACTCTCTTCTTCCACCTTTGTCTTTCCTTCTCTTGCATCTCATGTTTTCTCTCTGTGTCACTGTTTAATTTCTCTCTTCTCTTCCGTTAATACTCTCTATTTCTTCTCTTTTGCTCCTCGACTGACGATTTCTGTCTAGTCATGCTTTTCTACAATACAATTGAAATAATGAAACATGTATTAGCCCTTTTATATGAACATAGAAGTGGATCCCTCCATAGAGAGGACCATTCAATGTAATATTCAGTTTCACTACGATATGTTGTCAAAATCTATGAACTGGTCCTTTAATGTAATATACAGTATAATTATGATATAAGCGCTGGGAAAGTTACACAATAATAAGCAGACCACAGCCCATCCATGCTCTACAAGTCAGAAGTGTAGGGTATACAGTACAAAGTCAAATAATGTAATATGTAATGCTTTAATTAATGCTATATGTGTACATTTATGTATAAATAAAACCCTGAAATAATATTTTAATTCTTTACTATGTTCACAAATGATATTATATTAGCATATTAAGAGGTTATGGGTGGATTTTTCAACTCTGTCAGGTGTAGAACCTGACGGGGTTGACGTCTGACGGAGTTGACAAAAGGGCATGTATTTTCCCGCCAAAACATGTATTGTTCACTGCAGCTAGCTGGTTTTTCCTCAGTTGCTAGCTGTCTCAATAACCTCACTAAAATACCTAAATTCAATCCACTACTGTTTAAAAACATTATCATAACAGAGAGACGGTGTTGACATGTTCCAGCTGTGACCATAGGAATATCAACATTGTTTGTCTAAAATATCCAAAAATGTAAAACATACCAGAGTATGTGTGGTAGCGTTGCATTCAGAACAGGTAGGGAGAGAAAAGGGGGTCCTCAGGGATATAGCTGACCATTCTATTTCCTGATTTAGTGAGGATTGTAAAAAGATCTGACGGAGTTGACAGAATCTGAGGACAGAACTTTGATAGGCAGGATTTTAGGGAAAATATTGTTTGAAGTTCACTTTATGTATTGTTTTATATATTTAAGACCACTCTTTTGTTATTTAATATATATATTTACACACTCATAGAGTTTTTTAAAGGTTTTTTGGGTGGGTCAATAATGTGACCTCTTGCTGAGGACAGGTATAATAACATGGACCTCTTAACTACAGACCATACATTTAAACAAATTCACACAGAAAAAGTGTAAAATGCATTATAAAAAGAACATAGGTATACACAGTTCCTTTAGATTTAACTTTGTAAGTATGTAAACCATGATGAATTTCTTGATTTTCAATATAAATTAGACTTTTCTATGTAGGACATGTTTTGTCCCAACTCTCAAGAATCAGTGATATATATATATATATATATATATATATATATATATATAGTATATATAATATATATATATATATATATATATATATATATATCTATATATATATATATATATAGATATATATATATATATAGATATATATATATATATATATATAGATATATATATATATATATATATAGATATATATATATATGGCAGCACGGTGGCTTAGTGGTTAGCACTGTTGCCTCACAGCTAGAAGGTTCCTGGTTCGAACCTCGGCAGGGGGGGGGGTCCTGGATTGAACCTCAGGGGCCTTCCTGTGTGGAGTTTGCATGTTCTCCCTGTGCTTGCGTGGGTTCTCTCCGGGTACTCCGGCTTCCTCCCACAGTCCAAAGACATGCATGTCAGGTTAATTGATAATTCCAAATTGCCCATAGGGTGTGAATGGTTGTTTGTCTGTATATGTGGCCCTGCGATGGACTGGCGACCTGTCCAGGGTGAACCCCTGCCTTTCGCCTGTGGACAGCTGGGATAGGCTCCAGCGGATCCCCGTGACCCTTCAAGGATGAAACGGGTATAGAAAATGGATGGATGGATGGATATATATATATATATATATATATATATATTTCAGGCCTACCTGGATAGCTCAGGCCCGTGGCTGCAGTCTGACCGTCGCTGGCTGCTCCACCTGTCTGGACCGCCACGACTGCCTGTAGGTCCGCCTGGAGGAGGTCCCAGAGCAAAGGTGGGTTGAGCAGCCGGCAGAGGCGACCTTCGCCCCGGCCAGAACAAAGCTGGACGACCAGACTGCTGCTGTCGCATTGGCGCGTTAGTCCACCCTTAAATTTAGTTGTATTAGTTCCAGATGTGAACTCTAACGATAGAGACTGAAACCTTGCTGTAAGTTTGTTTATTTCTACTGTAAAGTTGGACATTTTAACACGGAGGTCAGCGGGGACCTGCTCTGCTTTGGAACCAGCACCTAGAGGCCAGTTGAGGAACTACAACAAAAACCTACTTCCTGGTAGAACTTGCTTTTGCCCATTTTTGGATTAACCGGGGCTGGATGGAGTCAGATTTACCCAGATCGGGGTGGGGAGTCCAGGTCCTCCAGGGCCGCTGTCCTGCAGGTCTTAGATGTTTTCCTGCCACAACACACCTGATTCTAATGAACGGATCAACATCAGACTGTTAACGATCCACTCATTTGAATCAGGTGTGCTGAAGCTGGGAAACTTCTAAGACTTGCAGTGACATCACAGAAGGGTTCGTCCAGTTCTCTTTAAACAGTCAGTGGTTAAACCTCATAGTCATCAGCTGTTGGTCACTCAGACTGCTCATCCTCATCAGGGGTAGGGGGTCAGGGTCAGGGTCAGGGTTAGGGTTAGGGGTTAGGGGTGGGGTCAGGGTTAGGGTTAGGGTTAGGGTTAGGGTCAGGTAAAGGGATGAAGAGCTCCTGACTGTTTTCGTGGACGTCTCCCTCGGTGACTCTGAAGCTCATACTTGAACTTTTTGACGTCCGTCCTGTCGGAGCAGCTCTGACTCATCTCCCTTTCAGCCGCTACTGCCGCTCGCTGACATCAGCACCGATCAGGTGTCAGCGCTGCGGCCGCAGAGGTGGATGATGGGAAGGAGAGGATGGTGGGACTATTGACGCAGCTGCTCTCCTCCGTCCCCCACCTCCACCTCGTCTCACGCTGAAACAATGTTGACTTCCTGTCGCTGGGATATCGGCCGCGGCAGCGCTGACACCTGAGGGCCCCCGGGGGCCGGGCCCCTCCTCGCCGCGGCACCAACACAAACAGCAACAGAAACAGGAGCTGGAGGCCGACCTCACATCGATCCTGGTCTTCCCTCCGCTCTCAGGTTAACACGGGAAAACAATGTTCCAGTGGAAACAAAGACGGTGACGGTTCAGAGACGCTGCTCCACATTCAGCTGAGGTCTGAGCCGGGGCGGTACCAACGGGCTGGTCCTTAACGAGCTGGTTCTGATGAGCTGAATCAGTCTGGTCGTTGTCTGTGAAGATGGATTTAAAAGTGTTGAATTCTTGGTCACTAAGGTTCGACTTTGTTCCTTGTTTGGTGTCAAAGCGCAGCTGTGACGTTTTATTGTTATTTAATGTGAATTTTTCTCGTAAACCCCCAAATTTAAGAAAATTATAACTTAAAAACCAAGACTCCTTACGTTCAGTTGAAAACTTTGCCATAAAATTGTGAATTTAATCTAATTGCAACATGTCTTAAAGTCATGAATTTCCGTTGTAATGAGGCATCACAACCTTTCAGTGAAATCAAGGAGTTTTATTGTGAATTGGTGAGTTTTGCTGAATTGTTTTTGTTGTTAAAAATGATGAATTTCTGTTTGTTAGTTTGTTTCCTCCTGAACCAGCCGCCGTCTCGAATCCCTGACTCTAGTTTTAGATGTTGATCAGCCACATTTCCTCAGAAACATTCTCCTCATCAGGACATGATTGTGTTTTTGAGCTCTCGCAGGTCAGAGAGACTGAAGCGGCGGTCCAGAGGTTTGACACGCGGGACCTCCGGTTTTAACTCGGACCTTCTGTCACATGTGGGTCAGCGGTTCCAGCGCTGGTTCAGGACCGCTTCAGGACCAGTTCAGGACCACTTTAAGACCAGTTCGGTTCAGGACTGCTTCAGGACTGGTTCAGGAACAGTTCAGGACCGCTTCAGGACCAGTTCAGGACCGCTTCAGGACCAGTTCAGGACCAGTTCAGGACTGCTTCAGGACAGCTTCAGGACTGCTTCAGGACCGCTTCAGGACCAGTTCAGGACCACTTCAGGACTGCTTCAGAACAGCTTCAGGACTGCTTCAGGACGCTTCAGGACTGCTTCAGGACTACTTCAGAACAGCTTCAGGACCGCTTCAGGACGCTTCAGGACTGCTTCAGGACTACTTCAGGACTGCTTCAGGACAGCTTCAGGACGACTTCAGGACAGCTTCAGGACAGCTTCAGGACTGCTTCAGGACTGCTTCAGGACGCTTCAGGACTGCTTCAGGACGACTTCAGGACTGCTTCAGGACAGCTTCAGGACCGCTTCAGGACCGCTTCAGGACCAGTTCAGGACCACTTCAGGACTGCTTCAGGACTGCTTCAGGACTACTTCAGGACTGCTTCAGGACTGCTTCAGGACTGCTTCAGGACTGCTTCAGGACGCTTCAGAACCAGTTCAGGACCACTTCAGGACTGCTTCAGGACTGCTTCAGGACTGCTTCAGGACAGCTTCAGGACTGCTTCAGGACAGCTTCAGGACCGCTTCAGGACAGCTTCAGGACTACTTCAGGACAGCTTCAGGACTGCTTCAGGACCAGTTCAGGACAGCTTCAGGACTGCTTCAGGACCGGTTCAGGACTGGTTCCGGACCTGTTCAGGACTGGTTCAGGACCAGTTCAGGACCGCTTCAGGACAGCTTCAAGACAGCTTCAGGACCGGTTCAGGACCGGTTCCGGACCGGTTCAGGACTGCTTCAGGACTGCTTCAGGACTGGTTTCGGACCACTTCAGGACCACTTCAGGACCGCTTCAGGACAGCTTCAGGACTGCTTCAGGACCGGTTTAGGACTGGTTTCGGACCACTTCAGGACCACTTCAGGACCGCTTCAGGACAGCTTCAGGACTGCTTCAGGACTGGTTTCGGACCACTTCAGGACCACTTCAGGACCGCTTCAGGACAGCTTCAAGACAGCTTCAGGACCGGTTCAGGACCGGTTCCGGACCGGTTCCGGACCGGTTCAGGACTGCTTCAGGACTGCTTCAGGACCGGTTCAGGACCACTTCAGGACCACTTCAGGACCGCTTCAGGACAGCTTCAGGACAGCTTCAGGACCGCTTCAGGACCGCTTCAGGACCACTTCAGGACCACTTCAGGACCGCTTCAGGACAGCTTCAGGACTGCTTCAGGACTGGTTTCGGACCACTTCAGGACCACTTCAGGACCGCTTCAGGACAGCTTCAGGACTGCTTCAGGACCGGTTTAGGACTGGTTTCGGACCACTTCAGGACCACTTCAGGACCGCTTCAGGACAGCTTCAGGACTGCTTCAGGACTGGTTTCGGACCACTTCAGGACCACTTCAGGACCGCTTCAGGACAGCTTCAGGACCGGTTCAGGACCACTTCAGGACCACTTCAGGACCGCTTCAGGACAGCTTCAGGACCGGTTCAGGACCACTTCAGGACCACTTCAGGACCACTTCAGGACTGCTTCAGGAGAGCTTCAGGACATGGAGCTCAGATATGAAGGCATTACGTCACTGCGCTGCTCTCTGAGGGAGGATAAATAATCTTCCACAACGTGACGGTGGAAGCAGATAAAAACAGGGAGGCCGGGCACGTCAGTCTACTCTGAACTGTCTGTGATGTCACAGTGATGTGGCAGTGATGTCACAGCTCCCCGCCAATCTGATCCACTCAGTCAATGTCATGTTTACAGACTCAAGTGTGCAAAAATAACAACATGTCAAACATTTTGACTCATTTGTCACTTCAGAGACCAAAGCATTTGTTCTCAGACGTAAAACGTTTCTTTTTTTCTGTTTTTCTCACCATGCCTCCTTTAACTGTGAGGTCCAGAGTTGGTTATGAAGTTCTGATCCAGTGGTGAGAGTTCCTTCCTCGCCGATGCGTCTGCAGCTTGAGTTTGTGGAGCTCCAGTCCTGCTGTTGACTGGACGTTGAATCAACCCTCGTCTTCACGATGAAACAACGCCACCAACACAGTTGACGGCGAAACTCTCAGAGGCTCCACGTCCTCCCCGTTGGCTCGTGAAGTGTCTTCGACGCTGCTGAAACAAAGAGAAGAATCAGAGGTTTGAAGAGCGTCCATGAATCTTTCATGAGCGTGCGAGCGAGCGGCTGGTTTGAAGCGTCCGGCCCGAAGCCTCCGCAGAGGAAATAAAGACAGGATCTGGTGTCAGAGCCCCGCCGCCACCAACGCTCGCGTCCCTCTGTCATCATTACTCGATTGTTTGTGAGCGACCCGCCGCTCTCTGCTCCGACAAACAATCTGCACAAACAGACTCCGCAACAAACAAGGAGCAGCGGCGGGATGATGAAACGTGGCCGCGGGCCTCGAAATAACGAGAGGACCGTAGACAAAGAGACAGCGACCTGCAACGCCACCACGACCGCACTGTGGGTCCCGGGTCTGAACCTCCTGGACCAGAACTTTCCAGGTCAGAACCTCGGTTCAGGTCCTGTGAGGAGGGTCAAACTGGTTCTGAGAGACGACCATCAGAGTTAAAACTCTTGTTGGGAAAATAAAGGCTGACTGTTCTTGTTGTTGTTATTATTATTCTGTGTTTTCTTGTCTGCTAACGAGTCTCACACTGTTCAACTCAGACATGTGGTTCAAATGCTGAAATGACCAGCTTGGTTCGGTGTTCACTTGTCCGTGACTTTTCTTCGTGTGTGTTGTACCGCAGCTGGGCAACAATTAAAATTTTTAATCGCAATTAATCGCATTATTTCCCTGATTAATCACGATTAATCGCATTGTATACGCAAAATCAAATAATGAATTCAAAAGTAATGTAAAGGTCACTTTTATTTAAATGTTCTGCTGCCATATGAACTAAAGTGCCATAACATTTGTTGTTCAAACACTTTTAACATCAGCACTTGTCAGTAACACATATTTAGTGTAAATCTCATCTTAAAAAATGTAAAATAAAATAAAGCTTATTGCCACTGCCAGGGCATTAATGTCATCCTGTTTTTATAAAAAATAAAAAAAAAAGTCTACAAACAAAATCCAACAAAATGATTGTGTCTCAGCACAATCAGAACATTAAAACAGGTAATTTCTGAGGTAACAGCAGAAACTTTTAACGGGGAGTTTAACTTGTCAGTTGTTACAAATAACCTTATTTCTGTTGAATCCTCCGTCTGGGAGAACTTTAAAATGAAAATGTCCATGTTAAAGTTCAGTAACTTTATCAATCCGTGCATTATTCATTCAAAAAAATTTTCAAAAATAAAAAAAAAAATTAAGAAGTAACATTTTATTACATTTTTCATTTTTTAATCTAACACAAAAAAAAGGAAAAAAATGCCTGTTTTTTTTTTATATTTCAATTTTAGACTTGAATCAAAAATACGAAATTAAAAAATGGGCCACAGAACTGAGTTTGTTTTATAATGGAGGACTGGACTTTCTGTTGTCATTACACATCTGTGCCACTAGATGGAGCTGCACTGCAGTAACCAGCTAGAGAACAGCAGGACAGTGAACACATGGAGCAGATCTGATGGAACATGGAGGAATGACGACAAAGTTTTGTTGCAATCTAGAATTTTTTTTTTAAACAGAATTGTTAATATTGCTACCTGAGTTGCTACCTGAACTATGAAGTTCACAGATTTTTACCGTTCTCCATGTCCGTTTTAACTTTTCTGTATGTTTACTGTTTTCCGGTTCTGCAGCAGCCAGTAACAGACTTTTAAAAACAAAAGCATGTGAGCAACATGCGTTAACGCGCAATAAAATAAATGGTGGCGTTAATAAATTAATGAGTTAGCGCGATAATAATGCGTTAACTTGCCCAGCCCTAGTTTTTATCTTCCTGAAGGTCTCAGTTTTACATCAGATCAGACAGAAATCTGTCCTCTCTCTCACGATGTAACGTTCTGAGTCAAATTACTTTCAGTTTTCCTTCTAGAAGCCTCCAGATGAGGCAGAGTTACTCAGCTGTCTAACAGAATCTAAAACAAAAATCAATGCAGAATTTACAAAAAACTTTCTCTCGTTTGGAGAGAAATCTTCAAGTCTGCTGCAAAGAGGATCAATGAAGCTCGTAGAAACACACTGACTGGATAGTATGGTTACACAGGGGGAATTCCCGCCCTCAATGATGTCACAGAGTGTCGATGTTAGAAAAAAAACTCCCCTGAGGGGAATTGTATAACATTAGACGGGCAACATCTGTGATGCACGGTAATATAAGATCAGTGGATTCATGTCGTGTAACTGCAGAAACACAGTTGGCCCAACGTTCTTCCAACGTGGGTCAAGAACCTGCCACTGCTCAGACGCTCCGAAATCTGCGTCGTAACATCGATCGATGACAATGAACCCGTTTCAGCTTCACGAAGGGGAGGAGACACAGAGAAATTCACGCTTTCAGGAAATCAGGCAGGATCGGTATCAACGCTTGGTCCAGAGATGACTCGAATCTGCTGGACCTGAATCCCTAAATCCAACCTGAACCAAGTGGGGCATGATTCAAAAGAGACCTGTGTAGAGCTGGGCGATACTGGGAATCCAGGTATCGATCCGATACCAAGTAAATACAGCGCCAATATTGCCGATACCGATACTTTTTCATATTAAGCTTAATCTATCATGAAACTGCTGACCTTTTGGCTTTTTGTGATTTTTGTCTTTGGATTATTTTGTTAAAATCCAGGATAGAGTTTTGGCAAACTTTATAGGTGACAGAAAAATACTTAATTATCACAATTAACATTTTTTATTTATTCCTTGGAGTTAAATTGTTCTGTTCTCAATGTGTTTTCTAAGTGGGTTTGGCCCGGGGGGAGGGGCCAGACCGAGTCTACCTGCATGCTTGATTGGTCAACACTGCCAGGTGATGATGCAAGACGAGACGAGAGGGGAGGGGGAGGGGCACACCGACTTCAATGAATCCTTAGTCAGTCTGTGTTGTGGAAGAGGAAAAGTATCGATCTTTTTATACAAGTATCATTCGATATCAATACCAGCGTTGGTATTGATATTATCGATATTTCGATCGATCCGCCCACCTCTAGACCTGAGAACATTGGTGAGCGTCTGATGGTCATGTAGGAGGTGGTTGCTGAGGTCCAGAGGTTCTGGAGGTACAAGAACCTCTGGTACCTCTGGTACACATCTGGAGATGTGTCTCTGGAGATGTGCCAGATGTGTCCAGAGGTTCTGGACACATCTGGCCACCAGAACCCAGATGTTCATTACGTGGAAACGAGGTGGACGGACCACGTGCCGCGTCACAGCGTCCTGCTGGCCTCCAGCTGAAGAGGAGGAGGACGATGACGACGATGACCTCTTTGACGTTCGGCCCGAAACCCCTGTTATTACCTTCGTAACATCCAGATGAGCTGAAATCCTCCGAGGCTCCAACAGGAACTTAATCTCCCGGCTTTAGCGGCTCATATTCGGCCCGCAGCAGAGAAAAGGTATTTTGAGCTTCACTCTTCAAAGCTGCTTACAGGCTGAAGTCACTTTAATTTGGTTCTTGAGAGAAACCGTCGGAGCAGAACTCTGGAGGATTTACACTCAGATTACAAGGCTTTTATTGTGAAGGAACCTCCACGGCTGGCTGTCTTATTGTGTAAACCTGTGTTCATCACAGGTGGTGCAGGCACTCAAGAAACTCTCCTTCTCCCTCAGTTTCCTTCTCGCTGTGTCTTCGTGCGACGGCAGAAATAATGAGCGCCGGTGTCCAAACAAACCTGATGAAACCGCCTCCGCCGGTCTGACACGTTCACACACATTTTGTTCCAAATTGCAAATAATTAACTTGTTTTGAGCAGAGCGCCGCGATGTCCTTTTATGAAGAAATGCAGTTAATGTTTAATTTACGAGGCGGATGCAGACGTCTAAAAGGCACAAATGGCAGCTCTGCAGCAGCGCCGCTCTTCAAATATTCATGACTCCAGTCAGAATAAGACGCCCGGCCACCTCTTCATGTGGGAGAAGTCACTTATTTCTAATTCTTTTTCATTGTGTAAATGAGGAGCAGCTCAGTTGGACCGATGCTCCTCGTCTTTGGGAGTCTGAGATTTAAGCTGCGATGGCGAGAACCGCTAACGACACCTGTCCACCACGGTGTTTCACGGTGTTTCACTGCTTTGTTCTGGGCAGCGCCACGTGGCCCATTGGTGGAACGAACAGGACTGAGGAGGAACACGCCCACCGGACCTCAGTCACCACTAATGAGCTCTTTTAGCTCCACTGGCTTCGCTCATGCTCACCTATGATGCTGCTAGCGGCTACCGGAGTACCGTGAAACACGACGTGTAAGGGGCTTTGCGGAGCTGCGTCTTTCCGGTCTCTTCCCTGAGCCGGTAGCTTCCTCCAGTCAGTCCAGGAGAAGTGGGCGGGATCACCACTCATGTAGCCGCTGTGAGGTTCAGCTAATCCTCTTTTGTCACATCACGTCGGCCTTGAAGGGATAGATGTGTAGCTTCTTTGTTTTGATCCATGTGCTTTACATGGATTGCCGTAGAACCATGGGTGTTTGAAGGTGGAAAAGGAATCTGTAAGACTTTTTCCTTTCTTTACAGGAAGTGGTCGTGATCAGCACTTTTATCAGCACTCACAGTCATCAGGTAGCCGATATTAACATCGGTTTACGTTCCTTCTGATCCAATCTGTCCAAACATCCTCATTTCAAGCGTCTGCGACCGAAACGACATCCACCGCGAGTGATGCCAGAGAGGGAACGAGGACCGGCAGAGCTTAGTGGGTCCTGAGATGGCGGCGCCGCCAGTGCTGACGTTCGCAGCGGGAACGTTCACAGCATTTATCTGACTCACGCTGCTCGCTGGGCTTCATCCTTTATCTGTTAGCACAAGAACAACCCAACATCTGAAGACCAGAACCTTTGTATCAAGCTGCTTATTTCTGCTGTAAAGTTGGAGCCAAAAACGAACCTCTATCGGATCCCGTCATCATTCAAGTGTTTGACAGGGAGCTGACGTGATGATGTAATTTGAACCATCAAACCAGGCGCTTAGTTTGGATTGAGCTGGAAATTGTAACTGCTGACTCGCTCGGGCCGCCACACAAGCAAACCCAAGTGAGCAATTCACATGTGGAGCCAGTGGATAGTCCCATATGTTGTTGTGTTGTTAGCATGTTGTTGGCATGTTCTTGGAATTTTTGGGTGTTTTGAGCTGCACCTTTGTCCCTGATGAGACGAGGGTCATGTGATGTCATGCAGGGAGCTTATCTCTGCTTTTCATTAGGAGCTGAATAAAGGAGCAGAGGCTCCTAATCTTTAATACATCTCGAAGTTGGAAGAGCGTTCTGTTGTCGGAGTGATTAAGATGCCGCTCCTCTTCATCACCGTGCTTAGGTCTGAGCGACTTCGGTGCTTTAATCATCCAGCCGCATGAATCTCCAGCTTTCTTTAAGATTTAAGAGGATTTACAGATGATTCTGAAGTGAACATCACAAACCTCAAACTGTTCTTCCCACATCTGTCATTGTTGTCCCGGGTCCTGGGTCAGAGCCGAGGTCCACAAGGTGACACAGTAATCCTGCCGTGACCCAGACTCACCCAAACAACCACATCTGTGCTCCCACGGTTGATGCTGTCCGCCTGAAGGTGGAATTAAATGTGGTTTCTCATCACTGAGTTGAGGAGCTCACTGATGATTCATGGAGATGAAATCAATAAAACACAAACTACATGTTTTTTTCTTCCATCTGTCCATCCATCTATTCACCCTACACCCCCACATCCCCAGAGTCACCTCCTCCAGCTCTTCTGGGTGGCGTTCCCAGGCCAGCCAGCCTTCCCCTGGTTGGACCTTCCCAAAGCAGTTCCTCAAGGAGGCGTTCAGGAGGCATCTCAACCACGTACCCACATCACCTTAACTGGCTCTTCTCCAAGTCACCCTGGCTGAAAGCCAAGCCCACATCAGAGGGAGAGTCCAGTCACCCTGCAGGCCCTGGATTCACCAGGTCCAGGCCCTGGAGGGTCTGAGATGACTGCTGAATGACTTGAAGCCTTCTATGAGCTGCGACCGCTGACGACCGACTAGCACACCGCTAAAAGTCAACTCAGTAGCACAAGTCGAGTTGGTCACCACTTCAGCTGAAGACACCTTCGCCCCCGGCACCATTCAAGGCCAACCAGGAAGGGTCAAGGGTCCAACACCAGCTAATGGTGGCCACCAGGTTTGTCCAAGCGGCAATAAAAAGGTTCTGAGGTCAGAGCTCAGCTTAGCCATGCCAAAACACCATTACAGATTGGAGGTCCCGCTGAGAAGCTGCCGAGAAGATGACTACAGGTCCTAGCATAACTCCGCTTGAAACGGTCCTGACGTGATTCTCTGTGAGGCCTCGGCCTGTTGCTGGGGCCAGTTAGCTTCCCAGCTAGCCAATCCTATGCATGAGCATAATTTCAGGACTCTTTAGGACATGTAGAGTTATGGAGTCAATCATCGCAACTTGTGATTGACTCCATCTGATGTTAGTAGAGGCTAAGCCAGCCAAGCTAAAACCAGCTAACCGATGGGTGTGTTTATAGCTAGCTAGCTTCTCAGCACTGCTGCTCTTTGCAGCATGGCATAGAGTCCTGCCAGTCCTCATTTCACTTGTCGTTTTTTAGTAGGAAGATCTGAAATTAGGACACATTGGATCAGAATGAATGTAGAGTGATGTTGGTTGCTCTCATGGGTTAGCAAAGCTAAGCTACAGTAGGTACATACTTTAACTGAGTTATGTTGATGCATTTGCCTATTTTTGGAGAGTTACTGAATCACCTGGGTTGATGGCTCAGATCTTCATACCGAATCAGGAGTCCAACATCTCCATTGGCTCGGCTCCAATGAGTCCTCTGGATGGCTAGCAGCTAACTAAGTACTCATGGACACACTGAAAGAAAGACGACTCGGGTGATCAGGTTCACTGACTTCAGTCCAATCAGTGAGTCTAAGCTAGAAGACCCCCCTCTTCAGTTCGGACTCAATACGGTAATTTTGGTGTGAATGTTGTGTTCACACTGACCCATGTGACCAAAAGTCCTTTGAGCCAACCGAAACTGCGCTAATGTGAAAATGACCTCAGAGTCATGACTCTGAATCCATGAAAAGTTTCCCACCACTATTCTGGTGGGAAACCCATGCTCAGAAACCCATGAATGACATCACAGAGGGTTTGTCCAGTTCTCTTTAAACAGTCTGTAGCTAGTCAGCGCGGCGCCGCTGAGGAAAACGTGAGCTGTTCACGGCCTCGCGCTGAAGAGATCCGCTGTGATGTGTTCTCTTGATGTTTGTGGGCACTTCCTGAGTTTCTGTGACCAAGGCCAAAAACTGTTGATTTCAATTATTCAAAGGGCACGAGGAGCCGCGACACGAGATCATGCTAATTAGCATCACGTCGGCGTGTGTCAGGCAGCAATTATGTTAATTCCCCGTGAGCGCGTCAGACCGCCCTGTCACCTTCATCCGCGGCAGATTAACATCTCCATCCTCGGAGACACCGGGAGGGACACGAGACGCTCTGTCTGTCTCCGTGTGAGTCAGACTCCGGGCCGAGAGCGGCGTTCAGCTCCGTCCACGCCGCAACAAAGACACGACTGTGGGACACAAGAATGTCTTTATTCACGCGGCACCTTTCTGTTTCACTTTTCGACACAAATGCGAGCGCAGCGACAATAACACGTGTGTGAAGCGTGGAGACGACGAGATTTAATAGGAGCAGCCAACAAAGAAGATCTTGTTGTCGTGTCAGAGATTTATTAACTGGACAATAAATTTTTCAATTGAATTATAAGAAAGCAGAGACAAATCTCCCTTAAAATAATAAAAAAAACACTCCTTTCTGTGCAGAGTTAATGTTTTTTATTCATTGCAATTAACCTTTATTCAGCCTGAAAAATGGGAGTCTGGAGATTTAAAAGCTCTTATTTCTTGACCAAGAACCCCGGAAGATCACGTGTAAAAATGAGGCCAGTAACAATAGAAACATCATTTAGAGAAACAAGCTGCTTGACCTTCAGCTGCCGACTGCAAACACAAGAAGCACATTTAAACGCTTTTGTTTGCCCCTTTTTCTGTCCGAGCTTCACTGATCAATGGAAACAGTCAGTCCGGAGCTACAACGACAACAGGCCAAGAGATCAGCCAGTTGTTGACAGCAGGACGCAGACACGAAGAAAAAAAAGTGAAGCCTAAAATTTTTTAAAAAAGGAACAAATGTGGTCAGTGCTACTGATCACCAGCAGGTGTGCAGACCTCTTGCTGGTCTGGACCATTCAGGTATGTGAACACAATGGCAAGAGGGAAAGACATCAGCATTATTCTTAGAGAAGCGGCTGTTGCAGCACATCAGTCTTGAAAGCGTCAAAACAATTTTTAACCAACCGAAATTCCTCCACGAGCATTTGAGAAAGCGGTGACCACCTGCTGACCTACTACTAGTCTCTTTACTAAGATACAAACAGAGGTGTCATGGTCTGGGGCGGCCATGATGGCCATTTTGGGTTTTTCTTTGTTCTGTGTTAAATTGGTGTCAATCCGTGTCTTTTGTGTTACCTGTTTCCTGTTTTACTTTGAAGGTCTGTCTTGTCTCCGTTGTTTTCAGCTTTGCTTCCTTCCCTCTTGTTACCTTGATTGTGCGCCTGCCTCTCGTTGGGTTCCTCTGTGTATTAAAGTCTTGTCATCTCCCCTGTCTGCGCTGGTCTGTTGTCTTATTGTTCCATGCTCCGTTAGCCTTTTTTCGTTCCCCCTGAGTGTTTTTCTGATCTTGGTTCATTTATGCTTGTTTTTGATGATTTTTGTGGAGTTTTGGATTTGTTTTGGTCTTTGTGTTTTTTCCAGCCCATTTGGATTTGTTTTGTGGATTTTCTTAGTTTTCTTGGACTTTTGGTTTTCTGTTTTGTCAAATAAATACTTTATTTTTTGCACTCCTGCGCCTGGGTCCTCCATTCTGCCTCAAACCTGACAAGAATTGCTGTGATTTATTTGATTATTTTAGTCCCCTAATGATTTTTCATTCATCATTTTTGTGAAACAAACACAACAACAGTGGCAGAAGTTGTACAGGATGTCACTGATGTCTGAGGTTGGATTTTCTAAAAACACTAAGACCCACTGTGATCAGATTATTGTTATGTTTTTACACAGTACAAAAGAAAACAGTATTAAAGAGGATTTACTGATGCGTAGCACCGACTCAATTTCAAAATCCACTAATGTGACGATCAGTGAAGGATTCATCACTTTCTCTGTCCGTCCCAAGATGTCATAAACTATCTGTTTTTGTTTTTTTATGTTCACACAGTATTAAGGTGATGAGGATGAAGGTCTTCACAATCCTCCTGCGTGGCCACATGATGGGCATGAAGAAGAGCATCCCTGCTCCAGCTGTCGGCCATGATGAAAACCTCTGCACCTCCGAGCCGGCGATGAAGTTTGTGCGTCTGAACTGCGACGGTGAGCTGAACTCTGTGTTTCTGGGAGAGTGTCTCAGTCGCACCTCTCCGCTGTAACGCCAAGCTCAGAGAACAACAGATAAATGAAGCCGGCGCTCCTCGGCGGCCAATCGGAGCTGCCGAGCGCCGAGGCCTCTCCTCACAGGGGGAACTAATTTATTGAGTTCACGGTTGGAGGAAAATACACCATTAAAGGGCATATTTAAGCACATTTGCAATCCTTAGAAGAAGGTAACGGTTTTTGAATTTGCCCCAGCTTGAAGGAGAGTCTTTAATGTCGTGTCCACGGGACAAACGCACATCAAAGGCAGAGGACGATCCTGACGCTCCAAATGAAATACTTGTGGATTAAAGCGAGGGGCAGGTGGCCCCCAGACTGTCCTCTCTGGCAGAGCTGCCGGGCACGCCGCCTCACTGAGCGCGCTCCAACTGCCGCCTCGCGCTGCACTATCGTTCCCCGAATGCAAATTAAATCCAGGCGACGGGAGCTGCTTTGAATTCCTGCAGGAGGAGGATTCGCCTCCCCCCCTCCTCCCTCTGCTCCCCTCTCTTATCAGCCCAGCTCTGGGGGGGGGGGGGGGGGGGTATTTATATGAATAGGTGCCCTGCTCTGAGTCATTTATGTATCTGGTGCACCCACAAACAGGAGGAGGAGGCCATCTTTGATGTTCCACAGGCTGCTGGGAGAGATCAGCGAGCCCGCTGACCTCAGATCCGTTCACATCACACAGCAGCTGAACCTGAGAGACGCAGCGCTGGGCGGAACGTCACCAGACACTCGGGCGGGGAGGTTTAAGAGAGAGCCACATCAGACGGGCGAACCGGATCGGTGACATCACGGTCGATGAGACAAACACTTCTAATTCTAATTCTAATTTGGGGGAAAAGGAGAACTAACAGTTTTATTAGCATCATTTTTTTTACTTAGAAGTCACGACCTTACAAAATCAACAGCGAGGTCAAAAGAGGCCCAAAGCCTGGATAACGTGTTAACTGTTGTAATATGTAACTGTGCAAATACACAAGAATGTGGAACATTTAACTAACAGATTTTTCCTAATAGAAATGAAAAAAAATCTCCCTTTTAAAAGGATATATGAGCTCACTAAGCACTCAAAAATAACAATAAAGAAAGATAAATACTATCAAATACAACGGAACAGTGCATAGTACAAATCTGCAAATACTATGAAGAATTAACAATTATTTTGCAGTAAAATAATCATGTCTTCCAGCCTCTGAACCAGCCAGACTCTCTCTCTCCTCACGGTCATCTTCTAAATGTAATGCAGAAGGCATTCGTTTAATAGCATAGCGTTAATGTTATAGCGTGTTTTACAAAGAAGCACATAGGCAGCGGGATAGCTACTTACCAGAGTTACCAGAGGTGATCTTAGCTTGGCTACTGCTGCTGGGTTGAGATCCATCAGTCCGAAGCGTCAAAAACACGACACTCGTTATCACATGTTGTGTGTTCAAATGTTTCTGCATGTTAGCCGTGTTCCCTCCCGACGCTGTTATCTACACTTTACAATGACTGCTAGTTGCCTTGTTGCCATCTTTCTTTGGTGAAGTGAAGCCAAACTTTGGAGCGTTTGAACCTGGTGGGCGCCATTGTTGTTTACAACTGCAATGCGCGTGCTAAACCGACGTAACTTAATCACGTTAGTGCTTTCTGGAATTGACTGTGCGTAATTTGTGTAAATTACGTGAGATTCGTGCTGGTTGGAATCGATAAGAGAATCGCTGGATAAACTGCCAAACTATTCCATGGAGTTGAAACACACGGAACCGGTTCTTTGCAGGAACCGGTTCTCTACAGGAACCGGTTCTAGATTCCCAACCCTATTCGCACGTATGTCAGCTACAACACAGAACCAGTACGTAGGTGATGAGATGGAACAAAATGTATCGTGAAGACGCTTTAGTCTGTAACCAGTTTTATTCCATCTGTTTTGTTTTGTTTACGTGCTGTGTATCAGTCCTCTGATCTGCTCGCGTTTATTCGCCTCTACAGAGGCTGCCGTACCAACAAGTTCGCTCTGACTAAAAAGCAACGAGACAAACGTAAACTGAGCAACACAAACGGCGTGAACACGCACAGACTGAAACATGAAATAATCCGACCTGCAGGAGGAGATTAAACCCAACAGTTGAGAGAGAAATTCACTTTGTGAAGATTAAAGTGCAGCGACTTTCTAAATAATCCTTCTGTGAGTGTGTACATGTGTGCGTGGATGTTCCTGTTTATGTTAACTCAGGAGGACCCTTTTTTCAGTGATACTTGTGGGAACCAGCACTCGGTCCCATCCTGGTTACAATATGACCGAAGGCCCCTTTTCACACTGGTGATGTCAAATCCAGCTTCTTTAAGGTCTTTGTGTCCTTTGGGATCAGTCACTTCTCAGACTGGTGTGGTCCGTACCGTAGAAGTTCTCCACTGGTCTGGCTTCAGGACCCACCATCACCCCTCAATGACAAACTTCACAAATTGATTTAATGAAAAGATGGTGCAGTTTGAACCTGAAATAGTAAGAAATATCAATGTGCCGACCCACAAAAAACCCCAAAACAAGTTTAATGATGAACCAAAACGACCAGCAGGTGATTATAGAAAGGGAAATACTCCCTTTTACACTCAATTATCTTAATTTTAATTAAAACCAGAAAGCGCATCTTCAGTTTCAAGAATATTAATGTAACTGTGATAACCCTGCATTCATGCCAACAGCCCTGTATTGATATTATTCAGTCAGTAGCTCTGAAGGAACCATTGATCTTGAGGTTGTTACAACATAAAAAACACTAACTTCAGCCTTTTAAAAAAAACTGCCCTTAAAGTGCTTTCATGCACTAACATGAGACAAAAAAGTCCAACTACAGAGAAGCAGTTTCAAAAGGACTGAAAAAACCTTAGCTTAACCTTAGCTTTTTTTTGTTTTTGCCCCGGCAAAAGCCCGCGACCCGCGTGCCACTGGTTTTATCGAGTGGTGCGAGAACACATCCGGAGATTTCCTCCGTTCTTGACTGGATGAGGACTTTGAACTGGGACAAAGCTTCATCTGCGACTGATGACGTTTCACAAGAGCAGAAAAGAGAAACTTCTGCAGTCTTGCTCTCTAATTAGCTGTTGCTTGAATGGCGACTGAGCCGGCTGCTCCAGATATTTGGCATGCTAGGTATTTGTCAGCTGTTGATGAAGATCTTTTGAGTTGTTCACACATGAGGACTGAATGCTGACTGTCAGCTGCCCGGTGCTTTGACTCATCTGGCAAACTGGGCCTAAAGTTGTGAGAAAGCACTTAAAGGTGTCCATTTAGATTCGGTTCAGTCTCAGCATGGGTGGAGGTCGCCGTGGTGTCCCAGCACGGAGGGCTGTATGAGCATCTAAGCGTGTGCTGCAGCATTGTGAGGTAACGTGACATCAGCCACATTCTCAGGATGCCAATCATTTCGTATCGCTGACCTCACGAGGCCTCCACCTCCTCCTCCTCCTCCTGCTCCTCCTTCTCCACGGTTTCACACAGGAACGGCATTGTCGGGCTGCAGGTTGGTTCATTAGCATGCAGCGACCCACAGAGCGACACATTCACACAACTTTGCTCTGCGGAGGACCGGCTATGATGGATGGATCGGCCTCGTTGCCACTTCGGTGTCCACAAGCAGCAAAACTGGACGTATGAATCAAACAATGGAAGGCGGATCGATTAAGGGAACATTTTACAACACAAACTTCAACAGGATAGCTTAAGACCGGATGCCTGTTTGGTGTCACTAAATCAAGGACAACGTCCAGCTTTCAGAGCTGACTCCACTGTTAACGACCATCTAATTACCACCAGGCCTCCAGAAGCAAATCCATCTTTTCTGACATGCAAATGCACAAAAAAAATAAAATAAATAATGACCAAAATGGATGGATATATGGTACCAGGCATCTGCTGACCGGTGGCCGGTGCTCTGGATCTTCATTATCCTGTCAGACAGTTTCACTGGGTGGAAAAGCTGAAAGGGATTTTGTCCATGTATTTCCCATGATTCCCTCTGACTCCGCCCTCCAGGCGGTCTGAGCAGGTGCGGGTGGCTCGTCTTCAGCTCCAGGTTCGGTTTCCGTCAGACAGGGGGGGGGGGGGGGGGGGGGGGGGGGGGGGGGGGGGGGGGGGGGGGGGGGGGGGGGGGTGGGGGGGGGGGGGGGGGGGGGGGGGGGGTCTCTCTGCGGTCTCGGGTCTATTAATCCAGATTGATCTGAGCCGCTTCATCACAAACACCCGGCGCCCGGTGAGGCCCCGGGGTCCGGGCCCCTCCATCTCCACCAGGTAAACATTAGCATAATAATTAGCCTCAGTTAATTCAGCCAATTAACGGCACGTTGCTGTTTCCTGTGTGGCCCTCGGAGGAGCGGCAGATCCTGGAGCGGAGCCAGCCCGATGTTTGGAGAGTGAATTCCACCGTCCTCTGTTGTTGCCGCGAAACTCCTGCCGGCTCTCCTGGTTCTTTGGAGCCGGAGGTGGAACTCTCCGTAATCCTGTTTGCGCTCGGCCCTGCGTTCGTCCCTCCAGGCCCTCCACAGCTCACATCAAACACTAAATTAGACAAATTAAGCCTTCACTGAGGGCTGCAGCCGCGACGTCAAGATCGTGAGAGGTGACTGACGGCGGAAGGTCGAGCTCGGCGAGACTTGACGTTCGCGCGTTTAATCGTTATCGGAGGAGGTGCGAGCTCCTGCAGATGGGTGTTGTGCTGTAAACTGCAGACTGTCAGCTCTCCTCCTCCTCTGGCGGCAGATTAACAGTCCCGAGGTGCAACTGTAATGTGATAATGAATATTTACAGGCAGGAGATGTGGGTCAGAACACCCTGCAGCTCTGCAGGTGATTACATCCACTCCATCAGATCACTTTAGATAATTAGCAGAGGAGCGACTCGCTGCAGGAGGATAATTAGAGCGACCTGCCTCGCGTTCACATCAAACATCCAGAGGAGGAGGAGGAGAGCTCTGACTACCACCTCACTGAGGTTAATGGGGCTCTAATAAAACCTAAACGATGACTGCAGCTCTGGGACCTTCAGCGCCGACAACTTCTGCCATCAAAGGGGCAGCTCATTGAGTTTTTGTTCCTGAGCAGACTCAGCTGGCATTACTGTTTTCTGTTCGCTTGACTGAAGCCGTGCTTCTCTTGGTCACGCTGGTCTAAGGTCACGTGAATGCTGAGGTTCTCCGAGGTTTTAATGTTCCTCTGGGGTCCGCGGGGCCAACTGGACATTGGTCCAGGTCTTTTCCAGTTTACCAAGATGCTCAGATACTGCTTTTACGTGATTCGTTTTCGTGCTGTGTTGCCAGCTCTTCCAAAGAACTGTCTGGTTTTCCAGCTCAGGGCTTGCTCAAGGTCTGGTTCTGGTTCCGATCTTCAACTTTTAAGGACCGGTTTGTTTTCTGGCATTAAGATAAGTCAGTCCATCGCTGAAAGTGTCTGGTTCTGGTTAATTTCAGGGCTGGTTCCACTTCTAGAAGTGGTAAATATTCCAGAGTGAAGTCATCCCATCAGTATAAATGTCTGGTTCTGGTTCTGGTTCTGGTTCGAGCTTAAAACCACGGAAGGATCAGTTTCTTTTCTGGCACAGAGCAAGCTCGTCCCAACGCTGTAAATATCTGCTCTGTTCAGAGCTGGTTCTGCTTTAGAACCTTCTAGATCTGGTTAGTTTTCACTATTACTGTCTGGTTCTGGTTCTGGTTCCAGTTAGAACCTAGCACAGAGCCACTCCATCTCATCTGGTTCTGTTTCTAATTCAGACCTGGTTCTGCCTTAGAATCTTCTAGAATCAGCACAGAGTCAAGTCAACATATCACAGTTAATGGATCCAGTTTAAAATATCTGCCTGCAGCTGTAAATATCTGGTTCTGGTTCCAGTTTGGAGCCTTGTCAGAACTGGCTTGTTTTCCAACACAGAGCAAGGTCCTCCTGGTCCTCCTGGTCCTCCTGGTCCCCCTGGTCTTCCTGCTACTCCTGGTCCTCCAAGTCTTCCTGGTCCTCTCAGTCTTCCTGGTCCTCCTCGTCCTCCCATGACTGTAAATGTCTCATCTGGTTCTGTTCCCCATTTAGAGCAGGTTGTGCTTCAGAAGGGGTTGGTTTCAGGGTTAGGGTTTAAGGGGTCTGGTTCTGTTCCCCATGTAGAGCAGGTTGTGCTTCAGAACAGGTTGGTTCTTGGGTTAGGGTTAGGGGTCTGGTTCTGTTCCCCATGTAGAGCAGGTTGTGCTTCAGAACGGGTTGGTTTCAGGGTTAGGGATAGGGGTCTGGTTCTGTTTGTGGTCCTAATTCAGAACTGGGAGGTTTTCCGGCCACGTTTACAACCTTGTAAGGTTTGTTTTTCCAGCTCTGTACCATCGGCCCATCTTACAGAACCAGACTCCGTGGTCACATGATGAACCCCAGAGATGCTCAGAGACAGTCTGATGTCAGTGTCTGCCTCGTCCTCCTGCAGCTCCACGTCTCCGTGTCCTGTCCTCAGGTGGACCCGGGGTTGGATGTGTTGGACGGCGCCGAGAGGCAGCTGTGTCTGCAGGCCCCGGTCCCTGCTCACATCTATTATTCATGCATCCTCGGTATCAGAGCGACGAGCCTCTCTGTTTCTGTGTCTGCAGTCCACGTGAATTCCTCCAGTTTTCCTCCCACAAACTCAAAACCCCTCATTCACAAATGCTAATTATGTACATTTTCCCTTGTTGTTTGGTGTCCTTGGTAGCCATGGAGACGCAGCCATGTGACTTTGTAAGTGGGCCACGAGGCCGGGAGAGAGACAGCTTTGGGGTTTCTACAGTCGGCCGTTAACGCCAACAATGGCTTCTCCTTTTACGTGACGGGACTTTTATCAGCATTGGGCTCTGTGGTGGCCAGATTTCAACACCAAATGACATCATGGCGTAAAAAATGAATTAATGCAGCAAAACGACAGTCTGGAGGCGGCGCTTTCTTTTGTTCCAACGATAAAGTCGTCTGTCTCGTTTGTGTCTCATTTCAGCTCATTTCAGCTCCAGCGGAGATCGTTTCGGTTTTACCGCTCGATGCGGATTTTAGGCAGATGTGACCAGATCTGAGGTCAGATAAGCGGTCAGAGATGGTTGCTGGAGCTGATTCAGGAGCTGGGCACAGTTCCTGCCAGGTACCGGGACGTTGGAGATGCTCCCGCCATTGTTGACCCTTTAGTTGACTAAAAGAACCAGGAAACGATTGTTCGGGCTGTCCGAAATCTGCCTACTGGGCTCGAGTCGGTCGAGTTCTTCCCCCCAGCGCCATCAGTGCTTGAGTTTTAATTGTTTGTGTGGCTGAAGGCTTCTCGCAGAAAAATATCGTCGCCGTCTCGTCTCCCGCTGCTTGTGGGTTTCTGTCCGACTCTGACACCTTTTTTCTGACAGACTGGGGAATTCAGCGACTAAACCCGTTTCCTTTTATAACCCTTTGAAACTCCAGCCTCATTAGCGATGCGAGCGAGCCGGCCATGCAAATCGTTTGAAATGCAAAAATACATCCAGTTTCCATATTTCATCAAGGAACTTTTCATGTTTAATAAATTACAGGCGCCATCCTCCAAGACTTTGTTATTCATTAACCACAAAGCACACAATTGGGATCCATTTAAAATCTTAATCACAACCTGCAGGATTATTAGCCGTCTGCTAATATTTGCACTGACAGCGTCGGCGGGGGTTGGGGATGAGAGCAGCCCACAGACTCAGTGTTCGTAACAGGATTAGATGTGGATGCGAGTCCGCTCAACGAACCTTCAAACACCTGCTAACATCTGGCTCTGTCGTGCAGCGGGAAAGCATTTGACCTGCGTTCAAACCCATGTCGAACTACGCCGCAGTAACCTGAACACCGGTTTTCACTGGGAGCTGCTGGAGCGGTCGCCGCTTGGTTTACCGCTCACTGAAGGAACTACACGCATGAAAACAGGATTAACGTCGATAAGCCACAATAAAAGCCAAATGTTTAACATGTGAAATGGTTTAGGCCATATTTTTAGTTCGCACAGCGGCGGAGAAATGGTTTTAGTAGGCAGTTTGAAGTTTCCCAGACGACCCTCAGCTTTGAGGTTGACTTTTAAAACCTGCTCTGGCTGTAAAAAGATTTCTTTACACGAAGCCTCGTGGTCTGAAATGGTTGATTCGATGTGTTTTCAGGCTCGTCTTAGATTAAAGCAACACTAAACTACATGCATATTTATAGTATCGATGAATTATTGAGACGTAGTACGTACAAAAAAAATAAAACCCTAGTCACAAAAGCAAGCTCCTTCTGAGGAAAAATATACACGAATTAGTACAGTTTTACTTTAAATAGGAGCCACATTTGGGCTTCTTCACAGAAGATATTGAATAATATCTTTTTCCAGCCCAGCGACTTGAATTTCGGGTTCAACTGTTAAACTACCATTTTCTGGACTATAAGGCACACCTGAATATAAGCCGCACCCATTAAAATATAAATGAAATATATACAGTCATGGAAAAAATTATTAGACCACCATTTTTTCTTCACTTTCTTGTTCATTTTAATACCTGGTACCACTAAACGTCATCATGTGACTAAAACAGACAGAAAAGAAAACACTGAATGCATAAAAGCAGTGTTTTTGGCAGTACAACACCATAGCTATTGATGTAAAAAGTTAAGTGATTTAGGTTATAATCAAGAAAACCATGGAAAATGGTAAGATATCAGCTCTTAAATAAAACTCTTATGAGCAATCTTTGTGGTTATCGTTATGTTTGTCCAAACAAATGTACCTTTAGTTGTACTAGGCATTAAAATGAACAAGAAACTGAAGAAAACAAAGGTGGTCTAATAATTTTTTCCATGACTGTATATTGTCATATATAAGCCGCACCGGACTATAAGCCGCCAGTATCCAGGCTGAGAAATAAGATATTTACATAGAAAGATTTTGTACCATAAGTGTTTATTCACATACTTGAACTGATTGTTTCTGAACAGAACCTGTAACACGGCAGTAAAAGTTCTGATCAAACAAAACAGAAAAGTCATTGATGGTTTTATTCATTTTCCTGCACACTAAAACCAAGTTGCTTTATTTTTCCTCCTCCTGTGTACTGAAACCCCCCCACACAGCAAAGACATCCGGAACGGACCCGCGGAACAGACCCATGAAACGGACCTGTATCAGGGTCCACTTGAACTCAGTGCCGGATCCGCTTTGGAGCCGGATCGTGGACCTGCTGGCTCCATGCTGCGTCCAGTCCGCATCTGCAATTAAAACCTTCCCTCTGTGGCGGGTCCACTCAGAACCCTGAAATCCACTGGGAAACCAACAAACTGACTGGACAAACTGATAAATCCAGGTGTGTCTGAGTAGCTATAACAGTCAGACACACCTGGATTAATCAGTTTGTCCAATAATAACAGGTATTGATGCTCACAGAATGAATGTAGAGTAGCATAGCCGACTACTGAACAAAAACAGAATAACCTTTAACTACTTGGTTTGTTTTTGGGTTTTTGCATTTCCTGCTAGAGCGCCCCCTGAGGGCTGAAGAAAAATTCATAGAAAAGCTGCATCTCTGTATAAGCCTCATGGTTTAAAGCGTGGGACAAAAGTAGCGGCATATAGTCTGGAAAATACGGTAAGTCTCAGCCAACATCAAAAGCAACTGAAAAACATTACTGAGTGCTGCACTTCTGCTGTAAAGCTCTCAGCTGCTGTGGTGAACATCCATCTCAGTCTTGCGGGTCGGTTTCCTCTCAGACTCAGCGGCCACATCCAGATTTGACAACGTCACTTTAAAGTGAAACCGGTCTCCATCCACGTGAACTTCTCAGTAACGGCGAGAAAAGGCTCAAAGATGTGCAGCGCAGGAAAGTTTAGAGTTTTCAGTTGAAACGGACGTTGGTGGGTAAATGTTCTACTCTGCTGATGGATCTCTGATTGTGTCTGTGGTGGTTGCGAGGTGTGCCAGCTCTCTGTGCCTCCGACAGACGAGCGTCTCATCCATCAGCGGCATCAGCGTTGTTTGTTTGTGTTTGTTATGGGCACAGATCAGCATTCGGGACTTTTAATGGCCCGTTATCATCACAGAGCATAAATCACCGCTGTCAGCGCTGACATGACTAATGTCCGCCGAGTCCTCGGAGGATCACGTCCAGTCACGTTTCCTGAAAACCGTCCCGGAGCTCTGTTGATCCGGCCTCTGTTTGGTCAGGAATCCCTGCACGTTCGTGGTGCTACATTTCAAAGAGGTACGGTCGGGGTGTGATTCAGCTTCCTCCAGCAAACCTTCAAATCTCATCTTTCAGCGCTAACAGCTGTAGTTGTTTTCATTTCTCGTACTGTAACTGATACCTCAACGAGACATCTGCTGCTGCTGTTGACTGGAAAATCAGCAAAAACAAGATGAACGTTGAGAGGATATGACCAGAAGGCTCTGCTTCCTCCTTCTGACCTCCATTAAAAACCAGGGTCAGGGTTTTCCTGAGCCTGATTCGGACAGCGTTCAGCTGTGCTGGAGCGCTGGAACATTTCGTCCCGCGGCTGTATCGCTTTGGGTCGTAGTAACAGAGTCGTGATGGGCTGAACGAGTGGCGTGTTAATTAGGATTGTAGACAGGTGTAACAGGATCAGGAGGACGGCTGCAAACTCCCTGCAGAGGACGAAATCCGTCCGTCCACGGAGACGGTGACACACGGAGACGGTGACACACGGCTGGCGGCCAAAGACCTCAAGCCGATCAACGGCCTTTGCTCTAAAGAGGCGAACCAGGAGCTAGCCGTGGTCGCCTTCAAATGTATGATCACAATTTTAAAAAAGATATTTTTCTGCGCATTCTTTTTGTTTGATACCTTTTAATATTTTGAGGATCTCTGGTGTTATATATCACAGCAGATAATATTTGAATGAGTTTGAGGTGCAGTTCTTAACTGAGCCACAAGGGGGACGTGGGTGCGCTGGTTGTAGGAGGAGCTACGCCCTTCTTCCATTCTCATACAGAGACGAGCCTGCTCAACCAAAACAAGCATCTATTTTTTGTGTCTCTCCTTATGCTGTTTAAACAGGTTAGTAAGGAGTGAAATGTATCACAAAATATTTCTAAGGACTTTTAAAACCTATATATATTGGTTTGATTAATGTGGTATGAGGACTTAAAACGTAATTTTCCTGCCGATTACAATGGCATCGGATGCAGTCCTCTACCAAGATGGCGTCTCCTCGATAGTGTAAATTTTATTTTCTGTTAAAGATCCTTGACATACAATGGCTCTGTTAAACTATATTTCAATGAAGATGTTAGTAATTATAATAATTTTTTGGGAATGTACCCTCGTACATTTGTCATGCATGTGAAATTAAGCAATGGAAACCAAAACTGTTTTTTGTTTTGTTTTTTTTTGTTTTTGTACCAGACAGATTTTTTTTTTCTGCCATTAACTTGTTTTTGGAGCCAACCTGCCTCTAGTGGTCATTTAATAACTTGCATTTTCTTTCTGCTCTCAGTGGCGTCACAGTGGTGGAGTTGAACCAAATGACTGACTCCGCCCACTGAAACCAGCTGCTTTGAACAGAGCTATGAAGACATGGGTTCCTGGGATGAATGCATTATTTTTCATTTCATTTCATTTTCATGGCTCAAAAAGTAACTGCCTTCTGTCCAAAGCCTGTCAAACACATTTAAATTAGACCTTTTTAAAGGACAGGCACCTTCATGTCACCTTTTTTAAGCTTGTCAATCATTTCAGTTCCACCAGTAATTTGTCTTCATTTCTTCAACTTGACCTGAAACTTCAGTCCTTGTTTAAAACTGTCATATCAAGAGCTGTGCGCTTTTATCGATTCTGCGATATATATCGATATTTTATCGAGGATCGTTTTTTTCTGCTGCCGATATTCGAAGCTTCTTTCAAAACCCCCGTGTTCCACCTTTAAAAGTTTGCAAGCAACAATTTGCACTGTTTAAATAAATGAAACTTTTTTCTCGACAAATCTTTTATTCATTTTGTCCAGCATTTGCAAGCTGCCTGTCAGCCATATAATGTGTAATTGATGCTTTCAGTTCAATTCAGTTAGTCATTGGAACACTCAAGATGTCACCAAAATCACTTTGTCCCTTTAAAATATTTCGGAAAATAATGTAAATATATTGTAAGATGAATATCGATATATATTGTATCGTGAGTAGGGGTGTGAAAAAAAATCGAGTTGGCAATATATCGTGATTTTCGGTGGCCCAATATAATATCAATTTTTTTTCAGCTCCTAATATCAATTTTTTAGGAAAATTTTATTCTATTTATTTTATTTATTATTTATTACTATTTTATTATTTATTAAATGTGCAAAAACACTAATAATAAACAATAAATAGGTTGTTTTGAAGCAAATAGTTTTGACTCAATTTGTCCTCTGAATGATTAATATTAAGTATATGAATATGAATATCTGATGAACATATACAGCAACTTGATTTTTTTATCTCTACTTTTAGTTTTGATATTAACTGGATAGAATATCACAATATATCGTGATATCACGATATTGTGATAATATCGCATCATGACCCAAGTATCATGATACATATTGTATTGCGATGTCCTTGCCAATACTCACCCCTAATCGTGAGCAGAGTATCGTGTATTGTATCGTATCGTGAGATTAGTGTATTGCTACAGCCCTAGACATATGATCATCAGGTGTCCATGGATCCACCTAAATCCGAGACCAGACCTCTATCTGGGTCGGTGAAGTTGGGTCCCGTCAGAAGCATTTGAACTTCAAAGACCTCTGCTGTCACTCTCTACAAACCTACTTCCTGTTTCCTTTCACGCCGCCCGCCCTCGATCATACAGACATCGCCCCTCATCTCACGGTTCAGCTACACATATGTGATCAATTGTGTAGCTTACAACTGTTCCTCGTATCTTCAAGCGATTCCTTCCACCTGAGGAAAACCGTGGATAGATGTTTGAAAGCCGCGCCTGGTTTGTGTTAGTGATTCAGCAGATTTCAGATCAGATTGCCTGTTTTAAATTAATAACAGAAACTCGCCATCTGCCTGCTGCCTGGGCCGAGGGGCATCGGCAATATGTCCGTCACCGACAGCCAAACTAATGAATCAATCATGTCCTTTGTGCCTGAGATGAAGAGCAGATTAAATATTTCACCGCTGAGATTCAGCAGCGATCTAAGCGCTCGGATTAGAGGCCCGGTCCTCTCAGCGTCGCAGAAAGAAACAGTTTAACGTCAGAGTGGCTGTATGACAGCCCCTCCATCCCATCTGAACGCATGTTTCCTAAAGCTTAGCTTATATATAAAACGTAGCTCAGTGTTCAGCGATAAACGCAAATATTTTTAACCTCTTTGGACTGATTACTATTGATTTTCTTCTTTTTAATTTCCCCTTGAGAAAAGATTTCTTGGAATATGAGCTCTGACATTATGACATATATTATAGCCTCTACAGTTACGTCCTCACTGCAGGTAAAAGTGACCCAAATCAGATTTTTTTTTTCATATTTCACCCATATGTGATTTCTCCATGGCTGTCTGAACAACTCGATTGATATGAAAAGCCACAGAAGACAATCAGATCTCTGTAATCAAATCAACACCAATGATGACATGTCAGGGGGCAGCAGCGTTGCCAGGTGTATGATAATTAACGTATTTGTACGATAATTTGGCCCTCTGTACGATGTACGATCAATAATCCAAAAAAAGGCCAAATGTATGATAATTTGACTTTTTCAAATCATTGCCTGCCGCAACTGTAGGCATCTGAAGGCATCTGTTCCCATATGATGTTTCAAGCTAATCGTGCTTTGCTGAGCGTGAGATACGAGTGTTTGTCTTAGAACATCTAGCATGACTAGCATGAATGGTCAGTTGCGCCCGCCCCCCGAGATGCTCACAGTCAGGACAAGATCAGGAAGTCGAGTGACATTGGCTCTTAGTTCCCACCTCTCATTTGTTTTTGGGGGACACAGTCTAACGCAACTGTAAATTGGGGCTAATGTGGTGCCGTTAGCTCACTCCGTACTGACGCCACGCAGCTGTGAGGGCCTGTGGGACGCAATTTAACACTAGAGTGATTATACTTGACTATAGCGCATCATTGGGCTTGTATTTTGGTTATGACAGATGTACGATCATTTCCCTCAAAATACGATAATTTTGAGTCTCTGGTACGATCATCCTACATTTCCCACCTGGCAACGCTGGGGGCAGACCTGTTTCTCTCTGGGCCGGCGGCCTCCTCCGGACAAAGCAGACGGGATCACCGCTCGTCTCGCCATCGGCGTTGATCTGTTCCCTGCTGAAACGACAGGAACGTGGCCTGGAAGTTCTCGTGAGGTCCAGCAGGTCAACGGTGTTCCCCATTTTGTCCTGACCCTCATGCTAAATCAGAAACCTCTGGGTCAGTGGGAGTTTCGTATTGTTGCGTAGTTTCTGTGTTTTCTAAAAGCTCCAAATGCAGCATTTTTTATAAAACTGTAACCATAAGAAGCACTGAGGTAAGAGAAATGTGATGACAGAGCAGTTGAAAAAGCTCACGGGATCAGAAGAAGTCGGTCTGGAGGCGACGGAATGACTGCTGGTCCTGGTTGGACTGGCAACGCTTGTTTTTGGATCTTACATTGGTAGTGTCATCTGGAATCGGGAAGGATGGACAGACTGATGGACAGATTTGATCAGAATGAATGTAAGGTAACAGTAGTTAGCATTAGCAGTTTATAGGAGCTAATCCAAGCTAATATAGCTATCTTTCTCGTTCACTTTTGCCAATTTTTTTTTTGGATTGGCATCAGTTAGGCAGAGTCATGTGGCATTGTCCAGAACCTCATAAACCTATGACTGTTTCTTCAGTAAAACTTTGGATGGCTTAGGTTTTATCCAATTACTGTCAACGGGACATTCATTCTTTGTTTTTTAACCAGTTGTGTTGTCATGGACTCGGTCTGCGATGGTGTTTCCACACAAACTGACTTTAAGATTGTGTTTCCAGTCAGGACAAACCTGTTCGTATTTGATTCAAGAATCTATATACGTTTGTCCTTTTGTTGCTTTTCTCGATGGCTAAGGTTAGCTTACATAGCTCCCTGTTTGGTATAAACATGAAACTGCTATATTCAGGTTAGGGTTGCCAACCGTCCCTTGAAAAATGGAACTCTCCCCTATTTATAGACTAAAGTACGAGTCCATAAATGGAGGAGGGTTCCTTTTTTCAAGGGAGGGTTGGCAACCCTAATTCAGGTATACTGTCAAAATTGCAACTTTTTGTCCTTAAATCACAAATTTATTTTTATAAAATGATAAATTTCACAATATTGTGAGTTTTTGTCATAAAAAAGTAATTTTCACCATATAATCTCATATTTCACTACAATTTAGACTTCTTTAGTAAAATTGAGACTTTTGTTCTAAAATTATGAAACTTTCTTGTAAAATCCCAAATTCTAAGATTATTATGATCTTTTTTTTTTGTTGTTGTAAATTTCAAATTTTGCAACATTGGGACCTTTTTTCTTTGTTAATCACTGTTGTTTTAAAATCCCAAATTTAAGAATTTTTTTTTTCAAAAAGCAATTATTATTGTAAAATTGTCTTTGAGTTTCTTTTTTCTTTTTTGTCATAAAATCACAAATTTCACAAAACTGCGTCTTTTTGACTATACAGTTTTTCATTTTTCTTTTTACAAAATTGCATTTTTGTGCAATTGTGACTTTTTGTCCTAAAATCATGATGTTTTATTGAAAAATAAGAAAGAATTTTATCACATCAAAACTTGTTTTTTTTTCCACATTTTTTTTACTGAATTAAAAAGTAACATCCAGTCACAGAAATACAATGTATTTTTATTTTATTTTAAATTTTATTTTTTTAAAGTATATACTTATACTTATATAGTATATATATATAAATATACTTATATACTTTAACATGCCTATATCAGAACAACTGAAAAACTCTGAAAAGAGTCCAGAAGAGAAAAAGAAATACAAATAACCAATACAACTAATACAATTATCTATTTCTGGTTAATTATGCCTTGTAAGGTACATTACAAGTTTTTGAAATAAGAAATAAGGGGTTGCCATTAGCTTGTCAGAACATCCTCTTAATGTTTTATTAATTTGCTCAAGTTTTAGAGCAAACATTAAGCCACTGAGAGATGGGAGGGTCTTTGGGAGACTTCCATAGTAACAGGAAGTGACGTCATCCTAGTGAAGCTCTGATAGCTAGAACATCTTTTTGAGTTTACTGAGGGGTCAGAGATCCCAAATATAGAAATTAACTGCCAAGGCTGCAGATTGTCACCAATAACTGTGGACATAATAGTCAAGTAGCCAGTCCGAACCATTTAGATCAGGACAGAAACAAATCATTTGCCTGAGGTGACAGGGAGAGCCATGAGATTTATCACATTTGTCTTCAACGTCCGGATACATTACACTTAGAAAAGTGGACCCTCTGTCAAACTTTAAATTGGATAAGTCCAAGACGAGCACAGGAGGTGATAACCCTAACTGAAAACGCTGAATCTGAAAGTGATGGAGGAAATAAATTTAACATTAGACTAATAATCTCACTATTACATTTTCTTGTACTGCATTTATATTTTTTAACTATCTTGTTTTTACTAATTACTTTATGGATCTATGTACGGTGACCTTGAGTGTCATGAAAGGCGCCTCTAAATAAAATGTATTATTATTATTATTATTATTATTATTATTATTATTATTATTATAAATGGTTGTTGCATAAAGGACTCAGGGAAGATGCAGCTAAAAACTCAAATATCAGATCTTTACTGTGTTCAGAACTACTTGATTATTGGTTGGTTTTGCAGGTAAAGAGGAATAAAGTGAGACAGGTATAGAGGAACCAGGAGATTTTAACCAGTCGTCTATGAGTGTGAACGGTCCAGTAGTATGACTGATAGCGTACCGTACCGATACTGATACATCCGGTCCGCATCTGCGATTAAAACCTTACCTTTGTGGCAGGTCTGCTCAGAACCCTTGTTTTTTGGTTTTTGCACTTCCTGCTAGAGCGCCCCCTGAGGGCTGAAGAAAAATTCATAGAAAAGCCGCATCTCTGTATAAGCCTCATGGTTTAAAGCGCGGGACAAAAGTAGCGGCTTATAGTCCGGAAAATACGGTAATTGGCTAATGCAAGTCCTCTGTAACAAGTTTTTACAAACCCTTGGTGACCTCCTGCTCCAAATAAAAGAAGAAATGATCTTATTCAAAGACTTAAAAACAATGTTTAGGCAGAAAACGACAACATTGATCCTGCCGATTAATGAAACTCTGAATGTCTGATTTAATCTTTGAGAAGAGTTAATTAGTTGATGCAACATTGGATATTTCTCCAAAACTGTTCTAGTTATGATTATACGATTATTTTTGCATGCTCTTCCGGTCCAGATAAAATGAAGTGGTGGACTGGATCTGGCCTACAGTTTGACCCATGGTTGCAGAGCCTTTCAGTGTAGAAGTATAAATCACCGATCTTGGCTTTGCAGAGAAGAAGAAAAAAATTAACAAATGTTGAACACTGTCACAAGTCTTCAGTCTCGTCTGATACAGACGGTGTCGCCTCCTGAGTGTAGCACAGGAGAACCTTCAGAAGCTGCTGTCGGCGCTGAGCCGAGTGGATCCGCGGCCTCCTGAGCTGAGACTCGTGCAGGTGAATCAGCTCCCGGCCCGAGCAGGACTCTGTTCGACAGCACCCCCTCCAGCACCGACGCAGCAGATGTCTGGGAGTACGATGAGCTGGCAGACGGCGCAGGCGGCAGATGCCGGGCTCGGCTGCCAAACGCCGGCAGTCGGACCCAGATGGAGCGTCACGTTCGGGAGGGGAGCGGCGGACCCCGACCCTCTTCTGCTGGAAGTGAGGCTCGGAGGAACGTGGAGCTGCGATGAAGGCGTTAACAAGGGGGGGGGGGCTCCCACCTCCCCGCTGACGCTTTAACGCGTCTCTGAAGGGAGGAAGCAGTTTGACGTGTTCCTGTCTCACGCTAAAGTCATGTGTGTCACCGCTCCAACATCAACAGAGAGGACGACTTCTTTCATGGAGAAATTATTCGTTTTTATCCAAGTATTTACAACCCCAGTCCCAAAAAAAGAGAGAGATTGTAAAATGTAAATTAAAAGCAGAACGCAATGGTTTGTGAAAGGAAATATATCATTTCAAGGAAGAAAGGACATTAAAACAGTCTGTTTTGAATTTGATGGTAGCTCCATTTAACAACAGTTCACATACATCGAGGATCTGAGGGGACTATTTTCCGGAGCTTTGGTAGAGGCATGTGGCAGTCTGGATCTGCTCCTTCACATATCTTTCTTTTCATGATGCTCCAAATGTTTTCGGTTGGTGAAAGATCTGTGCTGCAGGCCGGACAGTTTGGCACCCCGATTCTCCTACAAGAAGGCCATGCTTTTGTAAAGGAATGCAGAAAGATGCAAGATGACGGTGGACCTTAGTCGTGAAATCCTTGTAAATCTGAGTAGATCTGCACATAAATCACCTCCTACATATTCATCAACACTGAATAAAACTGATTTTTATGTTAGATTGTGTGCACGTAAGTGAACAGGGGAAACCAGAGGACCCTGAAAATGGTATCCACTGGGTGGCAGCACCACTCAAAACCGGTCCCTACCGCTCAATGTGTCATGTAAAGTTCTGGTTTTGAAGCTACTGTGCGAACTCTTACTGGCTCAGACGGCACTGGTTAAGTGCGAAGGTGAGGACAAAAATGGGCAAAAATATCGACAAGCTGGACCAAGAAATCCCAGGTTATTTTTCAGTTCAATAAGGAGCAGATCAACACTGACTGTTAGACAAGTGGTGGCCCCGCCTACTTCTACTGGAATCACTGGAGGAAGCCAAAGAAGCGAAACGTCTCGTCTGTAAAGCCCCGGAGCAGCGTTGCTAGGTGGGAAATGTAGGATTATCGTACCAGAGACTCAAAATTATCATATTTTGAGGGAAATTAATGTCATATCTGTCATAACCAAAACAACAAGCTTAATGATGCGCAATAGTCAAATTGAATTACTCTAGTGTTAAATATCGGGCGAAGCTGACGATTTAGCCCAGTCCTTCTCAAATAGTGGGGCAGGACCCCTTGGGGGGGGGGGTGCTGTGCGATGCCAGGAGGGGCGTGAGTGACCCCATGGAACATGTTTATTTATTCATTTATTTTTTGCCGTACTGGAATAAACTGTAATTGCACACATACTCCAGTAGGTGGCAGTGGCGCTCTCATTGTCCCAGTGGGTTCAGGGAGTATTAGCAATATTGTGTCGGGTTTTTTGCACATGTGCGCACGCAGCACAGAGCAGGAGATATGAAGTGACACCACTCAAGAGACACCAGGGAAAAATATTTAACAGGGATGAAAACAAAGACACGGAGATGAGACACGAAAGTCACCAGAAAAAAAAGGTGTTGTTTGAAAGCAATCCAACAAGAGATTGATCAGAGAAACGCCTTCACAGAAGAATGACAGAGAGACGAGATGGACGTATAAGACTGAGAACGAAAGAAACTAGAACCAAAAAGCAAACAACAGTGGGTGCAAGAAATGTGAAAGTTAAGATGAGGAAATCTGACGATGCTGATGTAGCGCTGCTTCACTGTGACTACGGTGGGATTGATGCACTTTAAATCTTTACAGACTAAAAAACTATTTTCATAAAGTTCATCTTTGTTATAAGTTGATCTATATTTCTCTTTTTTGTTCCCCTTAATGTTAATAAGGATACGCTATTATGCAGAGGTGTACTTACAATAATTTTATAGACAAATTATACTATTTATAGTCGCGGTGTGGAGGAGGGGGGGCGCGAAATGTTTTCTTCTTCCTAGGGGGGGTGCAGCAGAAAATAATTGAGAAGCACTGATTCAGCCTATCATGCTCGTTGTTCTGAGACAAACATTCATGTCTCACGCTCAGCAAAGCACGATTGGTTGGAAACATGTCACATGGGAACAGATGCCTTCAGGGTCCACAAAAAAAAAACCTCCGGCAGACAGTTGTGGCAGGCAATAATGTGAAATAGTCAAAATATTGTACATTTGGCCTTTTTTTGGATATCGTTCAAATACGATAATTATCGTACACCTGGCAACGCTGGCCGTGGCTGTGATTATCCTCCTGTACTGCTGTTTTGTTTTGGCGTGGTTACGGCCGACAGTAACCAGTTCTGGTTGCAATAAAGCGACTATGCTACAATATTAATCTGCATGTGAGTAAAATCAAATATAAAGTTAATTTGTATTTTGTTTGTTAGATTCAAATATTTACAACCTTAAAAGATAACGAACACCAAGTACAAGTTTAAGGTTGCAGTTTAAATCAGTTGATGGCACCCATTACAACCACCAAGCAGCAACCATCACCTGCTGCAAAAATGTGCAGATTCTAGCTCCATGACAGCTGTACGGGGGTAAAATATTTTGGTACCATGTCAGATAAATTTATATGTAGCAACAAAATCAATAAAGCTGACCAATCAGACGCTGGCGCTCGTTTGACATCGTTTGGTCGATAGCTTACCATCAGCTCTGCCGTTGGCGAACACAGCTGTCTGTTGCTGCTATGGTTTTAGCAACTTAGCACTCAACATTATATTGGCTTCTGAGCTCTGAATAAAAACAGATCATGGTCATATGATAAAGATCATGTGATAAAGACCACCGTGTCTGGCTGTTGGTCTGGAAGGAAGGATCTGAGTACGGAGGAAATGGTTTCTGACGCACACTGTTGACCAAAACCGAACCAGGAGTGCCTTCAGCCGAGTCGGGCAACGGCTCCGGGTAGGACCGGGCAGCACTGCTGCCAAAATGCTCATGGTCGATCCTTTCAGGACTATTGAAAGCATAATAACGCAGGGTCCTGGTCACACTCAAGCCCACGGTGGACCACTCCTTTGGCTCCCGGAGGAACCGTTGTAGACATCCACAGTTGTAAACAGTTTAACTGATTTTAAACGCATATGTAGTTTGAGGAATCGATGTACTCTCTGTTCCAGAGATGATGCTTGAGACCCTGTGACATATACTTGACAGTGAATCCTGTATCTTCGTATTCATAATGAAGAGACCGCAAGCATAAGACTGTACCTCATATTTATAATCTTTAAACGTTGCAACTAGGCATGCCACAATTCACTCAAGTCACGATTTTTTAAATTCCTAAGAAGCTAGGCACAAACTTAGGCATCTTTATTTTGGCTGAACAGAAATTAGAGTGTGACCCCTGCCATGACTCAGCTTTTCTTTTCTCTCGTTTGCTCGCTGGCTGCTGCGCTGTTCGTTTGTAATCTGCATCGGACGCTGCGCACCCGCCTTCCTTAGCTGGAGCGGCCCGTCACACGTAGCGCCGCATAGAGTGACGAGGGATGGGAATTGATAAGATTTTTCCGATTCGGATTCCATTATCGATACTGTTTAACGATTCGATTCTTTATCGATTCTAATTTGGGCAAAAAGGAGAACAGTTTTATTAGCATCAATTTTTTTTTCTTTGAAGTCACATCCTTACAAACTCAACAGGGAGGTCAAAAGAGGCCCAAAGCCTGGATAACGTGTTAACTGTTGTAATATGTAACTGTGCAAATACACAAGAATGTGGAACATTTTACTAACAGATTTTTCCTAATTGAAATAAAAAAATATCCTTTTTAAAGGATATATGAGCTCACTAAGCACTCAAAAATAATAATAAAGAAAGATAAATACTATCAAATACAACAGAACAGTGCATAGTACAAATCTGCAAATACTATGAAGAATTAACAATTCTTTTGCAGAAAAATAATCATGTCTTCCAGCCTCTGAACCAGCCAGACTCTCTCTCTCGTCACGGTCATCTTCTAAATGTAATGCTAAAGGCATTCGTTTAATAGCATAGCGTTAATGTTATAGCATGTTTTACAAAGAAGCACATAGGCAGCGGGATAGCTACTTACCAGAGTTACCAGAGGTCATCTTAGCTTGGCTACTGCTGCTGGGTTGAGATCCATCAGTCCGAAGCGCGTCAAAACGCGACACTTGTTATCGCATGTTGCGTGCGCAAATGTTTCTGCATGTTAGCCGTGTTCCCTCCCGACGCTGTTATCTCCACTTTACAATGACTGCTAGTTGCCTTGTTGCCATCTTTCTTTGGTGAAGTGAAGCCAAACTTTGGAGCGTTTGAACCTGGTGGGCGCCATTGTTGTTTACAACTCCAATGCGCGTGCTAAACCGACGTAACTTAATCACGTAAGTGCTTTCTGGAATTGACTGTGTGTAACTTGTGTAAATTACGTGAGATTCGTGTTGGTTGGAATCGATAAGAGAATCGCTGGATTAACTGTCAAATGATTCCATGGAATTGAAACACACGGAACCGGTTCTCTACAGGAACCGGTTCTGGATTTCCAACTCTAAGAGTGACGTTGGAACAAGAACGTAGGTTAACTCGAGTGCGCCCTCTGCTGGCCTGGAGATCACATCGTGATTCATGGCGAAATTAAATCGTTTCAAATCGTATTTTAAAAAATCGTTTTAACTCGATTTTTGTTAACAATCGCGGCATGCCTAGTTGTAATTATTTAAAATTGTATCTCAAATCAAAATACAAATTAAGTGTTTGACATGTGACTTTACTCATATAATAATTAATTTTTCTTTATTCATGCATAAGTTTAGATGAAACTGCATGAATGTTGACTTGTACACACACATTATTTTTCACAGCTGTCTTAAGCCGTGGTTTACCCGCGGGTAAACTCGTAATCTCACCAGCCAAGGAGGCAGCGCAGGCATGTTCTCGTCTTTAGAAACAACCAGGTGAGACTGGAGGTTGGAGCGGGGAAAAAAAAAAACATCCTGGACTGTAGAGATGAAGCAAGAGTGGTGTGATAGGACTCTGAGTGCAAAAAAGAATAAAACAAATGCATTTCTCTGTATCAGTAAAACTGCTGAATCATTTCTATGAGAAACGTCCATCAGGAACAACTTCAAGACACCGTTGGTGTCTCTATAACAGCCTCCATCCGGGTCTCTCTCATCAGGTTAAGTCCATTTAAACATCCCATTGACGATAGAAAAACAGGCTGAAGCTTAAATATGTGTCACCTATCGGTTACAATAGACAGATTATATTTAAAAGTAGTCTCATGTTTGAAACACGCTGAATAAAATTATCCGAGAGTGACGCTCCTCATGTAGAGGAGCTGGACGCTTGGTCGGAGACCGGAGGAGTTTATGTTCGTAGCTATGAAAACTGCCAAAGCACACGTAGATTTCGCTCTGCTCACAATTGACGTACAATTCCATTCTGCTGACACTGCATGACCATATTGGACCATATGTGGTTCTGAAGCCCAAATATGGACTTCAGCATTGACGTTATTGATGTTTCCTTTCCAGATGTGAAAGCTCCTATTCTACAGACACTACAGAGCGCTGTTAACAAGCCAGATGCTTCCTCTACTCTGTTTCCAACTTTTTAGAGACGTACTATGGAGCCCCATTTGGGTCATAATTCAATGAATAAATGAGTCTATTATTATGAAATACAGGCGTTTATTATTATGAAATACGTATCCATTATTATGAAATGTTTCCCATTATTATGAAATACATATTTATTATTATGAAATGTTTCCCATTATTATTAAAAAAATGTAATTATTATGAAATATATTTTTATTATTATTTAATCTTAGTTTAATGCATAATAGTTTATTTCAGAATAGCTTTTTTTTTTTATCTAAGAATGAGCTTTTACATAATAATGACATTTTGCCAGTGGGCGGGACCAGTGGTTGACCTGCAGGCTCATTGGCTGATCCTTCTCCATTCTACGCTCTGACATCGACTAGTTTTGGCCATGAGGTCCCGTTAGCAGCGGGCCGTGGCGTCATCAAGGTGCGCTCCTAGTCCGATTGTAGCTATGGCAGCTTGGACTGAGCTACGGGAAACCTGGAGTATATTCACTGTTCTGTTGCTTATGCCTGAATGAAAGAGCAGCCAATCACATAAATGGCTCCACCCTCTCTGCTGTGATTGACACACAAATAATTCTTATGAAAAATAAGGCCATTATTATGTAAAAGCTCATTCTTATGAAAAATGAAACCATTATCATAATAATGGGAAATATTTTATAATAATAAAGGCCTGTATTTCATAATAATAGACTCATTTATTCATTGAATTATGACCCAAACGGGGCTCCATAACGTGCTGCTGCCATCAAATTCAAAATATCTTTAATGAAATGGTAAAAAAAAAAAAAAAAAACACTTGATATGCCTCCTACTCTGTCAAACCACACAGATGAGACAAACAGCGGTGAAAGAAAAACCATCATGAGGACAAAAATAGATGAAGGAAGAGAGGACAGTGTGTTGAGTCAGTTTCTTTGAATCAGCACAGAACTAAGTCTTCCTGAGAAAACTCATTCACTTCAGAGCGTCTAATAGGACTTAGAAAACAAGAAATGAAACTGCTGAAATTGTGTATTTCTCACTGAACTGACAGGAATTGTTGTTGATGTTGTGAGAAAAGTAAAACTGTGAAGGCTGATGGATTAAATATAGTCTAGAAATTCACATAATCATCTTCCGTCTCATCAAGCAGTTGTTTGTAGCTCCAGATGAGTTTGATGGCGATACACCTCTAATATCTTATAACGAAGCCTGAGATTCTGAGAAATCTGAGGTTTCTTTAATGGCTGTAGACACCCGGTGAGACAGAAAACTGGAAAATGTTTGACAAAGATTACCTGCAAATTCCTCTCTCTGTCCTCACGTTGGATTCTCAGGAACAACTTTGGTTATGAAACAAATATAGGCTGGAAAAAACCCTGTTCCCCGAACACGAGAGAAACCTACAGAGGCCAAAAACCTGGAGGAAGTAAAACTCGAAACCCTCCTGGTTGAGTCCAGATGTTTTTTTTTTGTTTGAGACCTGTCTGCCTATTCTTTCTTTTTTAATGCACAAAATGAAGTTTCAGATCCTGTAATCTAAAAATATTCTTATTCTTGTGGGATATTTGATTGTTTTTGATGCATTAGACCAGAGGTATTCAATTAAAAGTCACCGAGGTCGTAGTAGAAGGTCCGAGCCAAAGTACGTATTTTGAAAAAGTAACTAATTTTTATTTTAACTTCAAATTCAGGAAATATTCCAACATATTCCATATCTTTTGTCATAAATAAAAGCAGTCCCATGCATTTAAATAAGTTTAAGGCTTTTATTTCAAATCAACCAAAAGTGAAACCTCAGAATAAAATCAATAATGTTGCAAGTCCATGCCTGAAGAATTGAAGGCCTCTTCAAGTAAAAAATTAAACCCTGAAAAAAACAAAAAAGTGCAAAAAAGGGTGTTGACTTTTTCATAAAACATTTTTCTTTGAACTGTCCTTTATTCTTGAATTAACGGCCGCTTTAAGTAAAAAAGTTAAACTCATGTACATTCAGGAAACATTAAAAAGTGCAAAAAAAATGCTGTTTTGTCTCATAGTGGCGCTTCACACTTTGAATCAATGTCACGGTCTGAGAGTTATTGAGGCAGAAGTATGGTATGAACTGCTGACCGGGAGTATAAACATATATTTTTCTGTCCATTCGTCTTTAAAACAACAGTTTTTAGTGTCTACCTTTGTCTTTTTCAAGCAAGCCATGTCTCCGTGGTATCTACTTTGTTTTCTTCCTGCGCTGTTGCTAACGTCAGTGCTAAAGTTTGTGCTTGTGTGACTGATTTTGGGTTTGCTGGGAATAATGTAGGTGTGGTTTGGTTTGGGGGTGCAATGAATTCTGGGAATATAATCATGATTTGCAGGGAGAATTTGCATGTGGCCACTGTAGTTGATGCGATGTCAGAGAGGGACTTCGGCCATGTGTGGCTCCGTTGCCAACAACAAACATGCGTTTCCAAGCTACGTCTCTACCAGCTAGCTTACCGTATTAACTGTAGTAGCAGCGGCCGTCGCCAACAACACGCGTTTCCAAGCTACGTCTCTGACTACCAGCTAGCTTACCGTATTAAGCTATCCACAGATGTATTAACTGTAGTAGCAGCGCCCACTGTAAATATCCCCGGTCGTTCAAAACCGCTCTGTGAAAATGACACTACTTATTTTTTGCATTGGTCACGGGTCCGGACAGAACCATCTCCAGACCAGACTCCGCTGTTGCGTGACCACCGGATTAGACTGTCAAAGCTGCCTCACGTAGCCTCTCAAGACTCCCACCGGAAACGGGGACAAAAACGTAGATGAACCGTGCAGAGACGGAGACATTTCCGTGCTGAAGCGGACGTCCGGCCGAGATGACTCCCAAAGCAGAGAGCAGAACCCTCGCTGAGGTCCAGAAGATCAGCTGACGTCCTAAACTCATCACTGGAAGTGGAAACAACTCCGTTCGTGAGTCTGACATGTGGAAGTTATTGAACAGGCGACATGTCGGTGGAAGAAGACCACAGAGGAAGCTGCTGCTCTCGAATGATGGGGGGATAAAACATAAAAGCCTGCCCTCCTTCAAACAGCATTTTTTTTTTTTTTCAATTTTTAACGATGCTGGGAAAAAATGTCTCGTAATAACAAAACCCATCCAAAATGAAGTGGAGTAGGAACGCTGGGAAACGGCTGAGTTATCGCACAATTTGCTGTACCAGTGGACGTAGCTGTGAATGGACCACCAGATCCATTTCATGACAAATACTAAATGGAGCTTATCGACATCAAAACAACGCCCAAGAGTGAAGCACGGTGGAGGGAGCATTATTCAATTTAATTCAATTCAATTTTATTTGCATAGTCTGTTACAATGTCAGTTGTCTCTAGGTGCTTTACAGAGACCCAGATCATGACCCCCGAGCAAATATCATTAACTAAGATTATAATATTAAATCCAAATCAATGATAATGGCAAGTAAAAAACTCCCACAGAGGGAGAAAAAAACCTTTAAGCCAAACAGTGTAAAGGAAAAACTCCACTTTAAGAGGAAGAAACCTTGAGCAGCAGCTTAAGCATATTGAGACTTAGATGTAGATCAGATCCCGGTTGATGGTATATCAGTACAGAAAACCAGTTAGCTTAAAGGGCTTCACTGTAGCTGATGAGCAGATTTCCATCCCAACGTCAACAGAAATGAACCGTAAAGTTCTGCATTTCTCTTTTCTCAACAACCAACTCAGCTTTTCATGTAATAAATTTCAGTGGGAGGTTTGCTTTGTGCACTCATGCTGAGTATTGTACAGATAAGGTGGGAGTTTTTACCCCGGTGAAGCAGAACAAAAAAAAAAAAAAATCTGATTTTAAACATGCAGTAGGCGTTGTGAAAGTGTCTGTGTCATCTGAAACTCAAACAAATATTTTTTTTAAATTCCCAAACCTAATGGAACGTTGAGGGAAAACAAAAGTAAAAATAAAAGCAAGTCTGAGACAGATGAAGTGTAAAAAGCAAACTGAAAAGTACGTGTCTGGATGTGGTGGAAACACTTAAACGCCTGAATATTTTGAAGTTTGAAGCAGCAGCAGACGGCGCCGCCGGCAGGACTGGCCGCATGCTGACAGGACAGGTTCAGATACGGGTCTGAGTGTCACACGATCCGGCCCGCTGAACACGGCGGCCTGATCCGAAGTGCTCCTGAGCAGCTGCGAATCACAGCAGGACAACATCTGTTCACGCGTCAGATTAAAAGACACTTACTGGAAAATTTGGGCGCCTGCAAGCATGAATTAAAGATGGAGTTCAGTGGGATTAACAGCTTATCTGGACCGCAGGTTGATTATCCAGCCATCCAAGGAAAAAAAAAAAAAAAAAAAAAACTTCATTATGGAAGCATCAAAAGTTAGTTGCTGAGGCCGTGACCTCAGAGCTCAGGACGTTGGGACATCAAACTCGTCATGAAGACATGAAGTGTAAATGTGTCCATGTAGAAACACTCGTGAGTCTCAAGCTCTGTCCACAGATGTTCTCCAGGACTGAGATCAGGTCTCTGTGATGTCCACTCCAGAACATGGACTCTGTGGTCCTGAGGCTTCTTAGTAACTAATCTGGTGGTGCGTTCAGGGTCATCGTCCATCTGAGGACCCATTAGTGTCCAAGCTTTAACATCTTGATGTCTGAGATGTTGCTTCAATATTTCTCCAGAATGTTCTTTCCTCATGATGTCATCTATCTAGTGAAGTCCACCAGTTAAACACCTCCACATCATGATGCTGCCACCCCCGTGCTTCACAGCTGGATGGTGTTCTCAGGTCTTTCTCCTCCAGATGTAACGATGGTCATCATGTCCAAACAGTTCAGTTTTAGTCTCATCAGACCAGGACATGTCTCCAGAAGTGAAGCTCTTTGTCCCTGTGAGCATCTACAAACTGTAATCTGGAGTAATGTCTTCATCCTGGCTGAGTGGTCCTTCAGTCCATGCTGGTCCAGGACTGGTTTCTCTGACCAGTTTCAGCAGCATCTTCACCAGCTGTTCAGCTTCTGTTCTGGGGTTGGTTCAGGTTCATATCTGGGACCCAGAACCGTCTCCTTCCTGAGGACTATGATGGTGGACGTTCCCATGGTGGTTCTACTGGTGGAGAACTGTTGGAGCAGATGAACGAGGCTCCTTCAGACATCTGGAAACTGGACCAGGATGGACCAGACTGCTGGAGGTCCACAGTTCCTGATATCTTGGCTGGTTTCTTTTGATTGACTGATGATGTCACACAAGGGACCGGTGTGTTTGAGGTGTTAAAGTACATCCACAGGTGAGACTCCAGTTAACTCAGATGTTGTCAATTAACCAATCAGACATCAAACCATAACATCATCACCTGGGGTTCCCCAAACTGTTTAAAGGGCGAGTGATCTTCGTGTATGGAAACTTCTGACTTTGATTACCAGTACATTTCATTACATTTCTGTACATGAGCAAAGTTCTTTTGCAGAACGTGGAAAGCTCTGTTTCATCTTTATATCTGTCTTAACTGAATTAACCAGCCATTCAAGGTGGAACATCTTCAAAGGCCAAGAAGGTCCTGATGTTCCAAGAAGTCCAGTTGCTTTCTACAGGAGTACATTTGTATGGAGCCCCGTTTGGGTCATAATTCAATGAATAAATTAGTCTATTATTATGAAATACAGGCGTTTATTATTATGAAATACATATCCATTATTATGAAATATTTCCCATTATTATGAAAAAAATGTAATTTTTATGAAATATATTTTTATTATTATTTAATCTTAGTTTAATGCATAATCGTTTATTTCAGAATGGCTGTTTTATCTTAAAATGAGTTTTGACATAATGGCTTCCTTTTTCATAAGAATGAGCTTTTACATAATAATGACATTTTGCCAGTGGGCGGGACCAGTGGTTGACCTGCACGCTCATTGGCTGATCCTTCTCCATTCTACGCTCTGACATCGACTAGTTTTGGCCGTGAGGTCCCGTTAGCAGCGGGCCGTGGCGTCATCAAGGTGCGCTACTAGTCTGATTGTAGCTATGGCAGTTTGGACCGAGCTACGGGAAACCTGGAGTATATACATTGCACCTCTCGCCCACTATCGATATTCACTGTTCTGTTGCTTATGCCTGAATGAAAGACCAGCCAATCACATAAATGGCTCCGCCCTCTCTGCTGTGATTGACACACAAATCATTCTTATGAAAAACGAAACCATTATCATAATAATATTTCATAATAATAAACATGCATTTCATAATAATGGGAAATATTTCATAATAATAAATGCCTGTATTTCATAATAATAGACTCATTTATTCATTGAATTATGACCCAAACGGGGCTCCATACATTTGCACACCACAATGTGAAAATGTTTCAAAGGGAGGTTTAAAAGGTAGAAATGGAGCAAAAAATGACTATGAGGTTGGTGATGGAGTTCTAACCTTTTAGTTTTATAATTTTCAGTTTATCTCGGTTCAGATTTGATGAGGTGGAAGGACTTTGCTGTCAGAGCGGAGTTGCTGCCGAAGCGAGTGACAGTCAGGGATGATAATGAGGGAAGAGAGAGAGAGAGCGAGCAGCAGGACAGACTCTCCCGGCAGCCTTCCTCCCAGGCCTCAGCACCATCAGGGATCTTTGGACTAATTGAGGAACCTGGCACAATAAAGCAAACAGACAAACATGCCGGTCGCGCCGCAGCCGGGGGAGTTGTTCCAGTTCAGGAGGTGGGAGGGGGGGGTGGGCGCTCATAAATCTGAGATGAGCCTGTCGGCCTCCTGTGCAGGCTGGTGAATGTGAAGGAGAGCCGATGGACGGATGGATGGGTGGACGGATGATGGAACGGGGCTCTGGGGACGGAGGTTTAGCCATATGGTCCTCAAGCCCGGCCCGGACAGCAGACAGGACCGGGACCGGTTGAGGTCACTTCCTGGGGCCTCACGTGGGACCTGCAGACTGCTGATCTCAGGACAGCAGAGAGTTTGACCTCTCCATCCCTGAGAGCGGCGGCGCTGACCCCTGTCAATCTGCCGGACAGCTGACAGGAGACCTGACTCAGGGATTAGACCGATCCCAGGGTGGGTTTGTGTCGTTACCCTGGAAAAAACAACAACAACAAAAAAAAAAAATGCACAGTTCAGCAGAGTGGGAGAAACAAACCTTAAAAACGTATTTTTATTCAGACCATATGCTGCAGTTTTAACACTGAAAATGCTTCACAGTCGTTCGTGAAAATCAGGTCATCTCCGTTCCTTCAGTCCTCTTCTGTAAAAACGTGTGGAAACAAACGCTGGAGCATGAAACTGACGTCTAGTGAATTATCCTCCAAACACACTAATAACTGTTAATTATTCATTAATCATCATTCATTATTCATTAGCAGCGGTTATCCATGAATACTGCAGTAAAAACACAATGCTGTCTTTAATTCTTTCTTCCAGATGGACTTTAACGGGGAACTTTAACTGGACCCTGATTGTTTGTTGAAGACGCTTTAACTGCTGAGGGTCTCGCTTCTTCTGAAACTCTCCTTCTGTGTCTTGAAAACATTTACAGATTTAGCGTGACTGTTGAGCCATCTTTCCCTAAAAATACAGGTTTTTTTTTTTTTTATTATTTAGGCGAAGCAGCTTTATCTGTAGAGCACATTTTAAACACAGAGGCGAGTTACTTGGAGTGATTTAAACTGGCAAAAGAAGCATCATGATGTCAGCGATAGTTTCTCAGGATGGTTTTATTCCTGGTTTTACGATTAACCGTATCATTATCATTATCATTATTATTTGTATACCTCGCTGCTCGTGAAACACTGAAACCATGTACAACTTGTCTCTGAGAAGAAAAGACAGTCAGGCAGGAAAAAAAATCAGTTGAAACTAGGGCTGTCAAAGTTAACGCGTTAACGCGTGATTAACGCAAAATAATTTTAACGCAACTAATTTTTTTAACGCGCGATTAACACGTAGCCGTTGATGTACAATAGTAGAGAGGAATGTAGGTTTAATGAGCCTCGGGCCCCGCCGTAGTTGTAGTCCTGTAGTCCTCCGTAGTCCTGTCAAAACAGGAAGTTAATAGCTGCAGCTATTTTCTTCTTCTTTCAGGCTCAGTAGCCTCGCTAGGAATCATATAAAATGACAAAAGCGACTGGCAAGCAACATTGTTGGTGGAGCTGAACACACAACAGTTCTTCACCATCTTTCCCCCGATCGTAAACTGTACGAAATCAGACAGAACAGGCACAAAATGCTAAATGTATCGGCTTCCCTAGCAACAGTGAGCGATTGTTTGCCCCCCACGGACTGGTTGCTATGGCCCGCAGATGCCAGTGGCCCGGATGTTCGTGATCGAGAATGGTGCAGACAGACAGACGTAAACAATCCTCCGTTAGCAGACGCTGGGATAAAAATGGATACAAAAGATACTATTTTGAATGGTAAGTTTAGCTTCAAAACCTTGCCCGATGGCTAACTCCACAAGATAAATGTTGTTTGTGTTTACTGTCAATGTGAATTTAGTTATCACCGGAGTCCGACTACTCAGATATCACTTGTCGGCTAATGAGAGCGCTGATGCAGAGAGCCCCCCCCAAACCACAAACCACAAAAATATTTTGTATGAAGAACATAAGAGAAAACATTGAGTATATATATATGTATAATATAATGGATTTGGCATTGTAGCAATAATTAAACATGCATTTGTTTAGCATAAGGCAAGCATTTGTGTACTCTCATATTAGGCAAGGCAACTTTATTTGCAACTTTATTTGCAATTCAATTCAAAGTGCTTTACAGATGCAGTCACAAGAAGGCAAATAGAATCATTCCATACAAGCATAAAAATAATCAATAATAAATAAAATTAATTAATAAAAAAATTAATTAATTAAATTAAAAAATGAAGAGTGCAGATAAAATCCTTCCAGTCATCATCTTCACATCTAAACAGAACAGTTTTCAGTCTGGATCTGAACATTGTCAGAGTTCAGGTCTGTCTAACATCTTCTGGAAGACTGTTCCAGATTTTAGGAGCATAAAACTGAAATGCAGCTTCACCTTGTTTAGTCCTGACTCTGGACACCAGCAGGAGACCACTACCTGAGGTTCTCAGAGTCCAGGTTGGTTCATATGGATCTAACATGTCAGAAATGGACTTTGGGGCCATGAAGAGACTTGAACACAAGTAGAGCTGTTTTAAAGTCTATTCTCTGAGTGACAGGAAGCCAGAGACCTCAGGACTGGACTAATATGGTCATATTTCCTGGTTCTAGTCAGGACTCGTATTAATAAGAGTAATACAACTTGAAAAAGATCTGTATAAGGTAGATTTAGAACAGATAAAAATATGCGATTAATTTGAGATTAATCATGATTAACTATTGACAGTCATGCGATTAATCTGATTAATTATTTTGAGAAATTGACAGCCCTAGTTGAAACCAAAGGGACTTAAATTAACAGAAGCTTTAAAAAAGAAGGATGAGAATAAAACACTAGAGAAAGACTGGAGCAGACAACACATTAAGGTTATAGTGCAGTGATGGGTGTGACGGTCATCTGGCTGCTTCCAGAGCCAACAGCCCACGAGATACTCATCCATGTCCCAGCTGACCTCCAGTTGGTCCCAGTTAGTCCTACTTAGTCTCAATTAGTCCCAGTTGGTCCCAGCTGACCTCCAGTTGGTCCCAGTTAGTCCTACTTAGTCTCAATTAGTCCCAGTTGGTCCCAGCTGACCTCCAGTTAGTCCCAGTTAGTCTCAGTTGGTCCCAGCTGACCTCTAGTTAGTCCCAGTTGGTCCCAGCTGACCTCCAGTTAGTCCCAGTTAGTCCTACTTAGTCTCAATTAGTCCCAGTTGGTCCCAGCTGACCTCCAGTTAGTCCCAGTTAGTCCCAGTTGGTCCCAGCTGACCTCCAGTTAGTCCCAGTTGGTCCCAGTTAGTCTCAGCTGACCTCCCGTTAGTCCCAATTAGTCCTTACTTAGTCCCAGTTAGTTCCAGTTGGTCCCAGTTGGTCCCAGCTGGCCTCCAGTTTGTCCCAATAAGTCCCAGTTGGTTCCAGTTAGTCCCAGCTGACCTCCAGTTAGTCCCAGTTAGTCCTACTTAGTCTCAATTAGTCCCAGTGGTCCCAGTTAGTTCCATTTAGTCCCAGCTGACCTCCAGTTAGTCTCAGTTAGTCCCAGTTAGTCCCAGTAGGTCCCACTTAGTCCCAACTGACCTCCAGTTAGTCCCAGGTAGTCCCAGTTAGTCCCAGTTAGTCCCAGTTGGGTCCAAAGAGCCCCAGTTAGTCCCAGTTGGTCCCAGTTTGTCCCAGTTGGTCCCAGTTAGTCCCAGTTGGTCTCAGTTGGTCCCAGTTAGTCCCAGATAGTCCCAGTTAGTCCCAGTTGGTCCTAGTTAGTCCCTGTTGGTCTCAATTGGTCCTAGTTAGTCCCAGTTGGTCCCAGTTAGTCTCAGCTGACCTCCTGTTAGTCCCAATTAGTCCTTACTTAGTCCCAGTTAGTTACAGTTGGTCCCAGTTGGTCCAAGCTGGCCTCCAGTTTGTCCCAATAAGTCCCAGTTGGTTCCATTTAGTCCCAGCTGACCTCCAGTTAGTCTCAGTTAGTCCCAGTTAGTCCCAGTAGGTCCCACTTAGTCCCAGCTGACCTCCAGTTAGTCTCAGTTAGTCCCAGTTAGTCCCAGTAGGTCCCACTTAGTCCCAGCTGACCTCCAGTTAGTCTCAGTTAGTCCCAGTTAGTCCCAGTAGGTCCCACTTAGTCCCAGCTGACCTCCAGTTGGTCCCAGTTTGTCCCAGTTGGTCCCAGTTAGTCCCAGTTGGTCTCAGTTGGTCCTAGTTAATCCCAGTTAGTCCCAGTTAGTCCCAGTTAGTCTCAGTTGGTCCCAGTTAGTCCCTGTTGGTCTCAATTGGTCCCAGTTGGTCTCAGACCTTGAAGGCCACCACCATGAAGAGCCCTTACATCAGTCTGCAGAGGGCTGAACGTTGAGGAATGTTGGGCGGTATAAAGTTTTCTGAGATAAATCAGTCTAGGGGTGCACGATAACTATCAGGCCGATAACAGGAAATTATGACGTCATCCCGATAAGTCCGATATCACGACGAATAGCCCCGATAATAACCCCGTCAACACAGCAGTGCCTCGCTCCCTCTGAGCCTTGAATGACCAGCAGTGAATGTTATGTTCAAGTGACGTCGGCATAATCAGAAAAACGATTTCTCAATCAGGAAAATCAAGAATACCCCCTCATGCCAGAAAACAACTCGTTAACTCGGTCATAATTTTAGTAGTTGTTAACTTGAATCGATATTCGCAGTATTTCCCCTCATGTCACACATAAAAAAGAAAAAAAATAGAAAAGGCTGAAAGAGCAACTAGCAAACGAGGGAATGTGGGAATTTACGTTACACCTTGAATGCAGCCTTCAGCACAGCGTACTGATCACAACAAACATGGCGGTGTGGAACTTGGTTAAAGTTTCAGAAGAAGATAGTTTGGTGGTTATTTGTGACGAATCCTCCGAGCGAATTCTACGAGGAGGGAAGCACAAGCTTTAATACGTAAAACCTGATCAGCCACCTACAACATAACAATCGCTTCCATGGAGTTTTGAAATCGCGCTAACGCGAGCTAATGCTAACGTGCGCAAGCCAGCAGCAGTCTCCCCTCTCCTCTACTCTCCCTCATTCCTCTCATCTAAAGCTTCCATGAGATAAAAAAAAAAATCACTGAACCTCATTTACTTTAAATAAAGGTATTAATTTAAATGGAACAACAAGTCAAAATCCTTTAAATGTTAATCTTTTTCAGTTAGTAATTCTGATTCATGTATTTCCATCAGTTCAAGGAGCCTTTTTTTTATATCAGTCAGTAATTAACCTTATTTAAGTTAATGTGAGATATCAAATAGGTTTGTTTGATAGCTTTATGAAAATGTTTGAGAGGCTTGACAATAGTTTTTCATTAGAAAAAATAAATATCTGTTCATTTAATGTAATGATCTTAGGTATATGTGTGTGTTATCAGTTATCGGTATCGGCCTTTAGGAGCTGAAAGTTATCGGTTATCGGTATCGGTTTTAAAAAACAGTTATCGTGCATCCCTAATTCAGTCATTGGTGAGTATTTTGAGAAACTGCTCCATAGTTCCTGGGTGGTTTAAAACTGCCTTTAGCTATAAGTCAGATTTCTTTTCAGAGCCTGATGTTATATATATCGGCTTCACGGCTGCCGAGCTGCTTTTATTCTGGGATGTTTTTTCAGGAAGAAATGTGAAAGAGAAGAGTTGAGGGCTTAAAGGGTTAAACGTCTGACTCTTCAAAGTGATAATTCAAGAGCGTTCAGCAATTACACATCCCCGGGCTTTTATCTCCTCGACTGCTGTCAGCGCTTCGTACCAGCTGAAAGCCTTTTACACCACATTTTATATATTTCTGCACTGCACATTTAAACGTGAAGAACTTAACCCTCGACGCTTTCGTTCCATCAACGAACAGAGACGTCGGTGCTTTCGGTGAAAAGGGGACAACAACAGGTGCAAACGGACGCCTCACGATTCACGAGTCAGACTCGTGAATCGGCGTGTTAAAATGTGAAAGTCGAGCATCTCTGGGCCACGTGCCCCCAACACCCCCCCCCCCCCTTTCAAAAAATAAAATAAAATAAACCAGAGCGAGTTGATGATTTCCATCAAAAAGAAAAAAGCCTGGATGTGTGACCCAGCCTCAAACTGTCGCTCTGCAATAATGAAGTGTTGGACAGAGAGTCTGACACTCGGGGGGCTCAGAGAGGGCTTTGATTAAGTCCTCCGAGCTTCATTAAAAACCATGAAAGCTCATTTTAGAGTCAGACCTCCCCCCTCCCTCTCCCGCCTCCCCCGTCTCTCCTCAACCAAAACCCCTCATCGCTTTCTATTCCTCTGTTTGTCTCTCTGCACAAACACATCAGGGCAGCACCGCTCTGGAGTCCAACGATTCTGCAACAAAACCAATATTTTTTCAGGCGCACAGACTCGTTTCTTTGAACAATGATCTGTAGGGATCATCCGATTTATACGAGATTCTCTACAAACGGACAAAAGTTCATCTGCTTTGATATTCAAACTGGTAAAGCGCGCAAACGCAGTTCGGATCGGTGTGTGAAAGCACAATTTCACATGTGTTTTCACTCTGAACCTTGTGGGTCGACTCACAGACGTTGACCTTACGCTCGTCTCTGCGTTTTCGTGCTGCCTCTAGAACATTTTACCCTCAACCGTTGACCTCGGACATGAAACAAACCTTAACCCCTAACCCTAACCCTAATCCTAATCCTAACCCTAACCCCTAACACTAACCCCTAACCCTAACCCTAATCCTAACCCTAAAAAAAAAAAAAAAAAAAAGAAAACCCCGAACCCGAACCCGAACCTAACCTAAAAAATAACCCTAACTAATCCTAACCCGAACCCCTAACCTAACCCTAACCCCTAACCCTAACCCTAACCTAACCGAACCCTAACCCTAACCCTAACCCCTAAACCCGAACCCTAACCCTAATCCTAACCTCTAACCCTAACCCCAACCCTAACCCTAATCCTAACCTCTAACCCTAACCCCTAACCCTAACTCTAATCCTACCCCTAACCCTAATCCTAACCCCTAACCCTAATCCTAACCCTAAACCTAAACCTAACCCTAAACCCTAAACCCAGAACCCCAACCCTAACCCCAACCCTACCCCTAACCCTAATCCTAACCCCTAACCCTAATCCTAACCCTAAACCTAATCCTAACCCTAATCCTAATCCTAACCCCTAACCCTAACCCCTAACACTAACCCCTAACCCCTAACCCTAATCCTAACCCTAACACCTAACCCTAGTCCTAACCCCTAACCCTAACCCTAACTCTATCCTGCACTGAAACCTGGAGGCAGAGATCATCTGATCGGGGCAGGAATCAGAAATCAGGACGTACCCGTTTGTGCAGTGCCGTTCCTTGAATGACCTCTAGGAGCTGGTTCTGACCCAGCAGAAATGTCTGCACGTACAGGTACATACCCTAGTCGCACGTACCCTAGTTGTCATAGTTTTCACCCGAAAAATACATGGATGGCTGAAATGTGTTGTCACAGAGCAGGCCTCATACCTGGGGCCCTCCACACCCCAAGGATCTCCGGAAGGTCATTGTCCACGACCTCACAGAGGAGCAGGGAGGCGTCCTCCACAGGAAAGTCAACATGCTTCTTCTCAATGCATCATGCAAACTGTCGATGCAGAATTCATTGCAGTTTTGTGAATTTTTTTCTAAATTTGCCCTAAAAAGCATTTCATTCCAGGATAAAAACATTTTTCCTTATCTATGGGAGTTTTTGCACAATCCTCCCCGTTAAGGCGCATTCCAGTTTTGTAACGGAAACACGCTTTATGAGGTCACTGGCGTGAAAACCTTGGAGTGCTGATGACGACAAGTCGGCATTCTCAAGAATCAAACGCGATGTGTTTCATTAACACGCGACCGCAGGAACATACAGTATTCTGGACTCCAGCTACACGGTTTTAATGCTCCGCGGACGAGGAAGTAAAGGAGGAGTTACTGCAGCGATTATTAACAACGAATGGTCTAAACCTGAACATGGTTCTGGGAAGTCCTTATTTGCCTATTGAGAATTAAAACAATGTGTGTTTCACCAAGAGATGACCGCAGGAACATGTTTTGGGCCCCGCGCGACTTTCGCAAGCGGAGATGGCGACTGCATGCGAAGCGGTAAAAGTGAAGGAGGACTGCAGCGCTCATTAGCAACAGATGGTCCTGGATTTGTTCATGTGAAGGAGCGTCTCTGCACTCAGATATTCAGCTCCTCCCTCTAATTTCTTTATACCTGCCAAGTCATCAGATCAGGTACAAACCCGACACCCAAACGTGTCAGCGGAGATGTTTGGATCAGCGAAGGTAGCTGCTGCTAGCGTCATCCAAGTCAAAACCAGAGCCAGTGGTCGTGGTCTTCCAATACAGTTAACCGGACAATAAACTATCTTTCATAACATCTTTAAAATAAGAATGAATGTGCACAGTAAGGTATTTATTCACAGCTCACTTAAAGTGCTAAGTAGGTATTTGACAGCGAGCCATTTAATACCCAGACTGCAACGCAGCTGTCACTCAACATATGTGAAGAGGTTCATAAATCCAGCCGCGGTGCAGGTGTCATGGATGTGAAATCCAAGCCGTTTCCTGAACCGGGCTCTAGGTATTTTTACCCGTCCATTATCTACACCCGTTCCGTCCTGTACAGGGTCACGGGGGTATTTTTATTCCTGATGGAGCTCAGTGGAGATGGACTCACTGTTGGAGCCGCCCCCCCGGAGGCGGTTCAAGGTACTGCAGTCTCCCAGACTTCCGCAGCGTCTTCAGCATTTAAAACCAGATGGCACCCCTTGGCTTCGCCTCAAACAAATATTTTTACATGAGCTGCCGGAGAACGATGACCTAAAAATGGAACGTGTGAAACATTTCCTCATGTTGAGAATTTAAAAGACATTGTCTTTTACTGGAGTAACTTTTTAAATGCAGGGTTTTCACTCGTACCAGGGGGCTTTTATTCAGAGCGAGGGACCTGAAGACTTCCTCCGCTGACACAAACTCAGCCTGCTGTCTAATAAACAGTTCCTCTTCATCTCTCTGATGACTGGGGGATGATGGGTGGGTGAGGAGGGGGTGGGGGGGGGGGGGGGGTTGATCTTCAGCCCTCATTGGGATCAAAGCCAAAGTTAATTTGCCAGTTTGAGAAATCTGCTAGTGAAAAATATGAAAATGTCTAATTTCAGAGGCATAATAAGAAGTTTGCGTTAATGCTGATGGACAGCGACGCCTTCAGCCGCTGACATCACTGTGACACGGCGGTGATGTCATCGCTGATGCGCTGCGGTCACTGTCAGTGTGTTGGTGGCAGGCAGGAGGCCAGGACAGTTACTTTTGGTTGAACTGTGTTCTGGTTCCAGGTTAAAATTAAATGCAGAGCAGGAAAAAACTTTTTAAAAATTAAATCTTGTTCTTAAGCTTAAAGTTGAACTGTTCAGTTTTTCTGTCAGATAACCTGACCTTTAACTATTATCATTATTATTTTCATTATTATTGTTGTTGTTGAGTTTGGTCTGAAATGAAGTGAATCAGCATTTTAATCTTGTAAAGAATTACGGAGGCCAGTGATAAATGAGACTATTGTTGATTTGTCTGCTGAGCTCAGGTGATCTGGTCCCTGACCACCTGTTATTTAAGAGCAAGTCAAACTAAAAGAAGTCGACCTGAAGCTCACGGAGAACAGGAGGTTTCTAATCAATGACTGTTCAGATTTTCTTTTCTCAACACTATCAGGTCGGTTTGAACATGTATATATAAATACTTTAGGTGGCCAAAGTTCTTACATAAATATGCTTTTTTAATGCATTTTAAATAAATCATGTGAAGTTGTGTTTTTACATTGTGGACACGCGAGTGTCCCATCAACATTTATTGTGCTGAAGCCGTCAGTGTTTCCACAGTGCTGCTCCGCCCTCTGCTGGACATTCAGCATCATTACAACAAAGTTGTTTTTCTTTTTTTTTTAATTTTTCTTCTTTTTTTCTTCTTTCTCTTTCTCTTTCTTTTTTTCTTTTCCTTTGGATGGACTCTTATATGATGGTCTGTGTGTTCAATTTCCAGTGTTGTAATATGTTGTTTTGTCCCTTTACTTTCTCTCGATCTAATAAAGGCCACTAGAAAATCTCTTAAAAAGATGCTGATATGCCATAAAAAACATAACCTGCTAACTACTGCTGACCAGATGGTGACTAATCTACTCTGTTGGGTTCATAAATGTGTAAATCTGATTCTAATGGAGTCAGTCTCTCACCAGCCATGAATCTCACCACATGTCACTGGTTATGAGACATTATTAATGTTTACAGATCAGAAGATTTTCATTTCAAACAGAAAAGCGATGTTTTGAATAAATGTATGGTTTATAAAGCTACTTTGTTATCTTTGACTATCTTTGAGTATTTTTTGCAGTTTCAACAAGAGCCCAGTAGGGTGTCGTCTTTTTGGGTTTTGGGGTCACCCTAGCAGAATATTAAAACTATAAAATGTGTCCAGGGCCGTTTTTTTACTCCCAGTCCGTCCCTGATGGAGTCCAACACCAATTTGAAACAAATTCGACTTACTGCTATGATGCAGACCAAACTCTATCCATTCCCTATTCCGTATGTTTGCATAGGGACAGAATCATAAGTTCCAAATATCCCAAATTATTGGTGTGAACTGCAATGTCTCAGCTATGTGGCCCTTCATCAAGGAAAGTAGTTAAAAATGTATGAAACCATGCATAACACTGTACAAAACTGTAGCAATAATATTATTGTTTTTTTATTTTTAAATGAGTCTCTTTTCTGAAAAAAATATATATACTGCAAAATACCAAATAAGACTAATTAGAGAGAATAAAAGAGGGAAAAAAGAGATAAAAGAAGCACACTTAGATCATCATTGGTGCCTTTTGGTGTTTCGACCCCCAGTTATTAAACTGATTATCAGCTGTCATATATATTTAGACATTCTGATAAGGAAGGGACAGATTAGCTAAAAATGAAAATGTTCAGATAGCAAAGACTGTTTCGCCCACATCTGCAGTTTTCTTTGGCTTTGACTGTCATGGTTGCCTAAACCTGCCCCTTGGACATGGAGCATTTCTTCAGTTTCTGTGGGCCACACTTGGCCCTCACCAATTTTACCCAAAATCCCCCCCCCCCACCTAAGCTCCGTGCCTGCATCCATCCATTATCCATAGCCATTTAGTCCATGGGGATCTGCTGGAGTCTATCTCAGCTCTCTTTGGGTGAAAGGCAGGGGTCCGTCTGGACAGGTGTCCAGTCTGGGAACAAACAACCACGCACACTCACAACCACAATCACGCCTACAGGTAATTTAGAACCACCAGTTAACCTGACATGCTAACTCCACACAGAAACGCCCCTGCTGGGGTTTGAACCAGGAGTGTGTGTGATGCAACAGTGCCGACCACCAAGCCACTGTGCTACCAAACATCACTCAACACGTCCTAAAACCCCCATGTCTGGCCCAGTTCATGAGCTCACAAGCCAAAAGCAGCCCAGATTTGGCCCAAAAAAGGTGTAAAGACAAATATAATACAATGCACGCAATGTCACTTGAAGCCTCTTCAGTTTTTGTTTTAGGAAAGTTTATACACTTGGGCTACAAATGTTAATGATGAGTGTTCTCGTCACCCTGCTCCTCCAGTCACAATAAAAGACAAACGCACCCATGTCTTCACTGAAAAACACCCGTTAAACATTCACCATGCTGGAAGAAGAAGTAAATCAGCCCAGATGTGAGCTACTGCAGCTAAAGCTATTTGGAGTCGGTAGTTTGTGCGTCTGGACTCTAATTAATTCACTGACTTTGGAGGCATGGGCGTAACCATGCATTCTTTGGGGGGGTCGTGTCCCCCCCAATACTGGGAAAATACCAATCTGTCCCCCCCAATATTATGTGTAAATATGTTAAATATTTCCTCCTTTTCTGAAACCTGGCTCAACAGTCCATCTCTTGTTATTTCCAAATATTTACCGATCGATTTATTACCGTTTATAAGGAAAACTAAAGTGTGTGACCACCCCCTCCCAGTTGTACACTTGGTTGCGCCCATTTAACGGCTCTCAGTTTGAAGCGACTCCGACAGACGAACAGCGTTGCCAGATTGGGCGGTTTTCCGCCCAATTGGGCTACTTTTGAATACAGCTGGCGGGGAAAAAATGCATTAGGCGGGTATACACAATTTGGGCTGCTTTTACCAACATCTGGCGGTTTTTTTTAATATAGTGAAAACAGCACAACAAACTGTTATTCTATGGTTTAAAAACAGTACAAATACAAAATTCAGTATACTTCGCTCACTTGTATTGTGGTCATCCAATTTAAAAAATATTTAATCGCAGTGAGTTATTGAGTCGCTGTAACAACGCGCCATCATGACGTCACCTCAACAAACCAGTGCGCCGATGCAGACGTCTGAGGCAGAAGCCCGCTCTCTCTCAACTCAAAGTGGTAGGCTATTCTGTTGGCAAAATAAGTAGGTTATCATGCCGAAGTAGAGAAAATATAAGAAATGGTGTTTACGTGGTTGATGTTACTGCTGCTGTGTTAACTTGGGCCTGGCACTGGGATATATGTGCATTTTTGCATATTTTCTGTGACATGCACTATGATAAGATACAACTATTAATTTAGGCTTAATTGTTTAATACTGTAAATGCATTTAAATCCACGTTTATTCAAATATGAAATGTTTTCGTATGAAAACACGTATTGGGCGGTTTTTTCCTGAAGTCGGCGGGTTTTGGAACGCATTTGGGCGGAAATGGCTCAACCAAATCTGGCAACACTGCAGACGAAACAATAGAGAGCGTTGAATGTGAAAGGAAGGAGGGAGCAATGTCTTTACCCAAAAAGCAGAAAAAACAGGACATACGAAGTTTTTTCAGACAGTAAGCAACTAGATAGCTAAAGAGGAGTGATGTTGTCATACTGAGTGTGTGAATTTTTAATTAATTTGAAATATTTAGCTCGTTAAAAAGGGCTCAGTTTGTTAGTTGAGCTAGCTAGATTGAAGTGAAGCGACTGTATCATATGATATGATGTGTCTTCTATGTGTGTGCTGTTTTCTCTCTCCATGTGTGGTGTGTATGTGTGTGTGTGTAACGATAGAAATACAAGCAAAATATTTAATGTATCAAATTAAAAAGATCCTCAGGGTCAGTTATTGTTCTTCTGGTCCAATAATAATATCTGGTCATAATGCAGGCAGCACAGAGAGACAGGGAGAGGGATGCTGTAAGGACAGGCCACACTATTTTTTTTAATGTCAAATGAATAAATCTGTATATATATTCAATTAAAATCAATATTTTACATTTAATTATTTGTACAAATCTATGATTTCATTCACATTAAACGTTTCAGTGTAAATGTGCAGACATTCATTTTGAGACAAATCAACAAAATACAAATTAATTTGGAATTAAAAGTCCATCGTGTGCTATGGACTTTTTGTTGTTCCAATCACAATATTTACATCAACATGCTTTAGGCATGTAATTTTTCCCAGCTGGAAGCTATCCTATTCGCTACTATTTCAGAGAAATTGCAGACTATTCCTTTAAATGTGATTTCAGATGGTCAATAAATAAAAATCACAGAAATGTGGGAAATGCACCTTTAAAAAAAATTCTGGGGGAGGGCTCTCATTTGGACCCCCCCAATGTAACCCCATGGTTACGCCCTTGTTTGGAGGCGTGGCTTAGAGCTACTTTGACTGATAAGAGACACTCAAACATTTGAAGTTTGCTGTTCACAAGAAGCATCTGCAGATGTGAGCCGTGTCTCACTGAAAGGAGAAGCTGACCTGCATATGACCGCAAAGAGATAGAAAGTCACCTCAAAGACATCCATCAGTCCACCATGAGACAAACTGTCTGGACATGGAGACAGTTTAGTTCTGCGGCTGCTCTTCCTAGAAGTGGATTTCCAGTCAACATGACTCCAAAGAAGAACCCACAAGCAACAGCTGAAGACCTAAAGACGTCCCTGGAACTGGCAAACCCCGTAGTTGACTGAAAAAAACACCTTTGTGATCCACGTTGACGTGAAAATGATTAGTGGACCGATGAAACAAAGCTTGAAATATTGGGAAGAGACACGCCAGAACATCATCTTGACACTGAAGTATGCTAAAGGATTATAATTTAAGGTCCTAAAACCACTTCCATCATGGGGGAGAAGATGAATTCCCAAGTTTACCAAAACCTCCCCCGGGATAATGTCAGGGTGTCTGACCGCCGGCTGAACCTCAGTAGAAGCTGGGTGATGCAGCAGAACAGCGACTCCAAACATGGAAGTAAATCCACCGCAGAATGACTTCAGAAAAATAAAATCCATCTTTAGAAGTCGGAGCCCAGATCTTAACCACACGGAGATGCTGTGGAACGACCTCGAGGAGACACCGCATGTGTGTTATCAGCTTAAGCTCACTCTGTCTGTCTCTTATTGTGACTTTGAAGTAGATCGGGTAACATTTTATAACAAACAGATGCAGAAAACAAGTTCATTCTACTTTTTATTTTAGCATCTTGTCACTGTAGGTGTGTCTCCATGAAAAGGCCCCATCAAGATGAACTGTGTCTTGTACAACAGATGGTGGCAGCAGAGACCAACAGATGCAGTGACATCAGACCAGCAGCCTTATTAAAACAGGACCAAACTAAAATACCAGTTTAGCAAGCTAGTTTATTTGTGTATAAGACAGTTCAAAGTGTTTTACATAAAACATGAAAAACATATAAAGAAATAAAGAAAGAAAAAACAATAAAATGAACCATAAAGTCGAAAGGCCATATTTATTATTTATTATATATTTAGTTTGTCCATAAAGTTGTAATGTGTGAATATTGTTTATATGCTGCTACAGGATAATCCTTTTTTTTTTTCAAAACTTGAATATTGCAAGTTGCATACTTTGTTTACTATTTATTTGTTGAAGTATCTCGAGAATGTTGTTTACATTGTGTAGTTAATGTTGATTTTTTTTTTAAATATGTTTTTTCAAGTTGTTTGCAAAATGTGAAAAATAAAAGGGTTCTGTATTTTAACTGCAACTATCATTCATTCTGATTCCTTCACTTAATTAGAATCACGAGTGCCACCTCTTTGTAAATAGTATCATTTTGTGAGGCCATGCAAACCTGTATTAATACTAGTGTAGATATGAATGTTTTTCTACAATATTCACTCCTCGTGACAGTAAAATAGGTCATTATAAGCCAATTTACTGCAGCAATTCCTCTCTAAATGATTAGAAAATGTGGTTAACACCCAGTTGTGCCTTCAAAAAAAAATACTGTGATATACCGTGAAACCGGTATAATTTTGAAAAATACCGTGATTTAAATTTTTGGTCATACTGCCCAGCACTATAATAAGGTGATATAAAAAACCTAAATAAATCAAAATAATTAAACGAAGCTATACAAAGTAAAAGATACCATGCAGATTTCATGGATCGACAAATGAAAAGAGAAATGTTTTCAACCTGGATTTAAAAGTGTCTCCAGTTGATGAAAGTTTAATCTCCACTGAGAAGTTTGTTCCATAACAGCTAAATGCTGCTTCTCCATGTTTAGTCTGGACTCTGGTCTGGACTAGTTGGCCCAAGTCCTTGGATCTAAGATCCCTTCTGGGTTTATACTTTCTGAACATATCACAGATGTATTCTGGACCTAAACCATTCTGGGATTTGTAGACCATCAGTAGGATATAGTAATCTATTCTCTGACTAACTGGAAGCCAGTGTAAAGATTTTAAACTGGTGTGATGTGTTCAGATCTTTTAGTTCTGGTTAAAACTCTAGCAGCAGTGTTCGGGATGAGCTGAAGCTGTTTGATGCTCTTATTTGGGAAGTCCAGTGAAAAGACCATTTCAGTAATCCAGTCTACTGGAGATGAACGCATGGATGAGTTTCTCCTGATCTTTCTGGGAGATAAAACTTAATTCTGCTGATGTTTCTGAGGTGGTTAAAAAGCTGCCTTAGTGACAGCTTTGATGTGGCTGCTGAAAGTCAGATCCGAGTCTATCAACACTCCAAGGTTACGAACTTGGTCAGTGGTTTTCAGAGCCCGAGTCTGTAGATATTTAGCAGATCTTTCTCATTGTTATCAAAAAGAATTGTCTCAAGTTGTAGAAAATTCTTCCTCATCCAGATGTCTATCTGCTCCAGACACTGACACAGTAAGTCTATTGGGTCTATTGGGTCTATAATCTATAAGTCTATTGGGCCGCAGTCATCTGGTGTCAGACACATAAAGTTGTGTATCATCTGCATAACTGTGATAATTGATATTCAAGTCCTGAATTATTTGACCCAAAGGAAGCATGTACAAGTTGAATAGAAGAGGCCCAAGAACTAACCCCTGGGGGACTCCACAAGTCATGGCCACTCTCTCAGATTCATAGCTGCCAACCGTAACAAAATAACTCCGGCCTTCTAAATAGTACCTGAACCAGTTAAAGAGCGCTCCAGAAAGTCCAACCCAGTTTTCCAGCCTGTGCAACAGGATTCTGTGATCTACAGTATCAAACTCAGCACTGAGATGCAACAGAACCAGGACCGATAAAAACCCAGAATCAGAATTCAACCTAATGTCATTTATCACTTTGACCAGAACAGTTTCAGTGCTGTGATGCCGTCGGAAGCCTGATTGAAATTTGTCCAGATTTCCACTTTCATTCCGAAAGTCATTAAGCTGGTTAAATACAACTTTCTCAATGATCTTGGATATGAAAGAGAGATTAGATACAGGTCTATAGTTGTTCATAATGGAGGTGTCTATAGTTTTATTTTTTAGGACTGGCTTAATGGCAGCTGTCAATACCCGATGCCAGTGAGCTGTTGACAATCTGTAGAACCTCACTTTCTACTGAGGTAAAAACTGTTTTTAAAAAGTCAGATGGTATAATGTCCAGAGAGCAAGTTGTTGATTTCAGGTGACAAACTACTTCTTTTAAGATTTTTAAATCAACCAAATCAAATTGTGACATAACATCAAAGTTATTTCTAGTTTTTAGACACAGATTACTTATCCTTTTTGCCTGTGTGGCATTAATGTTTTGTCTAATTGTTTTGATTTTTTCAGTGAAAAATTTGGCAAATTGGTTGCATTTTTCAGTGGAGAGAAGCTCCGGGTTTATCTGCACGGGAGGATTTATACGTTTTACAACCGTAGCAAACAGAGTGCGAGAATTGTTGACATCCTTATTAATAATCTCAGATAAATGTTGCTGTCTGACATTTAATTGCGACACCATCATACTGATGTGTAGTACATCTGAATCAATTTTTTATTATTTTAATCATCTGAGCAGACCTCTCAAACTGTGTCAGTAAAATAGAGAAGATGAATTAAAGACATCATCTTTCATTTCTGATGGCGTCATCGTCTAATCTTGATGGGGACACTGTGTCGGTGTCATGGCTTTTATTTCACTGGGCGTCAAAACCGTCTGGTGTTTCCTAACCTGACCAGCAGGGGGCACAGTGGTGTTTGATTGATGTGCTTCAGGTTTTTCATCTGTTGTAGACACAGACTGTATAATTTACTGGATGACTTGACCCACGGGTTTCTATAGAGTGATTCTGAGGCCTCTTTCTCCTCGTACCGTGCAGACCACGCCCACCTCAGTGGAGTTGCAATTAACAGCTGTTTTAAATTGGCCGCCTCAATCCAGGATGGTAATTAATATTAATTCATTCATTTTGACCAAATCTTCATTTCAAGTGTTGCTACTGGAACGACATCCGAAGCGAGAGCTGCCAGAGCTGAAGTGAGGACTAGCATAGCTCTGCTGGGACCCGCTAGTTGCTGGCTACCGCCATCATGGTTCCAACATGCTTATGCATGAAAGGGTCCTTGAATGATCCTCCGTGGCTCCCGGCTCCTTCAGCCGAGCCACCCTGGAGAAGCTGCAGGTTGAACGTCTGCAGCAGGTTCTATTGATGAATGACCGCTGTGTTTAGCTGACGCTCGGTTAGCACGGCTTCATCCTTCAGACCAACCCACAACGTCATTTTATTGCATCTTTCTAGTCCAGGAACCACTCAAGGTGCTTTATTAAATTAATTTATTTATCAGATTGAGTTATCCCTATAATTACTTGTATAAATTAAATTAGGTTATAGCTAATGTACATGTAGCCTGGGTGGGATTTAGGACTGCAGATTAGCCTAAACAGCATGTTTCTGGACTGAGGAAAGAAACCCAGGATGAAGATGCAAACTGACCCAACAGAACTTATTCTCCTTAAATTGTGACTGTGCTGAGTCAGGTCAATTCACAGGTCAGAGGTCAATAAAATGCTAAGTGCTAAGTAGCTAAAGTGATGGCTCGCTGTCAATCAAACAACGTCCAGCGGTGTTGGATGGTTGGCTGACCACAGATTTTATTGTTTTATATCATATTACCTGATATGGAACAAAAACAAAGAAACCACCCTTCGTACAGTTGCAACAACTTTAGAGACCAAAAACAGCTCTTTGTACCAGGCTGTAAGATGTTTATTTCTGCTGCTACGTTTGTCATGGAGGGATGTTCTCAGGGATGTGCTGCAGTTTTTGCTTCTTCCTGGGTTGCTTTTGCTCTGTTTTGAGCCAGTGCAACAAAATCTGAAATCTGAATGACAACGTCTAGTACTCACCGATGTTGTCATACCTATATGAGTGTTATTAAAGGTCACTTTGTTCAGCTTTATAACAGCGTAGCAGCGAACAGAAGGACATTCCTGTTCAAGCTGTCCTTTTTATACACTTTAAAATAAAAATGCACATACAGTTAAAATGAAACCCATCCACACTGTCAGTTAAGCAGAATGATATTTTTTAGTCCTGTCAGAGGCTACTTATTCTGGCCTAATAAACTGCTCTCTGTGCTGACATTAATAGGCATTTTGCTGCAAATACAGCCTTTTTTAACTCAAAACTACTTTGATTCATGTCATTTTTGTGCCTCTCCTTGCCGTCTAATAATAGACCGAGGCTTGATTTGATTTCCTTTTAAATCTTCCTGGACCCTGGGACCGATCAATATTAAAATCAATGATCAGTATTAAAGATGAGAACCTGTATTGGCTCTGTTTTTGCGTTGTAACACGATTCACTTGAATATGTTCGGGGTGGACAAAAGAAAAGAGAACAGTAGCAGAAGCAGCCTTGTGAGTGTGACTGTGACTCATTTGTCTATGTTTATATTAAATGACTCCATTGACTGACAGTAACACAGCAGGACCACTGGTGTAGTACCGGCGAAGGCCTGTAAGGGGCGCTGGTGACCTAGGACCTTCTCCTCCCAGATTAAAGGACAGCATGTCTCTGAGTTTATGAGGTCCCAGTGCAGATATAGTGTACTGCAGCTGTTCCCTGTTGACACCTGAGCCGACCAGCTGGGACGGTTGCAAAACCCCCGAAATGCAGAGACAGAAATGGACCAGCAGAGTAAATCAGCCGGCACCAACTCCAGCACCAGCTCTGCTCACACTCAGCTTCATGCAGCCATGTTTTGGGCTGTATTTATTACGACAGGACTCACTGATTTACTTAAAAGATGACGTACCCCTTCAGTTTGGAGACTTCCTAGTCTAATTTCAGTGCTTTAAATATGAATACTTAATATCAGACAAGCACAAAAAGGCTAGAATTTAGAAAACCATTTCATGGAACATATCTAAGCAAATAATTTTAATTAAAATATGCTCAAACGCATGTTAGTGGTCATATGAAGAGGTGCTGTCAAAGGCTTCTGTCCTCTGCATTTTTATTTTAATTTAACGGTGCATTTATTTTGGGTCAGGTGCCGTCCATGTGTTTTGCAAACAAAGTTGTGGACCTTGGTGTGCTGACTCTCAGCTTCTGAAGCTGGCTCTTGGTTTATGGACCATCACCTGGCCGGTGAGGAAGGAGCCCGAGCTTGTGTGAGGAGTTGAGGTGTCTGGATACAGTGTGGGCTCCAGAACCAGTCTACCGGAGAGAAGCTGGGTCAGGTGTGAGATACTGCCTCAGCTGGAGGATTTGAAGTATCCTTGTTCACTAGAGAAGGAAGAATGGAGCGGGAAGTTTCCAGGCGGATTATTGTGGAGATGCCACACTGACCTGAAGAAAATTGGACCATGTCTGGTGGACACATTCCCTCTGAGTCAACACCATCAGTCAAAGCCAACTGTAGTCCAAAGAAAACTGCAGCTATGAACCAAGTTTGGGCCAAACTCTCTTTACTATTTGGGTATTTTTCTCTAATCTGTCACTTCATGCAGTTATTGTAACCAGTCTTTTCTTTAAGCCCAGATATATCCAGAGTGGATCCGACGTAAAGCTTATGTCAAACTAAACATGCTAATCACACAACCCCGCCACTTCATGCAAATAATCAACTGTCAAAATATCTTTATGTGCGACAGATAATAATCAGTTCAGACTAAGAGTAGAGTCGCTGCTCCTCTACATCAGGAGGAGCCAGTGGAGGTGGTTCGGGCATCTTGTTAGGATGCCTCAAAGACACCTCCTTGTGGAGGGGCTTTGGTCGTGTCCAGCCAGTGGAAGGTCTTGAGTCAGACCCAGGACATGCTGGAGAAAGCATATCGCTCAGCTGGCCCGGTAAAACCTTGGTGTTCATCTGGAAAAGCTGGAGGAGGTAACTCGGGAGAGGGAGGTCTGAAACTAAATTTGTGGTGGCCATGTGAATTAGGTATCTTAAAGGGATACACCAACATTTTGGTATATAGAACATTAGCTCTCAGCCCCAGAGTTTGATAAAAGGGTAAATAACAGAAATGTCAGACTGTATTTCATCAGTATTTTGGATAGTCTTAAAAGGCCTGATAGGGTTAGGGTTAGGGCTAGGGCTAGAGCTAGGGTTAGGGCTAACCTAACCCTAGCCCTAAGCTCTGCCCATTGACCCAGCCCGCATTGCTTCCATTTTTATATCTTTTTTTATGGTCTTAACAATACCAAGAAATTGGCATGGTCCCTGAGAGCCTGTGCTCTCGCAGTTCCCCTTCTTTTAACCTAACCCTAACCCTAACCCTGTACAGCAACTGCAAGAAACGGTTTCATTTGGAATACTGTCATCCAGTGGATGGATACCATCATGTTTCAAGTAATGAAATCACAATGTATTGTGGAACATGCTGTTATGTTTCCCATAATCCTGATAGCCTATCTCAGTTTAGCTGTGTGATTAACCAGTAGACAGTAGCTGTAAGTGATGGTACCATTCTTCTATGAGTCTAATTGTTACTCCTAACCAGTTTGTACTCAGAATGGAGTTACTGGGAACCCAGGGATTGCCGCAGTAGTCAAGTTGTAATGTGGGGGTCACTGATGGAACAGGTCATACCTTGGGTCATATTTTTGAAAACAATCATTCGGCGCAGACACGATGCCTCTTCTGTTACTTCGACTGGTGTCTTGACATCCATATCCACAGCAGTGAACCGTCAACCATCCTGATTTTTGCTTGGAACTCTGTGAAAGGTTATATTGGACCCCAGCCTTCCCTGTCGATTACCACAACAGAAAACATCGACCCCCGATTGCCAGTTTGTTTTCTTTGAAAGTCTACACCTGATCTGGTTGTAAACTATGTGCTGTCTAACTGATAGGCTTCAGATGACGAGGCAGCAGTGCTGCTGGAGAAAATCCTTGCTCCCCAACATACAGTTCCTGACTGCAGTACTTCCCAGGTTCCTGGTACCCTCAAGTTGAGCACGAGATGATTCGCAGTTACGATTAGAGTCATAGATCAATACCTTTATTGCCTACACAAACTCAGCCATAGTTAGCGATAATGTTAGCTGCTGGCCACACTGCTGATGGAAGCTACTAGATGGCTTCGGCTGCACTCAGTTGGTGGCACCTCACCAAAATGAAAAAATAGTTCCTTGTATCTATCTGCTTATAAGTCTGTTGAGTTTCATTTTGCGTAGTTATTTCTACATAAGGTAAATGTACCGGTCAGCATGTTAATAAGAACATTTTGGAGTTATTGCAAAGTTTATTTTGTCTCTCAGGCGAAGTGAAGCAATCTAAGCTAAGATAGACTAGCAGGGGTGCGTCAGAACAAAGAGCATACGCACTCTTATCAAACTCCGGGGTTGAGGGAAAATAAGCTAATTTTTCACAATGTTGGTGCTTCCCTTTAAATTGCTAAATCCAGGGGTGGCCAGTCCCAGTCCTGGAGGGCCGCTGTCCTGCAGGTCTTAGATGTTTTCCTGCCACAACACACCTGATTCAAATGAATGGATCCCCATCAGCTTGTCATCCAGGTCTGTACAAGACCATTAAGGTCCTGTTCATTTGAATCAGGTGTGCTGAAGCAGGGAAACACCTATGACATGCAGGACTCCGCCCCTCGAACACTGGAGTTGACCACCACCAATGGCAAAAAAGAAAATCACAGGTAATGCTAACATACCTTTTATTGTAGCTCATTTTTGTATTTGGCTAATCTTAGCAGCTAATAAAACAGACATTGCCCCTGTTTTGTTTTCTGTTTATTTATTTTTTATGGGGAATTTGGACCCGTAACTACAGGGGACAGTTTTGTGCAAGTCCTAAAACGTCCAGAAATATTACCACCCATGAGGTCAGTTAAAACAACAAAACAAACAAAAAAAACAAATGTAATTTAAATACTGTTTGTTTTAAATGTTATAGATTAGTGATCTTTGATCTTTTCCTTTAGTGTTCTTGACATAACATTGTAGCTGGACATAAATGCTAACTTTACAAACATTTTATGAATAAAATGTTAATACTGAGGGCCCTATCTTGCGCCAAACCTCCAAAACCTGCTATTAAGGGATATTAGGTATTGGGAGGGGCGTTCCCCCACAAAGAACGCAATCTTCCACCTCCCAAAACCCACGATCTTACCTGCACCAACCACTATATTATGCACACATTATGTATGGGAGTGGTTAGGGCGTTCCACCTGTTTAACCAATCAGTGCGTCAGTAGCCATTGCCTTTAAGAGCAGGTTGCGGTACCTGCAAACTGCTATGGAGCGTCTTTTCATCCAGATCGGAGCAGCTCTCATGGGCAGCTGGTCTGGGACTCTGTTGTAGAGCTTCCTCCTCTTTTTTCCTCCTCCTCCTCTGCACTGATATATACATAACTAGCTTTAACTAATGTGGAGCAAATGATTTAATCATTTCTTTTGTACTCCAAGAAGTTCCAACAAACTGCTCAGAAAAAAATAGATCCAGTGAACTTCCAGGAAAGCATTTCTTAACTAGAAAAGCACTCAGAGAGCGCAGACCTCTGCCAAGCACAACAGTTCTCCCATACAGCGATTTACAGATTGCGATAAAATCCGCCTTCTGGATCAGATCCGGATCAGCCTCTGAAATTTTATAGAGGTTTTCAGTGTCAATACCTGAGTGAAATTTAATGAGCTGTGGGCAATAATTAACGGAGATATTGAGAAACAAAATTTCCGACCCCATTGAGCGCATGTTACGGTCTCAAACCGGGTTGTGAACCGCAACCTTCCACCTCTGGGGCTCCTGCGCACAACCCACTGCGCCACCTTCAATCCTCTACATAGACACTCAGATCCACCTATGTTTCACCTTCCCATCCGACGAGCAGCCCAGGTGTGGCAGCGCACACCTGTACCTATTCAGTCATCATTCAACCAGACTCGTCTCCAGATCTTCCCATAGAAACGCCTGATCCAGCCATTCGCAGTGCCACCTCCTTGCCTTCGTCGTCCCCTGGATTGTTGGTTTGGCTGCCAACCCTCGAATCCTCCTTTTTTTACATCTGAGAGAATTAAACTCTTAAAATTCCAGAACTCCCTTCCTGTCTCCATTGTGGTTGCTTTAGGGTTCAAGAAACAACTAAACAGCGCAATGTTAGCGAAAATTTGAAAGTGATCCAGAATCCAGGATTTCTTCCGGATCACACCCAAAATAAAATCAGTTCTTCCTTTTCACATTTCTGACAACTCCTGAAAATGTCATCAAAAACTATCCATAACTTTTTGAGTTATCTTGAACATATCCTCTGCGCAAAGACGCACAGCTGCGCCAAGACGCATAGCCGCTGGAAGTGGTGCTTTTTAAAATACTGCAGAACGGATCATTGGATGAGCATTGAGCCAGGGGAACACGTATGATGACATCTACCTTCTACCAGTGACCGCCTCTCGGGTGCTCCAGTGCGCAAGGAGGGGATCAGAGGGATACGAGCACAGAACAAGAAACTCCACAACAGAGTTCTGTGATCTCCTCGTTCCTCCACAGCAAACATCTGAATGAGATCATGTCACAGCTGTACAGAAATCACCTGCCCTTAAGAGAATAATGTATGAAAGTAATACAGTGATGCATAATCGAGAGGTAAAGCCGGTTGTGCAGTCCACATGTGACTGGGTGGACGCGCAATGACAGGATTTGGACGCGCTCTTTTACGCGCCGACATGCCAGTTGCGCTTTCCACAAACTCGGTATCTTGCGGTACTGGTGTCTCGCAGATTTTGGGTATTGGGTAATGGGTGGTCAGACCACCCATTATCCAATACCCAAAATCTGCGAGACACCAGTACCGCAAGATACCGAATTCGTGGAAAGCGCAGGAGACACGCCCATTGCCGCGCCCACAATGTGCTTAAGGGAGACGGCAAAATGGGTAACAGGTTTTGGGAGGTGGAAGATTGCATTTCGGTTGGCAGAGGCTCCTAAATCTGAGATTTGCAGGTAATGGGTATTGGGTATTGGGTATTGGGAGGTGCAAGATAGGGCCCTAAGAGTCCAGCATCCACAACTTTTGACTAAATAAATAAATAAATGGATGGATGGATGATTGGCTTTACCTGCTGGTAAACTCATCCAGCCTGTGGTTCTTTGTCTGCTTTAACTGTGGGAATATGGCCATATGAGAAAACAAAAAAAAACATACTGCCCACTACTGGCCTAAAGGCTTGAACGTGCTCCAAAGTAAATTACAAGTACAGTGTAAATGACCATGGTGGTCTGGACAGATCAGAAGAGAGCCACCTTCATGAGTCACAGCCATGTGAAACTTGACATCACTGGCATTTGAAGTAGGCAAATAACTCAACGGACTTGCGTTTGTACTTGTCCTCTCAGATTTATTTGCTGCTTTTGATCAACAACAAAATCATCCAAACAGACCTGAGCATGTCTTTGGGATGAAAGGAACAGCATTGGCCTGGTTTATGCCATTTATCTCATATTTTCCAGTTTTTCATGGGAATGGTGTTCCACAGGGTTCAGTCCTTGGATCCCTACTTTTCTTTTTTTTTTTTTTTTTTACTGACTAGTAGTCTTTCAGTCCTAACTTCAGGTTAGACTGAGGTTGTTGTTTTTGGACCAGAGTGACTCAAGACTAGACTTTTTAGCCACTGAATTACTCTTGATGTGATCACGTTGTTTTCTAGTGGTACTTTGATTAACCTTGGAGTTATTTTTAGGATTTGTCCTTTAATTCACATACAAAACACTTTGCTATGACCAAACTAAGCAGTACTAAGTACTCCCATACCGCTTCCAAAGGATGTAAGAGGGTAAGTTGCTGCTAATCATCAGCCCTTAATGAACTGATCGTCAGCAGAAAGGCCTCTATAAAAGCAGCTATTTTGGAAGTTTGCTGATCTGCAGCCTTCCAGTGTGTGTCAACAAGGCCAAAAAGGGAAAGACGTATGCAGAAGTAATTGTTTCTACACTGCAGATAGGATTAGGATGGTTTGGTGGTTTAAGCAGGCGGCCCATGAACAGAGGCTACATGACTGGTATCCTCTAGGTCAGTGGTCCCCAACCTTTTTCGCGCCACGGACCGGTTTAATGCCAGGCAATATTTTCACGGACCAGTCTGTAAAACGTGCCACAGATACATACAACAAAAAAAAAAAAATGATACAACTGGCATAACTAGTATTTTCTATATATTATAATAAACCTAAATCCGCTGGGTATTTACGTGCAACTTCATTAGTAGCGTCCTCATAACATCACACCAACAACAGAACATCGGTAACATTCGTCGGAAAGACACTTTCTGACTACGTTTGTTTTTTACTCATTTTGCCTCGTGACCGAGACACGAGTCTTGAAGTCTTCTCATGTGTCAAGAGTCATAGATGGATGTAATGGAGAGAATCTGGTCATTGTTCAAAATAAAACATAATTTAGACTAGACATAATTTAGGTAATAAATCAAACAGTAATAATGGAAGTGATTTATTTATTTCTCTGCGGCCCGGTATCAAATGACCCCTGGACCAGTACCAGGCTGGGGACCGGAGGTTGGGGACCCCTGATCTAGGTGGCAGCATCAGTCGAATTGGGTCGCTATCTGCATTTGGGGCTTTTGAAAGATACAAAAACCTTCGGTTCTGAAAAAAAAAAAAACAGTCCAGAACTCCCACTGGTTCTGAAGGCACTGACTAAGTGCGAGGGTAAAATCGAAACGAGGAAGAAGGTCCATGAGCTGAACCTCTCAGGCTATGATCCCGTCAGTTTGGCGACGAGCAGATCAGCTCTGATGGCGACAGATGTGGCGATCCCGTCTACTTTGACTGGAATAACTGGACCCAGACGAGCAGAGCCCCAGAGCGGTCTGGGTCCTGCCCCCTTACACGACATATCCCGCAGTTGTTGGGCCGCCCCTCTACAACACTGATTTCTAGTCCAAATACATCCCAGACGGCAACAACCTCAGCAACATGCTGTGCTTTTTCTTGCACTGCTTCTTCTACAGTGATCCCTTATTTTTCACGATTAATGGGGACCGGCGCTCCCCGCGAAAATCAAAATCCGCGAACCGGAGCCCCCCGAGCCTCAATAATGTGTTTAAAATATGTTTAAAAACCGTAAAAAAGTAGCGAGGTACTGCAGCGAAACAAGACAAAGGCTCAACTCTGGTCTTTCTGTTACCTTCACAGCCTCTGATTTCTGAACCCTAGTAAAGAAACCGCTGCTATTGTGCTAGTTTTGGCTCGTAATTAGCGGCTAACACGCTAACAACAACAAAAGAAAAAATCAGATTTTCTCTGCATGGAACAGGCACTTTATTCTGGCACTGCAGGAACTTGTAACATCACACAGGTTGTTTTCGTTCTGCCGTCCTATGACACACACTACATTACCCATAAGGCCACACCATTACCCATAAGGCCACCATCTTAAAGGGGCCAGGCTGGCTCACAACATTTCTTCGCTTTGAGAGAACGTGCACAACATCCTGTGATGTTTCCACGATTTTTATTATATTATATATTTCTGAAAAATCCACGAATAACTAAAACCGTGGAACTTAAAAGCGTGAATTGGTGAGGGATCACTGTACACCTGCATGCAGTTACAATCCTCACAAAACCCCATAATACGAACGGATCCTAAAGTGGACTGGATCTGGATCCTACCAGATTCACTACCTTTCTTTTTTTTTTTTTTTCAAAAGTGCGACGTCGGGTCATGAGGAGCGTTTCAGAAACGCTTCTCCTGCAGTCACGTAAGATTCTGCTTCTTCAAAGACATGTTTCTCACCATGTCTCGTCGTTTCTGCTGTAATACACATCAAAAAGATTGGTGGTGTCAAACCTAGGGTTGGGAATCGAGAACCGGTTCCTGTAGAGAACCAGTTCCGTGTGTTAACTCCATGGAATCGTTTGGCAGTTTATCCAGCGATTCTCTTATTGATTCCAACCAGCACGAAACTCACGTAATTTACGCAAGTTACGCACAGTCAATTCCAGAAAGCACTTACGTGATTAAGTTACGTCGGTTTAGCACACACATTGCAGTTGTAAACAACAATGGCGCCCACCAGGTTCAAATGCTCCAAAGTTTGGCTTCACTTCACCAAAGAAAGATGGCAACAAGGCAACTAGCAGTCATTGTAAAGTGGAGATAACAGCATCGGGAGGGAACACGACTAACTTGCAGAAACATTTGAACACACAACATGCTAACGAGTGTCGTGTTTTTGACGCTTCGGACTGATGGATCTCAACCCAGCGGCAGTAGCCAAGCTAAGATCACCTCTGGTAACTCTGGTAAGTAGCTATCCCGCTGCCTATGTGCTTCTTTGTAAAACACGCTATAACATTAGCGCTATGCTATTAAACGAATGCCTTCTGCATTACATTTAGAAGATGACCGTGACGAGAGAGAGAGTCTGGCTGGTTCAGAGGCTGGAAGACAATGATTATTTTTACTGCTAAAGAATTGTTAATTCTTCATAGTATTTGCAGATTTGCACTATGCACTGTTCCGTTGTATTTGATAGTATTTATCTTTCTTTATTATTATTTTTGAGTGATTAGTGAGCTCATATATCCTTTTAAAAGGGAGATTTTTTTCATTTCTATTAGGAAGAATCTGTTAGTAAAATGTTCCACATTCTTGTGTATTTGTACGGTGACGTATTACAACAGTTAACACGTTATCCAGGCTTTGGGCCTCTTTTGACCTCACTGTTGAGTTTGTAAGCTCGTGACTTCTAAGTAAAAAAAATTGATGCTAATAAAACTGTTAGTTCTCCTTTTTCCCCAAATTAGAATCAATAAGAGAATCGAATCGTTAAACAGTATCGATAATGGAATCAGAATCGTAAAAATCTTATCAATTCCCATCCCTAGTCAAATATCTATTCTCTGAATTGACGGCAAAGAAATGCTGAGATGTCAGAGAGTTTCATGTTGAGGCTGTTACTGCAGAAACAGATCCTGGTGCAGTGATGGAAGATGGCTGACTAACAGCTGAGTTACCAAACAGTGTTATCAAACCATGACGGTGCCGGCGGCTGTTTCTGAGCTGCAGGAGCGACCGACGCGTGAACGAACAGTCCGAAAGCCTCCGATAGAGCTCCATCAATCACAGCGGGGCACTTCAACAAATGAGACAGAACATAAACAGAGTTTGTGGGTTTGTTGTAACAACCGGTCAGCCGGCGGTGGTGCTGCTGGTGGACAGGTGGGGGTGGGGGGGTGACTGACAGGGACAGGCTCTGCCTCCTTTTTTGTCAGCAGTTATTTAATGACTCAGGGGCTGCAGCAGCTTTGACAAAGATAAGCTTTTCCTCTTATTTTCCTTCTTCTTCTCTGATTTAGCAAACAGACGCAGACACGTGAGGCTCCGGCTGCTGTCAGTCACACATCCTCACATGGATCAAATCAAAGCTCGATCAACTCACTGGCAGTTGCATAAATGGCTGCCGTGTCCCATCATGCGCCCCTGGGCGTCCCAGCAGCCAATGGGGAGCCTCGGTGCGGTGGTGATGCAGGTCGACCCCTCAGTATAAAACCCTAAACCACCATCTGGGGCCTCCTGAGCAGTTGGAGCATTCCCAGCCTCGCCTCGGGTGGAGGGATTGCGAGGAGGGAAAGCAAAACTACACGGCCTCTATCTGTGTAGTTTTGTTTTTTTTTTTTTGCGGGGGATATTTGGAGGCTCGACCGTTCTCACCTTGGATCTTTCAGCACAAAACTCTCTGGATACGGGGACTGTTGCTCATTAGTCAGCCGGGCTCCGCCCCATCAATCCCAGGCACTCTTGTGGATACAAGTGAGTAGTTCCAGCCTGGTGTCCCCATCTGCCCCGGGGGGGCCGTCCGAGCCAGCTGACTCATGTGGTCCGTTGTGGGGGACCAGGGTCGGGCCCGGGGCTCGGGATTCTGGGTGTTTTTGGGGCAAAGCCCGTTCAGGTGTTTTTGTGTTAGTTTGATGATTTTTTTATTTTTTTTTTTGGAGGTGTGGGGGGGGGGCAGAGGGAGGCCGCGTGCTGCGAACTGTGCAGTGATCTGCAGAAAGCCAAGAATAGCCGCTGAGAGCATCAGAGTGGCCCGTCAGCCGGGCGGCTGATGGCTTTTTAAGGGAATCGGCAGCAGGGCTATCAGTTCACCTCCAGCTATGTGGCACATGGTGGCTGTCAATCAAACGGCATGGGGTCAGGGAGGGGGAGGGGGAGGGGGGGGTGTTGTATTTTTGGTCACTGCCATATCTGTCGTTCAGATGCCGATCTGAAAATATCAGCTGGGTCGATCTGGTTGGATCCTCCGGGACGATGGTTTCTGAGCTGAAGCTGCTCTGTGTGGGTCGCCCGGGTCGACCGGGTCGCCCCCAGGTGCGGCATCGAACCCCCATCGGCTGCAGAAGTAGAACAGAAAAGGCTCACCTGAAATCAGCTGACAGCTGTGAAGCCCGGCAGCAGGTGTCCTGACGAGGCGTTCACTGTCACTTTCAGAGCGTTGGAACAAATACTGACTGTAAATGATTCAGATTTTTTTATTTCCTGGTAGACTTTTGGTCGTTCTGTGAATAGAAACCCAGAGGTGTTGAACCAACTTGACGTTTCTGAACATTTCTTGTGTTTAAAGGTCGAATCGCTTCCTTCTTCTCTGCCTGTCATGGTTCATGTTACACATTTATTTGTTGTGAACATGTCAGTGTCGGTCTCAGCTCATTTATGCGAAGTTATTTTAGGAAAACAGGAGCTTTGGCACATGCTCCTGCTCTCTGCAGTGACAGCTCTGGCCATGCTACGTGTTACATGATACATCTGACAGCAGACCACTTCAGCTCTCTGGGCTCTCTTCAGCACTTTCAGGTCTTTTGTAGAGACGTTTGTCTTGTTCTGCGTTGTTAGAGTGAAGCGGAGGATCTGTATCTCAGCTCACTGAGCTCACATGGCACCAGTTCAAAACTAAAAAACATCTCAGAAACCCAAGAATTTGCTCAGAGCAGTCCTTGGTGACAGTCTCAGCTGCTTTTTCAAACTAATAATAACAATGGCAGTGAATCGTCGGCGTTATCGTGGATGAAGCCAGTACCCCTCCCACTGGAAGGTCGCTGGATCGATCCCCAGTCCTGTCAGGTCGGGCTCAGGGTGTCAGGGAGGACGTCCAAGTCAAGAGCAGCCAAATCAACACGACGCTCTGCTGTGGCGACCCCTACGGCCGGGGGCAAACCAAAAGAAGTTGCTTTCAGTGAAGGAATTATTAAAATTAAAGGAAAGGGTTCTAAATCCTTAAACTCTGAAAAGTAAAAGTGACAGTTTTGCTTCTGGAGGCCGGGTTTGTGCTGTGGCGTTGAGAGTCGAGGCGCTGCAGCCGCTGGTGCAGATCCTCTTGTTCGTGTTTAACGGGCCGGCGTCTGGTTCTGAAGAACCAGTTTCTGGACTGGACTGTGGTTTGTGTTAGAAAACTGAGTCATCAAATCATTTCAGACGTCCGTGTGAATCCTGCAGCTTCAACAAGCTTCAGTTGGATTTAGACAACATGAGGAAATACATTCTAATGGAAGTGCATTACTGATTATCAAATATGATGTAAAAATGATGATTTTACAGTCGTTCATTGATTTTAAAAAACATCTTATCCAAGTGAGTTAACCAGCATGTTGTTTATCTCTGAGACAATCCTGCAGCTTCTAAATGCTCAATGAGGCCTTTTAGGTCAGTCAAATAAAGAAAATAATGATATACTTAAAGGTCAGACACAGCAACAGACAGGCAGGAAGTAAAATGTGGTGTTTGAGAGTAAAAATCACCAGAATCAAAAATGTCAAAAGATAACAAGTTGACCTGTGACACACACACAAATATAGATCAAAAATAAAATAAATAAATCAGAAATGCCACGTGAGGCTTCGTCATCTTCATGAGAAACTCACGTTTTCACTGAGCTCCTCTAAACTGAGGTAAATAAGGAGGAAGAGCTCCTCCTGCTGGTGGATCAGTTGAAGCTCACAGGGTTAAAGGCTCTGCTGCAGGTCACATGACCTCTCACGACTCCCTCTGTGATTCAGGGTTGTTTTTTTTTTTAAATTATTATTATTATTGAACACGAACAATTTTAGTACAAAAACACACATAGAGGAGATACAGTATAAGGCATTATAGCGATCAGAAACAACAAATATTTAGGGGGTAGTGATGAAAGAGACTAACAAACAAAAAATAAAAGAAAAACAAATATACATAAAATTTAAATAAAAGTAAGGCAGTAGAAGGCAAAAAGCATCGACATTTCAAAATAAAACGGGATTAAAATAAAAGATATATTGATATATCCGCTGATAATTTTTTAGCAGAATTACTTGACTTTGTTTTCTTCAGAGAGACCAAAAACGTTTGAAATCATATAAAAAAACATTGAAAAGAGGGTTTCATTTGCAACAGCGGATGTGATATTTAGCAAGTAACAGAATAACGTTCACCAAAAAAAGACACTAATTTGTCCATTGTATCCATATAAAAAATAATATTGGAGATTTCTATAGTTGGGATGTCATTAATTTTTAGAGATAATCAATTTCTAATTTCCCGCCAAAAGATTTGAGTGACAGGACACGATAAAAACACGTGATCAAGCGATTCCTCAGATTCATTGTAAAAAGTACAGGGGTCAACTTCAAATTTTAATCTTTTTCTCAAAAATTCAGCAGTTGGATAAATTGTATTGATCAATTTAAAATGAGTTTCTTTGACTCTGGGGGCAACTGGCCATTTGATATAATCTGAGTGGGCTTTTTCTACTCTGTGTTGCAGGGTGCCGATCGTCATGTCAACACAAGCACCAACGTTCACGCAGCCGCTGCAGAGCGTCGTGGCACTAGAGGGTAGTGCCGCCACGTTCGAGGCTCAAGTTAGTGGTAAGGAGAATCACTGACTTCTGCAGCAGCTGCAGAGAAACCAAACAGTTGATCTGTCTTTATCCCAGTTCACAAGCACATGCACCCACACTCACACAGAAACAATAATTAAAATAAAATCAAGAATCTGATATGAAACATGGAAGTTAAGAGTAGCATTCATGTTTCACTTTGTCATCAAAGTCATTTGATTTTTATTTGTTCATCTCATGTTAAAGCTCAGTTTCAGGATAGAAAGTAAAATAAAATAAATAAATGACAATTCAGCTTCTTGACACACATTTCAGGAGTGAAAATGAGCAGGAATAAAAATATGTCAACTATGGAGCCCCGTTTGGGTCATAGTTCAGTGAATAAATGAGTCTATTATTATGAAATACAGGCGTTTATTATTATGAAATACGTATCCATTATTATGAAATATGTCCCATTATTATGAAATACATGTTTATTATCATGAAATGTTTCCCATTATTATGAAAAAAATTATTATTATGAAATATATTTTTATTATTATTTAATCTTAGTTTAATGCATAAAAGTTTATTTCAGAATGGCTTTTTTTTTTAATCTAAGAATGAGCTTTTACATAATAATGACATTTTGTCAGTGGGCGGGACCAATGGTTGACCTGCACGCTCATTGGCTGATCCTTCTCCATCCAGTTGGTGGGGGACTCGCATCGAGCCTGTTGGCTACCTCTCGGAAGTGAGTCAGAAAAGGATCTTTCTCCTGTCGCCATGACGTCAAAATCAAGTTTTCCCTACATTTCGCGCTACGTTTCTTAGTCGATGTCAACTTTTAACCGTAAACTGAGGTGCATTCTGCCACCTACTGGCCTGGAGTATATACATTGCACCTCTCGCCCACTATAGATATTCACTGTTCTGTTGCTTATGCCTGAATGAAAGAGCAGCCAATCACATAAATGGCTCCGCCCTCTCTGCTGTGATTGACACACAAATCATTCTTCTGAAAAACAAAGCCATTATTATGTAAAAGCTCTTTCTTATGAAAAATGAAACCATTATCATAATAATGGGAAATATTTCATAATAATAAACATGCATTTCATAATAATGGGAAATAATTGATAATAATAAACGCCTGTATTTCATAATAAGACTCATTTATTCATTGAATTATGACCCAAACGGGGCTCCATAGTTATCAGCCTGCCCCATTACTGATGACATTAATTAATCAAAATCAGAGGATCTGTCCGTCCTTTTACAATATCATCCGCAGAAGTCATCATCTTGGAATAATGTAAATGTGACATCTTTAAATTTAAGATTTTGATCTAATATATCACCTCCTGACTTAAAGCAGACACAGATGATTTTCACTTCTGCTGAGTTTTTTTTTTTTTTTTACCTTTTTTACTTTTAAAAACATGGTCCCAAAATGAAGTTTGAACTCATTTAAAGCCAGACTATGTACCAATATCAGTCCTGACCACATGGGGGCAGCATATTGCAATAAAGTTTATGTATCGTAACACAAAGTGCTCCTCCAGTGGCATCAAGTGGTATTACAACCGTGCACTAATTAGTACAGCAGTTTGAATGCCCGTGTGGTCATAAATGGTATTACAACATGGACTGGCTTTAAATCTGGATGTTTGAATATTAAAGTAAAATTGTGCTGTAATATTGAAAAACCTTTTTATGCACTGAAGCAGTTTATGATAGTTTTGTTCCTGGCTCGTTTGTCTTCTGTCCAGGTTCTCCAGTTCCTGAGGTGAGCTGGTTTCGTGATGGCCAGGTTCTTTCCGCCGCCTCTCTGCCAGGCGTTCAGATCTCGTTCAGCGATGGCCGCGCTGTTCTGAAGATCCCCGCTGTGACCGCCGCACACAGCGGGCGCTTTTCTGTCAGAGCCACCAATGGCGCTGGACAAGCCACGAGCACCGCTGAGCTCCTCGTTACAGGTGAGACTGAGGCACAGGTGATGCTGACCACGCACTGGACAACTCTGCGAAACTGTGAGACCCTCTCACATCATCAGCAGATGATCCAAATACATCCCCATACAAGACTCTGTTTGGGGATGTGCGTAAACTCACAAATATTTTTTTTTTAAACTGGAAAATTTAATATCTGAGTCATAATTCAAATTGAATTTGAATCCCAGGAGGCGGTCCCAAGGGACGCAGCTCAAACTGTCCCTGGACGCCACCGGGTAGATGTAGCATGAGGCGTAGGCAGATCAACGACCAGACTAGTATCAACAGGAGACATCCAAAACGCTGGCGAATGACTGTTGTCGCTCCAGTATGAGTCATTGGCCACGGTTACGTGATGTTTTTAATTCAGAATTAATTATTCCGAATTAAATCATTCAGAATTAAATACTTTCCTTTCTGACTGGGTTACTGGCCCCATATTTAGTCTGCCACTGAAAACTCTGGCATATGCCGTATTTTTCTAGACTGTAAGTCGCACTTTTTTTAGTCGTTTGACTGGTCCTGCGACTTATATATCAAAAATATCCTCCATGTCTCCATGACAACAACAAGACATCGTCTACACTCACGACGACTGAACACTGATACTGAAAAAATGACAAGAGTGAATCATAAAGACTGAGAGAACACAAATATTCAACCAAAAAGAAAAAACGCTACTGCAGAATTTAAAGTAAAGATGATAACATCTGCAGCTGAAAACAGTAATGAAGCAGCAGAGAGTTTGGAGTGAAACTAGTCAGAGACTGAAGAAAAGCAGAGGAACCTCTGACAGCTATGAACCAATCAGAGGACCAATCTGTGGACTCGATAGAGCAACGAGTCCACAGATGAAGGAACGAGTCCACAGATGGAGGTACGAGTCCACAGCTGGAGGAACGAGTCCAAAGATGGAGGAAGGAGTCCACAGATGGAGGAACGAGTCCACAGATGAAGGAACAAGTCCAAAGATGGAGGAACAAGTCCACAGATGAAAGAACGAGTCCACAGATGGAGGAACGAGTCCACAGATGGAGGTACGAGTCCACAGATGGAGGAATGAGTCCACAGATGGAGGAACGAGTCCACAGATGGAGGAACGAGTCCACAGATGGAGGAACGAGTCCACAGATGGAAGAACGAGTCCACAGATGGAGGAACGAGTCCAAAGATGGAGGAACGAGTCCACAGATGGAGGAACGAGTCCAAAGATGGAGGAATGAGTCCACAGATGGAGGAACGAGTCCACAGATGAAGGAACGAGTCCACAGATGAAAGAACGAGTCCACAGATGGAGGAACGATTCCACAGATGGAGGTACGAGTCCACAGATGGAGGAACGAGTCCACAGATGGAGGAACGAGTCCACAGATGGAGGAAGGAGTCCACAGATGGAGGAACGAGTCCACAGATGGAGGAACGAGTCCACAGATGGAGGAACGAGTCCACAGATGGAGGAACGAGTCCACAGATGGAGGAACGAGTCCACAGAGGAGGAACGAGTCCACAGATGGAGGAACGAGTCCACAGATGGAGGAAGGAGTCCACAGCTGGAGGAACGAGTCCACAGCTGGAGGAACGAGTCCATAGATGGAGGAACGAGTCCACAGATGGAGGAACGAGTCCACAGATGGAGGAACGAGTCCACAGATGGAGGAACGAGTCCATAGCTGGAGGAACGAGTCCACAGATGGAGGAACGAGTCCACAGATGGAGGAACGAGTCCACAGATGGAGGAACGAGTCCACAGCAGATGGAGGAACGAGTCCACAGATGGAGGAACGAGTCCACAGATGGAGGAACGAGTCCACAGATGGAGGAACGAGTCCACAGATGGAGGAAGGAGTCCACAGATGGAGGAACGAGTCCATAGCTGGAGGAACGAGTCCACAGATGGAGGAACGAGTCCACAGCTGGAGGAACGAGTCCACAGATGAAGGAACGAGTCCACAGATGAAGGAACGAGTCCACAGATGGAGGAACGAGTCCACAGATGGAGGTACCAGTCCACAGATGGAGGAACGAGTCCACAGATGGAGGACGAGTCCACAGATGGAGGAACGAGTCCACAGATGGAGGAACGAGTCCACAGATGGAGGAACGAGTCCACAGATGGAGGAACGAGTCCACAGACGGAGGGAGGATGGAGACGAGTCCACAGATGGAGGATGGAGGAGTCCACAGATGGAGGATGGAGGGAGTCCACAGATGGAGGAGGAGTCCACAGATGGAGAAGGGAGTCCACAGATGGAGGAACGAGTCCACAGATGGAGGAACGAGTCCACAGATGGAGGAAACGAGTCCACAGATGGAGAACGAGTCCACAGATGGAGGAACGAGTCCACAGATGGAGGAACGAGTCCACAGCTGGATGGAGGAGTCCACAGCTGGAGGAACGAGTCCACAGATGGAGGAACGAGTCCACAGATGGAGGAACGAGTCCACAGCTGGAGGAACTAGTCCACAGTCGGAGGAACGAGGGTTCTGTGACATCACAAGTGAAAATTATCCAACCTTCACATCCCCACCAATTAGAAGTTGGTTGTGTGGTGCCGTAGCACTCATTTTAAAAGATGCACACCTGTAGATGAAATGGGCGGGGCTTGGGGTCTCTGACTCCGCCCCTAACCCTAAAAAAAGGCTGTTCTGAACAGAGCTGCTCAAAAAGCAGCTTTTTCTTGATATTTCTGCGGTATTTTCAGCAAAATGTGTCGCAGACATTTAATTAAGACTTCAGAAAACTCCAGCAACTTTAGAAAAACAGAAAGGTTATAATATATACGTCTAAACATAAGCGGTAGAAACAGTTACCATATATGTTTTTATGTAGACGTTGCACCTATTTGCTTATTCATGCCATCCTTCTCCTCCTGCAGCGGAAACAGCACCTCCCAGCTTCCTTCAGAGACTGCAGAGCTCCTCTGTGACGCAGGGCAGCCAGGTGAGGCTGGACGTCAGAGTGACAGGTATCCCCACACCTGTGGTGAAGTTCTACAGAGAGGGAGCCGAGATCCAGAGCTCCACCGACTTCAGGATCCTGCAGGACGGAGACCTGTACAGTCTGCTGATTGCCGAGGCCTTCCCAGAGGACTCTGGGACGTATTCTGTGACGGCCAGCAACAGCAGCGGACGGGCCACGTCCACCGCCGAGCTGCTGGTTCAAGGTGAGGACCGGCAGTTCTCTATGTTTAGCTTTTTAACTGGCGGTTGGATCTGATCTCCCACTGATCTAAACATGTGTTCAGGCGAAGAAGCCGTTCCAGCGAAGAAAACCAAGACCGTGATTTCAACCTCCCAGATTTCACAGACCAGACAGACCAGAGTGGAAAAGGTAAACCCAGTTTCATGTCTCATGTTTTCTTATTTTAAAAATACGACTTTGTTGAATTCCACTTAATTTTGTCTTAAATCTCCTCTCAGTGACTTTTACTGTAGAAATACATTTTATTTTATTGTTTTGTTTTGGAATATAACTAAGTTTTGCCCTTTTTTCTGCTTATCTAACTGTATGCCACCTCTGTGTCCAGCTCATTTATTTTTGCTCTCATCTCATACCAGATGCTTCATTTATTGATTTATATAATAATATAAATACATAATATACATAATATATTAAACTAATAATTGTTATATTATCGAATCTATTATCTTATAATTTATTTTTACAATTTTGTGTCATTATAACACAATTTTATTATATTTCTAATTTTGAATTCTAATTTATCAACTAATTTAAATTACAGTAATCTTCTTTGACTGATTAAAAATTCTTAAATTAATTCCTTCCCTCATCATTTCATTAAATTCAATCAGTTTTATTATCTTTATTATTATTTATTATTTATTTATTTATTTATTTTATCTCTAATCCAGTGTGGTCTTGTCCCATCTATATGGAAGACAATGAAAATAAAATAAATAAAAAAATAAAATAAATCAGTAAATAAAAATAAAATAAAATAAAATAAATAAAATATTTGACTCAGAGAAAAAAGTCAGATATATGAGACATTTTTTACTTCTTTGTTTCTCTGTATTCTTAAAATCTGACCATCACTGTATAGAAATGTCTAACAGCAATAAAGAAACATCTTATCTTGTCTTAAAAGTCAAAATTCTAACTTTAAACTTGGAATTTAGACTTTGTTTTCAGAATAGAGAAGGGAAAATATTAAGGAGAAAAAAGATGATTATTTCAACCATAATGAGAATTTTTGACAAGAATCACAGAATTTATTTAGTTTTCAAAACAATAACATTTTTTCCTCTGAATTCTTAGATTTAAAAAAAAAAAATTTAAAAATAAAATACAATTCCCACCTCAAGCTCATCGGTCCCAAAAAAGAATGATTTATATAATGTATCATGACATTTTTTTGTTAGTTTTGTGATCAAAGTCTAGATTTTTACTTTGGAAATAAAGGGTTTTTTTATCCCCTAAAAATTCAGACTTTTCTAAATGCCCAAATTCTGACTCTTCGTCAGACTTTATACTTCTCTTTTCCCCGAAATCTGAGATATTTTCCAACTTTAATCTCAGACTTCTAAGAAAAATGCCAAACAGTCAACCCTCCCTCCATGTTTTTTTCCCTCTTCCTGCGTCCCCCACCCTCACCTGTACCTGTGCAAATATCTTTTATTCTGACGTCGTCTGACGTCACCACCTCCGGTGTCTTTCCTCAGAGAATGGAGGCCAGTTTCCAGGCCACCGCCATGATGGAGATGCAGGTGGAGGGCGCCGAGATGACTCAGGTCCTGGGTCACGAGATGACTCAGGTCCTGGGTCACAAGACTCCGCCCAGAGTTCCACCCAAACCCTCGTCCAAGTCACCAACCCAGGCTTCGCTGGTCGCCAAGGTGGCCGGAGCTCGGCAGCAGTCACCGTCACCTGTCAGACACGTGAAGGCGCCCACGCCTACCCAAATCAGGTGGGCGGACCCTCCAGCTGTTCAAGTTGGCTAAAATCATTTTCAACAATCATTGGAGGTCTGTTTGCGAGACTCTTCAACTCTCTGTCACCCCCAACAGACCAGTCAAGTCCCCCGTTACGACACGCAGGCAGGTCGTCGTCGTTGGCGCCGACGTCCTCCCGCCATGGAAGCAGGCAGGTGAAACGGTTACACAAGTGGTCCACGAACAGCGGGTCACTGAGATCAAACAGGTGAGACTTGGGGGGGTACAGGGCAGACACAAAACATATTATTTTCACTCAGGAAGTTATTTGGTTGTTACAATTTGCTTCCAGCATTACTCAAAAACTCGTGGAGAGTTTACTTGAATCTTTCACTAGAGGTGCTAGATCTAAAGCTGCTTTAAACCCAATCAGAGAGCAGCATCTGCCTCTCTTTGAGTGTCAGTCAGTTTGACTGTTTTATTAGTGTCAGTCTTTCTTTCATCTGGACTGGTACTTCACTGAAGTATGAAGACAGGCTCATCCATCCATACATCCATTCTCGATACCTTCTTCTTCCTATTCAGCATCACAGGGATCTGCAATCCCAGCTGTTCTGGGGTTGAAAAGCAGGGGAACACCCTGGAGGGGTCACCATTCAGTCAGAGAGTTTCATATAGACAAGACAAGTGTTCATCATCTTAACTTTGGTCTTCGAATCAAACTTTGGAGTCTGAATGAAGACTCTCTGAGTGTTGAGGGATGGGACGACATTCTGAGTTGTGAGAGTCATAGAAGTATCTTGAAGAAATGTCGAAAGGAAGGATGGGACGTCTTTACTCAAAGGACCTAATGGTTATGGGTCAGGAGAGCAGGGGAAAGGGGCTTTAGTCCATCTCACATGCATGGAGATGTGTCCTCTGTCTTAACCCACGAAGACTCATCATCTCATCATGTTTCAAGTGAAAAACAAGCCAGCCTTAATTTCAACCTAGCTTCTCTAAGAAGAAAAGATGTCTTGGAAAAGAAGTTCAGCTGTTAGATCTGAAGAGTGGTGTTTCTCAGCTGGTACCTCGCTACCTTTACTACTCCATCATTTGGGGGGGGGGGGGGGGGGGGGGGGTTCAAGCCTTTTAACTTTTTTTTCTTTTTATTTTGTTGTGTAAAATTGTGGCACTCTCTTCTCTTTCCTTCCCTTGAATCAGTTCTCTTTCTGTCACGTTGCTGTTTGATTTCCTTCAGCTGATTTTACTGCTCGAAAGAAAGACGATATTAGCATGTGTTCCCATCATGTTTGCACTCACACCAGTATCCTGTCCCCACTGTTTCCACATTTGAGGCAGTGATGCTGGTGTCTGTGCAGATACACTCATGTAATCTTGACCTGTTTTGTATTTTTGTGGTTGACAGAGGCAGGTTGGTGTAGAGGGGTAAAAATTCCTGTAACTTCTACTTTTGTTGGGTCCAATCACTTGGACATCTGGAGTTCAGGACAAGGGAAGCCTAGCTTGGTATCAAGAGTCTTGATGCTGAGCTAGGCTAACCACGGTCTGACTTCAACTGTCTTTGAGACAACTTCTTATTAAACCTGATATCCAAGAAACATTCAAAGTCTTTTAAAAAGAGAAAATAAATGGACTGAATATTGAAGTTACAGTCATGGTTGAAAGTTTTGGCTTTGGCAAATGGACTGTATTCACCTGTACTGATATGAAGTTTGTTTTCAAACAGTTATTATTCACAATGATGACTCTTCTCAAAATTTCTGTAATTCACTCTGACACACTGGATGTCAGTTTCTGGGACAAATCCTGACTGATGCAGAGCTATTCTTGCTGTATTAGTGCTCCCAGTTGAACACAATTAGTAATTTTCAGCCTGCCCATCTGGTTTTTGAGGACCGACCGCAAGTTTCTCAATGAGAGCAAATTCCTGAAGTGTTGAAGAAGAGTCAACCTTGTGAATGTCAACTCTTTGAATAAATCTAATGAATTTGCCAATAAAAGACAGTGATACTTAAATGCTTAATGAAATGCATAATAATGTACCATGAAAAGACCTGAAAAACATGATACTGAAGCAATAAACCCAGATAGCAGACCCATTTGCACCCAATCTGGGCTATTTTTGGCACATATGGCTCAGTTATGGCACCAGCAAGTTTTATGATAAGGCCCAAATTATATAAACTAGTTTTGACATGGGCTTGGCAAATATTGTGCGACCAAGGCCTGATCCGAAGCCCCAAAGAGCCAGACTCACCTTGAGTCAACAATGAAAGTAATTCTCCGTGTTCTTTTATCTGGTGCCATTGACGAGACTAGAAACAAAGGTCAATTAAAGACTTTAATGCAATCATGAATACAAAGAATCAATATGCCATGCAGAATATTTCTATCGGCCGATGGTACATCTTCCTAACATCACAAGAGATGCCAAGAAATTCCACGCTTGATGTCAGATTCTGTCAGTTCTTATAGTCACTGAAAAGGCGGATCCTCATTCTTCTGAGTTTTATGGCCCTTTGTCTCAGAGTTCAGATGGTAAACAGCAGGTCCAGAAACATGTGGTGGTGTTTGACCAGGAAATTAGATGTCCTTTAAATTTTTATCTATGCTGTCACAGACTTTTGGTCGCAAACTGTTAGGGGTGGGTCGGGGAGGATGTTACAGTAATTTAAGTCATAAACCTAAGCTGAGGAACTCACGGTCATAAGAGGAGACAGCATTCCTTCATCTCATAAAGTTTCGTTTTAACAATTAAACAGTGTTCTGATAATTTTAATCCTAACAACAGCATCACTCAAAGTCAAATGTGGACCAAGAAAACTGGAGATATAAGCCAAGGTGTGGGCCAAACATTCTTTGCTATCTGGGAAGATTGCAAACATCGAAATTTGTATCACTCCCAAAACATTAGTCCATGACTGTAAACTCAGGGAGCTGACTATGGAATGCATTTCCCCCTGTTCACCTCCTAGTCTTTGCACCATTGTCTTGCCATGAATGTTCTGAGTTCTATGTGATGCTGGTTCTGTCTCCAGGCTGAGGGAGGGAAAAGAGCTGGGGCAGTGGCCACGGTGGTGGCTGCCGTTGACCTCGCTCGTGTCCGAGGCCCAATGCATGTTGAGGGCGGTCGAGCCGAACAGCAAGAGGTGGAGGCTGTAGAGGTGGTGTTAAGACAACAGGCCGATGCCAAGGTTGCAGATCAACAGCATCGTGCCGGCTGGACGTCAACAAGAATGCAGGCTGGCCAAATGTCCATTACTGCTCAGGAGTTTGCAACTGAACCGCAGCCTCAGGTTAGCCAGGCCTCCAGAGAAAATGACCAGGAGAGGACTATTACATTTACACAGCCAGTTTCAAAGCTGTTTGGCAAGAGTTTTGTGCTGCACTGGTAAATAAAATCCAAACAGCTTAATTGTTCTGCAAACAGTTCTGGACTGATAGGATCACTCCATATTTGAAATCAGTCTTTAGGTTTCAAAATGGCATTTACAGGTTCTATGTGTTAAAGCAGTTTGAAAAAAAAAAAAACAACTTTAACACTTGTTTGCCAGTGCTTTAAGATATCCACTCTAAAAAGTCAGTTTACAAGACTCTTGATAATTATGTGATTATTTTCAAAGTCAGCAAGATAGACTTAACTCAGATAGTCATATATATTAACGTCTCTGAGAATCTTCCTGATAGTCTAACACTCCTGTAACTCTGTTGGTTACTCCAGATTCTGAAAGTGACAGAAATCTCCTCCCATGTGGACACTGGTCCCACCCCGTCTCCAGTTCCACATTTCACGGTTTCTAAAGTTTCTGTCCCAAAACCTGAGACTAGCGGTGAGGTAAGGAAGGCAGCATAAGGCAAGCAGTAGATAATAACCTTCATGGAAAGAGCCTAATCATTAACTCATGATTTGCTAAGTCCCTCCCCTTTAGCTCCTGTTGCTGACCTTTCAATCATCACATGCTAGCATAATCCAATATACCGTCCACTTTCAGGTTCAGCGTTATGTGTGAAACACAGAGGCTATTACACAGTTGCTAATCTAGTAATAGTTTAATGCGATCTTAAACCTACAAGTGTTGAAAGAAAATCACACGACCTCTTAAACCCTGTTGCTCTGTCATTACAATGACATTTTACTAGTTGCCTTTTGTATTTAGTAGTTTTTATAACACCAACTACCTGATGTCAACTGCTATCCTATCTCTTTAAAACAACATCTGCACAAAATGAGAAGTCACACGCTTTAAATTTACATTTAGCTTGTTATATCTTGCAAATCAGTCTCTTTTTTTGAGGAAAACAGAGTGACAAAAGTAGAGTAAGGACAAATTCAAAGCTCATTTCAAGGCAAAAAAGCAATAAATGATGATATTATGTTTGGCCTTTTTTTTTTGCCCGCTTAGACACTGCAGATACCTGCCTTGGTAACGCTATCCTATGGTGAACAGTGTTCCTCGTATATTCTTCCAGCTATAAACACCGTGGCACAGTCCTGAAGGAAGTTTTGGCTGAACTTGCATTAAATGCAAATGATTGCGAAAAGACTGCGAAAGGCCTACCGAGGAAATATTGTCTTTAAAACCAGTTTAGATTAAATTACTGTCTAGCCAGGTGCGAGCAGGTTAGCAAGCGTGCTAACTTGAAGCCAATATCTACTCTGACAACGTGATGACAATCTGGTTTATAATTGAGTGGTGTTTCTCGACAGGAAGTCTCATATTTCAGATAGCTAATTCAACTGTAATAACAGAGGAGACTGGAAAAGGTTAGCTAGAACTGGTGCATTTGTAATGGTAATTAAAGTTATCTTAAGTTGTATCACATGATTGAGATATTTTCTATTGAGTACCGGTGAAATGCAAAAGCTGCCAACCATAGATCATTCTCACAGTATAAATAGAAATAGACTGGAGCTTAACCCAGCCGAAATTTTACATTTTAACTGCAAAATCATTTTGAATTACTAATCTGTTTTTGAAAACAGATTTTTTGACTCTTTTCTCTCAGCATTGGAGGCATTTTGTAGTGGTGGAAAACAGTTCATTTTATGGACTTGGTTTACTCTGAGTCAGTCGCTAAAGTAAATATTTAATTGTAAAACAACAACCAAATTAAAAAAAAACAAAGAATATTTCACCAGTTTTTTGTTGCAGTATTTAACATATTACTTAGATTAACTGACTGGAGTGAAGTCAGTGAACAGAATCGTCGCGGTGTTTGCTGTTTTTCTAGTTTCCGGTGTTCTCGCGGTGTTTCCAGTGAGTCCGGTGTTCTCGCGGTATTTCCTGTTTTTCTAGTATTTCCGGTGTTCTCGCGGTGTTTCCTGTTTTTCTAGCGTTTCCGCGGTGTTTCCAGTAAGTCCGCCTCACCTTCTGTATTTAGTAAGCAGATAGCCAGCCAAGAGTTCATAGGATCTGAGTAAATGGAGACCTCGAACTCATGATTCCTGATTCAGTACAAAGATTCAAATTATTAACCCAGATTATTCAGGGACTGACTAGTTTCAGTATTTTGTTCCTGGATTCTAATGAGAAAAATTCACGTTTTTAATGCTCTAACCTTGAAAAGTTCAGGCCAGTCAGCATCTATGACTGGTATCTATTGGTTGCTTAATTTATAGTGTTATTGATCTACTACAGATGAGTCTTTCTATCAAACCAGGTGGTGTGTCATCTTAACAGTTTAAAGCTCACCAATTTATAAAAGAAATGCCAAACACTGGCTTGCCAACTCACCTCCATCCCAAGGACTTCATCCTTGCAACTGATGTGGGTTTTATTCTTACCTGCGACAATTAATGTTAGCGCTCTCCACCTGTTTTCCTATCTAATACCTTTTCCTGTTCAATAAAGGCTAAAATATGAAGAACCAGATGATTTCTTTGTATCAAAGGAAAAAAGAAGGTTAAGGAAAGCTGGCCAGGCTCGTGATTATACGTCCCTGTGAGGAGTTTAGTTATTAGATATTTGGTTACTACTGCTTGCCTACAATGCAAACCTTTTATTAAGCATTGTGTAGACGTGTTTAAAAAATGTCTATAAAATAACAAAATCAATCGACTTTTAACCTTCTTTTCCTTCTCCCTTCTCGTTGCGCCATCTATTAATCAGTAAACGCACTTCGTCCAGAACCCGCCATTAATTCTGCTTCATCTAATAATCCCCTCATTGGACCTTGCTGTAGATTTAATAAAACTAATGTCCCATAGATCCTTTCATGGAGTGTGTTAACACAAACTTTAAAACATAAAAGCAACAAAGCATATTGTCTTGATGATGGTGTGGCTGTTCCTCCTCCTCCTCTTTGGATCGGTCAGGTTTCCATCGCCGGTTCCGCTATGGCCACTCTGCAGAAAGAGTTATCCACATCCTCTGGCGCTGCTAGAAAGATCATCAGGCCCGTCAAGTCCCCCAGTCCGTCTCGTAGGGTGGGAGAGCCCAGAGAGACGCCGGAGCCCGTTCCACCACCGTTCAAAGATTCCACTGAGAAATACCGCTTTGGCTCCGAGTTACAGACGGGGGTGGTGTACTTGGGGGGCATGGAGAGAGTTTATGAGGACTGGGGAGCAAAGGTTTGTTGCCGAGTTCAGTGAGTTGGATCTGAGCAGGACAAGAAAACCTAAGAAAGAAAGCAAAAGTCACATCAGAGCTGTTTCAACCCAGTCAATACCAGAGATGTCTGGAAAATCACTGGCCAGAATATGATTACCGACTCCCCTGAACTGAACGGGCTAAAACATCCCCTTTTACAGAAATATTCTATTGTTTCAACAAATCATGAATCATCTTCGGATGAGGACTGGTTGAGGAAAACTGTTTGGTCTTCACCCTGTGGGATCTGGTGTACACCACCACCTTTAGATCCAATCCTGCAGTTAGTTAGAAGTCTGGTTTTCTTGATTTCTGTGAAAATCCAGGATTGAATATCCCTCTAATGAATATTTAACAAGCTTGCCAGTGCCATCGACAACCCTCATTCTCACCTCTTAAACCCATCCAGCCTCCCCTCCATGGTTTGTGTTGTGTCATCTCATTTTCTTCATGTGTTGAGTGTGAACAGCAAGTTCAGCGTCTCGTGTGTTTGCTATGCTGTCTACATGTTCTGTGTTTTTAAAAAAAAAACAAGCATTTTTTTGTGAAGTTGTATAGTGCTAACAGATCCTTGGTTATGCGACAGGTGGTGGAGGCAGCAGCAGTACCTTCTGCAGGTGGCGCTGTGGTCCCGCCTGCCCTTGTGTCTGTAAGTCGCTTAACTTTTCTCAGATCATGGGCCACATTCAAGCTTTTTTTGGGGGGGAACATGGCATTTTCTAAGAGTGGTTCACCTTCCTGTGCAGGGCTTGAAGAATACAAATGTGACAGAGGGTGAGTCTGTGACTCTGGAGTGCCAGATCAGCGGCCAGCCCTCCCCCGTTATAATGTGGTTCAGAGAGGACTACAAGATCGAGGGCTCCATTGACTTCCAGATCAGCTACGAGAACGGAATCGCCCGGCTGGTGATACGTGAGGCGTTCGCCGAAGACAGCGGACGCTTCACTTGCACTGCCACTAATGAAGCGGGAACCGTCAGCACATCCTGCTACCTGCTCGTCCAGGGTCAGTACAAACCGCGAATCTGAGAATAACTCAAAATGGGAATTTTTTCATACTGCAGCTAATTAATGCAGTGGCATGATAACGAGCGTAAACCCTTTAGAGTTTACTGGTTTTCTGCATTGACATTGCTGGTGGAAAAAGGTGGGTGAGCCCATAGATTAATTACTTCAAGGAAAGGTAAATGGACTAAGTGGTTTGCACACCTGGAGTGCATTAAAGAAAGACATTTGGAGGTGTGGTTTAGAGCTAAGTGCCAAGATACTTTTGACAAACTTCCTCCATGATGTTCTTCAGACATACCGCCTTTTCAATTACTTACTTACTCTAGACCAGTGCTTCTCAATTATTTTCTGCTGCGCCCCCCCTAGGAAGAAGAAAACATTTTGCGCCCCCCCTCCTCCCCACCGCGACTATAAATAGTATAATTTGTCTATAAAATTATTGTAAGTACACCTCTGCATAACAGCATATCCTTATTAACATTAAGGGAAACAAAAAAAGAAATATAGATCAACTTATAACAAAGATGAACTTTATGAAAATAGTTTTTTAGTCTCTAAAGTGCATCAATCCCACCATAGTCACAGTGAAGTCAAGCGCTACATCAGCATCGTCATATTTCCTTGTCTTAACTTTCTGGTGACTTTCGTTTGTCTCATTATCTCCGTCTCTCTCCGTCTTTGTTTTCATCCCTGTTAAATATTCTTCCCTGGTGTCTCTCGAGTGGTGTCACTTCACATCTCCTGCTCTGTGCTGCGTGCACACATGTGCAAAAAACCCAAAACAATATTGCTAATACTCCCTGAACCCACTGGGACAATGAGAGCGCCACTGCCACCTACTGGAGTATGTGTGCAATTACACTTTATTCCAGTACGGCAAAAAATAAATGAATAAATAAACATGTTCCCTGGGGTCACTCGCGCCCCCCCGGCATTGCACAGCACCCCCCCAAGGGGTCCTGCCCCACTATTTGAGAAGGACTGCCCTAGACTCATGAACAGAGATGTTTGCCAGTTCTAGTGATGTCTTCAAGTCTTCACTTGTTACTCATAGGTTCTTCTTTACCTCACTGAGGATTCTGCGTTGTATCTTTGAAGTTATCTCAGCTGAGCGTAGCCACTGTACTTCACATTCCCAATTTATGGACAACTTGGCTCTGTTCCAAATGTCATACTTTAATAAATACACTCATGAATATTATGTATAATGTGACACGTACGTGCTCAGTGTAAAATAAGCGCTGTTCAGATGTGTAACCCCACGCTCATATGTAGGTGTTGGAAACATCCTCAGCGTTGCTGTGTATTCATTTTGAATATGGTGGTTTCAAGCATCGCTGAAGCAAATTGCAGGTCCTGTGCGTAGTGTTGGTAGCGTAGTTTACGTCAAAAATTGGAGTAATTCTGACTTTTCACGCTGCGCCGCAAGTATCAACCAATCAGAGTGGAGCTACCTAATGAAATCGTACATGGGGCCGGGACGGGTTCAACTGATGACCCTCCTCTAGCATGTAATTCATCCTCTGATAACCCAGCCTCTCTTAGATACGTTTGTGAGTTCAATCAATCGTTCCGTCAATGAATTGTATCCATAGCAATGACAACTAACTCCCTCATGTTGCTACCTCTATGAGCTAACTCCATCTTTCTTCTCCAGTGTCTGAAGAAATTGAAGGCAGACAGGAAATAGCTGTCGCTGAGCGTGTTTTAACTGTTGAGGAGAAAATGTGAGTACAAAAAAAAAAAAGTCTCAATATTTTGCATGATAAGTCATGAGAGTTCAGGTCGTTTCTTTTTCATTTAATCTGTGGCAGTTTCTCCTGAAATTTCTGAAAAGATGTTTTTAATTTTCAGAGTCACTGAAGAAGCCGTGTCTCAGGAGATCGTAGCCGAGTCAGACGTCCCTGCTGCCGCTCCCTTCTTCATCAAGAAACCAACCGTCCAGAAGCTGGTGGAGGGAGGAAGTGTCGTCTTTGAGTGCCAGTTTGGCGGAAGCCCCAAGCCTCACGTCATCTGGAAGAAGAACGGTGTGCCGCTCACCACCGGATACAGGTACTGAAACTGCTCTATGTCACATTAGGTTTGTTTCCATTAGCCTTGAAACTGTGCCAGCTGGCATTTCAATTGGAAAATATGTCTAATGGAAACATCTCAAAGGTGTTTTTATGGAGGGATGAAGGGTTTTTTCCTTTGGATCGAAAAGGAAAAATGTTGCAACAATGTAATGTTGCAACTAGAGATGTTCCGATACCATTTTTTTTACTCCCGATACTGATTCTGATTCTTGAGCTCTGGGTATTTGATCGATACCGACTACCGATCCAAGTATGATATTAAAAAGCATTGCAAAACATTGCCTGACTGTAATATAATTATCATTGTTGTAAAACATGAATAAATACAGCAAATCCAAGTCATGTATGTCTAATTTATTTCCAACAGTAATCCAAAATTAAAAAGTATTTCTCTTTACTGGTAGTGTAACGGAAGTAACCAGTAAATAAATCATTAAATATAAATGACTTGGTATCGGTTGGTGTCTGGACTCTTGTACTTGCCCATACCAATACCGGCATTTTTTGCAGTATAGGAGCAATTTCCGATACTGCACTGAGAAAAAGAAAAAGTTGAGAAAACTTAAAATATCAAGGCAACATGATGCAAGAGATTTCTGAATTTTCTCAACTTTTGCCAGCTGTTGTTGACTTAACTAGGTTTTTAAGTTTTGCCAAGAGTTCTGCCAACTTGGATCTTTTTGTTCACTTTATGAGGATAATACTGTGAGACTAATACAGAATTTCTTGCTTGAATGCAATGTATTTCTACCTTCACCAAACACAGATTTTTGTGTTTAATTAATGAACAATTTTTCCCATCAATGTCATGTATTTCTACTTTCTTTAAAATATATATATTCTTGTTGTATAAATACACAATTATTCCTTCAATGGCATTTATTCCTTGATTCACCCAACACAAATATTCTTGTTGAATAAATAATAAAATTTATTTTTGCTATAATTTTATTCCATTCAAAACTGCTCAATGGATAATTAATAATACACAATCAGTTTACCAGTGAACAACAGTAAAACCATCATTAAATGCATGTGTAAAAAAACATACATACTGTTCTATTAGTCTAGTAACATTTGGAGTGAATCTTCCTCAATGCTGAGTATTTTAAATCAATGCTAGTCTTAGTGAACACGTATATCATGATTACCCTCCATCCCCCCTCATGGTTGGCGGCTTCTGAATTTACACGTTAACACTGAATTACTTTGTGCCATTTGACTATTTGTTGACTTTACATGTGAACAGCCATTTTGGCTTTTTTTTTTGCATTAACACATTCAAGCTTTACTTAAACAATAATGAATTTAACATTTGAAACACTAGACACCTTTTGGCAACTGCTGAATTATTATATAATCCAGAGGTGAAGCAGATGAACTTTGTTTTGTTTTACATGAGTGTAACAATGCACTCAAACTACAATAACAGTCACAGTACAAGCTTCGCTTTCAGTGACCTTGTGCGCTGTGAGCATCGAGAGCCACCGAGCGAAAAAAAGATGGTCTGAATTGCCTCAAAGGAGTACCTCATCTGTTTTGGATAATCAATTTTGAGGGCATACAGGAGTCTGAAGAGGTATGCCATGGCAGCAGAGAGGTTTAGAATATTATGAAGCACAATGTCCCCTTCCAACACAACTGCCTGGTCTCGCACATTGTTGTCGGCTTCATGTAGCACAGTGAGGATGGCAACAGATGCACCTTGCAGCACTGATGCCAAAATGTCGGTGTCCTGAGGAAGGAGAACATGTACATTATTCAGAGCTTAGAAAAAGTAAGACAGTAGAAAGAGCATTTTCTGAAGAAAAAAAAATGTGTGAGCTCTAAAAAAATTTTTAATAAGTAATTAGCTGCATGACCTGAATTATTTGTCTTTCCTGCAGTTACTATTACTTACCAAGCACTTCAGGAAAAACGTGGTTGCATCTTCACGGAGGTAGATAGGCAGGCCTCTCAGTGCTGCTGTTTTCCGGTGGGACACAATGTCGGATGTCTAAAAGTGGAAAACAAGTAATTCAATTAGTATAGTACTGTAATGTTGTCATTCCTAATAAGAAAGTATATTCATGCTCTTCTAAAACTGCCAGGCAAAAGAGCAGTTCACTGACCTGATCATCAAGGAGGTCCTCCATCTCCTGACCAAAAGCTCCTTTCTTAGACCTGTAGATTTTCAGCAGACCAGGCCCAAATTTGTCAAGGGATGCATTGAAAGTCCCCAGGAGGTCTTTGCTTGTGATACGATGAAATTCCTTAGATATCTTAACAAGAAAACAAAAAAATATATAATCAATTTTCAAACCATAATGTCAGAATTTCTTACAGGAAGTTACTGGATAACTTGTTATGAGTCTGCACCATGTTAAATATCTGACCATTTTTCTGTGACGATAGATTACATACTAAAATGCACCACACGCAATAAAGAACATCATTTTGAACCATGGATTTTGAGGATTAAAAATTCAATAAAAAGGGTGACTATGCCACATCCATAAGTTGCAGAAAGTGAATTACTCCTTGGAAGACAAAAAAAAAAAAAAACACACACATTCTTACCTGATTAAAAATTTTGTTGTGATGTTTTAAGAGGGTCGCTTGACTGGAGCTGGAGAACTTACAAAGCCGGCACTGCATGGAATCCACCACTGAAGCACAAAAGACACAAATAGCATGAATAGCATTTTCACAACAGCCTTTACATGTAATTTAAGACAGAATACTGATATGAAAAACTTAAGTTAGTCTGATAATACTTATTGCAATAATACCAAGCTGTACTGGTCTGAAAGCCAACTGCAACAGCCATTATATAAATAAATCAAACACCATACATAACACAGATGGAATCCCTTGTTGCAGGAGCTAAATAGCCAACATCAACAAGCCAAAAATAGAGACAAGAAAAAAGTCTGTTGGAAATTGTCTTTCATTCATGAATATAATCTGTAAATTGATTTTAAAATGTAAATTTGATTTTAAATTATAACTAGGCCTATATGACAAGCAACAAAAATGCAAACATAAATTCAAACATTTTTAAAAAAACACCAATCACAACCATGTTATAACTTAATAAAATAAAACATTTAAAATAATACATTCTGATCGGTAAATTGTATAACATTATTGATGTAAATGTGGTGATTTCTGTAGAGCACTGCTCCTCTCCATTCCACTCTTCATTCAAACTAATGCAGCTGCCCAATTGTTAGATTACACCAGATGAAGGTAGTTTATCGCTGTTTTTAATGATTGGTTATGGAAATATCATGATCTATTCCCATAAACAAACACTTAAAACTGTGGGAATACGTGGAAATTGCAACGCTGGCTATAACTAACATCAACAAACCATAAAGATTATGCTACTGTAACGTTAACGCTAGCGGTAAATTAGGCTATGTGTTAATGTTATATTTCATTTATTTTTATCACTCTCCTAATTCATTCATTCATTCATTGTTTTATAGGCTTGTGCTAGTGCCGAGGGCTACAGTAGCCTCATACTGCTGTTCTTTCGGCCAGAATCGTCCGGGACTCTCAGCGAGACTATGAGTAGTACGAGATTGAATGTTAACGAAAACTCACCCGGCTGTATTCATTTGAAACAAAGTTCTTTCTGTTGATATTTTTCACCCACGTCTTCCTACTTCTTGTTCTGCAAACAAGGCAGTCTTCCTGCAGTAAAGGCTTGTGTATTTCACATACTTTCTTCTTCCATTGTTGAATTTTCACGCCATTGTTGGCAGTTTATGACGGAACATGTATTCCCACTCGACATTATAAAAATATATATTTGTAGAAAGAGAAAAACACTGGTTAATCTGCGAGCCGGTGCAAGTATCGCTCTGTAGCACAACCCAGCAATGGTGGACGGGGTACTTCCGGGGGGCTGGCCCGAAAAGGTCTATATCTCCTACAAATATTCAAACAAGCCGGCGACAAACCTCGAGGTGGGCCTATGAAAGCGGGTTCCAGTCGCGATAAACGAACACCATCAACCGTCGGCCGGCAGAGCAACGTAGTTCGGCCGGCCGACGGAGCTCTCCAGGCGGCTTGCTGCCTCTGCGAGGTCCCCCACCTCGGGGGGCTTGCCACTCCGTTGAGTTTCTCAACTTCAGGGCAAACTTCTAAACAGCTGTCATTTGGACAAACTAACCGCACAGCGGTGATCTAAACCCTTACTTTCTCGCATGAAAAAATATTAAAACTTTAAAAAGTGACGAAATAACGTTGCTACAGCAGAAAATAAAACCACAAGTAATGGCGGCGCCGCGGAGGTGTTTTTTTTTTTTTTGTCTGAGAGCGAGGTGGGCGGGCTCCGGCCGCGATTAACGAACACCATCGTTTTGTTATTTTTTGCCACCTTGTTTAACTTACCCAGTGTTGCACCGGATAAAAAATGCACAACGTTGGCTTCACACCATTAAAGTTATTACTTACACCACTGAAATGACAGCCCACATGCCTGCATAGCTAACGTACACGGATATGATCCTCCAAGCTCCGTTTACCCTATGAAAGCGTCTGCATGAAGGCGAGGCGCATGCGAAAAAGTTTCCAACAACAACATACAATGACCCTACAGTAAAAACAAAGTCAGTCATGCACTAATCCAGCGTGATGGAGGTAAAAACACGCTTAACTTACCTGCTAGAGCGAAAGTTCAGCCAGCTCCCACCACACGGTTTCTGCTCCACAAAATGTCGACAGGCACACCATGCGCAAAAAGAGCAAATGACGGAGTTGGCCCAACTTAACTCAAAAATCTGCTCAGAGATTTACAATTTCTTGTTGAGCTGAATTAAAAATAGTAGTTAAGTCAACAACGGGAGAAATTTGCTGGGCAGACAAGAGTTTATAGATTACTTATTGCAAAGCCATATTTCTGAGTCAGAATAATTTCAAAATTGTAATGAGATCAACAATTGCTAGTTATCATTTTTTCAGTATCGGAATCGGAACAAAACTAGTTGCAACATATTTCAGCATCTACAGGTCATGTGACGGTGTTTTATAGGAGCTGGTTGTCTTGGTCATGTTGTCGCTCATCAACACGAGAATTGCCTCATATAACTTATAAAAACTTATGCGAGTCATCCTAGTCTTGAATCCCACTCAACTTCCTTTAAAATAGTGGGAAACCTTACTCTCCACTTATGTTGTTCGTTCATATTTCAGCTCTAACGCACACCTTCATCTCCACTGTCCATCAGATACAAAGTCGCCTACAAGAAGGAGACCGGAGAGTGCAGACTGGAGATCTCCATGACGTTCGCCGACGATGCTGGAGAATACTCCGTCTTCGCTAAGAATCAACTCGGAGAAGTCTCAGCCTCCATCAGCTTGTTGGAGGAGGGTACGTCGACAAACACCTCTACACAGAAATATCCCGACAGATTGAGACATGTGGAAGGATAAAGATACCAACAGAGAAATAAATTGAGCCCATGTCATCTTCAGCTACAGTTTTGCGTTGTAGATGATTCCCCGCCAATCACTTAGTAAAGTAAAGTTGTTTTACCTACAGAGGAATACGAAGTCTACATGAAGAAACAAGAAGAAGCCTTTAAGACTGAAATGATAGCCGTGGTGCAGGAGCCCAGAGTGGGAGATGTTCCCCCTGTCACCATTACAACCATGGAACAGATGACCACGACCATTATCTCTGGACAGGTAGGAGCAACATCAGTCATGACTGGATGGTTGAACGATAGCATGTCAGAGAATAAAGACTTTTACCTATGTTCCTTTAGTGGTGCAAACTCTAACAAGCCAAATGGAAACATTCATTTTTGCAACATGAAGAGGATTTATCTATCGGGCTCACTGGTTTATTATAAACCATATTTCAACAGTGAGCAACAGTGAGATCAATTCATTGATAGTGACTGACACTCTTGTCACATCTGCAGGAATTCCACCTGTCTGCCATCGAGCAAAGAATCATTCAAGAAATCGAGGTGAAAATCCTGATGATCACCTATAGAGAGATCGTTACAGAAGACGGAGAGTTGATGGTGACTGCTGTCCCCGAGGAGGCAGTGCAACCAGCCTTTGACACCCCCGTCAAAAACTACAGGATCATGGAGGGCATGGGCGTCACCTTCCACTGCAAGATGACTGGAAACCCGCTCCCCAAGGTGATGCGTTGTTTAATTACATTGCCGTTGAACAGAGCTATGGAGCCCCGTTTGGGTCATAATTCAATGAATAAATGAGTCTATTATTATGAAATACAGGCATTTACTATTATGAAATATTTCCCATTATTATGATAATGGTTTAGTTTTTCATAAGAATGAGCTTTTACATAATAATGGATTTGTTTTTCATAAGAATGATTTGTGTGTCAATCACAGCAGAGAGGGCGGAGCCATTTATGTGATTGGCTGCTCTTTCATTCAGGCATAAGCAACAGAAAAGTGAATATCGATAGTGGGCGAGAGGTGCAATGTAAATACTCCAGGCCAGTAGGTGGCAGAATGCACCTCAGTTTATGGTTAAAAGTTGACATTGACTAAGAAACATAGCGCGAAATGTAGGGAAAACTTGATTTTGACGGCACGACGACAGGAGAAAGATCCTTTTCTGACTTACTCCGAGAGGTAGCCAACAGGCTCGATGTGAGTCCCCCACCAACTGTATGGAGAAGGATCAGCCAATGAGCATGCAGGTCAACCACTGGTCCCACCCACTGGCAAAATGTCATTATAATGTAAAAGCTCATTCTTATGAAAAATGAAGCAATTATGTAAAAACTCATTCTTAAATAATAAAGCCATTCTGAAATAAACTATTATGGATTAAACTAAGATTAAAAAATAATAAAAATATATTTCATAAGATAAGATAAGATAAGATAAGATAAGATAAGATAAGATAAGATAAGATAAGATAATCCTTTATTTGTCCCACAATGGGGAAATTTACATTGTTACAGCAGCAAGAATAGCAATAAAAAAGAGAAAAGGACAACAATAAAAATAGGATAAAACAATAATAAAAACAAACAAACAATCACTACAATAGAGAATATATAATAAATAATAAATAATAACTCTGATTTTATTTACAAAGATATGTTGGTAGTGATTACTACACCTGAGATAAGTTATTGCACGTTAATGAATCATAATAATTACATTTTTTTTCATAATAATGGGAAATATTTCATAATAATACAAATATTTCATAATAATGGGAAATATTTCATAATAATGGATACGTATTTCATAGTAATAAACACCTGTATTTCATAATAATAGACTCATTTATTCACTGAACTATGACCCAAACGGGGCTCCAAATAGAACAATGAGTTTCATATTCTAATCCAAACTAATTTCATTGATGCTTTGACTTCTGGTAGATTGCTTGGTTCAAAGACGGCCAGCGTATCAAGGCTAGTGATCGATACCAGATGGAGGTTCTCCAGGACGGACGGGCCAGCCTCCGTCTGGCTGTGGTGCTCCCAGAGGACGAAGGCGTGTACACCGCCTTCGCCACCAACATGAAGGGAAATGCCGTCAGTTCAGGGAAGCTCTACATAGAGCCGTCTGGAGCTGCCCCTCAGAGACAGACACCACAGCCCTCAATGCAAAGGATCAGGTAAGAGTCATGCCAACTACTTCAGAAATATTAATTGTGAGCACTGACTTCATGTGAATGATGATAATATTTCCTCAGGTCTACGTCTCCTCGTTCCTTGAGCCGTTCGCCTGGCCGTTCTCCCAGCCGCTCGCCTGGACGCTCCCCGGCCCGCAGGCTCGACGAGACTGACGAGGCTCAGCTGGAAAGACTTTACAAACCTGTGTTCGTCATGAAGCCTTCCTCGTGCAAATGCTCTGAGGGACAAACTGCCAGATTTGATCTGAAGGTCGTTGGCAGACCGATGCCCGACACCTACTGGTTCCACAACGGTGAGTCGATCACTGAGTCAAATCTTCATGAAGCTTTTCAATGGAGAAACTCTGTTCTCACAATCAAAATTCTTGCCTTTTCAGGACAACAAGTGGTTAGCGACTACACCCATAAGATAGTGGTCAAAGAGGACGGCACTCAGTCCCTCATCATTGTTCCAGCAATGCCACATGATTCTGGAGAGTGGACAGTCATCGCTCAAAACAGAGCCGGACGGACGACCATCTCCGTCACGCTCAGTGTTGATGGTATGTTTTCACCTCACTTCTACAGTTACTGCGGCCTCTGTTAAATGCTTCATGGATAAGGTACTTGTGGGTATTTGATTGCTTTATTTTTCCTATTCTCTTCAGCTAAAGAGACCTTGGTGCGTCCTCAGTTCACTGAGAAGCTGAGGAACATCAGTGTGAAGCAGGGCACTCTGGTTGAACTGGCTGTTAGAGCCATTGGAAACCCACTGCCCGATATCGTCTGGCTGAAAAACAGTGACATCATCACCGCACAGAAACATCCACATGTCAAGTACGTCTCACCTCAGCCGGTGTTTATAAACTGGATTTCTGGTATATTCTATTGGGAAAAATATATGTGTTTATTTTTTGGAATTAGGGTTGTGTTTAAACATCTTAAGGCTTGGTAAATGTCCCCCATTCCTCACAAGTGTCTTCACGGTGACTCGTTCAAAATTCACTAATTGAACCTGAAGTATTTTAAATGTATTCCACTACTTTGATTCAGTAGTTAAAACCATTAAAAGAAATATATGGAAGTCCGAGCACCAGCAGTACTTTTTCTTGAAAGTCCATTCTAATATGAGAATTGAATGTTCCAGGATCGAAGGAGCCAAAGGAGAGGCCAAATTCCAGATTCCCTCAGCTGCCGGCTCAGACAGCGCCTGGTATACCGCTACAGCCATCAACAAGGCTGGCAGGGACACGACCCGTTGCAGAGTCAATGTCGAGGTGGACTACGCTGAACCCGAACCAGAGAGGAAGCTCATTATTCCTAAAGGAACCTACAAAGCCAAAGAGATCGCTCCTCCAGAGGTGGAGCCCCTTCACCTGAGGTATGGCCAAGAGCAATGGGAGGAAGGTGACCTTTATGACAAAGAGAAGCAGCAGAAACCACAGTTCAAGAAGAAGCTGACGTCTGTCAGGATGAAGCGTTTCGGTCCAGCTCATTTTGAATGCAGACTGACCCCTATTGGAGACCCCACTATGGTGGTGGAGTGGCTGCATGACGGCAAACCTCTGGCTGCTGCCAACAGGCTGCGGCATGGTCAACGAGTTTGGCTACTGCAGCCTGGACTACGAAGTTGCTTATGCCAGAGACAGCGGCGTCATCACCTGCAGAGCTAGCAACAAGTTTGGAGTCGACCAGACCTCGGCCACCCTGATCGTCAAGGATGAGAAGGGCCTCGTTGAGGAAACGCAGCTTCCCGAAGGCAGGAAGGGAGCCCACCGCATCGATGAAATGGAGCGCATTGCTCACGAGGGTGGACCCTATGGAGTCACCCCTGAAGAGGAAACAGAGAAATTGAAACCTGAGATCGTCCTTCTCCCTGAACCAGTCACAGTCATGGAGGGCGACACAGCACGATTCCGCTGCAGAGTGACCGGCTATCCAGCTCCAAAGGTGAACTGGTACCTCAACGGACAACTCATACGCAAGAGCAAGAGATACAGACTCCGTTATGATGGCATTTACTACATGGAGATCACAGATATCAAATCCTATGACTCAGGGGAGGTAAAAGTGGTAGCAGACAACAATCTGGGCTCTGCCGAGTACACTGTGAAGTTGGATATTCAGCATAAGGAGGACTTCAGAACACATCTGCGCCGTGCTCCTGAGGCTAAGGCAGCTGAGGTCCTACATGAGCCTCATAGAACACCATTCGAGGTGATGAAGACTGAGAGACCTGCAGAGGACACTCAGAAGGAGGTGGTCAAGCTCAAGAAGGCCCAGAGAATCGTCCACGAGAAAGCCAGGGAGGAGTCTGAGGAGCTGAGGTGCAAATTCAAGCGCAGGACAGAGGAAGGTTACTATGAGTCCATCACCGCAGTGGAGCTCAAGTCCCGTAAGAGGGATGAGTCCTATGAAGACCTCCTGAAGAAGACAAAGGACGAGCTACTTCACCGCGCCAAAGAGAAGGAGGAGGCTGAGAAGAAGAAGGAGGAGGAGCGTCTCAAACTTACTGCAAAACCTCTCAAACCAGAGAGGGTCAAGCTGTCGCCCAGCATGGAGGCGCCGAAGATCCAGGAACGTATTACAAGTCAAACAGTCGCACAAGGTGACGAAGTCAAGTTCAGGTGCAGAGTTGTGGGTAGACCAGACCCCGAGTGCCAGTGGTTCAAGAACGGTGTTCAGCTTGAGAAGTCAGATCGTATTTACTGGTACTGGCCAGAGGACCATGTGTGTGAGCTGGTTATCAGAAACGTCTCCGCAGAAGATTCAGCTAGCATCATGGTCAAGGCTACCAACAAAGCTGGAGAGACTTCAAGCCACGCTTTCCTGCTCGTGCAAGGTACCACGACACTTCAATTCCTAAACTCTACCTTCATTCATTTCGTATTGCATGTTTTCTAATGAAATCTTTCTTAAAACGCCTTGCAGCAAAACAAGTCGTAACCTTCACACAGAAGCTGGAAGACATCAACGCCAAGGAGAAGGACACCATGGCTACCTTTGAATGTGAGACCAGCGAGCCTTTCGTTAAGGTCAAATGGCTGAAGAACGACAAGGAGATCTTCTCTGGAGACAAATACAGGATGCACTCTGACAGAAAGGTGCACTTCCTGTCTGTGCTGATAATTGACATGAAGGACGATGCGGAATACACCTGCGTGATTGTAGACGATGATATCGGGACAACTGCCAAGCTCAATGTTGAAGGTGAGTTGGATGATGACGTTTGGTGTCCTCAAAGCCACAAAAATGTCATCAATTCCATTCTGAAAAAGTGTTAAAAGGACCTTAATAAAGCATCTTAATGCTGTGATCAACAGGATCCCCCCTGGAGATCCTGGAGCACCTGGAGAACACCGAGGTGCCGGAAAACTACTCTGGAGAGTTTGAATGTGAAGTGTCTCGGGAGGATGTCGAATGCAGCTGGTTCTTTGGAGAAAAGCTGCTCTCTGCCAGCAGTAAATACGTCATTTCCTCCCGCCGTGGAAGACACTCTCTCTCCGTAAAGGATGTCAAGAAGGAAGACCAGGGAAAATACACGTTCAAAGTGGGCGATCTTGTGACGAGCGCGTCTCTGAAGATGAAATGTAAGTCATCAAAGTTCTGTTGGCTTCTAGTTTCATCCAGACAAGCATATTTTGACAAACTCTGCCGTGAAATTCATTCATGGATTTGATTTGCATAATCATTTCATAATCCAGGGGTATCCAAATCTAGCTTCTCTTCCCTGCCTCAGCACACCTGATTCAAATGAATGGGTCGCTAACAGACTTGTGCAGACCTTGATGACAAGCCGATGGTCGTCCATTCACTTGAATCAGGTGTTCTGAGCATCATGGTTGCCCTCAAAGGGCCAGATCGACAGCATGAATGTAACAAAATGCAATGAAAATCAAAATAAATTAAACTACCCCTTTAAATATATTGTTAAATATAACAGTTTCTGAATTTATTATGTATTCAAGTTTCAAATATTTAAGTCATTATTATATTAAACTCAAGGTTTGTGGTAAATATCACTGAGAGTATCCATTACCTTGGTTTCAGAAGCGGTTCTTTGTTTTTCTTGCAGGCTAAATTTAGCATACTTAGCTCCGTGTTTGGTGTCAAAACGCCTACATAGATTAAACTCTTTCACGACTGACACCTGCCTCATAACATAACACAAAAGACTGTTATTTCACCTTAAGATACAAACTTGTAATTGTTTTCCCATTGTTCATGAAACTGAATTCCTTGTGCATCAATTTTTATTTTCTTGGACATGTTGGGGTTAGTTTGTAAAGGTTTTTCTTAAGTCCATCAGTTCTGAAAAATTGTCTTGCTCATAGTTATCGTTGTGGGTAACGACGAAATGCATGTAGTTTATTGTCAATATGCGCTTTAAAGCAGCGTACCTTATTTTAAGTCTAAAAATATTGGTTTAAAATTTAAGCCAACAATGCCCCAGCTCTCGAGGGCCACATAAAATGACGTGGTGGGCCACATTTGGCCTGCGGGCCTTGTGTTTGACACATGTGATCTAAGAGAAGCATTACTGGATTTGTCACAAATTTGAGCATACCACTCAATGCACGTTTCTTCTTGTTTCAGTGCGCCCCGTGACCCTGATGACTCCTTTGACGGACCTAACGGTCTGCGAGGGCGACATCGCCCAGTTTGAGGTCAAGTTCTCCCAGGAGAACGTTGAAGGACACTGGGAGAAGAGCGGGAAGCCAGTCACAGCCTCAAACCGCGTACACATTGTAATTGACAAAAATATCCACAAACTCCTGATCGAAGACACCAACAAGGATGACTCTGGAAAATACTCTTTCGTGGTTCCCGATCATGAAATTTCAACCACTGCGAAGCTGAATGTTCAGAGTAAGTTGTTTAGATTCTTAAACAACAAAACAAAAACAAAAAAAAAAACACAGACATCTTCTTCCAGAATGAAATGTTTCAAAATCAATGATTTATATTGTTTTGCAGCTATTGGCATATTGATCCCCCTGAAAGACTTAACCGCTGTTGAGGGCACCAAGGCTGTCCTAGAGGCCAAGATCTCCGCTCAGGACATCAGCTCTGTCAAATGGTACCACAACGACAAACAGATGGTCGCCAGCGAGCGCGTCCAGATGGTGGCAAAGGGTGCCAAGCAGCGCCTGGTCTTCAACAGGACCCACGCCTCAGATCAAGGACAGTACAAACTGGTGGTGGGCCGAGTGGATACCACCTGTAAATTTAGCGTTGAGCGTAAGTTGAACGTGGAAATATTCTCAGCACCCACTGACTTCTGAACACAGTTAATGACTCAGCAGATTCTTACCAATGTGGCGTCACCACTTTACCTGAAAGCATATCATATTCAGGTTTGTGATTCAGTTCACTTCATTTCACCTCAGTTCAATTCATCCAACCATTCATCTATTTTCTACACCTGCTTCATCCTATTCAGGGTCAAGGGGCGATTCTGTTCAGTTCAATTCAATTATATTCAGTTTGACTCAGTTTAACTCAACTCAACACATTCCAATTCAGTCCAGTTTATCCGACTATTCATCAAATTTCTACACCTGCTTTATGCTCATTTGGAGTATATGGATACGATTAGATAAAATCAAACTTTATTGAACCCACAGTGGGGAAATTCACTTGTTAAAATCAATTCAATTCAATTCAATTTTATTTGTATAGCATCTGTTACAATGTCAATTGTCTCTAGGCGCTTTACAGAGACCCAGAGCATGACCCCCAAGAAAAAATCATTAACTAAAAATATAAAATTGAATCCTAAACAAGGATAATGGTAGGTAAAAAAAACTCCCATAGTAGGAGAAAAAACCTTTAAGCCAAAGAGTGGCAAGAAAAATCTCCACTTTAAGAGGAAGAAACCTGAACCAAGACCTGGATCATATGGGGGGACCTTCCTGCTGAAGGCCAGCTGGATAAAGAAAGAAAAGAGGGGAGACAGAACAGAGAGAGGATGGAGGACAAAAAGAGAAGAGCACACAAATGACTGAATATAATGACCATATAAACAGATGCAGGTAGCAGCACTGAGATGGGATGGTCAGAGGACTAGATCACCGGTCACCACGCCAGGCAGCACCCGAACATATGTACACACACAGGTGGAAGGTAAACAGCTCACAAAGAACAGTATGAAGTCCAAAATATATTAGAAGAAAAATAATATGCAATACGATGCAGGTTATACACGCATTTACTTTCTAAGTGGAACGTGTGATGGTTATATATGTGTGGGAGGTATTGCACAGTCCAATCAGTAGTGAAAAAGAAAAAGAACAAAAGATGATGCTGCATCTCACATAAAAACAGAACTTTAGGAATGTTAATGTTAAATGATGTGAATATTAAAAGAAACCAGTCATTGGTGACTTGCGTTGAGGTGACCCTTCATTCCACTTCAACAGCTGTCCAGATTCTGAAACCCATGAAGGACAAGGAGTGCTCTGAGTCTGAGCACGTTGTCTTCGAGGTTGAGGTTTCTCATCCGGGCATCGACGCCTTCTGGACCTTTAGGGGCGAGCCGCTCAAGGCTAGCACCAAGCACAAGATGGAGTCCAAGAATAAACATCACGCTTTGACAGTCATGAACGCAATGAAGGACGAAGAAGGCGAGTACAGGTTTGCTGCTGGCGAGAAGACATGCAAGGCTTCACTCACCGTAACAGGTATGCCAGTGACATTTATTCAAAGTAAAACAAGTCATTGTGTCTGTAACGATGCACTAACTGCTTCTCTTCTGTGACTAGGCGGCGCCATCAAGAGACCTCTTCGTGATTTGGTGGTAGCTGACTCTCAGACCGCCGTGCTGGAGTGTCAAGTAGCCAACCCATTAGCAGCAGGAAAGTGGCTGAAAGACGGTGAGCCAATGGACTTCAACGAAAACATCGTGAGCAAGGTGGACGGTGCTGTCAGGTCTCTCGTGATTCACATCACCAAAGCCAGTGACATTGGAGAGTACACCTATCAGGTCGCCACCTCCAAGACCTCAGCCACCCTGAAAGTTGAGGGTATGTTCATACATCACAGTTTGGAGATACTGAAATCACAATTTATGCCTTTAGAAATATGAAATAACACATCAGGTTCTGACCCTGGTGAGGCTGAAGAAAAGGAAAACCACTGTATTCAATCAGCTTGCTTGCTTGATACGTTTTCATTTGACATCTTTGGTTCGATTCAAGCCAACTCTAGTGAGGGTTGCCCTGTTGGTCTGGTTCACCTCAGCATGCATGAATACTTCCAACCAAACCTTGGTGCGCACTTAACCAGTGGACCAAGACCCTTTGGAAAGGCAGATCTCGGTCCACTTCCCTACGGACCAAACCGTCTATCCAATCACAATCTGACTGCTTCTGTTGTGTCTTTTTGGCCATCCAGTGATAAAACGCCAAACAAACCAGGGCTTTTCTGCTTTGTCCTGAAACAAACGTACTGAACGGAAACTAGAGCAATCTTGTTGAGGTTTTGTTACCCCGTTGACAAGATCCAGCCTCGTGGTTCAGTTGGACCTGCTCATCACGGGCTGAGCTGGGAAATAAACAACCTTAGCTAGATCTTTTATTTAACTGGCAGCTGTGTTTCTTCTAGATAAGACAAGGGAAGTTTATCTGCATTGCACATTTCATACATAGAGGCGACTCAAAGTGCTTTAAAACCCAATTCTGTGCACAGGAATGCTATAAAACACTTCTACTTTGTTCGTTTGAGATGATAATTCACCGCAACAACACTGCACATAAGTCAGAAAACTCCAATAAGCAAAATATGACCACTTTAAAGCATATGTTCACAATGAACACGTTACACCACTGCTGTTAAAATTCAGGTTTGGATTGTTGGAATTCAGCAATCTAAAATAACATAAGTCAACCAGTCATCGACTAATAATGTATCTGACTCCACAGCCGTAAAGATCAAGAAGACTCTGAAGAACCTGAATGTGGTCCAGACTCAGGAGGCCGTGTTCAGCCTTGAACTGACCCACGAGAACGTGAGGGGAGTGCAGTGGATCAAGAACGGCGTCGAGCTCAAGCACGGCGATAAATACGAAATCACTCTCGAGGGCACAATCCACACCCTGAAGATCAAGAACTGCAACACCCATGACGAGTCCGTCTACTCTTTCAAACTGGGGAAGCTGTCTGCCAGCGCTAGGCTCAATGTTGAAAGTGAGTTCCCAAACAAACAAAACAACATGCAATTTTACGTTTTGGGAATTTGCTTCAGTCAGAAAGCTAAAATTACACAATAATTATAAAACTATTTCCACAGCCATCAAGATCCTGAGGAAGCCCAAGGATGTGACATCACTGCTGGGTGCGACAGCCACGTTTGAAGTTGGCATCTCAGAGGACAACATCCCAGTGAAATGGATGTTCAAGGGCAAAGAGCTGACGCAGAACGAACACTACAGGATGATCTCCGAAAAGAGGACCCACAAGCTGATTGTCCAGAACGTGGACAACAGCAAAGAGGGAGAGTACACCGCCGTCATAGGCCACCTGCAGTGCAGCGCGCGTCTTAACGTCGAAGGTAAGTCCAAAGATGTAAATCTCCACTTATTTTTGAGTCAAATGTTTACACCAGAATCCAAAAATCTGAAGGTTTTGTGTTCTTTCCCCTCAGCTCTGCGAGTCACCAAACCCATGAAGAGCATGGCCGTCCCAGAGACTCAAGCGGCCACGTTCGAGTGCGAGGTTTCCCACTTCAACGTGCCATCCACCTGGCTGAAGAATGGCGTGGAGATCGAGATGAGCGAGAAGTTCAGGATCGTGGTTCAGGGAAAACTCCACCAGCTGAAGATCATGAACACCAGCAGAGATGACTCCGGAGAGTACACCTTCGTCTGCGGAAACGACAAAGTCTCTGCGACTCTGACCGTCGACCGTAAGACATTTTAACATTTAAAAAAAATGAGGCTGCAAGACATATACAGGAGTTGGACAATGAATCTGAAACACCTGGTTTTAGAGCTCAATAATTTATTAGTATGGTACAGGGCCTCCTTTTGCAGCCAATACAGCATCAATTTGTCTTGGGAATGACATATACAAGTCCTGTACAGTGCTCAGAGGGATTTAAAGCCACTCTTCCTGCAGGACAGTGGTCAGGTCACTACGTGATGCTGGTGGAGGAAAATGTTTCCTGACTCGCTCCTCCAAAACACTCCAAAGTGGCTCAGTAATATTCAGATCTGGTGACTGCAGGTCAAAGGAGATGTTCAACTCCACTTTCATGCTCATCAAACCAATCTTTCACCAGTCTTGCTGGGTGTATTGGTGCATTGTCATCCTGATACACGGCACCGCCTTCAGGATACAGTGTTTGAACCATTGGATGCACATGGTCCTCCAGAATGGTTCGGTAGTCTCTGGCAGTGACGCGCCCATCCAGCACAAGTATTGGACCAAGGGAATGCCATGATATGGCAGCCCAAACCATCACTGATCCACCCCCATGCTGCACTCTGGGCATGCATCAGTCTGGGTGGTCCGCTTCTTTGGGGTTTCTCCACACTGTAACCCCCCCCTCGGATGTGGGGAAAACAGTAAAGGTGGACTCATCAGAGAACAATACATGTCTCACATTGTCCACAGCCCAAGATTTTTGCTCCTTGCACGATTGAAACTGCCGTTTGGCACTGGCACGAGTGACCAAAGGTTTGGGTATAGCAGCCCGGCCATTTATACTGACCCTGTGGAGCTCCTGACGGACAGTTCTGGTGGAAACAGGAGAGATGAGATGCACATTTATTCTGCAGTGATTTGGGCAGCTGTAGTTTTATGTTTTTAGGATACAATCCAGGTTAGCACCTGAACATCCCTTTCAGACAGATTCCTATTGGGTCCACAGTTAATCCTGTTGGATGTGGTTCTTCCTTCTTGGTGGTATGCTGACATTACCCTTGATACCGTGGCTCTTGATACATCACAAAGACTTGCTGTCTTGGTCACAGATGCGCCAGCAAGACGTGCAACAATTTGTCCTCTTGTGACTGATATGTCACCCATGGTGTTGCGTGTGAAAGTAATTCTCCGTGTTCTTTATCTGGTGCCATCAACGAGACTAGAAACAAAGGTCAATTAAAGAGTTTAATACAATCATGTACACAAAGAATCAATATGCCATGCAGAATATTTCAATCGGCCAATTGTACATCTTCCTAACATCACAAGAGATGCCAGGAAAAATGCACACTTGATGTCAGATTCTGTCAGTTCTTATAGCCACTGAAAAGGCGGATCCTCGTTATTCTGAGTTTTATGGCTCTTTGTCTCAGAGTTCAGATGGTAAACTGCAGGTCCAGACATATGTGGTGGTGTTTGACCAGGAAATGATATGTCCCTTAAATGTTTATCTATGCTGTCACAGACTTTTGGTCGCAAACTGTTGGTGGGGGTCGGGGAGGATGTTTCAGTAATTTAAGTCATAAACCTAAACTGAGGGTCATAAAAGGAGACAGCATTCCTTCATGTCATAAAGTTTTATTTTTAACCATTAAACAGTCCTCAGATATTTAAATCCTAACACGTGGATTGCAATATTTTGAGAAAAACTGTACTCTTATTCTGATAACTGAACACTCTGCTCTTACTGGTGCTGTGAAGTTAATGAGGACTGGACACCAGGCTGATCCAATTTAGCCATGAAACCTCCCACACTAAAATGATCCTTTAACAGTCACCTACGGTAGTTGTCACGAGACTGTTAATGTTAACCGAGTTAATGGAGTAACACACATAGACTGTATTAGTAACACATCATTAATTAATTTGGTGATTACCCAATGTGACGCAGTGGAGGTTACAGGGCTATGTACCAGGTTAGAACACCAAAGTTAGAGGAGTAAGTGGATGGTCGGATCACTTTGATTGCACAGCAATAAAACAGCAATAATGGAAACTTCTGACTTCTTAATATGAAACTACAAATGCTAAAAAGGCTATTAAGTAACTTTCCCTCAAAAAGTTGAGAAAGACCTGCTAAACATGGCGTCATGTTTGCTGTTTTCAGCTATTCTGATCACGACGATGCTGAATGACCTGAATGCCCAGGAGAAAGACGTTGTCACGTTTGAGGTGAACGTCAACTATGAGGGAATCACGTACAAATGGCTGAAAAATGGCGTGGAGATCAAGTCCACGGACAGGTGCCAGGCTCGCTGCAAACAGCTCACCCACACTCTAAACATCAGGAATGTTCATTTTGGAGACAGCGCCGAGTACACCTTCAAGGCAGGATCTTCAGTCACCTCAGCCAAGCTTCACGTGGAGGGTGAGCTGGGCTTTTACCGTACAACCTCAAATAGGGAAAAAAGTTGGGACTGAACGGGAAATGCAACATCTGTCTCCTTTTCCTCTGCAGCCCGCGTGATCGAATTCACCAAACCGCTGAGGGACCTGCACATCACGGAGAAGAAGAGGGCAACTTTCGAATGTGAGGTTTCAGAGCCAAATATCCAGGTGATGTGGATGAAGGACGGTCAGGAGCTGGAGATGTCTGACAGGTAGACGCGTTCACAATCAGACGTGGGGGAACTCTTTGTCTCGCTGATATCACGACTGACTTCCACTTCACTGTCTGTGTCTTCTTCAGATTCAAAATTAGCTCGGATAAATTTGTGCACCGCCTGGTTCTGCCATCAGTCCGCCTGTCCGATGCTGGTGAATACACCGCTGTGGCCGGAGCAAACATGTCCAAGGGTCACCTGACGGTCGAGGGACGGGATGTCAGAATCTCAGAACCAGAGAGCAGGGACATCACAGTGAGTTAATCTCCTGCAGCACCTACAGCCCTGTGTCTGGTTTAGTCCCGGTATTACGTGCATGTAATCCCGCGACTCGTCGTTTTTGCGCAGGTCGTTGAGAAACAGAGGGCGACCTTTGAGTTTGAGGTGAACGAGGACGACGTGGACGGTCGCTGGCTGAGGAATGGAGTGGAGATCCAGATCTCGGCGGAGGAGAGGTTCAGCTATGCCACCATCAGGAAGCTGCACCGCCTCACCATCACGGAGACCTTCAGGGGCGATGCCGGGGAGTACACCTTCATCGCCGGCAGAAACAGAAGCGCCGTTACCCTTCATGTGAGATGTAAGAGATCCAGTACCGTCATCCATGACCCGTTCACTTACATACCATGCTGTAGACAACAGCTGGACAGTTTCTGAACTCCAGGAGTACCACTGTTTAGTACAAGACTAACTTTTCATTTCTCCATGTCTGACTCTAAAGTTGAAGAACTGTTCCTGCTTTAGTGAATATCTAGGAGTGACTTTGAAGTCAAATGTTTACATACACTTGGCGAGCATTTGATTGGTTTGGATAGTTTGGATAGTCGTCCACAAGCCTCTCACAATGTTTTCCTGAAGTTGTGCCCCATTCCTCCTAGGAGTGAGTATTGGCAAGAACCTCGCAATACGATATGTATCATGATATTTGGGTCAAGATACAATATTATCACGATATCGCAATATCATGATATATTGCAATATTCTAGCCAGTTAATAGTAGGGATGAAAAATCAAGTTGCTGTATATGTTCATCAGATGATATTGATCATTCAGAGGACAAATTGAGTCAAAACTATATCGAATTCTTTGAAAATTGAAATTGATCATTAAAATTGTTCCTAAAAAATTGATATTAGGAGGTGAAAAATCGATATTATATTGGACGGCCAAAAATCGCGATATATTGCGATATATTGCGATATATAATCGTTTTTTTTTTTTTTTTTTTTTTTTTTTTTTTTTCACACCCCTAATTCCTCCTGACAGAAATGATGGAACTAGGTCCAGTCTGTATGCCTTTAGTACCGCACACATTTTCTAAATTGAGGTCAAGGCTTTACGATGGACATGACAGTATCTTTATTTTGTTGGAGCTAAGCCACTTTCCAACCATTGTGAAGTTACGTTTGGGGTCAATGTCCAATAGGGGTGAGTATTGGCAAGGACCTCGCAATACGATATGTATCATGATACTTGGGTCGCGATATGATAATATCACGATATCGCGATATTATGATATATTGCGATATTCTACCCAGTTAATATCAAAATTAAAAGTAGAGATGAAAAATGAAGTTGCTGCATATGTTCATCAGATAATATTGTTCATTCAGAGGACAAATTGAGTGAAAACTATTTGCTTCAAAACGACCTATTCATTGTTTATTATTAGTGTTTTTGCACATTTAAGTGAATGAATGAATTTTCCTAAAAAATCGATATTATATTGGGTGGCTGAAAATCGCGATATATCGCCAAATTGATTTTTTTTTTCACATCCCTAATGTCCGTTTGGACATGCCCGAGCTTGACCTTTTTTTGGCTAATTTCTTGAGATGTTGCTTTGTTTTTCCTTCAAACATAGCAATGATCATCATGACCAAACAGGTTAATCTTTAGTCTCATCAAACCACAGAACATATCTTCCAAAAATAAAGATCTTTCTCCCCATGTGCAGCTACAAACTGTAATTTGGCTTTTTTATGACGATTTCGGAGCGGACGCTTTCTCTCGCCGTGCGGTCTCTCAGTTCAAGTCCACTCAGACTGTGTTTTACTGTGGAAGATGACACTCTCTTCCTGGTTCCAACCAGCATCTTTACAAGGTCCTTGATTGTTTTTCTTTGGTTCATTTGAACATTTCCCACCAAAGCTTGTTTATCTCTTCTTCCTGTCTGCTCCCATACTGTTAGTATTGTTGGAACAGAGGAATGTGGGACCTTCTGGCACCTGGAGATGAACCAAACTCGAAGCTCCATGATTCTCATTAAGATGTCTTGTTTGATTTCTATAATTTTCCCATGATGCCATGCTTTGAGGCCCTTGTGTTTGAAGGTGTGCTTTAAAATGAGGAATTCTGAACAGCTTAAGGTCAAAGTCAACTTATGTAAACTTCTGACTACTATAACCTCTCAGAGTTGATTCAATCCTTCTGTCAGACATGTAGAAAATATAAATCTATCTTTCTAAACTGTATATAGACTTACTAAAATGTGCCTCAGCAGGATACGAAAGAGATTCACTGTTTTCTGGTTTTACAACTGTGTTGGAAAATGTTGACCTTCACTTTGTCTGATGGCCTTCAGTGCCGGAGCCGCCTCAGATCCTCCGCCACATGCAGCCCCAGACGGTGATGTCGGGCCGGTCGGTCCGCTTCTCGGCGCAGGCGAGCGGCCTGCCTTCGCCTCACGTGTCCTGGTTGAAGGACTCCCAGGCTCTGTCTACCAGCTACAAGTGCAAGTTCCTCCACGATGGAGATGAGTACACGCTGCTGCTGCTGGAGGTCTTCCCTGAGGATGCTGCCGTGTACAGCTGCGAGGCCAAGAACGACTACGGAGAGGCCATGAGCTCTGCTCCACTCACTGTAGAAGGTACAGTTGGACCGTTCATGATCGTGAAGCATCGTTGCGCTGCAGTCACTTCTGTTTTCACACTCAAAAACAGCTGATTATGTATGTAACTGAATGTTTAGATGTGTAATTCTGAAGCAATGATGAAATTAACAAAGGAAAATAATTCTGGATCATTCTGGACGGGTCTATAATTCGATGCTTCTGTTCGGGACCAAACAACATGAATTGTTTGCAGCAGAAAGGCCTTTAATGTTAGCTCTTGGGGCAATTGAGCCAAGTCAAAAATAAGATGTGGTTTTTAAGCCTCTGACAAGATTAAAAAATGTCATTCAGCTGAAGTGATAGTGTGGAGAGGGCCCCTACAGACGAACCAAACCAATTTTAATTTTGTATGCAAATTTTATGCAAATGACTGTCAATGGAAACAAGAGGAGGAGTCTGCGGCCTCGGTTTCTACAACTTTCCTATTTTGTGATAAATAACCACTAATCCATTTCTGAGTAGACCGAGACCGTGACCTCTCATCCTTTTGCATCAGCAGTTTGTGCATCATCAGGAATCGACTTGTTCGGGTTTATGACAAGATGGCAATGACAGAGATTCTTGAATAAACGGCCCATTATCGTACAGCTTTTGTACACAAACTTTTCCAACTATCGCTAGAGTGACTTTGTGAATGAGTTTTTCCATTTTGACTCAAAACTACTCCAATCCATGTTGTTTTGATCCCTTACATGTAATAACAGATCTGGGGTTGTTTTAATCCTGGAATAACAATGCTTTTCTTTTACTTTTAGAATTTACATTAGAACTTACTGTTGACCTTCTGATACTTTTAGAAAATTATTATTCACTGTCTGAAGTAGTAAAGCTCACATTTTACATGTAGCAGACCAAAGGATGGTGACAAAACCTTTAGTCGTAACTACAAATCAACGGTCCTACATTGTAGTGTGAGCGCTTCGATGATGGCCGTCTCAAACTTCTGGCGACAAGCGTCGATGATCCTACAACTTTGTTTACGGACGAGTCAATTAAAATGCAACATCAGATGACTATTAATTAATGCGACTTGCCTCCCTCACTGTAACCGGGACCACATTTTCCTCCGTCGCCGTGTCTTTTTGAAGTACTTTTGTAACACGTTACTGTTGATTGTTTATCACTGATACTATTTCACACCCGTCGTACCCCACCAAATGCAAGTCATGTAGTCTGAGATGAAGTAAGCCCTTCGGCTAACTTTTGATGGAAAAATTAAACTTAAATTTTAGGGCTGTCAAAGTTTACAAGTGTTAATAACGCGTTAATGACGTGTAAATAACACGTTAATAACGCGTTATTAACGCGTTATTAACGCGTTATTAACGCGTTAACGCACATTCTGTTTAACGCCACTATCTTTTTTTAACACAAGATTAGTGCGCACACGTTTCTGTAAATATGACCTTCGGCCAATAAGTGTATTTACAGTCAACGTGTGGGACAGACATTGTGACAGAAAAGGGTCTTATGAACGGAAAGTTTAGCTTTAAGGTGCTAACAGATGGATCTAATGAAAAAAAATAGGTTATTTGTATTTATTGTTGCTTTGAACTGAGTTCACACCGCAGGATGTGGTAAAGTTAGTTTCACATTCGCTTGTTTTTTTTTCTCTTTAAACTTAAATAGCGTCATGAAAACGGCACCGATTTCATCCAGGTTGGTCTCATTTTATAGATCTAAGTATGCCAGACATTTCACAGGTGTCATCAACCCCCCAAGCTACAGTGGGTGTGGCTAAAAATCTCAGGAACAGCGCTGAATGTCCTTCTGAGTATCTTGCTGCTGCCATGGAATTTAGGGACCGTCAGCAAATTACTGCCATCAAGCAGCAGCTGCGACAAAATACACTAAAAAGCTGATGAAGTAAGACCCCAAAATGTACGGCAGCATTGGTGGACTTCTGGTTTTTAAACTAAAGGCTTAAAAAAAAAAGAAAAAGCAGATCCCTGTGACCCTGTATAGGACAGAACGGGTATAGATGATGGATGGATGGATAAACAGAACAATTATTTGTGCGATTAATCGCAATTAATCGCGAGTTAATTATGAAAATCTTTTGATTAATCGCGATTAATCTAATCGACTGACAGCTCTATTAAATTCCTAGATTGACATCAGCTAGTGAAAATTAGAGATTCAATGAGTGGGATGAGTGAATGTTTGATATTTGAGTCAAATCTGATCATTTGTCTTTCAGTTCCTGAGGCTGATCAGGTGACCCAGGTCGCCGCCCCGGTTCTCATCACTCCCATGCAGCACGTCCTGGTCTCACAGGGACACCCCACTAAGCTGCAGTGCACCATCTCTGGGGAAGGTAGTGAAGACCACCTTGTACTGTTACCGTCCTGTTTGAATAACTTTACGCTCTCCAGTGATGGTTTGAGTCAAACGTGTTTCAGGTTGTCCTGACTGTAACCTGTGCTGTGTCTCCAGATCTGCAGGTTTCTTGGTTCTGTAATGACAGAGAGATCAGACAGTCTGACATCTTCAGGATGTCTCATTTTGATGAAACCTGCCTGTTGGAGATTTCCAGAGCTCTCCCCAGCCATGAGGGAGAGTACTCTTGTATTGCCACAAATATGGCAGGAATGGTCACATGTTCTGCCACTCTGAATATTGATGGTGAGTTCTTCAAACTTTCACTTGCCTTTCAGCTGAATCGTTCACTGCAAGGCCTTTACTTTCAAGTAGTGCATGGTCTTCAGCTGTAAAGCCCAGAAAGCTTTCAGTCTTCCTGCCTGTTACCTTGGACGTTGCTCTGATTTTTGGCAAAAAGGTTCAACATTGGCAAGAAACCCATCGAATGAAATGATTAATAAATGGACCAGTGATACAGAAACCAGAGCATCCGTTTGTGAGCGCAGCATGTTTGCTTGTTTGGTTTTCGGTCCTCTTTTCTTCCTTCCTTCAAAACCTCATGGAAACAACTCACGTGGGCTCCTACGCACCGACGCAAGATCGCCGTTGCGAAAGAATCACGAGGATGCATTTCGTCTTTCACCCAAACTGTCCTACGTCCCACGACGTGAACAGTTTGATGACGTATTAATTAATGCGACGTAGTGCCATTCCAAAGAAAAATAAGAATCCCAAATCTTTCTTAAAGGGTTAGGGTTAGGGTTTATTGCCAGCGCACACTGATGGCATCTACATCTCAGTCGTAGTGCAGTCGGCACCCACCATTCTTGACATCGTACCCAAGACGAAGCAAACGCAAACAGTGAGAGACATTATGATCTCGTACGCCTGCAGGAGTCGTGCAGAGTAAAGCATGTACAGTTAAAACAGCTGTGCCAGTTAAAATCTGCTGAAAGATCACTGATAGTTGCATCAAAATTTGAAAAGGATAATGAGACCTTCAGGAGGAAGGGTTAATCTTGTCTGAGACAGAAAATAAGTGAAGCTTTTGTTAGTTATTTTTAGCAAATGTTTTTTTTCTGTTGAAAGTAATTCGAAAAGTCAGTTGGAAAAAAAGATAGAAGATGGTTCGAGGGGCGTTTTTGTGACTTTGTGCAAACTATGAACTTTTGAGTGATTAAAGAAAATTCCTCATTATGAAGGCTAATGTTAATCAACATTTCATAATGTAACTTAGAAAAAACAGAAAACACAAACATGCTTTACTACTATAATATTACTACCTTTCCTACCCTCTTATTTATTCATTCATTCGTTCATTCATTCATTCATTTCTTAAGATGTTTGCTCCTAAAGTCAGAAGACCAGCCGAGTTCTCAAACCTTAGTTTAAGATCATCAAAAGAAAGGAAGCTAAACAAAGGCTCACTCAATCAGCTAAAGCAGAGAAGCTGATAGCGAAAATGCTAATGCCTGTTTACTGAACTGCTAACGTTGAAGTTAGCACAGTTTAAACTAGCTGGACTCACTTCAACTGCTGCCAAGGCTTCGTCTCAGCAGGAGATGCGAGTATGCCTTACCACGAAAATATAACTTGACATATTTTTGTTTGGTCTTAAGCTTAAGTCCCGCAGAGCGCTAGGCGGCCGTGGAATGCTAACACAGCGGCAGCCGCGCTGAATCAGACCCGTTCAAGTCCAGCAGTTCGGAGAGAGATACATGTCGAGGCCGTGACAGTTTACGCACAGTCCATCCAACTGGCGGGATGTCAGACTGAATGGCACGGAGAATCCATTAATTTTTCAAAATAAAAGCCACCAGCAGGCAGCGACATACATGGACATGATGTTAACCTGTGAAGGCTGTGTGAAAACAACTCAGAGGGATTTAGAAGAAACTTAAAGCTCGCATGAAGAAGTCTAAAGGCACGCGGTATCTGACCCGACTCGTTTTTTTTAAATGTGCTTAAAATTACATGGTGAGACATATGCACTTTAACACGTAGATCAACACTGCAACAGTCACGTGATCTCAAAACCTTCGGGTAAACTTCAAATCTGAGGCTCTGCTCTGAAACGCTGTCCGTGGGACTTGAAAACCCCTTGTACAACCCCACCGCGGCTACTCAACGTTCTCTGGGACTTCAGCTTTAGAGCCAGAGGACAAGCTAACCCTGAGCTCCAATTTAACTGTTGTGTTCCTGCCTGTAAATGCTAATGTATATCTATTAGCACTGAGCATGTCGACAGCATGTTTGTGCCGCGAGGATTTATAAATGTCTCTCAGTTCAGCTGTCAAACTCCTTCATGTCTTCATTTTGATGATGCGAGACGCACTTACGCCGATGAGCATGTCCTCTACGTCTCGGAGCTCTGAAATGTACCTGCTCGTTTAATTTCTGTGAGCATCATCTTCAGGTGTTTCTGTTCTGAAGAACGCTGCATGACGACTTCTTCTTCTTCTACACGCGTAACTCTTAACATCCCTTCTCTCTGAGACGTGAGCGTTTGTTTCAGCATGGTCCAAACACCTGAAGCGTGGAAACACATCTTTCTGGGTTCCTCACACTCAAGCACTGAAAAAAAAAAAAAAAAAAACCATCATTGTGGTTTTGAAGTTGTGGCTCCAGTCAAGCTTGCATGATTGACAGTGGAAACCAGCCACCTGTCCACTTCCTTCACTGATCACGACTGATCCTCGACGCTTCAGCCCAGCTGCACTTTTGGCGTTGTGTCACAAATAACCTGGAGATGATGTGTTGACCTAATTCTTCTATTCTTTCTTATCGCCCAGATGCAAAAGCCTTAGATAGTGTGTGGAGCTCTGGGGCTGAGACTAAGCTAATTCAGACACTGGAGACTGAGACGGAGAGTTTCAGCTCCCTGTCCGTGGGAAAAACGGCCCACGTTGTTGAGTTTTCTGAATCGGTCTGTGAGAGTTCCTCCGTGTCGAGGAGGACGGTTGAGATTCAGATGGAGAGCGTGAGCTCGGTGGAGATGACCTCCCACGGCGCCCTCGGTTTCCAACTGTCGACCAGCCCGGAGCTGTTGATGGAACTGAGCGACGTCAGAGTGCAAAGCGGCGACGTGGCCGAGTTCAGCTGCTCGTTCGGCGGGCAGCCCTTCACCGGGGTGGTGTGGGATCATAATGGTCAGAGCCTGGTGGACACGGAGCGGGTGAGGAGCTCTGAGAGCGGGGGCCTCCTGTCCCTGCTCATCCACGACGTTGGCGTGGCGGATCAGGGGATGTACCGCTGCACAGCCACTAACCAACATGGTCAGAACAGCTCCTCTGCCCAGCTCACTGTTGAAGGTGGTTAATCTCTCTTTTATATCCATCTGGTCCATCTCATCTCTCCATCTGCCCCCCCCCTCCCCGCTGCTTCCTACCTTGTCTCATGATTTAAAATTTCCTCTTTCTCTGTAACCTGTTAGAGTGTAATGGAATAACAAGCTTTATGATGTAGTCGGCCCTCTTCCTGGTGTTTCCTGCCCTGCTTCACTAATCCCATCATCCGTCGGACTAACCCTTTAGTGTCCAGAGTCATAATCTTATGCTCTTTGCCCCTAATTACTCTCCCTAACTTTATTCTCACCCAGCTAAAGAAGCAAACCTCAAAGCAGAGACCCCTATCCCCACTGATTCAGTGTGTAAAGTGTCTCAGACAAACAGGGAGACCCCTAGAGATCCCTCTGACCAAGACAAGCAGGAGTCGGCGGAGAAGCCGGGACCGTTGCCTCAGTCTTCCCAGAGGCCTTACGACGCCATCAGCCACCTGTATTTCCCTGACGAGAAGGGCCGGCTCCTCTCCAGCTGCCCCGAGTTCCTGATCAAACTCCCCCCTGAGCTGCTGGTCAGAAACAAAGCCGGCGGCTCGCTGTATTGCGTTATGAAGGGGCTCCCCTCTGCGTTTGTCATTTGGCTTTACGACCGCTTGACTGTCGAGGATTCTGTGTCGTACTCTCTGAAACACGACGGCCCCCTGTGCTGTATAAATGCAAATAAGGTGGATCCCAGAAAAGGGGGCTCTTACATTTGCAAAAATTTAAGCTCGGCTGGGAACGCTGAGTGCAGCAAAGCGATGAAAGGTTGGCACCTGCATGCTTTTGGTCCTTCTCGCTCGGGGCTTTGTGCGCCCTCCCACTCATCCACACTTGTTTTCCACCTATAACGGCCATCAGGAGCACATTCCCTCACAAGGCGACACCAGTCCCTCTGCAAAGCTTTCACCATGTTTAGGAGAGATGGCTGACTTGTGTGCCCTGCCGCACTGACTTAAAACACTGATAAAGAGGGGGACACTCATTATTTCCAAAGAGCCAGAGGTGCTGCACATTAAAAAACAACAAAAACGAAAAGGAAAAAAAAAAAAAAAAGGGGGCATGTAAGGATTTCAGTTAAAGGAAACAAACCAAACGGGGAATATGGATGCATGACATGTCACTTATGTCCCTTAGCTGATGCTACCGATGCAGTTGCGAGTGTGCTTTTTTAATTTTACATATCTGTGTCTTTACAGTAACTGAAGTGGGGCCCACGACCCAGGAGGAAGTGAAAGGTAAATATTGATTTAGCTGAAGTGTTAAAGCAGCCTTCTTTACGTCCTCACGTCTTGACCAAGACTCAAAGCCTTGAATCAAGACAACTGGACATCCTCATCTTGGATCTTCAAGACGTTTTCGCCTTTCATCCCGAAACCTTCCTCGGTTCAAACTGACTGACGGGGGGGTTTATAAACTCTTGGGAGTCATCTGCAAATCACTGACTGTCCCGGTGTATGAATAAAGCAGACCGGAGACCTCGGAGACGTCTGCTGACTGGGGACTGCAGAGCGGAGCGAAGGGACCGTCTTTAGAGTCCAGAATGACATAACGCTTTGTGAAAGCACAGGTTTGAACACGGGATCACTGTGAACGCACAGCTGGAGAGCTGAGACAAAGCGGAGTCAAAGCAGAGTCAGAGCGGAGCTCGAAACTCTCCGGCAGTCAGTTTGAAATGAGCAAACCTTCTGGATGGAGGGTGAAACGTACTGAAGATCCGAGGAAAAGGAGGCCCGGTTACCTTGATGCAAGTCTTTGAGGTTGACCGTGACCTGGACGTCTGAGACTCTTGACTAAGTTGTTTCTCGTGTTTCCGGTGGGCTGGTGAGGAATGCATGGTAGAGGTCTTCACGGGTCCACTTTCATGGACCCGAACCCGAATGGACCTGTGAAAATTCAACCCGAAACCGACCCGACCTGAGCTATTATCATAAGTCCGGGGGTCCGAACCCGAATGGACCCGCAATATTTGGACCCGGAACCGACTCGACCCGAGTCTTTATTTTTTCAACCACGAACCGAACCGAGTTACCCGAATAGAACTGAGACAATCCAGCCCATAGTTGCTCATGTTAAAAGTTGTCTATCATTGAATAAAACTTAATTTTCTTTCCTAAAGTTATCTTCTTCTGCTGGTTCAGTTGCTACATAGGCTACGTGATGGAAACGACAATAAATCCACATCATTATTTTCTTTGTGGATACAGATGCTATTGGTAGCAACTGCTAACGCTAATAGCCTATACCGGTCAGGACGTGTCGTGAATATGTCTCTCATCCAGCGTTGTCATGTTGGTGATCCGTTATGCTTTACAGCAATAACACGCTACGGCAACACGATTGTTTCATGATGAACATGCCACGTTAATTAGTAATCATTTAACTGCCCCGAATCCTTACATTGGCAGCCTGTCAGAGAGCACTGACCGGACCCGAGACTAACTGTACCGATTCATACCTGAACCTGGAGTCACGTCTTTTGAATGGACCCGAGACCCGATTCGGGTCGGGTCGGAACCTTGGGTTTTCGGGTTGTTGGGTTGTTCCGAAGACCTCTAATGTATGGACATTTGAATGTGGTTTGAAGTTTGTGAATGAAATGAAATCTGCAACCCCATTTCTGAAATTTAAACTTGTTGTGAGTTCTTGTAATATGTTTTATAAAAGCAAATGAGAATTTCCTGATCATTTACTGTAAACCTTATAAATTCCATATTTTCTGGAAGCGGGTAGCTATAATATCAGATTTCGTAGTTTGTTATAAGGAAGCAAGTTTGTCCCCCTTGCAGTCAAATCTAACTTGTGCATGTGTTTATATTGTGGTGTCTGACTGTAAACTGTCGTTATTCCACTCAGTCTTCTCTAGCTCAAGCATCACAGTGGAGGAGGAGACCCAGCAGTTGTACTACACCGGCTTAACACTAGCAGGCAAAACCAAGACGCTTGAACTCAAGCCAGACACCAAACTCTTCTCCAGCACTCTGGAGAAGAAAAAAGAAAAACCAGTTTTCCTCAGTGAGCTTTCTCCAGCGGCCGTGACCGCTGGAGAAACCGCCACGTTTACCGTCAGAGTGTCCGCCGTCACCCAGCCCAGCGTTCAGTGGTTCCACAACGGAGAGATCATAACAAGCTCCTCCGTTTACGCTTTCATTCATGAACAGGACAAGTACAGTTTGGTCATCAGCGAGGTCCGGAGGGAATATGAGGGAGAGTACTCCTGCACGGTCAGCAACAGGTTCGGCCAGTCGACATGCACTTCTTATTTGCATGTTCAGTTGAAGGAACCGGAAAGGGAGGAAGGGATTGATGGGAGAGCATTTGCACCAACTGGAAAACCTCCCAAATTCACAGCAACCATAGAGTCTCTTGAGGTGACGGAGGGAGGTCAGTGCTTCTTCAGGTACGCCATGACTGGAGATCCCCTCCCCGAGGTTCAGTGGCTTAAAGGCAACATCTGCGTTCAGCCTAGTGGGTTCTGCATCATGGTGAACAACCCGGACGGATCGGGCTTCATAAATATTAAGAGTGTCAAACGAGAGCACGGTGGCCTCTACACCTGTAAGGCCACCAACCAATATGGGGAAGACTCTTGCTCTGCAGAGCTGCTTATTTTGAGTCAGAAAGCTCAGGAGGACCCCTCGTTAGTTCAAAAAACTAAAGGTCTCAAGATATCTATGACTGAGCAAACCACAGAATCCAGATTATACGAGGAGAGAACCCGTTCTGATCAGATTTACACCATTAGCACTGAGGACCGGCAGGTTATTCCGAGTGAGGAGGTCGGAATTCTCGGTAGGCTTGACATCTCTGCCGCCACTCTTCATCGAGAGCAGCTCACCCACCAGGCGGCAGTGCTGCAGTCGCACGAGATACAGGAGAGGGTTTCCTTGGCGCCGCCCGGTCCGGCTCAGTTCTCGGCTGTTCCCGCGAAACAGCTCCACGTGGCAACTTTCTTGTCTTCGATCCAGGAGAGGCAAAAGATCACAGAGCAGCACGCCGAGCGAATCCTCAGCCCCGAGGTAGTCGAACCCAAGCTGACTCAGCAGCAGCAGTCCAGGCTGATGTCGGCCACGTCCCAGGAGGTCCTGTCGCTCACCACGGTGAGAGCCGAAGCTTTGACGGACCAGACCCCAGAGCACGTTCAGACCACGGCCGAGCCCCAGCAGCTTGTTAGCAGCCACCTAGTGGAATCAGCTTTACCCATCCTGGATGAAACCTCAGGCGCCGTGCACAGGCCAGAGGAGGAGAAGAGTTTCAGGGTCACGGAAGGGATGAAGATTTTATACTCGGCTCAGTATGCAGGCCAACTGCTGCTCACAGAAACACACTCTGAGCCCCTGCCGGCTCTGGATTCGGCCGTTCAACCCCTGATTGACAAAGAACAACCTCAAGCGGTGGTGGCACCAGTGAGTGAAACCAAAGTGACTTTATCCAAAGAGCAGGAATTTGAAATCCAGAGACCAGAGCAGGAAAGCGTCAGCCAAATCAAAGACAGGGTGTGTATGTCAGCTATCACTACTGAAGAGAAGTACAAAATGCAGGCTGAACAAACAGGACAGGTGCCACAGATAGAAGCGTCCGTTAGTCTACAACCTCAGAGCGAGGGAAAACAGCTTCTTAATCTCCAGGTCATCAGTGACCAGGATGTTTTACAGTCTGAGGGCAGGCTGACCAGCGAAAAACCGTCCGCAGAGCAGGCAGAAGTGAGGAAGAGTCCAGTCCTGCTGCATTCGGTAACTCAAGAAGAGCAGAGGACTGTGGTTTGTGAGGCAACTTCAGAGTTCGCAGCAAAGACCAATGCCGTCTCAGTTCAGCCAAAGAAAGAGCAACCACAAGCAAAGTACCTTCAGACAGTCCATTCTCTCCCGGTTTTACCAAAGGAGGGCATCCTCTCCATCGCAAAACCCGACCAACAGGTGGCCATTCAGAAACAGGAAAAGTCTAGAAGCCATGCAGCCATCTCAGAGGTGAGAAGGGAGATCACTGCAGATTATGACAAAGACTTAGACGTGTCCGTGGATGGCGTTAAGTCGCAGCTTAGAATAGAGTCGAGGTCTCCAAGCATCCTCCCTGTGTCCTCCCAGCCCCTGCAGCTGCCCAAGGAGACTCCCCTGGGTGCTGATTTCAAGCAGCAGCGGGCATTGGTGCAGAGAGAGGATAACTGGAAGATCATGCAGTCTTTGAACGTCACAGACACTCAGGTTCTGGAGGAGGGTCACGCCACTAGTGTCGAAGCAGATCAAAAATTCAAGCCTGAAGTCAAAATTGAGCCCAAGATCCCCAAAAAGCCAGTCTTCATAGAAGAGAAGGCAGTCGCCACTGAAAGCTGCAAAGTCTTGGAAGCTGCTGAGCAGGATTTCGCAGTCCACATCCAAGAGGGCCAGTCGGTCCGGCAGTCGGTTCTGCTGGAAGAGAAGCGTGTCATCATGGGAGAGCAGTCAAGCGAGATATACAAGTCTGAGGCCTCGACTGTCAGCGTTAAGACGCAGACGAAAGGGGTCGTGTTTGTCCACGAGTCCCAGGACTCGCAGACTCTACCCAAAGAACTAAACTTTACCATTGACATCCCAAAACCAACGAGCTTGAACGCGAGACGCCAGCTCCGGGATGCTCTTCAGTCCGCCGTGGCAAGTGATCAGCGGGTGTTACTGGCTGACGTTGTGGGATTACTGGAGGCAGTCGAGGTACAGGAGGTCAAAGTTCAGAGAGAGCCCAAGCGGGCCTCGTACACTTATCTGGTCACATCCCCAGGCGCTCCCCTGGAGATAACGCTGTCTTTTCAGGGGGAATATCCGCAGATAGCCGACCTCAGGTCTGAACTCCAGGTAGCTCTCAACGCTATGGTTTTCCAGGAGCAGCGCAGTCTTACGTCAGAACGGCCGGGTGTGTTGCAGATTGACAAACCTCAGAAGGCGCTGGTGAGCTCGGCGCCCTCCGGGGAGGTGCTGTCATCTGTGGTGGACACTGTGACGGTGGCAGAGAGTGTCACTGGGCTTCCTACGGCTGTTCCTCAGTCTGCAGCCATCAGAACTGAAGCCAGGGCCTCCTTCCAGGGCGCGACGGTTCAGAGTCGTACCGAGATCCGTGAGTCTACGGAGGTGAGGTGGAGAGAGACTAGAGAAGAGTATCTCTCCGAGGCGGTCATGATCAGCGAGTCCTCTGACAGTCTTAGTGATAATCCCGTTGTCGTTGACTCTCTAGAAGACGTTTGCGCTGAGGAAAATGGCGAGGCTGTGTTTACAGCCACCATTAAGTACGTCACCAGGGTTAACTGGTTTTTCAACGGTCAGTTGGTGAAATCTGGCAAAGAGTTCAAGTGTTCACAAGACCACAACACATACACACTATTTATCAGCAAAGTTGTTAAGGAGAAGCATCAAGGAGAATATGTCTGTGAGGCTGAGAACGAAGCCGGCAAGACTACGACGTCTTCGAGACTCACTGTGGTCTCAAAAGGTTTGATGATGGCCACTTCTTTGATATCATCATCAACTAACTTCACGCTTTCGTGAACTTGAGATTTCCATTTTCTCCAAACCTCAGTCAGCCATAACTTTAAAGGTTTTCCATCTGGAGGTCAGCTCATCCACTACTCCATGAACATATATCACCCTCGTATCCATTCCGCTTTCCTTCCAAGAAATCACCTTTGACTTCACGCCGTCACAAACCCATCACTCCTCATTTCTGCTCCATTCTTCACATGCATGCTCTTCTTCCGTTTCTTGTAGCAGAATCCCTGATCATCACATCCTCAACCTAACCCTTACGCATCTTTCCTCCTTCACAGTCACCACAGGATAAGTGTGAATGAGTCACTCTTCATCCCTGGGTCACCGCATCGTCCCGATCAGTAGAAACGATTATTACTGTTCCCGTTTCAGCTGCTTCTGTTTATTCACGTTGTCTTTGTTTGTCTTTGACTTCCCTCCGCAGTGAAACCTGTGTTCAAACACAGAGTCGCTCCACTGGAGATCAACGCTGGCAACGTGGCCAGGTTTGAATGTGAGACTGAGGACGCTCCAAACGTGAGCTTCCAGTGGTTCAAAGACGGACACCCCGTCAAAGACGGTGACAAGTACAGGATAACCAGCCGCTTCACTGCTTCCTCTCTGGACGTCCTGAGCCCAACGAAGGCCGACAGCGGCGAATACACCTGCAAGGCGTCCAACCAGCACGGCGCTGACGAGTGCTCCGCCTCTCTTGACGTGACAGGTAAGAGCAGCGCACGCTTGACTCGACTTTGCCAGTTGAGTTGGGAGCTGTTTTAGGTATTTATTGTGTGTTGGTGGTCCTCCCTGGAGAGGCTTTGAGAGGTTTCAAGCGCTGGCTAAGGTGATATACTACATGGTCTAACATGTTACCACTAATATGTTTTGTGTTTTTTGTCCTCTTTCTTAATTCCTGTAGAACAATTCCCTCCTGTTTTTATAAGTAAACCTGAGCCCCAGACCGTGTATGTTGGAAAGAGGGCAATAATACAGTGCACAATAACGGGATCTGCCCCTCTGAATGTTGTCTGGCTCAAAGACAACCGGGCTTTGCCCCAAACGCCAGCACACTACCAGACCTCTTGCGAAAAGAATAAGCACACTCTTGAGATTGCCGAGCTTGAGGCAGATGACGGGGGGCTTTATGTGTGCAAGGCGTCTAATAATGTTGGGGCAGCCGAGTGCGGCACAGAGCTGCGTGTCATTGATAAGCCCAACTTTGTGAAGCCCCTGGGTCCGGTTTCTGCCGTGGTTGGAGCTCCTCTGTACCTGGAATGTCAGGTGGATGAGATCACTGGAGTAAATGTCACCTGGACCAGAGATGGCAGAAAGGTCCACCAGTCTCCGGACTGTAAACTGTCTCTTGACGATAAGACAGTTAGCCTCGAAATCCTTAAAACCACACTGAAAGATTGTGGAAATTACGTGTGTACGGTGACAAATGAAGCTGGAAGTGCAACTTGCTCCACTTTGGTCAAGGTACAAGGTAAGACCTGTCTCGTTTACCTTTCATAGATGTGCTGAAATGAAAGTGAATACAGTTTTACTCTGTGGTGTCCGGCGCCTCAAATGAATGCAGCGGCCAAGTTGCTAACCATTTTCTTTGATTGTCGGGTTGTCATCTTTGCCTTCATTGTGGCTCTTGCTAACCGCACGCCTCTGCAGAACCACCAGTCTTTACAAAGCGGCTGGAAGCGACCACGGTTTGGAAAAAGGGCAGCACTGCACGGCTGCAGTGCACCGTCAAAGGCTCTCCGGAGCTTCACACCACCTGGTTCTTCAACAACAGCGTGCTGCCCGCCGGAGGCAGGTGTGCCGTCAGCCTGAAGGATGGTATCGCCGCTCTTGAGATAAGCGATGTCACACCAAGTGACAGCGGAAACTACAGCTGTGAGGTTCTCAATGAGTCCGGATGTGAAAGTTGCAGCACCAAAGTGACAGTGAAAGGTGCGCAGAGTTGGAAAGTTTTGCACAGAACCAGATTTTTTAGCTGAAGAATCTCTCTAACCGAACTACATGTTCCCCATCAGAACCTCCGTCTTTCAAAAAGGATTTGCCGTCTCTAGACGCAGTCAGAGGGTCAGTCGCTGTGTTGGAGTACGAGATTGCAGGCTCTGCGCCGTTCGAAGTGGCTTGGAAAAAGAATAAGAAACGCCTGTCCGCAGATAAAAAGTACAGAGTCTTGTCACAGGGATCGCTGACCTCTCTGGAGATCCACTCATTTGAGAGCGCTGATGTCGGCGAATATGAGTGCGTTGTATCAAATGAGGTCGGGTCGGTGATCTCAAAGACAGCCGTTAAACATAAAGGTTTGTAAAATAAAAACTGACCAACATTTTTGTGTAAGAACATAGTAGAAATCATCTGATCGTAGTGGGTTTTAGCATTAGGCAAATACAACCTCAGATGAACACCAATGTGCAACGTTTTTCATTGTGCCAATTAGAGCTGAGCGATTTTATTGATTCTGCGATACATATATATCGATTAGGGATGTAACGATATGGAAAATTTGATATCTCGATTATAGTGACCAAATTATGACGGTTTACGATATTATCGCAATATTCTTAATTGCTGTAGAAATGTCTAAAAAACCCATACATTTTAATAATTTCACAAAATCTTGTGATTTTCTTGTCATACTAAAATATTAGAAGCCAAAATTTTATCAAAATGAAACTTTCACATTAAACGGGCAAACAACTGGAACAGAAAGAGGTTTTATTTTAAATGAACAAAATAAATAACAGGAACAAAACTGATTTGTCTGGTGCAAATTTAAATAAACACTTTAACAACCATAATAGGTCAAAATATGCAAACAATTATCAGGAATGGAAATTATAGTGCAAGTTCAAATGTAATAAACTTTGGACTTTAAGCTGAACCTTAAATAAGTATAAATGTGCAAATAAAGAAACAGTTGTATAGGAGCCAAATATGTTGTTCTGAATTGTAGTTCACTCTGTGTGTCTGTGGGTGTTGCTGTGTTGTTACCTGAGGGTCAGGTATAAAGGTAGCTGCCTGTTATTGGTTAGCTGTTTGACCCGGAGGGGCAATAGGTTTTTGACCGCTGTGGCGCTAACTGCCGGCGTTATGGTTTTCGGATTAGTTTTTGGAATAAATAAATATTTTAACTGCATCAGAAGAACATTGTTCCGGTCATTTTTCGATGTCATTTTTCAATGTCCTGTGTGCTATCACCACTTTCTGCCATGCTCACGTTACGATGCCGATGTTACAAGCTACAAATTCACGTGAAACACAGTCGTGAGTCGCTCGCAGACTTGAATGAGGCTGATATTACATATCCTGGTAATCGACCGCGATAATGAGATGAAGTCAAATATAAACGGTAATCGTTATCGCGTAAAATTTTACCGCGCTTTACTGTAATACTGGTAACCGTTCCATCCCTTATATCGATATTTTATTTCCCCAGAGAGTATCGACTATTTCAGCCGCGGGTATCGATATTCTAAGCTTCTTCCAAAACCCCCGTGTCCCACCTTTAAAAGCTTGCAAGCAACAATTTGCACTTTTTAAATAAATGAAACTATTTTTCTCAACAAAATCTTTTATTCATTTTGTCCAGCATTTGCAAGCTGCCTGTCAGCCATATAATGTGTAATTGATGCTTTCAGTTCAATTAATTCAAACAAAGTCATTGGAACACTCACAAGATGTCACCAAAATCACTTTGTCCCTTTAAAATCTTTCAGAAAATGATGTAAATGTATTGTAAGATGAATATCGATATATATCGTATCGTGAGCCGAATATTGTGTATTGTATCGCGAGATTAGTGTATTGCTACAGCCCTAGTGCCAATGAAGACAAAAAGATAATAGTCATGTGGCACTAAATCCTCACTAAGAAGCAATAACTCGCAAAGACATTCCCAGTATGACTTGATCCGTCTTCATCAGGGGAATTTAAATACATTTACTGGGACGTCTTACTTCTGGTACCCTCCAATTAACAGCCAGTCGCAACGTGGGCGGGGGTGGGCTTTATGTGATGACTCATACAGGAGCGTCCACATGATTCATAAGAACCAAGATGGTAGCAGAATTGCAAATGACACCTCGGATGTATTTGCCTAATACTAAGACCTGGACGTGATGATTTATTTTTTTTAAATATTTAAAACTAGGCTTAACATGGGGGATATTTTTTTTCGTAGTTCTCTCAGCAGTTGTTGTCATAATCACCATTACTGATGCTATTTCAGAGCCACCTGTCTTCTCAAAGAGAATTGAGAGTTCTACGGCGGTTTTGGGAAATGCAGTGAAACTGCAGGGAGTCTTGAAGGGCTCAGCTCCCATCTTGGTCAAATGGATGAAAGACTCTGAGATGCTAAGAGAAGATGACCCAAACGTCAGGATGGCTTTCGACAACAACGTCGCTAGCATTTCTTTCTCATCTGTCGAGATGAAGCACGGTGGCAAGTACGCTTGCCTCGCTGAGAATGAGGCTGGGCAGCAGAAATGCGAGGCTGTGCTAACCATTCAAGGTTGGAACGTGTGCTCATTTCGTAGAAATATTTTCAACCTTCCCGTGTGTGTGTGTGCATGAAGTCTAAAGCTCACGTTGTGTTTTAGAACCAGCTAAGATCTTAGAGAAAGCAGCCTCCATCAGTGTGACTGTAGGCGAGTCGGCCACGCTGGAGTGCGCCATCTCCGGGAGCCCCGAGCTCAAAGTAAAATGGTTCAAAGACGGCAAGGAGATGATCAGTGGGCGTAAATATAAAATGACCGTGAAGGAGAACACGGCCGTTCTGAAGATTCTCAGCGTGGACAGCAGAGACGCGGCGGAGTACAAGATGGAGGTGTCCAACAAAGTCGGAAAAGACCAATGCGCCTGCTCGGTCACTGTTCTGGGTCAGTTGTAGCCAGGACTCTACCATTAAAAGCTTGCTAATCTGGCCCTCGGTAACAGTTATGTATTTGGTTCATTCCCATACGCAGACCGTGCAGTTCCACCGTCCTTCACCAGAGCTCTTAAGAAAACGGACGCGACTGTCGGTAGCAATGTTACACTGGAGTGCAGAGTCGCTGGATCTCAGCCGATGGCTGTCTCTTGGTTCAAAGGCGGCAAAGAAATCCACAGCGGTGGAAAATATCAGCTGTATTTCAGCGAAAGTGCAGCGTCTTTGACGATGACGGGCCTGGATCAAAGTGACGGAGGAGCTTACACGTGCAGGGCCTCCAACGTCGCTGGAGAAAAAGAAACCAGTGGCACTTTGTCGGTCAAAGGTCAGAGGAGTTGAACCTCCGGAGATAAAACAGGAAATTGACCCGATGTTATCGATAGGCCCTTGAACGTGCATGCTCTTTTTTTCTTCCCACATAACAACAGAACCTCCGGTCTTCACCGTGAAACCCGAGGCCCAGGATGTTTCACCGGGATCGACGGTTGTGATCAGATCAGCCTTCACTGGCTCAGCTCCTCTGCTTGTTAAATGGTTCAGAGAGGAAAAAGAGGTTTTCACTGGGGGAAAGTATTTCATTAAGAAAGACTCCTCTTCCAGCTCCTTGGAGCTTCATTCAGTGAAACCCAGTGACTCTGCCAAATACACCTGCCAAGTGTCCAACGATGCCGGGAAGGTGGACTGCACCGCAGTCCTCTTTGTTAAAGGTGCAGTTTCGTTCTGTTTCAACTGTTTTCTCCCTTGACTCAGCAGCATTCCCGGACTGACACTGTGACTGTTAATTTACAGCGCCCACGTTCACAATGAAGCCTGAGCCTTCACAGCAGCTCAAAACTGGACAGACTCTGAAGCTGTCCTGCAAAGTGCAGGGGACTCCTGTCATATCCGTTAAGTGGTTTAAAAATGGCTCAGAGCTTGTTTCCGGCCACAGACACATAATGTCCTTTGACGGCTCAATAGCCACTATGGAGATAGAGAGCTGCTCTGTCGAGGACAGTGGAGAGTTTGTCTGTGTGGCGTCCAGTGCAGCCGGCAGCGACCAGTGCAGCAGCTCGATAACGGTGAAAGGTCAGTTTGGTCTTCACAGAATTTAATCTCTCTTTCTTCTTAGCTGAAGAGGCTTGGCTTGACGCCTGGTCCACAATGCTCTTTACAGTCTACAGTGAAGGATTTGTTTTTAAGTTATACTCCCCTCTGATTTGGTTGAAGGTGAACAGTCGCCTTATGTCACGATGAACAGGCGACCTGTCAAGGAGTATCCTCTTAAAGACCTTTGGGAAGATTAACTACGACAATAACTCTCTCCATTGTGAACTCAATGCTGAAAAGGATGTTAATAACTGCAAGTAACCACCTTAAAGCCACTCTATGCGGCAATACCACTTCTGACCACACGGGGGCAGCACATCACAGGAAAGCTTATAAATCAACCATTAAGGGGCTGCAACCACTTTGCTAGTCTTATTAAATCCAGAAAGTAATAAAAATGGCAGGTCTTGCACTGATCACTAGGGGTTCCAAAACTGAGTCAGTGTCTATTGACCCCCATGTCCAACTTTACAACAAAAATAAACATATTTAGAGTCTTGTACAAAAAAAAAAATCTTTTGAGGTCCATATCTAGATTTTGCATCCATAACAACTGTACAGGAGGTTAAGTTTTATGGACAAAATCAGGTAAAAAAAAAAAAAAAAAATATATATATATATATATATATATATATATATATATATATATATATATATATATATATATATATATATATATATATATATATATATATATATATATATATATATATATATGTATGCATAATAAGCATTGTGGTCTTTTGATTGACAGCTGGCGATGGTTAATGGCTAGCTGTCATCACTTCTTGAGTGCTGAATTAAGGCCTGGGAGCGCAGTCATCCCTATTTCAAAGATATTTTTTTTGGTGCTGTTAATTGTACTAACAGAGCAGCCACAACTTGGTCTTGAAGGGTCCAAGGACGAGGTGTATCTTAGCAGGGGGCGGCAGCTACCTTCGTCCTCAGATGGAGACTGCTATCTTGGCTCGTCGGTGAGCAGCCTCGAGCTCACTGGCCAATTGCCCCAACAGGAGCAATGACAGTCAACCTCCCCAGGCGGGCCGCGCTCCAGGTTAGCCTGGATTTTTTGGGACTGACTAATGTTGCCCAGACCTCCGCTGGGACCCGGCTGTTAATTAGCCGATCGCTGGCTCATTGATAGTCCCAGAGGAGCAAAATTAGAGCTCCACCAGGCCGTGTTTCAGTACCTCCAGTTCTTATTTCTAGTGTCATTTTGGAAATTAGTATAGATGCACAGAATTTGGTCAGAAGATTGGTAAAGTAACATTGGTTAGCATCATAGGTTAGCATGAGCTATCCAGCCAAGCTTAAATAGCTAGCTTGTGGTAACTGTGGTAACAGAGCAAAGGTTGCGTGTTCCACCCATTTTTGGATTAACCGGGGTTAGGTGGCGTCTGTCCCTGACAATATGGCATCATGCAGGCAAATGAAGAAGATGCTTCAAAAGCACTCTTCAGAAAACACATGAGTGATGTCATAGAGGTTTAATCCAGCTATTCAAATACAGTCAATGACCATCTCCTGTCATAAGACACAAGAAAATGCACCTCTGGTGGGAGAAAGACATGCCGGACCATTAGAGTCCATTGTCAGAGGCTCTTTGGTCAGCTCTTTGGTCAACAACTGTTGATTAACTTTTTGCATTTTATTATATTATCTTCTTTTTATTTCCTCCTGTTTTAATGTACTTTTTAATGCTCTGTAATGCTTCAAATGTTTTATGTAAAGCACCTTGAATTGTCTTGTGCACGAAATGTGCTATACAAATAAACTTGCCTTGCTTTGCCTTGCCACATCAGATCGATATGCCCCCATGTGGTCAGAAATGGAATTACTACACAGATTGGCTTTAAATGCATGCTTTAAGTAATTTGTAGATTCTACCTGTATTGAGACAGAGGGATCAAACAGAGAAGAAAAACTCCTACTGTGGACCATACTTCTCATGAGAAAACAACGTGTCCTTCAGACCTTTTACTCTAAATGCACCATGTTTAATCTTTTTTTTATAGAGCCCCCAGCATTTACGAAACCTTTTGAATCAACTGAGCTTATGACTGGATCCGACATTACCCTGATAGGAACCGTCTCAGGGTCTGCTCCATTTGAAATAAGTTGGTTCCTCAACGATAAGCTGATCACAAGCAACAAAAGGCACAAAACAAGTGTTCAAAAAGACACAATCGCTCTCCAGATTTCTAACTGTGAAGCCAGAGATGCTGGGACGTACCGGTGTGTTGTTGCAAACAATGTTGGGGAGGCATCCTGTTCGTGCCAGGTCTCTTTCAAAGGTCAGTCGAAGCAGTTTCACGTGCCGTCACCCCAGTGTTCCATGGTGCATGCTGTCCAGTTTCACACAGTGTCATTCACTCGTGGATCTTCTCTTACTAGAACCACCATCATTCGTCCAAAGACTGGACGACATGTCCTGCATGGTGGGCTCTAAAATCTCTATGAAGTGCATGTTGTCTGGGTCACTTCCCATGACGTTCCTGTGGATCAAGGATGATCGTGAGCTCAGGGAGGATGAGCATGTTGAGATGTCCTCTGAGACCAAGAGTGCTGTGTTGAATTTGAAAAATGCTCAATTATCACACGGTGGAAAATATGTGTGTCAGGCACAGAACAAAGCTGGGACTCAGAGCTGTGCCGCTGTGCTCATGGTGACAGGTTTGTCAGATTTCTGTTGCTCTTTTTCTTTTCTTTTTTGCTGCTTCTGTTGCTTCTGTTTATGTGCCAGCTTGAAGCTTCGTTAACACAGTGACCAATGGTTTCAACTCATTTTTGTTTTCTTGTCCTATTCAAACCCAGTTTGCTCAGACACCAGCTCTGTGCAGAAGATTATTAAAATGGAGACAACCTTTAGTTGTATTGAAGCATCAGCTGCTGTTTGGGGCCATTCATGAGATTTTATATCGTGTTTTTGTCATACAACACCATTTTTACACCCATACTGTATTAGATTATTAAACAGGAAAAGACAAGGCAGGATTTAGCCAGTGCTTTGGGATGTTACTTCCTTTCTAAGTGTTTGCTTTTGCCCACCAACAGAACCTCCACGCATACTTGAAAAACCCGACTCCATGAGCGTTTTGCTTGGGTCAAAGGTTAAATTTAACCTTCGTGTCTCCGGAACGCCACCACTGACCATCAGGTGGTTTAAAGACAGGAGGGAGATTTCATCCAGCGCTAACCGCTTTGTCTTTAAAGACAACACATCCAGTTCTCTGGAACTCTTCTTGGCTAAAACATCAGATTCTGGGGAATATGTCTGTGAGATCCAGAACCACGTGGGCTCCGCTTCTTGTCGTGCAACGCTCTTTGTCAAAGGTGTTAACGCTAGTCCTCCGCTTTTAGCAGTTCTCTTTGCAGTCGAGGTCATCGTGCTTAGCCATTTCTGCATTTATTCTTTTCAGAGCCACCACTTTTCACCGAAACGCCTGAAGATGTATCATTTGTAAAAGTAGGAGACAGGAAGGTGTTTGCGTGCAAAGTTGCTGGTTCTCCAGAGATCTCTGTGCATTGGTTCAGACGAGGAACCGAGATTCACCAAAGTGCCAAACACAAGCTGCGTTTTTCCGACTCTGTGGCGACTTTAGACATTAGTGAAGTGAATCAGAATGACAGTGGAGAATACGTCTGCGAGGCCTGCAACGACGCTGGCACTGCAAGTTGCACCTTTGGGCTAGAAGTGAAAGGTTGGTTTGACTCAACGTCTTTTGCAGCCCAGTTACAGCTAACACCAACTTGAACACCACTAAAACAAATCAAAGGTTGCTCCAGTGTGATTTCCTTCGCTGTTTCAGAGCCTCCTTCATTCGCTGAAGAGCTGTTGTCCCTCGAAGTTGTTCGAGGTTCCACCGCGGTGTTTGATTTCAGAGTGGCAGGAAGTGCTCCGTTTGAGGTTACTTGGTTCAAAGACAAAAGACCAATCCAATCCAGCCAGAAATATATAATTGATAATATACATGTGGGCCTGAAAATCCAGGACTGCAGAGTGGACGATACTGGTACTTATCAGTGCGTGGTAGCCAATGAGGTTGGAAGCTGTTCTGGCTCTGCAGCATTGTCTCTGAAAGGTTGGTCTTGCTCATCAATTTCGAGTGATCTGGACCAAACCCTGTTTCTACTCCTTAGCCGTTCATCCAAACCTTTCCCCTAACCAGTCCATATGTGGTACGGTGAACGGTTTGTTGAGTGCATGGCCAGTTTGGGATTATGCAGCGTTATAAACTCAGTTCTTCGTGAAAATGGCACGATTGATCAGGCCATGTCCTATTTCAACATAAACCTCAACATACCTCTCCGTTTAAATGTGGACCTGACAAATTTCCATTTGGAGTTGGTGTGTAGCTCTTTGCTTTAGCCCTCCCCTTTTCCAAAACAGAATCGGGACATGTACGTGTACGTCCAAATCGTATGGGTAGGGCTAAGGGGTAGAAATGGAACTGGGCCTTAGTTATATCACACTTTAAACTTTATATTACAGAAGTTGTTTTCTGTCTATTAGTCCCCCCAACATTCATTAAGAAGATAGAAAATCTCTCCCCTGTTCTGGGAGATCCTGCGGTCTTCCACTGTTCAGTGGAAGGTTCACCACCACTCTCTGTGCAGTGGCAGAAAGATGACGCCTGGATCCCAGTGGGCTCGAGTATAGAAAGAACTTTTCAGAACCAACAAGCCACTCTCAGAATTCCTGCATGTGATGCAGCTCACGGCGGGAAATACACCTGCCATGTTGTGAATGAAGCAGGCCAGAGCAAATGCTTCGCCACTCTCACTGTCCAAGGTACTTCCACTTCAAATGCAGTCATTCTAGCACGGCTAGTTCCTACGGCAGTTAACGCACACTCACCTCTGTGTCCTGGTGTTGTAGAACCACCTACGATCCTTGAGAAGCCAGAGGTGGTCAAAGTGACTCGCGGGGACCCGGTTAGCCTTGAGTTTAGGGTAGCTGGGACTCCTCTGATAAGTGTAACTTGGACCAAAGATGGCAAGGAGCTTCAGTCAAGAAGAAATCGTCATCTGTGTTTCGAGAACGACCTTGTCAGCCTTAAAATACAGTCCTCTGAGCGGGACGACAGTGGAGAGTACCTGCTCAAGCTGAAGAACTCTGTTGGGACGTGTAGCTGTAAAGTCGCGTTGATTGTTTTAGGTTCGTAAAAATTCTTGGCTGAGCAAATATTTTAAGCTGCAGAACATGGTTGTTCTTTGACTAATTACAATATTGTTTGAAACAGACGAGGCGATTCCCCCCACGTTCGTTAAGAAGTTACCGAACATTCAAGCGGTAATGGGTTCAGTTGTCACGATGGAGTGCAAAGTCATCGGTTCGCTTCCACTGTCTGTTGAATGGAGCAAAGGGACACGAAAGATAACTGAGAGCTCAAAGTACAAACTCCTGCATGCTGAGAACTCAGCGTCGCTGGAGTTCAGGCTAACTGTCGGCAGTGACGGGAGAGTATTCCTGTAAAGTTACCAATGAAGCAGGCAGCTGTGTGTGCAGTGGAGTTCTCACAGCTAAAGGTTAGCATTCAGATTTGATGGATTTTTGTTACATAAGAAGCTGTTAGGGCATGCATCATAACCATTTCTCTGTATGGGTTTTAGTGCCGCCACAGTTTGTAGCTGAGCTCGAGTCTCAGGCTGTCGTTCCAAAGTCTGCTGTACTCTTCAGAGGTGTCTTTGACGGGACTCCTCCATTTTCGGTGAAATGGTTCAAGGATGACGTCGAACTCGTCACTGGACCCTCATGTACAATTAAACAGGAGGAATACTCTTCTTCTGTAGAGCTCAACTCAGTGGGGACTCTGCAAAGTGGAGTTTATTCTTGCCAAGTTAGCAACGAAGCGGGCGCAGCAGAAAGCGCTGCAGAGTTGTTGGTGAAAGGTTGGACTCTTCTCTTTTTCGTCCAGCACCATCGCCGCTCATTTAACCCCGTCTTTTTTCTTCATTTTCACAGCTCCTCTCTCTCCACTTTATGCCATTTACTCTCTTCGCAGAGATATCTGTGTTGTCTTTAGAGTCATCTGCTACCTGTCATGGCATCCAGTCACCTGTCCGCATCCTCCATCCATCACAGCGATGCGCAACTGTGTCTGCACGTTGACGATAGTAACTTAATCTCTTTTCTCTGACTTGACAGAGCCGCCTCAGTTTATCCTGAAACTGCCTCCTGCTACCTTCGTGAAGCAGTTTGAAGGGCACCGTTTTGAATGCAAGGTCAACGACGTGCCGTCCTTGAAAATGTGCTGGTACAAAACAGCCAAAAGATAACCGATGGAGGCAACTATGAAACAATGTTTGTTGACGCGACTGCATACCTGCAGCTGGCCTCCACGAGGTTTGAGGATAACGGAGTCTACACGTGTGAGGCTCGTAACGATGCTGGCACTGCAGCCTGCAGCACCACTCTCACTGTACAAGGTCAGCTGTTGAATGTGGGTCTGGGCTTTAGGTTGTCTTGTGGATTTGTTCCATCTGACCTAGAGGGACATGATGACGCTGCAACATTTCTTTGACTTATATGAGTGTTGTTGGAACCCTGATTGAAAACTGAAGTGTGGCATCCGTCAGTTCCAGTCCTCAAGGGTGTCAGGTTAGCCTGGCCAGCCATATGCTTCTGCTTTGTGAATCGTTTCCCCACTTTCCACCAGTACAGAACGCACTGAACCAGTCACAGTGGGACGGGGTGCAATGACTCGTACTGGAGCGTCGTTTCTCTGACTGGTTGGATGCCCATCCAGTGGCGTTTGTTTTTACTTCCTCCTGGACATGAAAATGAAAACCAAAAGAAGCAGACTAGCTTTTTGTATTGAAGAGGAAAGCTTTAGCATGGCTGACCAGGCTAGTGTCAGATAGCATGAAACATGCTTTAGGTCGCTTTTGGTTTAATGACCTAGCGTAAAAGCTTTATTTGTTTTCGATGTTTTCTTTCCTGATCTTAATATGCCTTACCTTTTTGATCACACACTAGGTCGGTTTTTTTTTTCTCCCTATAGATCTCTCTATAGATTTATGAGGCTATGGAAGATTAGCTGAGCTTTAGCATAACCCTCAACAAGACTCTTGAAACAATGGAAATGTTTGGCTTAATTTCTGGCTGTAAAGACTTGTTGTCCGTGAACGTCACTTCTTTTTAATCAAACCCAACATATTTTCCAGAGCCCCCATCCTTTATCAAAACTCCAAGCCCAGTGGCGGGTTAAAGGAAGAGATGCCAGTCTGCACTGTGAGATGGATGGCACTCCACCTTTCGAGGTTAACTGGTACAAAGATAAGAGACCACTAAAGGAAAGTAATAAATACAAGGTAGTCAATGCTGGCAGCTCTGCCACCCTTCGTGTAACCAAACTGCAGCAAGATGATGGTGGTCTTTATGAGTGCAGGGTGTCAAATAATGTAGGAAGTGATCTCTGCCACACAACCGTTACCCTACAAGGTTGGTACAGAATCAGGGACTTACAACACTTACAACATATGCAATCGCTTCTTTGCACTTATGACTTTTCCATCACTACTCAGAGCCACCGGCATTTGTCAAGAAACTCGTTGACCAGTCGGTGAGAGTTGGTCAGCAGCTGACACTGACAGCTGCAGTCACAGGCTCAGAGCCTTTGTCTGTGATCTGGGTCCAGGACAAGGATCACACTCTCAGAGACAGTGACAACAGAAGGATCACCTTTGAAAACAGCATTGTCACCCTTTTAGTCCCTGAGGCTGACTTGACCACAGGTGGTAGGTACACCTGCCAGCTGAGAAACGACTCCGGAGTCGTGGAGTCTGTCTCCCAAGTGACCGTTTTAGGTGTGTAGAGCTCCAGAGCTGATTGTAGTTCCACCAATGACGGTGCAAGAGTTCTTCTAGCGTAGCTTAATCCTTTGTTCCCACAACTGCAGAACCTGCTGCCGTTGTGGACAGCCCAGAGTCCATGAGCGTGACGTCAGGAGAAAATGCATCCCTCGAAGTTACGGTATCTGGTTCACCAGAACTGAAAACAAAATGGTTCAAGGACAACAGAGAGCTCTCTGTGGGTGCCAAGTATCAGATGTCCTTCAAAAACAAGGTTGCCACCCTGAAGATTTGGTCTGCTGAGAAAGCAGATGCTGGGGAATACAAACTAGAGGTTACAAATCACGTTGGCACAGCCTCGTCCAGAACTAAGCTCTCTGTCTCAGGTTGGTGGCCTCTCGCAAAGATGCTCTTTTCTGTGTCATGATGAAATGTGATCCTTCTCATCGGCAGGCAGCTGAGAAACGCCTCCTAATGTGCTGTTTTTTGACAATAGATAAGTTGGTTCCACCAAACTTCATTAGAAAGCTGAGAGACGCCCACCTAGTTGTGGGTAAGCCTGGGGAGATGGAGTGTAAAGTTACCGGATCTTCTCCTTTAACAACTTCCTGGTTCCACAATGGCCAGGAAATCAAAAGTGGTCCAAACCACGACATTAGCTGCACGGATAACAAGTGCACGCTGAGAGTCGCTACGGTCCAGATGTCTGATTCTGGAAAGTACACATGTAAAGCTGTGAACGCAGCAGGAGCCTGTGAGACAAGCGCTTTAATGAATGTAACAGGTCAGTGAAGGACGTTTGCCATGGCACGGGATCAGGTAATCGCCAAAGGCTGACATTCATCTCACCACAGATCTTTTTTATCTGAAACCAGAGCCTCCATCTTTCGTGGCTGCGCCTGAAGCCACAGAAACGTTGCCTGGCAAAAATGTGACTTTCTCTGCTAAACTGAAAGGCAGCGCCCCCTTGACGGTCAAATGGTTCAGGGGAGCCAAGGAGATGCAACATGGCAGAGGCTGCGAGATCTGTCTGAAGGACGATGTCGCCACGCTGGCGCTCCACAGAGTCGACGCGTCCCACGCAGGAGAATACACCTGCGAGATCAGTAACGATGCAGGAAAAGAGAGCTGCCCAGTTTATCTGCTTGTGAAAGGTTTGTCACCATGGCTAGCATCTTTTTAATCATCTGCTCTCTCCTAAAAGTCAACCTTCTGTAAGTGATGAAGGACTCACTCTGAAACAGGAGGAGAAAACCGAACGTTGGTGCTGGTCGAGTACAGTGTGAAGACCGCAGACAATGGTTGTTGTCTGAGAGGTTGACCGAGAAGAGGCTGCTGGGAGAATTCTTCCTGAAATATCTAATACTTGTACTTCTACTGTCTTCTATGCTCATTTCAGATTAGGGCTGTTTCTTAATACCAAGTATGCCAAGTTTGCACTTGTGTGCTTGGTAGTTCAAACTTGCCAAGTGTGAATTGGGACAAGATACTTTGGAGAACGACGGGTTACTCAATGACGCTGCTAGCTAGGTCAGATAGTGAGCCCAGATGTCTAATATCAGCTTTACCTTGCTCAATTAACCACAAATTTCAAAAAACAAACTACATTCTTGCATGAAAACGTACACGACAGTAGTATTCTGAAGTTGGGACTTACAATTGTGAACTTACATACAAGTGGGAAATCTTCTGGATTTCAAACATATATACAGAAAGGTTCTAGGTAACTGGCCCGTAACATACTATATGACAGACTCACTAACAGGTTAGACACATGATATCACTAACACCGCTGTTGCTTCTCTCAGAACCACTGAGACAACCTTGGTCAAATATCATGCCGTCGGGGGGATCCACTCACTGTATTTTGCAAGTAAAACCGCCAGTGATACCGGTCCTGGGTTCACACTAATGAAACCACTGGTTCTTCATTCCTCTGGAGGTCCTCACTAGTGGCAGAGCAGAGGCCGCTGGACTCAACACTTTTCAGGCTTGTCATGCAGGAGGCTCGGCTCACCGTGGTGCTGATGTTTTTGGTAAAACGACAGGCTGTGCACTGATATAGAAAGCAGCTTCTTGTTCCATTTCCAGACTTGCTCTGTTGCATTTACTTTGGTTACTTCATTGTTTTTTTTTTCTGCTATCAATTTGCAATCCACAGTTTCCATAATGGAAGGAAGAAGCTTCTCTGGTGTCAGACATGTCTAGGAGCATACCTTCCACATTGTTCTGATCAGAGGAATTATTGGACAACACTGGACAGGAAGGAGTGTTTGCTCCAACAGTGGACATTCTGCATGTTTTTTACTTTTGTGTTGAAGTTGTTTTTCTGTCATCTTATGTCCTTTACAGTGGTATTTCCCCTGGCCCAGTGGCCTTTTTGACAAGACTCAGACTTCAAACCATTTCTCATGCAAAAACTGATATCCTTCACTCTCCCCTTCCAACAAACAGAGCGCAAAGTCCCCCCAACCTTCACCAAGAGACCCTCTGAGTCCATGGAGGATTCGATGGGTAAGACGATAAAGATGGAGGGCCGGGTGTCCGGCTCCCAGCCACTGACCATCACGTGGTACAAGGACGACAACGAGATCCACGCCTCTCAGAAATATGACTTCAGCTTTAGGAACAACATGGCTGTGCTGTACGTCAGAGACTCTGCTCCGACTGATGGCGGTGTTTACAGCTGCGAGGCTTCCAATGAAGCGGGCAAAGCTTCATGCCAGGTCTCTCTGAAAGTCTCAGGTAAGGGCTGGGTTTATCATCTTTATTCAGCCAATCTGTTTTGTAGGATGTCCTCGGTGAAACTGGAGCGTTGGATTTTGGATTTAAGGGATCAGGAACTGGGACCAGACTAATATGAGGAGTTGATGCCTCATTTTTAGTCAAGCCAATTGCAAATAAACTTAAGTTGTCCATGTTTCTATCGTGTTGAATTTCAGGCAAGATTATAGCATGTTCTTTTGGGATCAAATACAAAGATTCCTCCAAGCAGTCCCACCAATTACAGAAAAACTGACTTCAATGTCCGACTTACCAAGTCCCTGTTTGAAAAGCAAGTATCTTCAGTTGTTCTTCTCCATCACTTCTTCGGAAACAGGCCAGCCTCCCAAGTTTGACAGGCCTCTGAAGCCGGTGACAGTGAACGAGGGGGAGAAGCTGGGTCTCAGTTGCCAGGTCAGTGGCTCTCCTCCTCTGACCATCCAGTGGATGAAGGACCGGAGGGAGCTGACGGCTAGCGATAACGCCAAAATCACATTTGCCCATGGCACGGCCAGCCTTGAAATCAGCCCGGTGTCGAGCATCGACGCAGGGGATTACCTCTGCAAGGCCACCAATGATAGTGGCTCTAACTTCTGCAAGGCAAAGGTCACTGTGAAAGGTAATCATGGTGTGGTAATATAAATGACAAATGGTGTATAAATGAGGGTCTGAGGCATAGTTGCACTCACCTTCACAATCTATTTTCAGAAAAAGCGAAAAAGGTCGCCGAGCCAACTGCCACCGCTGGACCTGCCCCAGTCAAACGTCTGGACAATCTGTTCTTCATCGAGGAACCACAACCAGTTCATGTAGTAGAGAGTAAGAATGCTTTTTCTTACTTTTCTGTGACCTGCTATTTTCCATTTGGAGATAAAGTATTTGCTCAGTCCATCTTTTTTTTTTTTAATCTTTCTGTTTTGCAGAGGGCACTGCGACCTTTATCGCCAAGATTGGAGGTGACCCAATCCCCAGCGTGAAGTGGATGAAGGGCAAATGGAGACAGGTCACCCCCGGTGGTCGTATCTCCGTTGAGCACAAGGGCCAGGATGCCAAACTGGAGATCAGAGAAGTGACCAAGAGTGACGCTGGTCTCTACAGATGTGTCGCCACCAACAAACATGGAGAGATTGAGTGCGGTGCCGACATGGAGGTCGCCAAAAAGGAAGAAACAGAGCAAGTTGAAGACATAAGGACAAGACTCAAGAAGTAAGACAGCAAATTAAGTTCTTTAGTTGAAGTCATTTACGTCAAAGGGAACATCTCTGCGTCCAGTCCCTGCTGACACCATCTCTGATTGATATTTGTCAGGACCCCTTCCAGGCAGAAGAGTCCCAAGAAAGAAGGAGAGATCAACATCGTGGAATTGCTCAGAGGTCATGACCCAAAAGAGTACGAGGCAATCCTGCGGGAACATGGAATCCACGATTTCCGAGCTATTCTGCAGGCCGTGGAGTTCCTGAAGAGGGAGAGGGAGATGGAGACCGGAAGAGTGGTACGAGAGAACATGTCAGATGCAGCCTGCTCCCGGTGGTGGTTTCAGATTAATCTATCTATTATTAGTGGGGCTGGGCAACGATTAAAATCTTTAATCGTGATTAATCGCATGATTTCCTTGATTAATCACGATTAATCGCATTGTATACACAAAATCAAATAATGAATTCAAAAGTAGTGTAAAGGTCACTTTTATTTAAATGTTCTGCTGCCATGTGAACTAAAGTGCCATAACATTTGTTGTTCAAACACTTTTAACATCAGCACTTGTCAGTAACACATATTTAGTGTAAATCTTAAAAAATGTAAAATAAAATAAAGCTTATTGCCACTGCCAGGGCATAAATGTCATCCTGGTTTTAGAAAAAAAAAAAGTCTACAAACCAAATCCAACAAAATGACTGTCGTTATGTTTCTTTCAACACAAAAGGACGAACTCCTCAGGTCCAGTTCCTGCTGTTTATGTTCATATAAAGGAGAAGGATCACTCTTTTGAGGACAAAAACGTGAAAATCTTGGACAGAGAGGACAGATGGTTTGAGAGAGGAGTAAAAGAATCCATCTACATTAAAATAGAGAAGCCGTCTTTAAACAGCGGAGGTGGCTTAAGATTCCATCTATCTCCCATTTACAATGCAGCTCTCGCTACTGTTCCTAAGAGACTGAATAACAAGGACTGAACTAAACTAAACTCAAGTTGCTCAAAGAAACATAACGACAGTCGTTTACTGATAATCACACCTAATGCCTAACGACTGTTGTCCACCAGTGGCCCCACTCACTCCTAACGACTGTCCTTTCACTGGTGTGGCTCTCCTGACCCAAACAAAGGGTCCAGCTAAACTCCACTAACTAAGTATTGTCTTTGGAAAGTGGTGGGTGTACACCTCCACAGAGGTTAAAAACCAGAGTCATACTCCACTGTTTGTTGGACTAGTGCGGACTAGTCAGACTGATGTGTTGAGAACTGATAAAGCCGCTTGGATAAGAGGAGAAACGTCTTCTAGACAAATCGAGGTCCAGTTGCCTATGATTCAATTGTTGCGAGAATGGAATTTACCTGGATAAATGAGAATATCCACAGAATCATTACCCATAAGGCTACCTTTTTAAAGGGGCCAGGCTGGCTCACAACATTTCTTCACTGTGAGAGAACGCGCACAACATCCTGTGATGTTTCTGCGATTTTTAAATTTTTTTTAAATTATATTATATATTTCTGAAAAAAATCTGCAAATTACTAAAACCGTGGAACTTAAAACGCGAAGAAGCAAGGAATCACTGTACAGTCAAAGTCTGAGAGCAGACTCAGAGAACAGAGATGTTATTAATCTGACATTGATAAAAACTGAGATGTTTTCATAAACATGAGACTTTATGATGACTGAGATGGTGTTACGCTTGTAGATGTGTTAACTGGCATCTCTTCCTCTGCAGGGTGTTGAGCATGGTGGTCAGGTTGAGGAGGAGGACATGGCCCGGCTGATCCAGGAGCTGGAGGGCCGCGTTGGCACTGAGGTAAAAGCTTCACCATCTTCCTGAAATCACAGATTTCAATAAGGACAAACTGGGCACTTACTGGGTGGGTAAATGCTTGATGAAATGTTGTTCCACCCTCAGCCCGTCTCTGTGATGGAGGACATCTCCGACCAGACGATCGGTGAGAGCCAGTGTGCCACCTTCGAGTGCCAGATCAGGATCAACTACCCAGAGATCACGCTGACCTGGTACAAGGGCACGCAGAAACTGGACAAGAGCGACAAGTACGACATCGGCAGTGCGGGCGACCGCCACTATCTGAAGATCAAGGACTGCCAGGCCAAAGACCAGGGCAACTACCGCGTGGTGTGTGGTCCCCACATCTCCAATGCCAAACTTACCGTCGGAGGTAAGAGTCTCATCGTCTGTCACCTGTGCTGGACTCCTGTCTGTGCGTCTTTACGTGTCCTCATGTCCAACAGGAGCTGGTTATAAGACAGGTGAGCGGTACGCCTCAAACCTAACCCAGCTCTGACTGACCTCTTTGAACCTGCTGCTCCTCCTCCAGCATTTCCTCTTCTGTTTTGTGAATTTTCATTTTTTGGTTGTCTTCTGTGTATCTTTTATATTCAATTTTAGTATGACACAAAACTAGAGATGCACGATAACTGTTTTTTAAAACCGATACCGATAACCGATAACTTTCAGCTCCTAAAGGCCGATAACGATAACACACACATATACCTAAGATTATTACATCAATACTATGAACAAAACCAAAAACAGTTTTGACTTTTTAAATGAACAGATATTTATTTTTTACAATGAAAAACTATTGACAAGCCTCTCAAACATTTTCTTAAAGCTATCAAACAAACCTATTTGATATCTCACGTTAACTTAAATAAGGTTCATTACTGACTGATATAAAAAATAAAGGCTCCTTGAACTGATGGAAATACATGCATCAAAATTACAAACTGAAAAAGATTAACATTTAAAGGCTTTTGGCTTGTGGTTCCATTTAAATTAATGCCTTTAATTAAAGTAAATGAGGTTTAGTAGTTTTTGTTTTTTATTTTTTAATCTCATGGAAGCTTTAGATGAGAGGAATGAGGGAGAGGGGAGACTGCTGCTGGCTTGCGCACATCAGCATTAGCTTCCGTTAGCTCACGTTAGCTTGATTTCAAAACTCCATGGAAGTGATTGTTATGTTGTAGTTGGCTGATCAGGTTTTACGTATTAAAGCTTGTGCTTCCCTCCTCGTAGAATTCGCTCGGAGGATTCGTCACAAATAACCACCAAACTATCTTCTTCTGAAACTTTAACGAAGTTCCACGCCGCCATGTTTGTTGTGATCAGTACGCTGTGCTGCAGGCTGCATTCAAGGTGTAACGTAAATTCGTATGTTCCCTCGTTTGCTAGTCGTTCTTTCAGCCTTTTCTATTTTTTCTATTTTTTATGTGTAACATGTGGGAGAATACTGCAAATATCAATTCAGGTCAGCATCTACCAAAATTATGACCGAGTTTACGAGTTGTTTTCTGGCATGAGGGGGTATTCTTGATTTTCCTTATTGGGAAATCGTTTTTCAGATTATACCGACGTCACTTGAACATAACATTCACTGCCGGTCATTCAAGGCTCAGAGGGAGCGAGGCACTGCTGTGTTGACAAATATATATGTTATCGGGGCTATTTGTTGTGATATTGGAGTTATCAGGATGACGTCATAATTTCCTGTTATCAGTCTGATAGTTATCGGCCCGATAGTTATCGTGCACCCCTACCCAAAACACTTGAATAGTAACATCAGATCAAGAATGATCAGCGTTGTTAACTAACATAAATCTAAATCTGTAAAAAAAAACAGAAGTTGACTCTGATTATCTGGTTTTAGCCGACCAAATTCAGTTCACGAAATGCATCCAAAGCATCGAGGTCAATGAACGCCACTCTGCCACCTTCGAGTGCGAGTTGTCCTTCGACAACGCCACCGTCGCATGGTACAAAGACTCATGGGAACTTAGAGAAAGCCCCAAATATAACTTCAGGAGCGAGGGCCGACGCCACTTTATGACAATCCACAACGTCACTGAAGAGGACGAAGGTTTGTTAAACGAAAAACTTGTTCCCTCCAGGCACCCCATATTTGTAATCACAGAAGGGAAAAAAAATAGAAAATGCCATCTAAAACACTAACAACTTTCTGTAGAGCTACACAGTAAAAGAAGTCTGCATTCAAAGACAACACTAACAAAATAGGAACGTGAAATAAAAAAGACGAAAAAAACTAACTTATTAATCTGATAAATTCAGTTTTGTTGTTTTAAATAAACATTAATTAAATATTAAATAATAATAAAATGACTAACTTCACTCTGTGGTGTGAATCGCCGTAACACCGATATCTGATTTGTAGTCCAGAGGTGAAATAAACAGAATTATGATGTGTCCATCTGTTAGGCGTTTACTCTGTGATCGCTCGTATGGAGCCGATGGGAGAAGCTCGAAGCACAGCTGAGCTTTACCTCACGGGCAGAGGTCTGTACATCTTATTTTAGTACATGTACTAAAACATGCAGAGGTGTATATTTACTTTAGTGACGTTCATGTGAATTAGCAGCTTAATAACACTTGTTAACTTGTCCTTTCACAGAAATTGGGTTAGGAAGGGTTCCTCAGGGTGAGTATTTTATAAAAGTGTAATAAAACTAAACCTGTCCTCTATCCGTAAACTGAACAGTTAGACAGCTAACTAACAATTTCATACAAACAATCCTATATTATACAAAATGTAGAAATAATAATTATCCATAAGCTGGAGAACTCAGAATTCCTCACACTTACATTCTGACTGGTTCATTGTTAGTACATGAACTACAGAAATGACTATATAAACAGATGTAGGCAGCAACACTGAGGTGGTCAGAGGATTGGATCATTAAACATGACGGAGAGTAATCATCTTTCACAAAACATGTACTTACTGACAAACTGGATCAATAGAGGATACCTGCGTATTAGAGGTCTTTACGGGTCCGCTTTCATGGACCCGAACCCGAATGGACACGTAAAAATTCGACCCGAAACCGACCCGACCCGAGCTATTATCATAAGTCCAGGAGTCCGAACCCGAATGGACCCGAAATATTTGGACCCGGAACCGGCCCAACCCGAATCTTTAGTTTTTCAGTCACAACACTTACCTGAATAGAACCGAGACACTCCAGCCCATAGTTGCTCACGTTAAAAGTTGTCTAGTGTTGAATAAAACTTGATTTTCTTACCTAAAGTTGTCTTCTACCGGTTCAGTTGCTACATAGGCTACGTGATGTAAACAACAATAAATTATTAAAAGTGGTCGCATTTGAAAAAAGCCACACCAGTGTTTGCTGCTGTTGAATTAGAGGACACAAATCTGAAGCTACTTTGGGATGGTGAAGTTTGCTACAATTTCAAGATTTAGTCTTTGGAATCATGCCAACATGGAATTGTTTTATTTTTATTTTGCATATTTTCTGACTCTGTGATCCTCAATGAGGGTAAATATTAATACAGTTATTTTGTAGACAGAGATACATGTTAAATATTAAAATATTTCTAAGAATTACCTGTGTCAAGTTTAAGCAAACGCACGGGGAAAACGGATATTTAGGGGTTGATATTTTTTAGAATATGGCAACAGATGTCAAGTCAAGCTTTAGCTGGAGTTTAAAAAGTCACAGATGCCAAAAACGGGCCCATTACTTCTTTTTTCAACATCACATAGATATTTATTCCTCAGGTTGCAACAGTGTAGTTGGGTCATAGCGCCAAAAGCAAACGGAGTTTCAGATGCCATTAATGTGTCTCGCTGAAAAACAAACGATCCTCGCAGTTACTGGAAATGTCCACAAGATGGCAGCACACAAAAAGCTGATTCCATGTAAGACTTCAAATAACAAAAATGTCAACTAACGCTGTCCAATCAGGAAATCAAAGTCTGTGACACAATATCGTGACACTCGGAGTCTCCCATTTTCAAAATATATACGTCATAAAATTTGAGTTGTATGTTAAATTCTGTTGTCACACAATTAAAAAACCCAACTTGCTTATCACGGACAATAATTGAAGTATTTGTGGCCAAATGTCTAGACATCCCAGATACGTCTGTTCACGTGCCAGCGGCGAGTTCAATGGTGCTCTGCAGAGGTGAGTGTGGCGCAAACCTTGAAAATCTTCCTCCACTCGGGGGTGTGTTACTCACTTCTTCTTTCTCCACCGAAAGATTCCTCAGAGTTTTATCACTACGAAGAAAGAACTCAAGTGACAGGTATAAGAGTTTTGGAAATGTAAAATTAACCCTTCATCAGTCCATCGACATCAAACTTCCCCTTTCATCTTTAAATTTAACCATCATCATCCTCATCCTCATCATTATCATGTAACCTTCCTCCTTCATAACTGTGTGATAGTTTCAAACTATTAATTCGATCATCATCTCACCAAATAACTCTAATACCACCTTCATATGTGAAGTGTTGGAAGATGATATCTCGCTTTTTCATGATTCAAAGCCACAACAATTGTGCAGCAGATGATTATGACTGCATTAAAAAAAAAAAATAATAATAAGCTACAAGGCCACTTATGACCACATGGGGGAGCTCTTCAAAAGAAAGTCCATGTGGAAAAAACTGAGCGCACAATTGGTTGGGCAAAGTGATATAACAAGATGTGCCGGACGGCCCGGTGGATGCCCACACGTGCAGTCGTGTTGCCTCATAGAGTGATTTAAGTGTCTCAAAGGTCCAGTTCTGAGGGGACTTTCATGATCACAATGATCAGTTTCGTCTCCAAATCTTTGGGTTAATCCAAGAATTCATATGACCGTTTGTCATAATCCTCATCTGCACAAACCTGAAATGTCCATCAGTAAAATATCTGGTCTCTAATAGCTGATTATCCTTTAACGGTCTGCTGTAGAGTTTCAAAGTCTGACAGTTGAAGAAGAGACGGTTTCAGTTGGGTTCTCCTCTGTCACAGGTACCGGCATCGTTCACTGTTCAGTCACTCCTTTCATCATCTCTGTCTGTCTTTCTGTATGTCTGTGTTTCAAACATGTCCCATGCGTGTGTCCTGTAATTTCCCATGATGCCATCCATCCTCAGTGTCCTCGCATCGTTAAAGACCTGCAGCAGCACTTCCGTCTCCGTGTCAGATTTCTCATTATGCTCTCTTTTGTCCCTCGCCAGGAGAGAGAATACCCGTTGAAGAGTACGTCGAGAGGACGCAGGTTGGACCCAGAGAAGGACTCCCCACAGGTAGGACTGCTTTGAGAAGCCGGCAGACGGCCGTCTGGCCGTCCTCGAAGCTTGTGGCTGACGCCGTAGACGCCGTGTTCGTCTGACCACTCTCTTTATTGCTGCTGATCATAGAGGCTTTCCTCTTCCGTAGTAGTAGTTTCATGTTTCAGCACGTGACACATCTTTTGTCACACCTCTTCTCCTCTTATCTGTCCTCGTCTTTACTTGAAAGTTATGAATGTCCTTTGTCTCCACAACAAACACTTCACCCGCTGCTGATGATAGTTTGATGTTTCAGCTCTCGATCCGCCGTTGTCCCAAGTCTCTCGCTCAGATCTGTCCTTGTCTCAACTTGAGTGTTTTTAATGTTTTCTGTTCTTCTTTCCAAGTTTCTTACCAACTCTTCTGCTCTTATTAACCCTCACTGGAGCTTCTGTGCATTAGATCGCAGAACGTTGAGCTTGGCTGGATTAGTCTTAACGTGAACTTTCTTGATCTTTCAAGTTCCTGAGGTTCACAGGAGACCAGGAGAGGAACCGTTTGACCATGCAGTTGCACCTACGTATAAAGGTATCTGCAAAGACCGACTCGTCTGGTCACTCTTGTAATTGTTGATTATTGTTGTACTTTGTGTCCTGTTGTTTGTGTTCTAGACCTTTGGGTCTTTATTTCTGTCTGTCTGAAACGTGTAATTTTTAAAAAAGATCTTGACGTTGGGTTTTTAACTGAGAGCGAAAAACTGAAATTCATGATAATATTTTAAAGAACCCGAAGCAAAGTGGCTCCAGCCGGACGTCACCGACGCGGCTCCAGCTGGGCAAGGAGATCGTCCATATCCAGAAGGTAAATTTACGATGATGGAATTATTTTCTTATTTATTTATTTTCTTTTTTTATGAGCTTTTACCAGCTCGCACTCTTGATGCCCCAATTCTTGACACTAAGTCAAAAAGCTGAAAAAGTCTTCTCCAACCACATAAAACTACAAAATACATTTAACACACCCAAAAGAGAGAATTTTCTTTTTTTTTTTGTTAGGATTGTACGTTATACAAACATTTTAGGTCCCATATTAGGCTAAAATTCAGAATTACTGTCATATATCCAGTTTTCAGGCTGTCTAGCTGCCGTTCTAAGAGGTGGATTATTGATTGTGCGATAAATGAACGTTTTGAAGGAGCAGTCATATCAGGAGCTCCCTGATATAATTTTCTGCTTTTTCCAGCAGTAATTTTTATCTGCATATCGGTCTCCTAAAACTCTGCCATCTCTGCTGCTGTGGCGCGTTACTGGCATTAACGGCAGAGTGAGTGGGGAGCAGGGGGAGGGAGTGCCCAATCTGAGAGATCTAGAGAGATATTGAGATGTAATTTAAATAAAACATCTCTGCTCTGGCACTTAAACAATATGAATAAGAATAGCACAATATGGGACCTTATAGAATCAGGTCTACATTTTAAATTCAAATACATTGAAGACATTTAAATGAAAGTCATTCCTTTTGAGCATTAGACTGACACCTTATTTCCCAATATTTTAAATCAAACAAGCTTCTTACGCTTAGCTTGATTTTCTCTTGACTGGCATTTGTATTCCTGAATGGTGTCTTGTGTGTATTCGTTCTTCTTATAATGCACAAAGGACATTGTGTTCTTGATCCATCTGCCGTTTGACTGTTTAACTGTCAGTTGCTTTGTTTTATATGTTTTATCAGTTGTCTTCACTTCTTTCATCCCCTGAACTCTTAATGTTATGTGTTCCTTGTGTCGAGTGACTGCAATCTTTCTCTGTCAACCTTGAAGAACCTTCAGTAGACATCAAACCAAAACCCGAAGCAAAGATAGTTCCCAGAGCGGAGCGTCCCGAACCCTATCAGCCCGTGTCGGTAGCAGAGCTGGAAACGGTTCCTCAGAGACCGGCGGTACCTGAGACCAAAGTGGCCAAAACAAAGCCTGAAGCTCAAATCACAAAAACTGAACCTGTCAAGAAAACGCCAGAGGGCCCTGCACCGAGAGGTAACGTCCTCCGCTGCTCGACTGGAAAGGCGTCACGTCTTTCTTGATCAGCTTCATGTTGCTGCGACCAACATGACTGATTCTCTTCTGTGAACGTCATGGATGTTCTTTGTTGCTAACCTCTTGACAGTTACTTCTCAAAGCTAACAGTGTCTCCATTAGCTGACCACGTTTGTGTTTTTCTACAAACCTAGAGAGTGACTTCTCAGCTATACTGAACTAATAAATAATAAAGGTTTCAGTGCTCCTAGAAAAGCTTTCTGACGAACACGGTGTTAAGATGGGAATTTTTTTAATGTTGTTCAAAGTGCCGGCTGTGCCCAAACCAGTAGAGGCCACAGTTCCACCAGTTACTGCGAGGATCACTCCTCCGAAGACTGAAGATACCTTAACAAGAGGTACTGGAGTGGAAGTCTCTTTCAAGTAGTCTTTTTTTTAAAAAAAAGTTGAATCTTTTTTTATGTGTGTTGTGATGTGATCGTCGTCACGTAAAACAGTTTTTATGTTGGTGTCGTCCAGTGTCTATCTTTTATGCACTCGATAGAGTGTGCTTTAGTGTGGTTACCAGCTGGTTACCTGCAGGTCACTCAACATATACTCTGTTTAAATGTTCTTTGAAGCTCAAGAACCACCAAAGCCGGAAGAACCTCTGGTTCAACCAACTGAATATACGGTTGCTCCATCGATACCAGAACGTCTGCCAGCTAAAGGTACTGATGGTTGACCTTTGATTCTGCAGTTGTGAAGCTTATTTTCTCTCCTCTCGGTCTTTGAATTCACTCGTTTAGAGTGTTATCTTTGATTATGTGTTTCGATTTGGATAAACAACAAATGATGTCCTCCTCAAGATGTACAAGATGTACCGAGGCCTGAAGTACCCGTAATTCAACCATCTGCACCTAAAGTTGTCTCAGAACCAAAGACACCTGAACCTCAACCCAAGGTTGAAGCTGTCCCAACTGAAGGTACACCAGATGTCTTTATGACAGGTTGCTTTCTTACAATGTTCTGCTTTGTTTCATGTTCTGTTAAGTCTCATTGTCTCTTGTTGAACTCCGTTATTGTAAAATCTCTTGAATATTCTTTAAGAAAATCTTTGAGCATGGAAAGCACTCGTTAGAGTGTGACTTGCACTTTTTTCAATACGAGATAAATATCTTGTGTTAAATGTTCTTCTAAGCTGAGGAACCAAAGAAGGTTCTGGAAATGCCAAAGAAGGTACCAGAGGAACCAAAGAAGGTTCTGGAAATGCCAAAGAAGGTACCAGAGGAACCAAAGAAGGTACCAGAGGAACCAAAGAAGGTTCCAGAGGGACCAAAGAAGGTTCCGGAAATGCCAAAGAAGGTACCAGAGGAACCAAAGAAGGTTCCGGAAATGTCAAAGAAGGTTCCAGAGGAACCAAAGAAGGTTCCGGAAATGCCAAAGAAGGTACCAGAGGAACCAAAGAAGGTTCCAGAGGAACCAAAGAAGGTTCTAGAAATGCCAAAGAAGGTACCAGAGGAACCAAAGAAGGTTCCAGAGGAACCAAAGAAGGTTCCGGAAATGCCAAAGAAGGTACCAGAGGAACCAAAGAAGGTTCCAGAGGAACCAAAGAAGGTTCCAGAGGAACCAAAGAAGGTTCCGGAAATGCCAAAGAAGGTACCAGAGGAACCAAAGAAGGTTCCAGAGGAACCAAAGAAGGTTCCGGAAATGCCAAAGAAGGTTGCAGAGGAACTAAAGAAGGTTCCGGAAATGCCAAAGAAGGTACCAGAGGAACCAAAGAAGGTTCCAGAGGAACCAAAGAAGGTTGTTGGTGTCACGATTGCACCAACAGCACCACAAGCTTTTGAAAGACCAGAACAAATTCCTCAGGCTAAAAAGCCTCAGCAACAAGGTAGATATGGCTTCATGACAAGTTTGGAGCTCTTATGAACTAATCTCTCATCATTTTGGTTTTTTTGTGTATAGTTGATGTTTCAGTCTGAGATGCCTTTCGCTAATTCTTTGGCTAAAAATGTCTTGATTTCTGTGTTGTCTACCGTGTTGACTGTTGTGTGTGTCAACTTTCATGTGTGTCGATACCACAGAAATGATCAAAACAGTAAAACAGATGGTGATAGTTTCAAATGTTTCTCAGATATTATATAGAGTTATCTTTTTTATCAGATCATCGTAGTGTAATTAGATCTAGATGAGGTTATTCCTTCAGGGAAAGTAGAGGTCCAACCAAAGTCCAGAGGTAGCAAATCCTTACATTTATAGACTAGTTGTGACATGAGGTTCACATCAGAACATATGCCATACTGAAATCTCTGTGTTTTTGTGTCCTTATCTGTCTTGTCCATGTCATAATCTTCTTGGCCACCACTTTATGGTGCATATCTTCAAACCTGGGTGATATCTTATAACGTAGTTCCCCTGGAGACCAACTTTAAGGAAAGAACATTTATGGTTAAAGACATTCAGGAGTCTCCTGTAAAAATGGTCCTGAAAGATGTTGAACTTGATCAAGAAGAAGTGAAGAAATCTGAGACAGAAATCCACCTCTGGGAGTCGACTGCAGCAGAAGACAGCACGATGACAAGGAAAGTAAGGCAAATGGAAAAGCTAGAAGTTTCTAGATGGTACAGTGAAGATCAACCAGAGAAATCTGAGTTGTCACAGGACGTTGAACCAAAACTCGCAGGATTTGACTCTGGAAGACGAGACGACACTGAACAGGACACTGAACAGGACAGAGAGGATGAGACGTCTTTCGGCACTGGTGATGTCTCACCGCTACCTGAAATTACCCCTTTGAAGAAAGAGGTTTATCTTGTCCAGACTGAAGTCACATCCCTGAAAGAGTCTCATGAGAAAACTAAAGAAAGAAAACTTTATGAAGCGGACTTCAGTTATGCAGAGCAGAGTGAAGTCACCGAAACATATGAGTCTGTTTATCATCCAGAAGTCGAAGAACCTTTCGCTTCAATTAGTGATTTTGTCAAATCTAAAATCTCTTCAACACGTAAAGATGCCCCACTCAAAGACGTTATTCCTTTGAAACAAGAAGGCACAACCTATACGCCAACGAGAAAGACTGTCGAACCTCCACCAGAAGAAGACCCGTCGAAAACTCTCCTTACTCTTTCTAAGCCGGTAGTAACAGAACATAAGGAAGAATCGGTATCGCCTGAAAGTAAGACATCTCTGAGGGAGAGGGTATCTCCTGGCAAACCAACTCCTGTGACAAAAGAATTGTCTTTAGAAGAAGAACGTGGTCCCACTCCAAGTGAGGAAGCTGCTACAGCTGCTGCAGTGAAACCTCTTCCAACAAAAAGAGATGTGAAGAAAGCAAAGAAGGCAACAGAGATTGAACGACAAACTCTTGAGAAAGGTATTCTTGCTTCTTGGAGCAGTCAAGTCTTATGATCGACATGAGATCAACCTCTTTTTACTAACAAATCTCCCATGGTCTTGAGTGACGAGAGCATGGCTCATCTTATACCCATCAACACTGTAACTGGTGGTGTCTGTCCATGGTCTTTGTAACAAGTTCATTAATTGTTGTTCCATGTTGGTGTGCAACCTGCGGTCTAAGGAAACAACTATCATCTTTCCCATCTTCTCTTCTGAGTTTTTTTCTTCTTTTAAATGAAGTGTGTCTAAACTACCGTCTTACACGTCTGCATAGTTGTCTCGGTCGTGATCTTGGCTTTCCTTTATTTGCAAAGTGTCTCCTCCAGAGGAGAAGAAACCATCTGCACCGGTACCAAAGCCAACACCTCGTCCACCTTCCCCTAAACAGAAAACGGCTCCTCCTGCAGGTAATCAGTCTGTTTAGGTTGTACGTCTCATCTTTCATGACTCGTCATGAGTCGGCCATGTTTGTTTTCTTTAGGTCCATTTGTGTTGTATGTATCAGATATCTCTTCTTCAAATTTCTATGTTTCTTGGTTGCTGTCGTGGCTCAATGTACGCCAGAATGTGCCGTCCAGGCTTGTTGTTTTCTTAGTCATGACTCGGCCATCTTGTATTCCCCAAAGCATCTTCCCCAGAGAAGAAACCTTCTGCACCGGTGACAAAGCCTTCAGCTCCTGCTCCTCCTGCAGGTAGTCTCTTCACCTGGTGCTGTTTGTTTGTTGTTGTGAATTTATTAGTTGTTTCCCGTTTCCCCTTCTGTGTCTTTTGTCTTCTCTTAAAACATCAATGTGTCCGTCTGAGTCTTGATTGACCACGCTGTTGTCTTGGTCATCATCTTGGCATCTTGTTCTTTGAATTATTTCCTCCAGAGGAGAAGAAACCATCAACAGCAAAGCCATCAGCTCCTGCAGCTCCTGCTGCCAAAGTTGCTCCTCCTGCAGGTAGTTTCTTCACCTGTTTTTGTGTTTTGTTGTTCTCCGTGTCAGTCTGGCTTGTTTCTTGGGTTGATATACAACCATACCCCTGGTTCTGTTGTTTCCTGTCTCTCCTACTGTCTATTAACCCCTTCAGTGCATCTGTCTCTTTCTTCACTGACCGTGCTGTTGTCCCAGCCGTAATCTTGCGATCTTGTTTTTTTTTTTTAATTACCTCCTCCAGAGGAGAAGAAACCCTCAGTACCGGCACCACAGCCTGCAGCTCTTGCAGCTCCTGCAGCTCCTGCAGCTCCTGCAGCCAAAGTTGCTCCTCATGCAGGTAGCTCTTTCACACTGTCTGTCGTAAAAGACTGTTGGCTATGTCACTGTTTTCCTCCTGCTCCTGTTTTCTGAGTAAATGTCATGATGTTGACATCTTTATTCTGTCACTTGCTTGATTGTGTTGTCTCTTCCATGATCTGTTTGTTTTGCTGCTCTTCACTTTTGCTGTCTTGTGCTCCAAAGTGTCTCCTCCAGAAGAAAAGAGACCACATGCACCATCAACCGAGAGACCAGCAGAAAAATATATTCCTGCTGCAGGTAGTTTGTTCTGTTTGTTGCTTTTTTTGTTTTGTCTTTTTTTTTTCTTTAATATTGTCTGTTTGATTCAACTGTTTGTCAGTTGTTGCCTGTTGATCAGATCTTTGCCAGTGATTTTAATCCACTTGGCAATCTTGTAGCTGAAGTTGCACCAGAGAAGAAAGCCTATGAGCCAGCCGTAAAGGCTGAACCTTCTCCTGTATCAGAGGAAATCGCTCCGCCCGAAGGTAACATCCCCTCTGTCAGTTTCATTCATGTTGTTGCTTGTGTTTGTCTCCTGCTTGGAAACTTATGTCATATTCCAGTTTCAATCTTCAGCAAAGTCATTGTAGCTTTGATTTGTAAGTGTATTTGTGTATCTCCTGGTCTCATATTTGTCTACAGTACTGCTTCTTTTTCAGTCCCTAATTTAATCTGTCTTGTTCACATTAGCAATTTGTGTTTAATTGGGGCAACAAGCTAATAAACACTTGAGAGCTTAAAGGAAGTGATTAATTTCCTAGCTCACCCCGTGGTTGGTGGAAAGAGAAAAGATGGAAAAAGTCCTTTTTTGTGGCTTTGACTGCAGCTTTCGTCTGTCACGACTTGTATTGTGCATACTTATGTTGATCTGATTCAAATTCTTGCAGACAAGGAACCTGTTTCAGCTCCTGGACCAACCAAAGGTATAGCAAATAAACAGATTCTTTTTTAAATCGATTATTCCATTACAAATATTGAAAAAGGAATTTACCTAAAGCCCTTAAAGATGCCTCTTGTTTTTGTCTCAGTGTGCTGCCATTACCTCTGTGTTGTAAACTTGTCCAGTCCTTAGTTGTTTCTTACTGTACATGTCTGTATTTGATGCTTTAAAGATGTATTTACTTCCTCAACCACAGTGCCACCTCTTAAGCAAAAGGGTAAGATTCCTGTTCAGGAAACAACAACGCCAGAGTCCCCCAAACTAAAGAGTAAGTTTACCAGAATACCCAAAGAGAAAGAGCCGGAACCAGAGGTTGTGAAGCTGAAGAAGGTTCCACTGAAAGCTCCAAAACCGGAGATACAAGTCGTAACCCATCAAGCAGAGGTGACGAGACATTATGATACGCAACTAACAGTTCATCGACTTCACGGTCGAGAAGATCGAGAGATAATAACGCTTGCGAGAACGAGTCAAGTTTTCACTGCAGAGGCCGAAGCCTTTCAGTTAGGCCATCTGGAGGAGGCTGAAATACTTCAAGTTGCACAAGAAACAGAGAAGGAAAGGTGGACAAGAACCCCCAAACCACAGACGGAGGAAGAACCTGAAGTTCCAAGTGTAGATAAAAAGAAGATAACCAAACTACCTCTGACAGATGAGCAGAAGGAATCAGTCAAACTGAAGCCATTTGGAAGATCAGCAAAACCGGAACAAGAATCACAACAGGTCAAACTGAAACCAGTGCCAGCTAAGCCAAAAGCCCAGGAGAGGGAAGTTGTAACTCAAAAAGTTGAAGTGACAAAGCACTACGATGAAGTGCAGTCAGTCCAGAGGCTTCGTGATAGAGAGGACCGAGAGGTGATAAAAGTCGAGAGAACCGAGAGAATCTTCACTGCAGCCGAAGAAGTACCTGAGCTCGGGCATGTGGAGAAACCTGAACAGGAAGAACCGGAAGAGGAGAAATCAAAATGGATAAGAACCCCAAAAAGTCAGAAAGATGAAGAACCCGAGCCAGATTTCACAAAAAATAAAATCAAGAAATTGCCAAAGAAAGATGAGGACCCAGAAGTGGTGACGCTGAAACCTTTCGACAAACCTAAAAAACAAGAAGCAGGTGAACCACGGAAAGCTCAGAAAGAAGCTCCAGCAAAGACGGATACTGAGCGTACTCCCTTCAAAAGGGCTGATATGCCTCTGAAAGATCGACCCTCTGCTGCAGTGAAAGACAGACAGGACACAGATGCTCCCATAACCAGTACAGATGCAGTTCCAGATGTCAGCAAAATCCAACAGGAAATGCCACAAAAGAAAAAGGATGATCGGGTACCCAAGGATGAAGAGCCTTCAGTGCCTGACAAACTTAAAGGAGAACGTAAAGGTATTTCCACACCAGAGAAAAAAGAAGACCATGTTGCATTGAAACCTGTCTCCAAAGCCCCAAAAGCACCTGAAGAGGAGAAGAAGAAGCCTGAGGACACAAAAGTGCCAAGTCGATCTCCAAGAGACGAAATTAGCCCGAAAGACCTGAAGGAGCAACAGCCTAAGAAAGTCGAAAAGACAGAAGCTCCCAAAAGAGAAGAAGAGAAACCTCTGCAAGAAGTGACGCTGGCTATTCCAGCCAAGAAACCCAGTCCTCCAGAGCAAAAAGACAAGATACCATCGAAAGAGTTGGAGAAAGAGCCCCTACAAAAACCAACAGATGCCCTGAAGAAAGGTGCTGAGCTCAGAAAGACTCTTTTACCCAGAGCTGGTAAAGAAGAAGAGGAAAAGCCCATGAAGCCTCTTGAGCAGTTGAAGAAGGTTGAGCTTAAAAAGACCCCATCTCCAAAGGCCGACAAGCCAAATGAACCTGAGAAAATACCCATAGAAAAGAAGCCAAGTGCTGAAAAGGTCAAAGGGATTCCCAAAGTAAAGGGGAGTCCCAGAACTGTTTCACCCAAAGACTCGATTGAAGCTGTCACGCTCAAAAAGGTTCCAAGGAAACCTTCAGCAGGGGAGCCTCCAGAATCAGAGAAACCTGCTAAAGGGCAGATCCCCCTGGAGAAGGAGATCTCTCCCGGAGAGGTGCAGATGAAGAGGGTGACGACTCAGCCGGAGGAGGAGGTGTTTGAAGAGGAATTTGAAGGAAATGAAGACGACGAAGAAGTGGAGGCCTGGGGCTGGGATCTGGTTCCCACAGAGGACTGGGAAGGCGAAGGGGAGGATGGGGCGTTGGAGACTCCTGGCATGCCTGGTGCCAGACGAGGTGAGCTGGGGGCCAGAAAACTCCCCTGACGGATGGTTCTGGAGTCATCCCATCTCAGACAACTCATCTAATCATCATCTCATCCATCTTTAATCACTTGATCATCTTGAGGTCACGTTGGCCTTATGTCCATTCATCCATTCGTTGTGTTGTCCCCATCATCCATCATCTTAAGTCTGTTCTTGAGTGTGCCACCATTCATTTAGTGTTTGTCTTTATCCATGTTCAATCAACTCGTGTCCACTTTGATCATCTTGACCCATTTAATCTTCATCTTCACCATCGTTTGAACATGTGTGATGATGTGTGTCTTAAGTGTGAACCTCTTAAATCTTGATCTTTGTGTCTATTGGAGCATTCACTGAGGTCTAAAGGAGAATCTTAAAACTCACTCTACTGTCTCTTACCCAGACGGAAAGCCATCAGAAGAGGCCCCGAGAGGAAGAGGGAGAGGATTTGGGGGTGAGGACTCGAAAGAGACCCCATCTGTGTAGATGGCTTGGTCTTTGCTCTAGAGTCTAGACGATGTTTGAGGCAATCTAACCCACTTCTTTCACAACTGCTGCAAGGCAGACGTTGTGTTCTTGGCTTGTCCTTGCCATGATAATCATGATGTGTTGTGTTGTGTTGTGTTGTGATGTGCCTTGTGCCTCCTTGCTCACGAATATTTTCATGACAAGTAGCAGCTTGTCGGCTGGATATTGATCTTTAAGTTGTCTCCAGGTACTTCCTCCCACAGTCCAAGCGCATGCATGTTAGATTAGCTGTTGAGTCTAAGCGGTCTGTAGGAGCGATTGTGAGCGTGGATGTCTCTGCTTGGTGTGGCGTGACCTGAACAGGCCGAAGCAGCCACAGAAGGTGGATGGATGAGGAGTGGTTGCTGTTGTCTCTGAACATATCAGAAAGCTACTTGAACGATATCCAGCCCCAGTTAGGAATGATATTTACATTCCTGCACTGACAAGAGCTATTACAAGCACTACTTCTGACTGACATGTGTTTTTATTAATATTATGTAGTAACCTGGGATTTAATCTGAATTTAATACTTTAACTCTGTGTTTTAACTGTCACAGGTAGGTATTCTGTTATATAACCTTGCTGACATACTTGCTGCAAGTGACCACTTTCCTGTGTTCTGAGTTTTGTCACTCATGTTGACTTATTCTTATTTTCTTTTAATTCGGGATTCTCATATGAATCCCGCTTATAACAAGTGGCTTTGCACGAGTCTTAATGATCTTATTCTAAAACTCAAATTGTTGGCCCGCAACAGATTTTACATTGGAGTCCTGATTGGCTAATCGGATTTGTTTTTGTATCCGATGCTGCAGCGAGACTAACTCCATCTCCGGGCGACGGTGGCAGGGGCCGGGGCGTGAGGCCCGGTGGAAAGGGCCCGTCGCCGCCAGAGGAACCAGGATTTGCAGGCTTCAAGCTCAAACCCGTCCCCCTGAAGTTCATCAAGAAGATCAAGGACCTCAATCTGAAGGAGGCCGAGGCCGGCGGGACGGCTGCTATGTTTGAGTGCGAGGTGTCACCCTCCACTGCCATCACCTCTTGGATGAAAGATAGCAACCCCATACACGAGGGCCCCAAATACAAGTTCACCTCCGACGGCAAAGATCGCAAGTTGAACATCGTTGACGTCCAGCTGTCTGACTCTGGTGAATACACCTGCGTGGCCAAGAATGCCGGCAAGGAGATTCAGTGCACAGCCAAGCTTATATTTGAAGGTAAACTGAAGGGTTTTTTTATTCATTCATTTATTTATTTTTGTAAATCAAACACATTCGGGGAAGAATAAGTATGTGAACCCTCTGGAGTTAATTGGTTTTCTGCATTAATTCTGGATAAAACCATCATCTTTGTAAGCAATGACAGACACAATGTGCTTCAGCTGACGACCCACAATAGTCACTAGTTTCCACACCTGAAGTTCAATTAATGAAATTAGTTTGGAGGTGTAGTTTAGAGCTATCTCTGCAGACTAATGATAAGAATAGCTGATCCGCATAAGGCTGGAAAAGGGTTGCAAAGTCATCAGAGAGTGTTTAGGCATCCATCCGTCCACAGTTAGACAAACTCTCTAGAAATGGAGACAGTTTAGTTCTGTGGCTGCTCTCACTAGAAGTGGACATGCAGCCAAGGTGGCTCCAAAGATGCTGAATCCCCTGTGAAGTGAAGAAGAACCCTAAAAGTGATAGCTAAAGGATTGAAAACATCACTGGAACTAGAAACATCTCTGTTGATGAGTCTACCATAAAAAGGAGTGTACATGGAAGAACAACTGCTCTCCAAAACATACATTGCTTCATGTCTGACGTTTGTCAGAGAGTACCCAGGTAATCCATAATGATCCTGGGAAAATGTTGTTTGGACTGATAAAACAAAAGTTCAGTTGTTCAGGAAGAGTACTCAGCACGACAAATGCTGCAAGCAGGCCACATCTTATCAACATCAAAACATCCTCCCAAGAGTGAAGTATGATGGAGGATTCATGGTGGAGTTAAGACCTTAATGAGCTGAAGCAGTTCTGGGAAAAGGAATGGTCCAAAAGTCCTCCTAAACTGGTCTGATTCAGAGATAAAGCAGGTTCAGTCAGATAGTAACTCCAAGGGTTCACTTAATTTTTCCTCCATCACTGTGAACCTTCATAGGGTGTGTTCAGTACAGTAATACATTTCTATATTTCTCTAATCACACAGAGCTCCCAGTGAAATGGGTGAACGAACTGGAGCCAGAGACGTCATGCATGAAAGGACAGCCCATATACCTGACCGGTGAGCTGAACAAAGAGAAAGATGTGGTCTGGAAGCGCAACGGCGCGGTCTTGAAGAAAAAGGCTGGAAAAGTGGCCATCAATGTCATCGGTATGCAACATGCCGTGACCATCCAGAACTGCACGGAGGAGGATGCCGGCACCTACACCTGTGAGGTAGACGGTCAGGAGGACGTCAAGACTTCGACCGCCGTCAAGGTGATCGGTAAGTCGTCAATAGCGTGAGGCAGACACAGTTCACTGACGTAACGTCACCTGATATATGGAGCAGACTGCCGGCCGGGTCTTACTAAATCATTAAGACAGACTGCTTCCTGCTGATTTACTCACTCGTTCGTTTAACCGTTTCCTGTGGTTCTTGGTGATCAGGTAAATAATTTAGGCTTTGAATACTTTAATTACAAAGAATGTTTGGCCCACATCTGCAGTCTACCTTGGCCCAGACTTGGGGCCAATTCCAAGTTTAAAGGCTATCTTGCGACTTAGAAATGGGACACACCTTGAGTGCAGTTACGTCTTAGGACTGGTGGGTGCGGCCTTTCGCCAAAGCTACGCCCAGTATGTTAAGAAAATGATGACGATGAAGAAGAAGGAGAAGAAGAATACGATAATGTATATATGACGAAGACAATAAGATGTTTTCGTGACATTTATGTCTTTATTTACTACGAAAATAATTACATTCGTAGTTAGGTTTTTTTCAGCGCAACCCTTTTTCGAAGATGTCTTGGCAAAAATACTCAATGCCTTCTGGGTAGCCCTTACTCCCAACGGTGGTGCAGGAGAATCTCAATATTGAGGATGATACAGCCCTCAAACCTGTTCCTCAACTTGACATTCTGAGAATCGTGACAGCACTTGCACTTGGTGTGAGCGCAAACTTTGGGGATTGAGGGTTGAGATTGAGGGTTAAGGGAGGAATTGGAACTCACCCTTGGTCTTGACTGGCTGTGTTGAGTATGGTTTCTTTGGGCCTTTGGGTCACATCTGACCCTCACATCACTTGACTCATGACTTTTGGTTCGAATCTGGCTCATGTGCCACAACCTAGATTAAGCCCGGTTGATAACATAAGGGCCACCTTGACTCAGGATGAGTGCCGTTGTCTAAACTGAGCCAAGACCCAAATTTACATTTCTATGGGCCTTTGGGAACTTGGGAGTGCTCTAAGCGAGTCATCAGTGTGAAAGTAATTCTCCGTGTTCTTTTATCTGGTGCCATTGAAGAGACTAAAAACAAAGACCAATTAATCTTTGTATTAATCTTTGTTTAATATACAAAGATTAATGCATAGATTCAATATGCCATGCAGAATATTTTAATCGGCCGATGGTACACTTGTCCACAACACCACCGAGGTGCTGCCATGGACAGATGCACACAGAATGTTGGACTCTGTCCGTTCTTATAGCTACAGAAAGGTGGATCCTTGCGTTCTTCTGAATTAATTCTCCTTTGTCTCAAAATCCAAGTGGCCCACAGTTCTGAATCACAGGTCCAGACACATGCTGTTGTGTTGTTTGTCCAGGAGATGAGATGTCACTAAAATGTGTTTATCTATGCAAGTCACAAACTTCCTTGGAAGACAGCAGGTCAGGAAGTCAGGATGTCCCAGTCATTAGGTCATAAAGCAGCAAAACTGAGGACTCACGATCATAAAGCAGACAGCATTCCCACAAGCAATAAAGTTTAGTTTTAACAGTTGAAAACAGTTCTGAGTTAATTTCTAAATCCTAACAAGTGCCAAAACAGTATCATGTTTTGGCCCAAAGATGTCTGTTGTCTTGTGAAATGTCTTGTCACTTAAGATGATGGTTTTAGGAATTAACAGGTTTTCAAATAATCTGAACACTCCCTTGTCAGAAATCATCAAGGACTGGCTGGTGAAGCCTCTCAGAGACCAGCACGTGAAACCAAAGAACAAAGCCACGTTCAAATGTGAGCTGGTCAAAGACACTCCCAACTGGAAGTGGTACAAAGGAGACGACGAGGTCGTGCCCTCCGACAAGGTGGAGATCAAGAAGGATGGCAAGGAGATGACGCTCACCATCAATAACTGCCAGCCCAATGACGTGTCAGACTACACCTTTGAGGTTGAGGATCGCAGATACACAGCCAAACTCACGCTTGGAGGTTTGTCCGTCGACATCAACAGGTGAAAATGAGGAAAGTGCCGTGCGGTCTTTTTGCAGCTGAACTTGTGCTGCTCTTTCAGAGCGCGAGGCTGAGATCCTGAAACCCCTCACCAGCGTGGAGGTGGTCGAGAAGGATGAAGCCAGCTTTGAAACCGAAATATCCGAGGATGATATTGCTGGCGAATGGAAACTGAGAGGCCAGGTGTTGATGAGGTCTCCGGTAAGGTTTTTGACCGTTAAAAGCAAGTTTTGTGTAAGAAAGCCAGAGTTTGAAGAGTAGCTCATCTTCGTTTCACAGACATGTGACATCAGAGCTGATGGCGGGAAACGCTTCCTGACTATAAAGAACGTGCAGCTGGATCAGGCTGGGGAGGTGTCGTATCAGGCTCTGAACGCCGTCACCACGGCGATGCTCACCGTCAAAGGTACTAACCTCTTGATAATGGACCCCGTTTTTGTCTGTGTCTGTTGCAAGTCTCTGTATTCGTTTTGTGTTTGTGGGAAATGGAGGTGTTGAGGGAAAGGCACGGTAAGCAAAGTGTCTGCTGTGTTGTTGCTTTTGTGAATAACTGCCAAACTATTCACACCTTGCCAGAAATCGAAATGGGCTTTGTTGACCCGCTGAAGGACATTTCTGTGCCTGAAAAGAAACAGGCTAAGTTTGAATGCAGCATCACCAAGGAAGTACAAAAGGTCATGTGGTTCAGGGGGGCCGAGATCGTTACCCCGAGCCCTAAATATGAAATAATCGATGACGGACGGAAACACATACTGATCATAAACACCTGTGAATTTGATGATGAGGCTGAGTACACTATCGAGGTGTTGGGCCAAAGGTCCACAGCTCATCTGGTAGTGGAAGGTAAGTGGCATACAGAATCCCCAGGCTACATGTTGCTCATGTCTTGTTTGCTTGTTTGTTTCTTTGTTTGTTTGTTTATTTAAAACAAACACCCTTGTCTGTGTGCAATGACCTGATGTATTCCAGGCATGAGGCTGAAATTTGTTCAGCAGCTGCAGGACCAAACTGTCAGAGAAGGTAATACGGTTCGCTTTGATATTGAATTGACTCACGAGAACGTGCCTGTGGTTTGGTACCGAAACGAAGTCAAACTGCACGTGAGTCGAACGGTGCTCACATACGAGGAAGGAAAGAAACACACTCTAGAAATGAGGATGTTGAGTCTGGATGATACCTGCCAGATAAAGGCAGAGGCCAGAGGAGTTTACACCACGGCCAAACTGACAGTCATAGGTAACAGCACACTTCTCGTTTTCTCACTGTGTGTCACTTCATGGTTGCAGGAATTATTTGACAGAAACATGTATTTTTGTGTTAATTTAATGTCAGGAGATGAAATGTAAAATATACACACAAAAAAAGAGTAAAAATTATTCTAGATATGCTAACTATGCTGGTTGTTAGCTTTGTTTGTCTCTAAGTTTGAGAAACTGCTCTGGGTAGTTGCACCGTCAGTTAGCACGAGGCTAACGTAGCAGTTTAAAACGGTTTAGCCTGCAGCTTGTAGCTTTTAATGTTGCTAATCATTTGTCTCAAATTGAGAGAAACTGCTCGAGCCAGCTGTGCTGTTGATTAGCACATGGCTAACATAGCTGTGATCTTTAACAAGTCATGTTGTTTGTCTCAAATTGAGAGAAACTACTCGAGCCAAATGTAGTCGGGGTAAGCATGAGGTTAACGTAGCAGCAGTTTAACATGATAAAAACCATAAAACCAGATCATATTGATTTGAATCCGCAGCTTCTTTAAACTTCTGGTGATTCATTATTTATTTGTTCCAGAGTGTGAGAAAGCACGTGGCTAACTTAGCTGTTCAACATGGTAATACCAAAACAAATTTCTCACTAAATAGGCTATTTATTTTCCTGTTGGCGTTTAACTTAGACGTAGCTCCCTACATGACCCTAAATTAGAGGAAATGTTACAAAAATGAGTGTTTAGGGGGAGGTTTACATCTCCACGTATCAAAGGATTGACTTAGACTTGTGTTAAAACTCACATGTGTCAGGTTCAAGCAAACAAGGCTCGACAGTTGAGGTCAAGCTGAAGCTTCAGCTGCAGGTTAAACTACAGACATGAAGGGTCACGTGACTTTCTCACGTCACATAGAGGTTTACAAAGCGGGGAAACTCTAAACATCAGCCTCGGTAGTGACAGAGCAACTGGCCCCAGAGGTTAAGCGCCGTCAAACACAGACCAGTGAAATAAGCTCGTGACTCTGGTTCCTCTCCAGAGGGCGATGCCATCTTCATAGTGAAGCTGCAGGATTACCGCCACTGAGAAAGAGGAGGTGACGCTGGACTGCGAACTAAGCAAAGACGTCCCCGTCATTTGGTACCACAACCAGAAGGAAATCATCTCCTCCAAGATGATTATCATGAGGTCCGAGGGCACGCGCAGGTCCCTGCTCCTGAAGAAGGTGTTGCAGAGCGATCAAGGCAAATACGAATGTGACTGTGGAACGGACAAGACATCAGCCAACATGATGATCGAAGGTAATTAGCATGATATAATTACCTAAATATGAAATATATATCCGTGAGTCAAGAATCTAACATGAAAACCTAATCCAAACTTCCAAACCCTCAAGCACGTGACGTGAAGGTTGTTCGGCCGATCTACGGCGTGGAGCTGTTCGATGGAGAGACTGCTCGTTTCGAGGTCGAGATCTCCGAGGATGACGTGCACGGCCAGTGGAAGCTGAACGGAGAAGTGCTAAGTCCTTCTTCTGTGAGTGTCACATCCAACCTTTTTTTAATTTCTTGATCCCGATTGTTCATTGTTGTTGCTGCATATGGTTTGAAAACATCGTTCAGACGTCATTCATGTTCTTTTGTTGTTTTTTTGTGACAGAATGTCGACATCATCGAGGAAGGCCCCAAGCACACTCTGATCCTGTACAACTGCAGGGTCCCCATGACCGGAGAGGTGTCGTACACGGCGGCCAACGCCAAGTGTGCTGCTAACCTGAAAGTCAAAGGTAAAGGAGCCGCAAAGCAACAGTGACATCATCATTTACAACAGCCAAACACATACGTAAACATCCGAGGTGTGTCACACTTTAGAAGTAATCACTTTTTATCAAAGCCAAGCCAGCTCAGGACATTACATGCTTCTAGCTTGACTTCTAAAGGAAAGTTGTTGCCTCTGACTCAAATTTAAATCCTCATCTAGTGCTGAACAGAGGAAGGGTTTATCATGGAAGAATGTAGAGCGTGATGGGGAGAAATTCCTGCATCATAAATGTGCATCATCCTGGATAAAATATAGGCTGCGCTTTTTTAATAAATCTGGTCTTTTCTTCCATTTTTCTACCAATTTCATTAGTATTATAGTTGGAACTATCCAACATTCACACTGATGACGATAAACTGCTGCCGTCATATTCTGGTCATCTGACCGTCTTATTTTATTAGTTTTGGACTTTCAGCCTGATGGATCCTGTACCGGGTCTCGAAGTGTCATCTCATTCCAAAGAAACTCAAGATATGCTTATTTTTAATGTTTGCGGAAGAAATTGTCTTCATGTGTCCATTTGCCAGAGATTTAAAGTTTTAGTTATAATCTAAAGGTAACCAAGCATATTGGTTCTGTGTTTTACTGCCATCTAGTGAGCATTTGGTAATACTAGATTTTAAAATCAAAACAAGTGCTTTCTAAAGATAGCAATCCTTCCTACACACTACAGCCTGGGATTTTATGCATTATGGCGGCCCATACAAGTGAAGTCTGACTGTTGGAAGACATTATTTGTTATCTTATCCATGCACAGACTCCGAGCTGTGAACAGAGACAAGTCATTCTTGATTTATTTAGGATGCTTTAACCCACATTTGTCAAACTCAAGGCTCGCGTGCCAAATGTGGCCCGCCACGTCATTTTATGTGGCCCTCGAGAGCTTGTGGATTATAAACTTACATTTTAAACCAATATTTTCAGACTTAAAATAAGCTTACACTGCTTTAAAGCACATATTGACAATAAACTACATCTCCCATAACGCATTTCGTTGTCACCCACAAAATAACAGTATATAACCATGACGACGATTTTCAGAACTTACGAATTTAAGAAAAACCTCTACAAATTATCCTCAACATGTCCAAGAAAAGAAAATTTGATGCACAAAGAAGGCAGTTTCATGAATGTTGGGAAAACAAGTTTGTACCTCAAGGTGAAGAAACAGTAGGCCTGTCTTTTGTGTTATGAGGCGGTGTCAGTCGTGAAAGAGCATAATTACGTCGGCGTTTTAACAGCAAACACGGAGCTAAGTATGCTAAGTTTAGCCTGCAAGAGAAAAAAAGAATCGCTTCCACTTCTGAAACCAAGGTAATGGATACTCTCAGTGATCACCTGTGCGAGAGCAGGTTTACAACCACAAACCCTGAGTTTAATATAATAGTGAGGTAAATATTTGACACTTGAATACATAATAAATACTGAAACCGTTATTTAACAAGGTGTAGTTTAATTTATTTTAATTTACATTGCATTTTTTTTACATTCATGCTGTCAATCTGGCCCTTCGAGGGCAACCATGATGCTGATGCTCCCGTGGTTTTCCTTCAGAACTTCCGCTGAACTTCCTCACACACCGCTGAGTGACGTTCAGGTGTACGAGAAAGACGAGGCCAGGTTCGAGCTGGAGGTGTCGAGGAATCCGAAGAGCTTCCGCTGGCTGAAAGGCTCGCAAGAGCTGCAGAGCGACGACAAGTACGAGATGATACAAGAGGGGAAAATGTACGTTCTTGTGATCCGATCGGCCGCCTATGACGACGAGGCCAAGTACATGTTTGAGGCCGAGGATAAGAGGACGACGGGCAAACTTGTCATTCAAGGTAATGATGCCAAGTTACCATTGAAACTCAAAAATGTATAGAATTTGCTTGAAAAGTAAAACGTGTGAAGGAGATTTCATAGGTTAAAAGCATGAGTGTCACATTTACGAGCGTCTGTTTTTCCTACGGCAGGTATTCGCCTGGAGTTCGTCAAACCCATTAAGGACGTGACGGTGAAGGAACGTGAGACTGCAGAGTTCAGCGTCGAACTGTCTCACGACAAAATCTCAGTGGTCTGGTACAAAAACGACGTCCGTCTGCATCCCAGCAAGGTCGTCCACATGTCAGATCACGGAAAGGTCCACACGCTGGCCTTCAAGGAGGTCACCATCGACGACACGTCCATGATCAGAGTGGAGGCCATGGACAAGAGCATGAATGCCATGCTCACCGTTCTCGGTCAGTGTCTGCACTCTCACACTTTTCTTTAACAGGGTCCTTAGATGGAGGATGAGGGCTAACAAGAGGAAACCAGTAGGGGTGCACGATAATTATGGACCCGATAGCTATCGGGCCGATAACAGGAAATTATGACGTAATCTCGATAAGTCCGATATCATGACGAATAGCCCCGATAACAAGTTGATGTGAGATATCAAATAGGTTTGTTTGATAGCTTTACGAAGATGTTTGAGAGGCTTGCCAATAATTATTCATTGGAAAAAATTTATTCTGTTCATTTAAAGAGTCAAAACTGTTTTTGGTTTTGTTCATAGTATTGATGTAATGATCTTAGGTATATGTGTGTGTTATCAGTTATCGGCCTTTAGGAGCTGAAAGTTATCGGTTATCAGTATTGTTTTGAAAAACAGTTATCCTGCATCCCTAGAAACCAAGAATCTGGCTCAGTGACAATAATAAATCTGATTCTGATTCTGATTCTGATTCTTAAGTTGCATGAATAAAGTTGTGCTTTTACGAGCTTAAAATCATATTGGTTTCGATCGATGAGTATTCCAAGAAAGAGCACGACAGAGTCAGCAATAGCCTCGAGGAAGCTGCTGAAGAAGGTCACTGTGTTTCTGCAGATTTAGAGAAAGTGTGCGACAGTCCCAAGGAGCAGAATTGTGGTTTTCCATTTCTGTCTGAAGTGACAGAAATGTTTGTTAGAGTTGCAGAGGCAGTGGCAGCAGTGAAGTCTTCAGTAGGAGTAACAGAGGGCTTTCAAGTGTAAGTGGGACTGCATCAACGATCGGCCCTGAAGCCCTTTTTGTCCTCATGGTGTTCATAGGCTGACAGATGAGGTCAGACAGGAATCTCCAAAGACTTTGACGACATTGTGATCTGTAGTGAGAGCAGATTGAGACTGAGATAGTAGAATGAAAGAGTAAGGAGCAGTTGGGGGAAACCTGGATAGGTCTACATATGCATGAGAGAGAAATGTTCAAACCAACGGGGAGTGAGGAAAAGAGGTGAAGAAGAGAGTGCAGGTATGGCAAAACGAGTGGAGGAGAGTTTCTGGAGTTTATCGGTGATGAAAGAGTAGCAGCTACAGTAAAGGGAGAGCTTGAGGTAGCAGAGATGAAGGTAAACAGGGTTAGATAGGGTTAGGAGCGAGAACATCAGAGGAACAGCCAGAGTTAGACATTGTTGACACAAATTTGAGATGGTTTGGACTCATAAAGTTGGAGGGATAATGAATACACTTGTAGACGGACGCTGGAGATGAAGCTACCAGGCAGGAGAAAGAGGAGAAGACTGATGAGGACATTTCTGGATATGCAGTTGATTGGTGTGATAGAGGAAGATAAGATGGAAATGAGTGATCCAGAAGAAGAACAAGAAAAATTCTAAAGTCTAAAATCATTTGGCATCAGTCTTTTTTATAAAAGTATGAAAGGTCTCTCATGAATGTCACAGACTTAATCCGTGAATCTGTTGTACAATGTTTCTGCAGAGGGCGACCTGTACTTCACCACCAAGCTGCAGAACTACACGGCGGTGGAGAAGGACGAGGTGAAGCTGGTCTGCGAACTGAGCAAAGCTGTCGCTGACGTCAAGTGGTTCAAGGATGGGAAGGAGATCACACCTTCCAAGAACATCGCCATCACCTCCGACGGCAAGAAACGCATCCTGACGGTCAGGAGGGCGGAGAAGGCCAACATCGGCGCCTACACCTGCGACTGTGGCTCAGACAAAACAACAGCCAACCTCAACATTGAGGGTAAAGCTCCGTTCTGGTTCCTGATGGGGAAGATGGTCATTTGAAGCTGCTGTTGTATCAAGAACTTAGCTTCATGCTTTCAGGTCGACAGTAATTATCAGATTTTCTAATGAAGGTTTTGTTCGCCTCCAGAGCGCGACATCAAGGTTGTCCGCCCGCTGTACAGCGTCGAGGTCACAGAGACAGAGACAGCCAGGTTTGAGACGGAGATCTCGGAGGAGGACGTCCATGGAAACTGGAAACTGAAGGGAGATGCTCTGCACCAGTCTGCGGTGAGTCTGCCAGAAACCACGTCAGTCCGTCCACTCCCGCAGAAACCGCTGTAAATTTCACCGTTTTCGTTTCCCCCCTCAGGATGTGGAGATCAAGGAGGAAGGAACCAGACACATGCTGATCCTCTACAACGTCCGCATGGACATGGCCGGACCCGTCGACTTCTCAGCCGCCAACGCCAAGTCCAACGCTCAGCTCAGAGTCAAATGTGAGAGCGTTTTCATTCGTCTTCGTCTCTGTCGTCTCTGCAGACGTCTGGGGTGTTCATGGCTGTTATGTGTTTTTTTTATAATCTTTAATCTCTTTTGTAGAAATTATGAAGAGTTTTCTGCAGTTTAGATGTAAAATTGTAGATTTGAGGCCTCAATTGTTGTTTTTTGACTGGGTATATTTATTAAATGTATCAGTTCTTCAACCTCTTTAGGTCATACTTTAGTTTCTTTTCATTTCTGAGAAGAAAGTGTTTGGTTCTTTTTGTTGCCCCCATTATTATTTTGATTCATGGTTTTTATTTTTGTTAAACAGAAAACGACACAGTGAAGAAGTTCTGTTTTTGCCTGACAATAAGACCAACTACAATCCATGATTATGATATTTTTAGACAAAAAACAAAACGCGGGATTCAAACCTTTGCACGTACCTGCTAGAGCTGAGCAATTTTATCGATTCTGCAATATATATTGATATTTTATCGAGTATTGATTTTTTAGCCGCGGGAATCAATATTCTAAGCTTCTTTCAAAACCCCCGTGTCCCACCTTTAAAAGCTTGCAAGCAACAATTTGCACTGTTTAAATAAATGAAACTATTTTTCTCAACACATCTTTTATTCATTTTGCAAGCTGCCTGTCAGCCATATAATGTGTAATTGATGCTTTCAGTTCAATTAATTCAAACAAAGGCATTGCAACACTCACAAGATGTCACCAAAATCACTTTGTTCCTTTAAAATCTTTCAGAAAATGATGTAAATATATTGTAAGACGAATATCGATACATATCATATTGTGAGCCGAATATCGTGTATCGTACTGTATCGTATCGTATCGTATTCCGAGATTAGTGTATTGCTACAGGCCTAGTACCTGCATATAGATTTAATTTGCTGACCTGACATCCCAGAAACCTTTGATTCAAAGCAAAGACAGTAACAAACATGCGAAGTGGGTTTCGTGTCACATGCCTCGGTGTCCTGTGTCTCTGTGATCGTCGGCCAATCACGTCCCAGGGTTATTTTCAACTTCAGCCTTTATCTGAAGTCAGAGGAGCAGCAGCTCCACTCTGACGGACCCCTGACATCAAACAAACCATGTCCTCTCCCTCCTTCCCTTCAGCTCGCTCCATCACGCTGAACCGTCCTCTGAAGGACGTGACGGTGACGGCCGGGGAGACGGCGACCTTCGAGTGCGAGCTGTCGTACGAGGGCATCGCCGTGGAGTGGTTCCTGGGAGGACAGAAAATGGAGGCCAGCGATCGGGTGAGTCGAACCGGGCCACCCTGAACGTTTCTCCGCAAGCTTTAAACCTCTTTTTTTAAAGTTGACTCTCGCTTGAAGTTTCCTCAAACTGGGGAAAAGTTTATCTCATGTTTTCACAAAAATACTGCAAAAAAAACTGTGCAGATATTCTGCAAGAGAACAGACAGTGAAATAGTGAAATATAGACAAGCTAGTTTCTTCAGAAGAATCACCATCACCTCGTTCTTGTTCAGCGATTTGCATTTCTCCTAAAACAAGAAGAAAATCTGCTGTTTAGACATCTCAGATACGACATAAACGTAAGAAATAAAGGAAATCTGAGTTCAGTTGTGTTTTTTTCCAGAGCTGAGCCCTCAGACTCTGCTGCAGTTAAAAATAAGCAGAGATAGGCGAGCAGCTGCTGTTATCTCCAACACTCAGCGCCCTGAACATCTCCGCGGCCTTTTATGTAGAAAGAGCCTCACTGCAAATTCAACAGTAAGAGTTTCCATCAGCGTCCCCCCAGTTCAGGTCCTGAAGGAAAGAAAGCGCCACTAACAGACTTCCTCAGACCTTGATGACCAGCTGATGGCGATCTCTCCGTTGTGTTGGAGCATCTGAGGGCCTGGGTGAAGGAACGCTGGTTTACGTGGAAGTGAAAAAGGGAACACCTGGACAGGTCACCTGTCTGTCGCAGAGACCAACAACCGCCAACGCTCGTGTTTACAAATTCAGCCAAATAATAAGGACTTTAAGGAGTTTAATCATCCCCAGATCTGTTGTTGGACAGGAAAGAGGCCAAAAATGACTCCAATCTAAACTGAATATTTGTTTGCAGCAAAGTGGCAATTAAACTTATACTGTGTTCATGTGGGTCAGATCTGACAGGCAAATCAAACTAATCCTAACCTCGCATGTGTACAAAAAGTGTATAAAGAGGACCGTTGGTACAGAAATCTCCATCCAGTGGTCGCTGAGGTCACTGAAGGAGACTTCATGGCCTCTGCGACCATAGAACTGGATCAATACTTGGATACTCATGGAGAAAAAGACTCATCACCTTCTAATTACTGACCTCTGGTTGTTTTTTAAACTCTGAAAAGGTTCCTTTAAGGCCTTTAAATATGTTGTTCCTAAAACCATCAACATCATTTGACCCATGAAAGATCCTCTGCTGAATCTATTGAATATTTATATGAAAAAATATTAGGGCTGGGCAACGATTGAAAGTTTTAATCGTGATTAATCCCATGATTTTCCTGATTAATCACGATTAATCGCATTGTATACGCAAAATCAAATAATGAATTCAAAAGTAGTGTAAAATGCACTTTTATTCAAATGTTCTGCTGCCATATGAACTAAAGTGTCATAACATTTGTTGTTCAAACACTTTTAACATCAGCACTTGTCAGTAACACATATTTAGTGTAAATCTCATCTTAAAAAATGTAAAATAAAATAAAGCTTATTGCCACTGCCAGGGCATTAATGTCATCCTGTTTTTATAAAAAATAGAAAAAAGTCTACAAACAAAATCCAACAAAATGATTGTGGCTCAGCACAATCAGAACATTAAAACAGGTAATTTCTGAGGTAACAGCAGAAACTTTTAACGGGGAGTTCAACTTGTCAGTTGTTACAAATAACCTTGTTTCTGTTGAATCCTCCGTCTGGGAGAACTTTAAAATGAAAATGTCCATGTTAAAGTTCTGTAACTTTACCAATCTGTGTATCAATCAAAAATAAGAAAAAAATAATTAAAAAGTGACATATTATTACGTTTTTCGTTTTTTAATCTAACACAAAAAAATGAAAAAAATGCCTGTTTTTTTTATATTTCAATTTTAGACTTGGATCAAAAATATGAAATTAAAAAACGGGCCACAGAACTGAATTTGTTTTATAATGGAGGTCTGGACTTTCTGCTGTCATTACACATCTGTGCCACTAGATGGAGCCGCACTGCAGTAACCAGCTAGAGAACAGCAGGACAGTGAACACATGGAGCAGATCTGATGGAACATGGAGGAATGACCACAAAGTTTTGTTGCAGTCCAGAATTTATTTTTCAGACAGAATTGTTAATATTGCTACCTGAGTTGCTACCTGAACTGTAAAGTACATGGATTTTTACCGTTCTCCATGTCTGTTTTAAGCTTTTCCGCATGTTTACCTGTCAATTGTCTTCTGGCTCTGCAACAGCCAGTAACAGACTTTTCAAAACAAAAGCATGTGAGCAACATGCGTTAATGCGTGATGAAATAAATGTTGCATTAATAAATTAATGCGTTAATGCGATAATAACGCGTTAACTTGCTGAGCCCTAAAAAAATATACTTTGTTATTATGTACATGTGAGGTAAAAGTGTCTCGAACCAGCGGGAAACTATGAAGCAGCTAATATCAGCTGGGAAGCAGGAACCAGTTGGGAAAAGGTCCAGAGCAGCTGCAGCAGGGATTGTTTCTGTCATATCAGGTAAAGAATCTCAAATAATGTTTTCTCTTTCTGCAGGTGAAGCCTCGGGTGGCGGGTAAAGTTCACACTCTGACCATCCGAGACGTGAAGCTGTCAGAGGCCGGCGAGGTCAAACTGACCGCCAAAGACTTCCAGACCCAGGCTCAGCTCATCATCAGAGGTGAAACTCTCGAACACCCATCAGGCGTTTCCAGCGCACCTGTTATCACCTGCTCAAAGTGTCTGTGTCTCACCTGCACCTTCAGAGCCTCCAGTGGAGTTCACAAAGCCTCTGGAGGACCAGACGGTGGAGGAGGAAGCCACCGCCACGCTGGAGTGTGAAGTTTCCAGAGAGAACGCCGAGGTTCGCTGGTTCAGAGAGGGACAGGAGATCAGAAAGACCAAGAAGTACGACACGATCGCCGACGGACGCAAGAGAGCGCTCGTCATCCACGACTGCTCTCCAGACGACGCCAAGATGTACACATGTGATGCCAAAGAGTTTAAGACTTCCTGTTACCTGGAGGTCACACGTAAGGATGCATTTTTCACTTCTCCACGTTGTTCTTTTGTTTCCTTTTATCACCTGTCGGTCCGTCAGGATAAAAGGACGTGGAAAGTACACTGATGTTTTACTGGTGGAGTAGAGATTAAGGTTTTGCTTTTGTGTCCACAGCCCCGTACGTGGAGTTTACGAAGCCCCTACAGGACGTGGAGGTCAAAGAGAAGGAATCTGCCAAGTTTGAATGTGAAGTGTCCCGCGAGTCTGCCAAGGTGAGACCAGACCAGTCTGTCCATTAAAGACCCATCACTGTTGTGTTACGGTAGTTGTTAAAATGTGTTTCGTTCGTGCTCCGGCCTGACTCTGACTCCGTCCTGCTCCAAAGGTTCGCTGGTTCAAGGACGGCAGCGAGATCAGGAAAGGAAAGAAGTACGAGATCATCGCAAAGGGAGTCCAGAGGATCCTCATCGTCCACAAGTCTGTGTTTGACGACGAGGCTGAGTACGAATGTGACGCCAGAACCTCCAAGACCTCCGGCATCCTCACCGTCATCGGTGAAGACCCTTATTCCTTTTTTTGTGCACTAGACAAGCTCTACACTAGACATAAATGTTATAGTGACTTCCTGATCAAAAGTCTGTAGAGTGACAGGAGTATGGGAGCCTTGACTGACGCTGCTGCCGTCTTGTCCTTCCTCAGAGGAGGCCGCCAGGTTCACCAAGAACCTCTCTGACGTGGAGGGAATGGAGACAGACAGCGTGAAGATGATCTGCGAGGTGTCGAAGCCCAGCGCTGAAGTCATCTGGTACAGAGGGGATGAGGAGCTGCCGGAGGGCGGCCGGTACGATCAGGTCATGGACGGACGCAAGAGGATCCTGATCATCCAGGATCTGAGGATGGGCGACGCCGGGGAGTACAACTGCAGGCTGAGTCCCACCGTCAGGACGTCCGCCACGCTCAAACTCAAAGGTAGAGACAAAGAGAGGTCATGAAATCGTTAGTTCAACAATTTGGATGTTATTTTCAATCAGTCAAAGACAATGGGTTGTCTTTGTCAATTCTATTCAGTTCATCTCGAGGCCCTTTCCTCTTAAAGTGAAAAGGTCCAGTAGCGTCAATCCACTTATATTCCACTTGAGTCCAATTTATTGTTTCCATTTAGAGCTCTATTTAACCCAATTCAGCCCGTTTTGAATTTGCAAAAGAAAAAAAAAAATTTAAAGAACCCAACAGATTGTCTTGAATCTTCCCTCCTATTCAATCCTCCATGTTCAGCAAGCAGGAGGCGACATTCATTCGCTGATGAAAGATGGCTGCCTGCCTCGAACAGCTGCATGAAAGTTTTTCTGCATCACTCTGAGATGGGATGTTCCTTGCTCTGGCAATATTATGAAGGTGAAAGAAAGCAGTCGTAGAAAACAATTGCAAGTGCGATTTAAAGTGACAAATCCTGGCCAAAAGATACTTCAAGACTCCTTACAGTATTCAGTTATATAATACCAAGGATTGTTGTGAAAGTGATTATAGAGGGGGAAATAGATGAAGGAATTAAAAACAGTCTACTGGAGAGGGATGTCTTGAAAAAAGTTAACATTAGGGCTCCAGGTTAAATTGGATTTTCTGTTCATTTTGTGTCTAAGCTTTTCCAGCGGTTGCAAGGAAAGTACCTCCTATGAAAAAAGTTGGTGCTTTGTCTGGTTTCCAGTTAAATAGGATAAATCTAGGAGAAATCAAAGATGCAAATGCTACTGTGTTTGCTTTTAATTGATTTATTTTGCAGTTGGGGGGTGGTGTACCACTCCACTAATTTGTGAGAGCACCATAAATATGTTTATATACCTTCAGTGGGGTGTAAGTTTAAGTGGCTGCAGAAGTTATGATTGTAGGAAAAAAGCTCATCTTGGTCAGGAGCCAACTAGGAACACATCCTTACATGTTGATGCTCACTAGCGCTCTGGTCTTTATGTTTTTAAGACGTGTTTTTAGTCCATCTAGCTTATTGGTCACATCTGGCTTCATGGATAGGTAAAGTATGGTAACATCTGCATAGAATTAAACTGTCCACCATGTTCCTAGTAAAAGTACCTAATGGACTCTGATATACAGGTCATGATGGCTCTTAAATGTGTAAATCAAGGCAACTGGACTTATTTTTCTTTGTTTTAACACATGTTTGACCCTTCCATTCAGAGGGTTTTATCAGTTAAAATGGACTGGTGGAGAGTTTTGAGCTTATAAGGTGTTGAAGTCATATGTAAATCACTGACCCTCCGGTCACTCCTGTGGCATGTTTACAGCATATAAAGAGCGAAAAAGTAGCATCCCAAATACAGAACCCTGTGGTACACCATTACCACCACATAAATGTGACTTCAGTCAAGCTAATGTGGATTTTTTTAATCCCCATAATAAACCATAATGTACCATAACAGGACCAGTATAGACACTAGTCTGCTGCCTGAGGATGATATCACTGGTGAACTTCAGCAGTGCTGTTTATGATCTATGATGTGATCTAAATCTTGACTGGAGGTGAAAGGGAAACACCTCCCTGAACTGCCTGGGGTTGTTGTCAGGAAGAAATAGATTCTTGTGATTTTACACATCATTAAAACAACCAAATAACTCTTAACCCTCCTTTCTTCTTTCTCCAGAGCTGGCAGCCGAGTTCATCTCCCGCCCTCAGAACCAGGAGGTGGTGGAGGGTGAGAAGGTTGAGTTCACCTGCTCTGTCTCCAAAGAAACATATGACGTGAAGTGGTTCAGAGGTGACCAGGAGATTACATCTGGAGACAAGTACACAATAGTCAGTGAAGGAAAGAGGAGGGCCCTTATTGTGAAAAACTGTGACCTGAAGGATGAGGGGAATTATGTCGCCCAGATCGGCGCCATTAAGGCCTCCGCTAACCTGCTTGTGATTGGTAAGATGCTTTCTCTTCTTCTCACTGAATCATTTTAACCTCAGAGCATGAGTTTGGTTTCAACGAGTTTGTGTTTTCCTCCAGAAAAACTGAGGATCATCACTCCGATCAGGGACACAGAGGTGAAGGAAGGACACGAGATTGTGTTCAACTGCGAGATAAACTCGGAGGGCGCGAAAGCCAAGTGGTTGAAGAACGAGGAGACCATCTTTGAGAGCAGCAAGTACATGATGTCTCAGAGAGACACCGTCCACTCTCTGAGGATCAAAGACGCCCAGAAATCCGATGAGGCCAGCTACACCATCAGCCTGTCCAATCACAGAGGAGAACATGCCAAGTGCACCGCCAGTGCTAAAGTCACAGGTAAATATACAATCAGAATCGGTCTGTTGTGATTCTGGCATTGATCTTTATTGAACATTCACTCTGCAATCAACCTGTGACTCCACAGAGGAGAAGATGAAATTCCTGGATCCCATTGAGGACATCGAGACTCAGGAGAAGAAGACCATTAGCTTTGTTTGCAAGGTGAACCGGCCCGAGGTGACCGTCAGGTGGATGAAGGCCGGCCAGGAGGTGCCGCTCAGCAAACGCATCGTGTACAGGGTCGACGGCCTCAAACACACCCTGACCATCAAGGACTGCGTCATGGATGACGAGGGCGAGTACACCGCTGTCGTCGGAGACGACAAGTGCGCCGCCGAGCTGATCATCAGCGAGGCACCGACGGACTTCGCGGCACAGCTCAAAGACCAGACCATCACTGAGTTTGAGGACGCGGAGTTCACCTGCAAGCTTAGCAAGGAGAAGGCGACCGTCAAGTGGTACAGGGATGGACGAGAGATCAGAGAGGGGCCCAGGTATCGCTGAACTCTGTTCATCTTTATTTCAGAAGACCTCATCATTACCCTCCGCCAAGGAGGTTATGTTTTCGATGGCGTTTATCTCGTCTGTCTGTGTACAAGATAACTCAAAAAGTTATGGATGGATTTTGATGAAATTTTCAGGAGTTGTTGGAAATGTGAAAAGGAAGAACTGATTTCACTTTGGGTGTGATCCGGAAGAAATCCTGGATTCTGGATCACTTTCAAATTTTTGATAACATTGCAGTCAATAGGGCCGAAAATTTGTTTTCCCAATATCTCCGTTAATTATTGTCCAAAACTCATGAAATTTGACTCCGGGATTGACAATGGGAACCTCTATCAAATTTCAAAGGCTGATCTGGATCTGATCCAGAATGCAGATTTTATCGCAATCTGTAAATCACTATATTGTTGCACTTCGCAGAGGTCTGCGCTCTCCGAGTGTTTTTCTACTTTGATTTGGTTTCAGTCACATTTTGACTGTTAGAAGGCAAAGCGCTGTTTACATTCTTCCTTATTCAGTCCTGTGATGGTGACAGTCCTGATGCCTTTCATTTGCAGATATCACATGGAGAAAGAAGGCAAGATGTGCAAACTGATCATCAAGGTCTGCAGACCTGATGATGAATGTGAATACGCCTGTGGTGTGGAAGAGAGGAGGACAAGAGCGAGGCTCTTTGTTGAAGGTTAACTCCTGCTTTTAATTTTTGGAAAAAAACAAAAAAAACAGATAAGTACATGCCTTCTGAGTCGCCACCTCAACTGATGTGGTTTTTATTTTCTGCAGAGACCCCAGTGGAGATTATCAGACCGCCGCAGGACATGTTCGAACCTCCGGGCTCGGACATCGTGTTTGAGGTGGAGCTCAACAAGGACAGAGTGGAGGTTAAGTGGATGAGGAACAACATGATCATTGTCCAGGGAGACAAATATCAGATGATCAGCGAAGGTAAAATCCACAGACTGCAGGTCTGTGAGATCAGACCCAGAGATCAGGGAGAGTACAGGATCGTGGCCAAAGACAAGGATGCCCGAGCCAAGCTGGAGCTGGCAGGTGAGTCGATTAAATGATTTGATAATGAGGGTATATGATGAATAAGACAAAACACAGGAATAACCCGAGTTCCTCTGTTTTCTCTTCAGCTACTCCAAAGATCAAGACCACCGATCAGAATCTGGTGACAGATGCCGGCAAACCCTTCACCATGAGCGTGCCCTACGATGCCTACCCTCGTGCCAACGCCGAGTGGTTCTTTGAGGGCACGAGTCTGCCCGTTCAGAACATCGACACCTCCGTCGACAAGACCGAGTACCGCCTGAAGAGCCCCAGCAAGGAGGACCGTGGCAGGTACAGAGTGATCATCAAGAACAAGCATGGTGAGGGGGAGGCGTTCATCAACCTGGACGTGATTGGTGAGTCTGAGGTTTGATTTCGAGTCCGTTAGTCAGACAGCAGCTGATTGTGAACAGAAAAGTTTAAAGTGTCATGGTTGCGGGTTTCAGATGTCCCCGGACCCGTCAAGAACCTGAGAGTTGTCGACACCGCTGACGGTGAGGTCAGCTTGGCCTGGGATGAGCCTGAGAGCGATGGCGGCAGCAAGATTGTCGCCTACATCGTGGAAAGACGTGACGTAAAGCGCAAGACCTGGACTCTGGCAACAGATCGTGCCGATACCCCAGAATACTGCGTCAGCGGCCTCCAGAAGGACTCCATGTACCTGTTCAGGGTCTGCGCCCGGAACAGAGTCGGCAGCGGACCGATCGTTACCACCGACGACGCTGTTCAGGCCAAAAACAAGTTTGGTAAGCAACACGTACAAGTCGCCACGCATGTTCTCATGTAGCATCCAGACATCAGTCCAAATCAACTCCCTCCTGTCTTTGTTTCACACCAACAGATGTTCCAGACGCTCCAGAAAATGTCGCAGTCGGCGTGGTGAACAAGTTCGGCGCCACCGTCAGCTGGGAGCCTCCCAAGTTCGACGGCGGCTCGGAGATCACTGCCTACGTGATTGAGCTCCGCGACAGGACATCTGTGAAGTGGGAGGCGGCCTTAGTGTGCGCCGCCAGCGATCGCTCGGCCACTCTGAACGACGTGGTGGAGCACAAGGAGTACATCTTCAGGGTCCGAGCTGAGAACAAGGCCGGCATCGGCAGGCCCAGCGCCGCCACAAACCCCGTCAAGATCATGGATCCCATTGGTGAGTGAAAATCCGCAGTTCAAATGTCCTACAAAAATGTTTTTTTTTGGTTTTGTTTTTTTAACGTCACATCCCTGCAGAGAGACCAAGCCCACCTCTGAACCTGAACTTCACTGACCAAATCAAGACAGCGGTAACACTGACCTGGGAGACGCCCGTGAACAACGGCGGCAGCATGATCACCGGCTACATCATTGAGAGATGTGAAGAGGGCACCGACAAGTGGCTCCGCTGCAACGCCAGACTGTGTCCTGACCTCTCCTACCGGGTACGGACACTCATTTTCACATCATAATGCTGTCCTGTGATGAAGTCCAACCTTCAGCTTGTCTTATTTATGACTCTTGTCTTTCACCTGTGAGTGCCCATTCGTTCTTGACCATTGACTCCTCCCTGTATTGTTTAATTGCTCTCCTCAGGTGTCTGGACTGAAGCCTGGTCAGAAGTACCTCTACAGGGTTTGTGCTGAGAACGCCGCTGGTGTTTCTGATCCAGCCGAACAGCTTGGACCACTACTCGCTGATGACTCTCACGGTATGAAACCATCACGACTAGTGAACCAGCAGTAGAGCACAGAGTCTAAAACAGTGGTTCTCAACTGGTCTGGCTTCAGGACCCACCATCCCCCTCAATGACAAGCCACGACCCAAACCAAGGAAAATTTCCAACTTTTAAAATTTATTGAATGAAAAGATCGTGCAGTTTGAATCGGAGATAGTAGAATAGAATATCACAGAATGCCAACACAAAAAAATAAGTTTATTGATGAAACAAAATGGCAAAAACCAAAATGGCATAACCAAAATGACTTTAAGTGGGAAATATCCCCTCTGATGCTCAATTAGCTGCATTTTAATTAAAACCAAAACACTTCACTTCACTTCAGTAACTTCAGCCTTTTTTAACAGACTCAACATGCACAAACATGAAATAAAAAAGTGCAGCCACTGAGCAGTAGTTTCAAAAAGAACTCAAATATGTAGCATTTGCTGAGTACCGACTTCCTGAATATATAATTTCCTATTAAAACTATCTAGTCACTTATTTAAGCATTAATCATAAAGCTGACATAACATATAGAACATTTCAGTAACAGACATTTTTAAGACTCAACAGTGCTTTTATGCACAAACATGAAATAAAAAAGTGCAACCACTGAGCAGTAGTTTCAAAAAGAACTCAAAATATATAGTTTTAGCTGAATAACCACTCACTGACCTTTGTCTTCAAGATAAGAAAATCCATATCTCATATATTCTTCGTTGTATCTGTGTTCCACCTACTCAACTTATGTAAACAAACTTTGCAGGTCTTTTTCTATGCTGTGAACTGGCGGGTGTCAACTTGATTACAGGGCATTATCGCCATCTACTGTTAAGGAGTATGAATGACACGCTTTATTTATTTATTTTTTTATTTTTTATTTTTTTATTTTTTAGCATTTCCTTCCCCAGGCAAAGACCCACGACCCATTGAAAAACGGGTCTGCAACCCACTTTTGGGTCGCGACCCACCAGTTGAGAACCACTGGTCTAAAAGACAGTTCTGCTTTGCCGATGCAGAAGAGATGCATTCTCTTCAAATGTCTACAATGAAGAAAACGTCTCTCTCTCTCGCTCTCTACAGTTGGTCCAGCATTCGACCTGAGTGGTTTCAGGAAGGTTCTGGAAGTGATCGTCCCTCAGCCTCTCACCATCAGAGTTCCCATCACTGGATACCCAACCCCCACGGCCAAGTGGACGTTCGCGGAGAAGGAGCTGTCCACCGCAGACGAGCGTGTCTCTATGATGACAAAGTCCACTTTCACAGAGCTGACGATCTCACCGAGTGTTCGTCCGGACAAAGGCATCTACAGCCTGCACCTGGAGAACGACGTCTCCTCTGTCTCTGGAGACATTGAGGTCAACGTCATTGGTAAAAACATACAGTAGAAGCAATTATTCCCGTTTATTATTTCCCTTTTCATTTTGGTGTACAGATATTTTTAACACTTTCCTCTGTGTTTTTTTTTTCTTTTTTTTTTTTCACCCAAGCTTGCCCAAGTGCACCCAAAGACTTCAAGGTGGCTGAGGTGACCCGAAACCATGTCCACCTGATGTGGGAGGCTCCGGAGCATGATGGAGGAAGTCCTGTCACCCACTACCAGATTGAGAAGAGGGAAGTTTCTCGCAAGACGTGGGCAAAGGTAACATTGTCCAAAGATTGAGAGAATTTGGAGAAATCAGTGTTGGGTCTCAGTGATATTTGGGATTTGCATGAAACCTATTAGTGTCTGTAAAAGGGGCAGCTTCTACATCGAGGAATGAAACATCAATCCTGAAAGGGGTGTAGATATTTTAGAGCAGCATATGCTCCCATCCAGATAACGTCTTTTTCAGAGAAGCTCTTGCATCTTTCCTCAAGACGATGCTAAACTATATACAGTATTATCTGAGAGCATGGCTTCATTCTAGAAGGATCCATGTGCATTGCATGTTTTTGCATTGCATTCATGTTTTTTAAATAATATATTGTGAATAAAATATGGGTTCTTGAGATTTGCAAACCATTAAATCCTATTTAAATTTTTAAGCTCACTGCTCAGCATTTCAATGGCTTTTTTTTCCTAGGTGGCGTCTGGCATCATGGACCTGGAGCACACGGTAACCGATGTGATCGAGGGAAAGGAGTATCTGTTCAGCGTCACTGCCTGCAACAAGTGTGGACCCGGAGAGCCAGCATACATTGACGAGCCTGTAAATGTATCGTCACCTGCCAGTGAGTATTTATTGGCTTAAATGACGCTGGGTGGAGAAACCTCTTCAGATTTGGGATAAAAACAAGCTTAGTCCAGATAAAATAGTAACCAACGCGATCCATTTCTTAAACCTTTTTCTTTCCTGCAGCCGTACCTGATCCTCCTGAGAACCTGAAGTGGCGCGACAAGAGCGGCAAGAGCATCTTCCTCTCCTGGGAACCTCCGAAGTACGACGGTGGTGCTAATATTCAAGGCTACGTGGTGGACAAGTGTCAGCGTGGCACTGACAAGTGGGAGCCCTGTGGTGACCCCATCCCTGAACTGAAGTAAGACTTAACCCTGCGTCCGTGAAATCTTTGTTACTGGTGCTGATTTGTAAGGAAGAGTATATGTGCTGCCGGTGTTTTTGGCTCATTTGCATGTCATATGCGTTGTGTGGTCTCAGGTTCCAGGTGACCGGCCTGATCGAGGGCCAGTGGTATGCCTACAGAGTGAGAGCTCTCAACAAGCTGGGGGCCAGCAGACCCTGCAGGGCCACCGATGAGATCCAGGCTGTGGACGCCAGAGGTAGGCTGGTCTTTGCTGCTCATGGCAGACACTATAAAAATAAAAATGAATTCAATTGAATTCTGTTACAATGGCAATTGTCTTTAGGTGCTTTACAGGGACTCAGATTATGACCCCCAAGCAAATATCATAAAATCTAAAATTATAATATTAAATCCAAATCAAAGATAATGGCAGGTAAAAAACTCCCACAGCAGGAGAAAAAAATCTTTAAGCCAAACAGTGGCAAGAAAAAACTCCACTTTAAGAGGAAGAAACCTTGACCAGGACCTGGAACATATAGGGGGACCTTCCTGATGAAGGCCAGCCAGGTAAAGAAAGAAAAAGAGAGGGAAGACAGGACAGAGAGAGAGGATGGAGGACAGAGAGAGGAGAGCACACAAATAACTGAATATAATGACCATATAAACAGATACAAGTAGCAGCACTGAGGTGAGATGGTCGAGAATTAGTACTGCTGACCAGTAGCTTCATTAGAAAGGGATAATATTCTCCTGTGTTGGATTAATAAAGATCGGGATGGAGAAACAAATCCTTGGGAGTGGAGTTATACAGAACTATCGCATTTGGGATGTGATGTTTATAAAAAAAAAACCATTGGATTAACTGAGGTTGGGCAAAGTCGGTTCTTGCCAAGATGTTTGTCGTACAATTGGGTTTCAAAACCACTCTTCAAAAACCTATAGGTGATGTCACACTTCTCTTTATATAGTCTTTAGACAATATTTACTGACATGACTCATAAAGTCTTCCAACAAGTCACAGATTTTTTAAACTGAACTGTAGTTTGAATTTAGCTCCTTTCATCAAAGTCAATAAATGCCAATATTTAGACCGGATCTCACACCATTGTATTCTTAATATCTCGTCAAACAGTAATTGAATCAGAAGTAAAACTAATGTTTTATTCTTAAGTATGACTGTCTTCTTAAAATTTCAACAGAACCCCCAGAGATCCAGCTGGACGTGAAGCTGTTGGCCGGTTTGACCGCCAGAGCCGGTACGAAGATTGAGCTTCCCGCAGACGTCACTGGAAAGCCCGACCCCCGTATCAAGTGGACGAAGGCTGATCTAGTCCTGCGGGCCGATGACCGCATCGCCATCGACACCCAGCCGGGACACTCCAAGCTTTCCATCGGCAACACCACCAGAGAAGACACTGCTACCTACATCATTGAGGCAGTCAACATATGTGGACGCGCCACCGCCACTATCGACGTCAACATCCTCGGTATGGAGACTTATTATCCGATCATTAAAATCTAGCGAACATTGTTTTTCAGAGTTTTTACCTGTGGTAAGGTCACTGCTGATTAGACTTAGTCAAAGACCTAAAGCAGTGGTTCCCAAAGTGTGGGCAGCGGCCCCCTCGTGGGCCGTGAAGGTACTGCAGGTGGGCCGTGAGAGGTCATTAAAAAAAAGAAATATGTATTAATCCTAATTTTTTTAAAATATGTGTTTAAATTACTGTAAAAATATTTATTACATGATTAAAAAATATTTAGAAATAATAAAACAAACCAATTGACTGTTATTCTACTGTCAGTTTAACTTAACATGACAAGTGTCACCTTATTTGTTGACCCCTTACATTAATATTGGAATGTAGCTTTTAGTTTTGTATGTTGATCAAAGTGGTGTTAGAGGTTTGCATGGGCCACATAGATTTTTCACATTTCAAATCGGGCCTTGGTATTCTGAAGTTTGGGAATGGCTGACCTAAAGGAAACGGTAAAGCTAAAACAGTAAAAGTACCAATTTAGAAAATGTATCAGCATATTGATGTTTATGTTGTGTTCCCTACTCTGCAGATAAACCGGGCCCTCCAGCTGCTTTCGACATCTCCGAGATCACCAACGAGTCCTGCATGCTGGCCTGGAACCCTCCAAGGGACGACGGTGGCTCCGCTATCACCAACTACATCGTGGAGTGTCGTCAGACGGACAAAGAGGAGTGGGTCAAGTTGTCCGCCACAGTAAAAGACACTGTCTTCAAGGCCTGCAAGCTCACACCTCTTAAGGAGTACGTCTTCAGGATCAGTGCTGAGAACCAGTATGGCATCGGCACCCCTGCTGAGCACGTGCCAATTGTCGCGAAGTATTCCTTCGGTAAGTTGTTATACACCACCTGTCCAAAGCTGATTGAACAGCGACGTATGAGTCCATTCATTAATCGTGTTATTTTTTCTTTCAATTTCAGATCCTCCTGGCTCCCCAACCAGAGTCACTCCCTCCGACATCGCTAAGGATGCAGTGACTCTGACCTGGTTTGAGCCAGATGAGGACGGTGGCAGCCCGATCACTGGATACTGGGTTGAAAAGTATGATCCAGAGAGCGACAAGTGGGTTAGATGCAACAAATTGCCAATTAAGGACACAACCTTCAGGTAACCAGTTTTAGCCATCGAATTAGCTTAGTAATAATGACTTTTAATAAGCCAACAAGGTGGATTTTCCTCTTTACTGAGAGTCCTTCTGACTGCCTGTCTCTTGCGCTGCAGGGTAAAAGGACTCCCCACCAAGAAGAAGTACCGCTTCCGTGTTCTGGCAGAGAATCTGGCTGGACCTGGAAAACCAAGTGCAGAGACAGACCCGGTCCTCATCAAAGATCCCATCGGTATGCCATGATTTAATTTCTAAAATCTTTATCGCAACAGGAGTACATGGGCAAGTTGATGTTTATCATGACATGGGACTCTTCTTCAGATCCTCCATGGGCACCTGGTAAACCCGTTATCAGGGATGTTGGCAAGACCACAGCCTTGTTGGGGTGGACGCGGCCGGAGCACGACGGCGGTGCCAAGATTGAGGGCTACATCATTGAGTTTCAGAAGACTGGAAGTGAGGAATGGATCCGGATCGCAGAAGATGTTCCTCAGACTGAGCACCAGCTGAAGGGTCTGATGGAGAAGCAGGAGTACTCATTTAGGGTCAAAGCCGTCAATAAGGCTGGCGAGAGTGAACCCAGTGAGCCCAGTGACCCTGTGGTCTGCAAGGAGAGACTTTGTAAGTTCAACAGAGGGATAACCAGCAGAGGGAGGAGTTTTGGGTAGAACATTATTCTGAACTAACAGTCTGTGTTTTCCACACACCAGACCCTCCATCTGCACCTCAGTGGCTGGAGGTGACCAACATCACCAAGACCAACGCCGATTTGAAGTGGCAGCCTCCCAACAGTGACGGAGGCTCGCCCATTACCAATTACGTGGTGGAGAAGAGGGACGTGAGGAGGAAGGCCTGGCAGACCATTGACACCACCGTCAAGGACCTGAAGTACTGCGTGACTCCCCTCAACGAGGGATCGCTATACGTTTTCCGCGTTGCTGCGGAGAACGCCGCTGGTATGGGTGAATTCTGCGAGCTGGAGGACGCGGTGCTCGCCAAAGACACGTTCAGTAAGTTTTCAGTTACAGAATGAAGCGCTGCTACTCCTGTTCAAGAACTGCCATTTGAAATCTGATGGATATTCCTGCTGCCTACATGATTCATTGGCGGGAGTTTCATTCTACTGAACGTCACCACGATTTTATAGTGTCGCTCTAAAGGGCTTCAAGCAGCAGAAGCTTTGTCATCCAGGACTTTTTTGGAGGTATAACAATGCTTGTCTTTTTTCCTGCAGCAACTCCTGGACCTCCTTATGCCCTTACAGTGGTGGAGGTGACCAAGAGACATGTAGAGCTGAAATGGGAACCTCCCAAGAGCGATGGTGGCAGACCTATTACCAAGTAAGACAAATAGCCGTAAATAATGTACAAATAATAGCTAAAGAAAAGATGTGGACTGAAGGGCTACCATTCAGTGGGAATTAGCATATCAAAAGACCTTTGTTTGCCTTCATAGAATTGCGTAGTTATTTAGTAAAACAAATGTGTTTTGTTCTCAAGGTATGTTATTGAGAAGAAAGAAAAGGTTGGAACTCGCTGGCTAAAGTGCTGCAAGACTCCAGACAAGCAGTCTCAGTTCAAGGTAACGGACGTAGATGAAGGATCAGAGGTGCAGTTCCAGGTCAGAGCTGAAAACGAGGCCGGAGTTGGAGATCCATGTGAACCCACCATAATCCTCACCATCGAGGATGCAACCAGTAAGAAATTATCAAGTTTTCATTGCAATTGCTGATGTAGGAATTCATTTTGTTCTTCTTCTTAGTCCAATTAAATAATTTGGGAACTTTTTTAAAAAGCTGTAAACTCATCCTCTGTGTCCAGGTCCTCCATCACCTCCTTTGGACGTGGCGGCTGTCGATGCCAGCAGGGAGCACATCAATGTCACATGGAAGCCTCCCGCCAAGGATGGCGGCAGCCCAGTGACTGGGTACCACGTTGAGGTTGCCGAGGCTCGTCCAGAGCTGAAGTGGCTCAGGGTCAACACCAGACCTGTCAAGGAGCTGAAGTTCAGGATCGATGATGGAATCAAACCAGAGAAGAAGTACGTCATCAGAGTGCGTGCCATCAACGCCATCGGAGTCAGTGATCCCTCCGAGATCTCCGACAAAGTTGCCACCAAGGATCCCGATTGTAAGGACAGTCAATTTATTTTGTTTAATAATACAAAATAATCATAAAATTAACCCTAACCCCAACATTCCTTCTGGTCTGAAGGTGCTCCAACCATGGACTTGGAGGCACAGGACGTGGTTGTGGTTGAGGGAGAGAAGCTGCACCTGAACATCCCCTACAAGGCTATTCCAACGCCCACCATGGTTTGGCAGAAGGACACAGTGGAGTGTAAGGCTGACGACAGGCTCTCCATGACAGTGGAGATGAACAGCGTTCACCTTGAGCTGCTGAAGTGCAAACGTGCTGATGCTGGCGCCTATGCCGTCACCCTGGAGAACAGTCTGGGAAAAGCCACCGGAACCGTCAACGTCAAAGTTATCGGTAGGATTATCATTATTATAAATCAGTGATTTCTTTACATGTGGATGAATTCATCCATAGTTGCATTGGACTCATTTTGCTTCCCTCCTAAACTTACAGGCCTGCCCGGTCAATGCAAAGACATCACCTCCAGCGACGTCACCAAGAACTCCTGCAAGATCAGCTGGGAAGCCCCAGAAGACGATGGCGGCACACCCATTGTCAGCTACACGCTGGAACGCCGCGAGGCATCCAAGAAAACGTACATGCCAGTCATGTCGGGAGAGAACGTCCTGACCTTCACCGTCAAAGACCTTTACATCAACTGCGAGTACTTCTTCAGAGTGAAAGCCATCAACAAAGTCGGAGCCGGAGAATATCTGGAGCTACGCAACGCCGTCATCATAGAGGAAATCAAACGTAAGCTTTGTTTGAAAATGACCCTGCTCAAACATGTTCAGATTGGGATTTGGCACAGCTGGGTCTAGTCAAAAAACCTTGCCTCCACTTGCACCTCCGTCAGCCTGTATGCCCCCAGGTACCTAACGCTAGAAAGTACAGTTATTTTATGAATGGCCCAGTTGTAATGCAAGCAGTGCCAAGTCATTAGTGTCGTGGGCGAGAACGGCAGACTGTAACCGCTTTATGGTGTGGAGACGCTTTGAACAAGAAATATCTTAAAAGTAAGATGCATTTTTGATGGAACTTCAACATAAAAATTGCAAGTAGTCTATGTTCTTGTGTACACAACAAGACTTAAAAAATATCAGTATGGATATTGGGATAGTACCCTGGTATTACTTGGTATCGGCACGAAACAGAAACACTGGCGTTGCCCATCCCTTATTGGAATGAATAGACTAAAGGGCACACTGAATCAAGCAGAAATGAGGTGTAAAGATTAATGAGCAGGTAGCTAGACGAGCAATGTTGGTGTCAGATTGACAGATGGAAAATAAGTCTGTTGGCAAACCATGTAGGATGTCAACATGGCTGGCTATAGAGACTACTGAGACATTTACTGTGTTTGTTTCAATTTGTTTATACAGAGAAACCAGATCCACCCATCCAGGTTGAGGCTAAAGACCCCACATGCAAGTCCATCACCGTTACCTGGAAGCCTCCAGACTACGATGGCGGCTGTCCCATCCAGGGTTACATTGTGGAGAAGATTGAGAAGGACGGTGACCGCTACGAAAGGGTCACGCCAAGCCTGGTCCCCGGTTTCTCCTACGTGGTGACAGGCCTGAAGGAAGACATGGAGTACCAGTTCAGGGTCAGGGCCGAGAACGCTGCTGGAGTCAGCGAGCCGTCACGCAGCACTCCACTTACAAAGGCTGCAGATCCTGTTGGTATGTAGAGATCAGGGTTATTATAGTTAACGAAAACTAAGACTAAAACTAAAACTAGCAATGAAAAAAATATTTCAGTTAACTGAAATAAAAATAAAAACTACAATTAAAAAAAAAACGAAAACTAAATAAAAACTACAATGAAGGATGTAAAACTAACTAAAACTAAACTGAATTGTAGATAAATTCACCTTCGTTTTCGTTGTCGTTTCGTTTTCTTCCTCGATTACTGCCATAGAGATTACTGCCTGTCCTGCAGCAGCCGCTATGATACCCTCCCTCCAGAGAGGGGGCAGCATAGCGGATATAGACCTTTTCGGGCCAGCCCCCCGGAAGTACCCCGTCCGCCATTGCTGGGTTGTGCTACAGAGCGACACTTTCACCGGCTCGCAGATTAACCAGTGTTTTTCTCTTTCTACAAATATATATTTTTATAATGTCGAGTCGGTCGAGTGGGAATAATGTTCCGTCATAAACTGTGCCAACAATGGTGTGAAAATTCAACAATGAAAGAAGAAAGTATGCACGAAGACTGCCTTGTTTGCAGAACAAGAAGTTAGGAAGACGTGGGTGAAAAATATCAACAGAAAGGACTTTGTTCCAAATGAATACAGCTGGGTGAGTTTTCGTTAACATTCAATCTCGTACTACTCATAGTCTCGCTGAGAGTCCCAGACGATTCTGGCCAAAAAACAGCAGTATGAGGCTACTGTAGCCCTCGGTACTAGCACAAGCCTATAAATGAATGAATGAATAAATGAATGAATGAATGACTTAGGAGAATGATAAAATAAATTAAATATAACATTAACACATAGCCTAATTTACCGCTCGCGTTAACATTACAGCAGCATAATCTTTATGGCTTGTTGACGTTAGTTATAGCCAGCGTTCCACAGTTTTTAGTGTTTGATTATGTGAATAGATCATGCTATTTCCATAACCAATCATTAAAAACAGCAATAAACTACCTTCATCTGTAACTGGAGGTCACTGCCTAACATCATCAATCCAAGACATGTCTGTGTTATCCGTAACAGATCCTCCACGCTGCTGTGTTTGGGTTAGTTGATGGAGCACCGCACCCTCCAGTTATGGCGGGGCCACTAGGGGGCGCATGTCCACAATTTTCAAGTCGAAAAGGTGTATAAACTGCTGCATACTGCAAGAAGAAGAAAAACTAAAACTAAGACTAAAACTAAATAAAAACTAAACTGAAACTAGTCAATTCCTCAAAATAAAAACTAAACTAAAACTACTAAATTACTTGTTGAACTAACTAAAACTAAACTGAAATAAAAAAGCAAACTGGAAAACTAAATAAAAATAAAAACTAAAGAAAAATTCAAAACTATAATAACCTTGGTAGAGATACAAATGATTCAAAAATGTGAGGGGAAAAACTACTTTAGACTTAAATTTCTGTCCTTTTATTTTCAGAAAAACCAAAGGTCAGCCTGCATGCCCGGGTGCAGTCCGGTCTTTGCGTTAAGAAGGGTGAGGAGATCCGCATCGATGCCTACGTATCCGGCTCTCCGTATCCCAAAGTCACCTGGCTGAGGAACGACGAGGACGTCACCAAAGAGCCAACGAAAAAGATCGTTCCTATAGTCACAAGGAAGAAGAAGAAGAGCAAGGTTTGTTTCCTTACAGGACACCAGAGCCCTGAATTTTTCCACATATTTCTACATATTTTTCTCTTATTTTTGAATTTGCCTCCTGCAGGTTCCAGAACCAGAGGAGGAGTTCGTGACTCCCATGCTTGAGCGTCTTGGTCTGGATCAGACTAAAAAGGGCCAGTCCGCATTGATGGTCCGTGAGGCTGTTAGAGCAGACCACGGTAACTTCACCATCAAGGTTGAGAACACTCACGGTGTTGCCACTGCCTCCTGCATCGTCAACGTCCTCGGTAAGGAGGAGGTTTATTTAGTTTCCTTCGCAACTGGACATTTTAATTATGTTCTTGAGTAACACTGACCTGCCTTTGCTCTGCAGACAAACCCGGCCCTCCCATCAACTTCACCTTTGATGAAATCAGGAACACCTCGGTCGTCTGTAACTGGGAGCCTCCTGAGGACGACGGTGGCAGCGAGATCCTGAACTATATTCTGGAGAAGAAGGACAACAAGAATGATGAAATTGGCTGGATCACCATCACCTCCACCCTCAAGGGCACCACCTTCCCCGTCACCAAGCTCATCGAAGGGAAGGAGTACATCTTCAGAGTCACCGCTGAGAACAAGTATGGCTGCGGCCATCCATGCATCTCAGAGCCACTCGTCGCCAAGAACCAATTCAGTGAGTAAAAGCAAAAAAATCAAAAATAAGGACATCTCAGTGTCTACTCTTTAATAGTTACACAGTACTATGACGCCATTCGAGTTTGTCGTAAGTATGTTGGACATTATCCTCATTCGTCATAAGTCCCCGTCATATGCCAAACGAATGGGAAAGTGCTCAGCTGTGATCCTGTGAAGAACATTTCCAGCTGGAATTTTAATGACTTATTTGATGCAAAACAAATAAGTCAGTTCAATTCAGTTTATTTTAGGGCTGGGCAAGTTAACGCGTTATTATCGCATTAACTCATTAATTTATTAACGCTGACATTTATTTTATCACATTTTATCGCACATTTATCGTTAACGCATGTTGCTCACATGCCTTTGTTTTGAAAAGTCTTACTGGCTGCTGTGGAACCCGAAGACAATTGCAAGGTAAACATGAAAAAGCTAAAACAGACATGGAGAACGGTAAAAATCAGTGTACTTTACAGTTCGGGTAGCATTTCAGGTAGCAATATTAACAACTCTGTCTGAAAACAAAAATTCTGGACTGCAACAAAACTTTGTGGTCATTCCTCCATGTGCCATCAGATCTGCTCCATGTGTTCACTGTCCTGCTGTTCTCTAGCTGGTTACTGCAGTGCAGCTCCATCTAGTGGCACAGATGTGTAATGACAACAGAAAGTCCAGTCCTCCATTATAAAACAAATTCAGTTCTGTGGCCCGTTTTTAATTTAGTATTTTTGATCCAAGTCTAAAATTGAAATATAAAAAACCAGGCTTTTTTTTTTTTTAATTAAGAAACAAAAAACATAATAAAATGTCACTTTTTAATTTTTTTTTATATTTGATTGACACTTGAAAAAGGACAGAATGAATGATACACAGATTGGTAAAGTTTAGAACTTTTACATGGACATTTTCATTTTAAAGTTCTCCCAGACGGAGGATTCAACAGAAACAAGGTTATTTGTAACAACTGACAAGTTGAACTCCCCGTTAAAAGTTTCTGCTGTTACCTCAGAAATTATCTGTTTTAATGTTCTGATTGTGCTGAGACACAAACATTTTGTTGGATTTAGTTTACAGACTTTTTAAAAGAATTTTTATAAAAACAGGATGACATTAATGCCCTGGCAGTGGCAATAAGCTCTATTTTAGTTTACATTTTTTTAAGATGAGATTTACACTAAATATGTGTTACTGACAAGTGCTGATGTTAAAAGTGTTTGAACAACAAATGTTATGACACTTTAGTTCATATGGCAGCAGAACATTTAAATAAAAGTGCATTTTACATTACTTTTGAATTCATTATTTGATTTTGCGTATACAATGCGATTAATCGTGATTAATCAGGGAAATCATGCGATTAATCGCGATTAAAATTTTTAATTGTTGCCCAGCCCTAGTGTATTTATAAACCACAGCGAAAGTCATCACAAGGCACTTTGTTCAATTCACTCCAATGATATTCCAGTTAAAGGAATTCATTAAAATCCATTGAAATCCAAATTTATTCAGTCACAAAGCACCACATGTTGTCAGTGTGTATAAACTACTGTATCACTCACCCTCTCCTCCCCCCTTCAGATCCTCCTGACGCTCCCAACACCCCCAGAGTCCACGAGGTGACGGCAAGCACTGCCCACATCTCCTGGCACGAGCCGAAGGATAACGGCAGCCCAATCCTGGGCTACTGGATCGAGAGGAAGGAAGTCAACAGCAAACACTGGACCCGAGTCAACCGGGCCCTCCTCAACTCTCTGGATGTGAAGGTCACAGGCTTGATGGAGGGACTCACCTACATCTTCAGAGTCTGTGCCGAGAACTTGGCTGGCCCAGGGCCCTTCAGCGAGCCCACCGAGCGCACCGTCGCCATGGATGCCATCCGTAAGTTTTGATCAACAAGTTTTGGAATCAATCAATAAAAAATGTACATTGTGTTGTTGAGTATGGTAATGTACTCGGAAATCTTAAAAATCCCACTTTCCATGCAGTTCCTCCTGGCCCCCCCACTCCACGGATCGTGGACACTGGGAAGGAATCTGTCATCTTGGCCTGGAAGCCCCCACTTTACAACGGTGGAGGAGACATCCTGGGATACCACGTTGAGAAGGTTACAGAAAATGGACATCTAATAATCGATAGATCTTTAGAATTTTTGAGGAAATTAAAAGCAGAAATCTTGAATGTCAAACATTGGGTTTGTGCTCATAGGTTCTGGCTGGAGAGAAGGATTGGAGCCGGTGCACAGAGTTCAGGTGTAAAGAGCTGACGTACACTGTTACTGGCCTCACCGAAGGAGCAGACTATTACTTCAGGGTTGTTGCCGTCAACGATGCCGGTCCAGGAGTTCCTGGTGTTACCGAACCTGTCACCGTCAAAGAGCCCGAAGGTACAACTGAGGTTTTTGTTCGAAAAAACAAGTTAGAAGTCCAATTCACCTTTCAAATGCATCCTCTGCCAGTGCTCAATGACCCCTCTGTACTCTTCAGAATCTCCTGTCGTGGAATTTGACGACTCCGTGAGAAATGGCGTCATGATCAAAGCCGGCGAATCTTTGAGGCTTCCTGCAGTGGTGACTGGCCGACCACAGCCAGAGGTGAAATGGGCCAAAGACGAAGCTGAAATTGACAAGGAGAGGATGATTGTGGAAACTGAGGGCAAGAACAGTGTCCTGTTTATCAAGAAGGCCGTGAGGGCGGATCATGGAAAGTACCAGATTACCGGCACCAACAGCAGTGGATCCAAGACTGCAGAGACCAGAGTGGACGTTATGGGTCCGTTTTCTAATCTAATCCACTTAATTATCTTATATATTACTGTTTGTAGAGCACTTGTTTTGAAAGCTTAAGAACATGAAATATTTTTAACTAGTTGACATTTAACTGTGCTGTGGTTCTACAGATGTCCCTGGGCCGGTGGTCGACCTGAAGACAGTCTCTGTGACCAAGAAGAACATTGTTCTCACATGGTCAGATCCCCTGGACAACGGTGGAAGTGACATAATTGGCTACGAGGTGCTGAGGAAAGATGCCAAGATGAAGCTTTTCCGTCAGCCCATTGAGACGGCATCCTGCAGGTGCGATGTCCAGGGCTTGCTGAGTGGTGAAGAGTATGACTTCAGGGTCATTGCCAGAAACAAGTACGGCGATGGAGCTCCAGCAGACCTGGGACCCATCCTGGCTGAAGATCCCAAAGGTAGACGCACTGTTGTATGACCTGTTGGTACCAGCAACTCACAATATTAGCTGACTTCTTTTACAGTGGGTGGGCATTTCTGGTGAAACACTAAAGTTTCACACTTTTTATTCGCGTAACATCAAGTTTTGTTTGTAACTGATGATGGTGTATGCCATCATACCCTCATGGCTTTGACCTTTGGGGTGCCTCAGGGATCTATGCTTGAACCCGTTTTATTTTCTTTCTGCATGCTTTTATTAGGGCAACAAATCCAATGTTGATGATACACATGAAACCTGGAGACTAGAGGTCTTCACGGGTCCACTTTCATGGACCCGAACCCGAATGGACCCCGTAAAAATTCGACCCGAAACCGACCCGACCCGAGCTATTATCATAAGTCCGAGAGTCCGAACCCAAATGCACCCAAAATATTTGGACCCGGAACCGCCCCTACCTAAGTCTTTAGTTTTTCGATCACGACAGTTACCCAAATAGAACCGAGCCAATACAGCCCACAGTTGCTTATGTTAAAAGTTGTCTAGCGTTGAATAAAACTTGAATTTCTTACCTAAAGTTGTCTTCTTCTACCCGGTTCAGTTGCTACATAGGCTACATGATGTAAACAACAATAAATCCAAGTCATTATTTTCTTTGTGGATACAGATGCTACTGGTAGCAACTGCTAACGCTAATAGCCTACACCGGTCAGGACGTGTCGTAAATATGTTTTCTCATCCAACGTTGTCATGTTGGCGATTCGTTGTGCTTTACAGCTGCCGGGCAAACTGCTAATAACACGCTACGGCAACACAATTGTTTCATGATAAACACACCACGTTAATGAATAATTAATTAAACTGCCCCGAGTCCTGACATTGGCTGCCACCGCCAATATCTTTACTTCTCTCGAGTAAACGCGGACCCAGCCTGTCAAAGAGCACCGACCGGACCCGAGACTAACTGTACCGATTCCAACCCGAACCCAAAGTCGCGTCTTTTGAATCGACCCGAGACCCGATTCAGGTCAGGTCGGGACCTCGGTTTTTCGGGTAGTTCCGAAGACCTCTACTGGAGACTAAAGCACTTTGTTACCCACATTTTGAACTATTAGAAATTTATGTAATTCCAATGTTCCAGGCACTCCATCCGCCCCTGAGAAACTGCACTACACTGAAAGAACCAAGAACACCATCACTCTGGCCTGGCAGCCACCTCGCAGTGATGGCGGCAGCCCCATCAGAGGATACTACGTGGAGAAGATGAGGTCCGACGGGACGGAGTTTGATGTGGCCAACCGTAAGATCTTCACAGAGTGCTGCGGAACTGTTGAGAACCTTTCTGAGAACCAGGAGTACCAGTTCCGCGTCAAAGCCGTGAACGAGGTTGGCGACGGAGAGCCATCCAAACCAATCACTGCCAAGATCCAGGATGATGAAAGTATGTCCAAATGGGAATACGGTTTTGTCAGGTTGATCAGTGTGAGAATTTTAGATGAATATATTTTGTACATGACTGAAAAAAAATGGTACATGTCTGTTTGTCACAGTTGCTCCAGTTATTACAATCTTGAAGTTCTTCAAGAGCAACGCAATCATCGTGAAGAAAGGAGCAGCCATCGACATCCCGGCAGAGGTGCATGGACTTCCTCTGCCAACATTCCAGTGGATGAAGGATGACGCTGTGCTTGAGAAGCCTGAAGATGAGAAGATGACAATGGAGTCAGAGGAGGTTAGAGTTTGATTGTGGGCTTTGGAAAATAACATTTATAGGTGTCTTGAGGGAGGCTTGACTGGTACAGATGAATGATTTTCAGGAAAGAATAAACTATTCTGGTTTTCCTGCTGCAGGTGTCTATCAGTCCTCAGTAAGTTTTTTTTTAATTCAGGTGAACCGGACGACCATAAGAACAAAGATTGCTATTCCAGAAACCATCAGACAGGACAAAGGAAACTACAAACTGGTAGCTGAAAACTGCCATGGCAAAGCACAGCAAGTCATCAGAGTTGAAGTCCTTGGTAAGATCCACAATCTTCCATATCAGGTTTTGATTCATTTGTTTTACTGTTTGATGTTTAAAGCTTCTTTTGGTGTTGAAAATGCAAAGGTTATTTGATACATGCATACAGAGCTTTTAAGGGTGTAGAATATGGGGAAAAAAAATCTGCGCTTTTGGGTGTATGAAGTGACCACAATCAATGTTTGGGGTCACCAAAGTCTGAAGATGTGCATTTCAGTGGCCAGACCCAAATATGAGTGGAAATATGTAGCTTCTGCATCTTTTTTTCCATCCAACTTGACATTATGCTGCACTTGCTGAACCTTGGATGTAGCTAGCTAAAAGCTATAAAGATAATTTCAAACAAGACATATTCCTCTTGAGCCGGAAGTAGCTGAATCCACCCCAGAGCCAGCTGTCATGGACACAAATGTAAAGACATTTTTTTAAGAACATATTTTGAACCAAAACAGGCCACAAATATTCCACTGATACTTTGAAAAAACAGGTGGGCTTTGAAAAAACAGGATCACTAGTCTCCTTTGAAATTAACCCAACCTATATTTTCAGACCGTCCTCTTCCTCCGAGGAACATTGTGGTTTCCGACATCAAGGCGGACTCCTGCTACCTGACGTGGGATGCCCCAGAGGACAATGGAGGCAGCGAGATCACCAACTACATTGTGGAGCGCAGAGATGCGAGCAAGAAAAAGTCGGACTTTGATGTTCTGACCAACAACCTGATCGACAGGAGATACGGGGTTCGTAACAGCTGCTCACACCCACAGTCTCATGTCAATCTGAGAACACGGTTGTATGTTCGCTAGGGGTGCACGATAACTATCGGGCCGATAACAGGAAATTATGACATCATCCCGACAAGTCCGATATCACGACGAATAGCCCCGACAACATATAATTTTGTCAACACGGCAGTACCTCGCTCCCTCTGAGCCTTGAATGACCAGCAGTGAATGTTATGTTCAAATAACGTCGCCATAATCAGAAAAACAATTTCTCAATCAGGAAAATCATGAATACCCGGTATCGGTTTTAAAAAACAGTTATCGTGTATCCCTAATGTTCGCATACATGACTGATCCAGACCAGCAAACTGCCGAAACATCTGCTTTTATTGAAGTCTGCACACCTGCTGGTGATCAGTTCACATATAACCTGCTTTGGTCCTTCAGGTCTACAAACTGGATCTGAACGGCGTCTACCAGTTCAGGATCAAAGCTGAAAACAAGTACGGCGTCAGTGATGGCTGTGACTCAGAGAAGGTGCAGCTTAAAGATCCGTTCGGCCTCCCCGGACCACCACGCAACCCCAAAATCATAGCTGCCACAGCGACCACCATGACCCTCACCTGGGATCCCCCTCTGGACAACGGCGGCTCCACCATCCAGGGCTACTGGCTGGAAAAGAGGGAGCGCGGCGCCGTGTACTGGGGTCGTGTCAACCGAGCGCCGGTCACCAAACCAGCGGTCAAGGGCCTGCAGTACACCGTACTGAGGCTCATCGAAGGAACCGAGTATCAGTTCAGGATCGCAGCGTGCAACGCCGCGGGAGTTGGACCGCCCAGCGAGGCCAGCGAGTGCCGCTTCACCATGGATCCATGCAGTGAGTCATCTGTACTAATAGTTTTAATTTGGAACTTGATTTACTATGAGTGAACTGAAGAGTGCTGTACCAAAGTGAATTGCTGGCCTGTTATTTAACTTCCTTTGGTTCTCATTTCTAGACCCCCCAAGCTCGCCAGGAACCCCAGAAGTTAAAGACAAGACCAAGGACAGCGTCACGCTCTCCTGGAGCCCTCCAGACAAGGACGGCGGCAGTCCGATTAAAGGTTACATCATTGAAGTCCATGAGGAGGGCTCTCCTGATTGGAGGAGGGTGAACCCCGCCGACAAGCTCCATCCATCCACCGAAATCACCGTCCCCGACCTGAAGGAGGGCAAGAAGTGCAAGTTCAGGATCTATGCGGTGAACGCCGCCGGCAACTCAGAGCCCGCTAGGACAGCCGACATCCTGGTCCAGGACATCCTGAGTAAGAAAATGCCACTTTCTTTATTATCAGAAATGACTTCACATCAGTTGGCTTTTGATTATCTGATCTGTGTGTATAGTTTGGATCCTGTTCTCCATATCAAGAACACGTATTTGACGTTTGCGTTCTGCAACACTTTTTATATTCTATTGGAATTTGTTGCATTTGGGATGCTCATATTTTGCGTCATGCTTCAAACGTCGCCTGTGCTGCTGGTCACAGTGATGTTGAGAAGCACGAGGAAGGTTCTCACAGAGTGAATCTCTTCTCCAGTTGAACCCACTGTGAGTCTGGACGTGAGCGCTCACGACCTGCTGAACTGCAGAGCGGGAACCACCGTCAAGATTCCCGCCACCATCACCGGACGCCCTGTTCCCAAAGTCACCTGGACCTTCCTGGACGGGACCGCCGAGACCGAGAAGAAGAACGATCTCCACACGCTGCCTGTTGACTCAGAGGTCTGATTTGTGATGGATCACCAATCATGCATCGGTTTTTGAGAATTGCTGCACAATGTTTTATTTGAGTGAATATCCAAACTCCTGCTCGAGGAAATTATGTCACTTTAGCGAGAATATTTCTACAATCCAAAGTGAGACTTTGGTTCAATTTGTAGTCCAAAATATGCCTCCACTGTGTCATTTAAAGCAGTGGTTTTCAACTGGTTTGGTTTCAGGACTCACCATCACCCTTAAAGACAAGCCGTGACCCAAATTAAGGAAAATTTCTAACTTCTCAAATTTATTGAATGAAAAGATCGTCCAGTTTGAATCGGAGATAGTAAATATATATATATATATATATATATATATATATTATATATATATATATATATATATATAATATATATATATAAATATCACAGAATGCCAACACAAAAAAAAAAGTTTATTGGTGAACCAAAATGGCAAAAACCAAAATAGCATAACCAAAATGACTTCAAGTGGGAAATATTCCCTTTGATGCTCAATTAGCTGCATTTGAATTAAGTCCAAAACACTTCACTTTAGTGAAGTGTCTTTTTTAACAGACTCAACATGCACAAACATGAAATAAAACAGTGCAACCACTGAGCAGTAGTTTCAAAAAGAACTCAAATATGTAGCGTTTGCTGAGTACCCACTTTCTGAATATATAACAATTTCCTATCTAGTCACTTATTTAAGCATTAATCATAAAGCTGACATAACAATTAGAACATTTCCGTAACAGACATTTTTAAGACTCAACAGTGCTTTTATGCACAAATATGAAATAAAACAGAGCAACCACTGAGCAGTAGCCTCAAAAAGAACTGAATAACCACTCACTGACCACTGTCTTCAAGATAAGAAAATCCATATCTCATATATTCTTCGTTGTATCTGTGTTTCACCTGCTCAACATATGGAAACAAACATTGCAGGTCTTCTTCTATGGTGTCAACTGGCATTACTGGGCATTATCGCCATCTACTGTTAAGGAGTATGAATGACAGGCATTTTTTTTTAAGCATTTCCTTCCCCAGGCAAAGGCCCACGACACACTGAAAAGGGGTCTGCGACCCACTTTTGGGTCGCGACCCACCACTTGAGAACCACTGATTTAAAGGACAACTTGTGTTTTTTTTTTTTTTTTTGGTTTGTTTTTTCTCCCAGGTCACCTCCACTGACACAACTTCAGTCGTTGTGATCCCAGACAGCAAACTGAGCCACAGCGGGCGATACGTCATCAATGCGGAGAGCCCCGCTGGACACAAGGTGGTCAAAGTCAGGGTCACCGTGCTCGGTACGTAGAGGCGTCGTGGTGAAGCTGTGGCTGAGCTGTCAAGAGCACAAATCTGAATTTCACCTTTTCACATCTTTGCTCAGACCTGCCCGGACCTCCTAGAGACCTGAAGGTGAGTGATGTGACAAGGGGAACCTGCAGACTCTCCTGGAAGCCTCCAGCATGTGATGGAGGAGAGCGGGTGAAGAGCTACTACATTGAAAAGAAGACAGTAGAGGGCAAAGCCTGGACCAAGGTACCAAGCCACACTCAGAGCTGCAATCTCGTCCCAAAAACGGCACGCTGTCGTTGCTCATGCGGAGAATCTGATCCTGGTATCGTTTTCCCAGGTGAACCCGGCCTGTGCTGCTCAGTCTCTGGTGGTTCCAGACCTGATTGAAGGACAGGACTACTTGTTCCGCGTCCGTGCTGAGAACCGCTTTGGATTCAGCCCGTTCATCGAGACCATCCAAAGGACCAGAGCCAAAGATCCAATTCGTACGTTTGCTTTGTCTTTTGTCAGCTTTTGTTTCGCTCACAGATTAACCACATTTAGCATCTGTATCTGTAATTTAGTTTTTAACGATCAAAAACGATGACGATGAGTGTGCGACCTTTCTACGATACGCCTGCAGATCCTCCCGATCCTCCAACAAGACTGAAGATCCAGAACGTCAGGAAGGGCACGGTCACGTTGACCTGGAAGCCTCCGAAGAACGACGGCGGCTCGCCGGTCACCCACTACAGCGTGGATCTGCTCTGCTGGGATTCCAGCGGTGCCCAGAAGGAGTCCTGGAGAAGGTAAAGGCTCACGCACGGGCATCTTTTTATCTTCTGTTGCTCCTGTGAACGATAACAGTGGGATGAGGCAGAGACCTGAGTCAGGCTCCGTGTTTTAGGTGATATGAAGATAATTGAGGCTTTCGGTGGTTTTAAACATCACAGTGGGGTTTTGAGTCAGTACGTGGGCACAAGTCTTTATGACCAAACATAATGCTTTGAAAATAGGAATAGAGCGGTGTTTTCACGTAGCACCCATTCTTATGGGACTTTACAGAAAGAAAACCAACAATTCCCTCCATCCAGCGCTTGTCAACAGACTAGAAACGCTCAAGTCCTTTTTTTTTGTTTAGCTCTAAAATGTATGTGAGCCCACACACACAAAAGAAAAAAAATATCAAACTGTGCTGGTATGAGACCAGAGAACATGAATAAGATTGAGGAGTAGGACTGTAGCGATACACTAATCTTGCGATACAATACGATACACGATATTCATCTCAAGATACATTTACATCATTTTCTGAAAGATTTTAAAGGGACAAAGTGATTTTGGTGACATCTTGTGAGTGTTCTAATGACTTTGTTTGAATTAAAGGTGGGGTAGGTGTGCTTTTTTTGCAGCACTTTTTACAATATTGCCTGAAAACCTTTTCACATTCCCATTGCACCACTGAAATAAAATATTTGCAAAAAAAAACAAAACATTTTGGTCCGGTCTAGAGGGTGTATTTAGAGAAAAACTCTGACCAATCAAAATAGTGATCATCATTACTTTCATTGGCTGCCTAATACGTCCATCAAATATCAATGCACTCCCACCCACCCCTCCCTCCCTCCCTCCCTGCGGTTCATGTAGTCATGAATCATGTGAAGGCGTGGTTTTGAGGGGTGAGCTGAAGAGGAGGAGGCGGTGCCTTTAGGAGGAGGGAGGGAGTATATATTTTCAAAATCTCACTTGAGTTGGATTGCTGGAACTGTTTTTCAAACAACACCTACCCCACCTTTAATTGAACTGAAAGCATCAATTACACATTATATGGCTGATAGGCAGCTTTTAAATGCTGGACAAAATGAATAAAAGATTTGTTGAGAAAAATAGTTTAATTTATTTAAACAGCGCAAATTGTTGCTTTCAGGCTTTTAAAGGTAAGGGCACAATGGAGAGTTAAAGTGGTCTTCTTTGGCAGCTTTTTTGGCTTGATGCTGAACATATGAGGTAGCTACTAGCCATTCTAGCCACCAGGTTAAGTAAAAACGAACCACGGCAGCCAATAATTCAAGTCCATTGGAGCAACATTTAAGCCACCTTAAAATTGCACCCATCTCAGCAGAGTAGCTGGAGGACTTATTGGCACCCCTGCAGGACATGGGAGTTTTGAAAAGAGCTTAGAATATCAATACTCTCGGCTGAAAAATCGATACTCTCTGGGGAAATAAAATATCAATATATATCGCAGAATCGATAAAATTGCTCAGCTCTATGGAGGAGTATATAAATCTGAGAGGCTCTTGTGCATGAGATGCCTTTGCCTCCCTTCTAGAGCAGTTTAAGTGTTGTCTTACTGTTTTGTTGCTGTTTTTTATGTGCAGTTAACCTGTTTGTGGTGTGTCTTTCAGGTGCAATAGGAGGGATGTGGACACCACCACCTTCAAAGTGGAGGACCTTACAGAGGGAGACGAGTATGAGTTCAGAGTGGTAGCTTACAACGAGGCTGGAGCCAGCCGACCTTCATCCACTGCTGGACCCATCCTCCTCCAGGACCAGAACTGTAAGACTAGAAGTAGTTCAGTGAAACATGCACAAGGGAAACAATGCTGCTCTGCAAAGGCAAAGTGCAGTCATTGCACATCCCGTTGAAATCAAACCAGTACTCAAAATACGCTCTGTAACACAGTCGCCTGGCTCAGTTCAGATCCAACACAGCAAACCACAGCAGGTAACATCCCTGCGTCGTGTACAGTCCTGAGGTATGAAGAGTGTGTTCGTGGGCTGGTATCCACAATGACTCTGGCCTGACGTAGTAACGTCAAGTAAGTTTAAGCTAGAGGAACTTAGCTAGCTGCAGTAAACACCCTACTGTGAATTTCCCACTGGGATGAATGAAGCTTCTATCTATCCATCCATCTCAACCTGCAGTGCTCGACAAGACTAAGTTAGCCGGTTCTGCTCAACTTGTTAATCAAGTTTAGGTTGGTTGAAATTTGCTGGCTCTAGTTGCAGGTTAAAGTTAATCAGGTTTAAGTTGATTAACTAATGAACTTGCAATGTTTATCAAGTTTAAGGTAAGTGAAGTTGGCTGGGTCCAGTAAACTCTGACTTTTAAGCAAGTTAAGCTTATCTAAAGTTTGCTGGCTCGAGTTAATTTGTAATTAGGGATGCACGATAACGTTTTTTTTAAAACCGATACCGATAACTTTCAGCTCCTAAAGGCCGATACCGATAACCGATTACTCACATATACACCTAAGATCATTACATCAATACTATGAACAAAATCAAAAATAGATTTGAATTTTAACATGAACAGATATTTATTTTTTCCAAAGAAAAACTATTGGCAAGCCTCTCAAACATTTTTGTAAAACTGTCAAACAAACCTACTTGATATCTCACATTTACTTAAATAAGGTTCATTATTGACTAATATAAAAAATAAAGGCTCCTTGAACTGATGGAAATACATGCATCAGAATTACTAACTGAAAAAGATTAACATTTAAAGGATTTTGACTTGTAGTTCCATTTAAATTAATACCTTTAATTAAAGTAAATGAGGTTCAGTATTTTTTTTTTGAGAGAGAGAAATGAGGGGGAGGAGAGGAGAGGGGGAGGGGAGGGGACACTTGCTGCTGGCTTGCGCACGTTAGCGTTAGCTCACGTTAGCGCGATTTCAAAACTCCATGGAAGTGATTGTTATGTTGTAGGTGGCTGATCAGGTTTTATGTATTAAAGCTTGTGTTTCCCTCCTCGTAGAATTCGCTAGGAGATCTCGTCATAAATAACCACCAAACTATCTTTTTCTGAAACTTCAACGAAGTTCCATGCCATCGCTGCCATGTTTGTTGTGATCAGTACGCTGTGCTGCAGGCTGCATTCAAGGTGTAATGTAAATTCCCACGTTCCCTCGTTTGCTAGTCGTTCTTTCGGCCTTTTCTATTTTTTTCTTTTTTTATGTGTAACATGAGGGGAAATACTGCAAATATCAATTCAAGTCAGCAACTACCAAAATTATGACCAGGTTAACGAGTTGTTTTCTGGCATGAGGGGGTATTCTTGATTTTCCTGATTGAGTAATCGTTTTTCTGATTATGCCGACGTTACTTGAACATAACAGTCACTGCCGGTCATTTAAGACTCAGAGGGAACGAGACACTGTCGTATTGACAGAAATATATGTTATCAGGGCTATTGGTCGTGATATCGGACTTATTGGGATGACGTCATAATTTCCTGTTATCGGCCTGATAGTTATCGTTCACCCCTATTTGTAATATTAAACAAGTTAAAGTGAGATGAAGTTAGCTGGCTCTGGTCAACTTTTAATGTTAATCAAATTTAAGTTAGCTGAAGTCAACTGGCTCCAGTAACTTGCAATGTGAAGAAAGTTTCAGAAAACTGAAGTTAGCGTAGATGCATCTATGAATACACCTTTAAAGAACCAAAACAAGAAAGTATAATATTTAGTTTTTATCATGAATTTAGTTTGGAGGTACTGCTCTTTGCTTTTGCAACAGTGTTGAAGTTGTTTAAGCTTCACATCAGTGTTCATGGTGTCTCTCTGGATAAAAATGTTGCTTCTCAGAAGGCGTTACATGAATGCGTTAGCACGAGTCTATCCACAACGTCTTCAATTGACGTAAAAAAAGGCATTGAGTGTTGTGCAGGTACTGCACTTTGCTTTTGTATGACAGCATTGGTAACGTCAGAGTTGCGGGATTTTTTTGGATTGTCAAAATATTTCCATCTCTGCTCCATTATATTCTATGATATTAAGGCAGAGCCAGTGCTGAAAATGCCAGGATACCTCACTCATATTGGTCTAGAAGTCAGAATGTGTCATTAAAAAAAATGCTCTGACCGTTTCTCCGAATGTTTCACACAAAGGGAACCTGAGCGCTTTTCAAATGTGTCCAACGTGAAGACACGCCATGGTGTGCTTCTTCTCATTTGTCCTGCAGGTGCTCCGTCCATCGAGCTAAAGGAGTTTATGGAGGTGGAGCAGGGCTCTGACGTCAGCATCGTGGCAAAGCTCCGCGGCTGTCCGTTCCCCACGCTCACCTGGTACAAAGCTCCGCCCCACAAGCCCGACGACAAGGTGGAGGTTCAGTATGACGAGCACATCAACAAGATCGTGTCAGACGACAGCTGCACGCTGCTCATCCAGCAGGGCAAACGTCCTGACACAGGACTGTACACGCTGGTGGCCTCCAACAGCCTCGGCAAAGCATCCAAGGAAATGAGGCTCAATGTCCTTGGTAGGAACAACAAACCCAATAACTCTGAGATTGGAGACTAGATAGAACTAATTGGATTATTCTCATTGACAATTTGCTTATTTGCCACCATTTTCAGGCCGTCCTGGTCCTCCCTCCGCTCCCATCAAGTTTGAGGAAGTCGGATCCGACAAGATTACGCTCTCCTGGTTGCCGCCAAAGGACGATGGAGGCTCCAAAGTCACAAACTACGTGATCTGGAGGCGGGTGGCCAACAGGAAGACCTGGGTACCTGTCACCAATGAGCCCAAAGAGCGGATCTGGACAGTGGAGAACCTCATGGAGGGCTATGAATATGTGTTCAGAATCATGGCACAAAACAAGTACGGAGTCGGAGAGCCACTGGACAGTGAGCCAGAGGTCGCCAGAAACCGTTACAGTGAGTCCAATCTGAAAAAACGTACCTTTAACCACTTTCTGGGATGCAAATGATGGAGCCCCGTTTGGGTCATAATTCAATGAATAAATGAGTCTATTATTATGAAATGCAGGCGTTTATTATTATGAAATATTTCCCATTATTATGATAATGTTTTTGTTTTTCATAAGAATGAGCTTTTACATAATAATGGATTAGTTTTTCATAAGAATGATTTGTGTGTCAATCACAACAGTGAGGGCGGAGCCATTTACATGATTGGCTGCTCTTTCATTCAGGCATAAGCAACAGAACAGTGAATATCTATAGTGGGCGAGAGGTGCAATGTATATACTCCAGGGCAGTAGGATTGCACCTTGATGGCGCCACGGCCCACTTCTAACGGGACGTCACGAACCAAAACTAGTTGACGTCAGAGCGTATAATGGTGAAGGATCAGCCAATGAACGTGCAGGTCAACCACTGGTCCCGCCCAGTAGTAAAATGTCATTATTATGTAAAAGCTCATTCTTAGATTTAAAAAAAAAGCCATTCTGAAATAAACTATTATGCATTAAACTAAGATTAAATAATAATAAAAATATATTTCATAATAATTACATTTTTTCATAATAATGTGAAATATTTCATAATAATAAACATGTATTTCATAATAATAGGAAACATTTCATAATAATGGATACGTATTTCATAATAATAAACGCCTGTATTTCATAATAATAGACTCATTTATTCATTGAATTATGACCCAAATGGGGCTCCATAGCAAATAAGTAACTCACTGTCTGTTATTAAATAAATGTTGTAAATAAATTCTGGTCATACTTGAACTCTTTTGTTTCAGTATTCAGTCCAGAACACTTTTTATCCAGTAGAACAAGCTTTTCCAGAGACAACTAAATCAACAATAACAATCAATGATATAACATTTACAAATAATCTCAAAGTCAATCCTTATTTCTCCAACAGCTGTCCCGGGTCAAGTGGAGAAGCCAACCCTGAGCAGCATCACCATGGACTCCATGACCGTCAACTGGGAGGAGCCTGAGGACGACGGAGGTGCCCCGATCACAGGCTATTGGCTGGAGCGCAAGGAGACCACCGGCAAACGCTGGACACGTGTATCCCGCGACCCCATCCGTCCCATGGGCCTGGGCGAGTCATTTGTGGTGACTGGACTCATTGAAGGATCAGAGTACTTGTTCAGAGTTACTGCTGTCAATGCCGCAGGTCCTGGACTTCCTAGCCCCCCGACAGACCCCACGTTTGCCAGAGATCCCGTCTGTAAGGCACCAACTTTAAAATCACTCTCATCTGTGATTTCAGTGCAGAGCAGAATATTGACCAGTTTTCTTTTTTTTTTTTTTTTTTGTGTAGCTCCACCCTCTCCTCCAACACCGAAGGTTTCTGATTGGACGGCTTCCACTGTGGACCTGCAGTGGATCCCACCTCTGAAGGATGGAGGTTCCAAGATCCTCGGCTACTGGGTGGAGTACAAGGAGGAGGGTACCGAGGCCTGGGTCAAGGTGAGACAAAACGGGCCACCCGACAGCATCTAGCAAGTACTTTACCTGGCTGATAATTGTGTCTAAATTTGTGTAGAATGTTAAGATTGATGAAACCATTGATCCTCTTGGTTTTAGTGACTGACTGGTAAAAACTGCATTTCTGTTCTTTAGGCTAAGGAGACTGAAATCAGAGGCACCCGGTTTGTGATCACTGGACTGAAGACCGGTGGTCAGTACAGGTTCAGGGTCATCGCCTTCAATGCTGTTGGCAATGGTGAGCCAGGTGAAGTCCCAGAGGTGCTGGAGGTCAACGACAGAACCAGTGAGTCAATCCAGAAGTCCGAAGCATAGTTGTATCATCGGCCAAATCCATTTGGAGCATGTAGACCGCAATAACGACGTTCTTCTTCCCCGTCAGTTGCTCCTGAGGTTGATCTAGACGCTTCAGTGAAGGAAAGGATGGTGGTCCACGCTGGCGGTGTTATCCGCATCATCGCCTATGTGTCAGGCAGGCCATCGCCTAGTATCACTTGGAGCAAAGACGGAGGTGGTCTGCCTCCTGAGGCCAAAGTGGAGGCCACAGCCATCAGTTCTTCACTTGTCATCAAACCATGCACCAGGAGACACGTTGGTGTGTACACGCTAACCGCCAAGAATGCCGGTGGGGAGAAGACAAAGAACATCACAGTGGAAGTTCTAGGTGGGACCCAGAACCGAATTATTAAAATTAGTGAATTATTCAAAATAATTTCTGAGAACCACGTTAGCTCTGTTTTGCTGAATTCTGTTCTGCTCTACCTCAGACGTCCCCGGACCCGTAGGCATCCCCTTAATTGCTGAGAACTTGACCATAGACTCCTGCAAGATCAACTGGTTCTTCCCTGAGAACGACGGCGGCTCTCCCATCAGCAACTACATTATTGAAAAACGCGAGGCCGAGCGCAAAGCCTGGACTTCATTGTCCTACACCGCAAGCAGACAGAACGCCATAGCTCACGGCCTCACCCCTGGAAAGGCCTACTTCTTCAGAGTGGCTGCAGAAAATGCCATCGGCATTGGACCCTTCATGGAGACGGCTGCCGAGCTCATCGTCAAGGAACCGATCAGTAAGTTGTGACCACCAGGTCTCTGAAGGGTTGCAAGCTGAGCATGAAAGACGTTCTCTGGTCCTTGGGATGAAGTTTCTCTGAAACTCATTACTCAATGATTAAGTTACCATATTCTAATGAAAGAAAGTATAAACTTGATTTTTTTTTTTTTTTTTTTTAAAGGTGTGCCAGACCGTCCTGAGGAACTTGAAGTCACCAAGGTCACCAAGGATTTGATCAGTGTCACCTGGAAACCGCCCAAATATGACGGAGGCTCTGACATCACCATGTACATCCTGGAGGCACGCATGATCGGCAAAGACAAGTTCACCAGACTGACAAAGGAGAAGTTGATGGACAGGAAGTTCACCTACGATGGGCTGAGGGAGGGTGACACCTACGAGCTGAGGGTCATTGCTGTCAATGAGGTCGGACCTGGAAAACCATCATTCTGCACCAAACCAATCACCTGCAAGGATGAACTGGGTGAGTTTTAACAAATAGATTAACTGAAACTTAATTTGTGCCTATTAGGGGTGAGTATTGACAAGGACCTCGCAATATGATATGTATCATGATACTTGGGTCACGATATGGTATCAACACGATATCGCGATATCATGATATATTGCGATATTCTACCCAGTTAATAATTAAAAATTAAAAGTAGAGGACAAATTGAGTTAAAACTATTTGCTTCAAAACAACCTATTTATTGTTTATTATAAGTGTTTTTGCACATTTACGTAACCAGTACAACATACTGACAGCATTGTAAAAAAAATCGATATTAGGAGCTAAAAAATACATATTATATTGGGCAGCCGAAAATCGTGATATATTGCCAAATCGATTTTTTTTCACACCCCTAGTGCCTATCAATGTCCATAAACCTCAACCTGTCCTTAGTTTCCTTAGTTCCATTAAAATGGGACGAAAGAGAAATACCAAGGTAAATTCCGTCTGTGTCATTTAGCTCTTCCTCCTTTTTTTGTCATTACAGAGCCTCCAACCATTGAGTTGGACTTCCGTGACAAGATTATCATCCGTGTGGGAGAGAGCTGCCTGCTGCAGGGCCGCTACACTGGCAAACCCGCTCCTTCCATCACCTGGTACCGGGATGACGAGGAGGTCAAAGCCAACAAACACGTCATGTTCAAGAACACGCTGACCACCATGTCAATGGGCCTGATGAAGGCGAAGCGTGAGCACAGCGGCAAATATGTGGTGGTTGTGGAGAACAGTACCGGATCCAGGAAGGGAGTCTGCAACCTCATAGTTGTCGGTATGTAGGCATAAAAATGCGACCAATGCTTGATAAAACAATCAGCAGTGTTGACAACATTTTTGATTTAGATTCAAATTAGAGGGTTCCTGAAGACAGACCGTGTAGAACATCTCAAATGTCTGTGTGATACATTTGTAGTTACTTAATTTTGCAGATGAAGCAGACTTATCTATAATGCAATGAAAGGTCGATCCCAGATTCTTTAAACCCTTTTTATCCTTTCTGTCCTTCCTCCAGATCGTCCAACTCCTCCTGTTGGACCAGTGGTGTTTGAGGAGGTGCACAGGGAGTTCATGGTCATCTCCTGGAAACCTCCTCTGGACAACGGAGGTGTTGATATCTCCAACTACATCATTGAGAAGAGAGACGTCAACAGAGACATGTGGACCACAGTAACGTCTGCCACAACCAAGACCACGTGCAAGGTAGTTTGGCCTTACTTTGGTCATGGTGTCAAGATATCATCGAGGTTTTATGGAAGATGATTTCCATAGTCCAGGAATGCAAATGTCACATGGCTTTTTCCAGATCCCCAAGCTGACAGAAGGCAGGGAGTACATCATGAGGATCTCTGCTGAGAACATGTACGGTATCAGCGACCCTCTGGAGTCTGAGGAGATGAGAGCTAAAGATCGCTTCAGTACGTTATTCTCCAATGTGTTAAGACATTACATTTTCATGTTTCAGCTCTCCTAACTATTATTTATGTTGTCAAGAAAAAAAGTTCAAGTTTTTCAACAGACTTTATAGGACATGTTGAAAAATTTACGTAAACAAGATCTTACTGGTGGTTGATCAAAGAAAAAATATCTCTGTTTTACAATTAAGGTCACCCACAATGCCAGTAATTTAATAAGAAAAACTTATGGTCAATGGCCATAGAGTTTAGCTACAAATTAGACGCACTCATGTATGCAAGACTGAACATAACCATGTTTGTTTTGCCCCTGTTTCCCCCATAAAGGAGTCCCCGAGGCGCCTGAGATGCCAACAGTTAGAGAGGTGTATGCCACCAATGCTCTGGTGCTGTGGAACCGGCCTCGTGATGGCGGGAAGCCAATCACCAACTACATCCTGGAGAAGAGGGAAGTTGGAGCCAAGAGGTGGTCCAGGGTCACCAGAGACCCACTGTACCCAGCCACTCAGTACCGAGTCCAGGATATGGTGGAGGGCTTTGAGTATGAATTCAGGGTGACAGCAGAGAATGAGTTGGGAACTGGAGATCCCAGTGTTCCTTCCAAACCCATCCTCGCCAAGGATCCCGTCGGTCAGTGTGACAAAAACCACCCATTTTTAGTTACTTTACATTCTTTACCCAATTTCCTAGTGAGCTTCTCCCGTTTAAAAATACAGTTCAGTTGGGTTTCTATTTACGTAGAGATGTCTTCTTTCCCCCCATAGTGCCCCCCAGCCCTCCAGTGACACCCGAGGCCTACGACAAGACCAAGGACTCTGTCAGTCTGAAGTGGCAGATGCCCCGTCACGATGGTAAAGGAAAGATCTTCGGCTATCTCGTGGAGTACCAGAAACCTGGTTCCGTCGAGTGGACTCAGGCCAACGAGAAGCCGGAGCAGTGTCCCGACCTCCACTATGTAGTGACAGGCCTGGCTGATGGTCAGGAGTATGCCTTCAGGATCTTCACTGTCAATGCTGCAGGCAAATCTGACCCTGCCTACGTCAAAGAGAACATCAAAGTCCACGACAGGCTGGGTAAGGCTTTTAAATTTAGTTTAAGGTTTAAAATTTAGTTTACATTCTTTACCCAATTTCCTAATGAGCTTACCCTAACCCTAACCCTAACCCTTACATCTGTAAATGTTTTTCCATTTCCTTCTGCAGAGGCGCCAGAGCTGCTCCTAGATGCCAACATGGCACGTGACCACCTGGCTATGCTGGGCACCGATATCACCCTGAGTGCCACCATCAAGGGTGTACCCACGCCGACGGTCAGCTGGAAGAAGAACGATGGAGACGTTCCTTCTCATATCACCGTCGCTGTTACCGCCACTGGCAGTAAAGTCTTCATTCCCAAAAGTGTCCGTGCAGACTCCGGCAACTACACTATTACAGCAGAGAACGCTGCAGGAAAGAAATCAGCAACCGTCGCTGTGCTTGTACTGAGTAAGCAAAATGCTCTCTCACATAAATTTGTGATTAAATACTCAATACAGGCTATATGTAACTGTCACTCAAACACATTTTTGCCTCCAACAGACAAGCCCTCCCCTCCCAGGGACTTGGTAATATCCGAGGTGACCAGTGAGTCTGCCTACCTGACATGGAAGGCTCCAGAAGACAACGGTGGTGCCGTCATTTCCCATTACGTCGTGCAAAAGAAGGATGTGGCCTCCGATCAGTGGGTACCTGTCGCTGCAGCCAACAAGAAACTGAGTCTAATGGCCCTGTACCTCATGGAAGGAATCCAGTACCTGTTCAGGGTGGCAGCTGAGAACCAGTTTGGCAGGAGTGACTTTATTATGACAAAGACACCCATTAAAGCTCTTGATCCTCTCTGTAAGTAAAATTTATAATACATTATGTTGTCTGATTTATTTATTTTTTACTCTCTAAGGCATAGCAATGCACAAACCTAAAGTCAGATATTTAGATTCTTATAATAATAATGGTACATTCATTTTATATAGCGCTTTTAAGGATACTCAAAGTCATCTAACAATACAACAGATTGTCAGTCAGAAATGATATAATCAGAAATTAATTCCACTTCTGTGGATACATTTCAGATCCTCCCGGCCCACCCAAGAACCTGCACCACACTGATGCAGAGAAAACAGAGGTGTGGTTGGCCTGGGAATGGCCAGACCGCACTGGCGGAAGTGAAATTACCGGCTTCATTGTGGAGCACCAGGAAGAGGGCCAGGCTGACTGGGTCACCTTTAAGACAGTGAGCAACAACCATGCCCATGTCACAGGGCTGGTGGAGGGCAAGACATATCGTTTCAGGGTCAAGGCTCAGAACGCCATTGGTGTGAGCCGTCCTGACACCAGTGTCCCAGTCACTTGCCAGGAGAAGACATGTAAGACACATTATTTTTGGGTGTGTTTCCCACTATGGATGCTGTGCATGGTCTCAAATAAGGCTTGTGATGATCACAATATTGTTGCTGGCTTGTTCTCTTTCAGTGGCACCTACGATTGAAGTTGACGTCAAGCTTATTGAAGGCCTCATTCTAAAAGCTGGCAGTAAAATTACTTTACCTGCTAAGATGACAGGCATCCCCATTCCCACTGCCAAGTGGATGAGTGACGGAAAGGAGATTGCATCTGAAGGCCGATATCACATTGAGTCTGTTGGATCCTCGACGACCCTCAGTATCCCTGAGTGCCAGAGAGGAGACACCGGAGAGTATGTCCTCACTGTGTCCAACCCTGCTGGCAGCAAGACAGTTGCCCTTCATGTCACTGTGCTGGATATACCAGGCCCGCCCATTGGACCCATCAATATCTCGGAAGTCACCCCTGATTACATGATGATCCAGTGGAGGGCCCCCAAAGATGATGGTGGCACACCAATCACCAACTACGTTGTAGAAAAGAAGGATGTGAAGAAGCCTTGGGAGCCCTGGTCTGTTGTTAGCTCCAGTGGGACCAGCACCAAGGCCAAGGTCACAAGGCTGGAGAAGGGTCGTGAATACATTGTCCGTGTCCGTGCAGAGAACAAGATTGGCATTGGTGCTGGGCTTGAGAGTCCTCCAACTGTCGCCAAGCACATGTTCAACCCTCCTGGACCTCCAGGCCCGCCTGAGTGTTATGATATCACAGAAAATGCTGTTACAGTGCAATGGTCCCTCCCTGAGTACGATGGAGGAAGTCCCATCAGCGGCTATGTTGTTGAACGCAGAGAAATGACAGGAAAGTGGATCCGTGTCAATAAAACTCCTGTGCTGGATTTAAGATACAGAGTCTCTGGTCTGTTTGAAGGCAACACCTATGAGTTTAGAGTGTTCGCTGAGAACATTGCTGGCATCAGCGAGCCTTCTCTCTCCTCTGATCCTGTTAAGGCTACTCGTGCCATCACCAAACCTGGACCCCCTGGTAATCCTAAACTGAAGGACTGGAGTAAGTCCTATGCTGACATCTGCTGGACCAAGCCTACAAGAGACGGAGGCAGTCCCATCCTGGGCTATGTGGTTGAGGCTCAGAAGTCAGGAAGTGCTGAGTGGAACAGAATCAACAAGGACCTTATCAAGATGTGTGCCTACAGAGTGCCAGGCCTCATTGAAGGAATGGAGTACAGAATACGCATCAGAGCCACCAACAAGGTTGGAGACAGTGAGCCAAGAGAGTTGCCTCAGACCATCTTGGCCAAGGACATCCTGGTACCCCCTGAACTTGTTGTTGATATCTCTTGCCGGGACTCTCTGACCGTCAGGGCAGGTCAGATAATTAGCTTGATCACGAGAGTGAAAGGCAGACCAGATCCAGAGATCACATGGACCAAGGATGCCAGAGCTTTGGGTCGGGACAAACGCACAGAAATGAACAACAACTACCCTCTTTGTGAACTGGTCATCAACGATGCTGTGAGGTCAGACTATGGAAAATATGCCGTTGTTGCCAAGAACAGCAGTGGGCAGGCACAGGCTACCATTTTGGTTAATGTTCTGGACACACCAGGAGCTTGCCAGAATCTTAAAGTAGCCTATGCGACCAAGAAGTCATGCATGGTGTCCTGGGAGAACCCTGATGACAATGGAGGCACTGAGATCACTCAGTACATCATTGAGTGCCGTCAGCCAAACCAAAGAGGATGGACTGTGGTTTCCAATGACTGGACAAAGCGCTTGATAAAGGCTCCTCTTACTGAGGGTTGTGAGTATTTCTTCCGTGTCAGTGCAGAGAACAAGATAGGTGCCGGTCCACCAACTGAGACCAAGTCACCTATTCTGGCAGTTGATCCCATTGATAAACCTGGTGAACCCATTGACTTCCACATATCTGAGATTGGCAAGACCTTCTGCTTCCTCAAGTGGAAGAAACCAGATAATGACGGTGGTAGCCGTAACTTGGCTTATCACGTTGAAAAGAAACCAAAAGAGGCTGAAGAGTGGGAGAGGATTCACAAGGGAGCCATCAAGGAGACTTACTTCATGGCCGACAGGTGCATTGAAAATCAAATCTACCAGTTCAGAGTTCAGACTAAGAATGAGGGAGGTGAGAGTGGCTGGGTGACCACAGATGAAGTACTAGTTAAGGAACAGCTTGTGGAGCCTGAGGTGAAAATTAAACTGGAAGGAACACTTGTGGTGAAGGCAGGAGACTCTATTGCCATTGAAGCAATAGTGAAGGGCAAACCCCAACCTGATGTCAAATGGACCAAGGATGAGAGCAAAGATGAGATTAGGAAGGGCCCCAAGCTTCAAATTGAAACTGGTTCAGACTTCTCTAAGCTGTTGCTTACTGGTGCCAAACGCACTGATAGTGGAAAATATGTTGTTACAGCCACCAACAGTGCAGGAACCTGCTCCGCCAGTGCTGCAGTCAATGTACTGGATAGACCTGGCCCCATCAGAAATCTCAAGGTGTCAGGTATCACCATCGACAGGTGCCACCTGGCCTGGGAGGTCCCAGAAGATGATGGTGGCTGTGACATCTACAATTACATCATTGAGAAGTGTGAAACCAAGAGGGGGGTTTGGTCTGTCCACTCCAACGCTGTTATCACTACCAAGGCAAATGTAACCCGTCTTATTGAGGGTAATGAGTACATCTTCAGGATTCGAGCTGAGAATAAGATGGGTCCTGGACCTGCTGTTAAGAGTGAGGCCATTGTCGCTGGCACCCAGTTCAGCGTTCCTGATGCCCCCGAAGCACCAGAAATAATCAAGATTGGCAAAGTGGAGATGACTGTACAGTGGTCAGAGCCAGAAAAGGATGGTGGAAAGCCTGTCACAGGGTATCTGCTGGAGAAGAGAGAAGAACATGCTGTTAGGTGGTCTCCAGTCAATAAGGATCCAATCCCTGGAACTCGTTTCACAGTTACTGGGCTATTGCCTCTCCATGATTACCAATACAGAGTTAAGGCCGTTAATGAAATTGGCATTGGCAATCCAAGCAAGGCCTCTCGTGCTATCACTGCAAAGGATGCTCTTGGTAAGTAACCAAAGATATTGTTTACTGTGCTTCTTCTTCTTTTTAACAATTCAGAAAGTACATAATTTCACAAATCCTCATGTCTTCTTGCAGAACCACCTGCACCACCTACAAACTTGAAGGTTGCGGACAGCACTAAATCCACAGTTACCCTGAAATGGACCAAACCTGTATCTGATGGTGGTGCTCCCATCATTGGCTATGTAGTGGAGATGAGGGCGCAGGGAACTGCAAAGAAAGGAGACGAAGGCTGGAAGAGGTGCAATGTGGCAGCTCAGCTTGTCGTTTGCGAGTTTACAGTCACAAGTCTCGATGAGAAGCTCGCCTATGAATTCAGAGTGTCAGCTCAAAACCAGGTTGGCATGAGCCTGCCCTGTAACCTGGAAGGTGCTGTGATTCCAAGGGAAATTCTAGGTAAGGCGTCAATGTGTTGTAGATGGTTTTAATAAAAAGAAAACATATTCATCTTGTAATTATTTGTGGATTGTCAGATTTGTCATTCAAATGTGTGCTTGTGATGTCAAGATAACGGTTTCACTGTTTTTTTCCTCCGACAGAGGCCCCAGAGATTGACTTGGATGCCAATCTGAAACAGGGACTGACAGTTAGAGCCGGTTGTCCCATCAGACTGTGTGCCACCATCAGAGGCAGACCATCTCCCAAGGTCACTTGGAGGAGGATGGGTATTGACAACGTGGTCAGGAAGGGTAAAGTGGATATCATCGACACCATGACCTTCCTGGTCATTCCTGACAGCACCCGTGACGATTCTGGCAAATACTCCCTGACCCTGCAGAGCCCTGCCGGAGAGAAGGCTGTGTTTGTCAATGTTAAGGTTCTGGGTACGTCCAGGCTTTATTTTAATAAATAATTAATTGCTCCCAAATATCCACTATAAGCAGTTTTATATGCAATTCAGAAAAAAAAATTAATGTCGCCAAATTTTTCCAAACAGACACTCCGGGGCCTGTAACGAACCTTGAAGCTACAGACATCAAACAGACATCCGCCATGCTGTCCTGGGGTCCTCCAGAGAACAATGGTGGCAGCGAGGTTACACACTACATCGTTGAAAAACGTGAGATTGACCGCAAGACATGGGCAACCGTCAAGGCTGAAGTTCTGCCGGATAAGGTCCCCTTTAAAATCAGTGGTCTGATCCCTGGCAGTGAATACTACTTCAGAGTCACAGCTGTCAATGAGTACGGTTCTGGAGTTCCAAAACCGACACCTACTTCTTATTTGGCTTCTGATCCTGTCAGTAAGTATCGTCTCAGAACCATATGTCACATTAGAACAACAAACCCACTATCTTCAGTAGGGCTGTAGCGATAACCTAATCTCGTGATACGATACGATACACGATATTTGGCTCACGATACGGTATATATCGATATTCATCTTACAATACATTTACATCATTTTCTGAAAGATTTTAAAGGGACAAAGTGATTTTGGTAACATCTTGTGAGTGTTCCAATGACTTTGAATTAATTGAACTGAAAGCATCAATTACACTTTATATGGCTGACAGGCAGCTTGCAAGTGCTGGACAAAATAAATAAAAGATTTGTTGCGAAAAATAGTTTCATTTATTTAAACAGTGCAAATTGTTGCTTGCAAGCTTTTAAAGGTGGGACACGGGGGTTTAGAAAGAAGCTTAGAATATCGATACCCGTGGCTGAAAAATTGATACTCTCTGGGGAAATAAAATATCGATATATATCGCAGAATCGATAAAATCGCTCAGCTCTAATCTTCAGAAGGTTTTTCTCTTTCATCAGACATTATGACATGATCACTTGAGCAAATGCATCCGATTTTCTTTTCAGGCAAGCCAGATCCTTGTCAAAAGATTGAAATCTTGGAGATAACGAAGAACAGTGCTGTGCTTGGCTGGGTGAAGCCTGAAAGAGATGGCGGTGCCAAGATTGATGGTTATGTAATTGAATACATTGAGGTCAAACCTCCTCCAGCACCACCAGCACCTGTGGAGGTTTGTAATCAAACAGATTCTCCTGTGATGGCATTGTTCCATTGTTGAGTTAATTTAAGAACTATATATTTTGTTTTGTCAATTTATGATGTGTTAAAGGTGCTAAACAAACTAATAATTTCTCCATTTCACAAGTGTAATTAGCTTAAATGTTTGAATAATTGGGCTTTGACCTTCCTCAACAACTTAACATAGGTTCCTGAGGGAGAGGAAGCCCCTCCACCTCCTCCACCACCTCGAGTAGTCGAGGAGGAAGAGGAAAAAGAGCCTGAACTGTGGAACGCTTACACGACAGTTAAAGGTTTAACAATCAATGTCAGCGGCCTGAAGGAAGGAAAGAGGTATAAGTTCAGAGTGGCTGCCAAGAACATCATGGGCCTGAGCTTGTTCACTGAAACCAGGGAGCCAACCGAGATCAAAGAACAGATGGGTATGTTTTTATATATAACAAAGAATCTCTAAGGAGTAGTTGTACTTATTATTCCATGACAAGCACTTTATTTTGTTATATCCACCAGTTGTATGAAAACAGCTTCATACTGGGATAAGTATCATGATGATCATTTGTTATCATAGAACTGTGCTTGTCTGACCCAAATTTTTCAAATCCTCATGTTTTGACTCACAGTGGAGCCAAAGATTGTCATGGCAGAGACAGCAAGTGCTAGAGCTGGAGCCAAGCTCAGAGTGGAGGCGCTGGTCTCAGGAAAACCCGCCCCGACCTGCAAGTGGATGCGCGGTGATCATCCAGTGGTGCCATCAAGCCGCCTGGCTGTTCACCAGTCTGGCAACATGTGTGTCCTGATCATCAAAGATGTGTCAAGGACTGACAGTGGCGAGTACAGTCTTGTGGCCGAGAACATCACTGGAAAGGCGTCAGAGTCCTTGAAGATTGTCATCAGAGGTGCGTTTCACGTGTAGCGAGATTAATAAGACAGATGAAATGTACATTTTGGGACAAAGAACACGAGTCACCTCACCTTTCTGTGTATTTCAGACATCCCTGGTCCTCCTGAAGGCCCTGTGGAGATCAGTGACATTGACTCTGATGCTTGCTCTCTTTCCTGGAACAAACCACTGGAGGACGGAGGCAGCAATATCACCAACTATGTGGTTGAAAAATGTGACGTGAGCAGGGGCGACTGGGTGACAGCTGTCTCTTCCTGCTCAAAGACCAGTTGCAGGTTGGGAAAACTTATTCCTGGGAAGGAGTACGTCTTCCGAATCCGTGCTGAGAACCGCTTTGGCGTGTCAGACCCCGTTCAGTCTGACAGGATGGTTGCCAAGTTCCCCTTCGGTAAGCTTAGAAGAAATATAGATGTCAGTTTATATCTTGTTGAATCAAGATTTTCAGTTGCATGAGCGCATATGGAAATGTGGTACAGAGTATGAATTTTATTTCCATCTTGTCACCAGATGTTCCTGGAGAGCCCCTTAACTGTCGCATCAACAAGACCAACAAGGACTGTATGTTTGTTGCCTGGGATAAACCCGAGAGTGACGGTGGCAGTCCCATCACAGGTTACTACATTGAGAGAAAGGAGAGGAACAGTCTTCTGTGGGTGAAGGCCAATGACACTGTCGTCCGTAACACTGAGTACCCATGTGCTGGCCTCATTGAGGGCTTGGAGTATACCTTCAGAGTGTCCGCCATCAACCGTGCTGGCCAGGGCAAACCAAGCAAGAAGACTGACTTTGTAACTGCCAGGACACCTGTTGGTAAGTTTAACAACAGCGCTTGTGCACCAGGTTGTATTTTAATCAATTGTTTGCTCATTTCAACGATGTTGTGTTTTTGTGTGCGTCCTACAGACACTCCGGGTAAGCCTGAGGTCTTGGATGTAACCAAGAACTCTGTAACTTTGGTATGGACTCGCCCTAAGAACGACGGTGGAAGCAAGATCATAGGCTACTATGTGGAAGCCATGCGGGTGCCGGGAGACACTTGGATACGCTGCAATACCAGCAGTCAAAATGTCCCAAGAGAGGAGTATACGGTGACCGGGCTGGAGAGAGACCTCCAGTACCAGTTCAGAGTCATTGCCAAAACTGCTGTCAACATGAGCAAGCCCTCAGAGCCAACAGATCCAATCCTGGTCTGTGCTGAGAATGGTGAGAGGTTTTGATTTTACATTCTCATGACCAGACTGATAAAGCATTCAGTGCAATTAAAAATATTATATTATTAGATGCTTTGACTACCACAGTTTTTATTTGAAACAAGCCTTTGAGAGGTGTAGGCAGCATAAATATTGACGTCATCTTCTTCTGCGCAGTTCCTCCAAGGATTGACCTTAATGCCAAGATGCAGAAAGGTATGACCGTCAAGGCTGGAGCCACAGTCCTGCTAGAGGCGGAGGTGTTTGGTAAACCCATGCCCAGAGTCACATGGAAGAGAGGTGATGATAGCCTGAAATCAGGTGAAGGTCAGGCCATCACTCACCAGAGGCATCACTTCCAGTTAGAGATGACATCTGTCACCAAGGCACATACAGGAACCTACACATTGTTGGCTGAAAATGCCAGTGGTTCCAAGACTGCGGAGATCCAGGTCAATGTACTGGGTAAGAAATTTATTTATTTTTAGCATGAGGATGTTTGATGAAATTCTACCAAAATTGGATTCATGATAAATTCTATTGTGAGCATGAATGTTGTCCCTCTGTTTTCCCAGATGTGCCTGGCCCTCCTGCCAGTTCCAAATATGTTGAGGTATTTGCCACCAGTATCAAACTGTCTTGGGAACCTCCTCTGAAAGATGGCGGCGCCACCATCAATAACTACATTGTGGACAAGCGTGAGACCAGCAGACCCGAGTGGGCCCAGGTTTCCTCCAAGATCAAGGGTGACACCCTTGAGTTGAAAGTGGATAGGTTAATTGAGGGTCGTGAGTACCAGTTCCGAATCCGTGCTGAGAACACGTGGGGAGTTGGAGACCCCCTTATCACCAGTCCAGTCATTGCCAAGAACCCATTCAGTGAGTCATGAGCAACTTTTTAAACAAGTTCATACGTCTATAACAGTCAGTGCCACAGACTAAACCAGACCAAGATCTGTAACATGACTGAACAATGAGCAGAAACTAGATATTCTCTCAGCAAACTTCTCAACATAGAGTCTCAATTAGGTTACTCATATTGAAACGGAAATATGTCATTTTATTTCTAAGCATAGATCATAACTCTGCCATCACTTTCAGCTGTTCCTGGAGCTTGCGAAGCACCAGTGATCACCAATGTGACCAAAGACCGCATGACCGTGAGTTGGAAAGAGCCTGCAGATGATGGAAAGTCCACCATCCTGGGCTACATGCTGGAAAAGAAAGAGACCAAGCAGATGAACTGGACCAAGCTGAACAGGAAGCCTATGACAGAAAGGTCACTGGAAGTACTGGGCCTAACAGAGGGGGTCGAGTATGAGTTCAGAGTCATTGCTGTGAATGTGGCGGGCCTGGGCAAACCCAGCGAACCATCTGCCGGCACCACTGCACAGAATCCGATTAGTGAGTCTCAATATCTTTACCAATGAAAATTTTGCTTTGAAAAAAATCAAAGGCTCTGGTTGTTCTCTAAACTGAGTCATTGTGCTTAACCTCAGCTCCTCCTGGACCAGTTCTGAACCCCAGTGTGAGTGACACGACCCACAGCACCATCAGTCTCACTTGGGCCCCTCCTGCTAACAATGGAGGAAGCCCAATTATCGGGTACTTGGTGGAATGCAAGAGGACCAACACCGCCGACTGGATTCGCTGCAACGTCCCCAGAAACCTTCAGGACACCAACTACGCGATCCAGAATCTCATTGACAAGGCAGAGTACCAGTGTCGCATCACTGCTGTGAACAAAGTGGGCTTCGGCGAGCCAGCTGAAGTACCTGGCACACATGTTGCCAAGGACATTATTGGTATGTATGATTTTGATGAATGATAAAATCTTGAATAATAATTTTATACTAGCTAATAAATAATTATCTGAATTATAATCAAAAAAGATTCAAATTAGCAAGCTGACATTAAACACGGGTTGACTCTTTGCTGTCATATCAAAATAATAACAAAAGTTTTTAAATCTCTTAATTGTGTCCCTCATGCATCAATTCTCTATGTCTTTTAGTCCCTCCTGAGGCAGAGTTAAGTGCAGAGCTGAAGGAAGTCCTGGAGCTGCGAGCTGGTGCCACCATGAGGCTACACGCCACCATCAAGGGTCGCCCCGCTCCCAGAGTCACATGGGCAAAGATGAATACCAACATTAAGGAACGCCAGGGCATTATCATCAAATACAGCAAGACAGACACCACAGTGGTGGTGGAGAAAGTGAACAGATATGATGCTGGGAAGTACATTTTGAACCTCGAGAGCTCGGCTGGCATGAAGATGTATACTATCGTTGTCAAAGTTTTTGGTTAGTAAAGAAATTATTTATTCCAGTGAATGAATATATGAATCTCCATCATACCCTAAAAAAAATCAAGAGAGAGAGATCTGTTTGGGTAAAAGCTTATATTTTAACAAGTGTTTTTTGGGTCTTCCAGACACTCCTGGACCGCCGGTCAACCTGATGGTGAAAGAAACAAACAAGGACAGTGCCTCCATCTTCTGGGATGCTCCTCTGATTGATGGTGGACATGAAATCACCCACTACATTGTGGAGAAGCATGACACTGAGAGAAAGGCCTGGTCTATCGTCTCAAAAGACTGCGCAAAGACATTCTTTAAGATTCAGGACCTGGACGCTGGACGGTCCTACTGCTTCAGGGTGTCAGCAGTTAACCAGCTTGGCGCTGGAGAAACCTGTGAAACAGTTGATGCAGTTAGAGCGACAGGTGGGTTGAATGGGTACATATTCTGTGTTTGTTTTGTCTTCTTGTAAATCTCCAGATAACCGTATTTATTTTCTACTTTCAACAGAGGAGCCTGGACCAGTCAAGGACTTTAAGACCCTGCTGGTGACCAAGGACTCTTGCACTCTTAGCTGGAAGAAACCTGTCTCAGATGGTGGCAGTCGCATCATCTGCTATGTGCTCGAGGTTCTCAATGGTGATGACAAGTACAAGGAGCTGATGAGGTCCAAGAATATGCAGTATAGTGCCAAGGACCTGGTGGAGGGCAAAGAGTACACCTATCGCGCCAAAGCTGTAAATGACTCAGGAGAAAGCGCTCCCAAAGAGTTGAAAGTGGTCGCCAAGGACCAAATCAGTAAGCTTTTTTATTTATGAAACTTTAATTCAAAGAACTCGTTTTTTTTTTTTTTTTTTCAGTTTTAAAAGAATTTTCTTTCTTTCTGAAGTTCCCCCAAGCTGTGATTTGAGAGAGTTGCCCAACATGTGCTACATTGCCAAGGAGGGCAGCACCGTTCGTCTGAAGATCCCCATTATTGGCAAACCAACACCAAAGGTGTCCTGGAAGAAGGGAGATGATGAAGACCTTACAGACACCGGCCGGGTATGTGCCGAGTCGTCAGCAGTCAACACCACTCTCTTGATCAGAGACTGCCAGAGGACCGATGCTTCCAAGTACACTATCACCTTGAGAAATAGCGCTGGCACCAAAGAGTCAACCATCTTCATCAGGTAGGAGTCACGCAACCACTGGGGCATGTAACTTTGGAGTATGTAATAAAACACAAAGAAGTGGTGCACATATACACAAGAAAGCCTATGTTTGAATAGACAGTCAAATGTAAAAATCTTTCCTGTATTTAATTTTTAGGGTGGTGGGTAAACCTGGCATCCCCAGTGGATCAATCAAGTTTAAAGATGTTACTGCTGATGGTGCAACACTGAAGTGGGGTGTTCCCAAAGATGACGGTGGCTCAGAAATTACCAATTACATCTTGGAAAAGAGGGACTCCATTACCAACATGTGGGTGACTGTATCCTCCACTGTGGAGACCAACAGTATGAGGGTGACCGGTCTTCACGAGGGCACAGAATACATATTCAGAGTCTCTGCTGAGAACAAGTATGGCGTTGGAGAAGGACTCAAGTCTGAGCCTGTCGTAGCCAAGCATCCATTTAGTAAGTGCATGTACTTCATACATGAGGTCTGAGTTGGGGCTTATGAAAATTTAACTTCACTAACTGTACAACACTGTTTTTTTTTCTTCTTTAAAGATGTACCTGATGCACCTGCTCCACCTGAGATCGTGAGCATGCGTCATGATTGTGCATACCTGGTCTGGCAGGACCCCAGGAAGACGGGAGGATCTCCCATCACAGGTGCAGTATGATTGAGGCATTCCCTCCCGTTACGTTATTCAAGGTGTATTTTGTATAACAGCCATTATTGTTTTCTGTTTAAAGTGTATGTGACATTGGCTTACTGTAGAATTTTGGTACTATGTTCAGGCTACCATATTGAGTTCAAGGAAAGGAACAGTATGTTGTGGAAGAGGGCCAGCCCAACTCCCTTAAAAATGAAAGAGCACAAGGTAACTGGGCTGACTGAAGGTCTAGAGTACGAGTTCAGGGTACTCGCCATCAACCTGGCTGGCATTGGCAGGCCAAGTGCTCCTACCGATCCGCAGGTGGCTCTGGATCCCATTGGTGAGTTTAAAAGAGTGACTGTTGAAGCAAGAATAAAAATACAGATTCTTTACATGTGCAACAATGTATTCATGTTTAATAATTATATCAATAGATGCACCTGGTAAACCGGATGTGATCAGCATCACCAGAAGCAGCGTGACCCTCCAGTGGACTGAGCCCCAGTTTGATGGTGGTCACAGACTGACTGGTTACATCGTTGAAAAGCGAGACCTGCCTTCCAAGATCTGGGTGAAAGCCAACAACGTGAATGTTGTGGAACCTGCGTTCACCGTTACTGATCTGCAGGAGGGCTGCAAATACGAGTTCAGGATCAGGGCAAAGAATGCTGCTGGCGCCCTGAGCCCACCTTCGGAGCAAACAGACACAATTCTCTGTAGAGATGATTATGGTGAGATGAAGATAAACAATTCTGAACCCCTTTATTGTGACAATATAACACAGAGGGAGATACTGGGATACTGCGTGATAGATTAAATATTTCCTTTTTTCTCCAACAGCTGCACCAACCATTACTATCGATGCTCAGGTGATGGAGGGTCTGACTGTCCGAGCTGGTGACACAATTGTCATCACTGCTACAAGCATTCAAGGCAAACCAGCACCAACCTCATGCTGGTCAAAGGGAGGGAAGTACTTCAAACCCTCTGACATTGTTAGCATTGAAACCACTGCCTCTTCATCCACGCTGTCTGTAAAGTATGCGGGCAGGAAGGACTCTGGAGATTATGTCATCACTGCCAGTAACCCATTCGGCGTAAAGGAGGAGACAGTCAAGGTCAAAGTTCTGGACGTCCCTGGTGTTCCTGGACCCATTGAGTGCAGTGGTGTCTCTTCTGAAAAGGTGACCCTTACCTGGACAGCCCCAACTGAAGACGGAGGCTCTCCTATCAAATATTACACCCTGGAGAAGAGAGAGACTAGTCGTCTGCTCTGGACAGTCCTGGAAGACAAGGTCATTGACTGTCACTATGTGGCCACCAAGCTCATCCAGGGCAATGAGTACTTCTTCAGAGTCTCTGCCGTTAACCAGTATGGTGCCAGTGAGCCATCTCACTCTGAGGCTGTCAAGATGGTTGACAGATTTGGTATGAACCATTAATAGTTGATTTTATCAAGAAAATTTCTATCTACTACAGTGCATCTGAAAAGAGAAAAAAGTATTTTTTTTATACATGAATTAATTTTTTTTTATCTGTAGGTCCACCGGGTCCACCATCTAGACCTGAGGTTGAGAAAGTTGGTGGGCATTCAGCCACTGTAACCTGGAAAAGACCAGCCGAGGACGGTGGAAGTGACATAACAGGCTATTGTATTGAAAAGAAGGAAAAGAAGGGTATGCGATGGGTCCGGGCATCCAAGAAAACCATTGCTGAGCTCAGCTTTGAAGTCACAGGTCTCACTGAGGGTGTGGAGTATGAATTCCGCGTTCTTGCTGAGAACAAAGCTGGTTTTGGAGAGCCAAGTGAACCATCTATGCCCGTCAGAACAATAGTTGTTGCCTGTAAGTAGAAAAATATTCAAATAATCAAGTCATGAATGGCATGCAAACAACCCAAATCCAACACATTGATATGGTTTGATGCGAAAATTATTATTTTTATGGGATTTTATGTTTGGTTTTAAATATACTAACTATTCTTTTAACGTCTGTTAGATGTGCCAGGACCTCCAGTCAACCCAAGAGTTACAGACACAACGAAGACTACTGCTACTCTTAACTGGGGAAAACCTCTGGATAATGGAGGACTTGAAGTCACTGGTTATGTGATTGAACACAAGAAGGACGGAACAGAGGAATGGGTTAAAGATACCCCTTCATCTCCACTAAGGATCACAGAGTTTGTTGTCCCTGAGCTAGAAACTGGTGCCAAGTACCACTTCAGGATTAGCGCTGTAAATGCTAAGGGAGCAGGTGAGCCTGCTGTAACTCAGGAACTGGTTGAAATTGTGGAACGTGCCGCTGAACCTGATTTAGAGCTGGATCTTGAACTAAGAAGAACTCTTGTGGTAAGAGCAGGCTGCTCCATCCGACTCTTTGTTCCGATTAAAGGTCGTCCCGCACCCAAAGTCACTTGGACCAAAGAGGGTGGCCCTGTTCCACGTGCAGTTATTGACAGCACTGAATCATTTACAATGCTGATCATTCCTGAGAGTTCAAGGATTGATTCGGGTAAATATGAGCTTACCCTCGAAAACTCAGCTGGAAAGAAGAGCGCTGATATTCATGTGAGAGTTCTGGATACACCTGGACCTCCACTTAATCTAAAACCAGTTAAGATTGACAAGGAAAGTATTTCACTTCAGTGGGAGATGCCTCTCATCGATGGAGGAGCCAAGATCACAAACTACATAATCCAGAAGAGAGAATCAACACGCAAGGCTTTCGCTACTGCTATTACGAAATGCCCAACCACTTCAGTCAGAATTGGTGACCTGGGTGAAGGCTGCGAGTACTACTTTAGAGTGTCTGCTGAAAATGAGTATGGCATCGGTGAGGCAGTTGAGACAGCTGATCCAATTCGTGCATCCCAGACACCAAGTCCTCCAGAGAGCATTATTCCCACTGATATCACAAAGACTTCTGTAAGTCTGGCTTGGACCAAACCCAAGCATGACGGTGGAAGCAGAATTACAGGATACGTCCTGGAAGCCCAGAAGAAGGGAGGCGATCAATGGGTCCATATTACAACAGTCAAGACCATGGACTTCACTGTTAAGAATCTCAATGAGAATGAAGAGTACATTTTCCGTGTCATGGCTGTGAACCTGTCAGGTAGAAGTGGTCCACGTGAGAGCAAACCTATTGTTGTTAAGGATACTACTTCTCTACCTGAGTTTGACCTGCGTGGCGTATGTCAGAAGACTGTTATTGCCAAGGCAGGAGATGACATCAAGGTTGAAATTCCAGTTATGGGACGTCCTAGACCAACAATCTCTTGGCAGAAGGATGGAGCACCCCTGAAAGTCACTCAGAGAACCAATGTAGAAACTACTGCTGCCACTGCTATTATCAGCATCAATGAATGCATTAGAAGTGACAGTGGTGTCTACACCATGACAGGAAAGAACATTGTTGGATCCGTGTCAGACAACATCATTGTCAAAGTACATGATGTCCCTGGGCCACCCAAAGGACCGGTTAAGATTGTAGAAATATCTCGTACATATTGTGTCTTCGCTTGGGAAACTCCTGAGAATGACGGAGGCGTTCCTGTCAATCAACAACTACGTGGTTGAGATTAGAGATACCACTTCCCAAACATGGACTGAGCTGTCCACCACTGTCATACGCACAATGTACAAAGCTACTCGGTTAACCACTGGATCAGAATACCAATTCAGAATCAAAGCTAAGAACAGATATGGCGTTGGACCTCCCATCACCTCAGAGACAGTGGTAGCTGCGTATCCATTCAAGGTTCCCGGACCACCTGGTACACCCAATGTTGTAGCATTTACCAAGGACTCAATAACAATTGGCTGGAATGAGCCTGTGTCTGATGGTGGAAATGAAGTCATTGGTTATCATGTGGAGAGAAAAGAAAGAAACAGTATCATGTGGCAAAAGATCAGCAAGGGCATTGTGAAAGGAAATATCTTTAAGTCATCAGGGCTTGAAGATGGAATTGCTTATGAGTTCCGAGTCATGGCTGAAAACATGGCTGGAATTGGTAAACCCAGCAAGGCTTCAGAACCAATTCTGGCTTTGGACCCCGTAGACCCGCCAGGTCAGCCCGTGCCAATATTTGTGACCAAGAATGTCATCACTATTCAGTGGACAAAGCCCGAGTATGATGGTGGCTTCAAGATTACTGGTTACACAGTGGAGAAGAGAGAACTGCCTGCTGGTCGCTGGATCAGAGCCAACTTCACCAACATCATAGAGACAACATTCACTGTCAGCGGACTGACTCAAGACACCGCCTACGAGTTCCGCGTAATAGCTAGAAACTCAGCAGGGGCAGTGAGCATTCCCTCTGATCCCTCTGACCCCATTACCTGCAAAGATGACATTATTGAACCTCGCATCATGGTTGATGCCATCTTTAAGGATGTTGTTCTGCTGAAGGCAGGAGAATCCTTCAAGCTCGATGCTGATATTGCAGGCCAACCAATCCCATCTATGGCTTGGACCAAGAATGGAAAGGAGGTTGAGAACACAATGAAACTGGAGATTAGGTACACTGAACTGACAACCACTCTGGTCAACAAAGACTCTGTTAGATCAGATGGTGGTGAATTTGTCCTGACCGCCACTAATGTTGGTGGATTTGCAAAGCATATCTTTAATGTTAAAGTCCTAGATAGACCTGGGCCACCAGCTGGACCTCTAAAGGTGTCTAATGTAACTGCTGACAACTGTGTTCTTACCTGGGCTCCACCTACTGATGATGGCGGTGCTAAGATTGAAGGATACGTGGTTGAGAAGCGCGAATCAAGCAGGCTGGTTTGGACCAATGTGGCTTCAGACCTGCAAGTTACACAACACAAAGTAACCAAGCTTCTCAAAGGAAATGAATACATCTTCAGAGTTATGGCAGTGAACAAGTATGGACTTGGGGAAGCTCTTGAATCAGAACCCACTATTGCAGACAATCCATATACAATCCCAGATCCCCCCGAAAATCCTGAGGTGACAGCTATCACTAAAGATTCAATGGTACTTATGTGGCAAGAACCAAAGAGTGATGGTGGAACTCCCATAACCAGCTACCACATTGAGAGGAAAGACAGAATAGGCCTCCGCTGGGTCAAATGCAACAAGAGGAAAGTGAAAGATCTACAGTTCAAGGCAACAGGACTTGTTTCTGGACATGAATATGAATTCAGAATAACTGCAGAGAATGCTGCCGGATTGAGTGCACCAAGCGTCTCCAGTCCATTCTGCAAGGCCAGTGATGCACTATACCAACCAGGACCTCCATGCAACCCCAGAATCTTGGACACAACCAAGTCCTCAATTACTGTTGCTTGGAACAAGCCTGTATATGATGGTGGGTCTGAAATCACAGGTTACATTGTGGAGACCTGTATCCCTTCAGGAAAGGAAGAAGAAGAGGAATGGACCATTGCGACACCTAAGGAAGGTCTTCTTGCAACATCCTTTACTATTATTAATCTGAAAGAGAATCAGGAATATAAGATTAATATCTCTGCAGTCAACAGTGAAGGTATTGGAGAGGCAGCATCTGTCCCTGGAAATCCCAAAGCAGAAGACAGGCTCCTCCCACCTGAAATTGATCTGGATGCTGAGCTCCGCAAAGTTGTCAGTCTTAGAGCTTGCTGCTCTCTTAGACTGTTTGTGCCAATCAGAGGCAGACCAGTTCCTCAGGCTAAATGGACAAAAGGTGATGGCGAGCCTGTGGACAGGGCAACCATTGACAGCACAACATCATACACATTACTTGTAATTGAAAATGTAAACAGATTTGACAGTGGAAAATACAATCTTACTGTTGAAAACAGCTCTGGCTCCAAAACAGTTACAGTTCAAGTCAGGGTTCTTGATACCCCAAGTGCACCACAAAATCTGAAGATTACCGCTGTGACAAATACCGCTGTCACTTTGACATGGGATCCACCAGCGAATGATGGAGGAGTTAAGGTTAAGAATTATGTAGTTGAAAAGCGTGAATCTACAAGGAAAGCATATGCCACAGTTAATGCTAACTGCCATGATACCACCTTTAAGATTGAGCAGCTCCTTGAAGGATGCAACTATTACTTTAGAGTACTGGCAGAAAATGAATATGGAATTGGCTTGCCCATTGAAACTACTGAATCAGTTAAAGTGTCTGAGAAACCACAGCCACCTGGAAAAATCACTCTGAAGGATGTTACCAAAAACAGTGTCACCCTCACCTGGGAGAAGCCAGAGCATGATGGTGGCAGCAGAGTGGGCTGCTACGTTGTTGAGATTCAGCCCAAGGGTGTTGATAAGTGGACCCAGGCTACGATTGTAAAGGAAACAGAAGCTACTATCAGTGGACTAAATGCAGGTGAAGAGTATATGTTCCGTGTTGCGGCCAAAAATGAGAAAGGAACAAGTGACCCTCGTCAAATCGGTGTCCCTGTGATAGTAAAAGATCTTGTGATGGCACCTGTTGCTAAAATGTTGTTCAACACATTTAGTGTGTTGGCAGGAGAAGATCTGACAGTGGACGTTCCAATTGTTGCACGACCCAAAGCAGCTGTCTCCTGGGTAAAAGATGGTGCGCCTCTGAAGAGAACTACCAGAGTTAACTTTGGTTCAACTGACAAAATGCTGAACCTCAGTATTAAAGAGGCTACTAAAGATGATGTTGGACAATATGTTATTACTCTTAGCAATACGGCAGGAGAGACTACAGCAAATATTAGGATTGTTGTTCTTGACAAACCTGGCCAGCCCAGTGGTCCGGTTAAAGTGGAGGAGGTCACGTCTGACAGTGTAACCATCTCGTGGAATCCACCAGAGTATGATGGTGGTTGCACCATCAAAAACTACATTGTGGAAAAGAGAGACACATCCACAACTAATTGGATGGTTGTATCTGCCAATGTAGCAAGGACCAAACTTAAAGCAGGCAGATTGAAGACTGGCTCTGAGTATCAGTTTAGAATAACAGCTGAAAACAGATATGGAAAGGGCCCAACTCTTGTGTCAGAGTGCATTGTGGCTCAATACCCATACAAGCTACCAGGACCACCAGGAACACCTTCCATTGCAGCCTGCACCAAGGACAGCATGGTTGTGGCCTGGAATGAACCTGTGAATGATGGCGGAAGTGCTATCTTGGGCTACCATCTTGAGCGTAGAGAGAGAAACAGCATCTTATGGGTCAAACTAAACAAATCTCTAATTACTGACCAAACCTTCAAGACTACAGCTCTGGAACCAGGAATGGAGTATGAATACAGAGTTTATGCTGAAAACATTGTTGGAATAGGCAAAGTTAGTAAAGTATCTGAGGGACGAATTGCAAGAGACCCTTGTGATCCTCCTGGCACCCCAGAGGCAACAAAGATCACTAAAGACTCTGTCACCATTGTCTGGACCAAGCCTGAGTATGATGGCGGTGCAAAGGTTACTGGCTACATTGTGGAAAAGAAGGAGCTTCCCGAGGGACGCTGGCTGAAGGCGAACTTCACTAATGTAATTGAGACAGAATATAGTGCAACTGGACTTGTGAAGGACAATCAGTATGAGTTCCGAGTTATAGCCAGAAATGCGGCTGGTGTTTTCAGTCTCCCCTCTTTCAGCACTGGTCCTATAACTGCCAGGGATGAAATTGAACCACCTCGCTACAGTATTGACCCAGAATACACACAGACTGTTGTCGTTAATGCTGGAGACAACTTCAAAATTGATGCAGATGTCCATGGCAAACCATTGCCCTCTATCCACTGGATGAAGGAAGCACAAGAACTGGGCAATACTATTCGTAGAGAGATTAAGAACACACCCATCAAAGCTCATATATCTGTGAAAGAAGCTACGCTTTCAGATGGAGGCCAATACACTCTGCTGCTGAAAAATCCAGGTGGAGAAAAGGCCGTACAAGTCAACGTGGTTGTCTTAGATAAACCTGGGGAACCACAAGGACCTGTGGTTATCACAGAAATAGCCAAAGACCGGTGCTGCCTTGCATGGAAACCACCAGTACAAGATGGTGGCAGCAAGATCTCACACTACATTGTTGAGAGGAGAGAAACAAGCAGACTAGTCTGGACTGTTGTTGACCCAAAAGTGAACAATACTTCTCTTAAAGTTGTCAAGCTGCTGGAAGGAGATGAGTATATCTTCAGAGTACGTGCTGTCAACCAGTACGGAGTGGGTCCACCACTCGAGTCTGCCCCTGTGTTAATCAAGGATCCATATGTGCCTCCTGGATCACCCAAGAATCTAGAAGTTTCAGATATTAAAAAGGATTCAATGGTACTTAGCTGGGAAGCTCCTTCTGAAGATGGTGGAAGTCCTATTACTGGATACATAATCGAGAAACATGACAAAGAGGGTGTAAGATGGACAAGATGTAACAGGCAAAGAGTCACTGATTTGACTTTCAAAGTCACTGGACTCCTGGAAAGTCATATTTATGAATTCAGAGTTGTTGCTGAGAATGGTGTAGGTCCTGGTGAGCCAAGCTCCCCAACTGTATTCTACAAAGCTCTCGATCCCATCTTCAGGCCTGGCCCACCACACAATCCGAAAGTTACTGACACGACAAAAACATCAGTGTTCCTGTCATGGGGAAAGCCTGTATATGATGGAGGTTGTGAGATTCAGGGATATATTGTTGAGTACTGTACTACTACAGAGCCAAAAGAGCCAGCTGAAGCCACAGATGCTGAAGGCGCTGCCAAAGATGCACCAGCTGAGGAGTGGGTAATCTGCACACCAGCAACAGGCATAAAGAAAACTAAATTTGAAGTTGGAAACCTGAAAGAACAACAGGCATACAAATTCAGAGTGTGTGCTATCAACAAGGTTGGAGTTGGTGAGCATGCTGATGTCTCTGGAGTTATTGTTGCGCAGGACAAGAAAGAGGAACCAGACCTTGATATTGACCCAGAACTGAGACAGATTGTAACCCTTAAAGCTGGCACTTCCCTCAGACTGTTTATCCCCATCAAAGGAAGGCCCACTCCTACCATCAAGTGGGACAAAGATGAAGCTGCCCTAAAGGAGACTGCTCAGGTCGAGACCACCAGCAGTTACACATCCCTTGTAATTGATAAGATGAGCAGAAATGACAGTGGAAAATATACAATTACTGCAGAGAACTCCAGTGGAACCAAATCTGCATTTGTTGTTGTACGTGTACTTGACACACCAAGTGCTCCTGTTAACCTTAAGGTGAAAGAAGTTACAAACCAGTCCGTAACACTGGCATGGGAGGCACCTCTATTGGATGGTGGATCCAAGATCAAGAACTACATTATTGAAAAGAGGGAAAGCACACGCAAAACATATGCTGCTGTTACAACCAACTGTCATGGTCTTTCGTGGAAAATTGAGCCGCTCCAAGAGGGCTGTAGTTACTATTTCAGAGTCCTTGCTGAAAATGCTCATGGTGTTGGCCTGCCTGCATCAACAGTTGACCCTCTTAAGGTTTCAGAGGTTCCCCAGTGTCCAAAGAATTTGATTGTCACAGATCAGACCAAAACAAGCATATCCTTGGCATGGGAGAGGCCAGAATATGATGGCGGTAGCAGAGTTATGCAGTATCTGCTTGAGGTACAGCTCAAAGGCACAGACAAATGGTCTGGTGTAAATACATTTAAGACAATGGAGGCTAAAGTCTCAAATCTAAACCCAGGAGATGAGTATCTCTTTAGAGTTTTTGCAATGAATGATAAGGGAAAGAGTGACCCTAAAGTTCTTTCAGGTCCAGTGATGACCAAGGACTTGGTCTTTGAACCAGATGTCCGTCCAGCATTCAGCAGCTACAGTGTCCATGTGGGCAAAGACAAGAATATTGAGATTCCCATCTTTGGACGTCCAAAACCAACAGTCTCATGGAGTAAGGATGGAGCCCCTCTGAAGTTCACCACCAGAGTCAACATTCTGAATACACCAACACATACCACACTAAGCATTAAGGAGGCAGCAAGTGATGATGGTGGCATGTATAATATCAGTGTTGCTAACTCAGCTGGAAAGAAGGAGACAACAGTTGAAATCATTGTACTTGACAAACCTGGACCTCCGTCAGGCCCTGTAAGATTTGATGAAATCACAACAAAGAGTGTTACTCTTTCATGGGACCCACCAAAACACAATGGTGGGTGCCAAATCTCAAACTACATTGTTCAAAAGAGAGATACTACCACAACAACATGGGAAAATGTGACCATCAGCTGTGCCAGAACCGCCATCAAAGTGACTAAACTGAAGACAGGAGCTGAGTATCAGTTTAAGATCATTGCACAGAACCGCTATGGCAAGAGTCATGGTCTGGATTCATCATCTGTAGTTGTTCAGTACCCGTACAGAGAACCAGGCCCACCAGGCACTCCCTTCATTGCTTCTCTCTCCAGAGACCACCAGATTGTTGAATGGCACGAGCCTGTCACAGATGGAGGCAGTCCTGTTCTTGGCTACCATATTGAAAGGAAGGAAAGGAATAGTATTCTTTGGGTCAAACTAAACAAGACGCTTATTCATGAGACTACTTTCAAGAGTCACCCCTTGGAGGAAGGCACTGAGTATGAATACAGGGTTTATGCTGAAAATATTGTTGGCATTGGCAGAAGCAGTAAAGTGTCTGAAGGCTGTGTTGCCCGTGACCCATGTGATCCTCCTGGCACACCAGAGGCTATCCATGTGACCAAAGATACTATAGTTATTCAGTGGACTAAACCAGAATATGATGGTGGCAGTAATATCACTGGCTATATTATAGAGAAACGTGACCTTCCAGAAGGAAGATGGGTAAAAGCAAACTTCACTAATGTGATTGAGACCCAGTTTACTCTCACTGGTCTGACTGAAAATGCACAGTATGACTTTAGAGTCATTGCCAAAAATGCTGTTGGCACAGTCAGCAAGCCATCATACAACAGTGGACCAATCACTGCAAGTGATAATGTAGAAGTGCCCAAGTTCTCCATTGATCCTGCATTTACCAAGACCATCATCGTCAACGCTGGAGAATCATTCAAGTTAGATGCTGATGTACGTGGCAAGCCACTACCAACAATTCAGTGGTTCAAGGATGAAAAACTACTTGACAATACACTCAGACTAGAGATCAGAAACACAGAAACCCATGCAATGATGGTTGTCAAGGACTCTGTCAGGATTGATGGTGGAACCTACACACTCTTGCTGACAAATAAGGCTGGGAGTGAAACGGTTCCTTTCAAGGTTTTAGTCCTGGATAAACCAAGCCCATGTGAAGGCCCCCTTCATGTTACTGGAATAGCTGAAGATAGATGTTCACTGGCATGGCGTGCCCCTCTGCATGATGGAGGTAGTCCCATAAAACATTACATTATTGAGAGAAGAGAGACCAGTCGTCTTGCTTGGACCGTTGTTTCTAGCAGCTGTGACACCACATACTACAAGGTCACTAAATTACTGGAAGGCAACGAGTATATTTTCCGTGTAAGGGCCGTTAACAGTTATGGTGTCAGTGAGTCACTGGAATCTAGCTCAGTGATCATGAGGACTCCATTTACTCTGCCTGGTTCACCTCACATTGAGGATGTCTCCAACATCACCCATGACGGCATGACCATCAGTTGGTCTGCCCCTGAGGCTGATGGTGGCAGTGAGATTATCAACTACGTAATTGAAAAGAAGGACAGAGCTGGCATCAAATGGACCAGATGCAACAGGCAGAAGGTCACTGATCTTTCGTTCAGAGTTACAGGACTCGCCACTGGCCATGAGTATGAGTTCAGAGTGGCTGCTGAGAACATAGTTGGAGTTGGAGAGCCAACCCTTCCCAGTTCATATTTCAAGGCCTGTGATCCCAAGTACAAACCTGGCGCCCCAGCATATGTCCATGTTGTCGACTCTACAAAAACTTCTATCACAGTATCATGGGGTAAGCCTTTGTCAGACGGTGGTAGTGCCATTCAGGGATACATTGTTGAAGTATGCAAAGCCGAAGAGGAGGAATGGGCCATGGTTACTCCTCCCACGGGCCTGCGTGTCAACAAATATGAAATAACCAAGCTTACTGAGAGCCAGGAGTACAAGATCCAAGTCTTGGCCCTGAACAAAATGGGAGTTGGTGAGCCAGCCATTCTCTCAGGAACAGCTAAACCAGAGGAAAGAGTGGACCCGCCACAGATCCAGCTTGACTCAGAGCTAAGAAAAGGCATTATCGTGAAAGCTGGTGGGTCTGTTAGAATCCACATTCCTTTCAAGGGAAGGCCTACACCTGACATCAAATGGACAAAGGATGAGGGCAATATGACTGAAAAAGCTCTAATTGAGAAAGCCACCAACTTCACCCAGCTATCCATTGACTCATGTGACAGGAATGACTCAGGAAAATACACTCTCAGCCTGACCAATAGCAGTGGAACTGTGTCAGAGTTTGTGTCAGTTAAAGTCTTGGACACACCTGGAGCTCCACAGAAGCTTGTTGTTCAGGATATCAAAAAGGACTCTGTTACTCTGGTATGGGATGCTCCACTCATTGACGGAGGTTCCAAAATCAAGAACTATGTCATTGATAAGCGTGAATCAACCAGGAAGGCATATGCAAATGTGTCAACAAAGTGCACCAAGACAACATTCAAAGTGGAGAATTTGATTGAAGGTGCTATGTACTACTTCAGAGTCATGGCTGAGAATGAATATGGAGTTGGCCAAGCTGTAGAAACAAAAACGGCTTCCAAGGCCTCTGAGGTACCACTGCCGGTTGGAAAGGTTTTCCTCACTGATGTCACTAAGACAACTGCCACAATGACTTGGGAGAAACCTGAGCACGATGGAGGCAGTAGGATTGGTGGCTACCTGATAGAGATGCTGCCTAAAGGTACAGATAAGTGGGGAGTTGTAACAAATACAAAGACATGTGAGGGAACTGCCACAGGTCTCACAGCAGGAACAGAATATCTATTCCGCATTATTGCTTACAATGAGAAGGGAAAGAGTGAGCCAAAAGCACTTGCTGCACCAGTGATTGCCAGTGACATGACTATGGAGCCAAGCATTAAGATGCAATTCAACACTTACAGTGTGTTAGCTGGTAAAGACCTGAAGCTGGAATTCCCTGTGCTGGGTAGGCCCAAACCTAGAGTCAGCTGGATAAAGGATGGTCAGGCCCTGAAGGTGACATCCAGAGTTAATGTATTTAACACTGCATCAACAACTGGAATTCAAATAACTGAGGCATGCAAAGATGACTTTGGCAAATACTCAGCTACTGCAACCAGTACCGTGGGCACTATCACTGAAGATGTGAGTATCATTGTCCTTGACAAGCCTGGTCCACCAAAAGGTCCAGTCAAAGTTCTTGAAGTGAGCAACACTTTTATCCATCTGTCCTGGGAGCCTCCAGAGTACACTGGTGGATGCCAGGTAAAGAACTATATTGTGGAGAAGAGAGATACCACATCCACAACATGGCAGACTGTCACCACCCAGTTAGCTAGAACAGCTTTGAAGATTACCAAGCTTAAGACTGGTGCAGAATACCAGTTCAGAATCATAGCTGAAAACAGATATGGAAAGGGTGCATCTCTGGACTCCAAGTCTATTGTAGTCCAATATCCATACAAACCTCCTGGGCCTCCAGGAACCCCATTTGTCAAGTATGGAACTAAGGAAATGATGATCATTGAATGGAATGAGCCAGTATCTGATGGTGGAAGTGCAGTTATTGGTTACCACCTAGAAAGCAAAGAGAGAACCAGCATCCTGTGGAACAAACTGAACAAGACTCTTATCAAAGATACTCAGTTCAAGATTTGTAATCTTGAAGAGGGTATTGGATACGAATTCAGAGTTTATGCTGAAAATGTTGTTGGCATTGGCCGATGCAGTAAAGTATCTGAGTCCTTTGTTGCTCGTGACCCATGTGATCCTCCTGGTGCTCCAGAAGCTGTATCAATTTCTAAGAATCTAATCAAGATTCAGTGGACCAAGCCTCAGTATGATGGTGGCAGCAAGATAAACGGATATATCGTGGAAAGGAAAGACCTCTCCTCCCCTGAAGGGCGCTGGGTAAGAGCTAACTTTACCAACATAGTTGAGACTGAGTATATTGTCACAGGCCTAACAGAAAATGAGCAATATGAATTCAGAGTTATTGCAAGAAATGCTGCCGGAGTCTTCAGTCAGCCATCTGACAGCTCTGGACCTATTACTGCTACTGATGAAATTGAACCACCAAGGGCCTCAATGGATCCCAAATACAAGGATGTTATTGTTGTCAACGCTGGAGAAAGTTTGCTTCTTGATGCAGACATTCATGGAAAACCAATTCCCGATGTTTCTTGGCTAAAAGAAGGCAAAGACATTGAGAAAGCCTTGCGCATTGAAGTGAAAACTACACAGAAACACGTGTCTATGACCATTAAAGATGTCACCAAGCTTGATAGTGGCCATTATGACCTTGTCCTCAAAAATCTTGGTGGTACAAAAACCTTCCCCATCACCGTTAAAGTCCTTGATAAACCAGGCCCACCTATAGGATCCATTAGGGTGACTGGAGTCATGGCTGACAGATGCATCCTTGCCTGGTCTGAACCAGCTCTGGATGGTGGGGCCAATATTAGTCACTATGTTTTGGAGAAGAGAGAGACCAGCAGATTGTCCTGGACAGTAGTTGCACCAAATGTCAAGACTCTATATCATAAAGTCACTAATCTGCTTTTAGGAAATGAATACATTTTCAGAGTCAGGGCAGTCAACAAATATGGTGTTGGGGATTATCTTGAGAGTGAACCCATTGTTGCACGCAATCCTTACAAGGCACCTAGTGCTCCTGGATCTCCAGAAGCCAGTCAGATCACCAAAGAGTCTATGGTTTTGTCATGGAGTGCTCCAGAATACGATGGTGGCGCTGACATTCAAGGTTACCACCTTGAAAAACGAGACAAAGATAGTGTAAGGTGGACAAAATGCAACAGACAAAAGCTGACTGAAACCCACTTCAAGGTCACGGGTCTGATGACAGACCACTTCTATGAGTTCCGTGTTGCTGCTGAGAATGAAGTTGGATTGGGAGACCTCAGTGAAGGATCCCTCTTCTACCGAGCATGTGATGCCACAACACCACCTGGACCCCCATACCACCCGAAGGTGACAGACTATACAAAGTCCTCTGTGTCTCTGTCCTGGGGAAAGCCTGCCTTTGATGGAGGAGCCTACATCAAGGGATATATTGTTGAAATGAGGGAGTATACACCTGTACCTGGGTTGGAAGAGGAAGCAGAAGTAGCACCAGCAGTTGAAGCACCTAGCGAAAAAGAATGGACCATGTGCACCCCACCCACTGGCATTCAAGCAACTAAACTCACCATCAATGACCTGAAGGAAGGTGGTGAGTTCCAGTTCCGCATTTGTGCTATCAACTCAGAGGGAATTGGCGAGGCTGCTAACGTTCATGGCACAGTTGTAACTTCTGACAGGAAAGAACCACCAGAGATAGAGCTAGATGCTGATCTCAGAAAAGTGGTGTCTGTCCGTGCTGGTGGAACCCTGCGTCTGTTTGTCACTATCAGAGGAAGGCCTGAACCTACTGTGAAATGGGAGAAGATTGAGGGTACCCTAACAGAGCGTGTTGCCATTGACACTACTAGTTCATACACTATGTTTGTCATTGACAATGTTAACCGCTTTGACAGCGGCAAATACTCGCTAACTCTCGAGAACAGCAGTGGATCAAAATCTGCAGTTATTGCGGTAAGAATCTTGGACACACCCAGTGCACCACAAAACTTGGCTGTGAAGGAGCTGAAGAAGGATTCGGTGACCCTTGCTTGGGATACACCACTTACAGACGGTGGTTCCAAAATCACAAACTACATTGTAGAAAAGAGAGAGTCTGTCAGGAAGGCTTACACTACTGTCACCAACAACTGCACGGCCAACTCATTCAAGATTGAAGACCTCCCTGAAGGTGGAAATTTCTACTTCAGAGTGTGTGCTGTCAATACATATGGCCAAGGACAGATGGTTGAAACCAAGGAGATCAAAGTGTCTGAGGTTCCTCTTCCACCAAACAAGGTTACTGTTGTGGATGTGACAAAGAAGAGTGTATCACTGGCTTGGGAAAAACCCTCGCATGATGGTGGGAGCAAAGTCATCTGCTACAATGTAGAATTTAAGCCTAAGACTGGAGATAAGTGGGGCACAGCATGCACAGTCAAAGTGCTAGAGGCCACTATCCCCAATCTTAATCCTGGTGACTCTTATTTATTCAGAGTTGTTGCAATCAACGAGAAAGGAAAGAGTGAGCCAAAGGATCTTGGGTTGCCTGTGGTTACAAAGGATATTGAAATAGAACCATCAGTAAATTTACTCTTCAACACATTCAGTGTGAAGGTCAAAGGTGATCTCACTATTGAGGTTCCTGTAAGAGGCAGACCAAAGCCTGTTGTATCTTGGAAGAAGGATGGGCTTCCTTTGAAGCAAACGTCATCACTGACCATCATTAATACTGAAACTTCATCCAAAGTAATTATTAAAGAGGCTAGCAGAGACCATGTTGGCAAGTATGAAATCACCCTGGCCAACACTGCAGGAACTGTCACGGCAGATATTGGAGTTGTCGTTCTTGACAAACCAGGTCGACCTAAAGAAATTAAGGTTGACAATGTGACCTCAGATAGTATTACACTGTCCTGGTCCCCACCAGAATATGATGGCGGCTGCTCCATCAGCAACTACATCGTGGAAAAGAGAGACACAAACACTCAGGAGTGGCAGATGGTGGGAAGTAATGTTGCCAGAACATCTTTCAAAGCAACCCGCCTGACACATGGAGCAGAGTACCAATTCCGCATTTATGCAGTTAACCGGTACGGAAAGAGTACCTATTTGGATTCACCCGGAATCACTGCTCAATATAACTTTAAACAACCTGGACCTCCCTCAACGCCTATAGTGAAACTTGCCACCAAGTCTTACATGTTGGTGACATGGAATGAGCCAGTTAGTGATGGTGGCAGTGCTGTTCTAGGCTACCATCTGGAGAGGAAGGAGCGTTCTAGCATTCTTTGGACAAAGATGAACAGAGGAATGATCAAAGACACAGAATACAAAGTCACTGGTATTGAAGAAGGAATGATGTATGAATACCGCATCTATGCTGAAAATATTGTTGGTATTGGTAAAGGTAGCAAGGTCTGTGAACCTGTTGCAGCCAGAGATCCATGCGATCCTCCAGGCACACCCGTGGTCACTACAGTAACAAGAACATCAGTCTCTCTGTCTTGGGATAAACCAGAGTATGATGGTGGAGCCAAGGTTTCTGGCTACATTATTGAACGTAGAGACCTTCCTGAAGGAAGATGGACAAGGTGCAATTTCACCAATGTGCCTGAGACCCACTATGATGTGACAGGCCTTACAGAGAACAGTCAGTATGATTTCCGTGTCATTGCAAAGAATGCAGCTGGACTGTTCAGCTTCCCTTCAGACAACACTGGCCCTATCACCGCCAAGGATGATGTGGATCCACCACGCATCATGATGGATGTCAAGTTTAGAGAGGCTGTTTTAGTGAAAGCAGGAGAAACTCTCAAGATCAATGCTGACGTTGCTGGACGTCCTGCCCCTGTCATCTCTTGGACCAAGGATGGCAAAGAGATTGAGCTGAGAGCCAGGATACAGATTGTTTCCACAGACACGAGCACCAGTGTTATTGTAAAGGATTGCATCAGGAGAGATTCTGGACAGTATGTTCTGACCCTACAGAACATTGCTGGAACAGTCACCATGCCGATAAACTGTGTGATTCTGGATAAACCAGGACCCTCAGCAGGACCTCTGCAGATCACTGATCTCACAGCTGAGGCTTGCACTCTTTCTTGGGGACCTCCTCAGGAGGCTGGTGGTGCTAAGATAACACATTATGTCATTGAGAAGCGTGAAACCAGCAGCTTGGCATGGACACTGGTTAAGGGAGATGTCACAAAAACTTACTTTAAAGTCACAGGCCTGCTAAAGGGCAATGAATACATGTTCAGGGTTCTGGCTGTCAGTAAGCATGGTGTCGGTGAGGCCCTGGAGAGCGACATTGTAAAGGTTACAGACCCATACACATTTGCCACTGCTCCAGCAAGTGTTGATGTAACTTCCATAACTGGGGATTCAATGACCCTCACCTGGTGTAAGCCACTCAGTGATGGAGGCAGTCCTATAATTGGATATATTGTCGAGCGTCGTGAGAAGACAGGCATGCGCTGGGTCAGAGTAAATAGAGATTTAGTCACTGAATGTATCACAGTGGTGACAAAACTTCGCAAGAGCTGTGAGTATGACTTCAGAGTTTATGCTGAAAATGCAGCTGGCCTGAGTCCTGCCAGTGAACCATCTGCAACATTTAGAGCACTAGATCCTCTGGTTGTTCCTTCTCGTCCAACCAGACCAAAGATTATCAATTCAACAACAGACAGTGTATCCATTGTGTGGAAACCACCAACAAATGATGGTGGTGCTCCAGTCTTGGGATATAGTGTAGAATACCGAAGCTACATCCGCAAACCAGAGGCAGAGGTTGAGGAAGAAGAGGAGGAATATGAGGAGGAGGAGGAGGAAGAAATTGAAGAGTCACCTGAAGAACTGGCAAGATGGACTGAAGCCATTCCTCTTACGAAGAGCTTGGAATTCACAATCACTGGATTAAAGAAAGATACAGAGTATGAATTCTGTGTGAAGGCAGTAAACAAAGTTGGCAGCAGTGTGCGTAGCCCATATTCAGATCCAGCTGCAGCTTCGGACAGAACTTCAGAGCCATCATTTGATGTTGACATTGAGATGCGAAAGGTACTCATTGTTAAGCATGGTACAGCATTTACTCTAAGAGTGCCATTCAAGGGAAAACCTGCGCCGTCTGTTGAATGGTTCAGGGAGGGTGTTGACCTGAAAGTCAGGGGAACCATTGAATCAACAACATCCAGCACCTCACTGACTATTGACAATTCGAGTAGAAATGACTCAGGAGACTACAGTGTCACAATAGAATCACCACTGGGAAAAGCAACATTGCCCATGGTAGTGAAAGTCCTAGACTCCCCCGGACCCCCAGTTAATGTTAAAGTTTCAGCAGTGACCAGGGATTCTGCGACCCTCACCTGGGAGGCACCAGAGAATGATGGCGGTGATGCAGTAAAAGCCTACCACGTTGAGAAACGTGAAGCCAGTAAGAAGGCCTGGGTGTCAGTGACCAGCAACTGCCATGCTTTGACTTACAAGGTGGAAGACTTGCAGGAGGGAGCTGTGTATTACTTTAGAGTTATTGCAGAAAATGAATATGGAGTGGGTGTACCTCAAGAGGCCAAGGCTGGAACAAAGATTACAGGTAATGTATGAACTGACTGATGGCAGCTGTAAAGCATATTTTATATCAAGATTTTAGTATCAACCCAGTGAGTTAATTGAAATGTCCCACTTTGTCCTACAGAGGTGCCAACTCCCCCAATGAAACTCGGAGTGGCAAATGTTACCAAGGACAGTGTTACAATTGCTTGGACAAGACCAGAATATGACGGTGGTAGCAGAGTCACTAGTTACCTCATTGATGCCGTGGAGAAAGGACAGACTAAGTGGGTTAAATGTGCCACTGTGAGGACCATGAATCACACCATCAAGAGTCTGAGGGAAGGAGCTGAGTACTTCTTCAGAGTTCGTGCAGAGAACCATGCTGGACTCAGTGAACCTAAAGAGATGATTGTTCCAGTACTTGTCAAGGAAATACAGGGTACTGTCTCTTGCTTTACTTGTTAATTTTGATATATGCCAAAAAAAAATAAGGATTATAAATGTTGTAATTATACATTGTGAAAATGTGTATTATTGAATACATTTTAAACAGTCATGAAATCTGTGATGGTGGTATTGGTTTAAAATGAATTGTCTTATCTTACTTTCTTAACAGTGGCACCCGAGTTTGACCTGAAGAACTACCCCAAAAATACAGTTTATGTGAAATCAGGATCTGACCTGACATTTGAGATTCCTCTCACTGGCAAGCCCATGCCAAAGGTGACTTTGTCCAAAAACAACGTTGCCATCAAGGGATCGAAGAGACTTCTCACAGAAGTAACTCCAGACAGCTTAGTCGTCACTCTTAATGAAAGTGTTTCAAGTGATGCTGGCAAGTATGAAATAACGGCCTCAAATGCAGGAGGTACCACCAAGATCTCCATTACCTTTGTTGTGCTGGACAGACCTGGACCACCTATTGGTCCAGTTCAGATTGGAGAAGTTGGAGAGACCACAGTATGCCTGAAATGGGATCCTCCAGAATATGACGGTGGCAGTCCTGTTACCAATTATGTTGTTCTGAAACGTGAAACCAGCACTCCCAACTGGGAAGAGGTGTCAACCAACGTTGCCAGAAGCTCCATCAAGGCGACTAAGCTTACCAAGGGAGAGGAATATCAGTTCAGAATCAAGGCACAGAATCGCCATGGTATTAGCAATCACATTGACAGCAAGCCAGTCATGATCAAACTTCCATACAGTAAGTTTTCAATTCTATTTAATTATCTTGTTTATGTTAACATTCCCACTTACTGACTTTTGTTAAAGTGACTGATTCATATTTACTAACACTAACATGAATACCACTTTACAGCCATCCCTGGGCCTCCATCCACACCATGGGTCGGCTTCGTTTCTAGAGAGAATCTAACAGTCTGCTGGAATGAGCCGGTCAATGATGGTGGAAATCCTGTGATTGGATATCACCTTCAGATGAAAGAGAGGAGCAGCATCATCTGGCAGAAGATCAATAAGACAGCAATCCCAGGAAACCAGTGGCGTGTCACAAATATTTGCCCCGGACTCATCTATGAGTTCAAGGTAGCAGCTGAAAATGCTGCTGGCATTGGAAAGTTGAGCAAGACCTCTGAGGAGGTGCTTGCTATTGATGCCTGCGGTAAGTTTTTTTTTTTTTTAGTTTAGACATGATGTAACATTTTTCTCTAAATATCGAGCATCAGGGTAAGCACAAAGTCAACAGTTTATAATAAAATCTGAAGTTATATCCTTCCATTTTTTAAACTTAATGTTTCTGGATTCTTCAGAGGCTGAAATGTAAAAGTCCTCAGGTTTTCACAGACCTTTTTTAATTCAAGTTCTTTGGTCGTAATGAACTTTACTGGTTTAGTTTGATTCCAAATATTGATGAAACTCTTTACTTTTATTTAAACAAACCTTAAGCTTTTCTGTTGCATTGTTACAGAGCCTCCAGCAAATGTCCGCATCACAGAAGTCACCAAGAACTCAGTCAGCCTGACCTGGCAGAGGCCTCCATATGATGGCGGCAGCAAGATTACTGGCTACAGCGTGGAGAGGAGGGAGGCTACCAATGGCAGATGGGTGAAGGCCAACTTTACAAACATAATTGAGATGGGCTTCACTGTATCTGGACTCAGCCAAGATGAATCTTATGAGTTTAGAGTGTATGCCAAGAACACCATCGGATCGGTCAGCAACCCATCTCTCATTGCAGGACCAGTCACATGTGTCGATGCATGCGGTGAGCTCCTGATTTCTACCCATGTCTGCCTGACTTTGATTGGATTTATTTCTGCATTTCAAATATTACGTTTTCATGTGCCACAGGTGCCCCTGCCATTGATCTTCCTCCTGAGTATCTGGATGTGGTTCAGTACAAGGCTGGAGCTTCAGTCAAGTTGAGAGTAGGAATTCTCGCCAAGCCACTGCCAACCATTGAGTGGCTAAAGGATGGAAAGGAACTCGTATCAACCTCCACCGTGTCTGTTGAAAGCACAACAGACTCCTCTGCTGTTCTGATCAAGGATGCAACCCGCTTTGATACAGGCTCATATGAGATCAAGATCAGGAATGTTCTAGGATCAGCTTCAGCGGTCATCAGGATTGAAATCCTTGGTATTTAGAATTTAGAACAATTTTTCTCTTTTTTTTTTTAAACAGACTCCCCATCATCTCATAAATGAATTACAATATTTGCATTGAATGCTTATGTTCTCTCACTCTTATTCTTTTTACTTTTCTCAGACAAACCTGGACCTCCAGCTGGCATCATTAACTTCAACTCTGTCACAGCTGACAGGATCATCTTTAGCTGGGAACCCGTGCCTGAGTCTGATCAGGGAGGTTCCAAGGTGACCCACTATATTGTTGAGAGGCGTGAGACAAGCAGAGTGGTCTGGTCGACAGTTTCAGAGAGGCATGAACAGACGTACGTCACCGTCGGCAAGCTAGTCCGTGGAAACGAGTATGTGTTCCGTGTCATGGGTGTAAACAAGTTTGGAGTTGGAGTTCCACTGGAATCAGAGCCTGTCATTGCTAAGAACGCCTTTGGTAGGTCTTCTGCTGTAAAATCACATTAGGTGTAGTTTACCAAAATCAGTAGTCACTGTCAAAACATTTGCCTTTTCATATCTGTTTTCTTTTCTTTTTATGAAGTAACTCCTGGCCAGCCTCGTACTCCTGAAGTAAACACTGCCACCAAGTCTACCATGGTGGTAGAGTGGGACAAGCCAGGCATAGATGGAGGCAGTGCAGTGACCGGCTACTACCTGGAGAGACGTGATAAAAAGAGCTTGCGCTGGATCAGAGTTTACAAAGATCCTATCACCGATATCAAACAGTCAGTATACCACCTGACAGAAGGAAACGAATACCAGTATCGTGTCTGTGCCATTAACAAAGCTGGTGAGGGGCCGTTCTCTGATGCATCAGACTACTATAAAGCCGCTGACCCAGTTGGTAAGTCATGTAACATTAACATTTAAAAATTCAGACCAATATACTCCTCCCTCCCATTTACCAAATAATGTTTATTCACAGATACACCTGATGAGCCTTGCAAGCTGAAGGTGGTGGACTCTACCAAGACATCCATCACCTTGGGCTGGTCCAAACCAGAATGGGATGGAGGCAGCGAGGTCACCAGCTACATGGTGGAGAAGCTTGTTGAAGGAGAAACGGAATGGACCATGATCACTTCAAAGGGAGAGGTCAAGACAACAGAGTACATCGTTCACGATCTGAAACCAGATATAAACTACTTCTTCAGAGTCTCTGCCGTCAATTGTGCTGGCCGTGGAGAGCCTTTGGAGATGACTGAACCTGTGCAGGCTAAAGATATCCTGGGTAAACTGAAATTATATTGAAAATGTAGAGAATGTAATTTGCGGTGTGTTTGTTTGGTTCTTCTTTGCTCACGAAAGCAATCTGTGTAAAATTGCTTGTTTTCGTCATGTTTACAGAGGAAGCCCAAATTGACACAGATGTTGCCATGCGAACCCACTACATCGTGAAAGCTGGCAAGGACGTGGAGCTGTCTGTTCCTCTGAAGGGCAGACCTTCTCCCACTGCTTCCTGGAGCAAGGGAGAGGAATGCATAGATCGCGATCCCAAATATGAGTTCCACCACTCAGACACAACCACAGTGCTTGTTATGCGTGAGGTTACCAGGCTTGACACTGGAAAGTACACAGTCAAGATAGAGAATGGTGTTGGACAACCCAAGACACTGACTCTGTCTGTGAAGGTCCAGGATACCCCATCTCAGTGCAGGAATCTGGTCCTGAAGGACGTGACACGTGGAAAGGTCACTCTCTCCTGGGAGCCTCCACTTCTGGATGGTGGTGCTGAGATCACAAACTACATTGTTGAGAAAAGGGACTCCTCCAAGAGATCATACTCTGCCGTGACAAACAAATGCACAGATATGTCATACACCATTGAAGACCTCTCAGAAAAGACATCCTTCTTCTTCCGCGTCTTAGCAGAGAATGAGAATGGTGTCGGTGATCCATGTGAAACACAAGAGCCCGTTAAGGCTACAGAGACTCCAGGACCGGTCAAAGAAGTCTCCATGAAAGATTCCTCTAAGACCTCTATCACTCTGCAGTGGCTGAAGCCTGATTATGATGGCGGCAGCATTATCTCTGACTATGTTATTGAGAAGAAGGCGGAAAATGAGGAGTGGTCACTGGGAGGAACCAGCAGACAGTGTGAGTTTGAGGTCAAGAAACTGAAAGAGCATTCTGAAATGTTCTTCAGAGTTTCAGCCAGGAATGAGAAGGGACAGGGTGACTATGTTGAAACTGGGCCTATCAAGGTCATTGACTACATTATCACACCCGAAGCAGATCTTAGAGATTACCCAGATGGCAACATCAGCATTCGCCTGGGTCATAATGTGCACATTGAGCTCCCATACAGAGGCAAACCAAGACCTTCTGTTCAGTGGTTGAAGGACAGCCTGCCTCTGAAAGAGAGCGACCAAGTGCGCTTCAAGACAACACAAAACAAAGCCACTCTGATGATTAAGAACGTGAGAAAGGAGAATGAGGGTAAATACACTCTGACCCTTGACAATAAGGTCAACAGGAAATCTTTCCACATTCACGTCATCACTCTTGGACCACCATCTAAGCCTGTTGGACCGATCCGCCTGGATGAAGTGAGAGCCGAGAACATCATGATCTCCTGGGATGAACCCAATGACGATGGCGGTGGAAACATCACCTGCTACAGTGTGGAGAAACGTGACACCGCTCAGAATGTCTGGAAGATGGCCTGCTCCTGTGTAGAGGATACCCAGTTCAGAGTCCCCAACTTGATCAAGGGAATCCAGTATCAATTCAGAGTATTTGCTGAAAACAGATACGGTGTTAGTGAGCCTTTGGTGTCACAGATGGTTATTGCCAAACACCAGTTCAGGCCTCCAGGTCCACCAGGCAAGCCAATTGTGTACAATGTTACCAATGATGGCATGACGATCCAGTGGGAGAAGCCCATCTATGACGGTGGAACCCCCATCCAGGGATACCACGTGGAGAAGAAGGAAAAGAATAGCATCATGTGGCAGAAGGTGAACACCATGCTGATCAAAGAAACTGACTTCAGGATCTTGGAGCTCATCGAAGGCCTTGAGTATTCCTTCAGAGTCTACGCTCAGAATGATGCTGGCTTCAGCCGAATGAGTGATGAGAGCAAGCCAACAATGGCTGTCAGTCCAGTTGGTGAGTACCAGTTTACTCCATTATATTACTTTCTTTCCTTGTATCCCTTCCGACTCAATGTATGTTGAAAACATTTTTTTAACCTATGTAAAATTCTTTGTATTTCAGATCCTCCTGGCCAGCCTGACTACATTGACATCACCAGTGACTCAGTGACACTGAAATGGGATGCACCTAAACGTGATGGCGGTAGCAAGATCACCAGCTACAGCATTGAGAAACGTCAAGGACACAGCCGCTGGTTCAAGGCCAACCTCACTGAAGTTCATGACTGTCAGTACACTGTCACTGGACTGGCAACAAATGAACGCTACGAGTTCAGAGTCATTGCCAGAAATGCCATTGGTGTAGTCAGTCCCCCATCCAACTCTTCTGGTATGATTGCAGTCAGAAGTGAAAATGGTGAGTATCTGCAGGCCAAAAATGGGCAAGAAGGTTGTAATGTTACAATGCAAAGCTCCTGTATAAATGTTCACCTTTCATTGCTCTGTTACACTGTATGCTCTAATTCTTTATTTTTTATTTTCTCCCCAGCAACTCCAAATATTGAATTTGGCCCAGAGTACTTTGAGGGTTTGACGGTGAAGGCAGGTGACAGTATCAGGCTGAAGGTGACTATCACTGGTCGCCCAGTTCCCAAGGTTGTCTGGTTCAGAGATGACGTGGAAGTTACCAAGAAGATGATGGACATTATCACTGTTCCTGGATCCAGCACCCTGTTTGTCAGGGATGCTGACCGCACTCATCGTGGACTCTACACCATCGAAGCTACAAATGGATCCGGAACTAAGAAGGAGAGCATCCTTGTCCAAGTTCAAGGTAACAATTTAGATATTTTTGCTTAGTTAAAGAGATTTTTTTTGGTTTATTTTGAATGGGGTTTTGTAAAGTATCTATGAATGGTAATGTCTTACCTTGCATCAGGCAGTTACACTGACTGTGCCCGCTTAACGTGATTTGTTTAGCTTTATGGTATTGCAAGACAGACCATGCTACATGAGCTGCAAGTGTTGTTACAACACGTGAATAACTGCAAACATTGGCCAGCATAAATACATCTAATTCAGTGGGGGGACCGCTGTGAAATTCATTCTGTTTTAGATCTTTTTGATCGTCAAAAATCACTCCTCTATGGTTCCCATTTTTAGTAGGTATTACCTTGTAAGGGTACTCTATAAAAAATATTCCTTTAAGTGTAATTGCTTGTAAAACTGTATTTATTTATTTATTCATTGCAACATCAATCTCATTCACCGTTGTGATGCAGACACACCTGGGGAGCCAGTAGGACCCATCACCTTCAGCAATATCTCAGAAGGCAGGTGCACATTGTCTTGGAACCCACCGGAGAATGACGGCTGCTCTGAAATTTCACACTACATTGTTGAGAAACGGGAAACCGCCAAGATCTCTTGGGCCTTGGTTACTGATGAATGTATGGAGTGTACTTTCAATGCAACCAAGCTCATCAAGACCAATGAGTACCAGTTCAGGGTCTCTGCAGTTAATAAGTTTGGTACTGGCAGACCTTTGGAATCCAGCCCCATCATTGCACAGATGCAATATAGTAAGTGATAAGATTGGATGTTTCCTCTTTTTTTCAATTGAGTATTTGCAACAAAAATAATTACATTTGTCACCAGTTGTACTAAACTATCAAAATTATCTCCCCCAACCTAGCTACTCCCGACTCTCCAGGAACTCCTGATGCCACTGAAGTGACAGGAGAGAGCATCACCCTGTCCTGGACTCCTCCAACATTTGATGGAGGAAACCCCATTCAGTACTACATTGTGGAGAAACGAGAAAAGAAAACCGTTCGGTTCTACAAAGTGATTACCAAGAAGCCCATCACAGAATGTGCTCACAAGGTGCTCCACCTTACAGAGGACATGGAGTATGAGTTCCGTGTCATGGCTGTCAATGATGCTGGTGTTGGTACTCCCAGCAACATCTCTATTCCCATCAAGGCCGCTGAGCCAAAAGATATTCCTTGTGCTCCATCTGTGGTCTGTGTATCAGACTCTACCAACACCTCCATTAGCTTGGAATGGACCAGGCCTGCGGACGATGGAGGCATGGAAATCCTTGGCTACATTATTGAGATGGTCAAGGGAGAAGGGAAAGAATGGAAGAGAGTCAATGAGGAGCTTGTGGCAGAAACAAATTACGTGGTTAAGGGTCTGCAGACCGAAGCTGAGTATACGTTCCGTGTTGCAGCTGTCAATCATGTGGGCAGAGGCGAAGACAAGGAGATCCCTGAACCTGCTCAGGCCGTTGAGAGGTTAACACCACCACAGGTGGACATCGATGCCAGCTTTAAGCAGACACACATTGTCAAGGCTGGAGGTTCTGTGTGCTTGGGCATCCACTTTAGAGGAAGACCCATTCCTGCTGCCACCTGGGTGAAAGAGGAAGGAGAGTTGGGCGTAATGTCAGACATCACAACTACTGATGGTTATAGCTCTCTAAGCATTGAAAACTGTTCAAGAAATGATACAGGCAAATACACTGTTAACCTAGAGAACTCCAGTGGTAGCAAATCAGTTACGTTTATGGTGAAGGTTATGGACACTCCTGGACCTCCACAGGCTGTAGCTTTCAAGGAGGTTACCAGAGGATCAGTCACACTGGTCTGGCAGCCACCTCTTAATGACGGAGGAGCCCGTATTCATCACTATTTGGTTGAAAGGCGTGAGGCTAGCCGTCGCACTTGGCAGGAATCTGGTGGAAAGTGCACACAACATATCCTTAAGCTTCAGGACTTGCTAGAGGGAGTGCCATACTTCTTCAGAGTCTCAGCTGAGAACCAGCACGGTGTGGGTGAAGCATTTGAGTTTACTGAGCCAGTGATTGCAACTGCAGAACCAGCGCCTCCGAAGAGACTGGACGTCCTAGACACCACAGACAGCGCTGTGTTTCCTGGGTTGGCTGAAGCCAGAGCACGACGGTGGTAGTCGCATCCAGTGTTACATCATTGAGGCTAGACCAAAGGGTACAGAGAAATGGGTAGTGGTTGGCAACACCAAGAATCTCACTTATGCTGTTGAAAAGCTCAACAAGGGTGATGAGTATGATTTCCGTGTGAAAGCCAAGAATGAAGCTGGGCCCAGCAGGCCCAGGGCAACTATGGCTCCCGTTCTGGTCAAAGAGCCTCACATTGAACCTGCTGCCGACCTCAGTGAGATCACCAACCAGCTCATCACATGCCGGTCTGGAAGCACCTTCACAATCGATGTTCCCATCAGTGGTAGACCTGCTCCTAAGGTCTCCTGGAAGCTAGAGGAGATGAGGCTTAAGAACTCAGACAGAGTCTCTATCAAAGTAACCAAAGACCGAGCAAGTATCTCAGTGAAGGAGGCCATGAGAGGAGATGGTGGCAAATACTACCTAACTCTGGAGAACGTGACAGGAACCAAGACATTTACAATTGAAGTTAATGTCACAGGAAGACCCAGTCCTCCAGCTGGACCTATTGAAATCTCTTCCATTACCTCTGAGTCCTGTGTTGTTAACTGGCAGCCACCAGAAGACGACGGTGGCACTGACATCACCAACTACATTGTAGAGAAGCGCGAGTCTGGTTCCACGGCCTGGCAGCTGATCAACTCCAGTGTGAAGCGCACATCGCTCCACGTCAGTCATCTTACCAAATATATGCAGTACACATTTAGAATCTCTGCTGAGAACAGATTTGGTGTGAGCAAGTCCACTGAGTCTGAGACCATTGTTGCAGAGCATCCTTACAGTAAGTCATTTGACATAAACCTTTAACTTACACTTTGCATGATAATAATATGAGTATTGAAAAGCTTATGAAGAGTTCATTCATTTTACATTTACAACAGTACATGTTTTCTGTTGAATCACATTTTGATGACAAAATGTCATTTTTAATAACAGCACCTCCAGGCCCCCCAACAAAACCAGCAGTCTCTAATGTAACAGCGAACAGTTTGACCCTGAAATGGGAGGAGCCCTACCATGATGGTGGAAGCAAGGTGACAGGCTACTGGATTGAGAAGAAGGAGAGAAACAATATCCTATGGGTAAGGGAGAACAAGATCCCATGCTTCGAGTGTTACTACAGGGTGGAAGGTCTGGTCGAGGGTCTGGAATACCAGTTCAGAGTTTATGCCATGAACAGCGCTGGACTTAGCAAAGGCAGTGAAGCCTCCAAGGGAGCAGTGGCTCAGAACCCAGTTGGTGAGTTTTGGATAGTTCACTGTCACAAGTTATAATGTTCATATTTTGTTTAACAAATATGTCTGACAAACATTTTTTGTTGTGGTGTTTAGATCCCCCAGGCAAGCCCGAAGTGACAAATGTTACAAGAACCACCGTCTCCCTGAAATGGTCAAGTCCACTAAGTGACGGCGGCAGTCCCATTGTGGGATACATCATTGAGCGCAAGCCGTACACTGTGAGCGGTGAGGGCCGTTGGCTGAAGTGCAACTACACCAACGTGACAGACAACTTCTTTACCGTTACTGCTCTGGGAGAAGGAGAGCCCTATGAGTTCAGAGTTATTGCCAAGAATGCCAACCAAGTTTTCAGCAGGCCCTCTGAGTCCACCGGGTCTGTGCAGTGCAAGACAGACTTTGGTAAGACTATTGTCCATGGCTAAGTGAATAGCCCCACTCAGCTAACTTTCAGACATTACAGAGAATTCAACACAATTTAAGCAACACATTAAACTTGTGCTCTTTCCAAAATACAATTCAGTGTGTAGACATGACAGTAGAGGTCTTCGGAACAACCCGACAACCTGAAAACCCGAGGTCCCGACCCGACCCGAATCGGGTCTTAGGTCCATTCAAAAAATGTGACTCCGAGTTCAGGTCGGAATCGGTACAGTTAGTCTCGGGTCCGGTCGGTGCTCTCTGACAGGCTGGGTCCGTGTTTACTCGAAAGAGGTAAAGATATTGGCAGTGGCAGCCAATGTCAGGACTCGGGGCAGTTTAATGATCATTAATTAACGTGGCATGTTTGTCATGAAACAATCGTGTTGCCATAGCGTGTTATTAGCGGTTTGCCCGGCAGCTGTAAAGCACAACGGATTGCCAACATGACAACGCTGGATGAGAGAACATATTTACGACATGTCCTGACCGGTGTAGGCTATTAGCATTAGCCAGTAGCATCTGTATCCACAAAGAAAATAACAACGTGGATTTATTGTTGTTTACATCACGAAACCTAGGTAGCAACCAAACTGGGTAGAAGAAGACAACTTTAGGTAAGAAAATCAAGTTTTATTCAACGCTAGACAACTTTTAACATGAACAACTATGGCCTGCATTGTCTCAGTTCTATTCAGGTAACTCGGTTCGATTCGTGGTCGGAAACTAAAGACTTGGGTCGAGTCGGTTCCGGGTCCAAATACTGCGGGTCCATTTGGGTTCGGAACCCGGACTTATAATAGCTCGGGTCGGGTCGGTTTCGGGTCAAATTTTCACAGATCCATTCGGGTTCGGGTCCATGAAAGTGGACATGAGAAGACCTCTACATGACAGCTTCAGCACAGTTTGATCACTGTCTCATTTGCATATCTTAAACAGAGCCTCCAAAGGCCCAGTTGGACAGCAAACTCCTCTCAGAAACCGTAATGGTCAGAGCTGGTTCAGACCTGGTTCTGGATGCTGCCGTGGGAGGTAGGCCTGACCCGAAGGCTTGCTGGTCCAAGGGAAACAAGGAGCTTGAGCTGTGTGAAAAATACCACCTGCAGTACACCCCCACCAAGGCTATGGCCATCATCAAATTCTGTGACAGAGATGACACCGGAAAATACATTCTGACCGTGAGGAATGTAAGTGGAACCAAGACTGCCGAGGTCAACGTGAAAGTGCTTGGTAAGTGGGGTTTTGGTTTTAACAACAGAATTTATTAAAATCACAGATATGATTGAAAACATTCACTTACTCATGCAAAGTGCTTAGCTTGAGGACATCTCATTCTTTTACAGACACACCTGGAGTGTGTGAAGGCAGCATTGAGATCAGCAAGATCACAGAGGAGTCATGCACGCTGAGCTGGAAACCTCCTCTTGAGGATGGTGGCGATGATATTACTCACTTCATCGTTGAGAGGCGTGACACCAACAGACTCAACTGGGTGATCATGCAAGCCATGTGCAAGGATCTGACCTGCAACATCACCGGGCTGTTCAAGAACACAGAGTACCTGTTCAGAGTCCGAGCTGTCAACAAGTATGGAGCTGGTGTTTACCTCCAGTCAGAGCCAATGGTGGCCAGAAACACATTTAGTAAGTCCAAAAAGCAAGTTTACGTTGAAATAAACCTTACAAACTAGTATCCAAAAGTGCAAAATAACAAACTGTTTTGGTGGCATATTTTCCAACAAGATAGCTTGATGGCCTCTTCAACTCTCAACACTTAATCGCTCTTTGTGTTTAATATCTACTTCAGCTGTCCCCAGTCCTCCGGGAGCTCCAGAGATCCTGGCTTCAGGAAAGGACTTTGCCACCATTGAGTGGCTGAAGCCAGAGAGCGATGGTGGCAGCCCACTGATCCATTACCTGGTGGAAAGACGTGAGAGGAAGAGTGCCCGCTGGGTGAAGGTGAACAGGGATGGCGCTCACCTGGACACCACTTTGAAGGTGTCCGGTTTGACTGAAGGCAACATCTACCAGTTCAGAGTTACGGCTATCAACAAGGCTGGAGAGAGCGAGGCGAGCGAAGTGTCTCTGTATGTCGTCTGCAGAGTTCCAACATGTAAGTTTGTTCAATGCCCAAAATGACTTAACAAGAAACAAAACTCAGCAGTGATGACATCTGGATAAAAAGAAACTGATCTTGATATCATCTTCTTTCAGGCACCCCCGCTCCTCCTTCTATTCCTCGTATCACTGACACCCATGCTGACAGCATCAGTCTCGCCTGGTCTCGACCCGTGGAAGATGGAGGAGCTGACGTGATGGGATACATCTTGGAGATGCGGGAAAGTGGAACAGAGGAATGGAAGAAGGCCCACGAAAAGACCGTGCGTAATCCAGAGTACGTGGTGACTGGGCTTTCTGCAGGGAAAAAGTACTGCTTCAGAGTGGCCGGCGTTAACATCAACGGCACGGGAGACTTCAGTGAACCGTGTGCCGAGACTGAGCCAGTGGAGAGAATTGGTAAGTGCGCCAAAGGAAGCAAATATGACAATTAAATGTTTCATAATTTACATATCCCTTTTGCACTTCAGGTCAAAGGAGTATTTCTCATCCAACTTTTTTTTGCAAATCTTTTCTGATGCAGAAACTGTGGAATTCTTTAATTAAAGGTGGGGTAGATGTTGTTTGAAAAACGGTGCCATCAATCCAACTCAAGTGAGATTTTGAAAATATACACTGCCTCCCTCCTCCCAAAGGCTCCGCCTCCTCCTCTTCAGCTCGAAACCACGCCTTCACACGATTCATGACTACATGAACCATAGGGAGGGAGGGAGGGGTGGGAGTGGATTGATATTTGATGGACGTATTATGCAGCCAATCAAAATAGTGATCATCACTATTTTGATTGGTCAGAGTTTTTCTCTGAATATACCCTCTAGACCGGACCAAAACGTTTAGTTTTTTTTGCAAACATTTTATTTCAGTGGGTGCAATGGGAATGTGAAAAGGTTTTCAGGCAATATTGTAAAAAGTGCTGCAAAAAAACAACACCTACCCCACCTTTAAAATATCACAAACCATATACTAATTGTCACCTGCATTCCAACAGAAACTCCTGATTTCGAGCTTCACGATGACCTGAAGAAGACAATCTGCCTGCGTGCTGGTGGCTCCCTCCGTCTCTTCGTCAACGTCACTGGGCGTCCCGCTCCTGCCATCACTTGGAGCAAGCCTGGCGTCGACCTCAACAACAGAGGCTTCATCGAGGTCACCAAGAAATCCACCACTCTCATCATTGACAAGGTCCACCGCTACGATGCTGGCAAGTACACGCTGGTGGCTGAAAACTCTGCTGGCAAACAGGAAGTCAACATCCTCGTCAAGGTCTATGGTGAGTTAGACAGAATCGTTTTTCTCATAAATTATGTCAATTATTTCAACAAGAGTATTTACTCTTGTTTGACGTAATAAAGCTTTACTTTTTTTGAATAGGGCATTAAGATTCCAAAATATGTTTTTATTCTTAGACACTCCTGGACCAACTGGGCCAATCAAGATCAAGGAACTCGTTAAGGACGCTGCCACAATCTCTTGGGAAGCTCCAACTGTGGATGGCGGTGCTCCTGTCAACAACTACATCATTGAGAGGCGTGAGGCTTCCATGAGAGCCTACAAGACAGTTACGTCCAAGTGCAGCAAAACTTCGTACAAGATTGATGGCCTGATGGAGGGCATGTTGTATTACTTCCGTGTCCTTCCTGAAAACATCTATGGTATCGGTGAACCCTGCGAGACTCCAGATGTCATCCTGGTTTGTGAAGTACCTCTTCCACCAAGCAAACTGGAGGTGATCGATGTCACCAAGACTACAGTCAGCCTGGGCTGGGAAAAGCCCGAGCATGATGGTGGCAGCAGATTGATTGGTTATGTCATTGAAGCTTGCAAGTTTGGTACCGACAAGTGGATGAAGGTGGCTACTCTGAAACTCACCGACTTTGAGCACACTATTGAGAAGCTGAATGAGAAAGAGCAGTACTTGTTCAGAATTATGGCCATCAACAGCAGAGGATCCAGTGAACCCAAAGAACTTGTCTCTGCTGTCACTGTTCAAGAACAGAGAGGTAACTGATAATGCTAGCACAAACACATGGCTACTCACTTATGATTATATGTTTTGTTCCAGTAGTAACGTCACAACTCAGTTCATAATCTTAAACACTGATTAAATGTCGATGTGGATATGTGATATTGTGATTTTTCTTTCTTCCTGCCTTCCAGTGATGCCCGTGGTGGACTTCTCTAGCATTCCTCAGAAGGTTGTCAATGTCTTGGCTGGTAAGCCCCTGGAACTGGACATGCCTATCATTGGCAGACCACCTCCCGTCTGCTCCTGGTACTTTGGGGAGAACAAATTAAAGGTCACAGACCGTGTCAAGATCAAGAGCACGGGCAAGTTCTCCAAACTGACCGTGAATGACACTACTATTGACGACACTGGTGACTACACCCTGGAGTTGAAGAATGCTGTTGGCGTCCTCGCTGAGGTCATCAAGGTCATCGTTCTCTGTAAGGGGACCAGCCCACATTTGTTACTTATTGTTTATATGTGTCAATTGTCATTATTACAGATTAATATAAAATGTACACAAACAGACTAACTGTATCTTCTGTTCCTCCACTTTTCCCAGCTAAACCCGACGAACCAAAAGGACCCATCAGGTTTGATGAGGTTGATGCCACCACTGTTACCTGCAGCTGGGATCCTCCAGTCAGAGACGGTGGAGCTCCCATCAGCGGCTATGTAGTCGAGCAGCGTGACGCTCACAGACCTGGCTGGGTGCCCGTCTGTGACTCTGTCAGCCGACCAATGTTCAAATTTGTGAACCTGATTGAGGGAGACGAATATGTCTTCCGTGCAGCTGCCATTAATCGCTACGGCACCGGAGACTTCCTGCAGTCTGACGTTGTCACCTGCAAGAGCTTGAAAAGTAAGACATCTGGCTGCAATTACAATAATAATATTGTTACATCAACAGCATAGTGACACATTTTGTTTCCCTCCACAGATGTACCTGGGCCTCCTGGCCGTCCAATCATCTTTGACGTGTCTCGCGATGGCATGACTGTTGCTTGGGAGCCACCAGAGGAAGATGGTGGTCTTGAGGTTTCGGGTTATATCATTGAGCGCAAAGAAGTCAGGGCTGACAGATGGGTGCGTGCCAACAAGAATCCTGTCACCATGACCAGGTACAGGTCAACTGAACTAATTGAGGGCCTGGAGTATGAACACAGAATTACTGCCATCAATGCCAGAGGATTGAGCAAACCAAGTCTGCCATCCAAACCAGCTGTGGCAACAGATCCCATTGGTAAGAGATAGTGGTGATAATGACTATACTAGACTTCAAATCTTTTTAAGCAACATATGGGAATAGCATCTGCAACTACTGACCTGGAACCTTTTCCTGCAGATCCACCTGGCTGTCCTCAAAACCCAAGGATCACAGACACTACCAAGTCCTCTGTGTCATTAGCCTGGAGTCCACCTGATGATGAGGGTGATGCCAGGGTGGATGGTTACCTGATTGAGATGCAGAAGGTGGGCACCATGGCCTGGATCAAGTGCAACGCCACACCGTCTCTGATCTGCGAGTACACACTAACGAGCATGCCACAAGGAGAAGAGTTCAAGTTCCGTGTGATGGCCTGCAATGCCGGCGGCTCTGGGGAGCCTGCTGAAGTACCTGGAACAGTCACTGTGAAGGAGATGCTTGGTAAAGACCCAGAACTACACCTGCACAAAAATGAGTATGTAAGTATGTGATTAAAATCTGTTTGGAATAAAACTAACTTTTGTAACATTGTTGTTTTTTAAGAATCTCCTGACTACGATCTGGACCTTAAATACAAAGATGTGTACGTGGTTCGCCATGGAGGAGTCGTCAGACTCTCTGTTCCAGTCAAAGGTAAACCTCACCCAACCTGCAAGTGGTCAAAGGATGGCGGTGCAGTCTCTGCTATGGCCATGATTGCGTCCACCGAGGATGCCAGTGAACTGATCATCAAAGGAGCAGACAGGGGTGACTCTGGTCTGTACAGTCTTCTTGTGGAAAACAAGGTCGGCAAGAAGACGGCACAAATCAAGGTGAAGGTCATAGGCCGCCCAAGTGCTCCAGAGGGACCGTTGGTCTTTGAGGAGATCCAAGCCAATTCTATCAAGTTGTCCTGGAAGGCACCCAGTGAAGATGGAGGCTCAGAGATCCTCGGTTACATTGTAGAACGCCGTGAAGCAGCCAGAAATGCCTGGTACACTGTGGACTCTAGAGTGACTGAAACTCAGCTCACTGTTAAGGGCCTGAAGGAGGGAACAGAGTACCACTTCAAGGTTACCGCTGAAAACTCCTTCGGTGTCAGTGCATCTCTGAAGTCTGAGCAGCCACTTGTACCCAAGACTCCTCTCTGTGAGTATAGTAGTCTCTAGACTGATTGTCTTTGGATATCATGAAATAATTCAGTTAACACTAAAAAACTGTGTATTTTTCCAACTAGGTCCCCCCGAGCCTTCCACCACTCCACCAGAGATCATGGATGTCACCAAGAGCTCAGTGGCACTTGCATGGTCCAGACCAAAGGATGATGGTGGTTCAGCCATCACCGGCTATTTTGTTGAGTACATGGTTGTGTCCACCGAGACATGGTCCCGCCACGAGACCAAGATCGCCTCAACCATGTTTACACTGACTGGACTCACCCCTGATGCAGACTACCAGTTCCGCATCGTTGCTGTTAATAACATTGGTGAGAGTGAGGCTGGTCCTGTATCTGACCCTGTCACATGCAAAGATCCATTTGGTGAGTGCCCCTTTACTAGTGGAGTAATTTCTATCAGCACATCAACACTTTTAAGTGGCATTTGACTGTAGATCCAGAAGAAATTCGTATCTTGTCCTCCAAGTATTGGAAGCTGTGATCATTTCCTGTCTTTCAATTTTACTCACGGTGACTCTAGAATAAATGGAGATGATATACAGAGAAACAATGTTAATTTCGCTTGGTTTTTTTTGTGTTTTTGCCCTCCAGACAAGCCCAGTCAGCCAGGTGAGATTGACACAGTGAATGTAAATAACAACTTTATCACCATCCGCTGGCAACCTCCAGAGTGTGATGGTGGAAAGGAGGTCCTGGGCTACTGGGTGGAATACAGAAAGTCCATTGAGAGCTCATGGAAGAAGTGCAATAAGCAGAGGCACAAGGAAAAGGAATTCACCATGAGAGGACTCGCCGAGGCCACAGAATATGAGTTCAGAGTATTTGCTGAAAATGAGACAGGCATGAGTCGACCTCGTAGGACTGCCACATGCATCAAGACCAAACTCAGTGGTGAGTACAGTCAAATAAATTACTGTTCGAAAAGGATTTATAGTAATCCACTCAACTTGCTTCCCTCGAGACTAGTGGCTGCTTTTAAACTTCACTATGTATAATAATTGTCTTGATTTGTGCCCACAGCTGAAAGTAAACCAAGCCTGAGGAAGGAAATGGATGAAGTAACTGCCAAGCTTGGTCAGCCTGCTGTGATGAAGTGCCAGATCATTGGCAGACCTGTACCTGAAATTAAGTGGTATCATGCTGGCAAGGAGGTTGTCGAGTCCCGCAAGTATGAGATGAGCTCCGACGGCCGCAACCACTCTCTGTCCATTATGACTGACCAGCAAGAGGATGAGGGAGAATACACCTGCAAAGCCGTTAATGATGCAGGAGAGGCAGAGACCACAGGCACGCTGGTGCTGGAGGCTGCTCCATCCTTCCACCCTGATTATCCACTGAAGGAAACCTACTACGCTGGGCTCGGAACAACTTTGCGTATTCATGCAGTTTACATTGGCCGTCCCGAGCCAAAGATCATGTGGCTGTATGGTGCAAAGACACTTGAGAACACAGAGGACATTAGCATCGAGACCACCGAGCACTACACGCACCTGGTCATCAAGAATGTCCAGCGTAGAGTCCATGGAGGAAAATATCGAATCAGACTCCACAACCACTTTGGCAGGGCTGACACTCCATTCAATGTTGAAATCTATGGTATGTTATGTAAATTATATGCTTTTAAATAACCAGCACAAATCATATTGTATATCTAACATTTATAATACTTTTATTCCCAGACAAACCTGATGTACCTCAAGGTCCCATCGTCCTGGATGCCCTCCTGAAGAACTCTGTCATCATCAGCTGGAAGCCTCCCAAGGATGATGGTGGCTCTATGATCACCAACTATATTGTGGAGAAACGCGAGGACAAGGAGGGCACTGAGTGGGAACTGGTGTCGTCATCCATTAATGGTACATCTTGCCGTGTTCCCAACCTCATCGATAGCGCTGGGTACTTCTTCCGCGTGTATGCCCAGAATCGCTATGGCAGCAGTGAGCCACTGGAACTCACTTCCCCCATCCTGATCAAGAGCCAACTGGGTAAGTGTGATAAAGACATTTCATAACAAATTCTTAAGTCAAATCACATCTTGTATGCTGTGCTAACAGTAGTTTTGAATTTGTATATTCATTTCCACAGAGAAACCATCAGCACCTCTGTCACCGGTTGTTTCTGGAATCACCAAGAACTCCTGTGTGGTGTCCTGGAAGCCTCCACTCAGCGATGGAGGATCCAAGATCAAGAGCTATTGCCTTGAGGAGAAGTACAAGAAGGATAAGAAGGAATGGACCGAATGGACTGCAGTGACCACAGATGAGATCAAACAGACGGTGTTCTCCGTCAAGCGCCTGACTGAGGGTATTCAGTATATCTTCCGCGTCAAGTGTGAGAACCTTGGAGGACAAAGTGACTACAGCGAGGAGACAGCTCCTATCATTCCAGCCACGGCTGTCGAGATTCGTGCTCCCGCCTTCAAGGAGGAGCTGAGGAACATGAGTGTCAAGTACAAGAGCAATGCTACCCTCGTCTGCAAGATCATAGGACAGCCCAAGCCCGTGATTAAATGGTTCAGACGAGGAAAGGAGATCCATTCTGATGGAAAGAAGATCAAGATCCAAGAGTTTAAGGGAGGATACCACCAGCTGGTTATAACTGAGGCTGATGAGGAGGACTCCACTGTTTACCAGATCAGAGCCACTAACCAGGGAGGCTCCATCTGTGCTACGGTCTCTCTTGATGTTGAAAGTAAGTTTTACAATTATATAATTTCTCCTCTGTACTAAATTCATGCTCAAAACATACAACAAATTAATATTCAAATTCAGATGAAACATAGCCACTAACTGAAATAATTTCTCTCAATTCTAGTTCCTGCCAAGATCCACCTGTCCAAGAACCTCAAGGACAAGGAACCCATCCCTGCCCTGCGTGGAGAGGTGGTCAATATCAAGATTCCTTTCAGCGGTAAACCAGATCCTGTCATCACATGGCAGAAGGGACAAGATCTGATTGACAGCAATGGCCACTACCAGGTCATTGTCACAAGATCTTTCACTTCATTGGTGTTCCCCAATGGAGTGGACAAGAAGGATGCTGGCTTCTACATTGTCTGTGCCAAGAATAGATTTGGCATTGACCAGCAAACAGTTGAGCTGGATGTCGCTGACGTGCCTGATCCACCACGTGGTGTCAAAGCCAGTGACGTCTCCAGAGACTCTGTCTCACTGAACTGGGTGGCCCCGGCAAACGACGGTGGCAGCAGGGTTGTAAGCTACATCATTGAAAAGTGTCCCACTACTGCTGAGAAGTGGATGCGAGTTGCCCAGTCCCGTGACACCCGCTATACTGTTATCAATCTGTTTGGAGGAACCAGCTACCAATTCAGAGTCATTGCTGAGAACAAGTTTGGACAGAGTGCCCCATCTGAGACCAGTGGACCCGTCATGACCAAAGAGGACAAATCCAGGGTTCTGCTATATGACAGGGAGGTTGATGATACTGGACGTGTCCCCAAGGGCAAGGCCCAACACTCTGAGTCCAAGAATCTGTACAACAAATATGCCATTGCAGAGGAACTGGGCAGAGGTCAGTTTGGCATCGTCCACCGCTGTGTTGACATCAGCTCTGAGAAGACTTACATGGCTAAGTTTGTCAAAGTGAGAGGTGCTGATCAGGCAATAATCAAGAAGGAAATTGCAACACTGAATCTTGCCAGACACACTAACTTCCTGCTCCTCCACGAGTCCTTCCACAGCCCTGAGGAGTTGGTAATGATCTATGATTTCATCTCTGGTGGTGACATCTTTGAGCGTCTCAGTACAGCAGAGTTTGAGCTGAATGAGCGTGAGATTGTTAACTACATCAGACAAGTCTGCTCAGCTCTAGAGTTTCTGCATGCTGAGAGCTATGGACACTTTGATATCAGACCCGAGAACATCGTCTACACAACTAGAACCAGCTCTAATGTCAAGATTATTGAACTGGGACAGTCCAGACACCTGACTCCTGGAGATCAAATCAAGATTCAGTACACCACTGCAGAGTATGCTGCCCCTGAGATCCACCAGTGTGACATGGTCAGCTCAGTCACTGACATGTGGTCAGTCGGTGTCCTTGCCTACGTACTCCTCAGTGGACTTAATCCATTCACAGCCGAAACCAACCAACAGATGATTGACAACATCTCTAATGCCGCCTATGGCTATGAGGACGAGTCCTTCAAGCAGGTCAGTGTAGAAGCTCTAGACTTCACAGACCGCCTCATGACAAAGGAGCGCAAGCATCGTATGACTGCAGCTGAGGCTCTGGTGCATCCTTGGCTCACAAAACCAGCAGAGGAGATCAGTGCCAGAGCAATACCAACTGGCAGGCACAAGAGATATTACCAGACAATGGTAAGAAAAGAATGGAACACAGTTGTCTCTGGTGCCCGTGTGGCCAGCGGCGGCTCCATCAGGTCCCAGCGTGGCGTCTTCGTTGCCAAAGTAAAGATCGCTCCATTTGAACACGGTCCTCTTGCAGGCCAGATTACCCACGCAGTGCTGAATGAGGGAGACAATGTGAAATTCACCTGCAATATTGACAACTACGACAGCACCACTGAAGTAACGTGGTACTGTGGCGTCAGGCAACTTGAAGCTGGTGACAAATATGAAATTGAATATGAGGATGGTCTGGCTGTAATCACCATCAGCAACGTCACAAGAGCAGATGACGGCACGTACAGATGCAAGGTTGTGAATGAGTACGGTGAGGACAGCGCCTATGCGGAGCTGTTTATCAGGGGTGTTAGAGCTTACCGCGACTTCTTCACCACTCGTGTGGTCAAGAAGACAAAGCGCAGAGTTGACACTGCCAGAATGCTTCAGAAGCCACCGGAGTTCACACTTCCTCTGGTCAACCGCACAGCCTACATTGGTGAGGATATACGCTTTGGTGTCACTATCACTGTTCACCCGGAGCCTCGTGTCATCTGGCACAAATCTGGACAGAAGCTCATCCCTGGACAAGACGACAGGAAGTACACGTTCATCAGTGACAAGGGTCTGTACCAGATGATCATCCACAACCTGGAGGTGGAGGATGATGCCGAGTACAGCGTCGTGGCCCGTAACAGGTACGGCGATGACAGCTGCAAGGCTCGCCTCACTGTTGTTCCTCGACCTAAACCCGCAGACCTCACCCTGAGACCCATGTTCAAACGCTTGCTTGCAAACGTTGAGTGCAGGGAGGGTCAGAACGTCCGCTTTGAGATCAGAGTCTCTGGCCGTCCATCACTGAAGTGGGAGAAGGATGGCACACCTTTAGCCTTTGGACCGTCCATTGAGGTTGTCCATGAGGGCCTGGATTACTACATCCTCCATGTGAAAGACACTCTCCCTGAGGACTCTGGCGTGTACAGAGTTACAGCCACCAACTCTGCGGGATCTGCCAGCTGCCAGGCAACACTCAAAGTAGAGCGCACTGCTCATGTAAAGAAAGACTACGAGGCCAGTGAAAAGGAGAAGGAAAAAGTAGCTGGAAAGGAGGAAATTGACAAAAAGGTTAGGCTGTCCCAGATCTTGGCTGGCACTGATGTTATGCCTCTACCACCTGCAGCAGTACAAGCTGTGAGGGAGGCTGCCACCATGTTCAAACCCGCAGTTACGACAAAGAAGACCGAGAAGACCGAAGCCGAGATAAAGAAAGAACAAGAGGAGAGGAAGAAGCGGGCAGAAGAGAAGAGGCTGCGCATGCCCTATGTTGTCCCCACACCTCGTGTCATTAACCCAGCTGTTCTGGAGGAGGATGTGGAAATAAAACACTTCAAGCCATTCTCCGACATGAAATGGTACAAGAAGCTGCGGGATCAGTATGAGTTCCCTGAGCCGATGGAGAAAATCACCCAGAAACGCATGAAGCGTATTCGACTCTCCAGGTGGGAGCAGTTCTACGAGGTCCCCATCAGGATCAAGGACCAGTATAAGCCCAAGTGGCGTATTTCATCTCTGACCCAGGATGACTTGGAGACTGTGAGGCCTGCAAGGCGTCGCACTCCTTCCCCTGAGATGGAGGCATACCGCAGGATCAGAAGGCGGTCTCTGGGTGATCTCTCAGATGAGGAGCTCCTGCTGCCTGTGGATGAGTATCTGTCAATGAAGAGAACAGAGGAGGAGAGGCTTCGTCTGGAGGAGGAGCTGGAGCTTGGCTACTCTGCTTCTCCACCCAGCCTCAGCCCTGTTCGCTTTGAGCTATCTGCTTTACGTCCTTCATCTCCAAGAAGAGTTTACAGCGATGAGGAGGAGGAAGAGGAAGTTAGGAGATACGACTGTTACAGAATCCCATCCAAATACGAAGCTGGCCCAAGCTATGTTGACCTCCGCCAACGTCATGACAAGGTCACATATAGACCTCCAAGACAGAAGCAGAGGGTGTATGAGGAGAGAGAAGATCAGGAGCTGCTGCGCCCACACAAAACAGGTCAGAGAATTGCTTCTTACAAGAGTCAACTCAAACACATGGAGTTTGAGGAAAAGACACGAACCATGAAAAAAGAAATGGATGTTAAAGTTTCAACAGTCTCTGAGGTCACAGAATCTGAGCATCTGACGGGTTTCACCTCAGAATATATTCCTAAACCAATCAAGAAGCTCCCCGTACCTGAGCCCACAAAATCTCCAGAAAAGGCCGTGAAGGCAGAAATTACTTTTCCTAAGGTCGACTTTATGTCCAGGTATGAGGAGAGAAAGCAAGCTCTCAGATCAGAGAGGAAATCTGTGGAGAGGGTTCAGGTGGTGACACAGGCTCCCTTCAGCCTTGATCATGCGCCACGTACTACTATAAGGATGCGATCTCATCGTGTGCCCTATGGATCCAACACAAAGTTCACTCTGAATGTCCAAGGTAAACCCGAGCCGGAGATCAAGTGGTTCCATAACGGAAAAGAGATTCATCAGAGCAGCAAGTTCCACATGACCAACATCAGTGGAGTTCTGACCCTTCAAATCAGCAACTGTGTGACCGAGGATTCTGGCACCTATCGTGTGGTCTGCAAGAATACTAAAGGAGAGACCTCTGACTATGCCACATTGGATGTGGCAGGAGAAGAATATGCTGCCTACTCATCGCTCCGCAAAGATGAAGAGCCCCCATCCGCTTATCTGCCAGAGATGACCCAAACGGAGGTGTACCATGTTTCATCTTCTAGAACAACTGTGAAGGAAGTTGTTGAAGAAACTGTGAAAGAAACCATCACTGTTGTTGAGAAGCCAAGGGCTCCCGCCAAGATCCTGACCAAGCCACGGTCCTTGTCCGTGGAAGAGGGAGAGACTGCCAGATTTGAGTGCGATGTGGCTGGTGAACCAGTACCTTCTATCACCTGGCAGCATGAAGGAGCAAACATTGGTTCCTCTGCCCGTCACCACATCGTCTCCACCCAGTACAGCTCCTCCTTTGAGATCTCTGCTGTTGAGGCGTCAGATGAAGGTAGCTACACAGTGCTGGTGGAGAATGCAGGAGGAAAGGAGGAAGCTCATTTCACTCTGACAATTCGCAAGTCTGAGTCAAAGGAAAAGGTAGTTGCTCCTCCCAGAATCACTTCTCCAGAGGCTAAATCCCCTGAACCAATCAAGTCTCCAGAGAGAGTAAAGTCTCCAGTCTCAGCAAAGTCCCCAACACCAAAGTCCCCAACACCAAAGTCCCCAACACCGAGGTCCCCACCACCAAAGTCTCCAACGCCAAAGTCTCCAACGCCAAAGTCCCCAACACCAAAGTCTCCAACACCAAAGTCTCCAACACCCAAATCCCCAACTCCATCTGAGAGGGAACAAATGATTTCTCCAATCCGGTCACCAAAAAGAGTGATGTCACCAACTCTCGAAAAGAAGAGGAAAGAAGTTGCAGTCTCAGAGGAATTCCTGAAAAAGGAAATGGTCCACAAAGAAATCTTGACTTCTGTGAAGGAGGTGAAATCAGTACAAAGCCAGATGACTATTACAGAAGGGCAGTCTCTGACTCTGAGGGCCAACATCCCTGGGGCCTCCGACATCAGATGGATCCTGAATGGGGTGGAAATGACCAACTCAGAGCAGTACAGATACGGGGTGTCTGGGAATGACCAGACCCTGACCATCAAGACCGTTGGCCAGCGCGAGCAGGGGATCATCACGTGTCAAGCACAAACGGTGGAAGGACTGGTTCGGTGCCAGTTCAACACTGAGGTCGCGACCAAACGTTCAGATGCGCCTCACTTCCTGGTGCAGCCCAAGTCTCAAAATGTGGATGAGGGACAAAATGTTAAATTCACCTGTGAAATTTCAGGGGAGCCTTCCCCTGAGGTGGAGTGGTTGAAAGACAACATGCTTGTGAGTACTCTCGACCAAGACATTGTTTTGTTTTGTTGCAATAAATACCCAACTCAACACGTTGTCTCTCCGCAGATATCCGTCACGTCAAACATCAGACTGAGTCGGTCTAAGAACGTTTACACTCTGGAGATATATGAAGCCACAGTCGCGGATAGCGGGAAATACACAATAAAAGCCAAGAATCAGTTTGGACAGTGCTCTGCGACGTCATCCCTCAACGTCCTCAGTAAGTTACCTTTACGTTCTAGCTGCATGCAGTTAAATGCACTATGTCACTGTGCATTTAATTCGCTTGCATGTTTAATCCTGTGATGAGTCTTGGATTGCTCCAAAAGTGCACCAAAGTCAACATTGAGATATTTTAGAGATCGTACTGAGTGTATTCATACAGTATGGAATATCTATGCATCCTGTAACCTGAGCCATGTGCCTGTCATTTGCAATCTCGCAGCTCTTGTTGAGGAACCGACACAAATGACTATTGCCGAACACAGAGCGTCTACTGATGCTGCTGTGAGCATGCAGAAAAGTTTCACAGCCTCATCCGTTCATATGGAGGCCGCCTCCATGCAGGCCGGCAGCTACACCAGCAGCTCCCGATCTGCCATGGGCGAATTTTCGTTTGAGAGCATGTCTGCAACTAGCATGTCTGCCATGATGGCTGGGTCAATGGTTTCTATGAGCTCCAGCAGCCAAAAGATGGAAATGTCGGCCCACTCGCATGTTGAAGCCTCTTCCTCCATGAGGGCCCTCACCACTGGGGTTAAGAGAGGTGAGGTACTCACCATGAATGTGCACCTAAACTCAAAATACTTGGATTTGGACTCTGAATGACCTGAGCTTTTTTTTTTTTTTTTTTTTACTTGTGGTTAAAGTTGGAATGGAAAGAGCAACGCATTGTGAGGTTTCTTGTTTAAAGTTTCTTTTTTTTTTTTTTACCTCTCTCCTCTTTTTACATTTGAAATATTTCAACTGATACCTACAGACATGTTTATTGCTGTGTGCAGACTATCAAGGTGGATACAGACCCTGTAGCCCCGCCGATAAGCCCAAGCTTCAATGCTAAACTCAACATACAGTTTGCCTACAAAATAAGCGCATTAAATACGCACCAATTAGTTAGTTAAAGTCATCAATTCTGATTTTTTTTTCATTGAATTTTTACGCTTTGTAGCTCAGTGGTTTAAGCAGGTGCTCCACGTGCAGAAGCTTCAGTCCACCTGTAGCGGTTGCAGGTTCGACTCCCGGCCCGTGAGTCTTGGCTGCGTGTCTTCCCCTCTCTCTGCCTCACTTTCTTCTCTCTCTCACTGTAACAAAAGGCCACTGCAGCCACAAAATCCACAAAAAACAACAAAAAAAGGCAGCTTTTGATTTCACTTCCATTAAAGCATAATACTTATATTTTATCATACAGGATCCTTTTTACAACTCTCCACTTGATGGCGACATTTTTACCATATTCAACATTAAAAAAAACATCTTATTTCCACTAGATGGCACTCACAATTCCCCCTCCCTCTCCCTTAAATATTAAATTTAAAAAGCTGTTTATATTTTACCGCGGACCGAGGAGGCGTTACATTACGGCAATAACATAACATGAGTAAAACATCAAATTCTCTGGTAACATCCTCTGTACCCATTAAATAAATAACAACAACAACAAAAAACTCATGCAGAGCGGGCTTGGTACGTGGGAATCACCTGTCGTTGTCTGTTGTCTGTTAAAAAATTCTTTTCTTGGAAGTCGTTGGCTGTTCTTCTTTCTCTTCACTGTGCATTTTCTCCTTCACAAGGAAACTTTCCAAAGACGTCTGTTTTTTTATTCATTTCATTCATTTTATTCATTTTTCATTTAGTCTCTATTTAAATTTTGGCGCTCAAGTGACCGAGATGTAACTGAGAGAATCCGGTCATTTTTCAAAATAAAAGCTCGTTCAGACTCATATAATAAATAAAACTAAATAACTAATTTTTTTTCTTGGTACCAATTGATCCGCGGTTGGGGACCACTGCATTAAAGCATAACACCTGCATTTTATGATACAGGAACCTTTTTACAACTCTCCACTAGATGGCGACTTTTTGACCATATTCAACAAAAGAAAACAAAAACATCCTATTTCCACTGGATGGCACCGTCACAATTCCCCCTCCATCTCCCTTAAATATTAAATTTAAAAAGCTATGTTTATCTATATGATTAGGAGTGATGCTGGTTTAAAAATCAGGCCTAAAAAAGTAGAAAACAATATTATTGTAAAATATTTTGCACATACTTTTGTGCTGAGGATATCAGTGTGAGTATTTGACACTGCAAAATAATAATGCATAAAAGTCAGTGTTGCTGCATATTACAGTCAGATCCCAGGCTTTAATGATTAAATGCAGAAAAAATTACTTTGCATGTAGCATGTTGAAAATAGTTCTTTTTTTTCTTCTGTTTTTTTTTTTTTTTACCGAAAAACATGTTTGAATCATTACACAAAGTTAGCATTTAAATGATCAAACTCTTTAGATTCATGAATATTTGAAATCAATTATTAGGTCGTGTGTTTTGAAAAATCAGCATAATGAAAGTAGAGTACAAAATTAATAGTTAAAATCTTTTAGAGCTTGTTCTTAAAAAGTACAGCTTCATGTCCGTAATTATCCGCACAAAAACCTCAAACGCCGAATCAACGTCACATGAAAGAAAAGACAAAGAAAAGCACGGGTCATTTAGGACTAGTTTATCATAAATGTCAAGTTTGGATCTCTGATGCTCCCGTCCTCACCAACAGGCACTCCACCCAAGATTGAAGCTCTTCCAGAGTCCGTCAGCGCAGAACCAGGGAAGACCCTGACCGTGGCGGGGATGTTCTCAGGAGACCCCGCCCCCTCCGTGCAGTGGGTCCGCTCGGGACAGACCCTCCCCAGCGGGGACGAGCGGTACCACGTGGAGAACTCGGACGACCTCTCCACCCTGGTGATCTCTGCGGTGAAGGAGGCCGACGCCGGGGCGTACACCCTCCTGCTGTCCAACGAGTTCGGCTCTGACACCGCAACCGTCAATGTTCACGTTCGGTCCATGTAAAATAAAAAAGAAGAAAAAGAAGAAAAAAAGAAGAAAAAAAAGTTAATTTATATCCCCTGTTTCCCTCATCCGATACTTTTTATTTAGTGATCTAGCAACAAGAATCTTACTTGATAAAGATCTGGATTTCTGTTCTTGTAAATATGAACTATTTTTGTTACTAAACTTGACATTAATTTATGCCAAACTAGACTAAAGTCTAAAGTTGTAAAATGTGCCATATTGGATAACTATGACTTAGGATTTTTGAACCTCTTTTCTGTGACATGTACATAATGTATATAGCCGAATTTACCGGTTATGAGAAATGTATGCATTGTTATTTATGACAATATAATGAAGTGAAACAAAATGAAACTTAATGTAGCTTAACAGGAGAAAGTTCCGCCAGGAACGAATACCCTGCTAAACTAAGAAACTAAACACTGTGCCTCAACGATAAAGTTGAAGTCTTAAGATTGCCTCAACAGGTAGAGAGGCTCCCTGTTGATGTTACGAAACAGAAACAGAAAGACAAAGTTATTGTTTTGGACACGCGTCCGTGCGTGTGAAATTACAAGTTTCCTATGAGTTGTACCGTGAGCATAAGACCCTGAGTGCTGTTTGCGTCACCCTCACGTAAGCAGCATGAACCGGCCTTGTGCTCAGACTGACTGCGTCATACCACCATGATTTGATGACCTGCTCAGGGTGCGAGCGGCCTGCACCCTCGGCGTTAAGATCATTTTTAAAAAAGAGCGCTGTTTCTGGCACAGGATTGCTGGACTGGCTGCTCGAAGCGAAACATCTCCTGGCCAATGAAGCGACGGCCAGCGCCAGCACTGCTGTGCAGAAGCAGCGCCGTCTCTCGGAGGATAGTTAGCTAAACGTTTGTTCGCGTGTTTGGGTGTGTCTGTAGCTTTTAGTCGTTTCACCTTGTCGGTAGTCAAGGTTTTCTTCAGTCACATCAGTGAATCTCTCTCTTGTGAGAAGAAAAGCAGTTATGTTGTGCCCTGCACTTTGATTTATTGATGTAGAACTATATTTCATCCTCCTTGAGTGATTTAATAAAGCATGATTTCAGCACTACACTCGACTACTGCTGCTTTCTTTCAGCGTCTCGTGTGTTTGGTGTGAAACTACAAGTCTCTGATGAGAAGGATCTCTTCTTGAGAAGCTCCAAGGTCTTCTTCCCAATGACACACCTTTTGTGGGATGCAACATGCGCATGAGTCTTTTGACCAATCACGATCAAGATAAGGGCTTCGCTCCTTTCCCGTCACTTGGACGAGGTCGGTTTCTCATGCTACGTGACGTAACTTCAACGGACCCTTCAACAGACAGACTTGCCCTGTGCATGTTGCGTTTCACCGAAGACGCGTCATTGCGAAGACGATACTGACAGTTCTGAAAGCCATGTGAACGACATATTTCAAGGTTAAGTTTATTAGTCTCCCGTGGGAGAAACCTGTCTTGGAGTCACAGATCAGAGCTGCACACAAAGTTCACACAGACAGAGAGACACAAACACAGAAAATTACAAATACACATCACATATACATATACACCCTGGTACATTCACTTCCTTCAGAAGGTGCATCTAGTCAACGTTGAGAAGCTTAATGCAGAGAGGGACAAACGAGCGTTTATACCTGTTGTATCTCTGCGGTAGGGCTCTGTGGGCCCGATCTTCCGCCAAACCTCCTAAAGCCGCTATTAATGGGTAGCGGGTAGCGGGAGGGGCATTCCCCCGCAAAGAATGCAACCTTCCACCTCCCTAAACCCAAGATCTTACCTGCGCTACCCGCTACATTATGCATAGGAGTGGTTAGAGCATTCCACCTGTTAAAGGTGGGGTAGGTGTTGTTTTTTTGCAGCACTTTTTACAATATTGCCTGAAAACCTTTTCACATTCCCATTTCACCCACTGAAATAAAATGTTTGCAAAAAAAACTAAACGTTTTGGTCCGGTCTAGAGGGTGTAATCAGAGAAAAACTCTGACCAATCAAAATAGTGATCATCACTATTTTGATTGGCTGCATAATACGTCCATCAAATATCAATGCACTCCCACCCACCCCTCCCTCCCTCCCTCCCTGCGGTTCATGTAGTCGTGAATCGTGTGAAGGCGTGGTTTAGAGGGGTGGGCTGAAGAGGAGGAGGCGGAGCCTTTGGGAGGAGGGAGGGAGTGTATATTTTCAAAATCTCACTTGAGTTGGATTGCTGGAACCGTTTTTCAAACAACACCTACCCCACCTTTAAACCAATCAGTGCGTCAGCAGCCATTGCCTTTAAGAGCAGGTTGTGCTACCCGCTACCCATAAACCGCAAACAGCTATGGAGCGTCTTTTCATCCAGATCAGAGCAGCTGTCATGCGCAGCTCGTCTGGGACTCTGCTGTAGAGCTTCCTCCTCTTCCTTCCTCCTCCTCCTCTTCACTGATATATACATATAAATATTTTACACAGACAATTCCTATCAGCTACCTGAAAGTCCCAGATAGTCACGGCCAGGCAGAGCTGCGGGAACATATTCTCAGCAGGGGGTGCTGGGAGTCTGGCACAGCTGTGCGTCTTGGCGCAGCTGATGTTCTTTATAAAATACTGCAGAATCATTGGATGCGCATTTAAAGATCAGGAACAATTAATGTTCCTGTCCCTCCTCGACCACCAACAGTTTATTGGATATCAGACATATTGGAAATAAATTCCCCCATCCAACCGTTTCCAGCTTGACACCAGGACCACGGAGCTCTATTTGATGATCTGACCTGTTTTAAAACAGAAGTGACTGTGATGTCGGCCATGATGGACTCTGAGGGGAAATGTCCCAAAGATCTCCTCCACAGCAGACATCTGGATGAGATCATGCCACAGCTGTACAGACTGACGTGTCTGGCCGTGACTATTCCCATATCTACCACAACTGCTGACCAGACATCCTCTGACCTCAAGAGAATAAAAACGTATGACAGTAATACGGTGATGCGTAATCGAGAGGTAGAGCCGTTTGTGCACGTCCACATGTGACAAGGTGGACGCATATTTATGCCATTTTGACGCGCTCTTTTACGCGCCGACATGCGGGTTGCGCTTTCCGCAAACTCGGTATCTTGAGATAGCGGGTAGCGGTAGGTCAGACCACCCGCTACCCGCGATCGCAAGATACCGAGTTTGCGGAAAGCGCAAAAGACACGCCCATTGCCACACCTACAATGTGAGTAAGGTAGCGGCTAGCGGGAGGTGTATCTCCTACCAGTTCGCATAATCACATACTCAAAAGTGAGAACATGTGAGGGGTTGGAGACAATGGTCTGAGCCTGTCTAATTACTGGGTGATGGGTGATCGAGGGGTGATCGGGGGGCCGGACATGCTTGTGATCTTCCCAGTCATTATTGCAAGCCTTTCGATCATTGACAGTCAGGTTGCCAAAGCAGCTGGGGCTGCCGTATCTTAGCATCGATTCTACGCTCGCCCTGTAGAAAATCAGCATTATATTCCCACTGACTCCAAACAGCCTCAGTCTACGAAGGAAGTGTAACCGTTGATGCATCTTTGCACAACAAGATGTTAAAGTGGAGGAAATGAGTATTTGATCCCCCGTTGATTTTGGCAGTTGTCATACTAAGAAATAAATGAACAGTCTCAGATTTTTATGGCAGCTTTATTTTAACAGTTATAGAACTGAAAAATAATTGAGAAAATTACATGAAATGAAAAATAAGTAATTGAGGGAAATAAGTATTTGATCCCCGACCAACCTTGACCAGTGTTGGCTCCCACAGACCGCTGGCATACTCCTAATCTCACTGAAGTAATTACCTGCATGAGAGACACCTGTTCCAAATAGTCACCTGTATAAAAAGCCATCTGCCCACAGACTCAGTAATACTCCACCATCTCCACCATGGGCAAGACTAAAGAGCTGTCAAAAGATGTCAGGGACAAAGTTGTTGAACTCCACAAGGCTGGAATGGGCTACAAAACCATCAGTAAGAAGCTGAATGAGAAGGTGACAACTGATGGTGCAATTATTCAGAAGTGGATTTGGAATATCGTCAGTGATTGTGTTTAGGGCATAATTTTCATTGAACACAGCAACGGCATCACACAGCACATTTGACTTTAAGTTGACATCATCAAGCACTTCTGTATTAGCATCATTTAATACATTTGAATAGTCAGCAGTCACATCAGGCATCGTTTCCCAGCATCATTGGTCAACACTTTTGCATTTGCGTCATTTTGTTCATTTTTATCAAGCAACCACTCTTTAATTTTAAGTAATATATTTTTTATTACTTCTCATACGGGTTTCAACTCACTCATCTTGTTTCAACATATCATCCTCTGGTAATAATGGTTTCAATGATAGATGCACAGCAGACACGTTTTCCTTTGAGGTCATTAATTGTCCAACTTCCTTTGTTAGTCTATGCAGTTTCTTTATTCTGAGATTCCTTTCTTTTTGTTGTGATATTATTTTTGTTTCCATAGCCTTTAAGGTGAGTTTGACCTTTCTTTTATCATTTTGATTAGCATCAGCAACGCCACTCATTTCGGCTGTTTTATGGGCCGAGGCTTTACTTGAACTGCATCAGGATTTTCCTATATTCTTTTATAAGAAGGCCAATCTCTTCCTCAGGGCTTAACAGTTCATATTCAGTCCTCCCGTGATTCTTAACCAGACTGTCACTGTCTGCATCCAGTTGAGGATGCTACAGTTAGATTATTTTGTTTCTTTATTAACACTTATTTTACAGTGACCCTTTTTATTTGTGTATTTCTTTTAGTGCTGGAGGCCTTGCAGTGGTGGTGTCGGTGTCTCAGATGGTGGCGTCCTCATCGTGTGCTGTGAGATCCTTGAGTGGCGGTTCCTCTGGAGATCACCGTCTACTGTGAATAGGGCGTTTTCAGTTTTGTTTGGACTGCCATACACCTGACGACTCCTCCCACCACTGGCCTCAGCTGCTGAAGCAGGGTTAAGCGTATTAGCTGTTCTTAGAATTTTCATCACCTCTAAATAAAATTGTATGGTTTATTTGGGAACCATGTCTCCTGACCTTTGGACTGGTTGAATGGACCTGAATGCCTTTTGGGTTGTCATAATATTACAACTATTCCAATTCCCAAGGTGGCGTTGTCAGATTTTATTTCATATCAGAACTTGTTAATAACAGTACGGTAGCCCTTGTACATGTGTGGAACGCCACAATCTGAACAATGAGCCTTAAGTCCTCAGGATTGTGACTGAAGCAGTAATTCTTTAAGACTTTTTTTTTTTTTTTTTTGGGACTAATGGTCTTAAGTGGTCTCTCTGCAACAATGCGTGGACATTGGGAGCAGTACCTCTTGGTACCGGGGGGGTGGGGGGTTCCAGTTACAGGGGAATCACACCCCTAGCCTCCCTGGCATACCTGTCAAGTTTTGGATTTGAAAATAAGGGAAATTTTCTGGCGCCCACCGCGAGCAGTCCCACCATCCCAACCAAGCTCCAGTATCTCTTACATTTTTAGTGTACAAAAAAAGCTAAAATCACAGCTGCACTACTTCCTGAACTTCAGCCAGCTCTGACAAACTTGATCAATCCAGGTGTATCTGATCATTGCTGTGAGGTCAGACACACCTGGATTAATCAGTTTGTCAATCAATGGCACACAGGAAACAAAGCAGCTGGCTGAAGTTCAGGAAGTAGAGCAGCTGTGCATAAAGACACGGTGACATAATGTGAACATTCATTATAGCCTAAATAAAAACACAAAAAGGAGTTATATGAAGAGTATTTATTTGAAGGGATTTGCATATTTTTTGTTCATTAACATTGCTTGTATTTACATTTACATTTGATTTTCATTCCACACATTGTTTTTATTTCATATTGCTCTTCTTTTTCAGTTTTTCATCTCATTTCATGTGACTTTTCTTTAGTCTTTTAATGACTTGTACTCGTTTGTTGCATACTTTACATTCTTTATGACTGTTTTGTAAGGAGTGTATTAGTGGACTGGTCCAGAGTAGTTTATTTTACATGAGAGAAGAGCGCAAACAGTTCTGTTGTCTAATGACATCCTATTCTCCTGTAACAATCTTTTTTTTTCTTCGTGCGCTGTCACTCCTCAGATGTCACACACTAACCTCGTGACATCTACCACCTACAGTACCTGTAGTAGCTGCTGCTGTAGCAGTTATCACGAGACAAGTGACAGATCTCAGATTGGGAATGTTTTTTTTTTTCCATTTGTTTGTTTTTGTTACTCCGCCCGATGCGGAGTAAAAATTTTATTCTAACCTGCGTTATTAAAAAACGGGAGATTTACGAGAAAAATACTAATAGAGGGTTTTCACCTATGTCACGTTTTGGTCAGTGTCCCGGATGGGCGGCCATCTTGGAGGTACTCGGATGTAAACACACCACTGGATCAATGCAAACGACCGTGGATAAAGGATGGATAAACCACAGAAAAGCTCTTCAAAAGGCGTTACAGATGCAAAAACATCCAGAGAAGGACTTGGTCCACGGGAAAGGGAACGATATTCTGAAAAGTTAGTTTGTCGGTGGTGCTGATCCGTACGAGTTAGCTCCCTCGTCTTGGAGCAATGACGAGCCGGAGAGCCTCCCTTCGATTGGATACCCCGACATCGTAAACTACCTGGTTTTCTCGCCAAGCCCATAGACAGCAGAAGATCTTAAATCTTACAAAGGTTTGGATGGTCTGTGGATGGGTGTGGGATCTGCAGTATCAAATAATCAATGACAGATGTGTTGTGAAGGCCAAAGTAAGTAATGCCATTAGGGTTACCAACCGTCCCGATTTTCCCGGGACATCCCGTTTTTTAGGTGAATTTTATTTGCCCCGTGAAGAACTGCTCTCGTCCCGCATTTCAATCATAGTCTTGACAGCATTTTTTAATGGAATGTTTATGAAGCATTTCGTCCAGTGATAGACTGCTGATTGATGACACATTCTAAACAGGGATTTTTGATTGGCTACTATGCCCCAAAACTCAATGTTTACAAAGTATTTTGTCCAATGATAACAGACTGGTGTATGATGACACATTCTGATCAGGGAACTGTGATAGGCTACGCCAACCTGCATGTATACGTTGCTATGGGAGACGGTTGTAATCAGTGAAGTTTACTGAGGGAAATGGATGAACCAGCTAAAAAAAGAGGCTTTGCATCTATAACAAGGAATGGGAAACAAAAAGGTCGTGGGTTAAAGCCACTACAGACCCTAAAAGAGCATTTTGTACTTTATGCCACCGCGAGATATCGATTGGCCATGGTGGCGAGCACGACTCATCCCGTCATGAAGACACCGAGTGTCATAAAAAGGCTGTGCTAGCTAAAGGAGCAAGCAACATCACTTCATTCTTCGCCACATCTACTGCTGAAATTGACAACATTTCTTCAAGCGAGGTGTCCTAAATATACCACATCATCAAACACGGCCACAGCTATAACAGCGCTGACTGCACCGTGAAATTAAACGGGGCTTTATTTCAAGACTCGAGTGTCGCTAAGAAGATGCAGTTGGGAAGAACCAAAGCTGAGATGATCACCATGAATGTGTTGGGTCCAAGCACTGTGGGGAAAATAGTCTCCGATCTTTCTTCAGGTGATGGTGAGCCCCTTTATTTTTCACTCGCTAGCGATGCCTCTAACAAGGGCAACAGAAAAATGTTTCCAATGTGTGTGAGCTACTTTTCCGCGTCGGATGGCATAATGTCCAAGTTGTTGGATTTCTAAGAAGACAGCGACGAATTTGCGAATGGCACACATAAGGCTCTCCTTTCCTGTCTTGACACATATGGTCTTAATGTTGAAAACATCATCGCATATGCCGCCGACAATGCAAATGTTAACTTCAGAAAGCACCATTCTGTCTACAAATTGCTCACCAGCGTAAACGATGGCATTCTAAAAGCTAACTGCCCGGCCCATGTTGCACACAAGTTGGCAACCCTAAATGCCATAACATCTTTAATCAATCTAATCTTAACTGTATGATATCCAGGAGTGGAATTAATTTATTACAAATACTCAAATTAGTGTAATTAAGTAGTTTTTTGGGGTACTTGTACTTTTATGAGTAGATTTTCAAGTCTGTACTTTTACTTGTGCTCAAGTACTCATTATGCCATGTAATCTACTTAGTTACTTTTAAAATCATGGTTGAGTACTGAGTACAATTTTCATTAATATCCAAACCTTTTATCTGTATTTTTGTAGCTAGTACAGTGATCTGATAGCAAACAAGCCGATGAAAAGCAGGACAAAACAAAAAAAAGGATGTTAATTACTGTAGCCTCTGTACATCGGCCTCCATCGTGATAATTCTGATCAGTCTGCCTCATCTGTGTGTTTGTGGAAAGACAGAAGGACAAATTATGCAGTTTATTAAACCAAACGTCCCATCACCGCTGCGATCTTCCTGCCGTTTTCTACTGCTTTGTACCTCTGAGGACACCGTCATGTTTTGCTGGTTGCAATGCCAACATTTGACCACTGGATGGCAGTGTAGTTTCTTAAACCAAAACGGAATCCTCTCGCGTCTCGTGCCAAACTCTATGTAAATACTGGCAGTTTTGATAGTTTCATGATTACTTTCACGTGTAAGTATATTGCTGATCAAAATGTAAAACAGATAGATGTGAAGCTGTCCGTCATTAATTCGGCCCGTCCTAATGTGTAATAATGTATAAGGAAAGACTCATCCAACTCCGTGAAAAGCATTTTATTTTGCTCTACACAGAATGCCCACTCTTCCGATGAACTGACTTTATAAAAACTCTATCGACTTGTCAAACTTTAGCAGAAAAGGCTACAGGAAAAAAAACTTCAAAACATTAAACTAAATGAACAGCTCTTAGAGATAGGAGTGCAGATTCTAATGGTTTTTAAATGCTCCACTCTTCAGTTCGACCGGGCTCGAAGCAAATTCTGTAAACCAAATAATTCTACTATTTTCATGGTCCCATGTGTGCTGATAAAAAGGTTGGAGTTGTCAAAAAAAAAAAGAGTTGTTTTGATGGATAAATAAAAAAGAACTATGCAATGGTTTGCATATCTGTGTCAAAAATGTTAAATTCACTGAAAAAAATATTAGCAACTTTTGAAAGTCGACAAAAACATGAACAAGGTGTCTCCAAAATATGGGGATGTGGACAAAGAAAAGCCGGAAAGTAAGTAGTAAAACAAAGAAACACCTGGAGGAACATCTGCAACTAATCACGTGACATGACGGAGGATTAAAAGAGCATCTTAGAGATGCCTCATGAGTAGAGATGGACAGAGTTTCACCAGTCTTCCAAAAACTATTATCTTCCTCAGTGGGAAATTACCATGACTGTGGACAAATAATCTATAGTACAAAAAAATTATCAAAAGATTCTTAAACTAGAAAAGCACTCGGAGAGCACAGACCTCCGCCAAGCGCAACAATTCCCGCATATAGCGATTTTACACCATCAATATTAGTCGTACATCTAGCACTGACAATATGGGACCGCTTCAAATGTACCATATCTTCCTTTATTATGTGATGCACACACACAAAAAAGATCCGGATCAGCCTTTGAAACTGGATAAAGGTTCCCATTGTCAATCCCTGAGTCAAATTTCATGAGTTTTGGGCAATAATTAACAGAGATATTGAGAAACAACATTTTTGGCCCCATTTACCACAATGTTATCGAAAATTTGAAAGTGATCCAGAATCCAGGATTTCTTCTGGATGACACCCAAAATGAAATCCGTTCTTCCTTTTCACATTTCCGACAACTAATTTCATCAAAATCCATCCATAACTTTTTGAGTTATCTTGAACACAGACAGACAGATAGATAAACGCCGGAGGTTATAATGGAGACATTTTTGTCCACATAGGACGAGGTTGAATATCAACATTAAATGCTGGTGCTGTCAGGCAGCACAGCTGGTCCTGGGATCCATAAATGCAAGTTAAATTAAGCCATAGGCTGCATGATTTCTGGACAAACCCTCGGTGATGGGTGACAGCACCTGAAGAGGGATTTTGAAGCACCACATCAGATAAATGTATATTAAGCAGTAAAGCTGACCAAGCAGATCTCCTTTGACATTGTTTAATTGGAGCTTCGCTTCGCCGCGCTAACCGCAGAAGTCATTTCATCTCACCACTGAAACAAGGTCCTGCTACTGGGATGAGCTTAATTTAAGTTGGATGAGTCCTGAAATAATTTTCTGAGAGCTGCTCGGCTCCTTTGGCTAAGCCACAGACTGGTCCGACGTGTGGAGCCGTTGGCTGAGAGCTCCTTCTGCAAAGCGGGCCAACAGCTCGCTCGGGTCCTTCAGCCGAGCCGAAGCCTGGAGCTCGTTCAGCTGAGCCTGGCAACACCTCAGTGTGTGGGACTCGCTGACAGAGCCAAGCTACCCGTAGAGAATCCTTTCAGGACTCTTCCAAGTAGAATTATGCATTATCCTGGACGGTCCCTCTGCGGTGAAGCCCATGGCGAACCTCGGCTTTTGCTCCCGGAGGCTCGGGCCGAGCCCAGCCACACACCTCTGCCTAGGACCTCGCAGCCTGCCAACTCTCTGCCCAGCAGCGCTTGTTTCGCTCCAGTAGTAATAGTTGAAATGAGGATGTTCAGGAAAAAAATGAATATATAGTAAAATGACTTATCATCCTGGGTTAGCAGAGGCTAAGCTGGTCAAGTACCAGCTTAGCCGTCAGAAGGACGGTTTGTGCCGGTTTCTCAGCGCTGCTGGTTCCGCCTCTTTGCAATATGGCGCCGTGCGGTTTGAGTAAAAAACTGACTTCAAATGTTCCCGTGCAAACCTGTGGGTCATGTGACCGGTAGGGATGGAACGGTTACCGGTATTACGCTAAAGCGCGGTAAAATTTTACACGATAACGATTACCGTTTATGTTTGTCTTCATCTCATTATCGCGGTTGGTTACCAGGATATTTAATATCAGCCTCATTCAAGTCTGCGAGCAACTCGCGACTGTGTTTCGCATGAATATGTAGCTTGTAACATCGGCACCGTAACGTAAGCATGGCGGAAATTGGTGATAGCACGCAGGACATTAAAAATGACATCGAAAAATGACCGGAACGATGTTCTTCTGATGTAGTTAAAATATTAATTTATTCCATTAACTGATCCGACAACCATAACGCCGGCAGTTAGCACCACAGCGGTCAACCACCTAACCAATAACAGGCAGCTACCTTTATACCTGACCCTCAGGTAACAACACAGCGACACCCACAGACACACAGAGTGAACTACAATTCAGAACAACATATTTGGCTCCTAAACAACTGTTTTTTTATTTGCACATTTATACTTATTTAAGGTTCAGTAAAAAGTTTATTTCCTTTGAACTTGCACTATAAATTTTGTTCCTGATAATTGTTTGCATATTTTGACCTACTATGGTTGTTAAAGTGTTTATTTAAATTTGCACCAGACAAATTAGCTTTGTTCCTGTTATTTTGTCCATTTAAAATAAAAACTTTCTGTGCCAGTTGTTTGTCCGTTTAATGTGAAAGTTTCATTTTGATAAAATTTTGGCTTCTGATGTTTCAATATGACAAGAAAATCACAAGATTTTGTGAAATTATTAAAATATGTTTTTTTTAGACATTTGTACAGCAATTAAGAATATCGCGATAATATCGTAAACCGTGATAATTTAGTCATAATTATATGACAATTTAGTCATATAATTGAGATATCAAATTTTCCATATCGTTACATCCCTAATGACCGGACAGATCATCCACATTATATATAGTCGATAGTTTACCTGTGCAGATGCAGGCTTTACAGTCGGGCAAACCTACTGCCTACCGTCTACCGCCAGTCATGGGATGATTGACTGTGGGCTCAGTCCTGAAATGATTCACTGCCTCCCGGTTCCTTCGGTTGACGACCTACTCTGGAGGACCTGTGGAACTGCTGCTGCACATTCTGGATGGCTTTAACCCAGAAGTGGTTAAAGCTCTATCATACAAAGAGGAGCTCATGTTTGAATTAGGGATGGGCATTTGGTCGAGATTTATTCGTCGATCGTCGGGAGAATTAACGATTAATAATCGATTAATCATTAACATTTTTATATTGAAAACTATCGCAAATATTCTCGATATCGCCGTGACGTTTGTTTTCCCCTTTGGCGTGGTTGCTATGGCCTGGTTGCTATGGCCCGCGCATGCCCAGATGTGTTCAGTGGCCCAGATGTTGTGGTCGAGAATAACGTGACATTTCCTGTTTCTTTTCTTTAAAAAAACAACGATAATAAAACAAGAGATATCGAGGAGACTACTTAACAAGGACAATTTATATCAAGGCGCCAGTATTACAGGCTTTTTGTTTCTTAAAAAGATGCGCTTGTTGTGTGATGTGCACTGCAGCTCCGTCTGGTCCGTGCTAACACCGAGTTGAGGCTAGGCTAGGCTAGGCTAGGCTAGGCTGATGATGAACCGCCTCCACCGTCCTTTACAAGGCTTGGATGCGCGTAGTTCAAGTGATACATCATTGTCGTTGTCGATTAATTGTATTCGTAATTAGCATTGCAGTGATTGCAGTACACTTGGTCATTTTCTAAACGAAAATGGTCCCACGCCACACTTCACCGCGACCGCTTCATGATTAGGCGATGACAGAAGCTCGCATGTAACAACTGAGGCCAGCCAGGGTAGGGTGATGGTGAAATGTTGCCCCCTGCTGCCAAATTTCTATCAGTGGCACAGTGAAATACATCGCATTGTTTGAGGACGTGCACTGAGAACCTACATTCGGATTGTTTAAAAAAAAAAACAACAAAAAAAAAAAACCGTTCGGTTCATCGACGAAAATTAATTTCTTCGACCAAATTCTTAATGATCAATCATTGATTAATCGATTAATTATGCCCATCCCTAGTTTGAATATAATCCAGAAACATCATAATCTTCTCTTGTAGAGAAATAACTTTTAGTTTCATAGTGTACACACATAAAAGGTGAGATGTTGACGTCATAAATGAGACACGTGGACAACTCTGGATCCTCTGCTCTTTATTTAATGATGAACTCAACCGTGTGACATTTGTGTTTCTTTGACATGGAAATGCAGGATGATGGAATGAAACTTTAAACCGTTACGGTTGGTTTAAACTGTGGGATGCATGCAGTGGGAGAGGGCCGTGTGCACGTATGGAGATACGACATGTTAACAGATTACAGAATACAATAATACAGCGCTGGTAGTTGGTCCCATATGAAAGTCTAATGTACACAGAGTATTTACACTACTGGAAAACTATGGTACATAAATACACACATAGTTAAAACTGATACACAGCATATTCACCAACAAGCAGGGACCTTTAAACATCCCCGAATCATCAGAACCAGAGGACATACAGCAGGTAAATATCATGTTTTTATCTACATTATGCTCTGATAGCTGTGGTATAAACCCCCCCAACACACACTTCTGTCCTCCAAATCATACAGGCAGCAGGACGATAACACGCAGAATTAAAAGGGACTTATTGTGCTTTTCCATATTTTCTGTCTCAAATTTGAAGAGATGGCCAACTTTTAAAACATTTTGGGATAAACATTTGTAAAAGTCATCACTGCGAGTCAAATGCTGAGGCTTCAGATTGACGAGGAAACGTTTCTATCATCAAGAGGATAAATATTCAGATGTAGAAGCTCCTTATCGCCACTAGGGGGCCCCAAGCTACAATAGCAGTCTTGATTTACAGAATTTACAGAGAGATAAAAATTACCTGTCTTTACTTGTAACCATTTAAAGGTGGGGTAGGTGTTGTTTGAAAAACGATAATACGATAAAACGATAATAGGCAGCCAGTGAAAGTAATGATGATCACTATTTTGATTGGTCAGAGTTTTTTTCTGATTATACCCTCTAGACTGGACCAAAACGTTTAGTTTTTTTTTTTTTGGCAAACATTTTATTTCAGTGGGTGCAATGGGAATGTGAAAAGGTTTTCAGGCAATATTGTAAAAAGTGCTGCAAAAAAAGAACACCTACCCCACCTTTAAATACAGTTTCAGGACTTCAGTGTAAAGAGCTTAAATTATGCAGTCTGTTGTGGTCAAAAAGTGTATACTTGCAAATTTACCAGTTTAAGAATTTAGAAATTCTGGTGTTTTTGTTTTTTTGTTTTTTTTTTCTAAATTTGCAACTTTATTAATTGAGGAAGTCACCTCATTTTTGTATGTGTAACTTTGCAACTTCATTAATTTCTGGGGTTTTTTTTCTTGGAATTTTACTGCTCCAGTCTGAGCTGACATGCTGCCATGCTAACGCAGCTAGCTTCAATAACAACTGTTAGCTAGCTAGGTTTAATATTTGTCAGCTCAGCTTGAATTTAAACTTTAGATTCACAAATCTAGCCTGTCTTCAGATCCTATGAAGGACTTTGAACTCTCCTGTCACATTGTAGTTTTACAAAACGGGGCCATCCCAAACTGAATATTACATAAGGCCCCAGAAAAACTCAAATTGTTATGTTTTTAGTGCCACCAAACTGCACAGATCGAGAGATGAAGCCCTGGCCCCATCATGTCCAGTGACAACTAAGAACCTGTTATTTAGTCAGGAAAACTGACAACTGCCCCGATTTAAAACATAAAGAAAGCTGCTAACTCTGCTAACGCCGATCCCCCATGAACTCTAAGGGTTGTCTGTTTCTTCTGCGTTAGCACGTTCTTGTAAATGATGTTATACACCAAAATGTAGAGAGAAATTAATGTTTTTGGATGTTCCTGACAGCTGATTTGGTGCATTGGACCTTTTAGACAAGCTGAATTTAGGATGCTACGTCCATCTGTCACTGCAGACAGCCGGTCAGTTCCTGAGTCATCCAGGTAAGTAATTTGAATCTTCGTACTTAATCAGGAATTAGGAGTTGGAAGTCTCCATTAACCTGGATTCCATGAGCCGACTGACCGGAAACACCGCAGACTCGGATGATTCGGTTCACCGACTTCACCCCAGTCTGTGAAAGTTTTTGTTTCATTTCTTGTCGTGTGTTTTAATTGTGTTTGGTTTTTGGTGCGAGGAATTTTGAAAAATAAACTAAAGATCTTTGTCATGGGTGAATCGGCAGCGACGTTTTTTGGGGCGTCAGCCAACAACACTGTCTCAAGTGACTCGAGTAAAAGTGTATCACTTTAACGAGTGACTTAGAGTAATGCGAGTCCATAAAATGAACAGAGTTAACCACTTCTAGCGCCATGTCCAGACAAGCTCATGCCCCTCAGCAGCTTCCAGAGGTGGGTCAATCATGAGTTGTTTTTTGTTGTTTTTTTTAGAGAGGGGGCCTTAAAGAGACAGGATGTCCTAAACAGGCCACTTAAAGGACCCAAAGAAGACAAATATGGACTGTTTTTATCAGTCAGTGACACAAACGCTGCTCTGATGAAATCCCAGCATCAGTAACAAATGGAGCCAAGCACAATAAGTTCCCTTAAAACCACTGAGTCTTATCTGCTGACAAATAACATAAACTTTTAGTGACGCGATGCTTCATGCAGAAGGCTAAAATGGTAGATATATTAATCCTAAATGCAGCTATACAGATGTAGATTCTACTCAGTGAACAAATATATGAGCGACAGTCATTGACCTTAAAGGGAAATACACCAGACAAAGAGGCGTTTTGCCACTTTATCTGATCAGTATTTTACCACAAGATAGCAGCAGGTTAAATAAACATGTGGAAACCTCATATTTGTTAAACACAAGTTTGATTCTTTTTCTACAATTATAAAACTTAATATAAACACGGTTTAGCTCTTTTTTTGTAATCAAATTGACAGCATTGGTGTTCAAACGTGGATCGGAGCCATTTTTCTTGTCATACGCGGACTACACAGGTGCATAGGACCCCCGTAGCCACTGGGGGGCCTCCAAGCTACAAGGTCAGCGTTTGAAACCAGCTAAAAAATAAGAACACTTAAGTACTTCACTTAAATTGTGCCTCAAAATGGTTTCCTTGGAAATTCGTAAGCTTTTTGTCCCAAAAAAGAACCATAACCGCAATTTATTCCCCTTCAAATGTGAACTCTAGATTCAAAAACGTGGCCTGTTTTCATCTTAAAGTATTAACAGTTTAATGTATTGGTACGCATCATCTCCCCAAACAGAATATTGCCCAGGGCCCCAAAAAAGCTAGAAATGGCACTGGTGGATTTTTTTTTTTTTTTGTCTTTTCTTTTGAATAGAGAACCAGCGACAAGCAGAAGTTCTGTCGTTTCATCACCGGTCTTTTGAAAAACTCTATGAGCTACGGGACAAAATGTTTCCAGAAATGAATGTATACCTGTTACATAAACGGCGGACGACGTCCGAAAAGAGCAGCGGCGCGAGATTTCTCCACTGCTGAAACGTGAACTCATTAATTTTGGCGAGATTCTGGGTTCAGAGATGGACCGCATTCTTTTCGCCACGTTTTATCTGTCCACGTCACCTGCTCTGACACCATCGAATATAACCTTTAAAACAGGATGAGTCCAGACCTTGTTAACAGCAGCCGAGCACTTTCAGAACCATCCGTAGTGGTTCCTCTGAGAAGCACACTTAGCCCTGGTTCTGACGCTCTGTTCGGTTCTGGACTACAACGAGTAGGTCTGCTCTGAAGCTTTGATAATGGAAAACAAAAGCACACATGTCCACATTTATAAACAGTACAAAAATGTAGAAAATACACAAATACCATCAAAGCAGATGATAAAAGGCATCTTAAAATCTTAAATAAATCTGATCATATTTTTATGGTGGTTGACTATAATATATGTGATTTAGGACGACAAACAGCAGGAAATCGGCATGTAAGCGTTGATAAATGTCCTGCAGGAGCACATTTAAAGGAGCTGTTGTGGATGTGCCACATAAATAGACACATTTATAAAAGCAGCCATGTTATAAAAACAAACTTAAAGCCACTCTATGTAGAAATACCACTTCTGACCACCAGGAAAACCACAAGGAAGTTTATGTGTCAAGGGGCACATAAACTTTCAGAGTTTTCAGAGTTTAAGTCTACGCAGAAGTCAGAAAAATCACAGTTCCTTGGCTGACCACTCGGGGCTGACGACCCATCAGCCTGGTTTACGAAACCCTTTTGGTCTCCATCACTGTAGTTCACATACATGACAACTGTGCGTTGGCCAAAAACTGTACGGGAGCAAAATGGTATGAATCCACTTATTGACGTATAATTAGTGGCATCGTCTTTTGATTGACCATCTACGTCTATGGTGTCAAACGGCTAGCTGTGAGGTCAACCCCATAACAGAGCAAACATAATTTAAAAATAATATGACTTGTGCTTTTGCCAGTTTTTGGTTGGCTTGTTGGAGTTTAGGAGCAAAGCTTAGTAAAGCAGCGGCCAGCTGAAAGCTAACCAGCTGGACCGCCTCTAGTCTATTATTCCCGCAGCAGCCGGATCCTCCGATCAAGCGAGGTTCCCCTCGGACCATTTCAGGGCCCTCTGAAGATGACTAACCAGATCACCAGATGTGGTCAGATGTTTGGACGGATTTGATCAGAGTGAGTATAAGGTAGCTCAACTAGTTTATTTCACAGTTCTTTATATACAGTCTACGCATGAAGACGCAATAAAGCGCACCCCTAGTGGGACGAAGTGGTATTACAAGACATGCCGGACCATCCCCACTCATTACGCTCTCTGTCAACACAGCAGACCTGAGCCCTCATGTGGTCAAACATGGTATGGCTGCATGGAGCAGCTTTTTTTAAAAAAGAAAAAGAAAAAAGGTATTAATTTTCTCCTGTATGTTAAAAAAAAAAAAAACTTTGATCAAACTATTAAAAAATCTGATATTAGATAAAAAATCTATTTCTACTGGAAACAGGTATGCCTTTTGAATAATTTTATAAAAACTGTAAATAGTTTGAAACTGCAAGGATCGACTCTGGTAATAATGGGCGGATCCCACAGACCGACATCAAGATCTCAATGTCTCATATTCAGCGTGATCATGGAAGCGAGCAGTTTGGGCCAGTTTAAAGTGCTTTGGATCATACGGATAAAAGGTTAATATAACAGATATTACTTTAAACTATTTAAACCTACATAGTCTTAGATCTATCGAATTCTGAAGCCTACCGTCAATGCAGCTTGCCGTGTGATGAACTGATGACAAAACTGTGAATAAGACAACTTTGGAGCTCCTCAAAGGCATCTTGAGTCAAATCTGTTCTTCGCCATTTGACCGTTCAGAGTTTCTTCTTCTTGCTTTCTATTATCTGATGCTCCTCTTCAACTTATAACTGCCTTCATCTGTGCTGTTGCCTGTGGAGGAGGTACATGGCCGAAGTTTCTTCCCTCCACCTCTGGTCTTTACGAGGCATTCACAGTGAACCTCAGGAGGCAGCTGAGACCGCCGCTAAAGACGTGCAAATTTAAAAAAAAAAAAAGAAAGACAGATTCTCTGACAGTCATGCCGTCAGTCTGTTGCATGCATGAGCCAAACAGACTGTCGAAAGGAGGAGCCTTCATGAGCAGGCTGCATAGCTGGATTTACCATTTCAAGGAAACTCGCCTCTTCAAATTACACAAACATTGAACAAAGATGCTAAAAAACTCAAAGATAGAAGAAGGTCCTCAGTAAGTCAGTTACTACTGAAATTGCACCAGATAAGCATAATACTAGTTCACTCTATGCAACTAATGTTGTTTAAAGTGCTTAAGGCCACTCTATGTAGCAGTACCACTTCCGAACACATGGGGGCTGTACATCACAAGAAAGTTAATCTATCAGAACCCGGTGTAAAACACAACGAAATGCAGCTGCAGTGGGGCAAAGTGGTGTTTTAAGATGTGCCGGACCGTTCTCTCTCGTTAGCCAACACAGCAGATCTCCATGCCCCCGTGTGGTCAGAACTGGTACTGCAACACAGAGTGGCTTAAAAATATAATCTGACTCATGTTTTTGTCTCTGCAGTCATTGATCAGCCACGGACCACGACCACAAATCACCAGTTGGTCATCTCCACCAACAGATGGAGATATGAAGTCCCAGTGAATTCAGTCCTTCAGCAGGGTTCAGGTCTTCCTGGTCTCCTTCAATCCAAAACAGAGACCTGATGCAAGTGGGAGTCCAGGACACTTTTATCCCTACACACTCTGTCCAAGCACTCATCCATAAAATATCGTTTATGGATGGAAAAAGGTCCACTTGGGTCTATTAGGGCATTGAAAAACAAACCAAATAAAACATGAACCAACCAGATTAGTTTCAGGGTCTGGACTTGGTCCGACTCAGGCGTGAAGTCAGGTCTAAGTCCGTCTAATAAATGGTTTCATGAAACGTCCCATAAATCCCATAAAACAAGCTTGCCCCGACAGCTCGTCTTCCACAGGTTACAAGATCATCTTCCTTCACCAGTTACAAGATCTCGGTGGTGGGTGAGTCTGAAGGACACCGGCGGCTAACCGCACTCTGTGTTCACATCTGGCTAACGTAGCTGCACTTTGACACGATACTAGCTGAACTGCAACACTTGAGGTTTAACTCAAAATTGAAAGCCTTTGCAGAGTCACAACGAGAACAAGCTCAGCTGATCTGCAGTTGGACTGTCTAGAAACCGGAATATGAACAGACCTGACGCTGGCTTGGATTTGTAACTTCCGATTTTGCAGTGATCCCTTTGCTAACGGCTGAGGAGTCTGTAGGAGTCAGGAATCACCTTGAATTTAATAAGACGTGTATCTCCCCCTATGCAAAAAGGTTTGTTCATCATCTTTTCCAGTTCGTTATGGAGGATATGATTCAGTTTGACAATGGCATGTTTGCAGCATGGAGCATGTTGGAACTTTCTATCGATCCCAGTATATTGATAATGTCTGCAAATCTCCAAGGAGGCGCTCAACAGATCATCCTCAATGAATGAACAAGAGAAAGCCTAAAATCTGAACCATATCAGGTGCTTGAACTCTTAGGAGGTAAAAGAAAATCTACCCCTGCGCAAGCTTTGTTTATTGGGGTACTTCTTCATAGACCCCCATTCATTTTGGACAACCTTTTGAGTGTCCCCGAGGCAACTGCAAGTCCTGAAAGTGAAGATTCTCTCTCTTCTAGACGTTCTCCGGTAGTATTGTGCAAAACCACAGCCAAGTCAGCCACGTGCTAGGGCTTTATTGGCGCTTCAGATCCAGCCAAGGGCACAACCGCCAGAATCAGGAAGCCAAATGACAGGTTGTTCACCTGGTCAGCACGTAAATATATTTCTGGCATTTGAGCGACTCAGATTGGATCTCCAATCTTAAACCGAAGGTGAGTCTGAGGAGCGACAGACTTCATTCCCTCCACAGTTAAGTCCGACTAATGGCTGAGCTCCTGAGTGATTAGATCTGTCACCTGTAGTTAAGGCTGTTGCAGAATGAACGTTCCCCTAAAAGACTGATTCCTGGGCGGTTTTGTGACTCAGGTACAGTCAAAATGGCGGGCAATCCCACCAGCTAGAGGACCAATCAGAAAAGGGCCCACACATTTACTGCGTACGTATTGAGGGATCATGGGTATCTGTGATACTTGGGCGGGACAACTCCGAGACCAACAGTCAGGACGGACCATCAAGCTGAGCTCCTTCAAAAAGCTTCTTTCAATTAAACACAGGTCTGTTTTCCATCACTGTTCTTTAAGCTCATGCGTGTCATGTTATATATAAAAAAAAAAAAGGGTCCATTTTCACTCTCGAGGTGTCTTAGTCTCTTTTAAAAGTGGTAAAAGTAGTTCTAAAAATGTCAGTCAGATGTTCCTCTGGTTTTGTTTGCATCTACTTCCTCCATTTCAGTTTCTGGTTAACGACCACTGCCGCATTTGTCACAACGCAGACTACCGCTAGCTGCTGACGACGCCACTCACGAGATTATTCACTCCAAACCAGTTGACGGAGACGAGTCTGATGAACGTTTTTCCATGAAGAAACGTTTCAGAAGCTTGATTCGGATTGGATGTAAACACAAGGAGAAAACCAGTCCCCACACTTGTTGCTGAAGTGTGTTTGTGTTGAGAGTTTGGGCATCTCTGGTTTAACGCGACGCGTCGTCGTTTTAGTTCTGGGGAAGCCGAATGGTGCGACTGTTGTGTCACTTTCTGATAACAAAGGAAAAAGGTCGGCAAAGTATTGTTAAAAATTTAGCCGTTTCTCTTTAAGAAAAGAAAGAAGGTTTTGAATTGACAGCACTCTTCAGAAGCAGGTCATCCCATCGGGCTCGGAGGTCGTGGTTGTGGCTCCTCCTCCGACCAGAAAGACCGCCATGCTGGATTTGGACTGATTGATTTTGGGGACGCCAGCGCTTCCTGCTCTGTGAAGACCGGAGGAGTAGTGGGCGTGGCTGCCGCCACCGGAAGATGTGTTGAACTCGAAGTCCGGGTCGAGAGCCGTGTCCGTAGACGACCCACGAGGCTGGACGCCATTTTTTCAGAGTGTACGGCGTCTTCACGCGGCGTTTTATTTTCTCTCCCGTGGCACTTAGACTGCCGTTGTCTGTCATCATCTGGGAGACATCATCTGGGAAGAAGAACACTTATTGTTAGGATGCTGATGCGCTGCCCTGAGTTTACTTTTGGTTTATGCTAGGCCAGGGCAAGTTAACGCGTTATTATCGCGTTAACTCATCAATTTATTAACGCCGACACTTATTTTATCGCGCATTAACGGATGTTGCCCACATGCTTTTGTTTTGAAAAGTCTGTTTCTGGCTGCTGTGGAACCGGAAAACAATTGGGAGGTAAACATGCAGTAAAGCTAAAACAGACATGGAAAACGGTAAAAATCTGTGAACTTTACAGTTCGGGTAGCAACTCAGGTAGCAATATTATCAATTCTGTCTGGAAAAAAAATCTGGACTGCAACAAAACTTTTGCGTCATTCCTCCATGTTCCATCAGATCTGCTCCATGTGTTCTAGAGATGCGCGGATGACGTATATTTTAACCCGCAACCGCTTCTTAAAATCTCTATCCGCCCGCTATCCATTTGCAGGAACATTTTTTCACCAATTTTCAAAACCGAACCGACCCGCCATCCTTTTTAATAATATGTAAAATATTTTTTCTTATTATTATTATTTGAGTGCTTCAACCGCAACCCGCCCAAATTTAATTAAAGTATTATTTTTTGACGAGTCATCCGCCCGATATGCGGATTATCCGCTCCGCCCGCGGGTGCGCGGTTCAACCGCGCATCTCTAATGTGTTCACTGTCCTGCTGTTCTCTAGCTGGTTACTGCAGTGCGGCTCCATCTAGTGGCACAGATGTGTAATGACAACAGGAAGTCCAGTCCTCCATTATAAAAAAAATTCAATTCTGTGGCTCATTTTTTTTCATTTCGTATTTTTGATATAAGTCTAAAATTGAAATATAAAAAGATCAGGCTTTTTTTTTCCGTTTTTTTGTGTTAGATTAAAAAACGAAAAACGTAATAAAATGTCACTTTTTAATTTTTTTTTATTTTTGATTGACAATTGAAAATGGAAAGAACGAATGATACAGGGATTGGTAAAGTTACTGAACTTTAACATGGACATTTTCATTTTAAAGTTCTCCCAGACGGAGGATTCAACAGAAACAAGGTTATTTGTAACAACTGACAAGTTGAACTCCCCGTTAAAAGTTTCTGCTGTTACCTCAGAAATTACCTGTTTTAATGTTCTGATTGTGCTGAGCTACAATCATTTTGTTGGATTTTGTTTGTAGACTTTTTTTTTTTTTTTATAAAAAACACGATGACAATGCCCTGGCAGTGGCAATAAGCTTTATTTTATTTTATATTTTTTAAGATGAGATTTACACTAAATGTGTTGCTGACAAGTGCTGATGTTAAAAGTGTTTGAACAACAAATGTTATGACACTTTAGTTCATATGGCAGCAGAACATTTAAATAAAAGTGCATTTTACACTACTTTTGAATTCATTATTTGATTTTGCGTATACAATGTGGTTAATCGTGATTAATCAGGGAAATAATGTGATTAATCGCGATTAAAAAATTTAATTGTTGCCCAGCCCTAGTTTATGCGTTTGGGACCTTATCCCCTGGCTACTACTACTCTGGGTCCAAAACTCCGCTGGACTAAATACACGACCTGAGGGACCAGGAGTGAGGTCATCATTACCAACCTAAACACTGTGATGGCCATTGTTACGGCGACTGTGTGACAAGTTAAAAGAGAGGAACTCAGTGGAAGTACATCAAAGAATGGCGAGGTTGCTGCTCAGCTGTGGGAGGAGATGTGGAGCAGTGGCTCAGGGGACAGTGCCAAAGCTGGACAGACTGGCACAGCTGCTCTAGATTATTAATCATCTGTCTCTCTATTTTGGAGCGGCATGCTGGGACCAAGAGGAACACGCCTGAAGCTCCTGCTAATGAATAGTAGCATTCCAGGCCAAACAATAGCTTGGATCTGGCTGTGTCTGGTGTGTGAACCCTGACTGGCAGAGGTTTGCCACAAATGCAGATCAAAATCAGCAGCAGGAGGAGACTGCCTCGATGAACTACAGACTCACAGTACAGAACATTTTGAACGGCACAATTGACCTTTCGGTAAGCACCGCCCCCTCCCTAGTTACTGTTGCTAGGTCGGACATTCTCGCTGCTCCTTTGTGGTAAAATATTTCTACTGGGGACCTGCAACAGTGACTCGAGGTGTCCAGAACGTTTGAAGGAGGCATTTTTATTCTCTTAACAAGATAAAACAAACAGTGGAGAATGCAGCTGTAGGTTTAGTTATGTGTCCGTCCACACAATCAACTGAACGTGGGGAAAGTTACAAAACACGCCTACATTTACTCCAAGGTAAGTTAACTTTGTTTATTAGATGATTGATTTAACCACCATTTAGTAAAAGTAATATGATTTAGCAGCAGGGAGGGTGATGAGTTTTCTGTTAGCATTAGCTCTGTTAGCATTAGCTCTGGTCCATAGGTCTGTCCCACACCAGAGCTATGTTAACATCAGACAGTCGCAGCATTGTATTAATATAATTAATAAAGTGACGTTAACATCACTAGCCTCACCTTATACCTAACAAAATAAATATCCAGGGCCATATATATTTGTAGACAACAAGGCAGGCTTATAGGTGGCTAGCGAGTTAGCCGGAATGCTAACGGAGAGATGTTTTCACTTATCACCCTCCCTGCTGCTAAATCATATTACTTTTACTAAATGGTGGTTAAATCAATCATCTAATAAACAAAGTAAACTTACCTTGGAGTAAATGTAGGCGTGTTTTGTAACTTTCCCCACGTTCAGTTGATTGTGTGGACGGACACATGACTGAACCAAAGCCTGCAGATTTCCACTGTTTGTTTTATCTTGTTAAAGAGAATAAAAATGTCCCTCCAAACGTTCTGGACACCTCGAGTCACTGTTGCAGGTCCCCAGTAGCCATATTTAACCACGGCATTATTCTAGTGTAATGTTAATACGGTTGATAGGCATCGGAAAAATGGCAAAATAACATTGTCCTTAATGGAGGAGCAGCGAGAATGTCCGACCTAGCAACAGTAACTAGGGAGGGGGCGGTGCTTACCGAAAGGTCAATTAGATGCCAACCACTCGCTACGCTGATATGCACAGTTCAGCTCCGGCTACGGCTTGACTCCTATATGAGAAAAAAAAAATCAAAGACACTACAACCTAGGGCTGTAGCGATACACTAATCTTGCGATACGATACACGATATTCAGCTCACGATATGATATATATCGATATTCATCTTACAATACATTTACATCATTTTCTGAAAGATTTTAAAGGGACAAAGTGATTTTGGTGACATCTTGTGAGTGTTCCAATGACTTTGAATTAATTGAACTAAAAGCATCAATTACACATTATATGTCTGACAGGCAGCTTGCAAATGCTGGACAAAATGAATAAAAGTTTTATTGAGAAAAATAGTTTCATTTATTTAAACAGTGCATATTTTTGCTTGCAAGCTTTTAAAGATAAGGGCACAATGGAGAGTTAAAGTGGTCTTCTTTGGCAGCTTTTTTGGCTTGATGCTGAACATATGAGGTAGCTACTAGCCATTCTAGCCACCAGGTTAAGTAAAAACTAGCCATGGCAGCCAATAATTCACATCCATTGGAGCAACATTTAAGCCACCTTAAAACTGCACCCATCTCAGCAGAGTAGCTGGAGGACTTAATGGCTCTTCCTGCAAAGTGCAGGAAGAGCAGATTTCAAAAATCGATACTCTGGGGAAATAAAATATCGACATATATCGCAGAATCGATACAATCGCTCAGCTCTACTGCAGCCACCGCTCCATTCAAAGGAGTGGAATCGGGCTAAAACTCTGCTAAATCATGGAAATGAATGATGCATGAAGTGCCATTCATAGTGGTTGTTTTAACAGTGTTTGCACACTGTTGGGCTTCTTGACGCCCGCTCAAAACAGCGGGTAGAAATCCTGGAGGCAGCGGTGTTTAGATACAGCAGTAAGCATTTGCTGCGCCAACACACAGCAGTGAGTGTTTACGCAACCGCTGTTTACCACAGTCTTTCTAAAAGTAGGCTGGCAAAGCAAAGACGCTGGGTTTGAGGGAAAACCAAATAAACACTGTGAGTTCTGTTCTTTTTGGACTTTGGTCTTCTACAGAAACTCAGCTCCACTAAAGTCCGACTGTCATGTCTCGACCTTTAGTGGACAATTGACTAGGGGTGTGAAAAAAAAATATTGATTTGGCAATATATCGTGATATTTTCGATATTCCCGATATATATATATATATATTTTTTTTAACAGCTTGACTTGGTCCAAAACACTTGGACCCCTATATGAAAAAAAAAATGGCAATGTATCGCAATATTTTGATATTCCCGATATAATATTGATTTTTTCGATTTTTTTCAAAAAAAAAAAAACACTAATAATAAACAATAAATAAGTTGTTTTGAAGCAAATAGTTTTGACTCAATTTGTCCTCTGAATGATCAATATCATCTGATTAACATATACAGCAACTTGATTTTTCATCTCTACTTTTAATTTTGATATTAACTGGGTATAATATCGCAATATACTGTGATATCGCGATATTTGATAATATCATATCATGAGCCAAGTATCATAATACATATCGTATTGCGAATTCAGCATACAGATACAGAGCAACATCCTTTTAAACAAATACATAGTTAAACTGAATGTTCTGCAGTAAAAGCAACTATAAAACAACAATAAGAGGTAAATGTGATCGTGACTGACCTGTAGGGATGCATGATGAAGACAGGTCCAGGGAACAGGGGCGCTCTGCCCTCCTGGCTTTACTCTGTCTCAGCTGGGACTGCACCGGACCTGGTGTTTCACGTTCTGGACTCTGCAGATCTGCAGGTTCTTCCTACTGAACTTCCTACGACAGCAGACTCTGAAGCTTGAGCTTCTGAGGCTGAAACGTCTAGAGGTGGATGCGTTGCTGCAGTTTCCAGTGATGAGGGAATCAGAGCTTTTGTGTACGTGGCTTCGGGGGCCGGGTCTTGTTCCTGTGAGGCCGGGGATGCTGGGACTTTGTCCAGAGTTTCTGCTGAGGCCTCAACGGTGACGGAGGAGCGGAGCAGCTGATCCGACCCAGTTTCTGCAACTCTCTGACATGGATCTGCGTCAGAGGCCTGAGGTTGTGCTCCAGGTTTGGGTCTGCCGAGGCTTCCACCCTGACTGACCTCTGAAGGCGCGTTCTTCTCAGACTTGTGGGCCTTCAGCTCCACCCCCAACGCCAGCCTGTTGTTGTTGTTGTTGGAGTTTGGGCCTCGTCCCGAGGAGATGCTTCCGGCTGGGCCGTGGTGCCGGTTATGGAGGTGGGGGGGTTCGCTCTCAGCAGGCGGCTGCTCTCTGCTCAGCAGCGGTTCGTGTTCGTCCGGGCTGAAGTTGAGCAGGTTCAGGTGGTCGTCTGCTCCCCCACTCATCCCCGCCTCGACCTTCTCCTCCTCCTCCTCCACCTGTGGTCCCGCGGGATTGGTTCTCCCTCCTCCAATCACGCTGTTCGTCACCAGGGTTGGGACGCCGGCCCTGCAGCCGCTGGGGGCACTCGCGGCGCTGCTTCTCGCGTTTACATTGTTTGTAACCGTGGTGACCAGCTGGGGCTCTGCAGCCGCGACGACCGCCACTGTGTTCATCTTGGCGACACCTGTTTCCACCTGAAATATGGTTCGGTCTGGATTAGAGATTTGAAAATGACACCTGTGCCCATGAAAGTTTTTTTCAGAGGCAGTTGGAGGTTCTTGTTTTCCCAGAAGGAAGGTTAGTTATCATTTTGAACACATCTGTAAACCTTTTGATCTCACAGCTAGAAGCCCAGAGGTTCTGCTTCCCTGCAGTCATTATGGAAAGACTTTTATGAGAAATGCAGCGAATTAATTCAGGAATTCAGTGCCCTGGTCTACTCATGTTGTCTGGTTAAAGGTGAACCTGTGATTTCTGCTGGAGAGCCTCTCTGACCCGGTCAGATTAATGGCCAATTCCCTTAATCTCAACCCTCACCCTTAACCCTCAGTCTTTGGCCCTCAATCTTGGCCCTCCAAAGTAAGTGTAAGGGTGAATTCCAATTCCTCTCTTAACCCTCAATCTCAACCCTCAGTCTTAAAAATGCGCGCTCCTGCTAAGTGCCAGTGCTGTCTTAATTCTTAGCAAGTTAAATTGAGGGACGAGTTTGAGGGCTGTATCGCCCTCAAAATTGAGATTTTCCGACACCACCCTTGGAAGTAAGGGCTACCCAGAAGGCACTGGGTAATTTAGCCAAGACATCTTTGAAAAGCTACAAATGTAAGTATCTTCGTATATCTTAAAGATATAAATGTTACGAAACCATTTTATTGTGTTTGTTTGAGATTTTTTTCATGGATTAACATCGTTGATGCGTAACATTTATTTTTTCACTTTACGATGTTTGCTGCCGGACCGGCGGTCCCGTCGGCGGTCCCGCTCAGCTTCACGTTGTACTTGTCGGTGGTCCCGGTCGGCCGTCCCAGGACCGCCGACCGAGGGTCCCGGTCCCGTCAGCGGTCCAGGTCAGCTTCACGTTACTTGTACTCGTCGGTGGTCCCGGTCCGCCGTCCCAGGACCGGCGGCCGGGGGTCCTGGTCCCGTCAGCGGTCCAGGTCAGCTTCACGTTACTTGTACTCGTCGGTGGTCCCGGTCCGCCGTCCCAGGACCGGCGGCCGGGGGTCCTGGTCCCGTCGGCCGTCCAGGTCGGCTTCATGTTACTTGTATACCTTGTTGTGTGTAGCGATGGAGGACTGAATAATGTATCCTCTATTGTGTTATTTGCTAATATTATTTAGAGAATATACAGCGCTCTTTACATTGGTATCCCTGTGTCATTTCAGGAAATACAGAGACAACACGAGCTCTGATATATTTCAGTCTGAAGACGTAACTGCACTCGAGGGGTGTCCCATTTCTAAGTCACAAGATAACCCTTACACTTAGTTTCGAGGGTTTAGATTGAGGGCCAAAAATTGAGGGTTAAGGGCGAGGGTTGAGATTGAGGGTTAAGAGAGGAATTGGAATTGGCCCTTAGAGACTAAGGGCCAATTCCAATGACTTAGAAATGGGACACCCCTTGAGTGCAGTTACGTCTTCAGACTGAAATGTATCAGAGCCCGTGTTGTCTCTGTATTTCCTGAAATGACACAGGGATAACATTGAAAAGAGCGCTGTATATTCTCTAAATAATATTAGCAAATAACACAATAGAGAATACATTATTCAGTCCTCCGTCGCTACGGAGGCCGACCCGGACCCGCCGGCCGCCGGCGACCGGGACCCGCTGGCCGCCAGGACCCGCCGACGGCAAACATCGTAAAGTAAAAACATAAATGTTACGCAACGATGTTAATCCATGAAAAAAGTCTCAAACAAAGACAATAAGATGGTTTCGTAACATTTATATCTTTAAGAACTATAAAGATACTTACGTTTGTAGCTAGCTTTTTTTGTCACCATTCTTTTCAAAGATGTCTTGGCTAAATTACCCAGTGCCTTCTGGGTAGCCCTTACTACCAAGGGTGGTGTCGGAAAATCTAAATTTTGAGGGCGATACAGCCCTCAAACTCGTCCCTCAATTTAACTTGCTAAGAATTAAGACAGCTCTTGCCCTTAGCGGGAGCGCGCATTTTTGAGACTGAGGGTTGAGATTGAGGGTTAAGCGAGGAATTGGAATTCACCCTAAGTGTACGTCTTCAGACTGTGGGTGCGGCCTTACGCCAAAGGTATGTCCAGTCTGTCAAGAAAACGACAACGACGAAGAAGGAGAAGAAGCTGTAGAAGAAGCTGTAGAAGAAGAATAAGATTAGAGCTGAGTGATTTTATCGATTCCGCGATATATATCGATATCTTATCTAGTATTGATTTTTCAGCCCCGGGTATCGATATTTTAAGCTTCTTCCAAAACCCCCATGTCCCACCTTTAAAAGCTTACAAGCAACAATTTGCACTGTTTATATGAATGAAACTATTTTTCTCAACACATCTTTTATTCATTTTGTCCAGCATTTGTAAGCTGCCTGTCAGCCATATAATGTGTAATTGATGCTTTCAGTTCAATTAATTCAAACAAAGTCATTGGAACACTCACAAGATGTCACCAAAATCACTTCGTCCCTTTAAAATCTTTGGAAAAATTATATAAATGTATTGTAAGATGAATATCGATATATATCGTATCGTGAGCCGAATATCGTGTATCGTATCGCGAGATTAGTGTATCGCTACAGCCCTAAATGAGATAATATAAATATATATAACGAAGACACTAATGTAGTTTCGTAACATTTATATCTTTATTAACCACGAAAATACTTACATTTGTAGCTAGCTTTTTTCGGCGCCATTCTTTTTGAAGATGTTTTGGCAAAAATACGCAATGCCTTCTGGGTAGCCCTTACTCCCAAGGGTGGTGCCGGAGAATCTCAATATTGAGGGTGATACGGCCCTCAAACTTGTCCCTCAACTTGACGTTCTAAGGGTGAATTCTAATTCCTCTCTTAACCCTCAATCTCAACCCTCAGTCTCAAAAATGCGCGTTCCTGCTAAGGGTAAGTGCTGTCCCGATTCTTAGAAAGTCAAATTGAGGTACGAGTTTGAGGGCTGTATTACCCTCAAAATTTAGATTTTCCGACACCACCCTTGGTAGTAAGGGCTATCCAGAAGGCACTGGATAATTTAGCCAAGACATCTTCTTAAAGATATAAATGTTATGAAACCATCTTACTGTCTTTGTTTGAGACTTTTTTAATGGATTAACATCGTTGTTGCGTAACATTTATTTTTTTACTTTACGATGTAAAGTAAAAAAATGTCTCTCAACTGGCCTGGGAACGCCTCGGGATCCCCCCAGAGAAGCTAGAAGAAGTGGCCGGGGAGAGGGGGGTCTGGGCTTCCTTACTCCGGCTGATGCCCCCGCGACCCGACCTCGGATAAGCGGAAGAAGACGGGACGGTACGGTACTTTACGATGTTTGACGTTGGCGGGTCCTTACGGCCGGCGGGTCCCGGTCCCGGTCGCCAGCGGCCGGCGGGTCCTTGCGGCCGGTGGGTCCTTGCGGCCGGCGGGTCCTTGCGGCCGGCGGGTCCTGGTCCCGGTCCCGGTCGGCGGCGGCCGGTGGGTCCCGGTCGTGGGGTCCAGGTCGGCTTCACGTTACTTGTATACCTTGTTCTGTAGCGACGGAGGACTGAATAATGTTTCCTCTATTGTGTTATTTGCTAATATTATTTAGAGAATATACAGCGCTCTTTTCAATATTATCCCTGTGTCATTTCAGGAAATACAGAGACAACACGGGCTCTGATACATTTCAGTCTGAAGACGTAACTGCACTCGAGGGGTGTCCCATTTCTAAGTCACAAGCTAGCCCTTACACTTACTTTCAAGGGTTAAGATTGAGGGCCAAAAATTGAGGGTTAAGGGCGAGGGTTGAGATTGAGGGTTAAGAGAGGAATTGGAATTGGCCCTAAGAATTGGGACAGCACTTGCATTTAGCGGGAGCGCACATTTTTGAGACTGAGGGTTGAGATTGAGGGTTAAGGGAGGAGTTGGAATTCACCCCAAATCTTCTCCTACCTGGTCATGGTTGGACTTGAGCTTCCCCATCTTGAGTCGAGACGAGCCGGTGTCTTTGGTTTTGGGGAGCAGGTGGAGGCTGGTGGGCCTCTGGGGCAGGTTCTGTTGTTTGGGGAGGGGCTGGATGGAGGATGAAGGAGGGCTAGCTACACCTCCAACGATCCCTTCTTCCCCTGGGCTGGTCGACACGGTGTTGTTCGCCTGAAACGTACAGGGAACAAATGTTAATGCGTTCAACCAGCAGCCGCAGAGACTCGAGCTCGGCTTTACTACCTCGCTGTGCAGGATCTGGTGGTACAGCAGGCTGGTGGTTTGTGGCTCTGAACCGAACTGCTTCAGTGAGTGCTCCATCAGGTTTTCATCAGAGGTTTCCCTTAGATTCTTCCGGACCTGCAGGTGCAGATGTAGTCGGTTTTAGCGTACAGAGTAGGGATGTAACGATATGGAAAATTTGATATCTTGATTATAGTCACCAAATTATCACTGTTTACGATATTGTCGCGGTTTACAATATTATCGCGGAATTCTTAATTGCTGTACAAATGTCTAAAAAACACATACATTTAAATCATTTCACAAAATCTTGTGATTTTCTTGTCATACTAAAACATCAGAAGCCAAAATTTTATCGAAATGAAACTTTCACTTTAAAAGGGAAAACAACTGGCACAGAAAGGTTTTATTTTAAATGGACAAAATAAATAACAGGAACAAAGGTTATTTGTCTGCTGTAAGACACTTTAACAACCATAGTAGGTCAAAATATGCAAACAATTATCAGGAACAAAAATTATAGTGAAGTTCAAATGAAATAAACTTTTGACTTTAAGCTGAACCTTAAATACGTATAAATGTGCAAATAAAGAAACAGTTGTTAGGAGCCAAATATGTTGTTCTGAATTGTAGTTCACTCTGTGTGTCTGTGGGTGTCGCTGTGTTGTTACCTGAGGGTCAGGTATAAAGGTAGCTGCCTGTTATTGGTTAGCTGTTGGACCCGGAAGGGTAAAAGGTTTATGACGGCTGTGGCGCTAACTGCCGGCGTTATGGTTGTCGGATCAGTTAATGGAATAAATAAATATTTTAACTGCATCAGAAGAACATCGTTCCGGTCATTTTGAGATCAACACGCAACAGTAACGTTTACTAAATGTGAGTTAGCGAAGCACGTCGACCAGGTTACTCTTGGTCAAACATCTCAGTAGCTTGAAGCATTAGCCTTAGCTCCTTCAAGTTGCTTCTACAAATTACAATAAAATGTAAACAAGTGCTCTGCAGACAGGATAACTGTCCTCCACCAGTTGTCCCTCTGCATTCTTAAAAAAATATATATACCCAGACCTTGGATTTGGTCCTTTTAGTGGGTTGGTAAACCCACGTGCTATCCTGCGTGCTATCACCACTTTCCGCCATGATTACATTACGATGCGACAAGCTACATATTCACGCGAGCCACAGTCGCGAGTCGCTCAAAGACTTGAATGAGGCTGATATTACACATCCCGGTAATCGACTGCGATAATGAGATGAAGTCAAACATAAACGGTAATCGTTGTCGTGTAAAATTTTACCGCGCTTTACCGTAATACCGCTAACCGTTCCATCCCTAGTACGGAGGAGACAGATGGTTCATGGTCAAAGTGAAACACAGAGAGTTGAAACCTCTTTCGGGTCCAGCTTGGTGGCCTCCAGGTCTTTCTCAGTCAGCTGCAGGCAGATAGGGATACTGACCACAGCGCCACCTGGAGGACAGCAGGGACAGTTTCTACACCTCTTCACTCGCCATTAATTCATGCACAGCTATGAGCAATAGTTCATTACTTTCTCTGTTGATTGCATTTCTTTTGTGTAAATATATGACTGTAAATGTGAAATCCAGCAAACATCTGTGCGATCTCTCAGCAGCAGCAGCAGTCTGCTGCAGTCGTGTTCACGCTGAAGCAGCTGCTGCTGCCGCAGAGCAGCTGGAGGCTGCTGCTCAGGTTTATCTGCATTAATGAGGTGAAACGCCGGTGTCTTACCGGCGGCCTGGTGTTCAGAGATGGTGGAGAGGACTGAGGACGGCGCCGGGGCGTCTGAAGCAGATGACCGAGCCTGACTCTGACAGACAGAGAGATGGAGCGAGCGATGGATTCATTCCTTCAGAAACGGTTAATTTCTTTTTCTTTTTTTTTTTTTTTGTACTTCTATGCTCGCCGGTCTCTCACCTGCGCCTGCTGCCGCTCGAAATTAATGGAGTTCCTGTTCTTCTCCGAACCTTCCGGTCCGCTCGCGGTCGTCTTGACCAGCGATCCCGGGTCTCCCTGGAGATTTTTGACCACGCCCCCTTGTAGATCCTCGATGTAGGAGGAGGCGGGGCCAACCTGAGAGGACCACCGGCTGTGAGACAGATTCCTGAGAGGGAAGAAATCAGAAAACGAGTGAATGCTTTGTGTGTGTAGCAGTGACTTTACAGCGGTGCGAAAAAGTTAGTACCCACTCTTTTAATCCTGTGTGTTTTTGTTCTAAAACATAATAAAAAATCATCTCACTGTGGGAGTTATAAGGCAAATACAATGTCAGATGACAGCACATAATGTTTTTGTCATTAATGTCATTAATTATTTAACAGGAAAAAGTCAAAAAGATAAAAAAAAAAAAAAGAAAACGATGAATCCATTTAAACAAATAAATGAATGAATGAATGAAAGAAGGAAGATGGTTGGCAATTTCCTGATAATCAATTCGGGTGTGTGTAAACACAGTGCTAAGAGGGAAAGACATAAGCCTTGGTCTTAGATAAGCAACTGCTCCTGCATGTCCATCTGGAGAGGTTTATTAAAACATTTCCAGTCTGTTTCAGAGGTTGAGCGCTGCCTGTTTGGCTGGATTTGTGAGACTGCGAGTTTTCCGGAAGGTTTCGAGATCGCGCGGGAATAAATAAATCTTTTCTGAAACCCTCTGAAGACCTCCACATGTTAACCATCAAGTGAACAAATCAGAGTCCTGGTTGTGGTGTTTTAAAATCAACCAGATTCTCTGTCATCCTTCTGCCTGTCTTATTGAAAGCTTGAGCTGCGTGTAAATTCGTGTGACTTGGTCACGAATAGTTAGTGGAGCAAAGCGGACAGTCGAGTCTAAGACGCTACTGTCACGGTGCTTCTGGTGGTCATTGGCTACAATGGCGTTGAAATCTCCAAATCTGCATCAGAATGGCCAAATCAAAGTCAAGACCTCAACCTCAGCCACTCCATGTAGCAGTACCACCTCTAACCACATAGGGGCAGCACATAGTAAGACAGCAAAGTGCACCTCCAGTGGGGCAAAGTAGTATGACAAGACGTCCTGGACCGTCCCCACTCGTTAGCGCAGTATTGTTGTTCAGTAGATCAGTCTGCCCCCACGTGGTCAGAGGTGGTACTGCAACACTGAGTGACTTTAGGAGAGTTGTGCATCAGCAAATGTCAAAAAAACCTCAATGAACTGAAGCAAGAATCGTCCAAAACTCCCTCAGAACAACATGAGAGACTTTGTGAATCAACACACTTAAAATACAGTGATCCCAAATATTTTACGGTGAATGGGGACCGAACTGGAGCCGGAGCCCCCCGAGCCTCAATAATGTGTTTAAAATATGTTTAAAAACCCAAATAAAGTAGCGAGGCACTGCAGCGAAACAAGACAAAGGCTCAACTGTGGTCTTTCTGTTTCCTTCACAGCCTCTGGTCTCTGAACCGTAGTAAACAAACTGCTGGTATTGTGTTATTTTTGGCTCGTAATTAGCGGCTAACACGCTAACAACAACAAAACAATGTAAATCTATGCATGCTGGGCTGCTGTTTATGCTCACTTCACTTTTCATCTAACCCCGTTTTGGTTCTGCCATCCCACGACACACACACTCCATTACCCATAAGGCCACACCATTACCCATAAGGCCACCTTCTTAAAAGGTCTAGGCTGACTCACAGCATTTCTTCACTGTGAGAGAACGCGCACAACATCCTGTGATGTTTCTGCAATTTTTTTTGAATCTCTTAAAAATTATATTATATATTTCTGAAAAATCCGCAAATAACTAAAACTGCAGAACTTAAACCGTGAATTGGCGAGGGATCACTGTATGGGCATTCTTAGTACTTCTCACATTGTTTTTTTTTTTTTGGCTCAGTTTTTATAAACTAAATAACAGCAACACACAAAAGCTGTATGTTTTTGTTCACCTGTGGTTACATTTGCCTAAAACTAAGACCCACTATGACCAGATGACTTTTATTATGTTTTCACACACACGTATAAAGAGAAGATGTATGGGGTTAAATGGATTGTGTTGCCGTTGGTTTGCCTGTGGTTGTGCAGCGCCGTGTGGCTACTCAGCAGCGCCAGTTCGGCCAGTCTCTCCTCTGCACACTGAGCGGTGAGTCGAGCCTCGGCGTCCTGGTCCCAGCAGTCCTCCATCGTCTCTTTGAGGGACCGCAACACCTACATACAGACACAAAGTCAGCGGAGCACGGTGCCTCCTTTGGAATATTCTGCGCCGTGTGTGGAGGAGCTGGCAGACGGGTGCGGACACTGACCAGGCTGTTCTCCTTCCAGGCTTCGGGAAATCTGGGTCTGTATTTCTCTCTGACCACCAGGATCTGCATGTCCTCAAAGCTCGGATGGTTGCCGAGTTCGGCCTGGAAGGCCAGCTGGTACTCTGGAACCGCCTCACCTGAAAACACGACGAACACGCACATCGACAGTGAGCGTACATGTTGGCACCTGTGCTGCGTACGGTCCGATGAACAAAAGCAACTACAATCTAAAAATGTAGATCAGAAGGACCGGCTGCAACTTTAACCGCTTCATAACAAGGACAGTTTCTGAGATTGCTCCAAGTGTTTCACGTCTTTCAACTTTTCCTCTCCACTTGCGGGGGGCTGCAGATCGTCACTGGCATCTGAATGAACAAAAATCTCTCATGTATCTGGGCTTGGGACCAGCGCTGAGCAGGTGGGGGCCATGTGAGGTTCAGTTTGGCACGTGTCAGGGCCAGGTGATCGACCCGGTGACCTTTCGATTGGGGGAGTAAATGAAAATGGCATACCTAATTTAAAATGAGTATATCTCAGCAACTGCAATATGTATTGGAATAAATCTGTATTAAAATGAAAATAGAATTATGGCAAAAGTGTGAAATTAAGTGTAAGTACTACCAGGCCAGAGGAAATTAAGATAAAACACAACGTAAATTACATTTTTAATCTCCATTTGATGAAATCTTTGGCCATAAGTTGAACTAAGCTATGAATGATTATACAAGGCCGTATCTCAGGAAGGGCCTAACAGATGTGGGTGACTGGTGTCTCTGTTGAATCTTAACAGCCAATAGGATCAACGAGCTCACGAGTCCATATCACTTCAGACGTATTCCAATCAGGACCAACAGATTTCTTTTTTACAAGATGGCCAGCCATATGTTTGCCATCTTCTGTAAACGGGGAGTTTTTCCTAGCCACTGTTTGGAGTAAAGGTTTATGTCCCCCTATGGGAAGTTTTTTACTTGCCATTGCTAATTTAATTAGGATTTAATAATATTACTTATAGTTAATAATAGGGATGCACGATAACTGTTTGTTAAAACCGATACCGATAACCGATAACTTTCAGCTCCTAAAGCCCAATACCGATAACACACACATATACCTAAGATCATTACATCAATACTATGAACAAAATCAAAAATAGTTTTGACTTTTTAAATTAAGAGATATTTATTTTTTACAATGAAAAACTATTGGCAAGCCTCTCAAACATTTTCTTAAAGCTATCAAACAAACCTATTTGATATCTCACATTAACTTAAATAAGGTTCATTACTGACTGATATAAAAATAAAGGCTCCTTGAACTGATGGAAATACATGCATTAAAATTACAAACTGAAAAACAATAACATTTAAAGGATTTTGGCTTGTGGTTCCATTTAAATTAATATATTTAATTAAAGTAAATGAGGTTCAGTAGTTTTTATTTTTTAATCTCATGGAAGCTTTAGATGAGAGGAATGAGGGAGAGGAGAGACTCCTGCTGGCTTGCGCACGTTAGCATTAGCTTCCGTTAGCTCACGTTAGCACGATTTCAAAACTCCATGGAAGTGATTGTTATGTTGTAGGTGGCTGATCAGGTTTGACGTATTAAAGCTTGTGCTTCGCTCCTCGTAGAATTCGCTTGGAGGATTCGTCACAAATAACCACCAAACTATCTTCTTCTGAAACTTTAACGAAGTTCCACGCCGCCATGTTTGTTGTGATCAGCACAATGCATGCTGCATTCAAGGTATAACGTAAATTCTGACGTTTTCTTGTTTGCTAGTCGTTCTTTTAGCCTTTTCTATTTTTTCTTTTTTTATGTGTAACATGAGGGAAAACACTGTGAATATCAATTCAAGTCAGCAACTACCAAAATTATGACCGAGATAACGAGTTGTTTTCTGGCATGAGGGGGTATTCTTGATTTTCCTTATTGAGTAATCGTTTTTCTGATTATGCCGACGTTACTTGAACATAACATTCACTGCCGCTCATTCAAGGCTCAGAGGGAGCGAGGCACTGCTGTGTTTACAGAAATATATATGTTATCGGGGCCATTCGTCGTGATATCTGACTTATCGGGATGACGTCATAATTTCTTGTTATCGGCCCGATAGTTATCGTGCACACCTAGCCATGTGAGGTTCAGTTTGGCACGTGTCAGGGCCGGGATTCCACCCGGTGACCTTTCGATTGGGGGAGTAAATGAAAATGGCATACCTAATTTAAAATGTGTATATCTCAGCAACTGCAAGATGTATTGGAATAAATCTGTATTGAAATGAAGATAAAATTATGGCAAAAGTGTGAAATTAAGTATAAGTACTACCAGGCCAAAAAAAATTAAGATAAAACACAACGTAAATTACATTTTTCCTCTCCATTTGATGAAATTTTTGGCTATAAGTTAAACTGTGCTGAGCTGTGAATGTTTTTTCCAGGCCGTATCTCAGGAAGGGCCTGACTGATGTGGGTGACTGGTGTCTCTGTTGAATCTTAACAGCCAATAGGATCAACGAGCTCACGAGTCCATATCACTTCAGACGTATTCCAATCAGGACCAACAGATTTCCTGTTTTACAAGATGGCCAGCCATATGTTTGCCATCTTCTGTAAACGGGGAGTTTTTCCTAGCCACTGTTTGGAGTAAAGGTTTATGTCCCCCTATGGGAAGTTTTTTACTTGTCATTGCTGATTTAATTAAGATTTAATAATATTACTTATAGTTAATAACATTCTGCTCTGAAGACAATTTGTATTGTATTGTGAGCAGTATTTGTATTTGTAGATGCTATACAAATAAAGTTGAATTGAATTAAACTGTCACTAGTAACAGAAATGATGTAAAACGGCAACAATTATTTTGAACTGACACGGAGACTTTGGTGTACATGAATCAAGTGGAGTTTTTCACTGGAATTTGATTTATGATGGTGAAACACCAAAGGAACGTCCAAAACCAGAGTTGGGCTGTTGAAACTGAAGTTATTTTTCTATTTGGTGGCTCGTTTAGCTGGTTTTTCTTCTTAAGCGTGGTCAGACTGGTGTCTGTAACATGTAGCAGTGGGTCACTACTTCCGCTGTCATGTTTCATGTTGCATCCTTGTGTTTTTACGGCGTGTTCACCTAGCTGCTCGGTGTCATTGTGTGTCTGTTGTGTGTTTAGTGTGTGTTGTTGTGTTACCTGGGAAGAGGTCGGAGCATCTCCTGAAGCTCTCCCAGTACAGCAGTCCCAGAGCGTACACGTCGACCTGCTTCAGCGCTGACTCGCAGTCCCTGAGGTTCAGAGCTCCACCCAGAACCTCCGGAGACATGTAGCGCACCGTCCCCACCTGCACACACACTCAGTCAGCGCCGCGACTCCTGCTCATTTTGCACCTGCACCACCTTCCAGAGGTGCAGGAAGCATCCAGGTGACTTAAAAGTAAAAACAGTTCTTCAGAAAGTCAAAAATACCAGCTGGTGTCGCGTGAACTGACCTCAGATATGGCCATGGTGTCATCGTCTCCGGGGCGACAGGGCCTGTTTCCTGTTAGCCTCATGGACAGGCCGAAGTCTGCGAGGACGCAGGACAGATCGGCTCGAACCAGGACGTTCCTGCTGGTCAGGTCCCTGTGTGCCACTGCTGGTTTGTACTGGTCTGAGTGGAAATCAACATATCAACAGATGAGAACGGGTCAACTGTGCCGTCACTGCATGACATGAGGAAGATTCGTCATCTATTCAACCCTGTTGCCCTTTTGCATCCCAGCAGTGGTGTTTAAGTCTTGTTTAGACCTGGTATTAACATCCATCCTGAGAGATTCAATCACAAGTGGGCAGCTCTGTTTATACCTGGGGCCAACATCTGTATGCAGGTGTTTCCAGTGACTACTTGTGATCGGACCCCACTCCCCCAACCTATGAGCAAATAAACAAGTACATGACTTCAGCCTGCAAAGACCAAACGTGCTGTTGTTTTTGCCCATGGAAGGCAGAAATGCACTGAACCAGGCCGAGTCACCAGGAAGAAGTTGAAGAAGAACGCTCTTCCTGTACATCTAATTATTTTTTACAGCTTCATTTAACAGATGAACTATAATTTTACAAAAAGAAAACATCCAAAAAACACAGAGGATAAAAAAAAAGCTTCAGACAGAGAATAAGAAATTGGATATTTCGGGAATTAAAAAAAGAAAAAGAACTAAAGTAGGCAAATCAAAACAACACAGACGAGTCCATGACATCCTGGCTGTGTGCTGTTGTTGGTTGTCATGGCTCCTGCTCCTTGTTTTGCAAGTACGACCTTCTGCCTGGACGGAAAACATCAGTTCAGTTAGCAGCTCTTCAGGGCAACCTGTTGTGTTTACATTGTCGAGCAAATGTAATTTCATGTGGCCCAGACCAGCGTTACCAGATCTCAACTGTGCATAAGGCTGTCCGCTTGTGATTGGATCACTCAGGATGGATGTTCATACCAGGTGTAAACGAGGCCCATGAGTGGCAGCAGAAATGCCAAGCAGAGCAGACTTTCCGAACCAAATGAGTTTAAGATTAAGAGCGTTAAAGTTCATCCAAGTTTTAATGTCACTGAGACATTTTAGTAGTGAATTTTGCTGTCTGAGTTAAAGGGCAAGTATACCAGTAAATAATCAGCAAAACAATGGAAGGAAGTTCTCTGCTTCCTGAAAATAGGCCAAAAGGCAAGATGTCCAGTGAAAATAGTAAGGGGCCGAAAATAGAGCCTTGAGGAACTCCATTGGTAAGAAGTGCTACAGAAGAGGAACTTTCACCCATATGTAGAGGAAAAGTCGTCTCTGAAATGGTTTGACATGATCCACAGGCCAGTGGAAACACTCAGTCCTCCAGCCGGTGTTATTCTTAAAGGTGGGGTGGGTGTTGTTTTTTTGCAACACTTTTTACAATATTGCCTGAAAACCTTTTCACATTTCCATTGCACCCACTGAAATAAAATGTTTGCAAAAAAAACTAAACATTTTGGTCCAGTCTAGAAGGTATAATCGGAGAAAAACTCTGACCAATCAAAAAAGTGATCATCACTATTTTGATTGGCTGCCTAATACGTCCATCAAATATCACCCCTCCCTCCCTCCCTCCCTATGGTTCATGCAGTCGTGAATCATGTGAAGGCGTGGTTTCGAGGGGTGAGCTGAAGAGGAGGAGGCGGAGCCTTTGGGAGGAGGGAGGGAGTGTATATTTTCAAAATCTCACTTGAGTTGGATTGCTGGAACCGTTTTTCAAACAACACCTACTTCACCTTTAAAGGCTTGAGTTGGAGCAAGTGGACTTCCTTGTTTTGGTTTTTGAACCCCATTCACCTTCCACCCAGAAGGCTCCTTAATTTTAAACTAACTGGTGGGCAGCTTGGAGCTTATAAACTGTTGGAGTGATATGCAGATCAACATGACATTCTCATCATTCCATGGGCCTTTGGACATCCATCAAGGTGGTAATGATTGGGAAACCATCTGGTTGGAGATTCAAAGCTGCACTGTGAGTGCTAAATAGGTGAAAACTGAGGCCTGTTCAGTGCTGTTTTTTTTTCTTATGACATATACGTCTTCTTTTACCCTTCTCCCCAACATGTGTACATTATTACTGTCAAAAGAGAGTCTCTTATCCGTGTGCTGCAGATGAACCTGCCAAATCTTGACCTGATGAGCTGCTCTCCTGTGTTGACGCATTTGTGGACTCGTTTGTTCGTTTCGCCGATGTAAAGGTCCGGGCACTCCTAACTGCACCGGACTGCGTATTAAACACCGCCCTGTTTTTGTTTGGGGTGTTTTGTTCCAAAGTGAACCAGTTTTAGTCTCGGGATGTTGTGTTTGAAGAATATCCCTCTGAGTTCCTCTGACACTCCAGCCACGAGTGGAAAGACCGAACTTTTACAACCTTAACTTGAACCAATTTAAAGCTGTACCTTTCATACCATCAAGTCGTTCAAATTTTATCCATTGCATCAAAGGCGGCACACGGGTCTAGAAACACTCTGAGGCAACACTTACAAAAAACAGTAATTAAAAACTCTGAAAAGAAATGTTTCTGTACTATGACTTGATTTAAAACCAGACTAAAGCATTTCACAAATGTCATCCCTGCGTAAAAATGATCAGGGTTGATTAAAAAAAATGACTTTCTCCAGGAGACATAAATGATCTATTGATGTTGGTCTAAAGGTAGAAAGAACATTTGGGTCAAAACATGTTTTCATGTGAGGCTCCAAGGCGGCATGTTTAAAATAGGCTAGAACAGGGACTGACCTCATTCAGAACAAGAATATTGGACCCAACAGATGAGACGCTCAGTTTACTGGCCGAACTATGTTCCTATCCTCACCCCTAGTCACGAATTAAGGGTAGTGACCAGCATAACGAGATAGCGACTGCAAGCATCTGGAATGCATTTCCTCGGTAGGGTTGCTGGACTCTCCCTTATGGCTCCTATACTCTCCACGACTTAAGGCTGTTGCAGACGAAAGATCAGCATTGTGAAAGAATCGTGCGGATGTCTTTTGTTAAACTCGGCTGTCCTACGTGCTACAATGTGACCAGTGTGATGACTGCTGTCACACTGGTCTTGGGACCAAAGACTACTTGATATAATTTCCTAAAGCACCATTCCAAAGATAAACAGAAATCCCAAGTTGGCCCTTTTCTCTCTAATTATGACCAGGAACACATTCTTCTCTTTCGCTGCTTCTTTTTACTGATGAGGGCTTATCGTCGTAGAGTCTGAGCACACCATTCCTGACATGGCACCAAAGAGTAAGCAGATGCAAATTGTACAGTCTGAGACGTCATGGTCTCACAGGACTGCAGAAATAGTGCGGTGGAGAGGAGCCCACGGAGGAAGGGTGAGTGGGAGGAGAGCTGCTGCTCCACCACATCAAGAAGAGCCAACTGGGGAGGTTCGGGCACCTGATTAGGATGCCTCCTGGAAGCCTCCTGGAAGAGGGGCTGTTTTGGGAATAACCTCAGAGGGAGGAGGCCTCCAGGCATCCCCAGAACATGTGGACATGTTGAAGAGATTAAACTTCTCAGCTGGCCTGGGAACATCTTGGTTAGCAGCTAGAGGAGGTGGATGTGGTGGGAAGGCTGCTGCCCCCTCTACCCGAACTCAAATAAGTGGAGGATGATGGATGGATGGATGGATGGATGGATGAGACTAACAGTTTGAAAAACATATCTTAAAGGTGAGAAGGAATACTCTCCAGAGAACTGGAAGGTTGCATTTGACTTACTCCCTCCTATAAAACAGAGAAAGTCACAGGCTCGAAGTGCTTTAAAACGGCTCAACGTGATGAAGGTAAAGAGGGGTCAGTATCAAACTCTGAAGGGCCCAGAGAAGACAAGAATTTCAGAACATTTGGACAAAGTGCAGGAGAAGCCACTACATGAAACCAGACCCTCGCCGTTGGGCTAAAAACGAGGAACAAACAAACTAGTGTCCTGCCAAGAGTCACATTTGATTGCAGCTTCATGAGAAAGCATTCTGAATTTCTGAGAAAAACAAGATCTTTATCTTGTAATCTAGAAGCAAAAACGTTTTACTCTCGAGAGAAATGTCTCAAATGAACATTTTCCAAATGGTGTCCATTGATTTCAGGGCAGAAACATCCCTTCTGTTTTCCTCAAATGACGAGATAAAGACGGAGAGGACGAAGTTGCCGGAGAACTGAGAGCACTACAACTCCAGCAGTGAACTCTATTTAAAAAAGGTAAAACGGAGAAGATACAGCGATACAAGCAGATAAGGTCAGCTGCTCTGATAGCAGATGTTGGACTCTTGTCTCTTTGCAGCACATTTGAAACTTTAATGCGGCGTGTTTCCTGAGGCAGCAGTTTCAGATTAGTCTCACAGATCCAGACCCGCCTCCACGCTGCTGCATCGTCGCTGGACAACGTGGTCCGCCTGCTCCGTCTCAACATTCTTGATAAAGGACAATCTCTCTGATTTGTTTGTATTGTGTTATCACATCATCTTGGGCGTTGCTTAGTCCAGGGCGGATGATGCACACAGAAAATTCAAGCCCGTAAGACAGTGTCTAGTGGAGACATGCTTTGGCTCAACTTGTTCTTAAGTTAATTTACAGGAGCTGGCATCAAAGTTCTGCACAGCTTTGGTCTCATTTGCGGACCTCAGTTGTGCTTCCACGTTCTTTTTAGACAGAAGAAGTTTTCTCCTGGAAACTCTGTTAGTCTTCCTCGGTATGAGGAAGACTGGTTCAGTCCTCCTCTAATTGAGCTGTCATGGACTTTAACATCTAAAATGCTCAGTGAGGCCTGTAGGCTCTGAGATGTGGCTCTTTTTTTATATTTCTCTGTTCAGTGCACATCCTGACCTTGAGGTAAATTTGCTGGGACATCCACTCCTGGGAAGATTGACAACTGTCATGAATGCTTTTCCACTTGAATGCGGAGCTCCAAATTGTTTGGAAGTGGTTTTATATTCCTATTAGCAACTCTTTAAGACCATTGCTTATAAGTGACACCAGCAAACTGCTAAAAGAGGTTCCCACGTTCTATTTTTTTTTCAGATTCATTTGGTGAAATAAATAATAAAACTGAAAAAAGTCATGTGTTGTTGCTCCTCCACTACAAAGATCAGCCAAATGCAAAAGAACGGGCATGAACTCTCATGAATGAACCTGTGCATGTGATGCATGTGATGCATGTGCACAACGGCCTCATACCGCCTCTGTGGAGTTCGGTGTGCAGGAAGGCGAGTCCTCTGGTCACTCCATGAGTCATCCTGCAGCAGGTCAACCAGTCCACAGTGTGGAGAGACAGGTATCGAGACAGACATCCCTGTAACACACACACAGCTTTCAGCTTTCAGCAGTCCAGTGACCCGTCTGGACATTTTTAAAAATGTTCTCATCTGTGTTCGTATCATTGGCTTGGTCGTTATGCACGGCAGGTTCACGGTTGTTGATTCTGGAGCTCTGTGGGGACGGTTTGGTCTGTTGTGCCTCTCTGATCTGGAGGTTTCAACTCGATGTGATATGAAAATATCGTCCACACGGCTGGATCAGGTATCTGATGATGCAGCCGATCCACAGGGCAGATCTATTCGCTTCAGTTCTGTGTGTGGTGCAGTCATTTCTACAGAATATGATCTGATCTTCATCTAAGTCACAATAAGAGAGAAACGCAGTATTGCTCAGCTGAAATGTTGAATGTTGCTATACTGCAGCTTTGCTGTAAAAAGCTAGCTTTTGTCAAAAAAAAAAATCTCAAAACCTCACAAAATTGTGACTTTTTGACATAAAATGACAAGTTTATGTTGCAAAATCATGAACTTTGCATCGCTGCAGTTTTGTGTCCTATAATCACAACATTTTGATGTAAAATTTAACATTATGACTGTCATAAAATGTCAACTTTCACAAAAATGCAACTTTTTCACATAAAATTTCAATTTTATATCACCAAATTGTGAATTTTGTGTACCTACTTTCTGTCCTAAAACTCAAGAATTTTTGCTGTAAAATCACACATATAGTCATAATTTGTCATAAAAAATACATTCTAAAAATCTAAGATTTGGCTAATTTGTGACTTTGTAACTTAACATCACAGGTTTGCGTTGTGAAAATCACAACTTTAGTAGAAGTACTTATTTTTTGTAAAACTACAGCTTTGTGACACAAGAATGCTACTTTTGATCATGAAACAGGCAGGTGCCTGAGCGCCACCTGGAGTCTGCCTGTGCACGTGCCTGGATTTGCCTCCTGACAGACGCAGGATTCATCCGGCTGTTTGTTCCAGGTTTTAGGTGTCAGGTTTACAGCTCTCATTCTCAGGAAACCTCAGGCTGTGTGTTTCTGTGCGTGTCCTGATGCACGACGGCGTTTCTTTGAGTGTGTGTTTGCATCGATGTCTGTTGTGAGCAGACAGTGAAGCCGGTAATGACTGTCTGATGGCTGCAGAGGAATGCAGAAATCCTTCAGACACTCTGACTGTGTTCACGTTTGTGCGTGTTTGGAGTCTGGTGTCTTGGGAGGACATTTGTGTGTAACGCTCAAAGCTTCCCAGGACTGTTTGAGGGGGCTGACGCGGTTTCAGGGTCCCAGTTTAGTTGAGGGTCCTGCAAATGCAGTGTGTGAGCCAGGGTCCCCCCTGGGATATAAGCAGGAGTGTGTGTGTGTGTGTGAGAGAGAAAGAGAGAGAGTGTGGTTAGCGGCTCCACACAGGAAGCAGACCTGACGGCGCCGTCTTCCAGCACAATAGCAGGACTAAGGGAGCGGCAAATATTTGGACAAGACGACAGGAAGCCAAACTCTGCAGCAGCGCCCCCACAGGCTGCAGGGTGAATTACACATACTCAGGCGTTTGTCTGACGACGGCACATCCAGGGACCAAAACGTTCAGGCTCCGTCATGTGCAGATCAGGATCAGGATGTGTCGGCTACATGATTTACCAGTATGTTTTTCATTTAGTTTTAACTGGGAAGTGTGGGCGCTGGTGATGATAACGGTAATGCAGATGATGCCATTCGCAAGCATTCAACATCTGGCTTCAATGGCTAATTTCAATTTAAGATTGAAAAATTAAAAAAAGAGTAATAGGTTGATATCCCACTTCAAATTATGAATTGTAGATATCGACACTGTCTATGACAATTTTACATCAGAATGTTTTTAATATGCTCTTAAAAACCAGAAACAAGTCAGATAGAAACTACTTTTGCTGGTTTGACAGGCTCCTCCTCCTCCTATATATTTTTTTTTTTAAGTTTTATTATCTTTATTTTAAATATGTTTTTAATTTATCTTATTTTATTTTTTTTTGTTTGTATTTTATATTTTTATTTATTGGTCTGTGCAGCACATTGGCAGTCTTAAAGCGCTTTACAAATAAAGCTGGTTTGGTATTTTTCCTGTGATGTAAATGGCTAGATTTAACGATCCTAACTGATTGTAACTTATGGAGGTATTAATAAAATATCTATTTAAAGACAATGGAGGTGTGGTTTTCTTTATTTCAGTGCAGCAGAAACTCAACAGGATCAATATGAAACCAAACAAATAGGACAAAGTTTGCTTTTAGTTTTTTTTTTTTTTGATTTAGAGAAAGCAGCGTGCCACAGAAAATTCAAACTGGGACGTACTCTGAGCCACAAACACAAGCCCGTTACCAGGTTAATGGTGGAGTCCCACAGGATGTGGACCGGCAGCGCCATGGATAGCAGCCGTTCAACTCAATGAAATCGGCTGCACCAGAAGCTCCCTGCAGCGGTACAAAAAACTCCAAGAAGCGACCCTCCACTATGCTCTCTTAGGAACACATGCCAAGCCCATTTTGGAGCTGGACCGGTGGACTTTAAACCAGCAGACAACCACGCAATTGTCACGTGATCTCAGAACCTTCTTGTAAACTCTTAATTTCTCACAAATCCGGCCGAGCGGGCAGCGCTAGCAGGTGCTCCGCTTTAAAACGCTGCATGTGGTACTTGAGGTTGCGTCGAGGACGGAGCTAAACCTCCAAAAACTGGGCCACGGCCGTTCAACGTTCTACGGGACATTTTAGCAACTGTGATCATAAGCACTCACTGAGCTAGTAGTTAAAGAACAGATAAAAAAAAAAAACCAACAACTCCACTTTCAACAGCGTAGTTCTAACTCTGCTCTTAACTTTGATGTTTTGCCATCATAAATCATGTTTTGGAGGAAATCCTTACTTGATTTACGCAATTCCAAGCCCTTGTGTCGAGTCAAAATCGTTTATTCTGTCTCAGACATTTTCTGCTAAGGTTGCAATTAGGGATGCACAATATCCATCGGGCCGAAAAATTTTTGATTTATATTAGTGCTGGGTAATATGACGATACATATCGTGGGGACAATATAAAAGTGTGTATCGTGTCATTTCTCTTATATCGTTTCTATCGTTTCTAACCTAATTTTATCAATTATTACAGCAAATATGTAATTAAATAACCTGCAACGATAAATTTGATAGAATCATATCTACTTCTACAAAGTAGCCTTTTATGTTTTGCACTTTTATTTAATGCCTTAAACAGAGTTCTCTTCAACCCTGATGTTTACTTTAGACACTTTATATTGGTTTGCAAACTTTGCACTACAAGGTTACAGATTTCAGAAAGTTGAAAAATAATTTGTGTTTATTTTTTATAGCTGTACTTCAGTGCAAAAATGTGTTTTTCCTCTCAGAAACTGTTGTGCACTTTAAAAAAAATGTGAAAGCTACTGTACCTCTGTACCTACCTGTTTTTGCTGCACTAAAATATATGTTTGTGACAGTTCAGCTAAATGTCCTTTCAAAATAAAGTTGAAAAGTAAGCAATGAAATTTTTGTCAAACTTTTCAGAGAATAACTGAAAACATACTTTATTATGGTATATCGTGATATATATCGTTATCGTGATATAAAGTAGTCCATATCGTGATATATGATTTTTTCCATATCGCCCAGCACTAATCCATATATATTTATGTATACAGTCATGGAAAAAATTATTAGACCACCCTTGTTTTCTTCAGTTTCTTGTTCATTTTAATGCCTGGTACAACTAAAGGTACATTTTTGGACAAACATAACGATAACCACAAAGATTGCTCATAAGAGTTTTATTTAAGAGCTGATATCTTACCATTTTCCATGGTTTTCTTGATTATAACCTAACTCACTTAAGTTTTTACATCAATAGCTATGGCGTTGTACTGCCAAAAACACTGCTTTTATGCATTCAGTGTTTTCTTTTCTGTCTGTTTTAGTCACATGATGATGTTTAGTGGTACCAGGTATTAAAATGAACAAGAAAGTGAAGAAAAAATGGTGGTCTAATAATTTTTTCCATGACTGTATGTGTGTGTGTATAAAACTTTTTTTTTTTATCAGTCCAATATAAAATCCAATAACATAATATTAGTGACATTGTTAGCTGGCGGTGGCGCCTTTTAAAAATGTGCCGCGTCACTGTCATTACTTCATCTGGCAGGACCAAAGCGTGGCCTCATGACTGCCTGACTGGAAATGAGCATGAGCCGCTCAACACCGGTGCTAACATGTCTTCAACGGTCTGATGACATCCCAGTTGCTGTTTGTGAAGCACGTTTAGGAAGATTTCAGAACTGAGGAATGGCAGATGTTAACACAATTCATCTCACCTGAAAGGTTGTTATCGTGGTGAAGCTGTGAGTAATACAAGTGCGTTACCTGTATTTTGATACCAAATTTATTCCAATACAGCTTGTAGTTGCAGATATTTACTTATTTTAAGTTGGGTATGTCATTTTTTAAGTAGGGGGCCAAACAACTTCTGTCAGAGGCACACAGAGTCTGGCTGTTCACCGAACCAGCTTACATGTGGGTAGAACTCCATGAGGATCAGGAACTCCGGCCGTCCATCTGCCGTCATCTTCTCGTCGGCGGTCAAGAATCGGGCGATGTTGTCATGTTGCTGCAGCATTGGCAGGCAGTAGATGGAGCGCTCGTTGATGAAGTTCTGCCGGTTGGCGGAGCTGAAGACTTTGACTGCCACGCAGCGTTCGTTCAGGGAGCCGCGAAACACCGCCCCGTAACGGCCCCGACCAATCAGCTGCCAGAGAGGAGGGCGCAGAGGGTGGTGTTAAAAACTGAAGCAGAGAAATGAAGCCGTGCTGTTCCTCAGAGTTCAAGGTAATAATATGTTAATTGTAGAATCCCCCCATTATGAGCAAAAGATTATGAAATGGCCCAGAACACTCCCATTTATCACCTGTGTACCTGAAAATAACTGTAATGAGTAATTCACATTGGCTGTTGGTGTTCAGCTGTCGTCTATTATGGCACGTTTTTTCAATAGAGCACTGATCCTGACGCAGCTGCTTCAACGAGACTCGGGGCCAGCTTAGTTAATTTTGTCTGAATTGAAAAAAAGTCTGGGGGAATTAGGAGGTGTTAAGTTTACGATACCCCACCTCATTAGAGAAACAGGAGATTTGACGTTTCCACCACCGACAGTGGGGATTATTTTTCTGCAAGTAAACTGAGGCCAGGGGCTAACAGAGTGTTTGAGCCTCGGCCCCACCTGGCAAAATGGAAAAGGTAGTAGGAGGGAAACCTATAGCTAGAGCAAGGAGGACGTCGGGAGGACAGAAAACCCAAAGCAGCACGACTTGAAAGTGGACAATGTGCAAGAAAAACAGATGGGCAGAAACAGGAGTCAATGTTTGTGATAGGATTGCATGAAACTGGTTATCTGCGTTACTTCCTGTTTTAGTTTGAAAGTCTGTTACCTATTGTTAAGTTCTGGTTTGATTTCCCTTGTTCCCATCTGTCCAGATTGGTCACACCTGTGTCTCGACAGGCCCTGTAGCTTTATATATTTTTTCCTACCTTCCCTTTCTCTCTGCCTGCCCATCTGTTTTTCTGCTCTGTCATGTTTTTCTGCTCTAGTTTATTTCGTCCTGTCACGGTTAGTTTTGGCTCTTGGTTTAAGACAAATGGCTGGCTCCTCAACCCCCTGACATCCCAATAGGAAAACGGGTTTTCAAGCGAAACGTAAACCATCACGAGGACTAAACAAAAAAATACGAGTTCATCGTGGGTTAAAGAGAAGCCGTCATGGACTGTGGATGACTGGATGAAGGTGATATTCAGCAATGGATCATGATGTTACACCGGAGCAGAAGGTGATGCTGGAAGTTGAGTAGTGGGTGGAATCAATCCCGTCCCGCTAATGTGCCCAAGAGTCCTTGGGTGGGACACTGAACCTTTTCAGCCAGTAACGAGTCACAATCCGGATACTTCCAAGACAATTGGGTTAAAATCCAGGACAAATCAATACATGGAACGTGATCCGCCTTAACAAACCCTCAAGGAACAAGCTGGAAGAAGTTGTTTTTACAGTCTTTGATGATGTGGTGCTGACTACAGTAAAAGTTTTGGACCCTTTTCCAGTTCATCAGTAGAAAGTAGGTTTGATGATGAAGAAGAAGACAGGTTTCAGGCTGATAATGATAACGCTAAGAGTGATAGAAACCTTTCTGCAGGAACGATAAATGATCTGGATTTCAAGGCAAGTTTATCTGCAGAGCACAATTCGTACACAAAGTACAAAGTGCTTTACAGATGCATAAAATCACAAGAAGGCAAACAGAATCATTCCATAAAAGCATAAAAATAATCATTAATAAATTAAATTAAAAATTAATTTAAAAGAAAAATGAATTAAATTAAAAATGAAGAGTGCAGATAAAATCCTTTCAGTTGTCATATGCACATCTGAACACAACTGTTTTAGTCTGGATCTGAACATTGTTGTTGAGGCCTGTCTTACATCTTCTGGAAGATTTTAGGAGCATAAAACTGAAACACAGCTTTACCGTGTTTAGTCCTGACTCTGGGCACCAGCAGGAGACCACTACCTGAGGTTCTCAGAGTCCAGATTGGTTCATATGGATCTAACATGTCAGAGATGGACTTTGGGGCTTTCAATCTGCCAAGGCTCTGTCCTGCAAAGCTAATCTGTCAGCCGCTGAAACCTGAAGAGCTCACAGGTTGGGATCTCTGGGATCTCTGGGATCTCTGGGATCTCTGGGATCTCTGGGATCTCTGGGATCTCTGGGATCTCTGGGATCTCTGGGATCGCTGGGATCTCTGGGATCTCTGGGATCTTGGGATCTTGGGAGCTGGGCCCTGAGTCTGAGCTGTCGAACGAGGACTGAGCCTCCATACATGCCAGGGCATCATCGGCATCCTTCAACTGCATTAAGTTTTCTAAAGGTTTGTTTCACAAAGCCAGGATGTTCAGCTCTTAAATGAAACAAACAGCTTTTTTTTTTTGTCATAACTGTGATTTGAGAGAACATCACTGACTCCATCTGGTTCGTTGAGGAGTCCTGAATGTTTAGTCCTGACAGGACTTTCATCACTGACGTTATAAAGGAAGGAAATGTCGATGTTGATAAAAACGATCCATGTGCGTTTGTTTGCGCGTACCTCCAGCAGTTTCAGGTTGTCGAGATCGACTGCAGACTCCGTGTTTGCTGCCTCCATCACGTCTACGGCAGACAGACTGTGTTTCTGCTTCCCTGGAAACACACACACACACAGCCGATTATCAATTATCGATTACTGGATTATTCGCAGTCACGTGTGCTTTCTCATGAGTGTGTCCGGATGTGCAAACATCTCCATCTACGTGAGGACATTTTGTTCAGCTTGCTCTATTTGTTTCTGCAGCTCTTCCTGGAAGTGCCCTCCTTTCATTTCCAAATCTGTTCTTTAACTTCTGAGGCTCTGGAAGAGGTCTGCAGACGTTTGAGCCCTTATTAAATACCCTGCGTCCTGCAGATAATTGACTTTTGCACTCAGGACCTGCTGAACGACGCTGAACAGGAAGAAACATCTCATAATCTTCATTTCTGTTTCCTCCGTGGGCGCAGCGCAGCTCTAAAAAGGCTTAGACGGGTTGTAAAATAAATGACTTGCGTAATCTATTCACAACAGAAAACATCTAATCCCGCAGCTGATGATGTGTATTGATCTTCAGGAAAAAGAAAAGGAGTGTAATTTTGAATCTGACGGTGGTCAGTGTGACGTCTTCACGACAGCTAACCCTAACCCAGACGTCTGGGAACTCAGGAGACCAGCTGGTGGAGTTTTGGGAGAAACGTGATGCCTCATTCTTGTTCGGTAAAATAATTTTTTCTCATCTCACTGACCTGCTGGGGATTAAAAAAAAAAAAAAAATCTTTTACATTTCCATCCTTTTCTTGCGGGCGTCCCAACTCCTTTGAGACTGGGATCATGAAATTATCTTCATGATCAATATGGGTTTATGAGCTTTGAAAGTCACTACTTTCTGCTTTACTAACTCATTTATGACAAGAGGACTGGCTCTAACAAAGAAGAGTGAATGATCTGTGAACGGGCTGAAGAGTCTTCTCTACGCAGGAGGAGGGGTGAGGGTGAGAGTGAGGCGGTAAAATGTCATCTGTAGGTCGCTGATGTCAGCTTCAGAGCTCCACATGAGGCAGACTGATGTCAGTGGGCTGTTTTGTTTCCGCTGTGAAAGGTGTGTGTGCTTACTTTTCATCATGCGGTATCCCAGGAACAGCGCCATGATGACGATGGCTGCTATGGCAACGGTCACCAGGGCGACGAGCGCCGTCTCCTTTGGCGTCAGCTTGTGATCTGTGGGATGACAGCGTCACTGTAAACACGAGTGTGAGAGGAAGAGATCAGTTCAGCACATTCACGGGGACCGTCTTCCTGAAGACCTCTGCGACGCCTCCCAGCATCCTAAACTCAAACTGAGACCTTCTAGCAGCTTTTCTGAGAGTCCGTCCCCCGGTGAGAACCAGGCTACATGTCCTCATCTCCTGTCAACTTCCTCATCGGACCTAAAGGCGAAGTTGCTCCTGACAAACAGAGAAACGAGATCAGTGCAGAAATCACCGTACCTGCTGTAGGAAGAGAAAGACGATGGCTTTACTCTTCTGGTCTTCATCCTCATGTTTTTTACTTCATGAAAGTTAAAGTACTGAGATCAAAGCACTCTTTTAATCCCACGTTTCTTCTGTTCATGTACAATAAAAGAACAGGTTAACCAGTATAAGTAACTCTTGGAGAAACTGCAGCATAACTACTGAACATTTCACTGCTGATCAGCGATGAGTTCCAGTTCAGCAGCGCTGATCCAGAGTCACTGGTCACGCTAGTTGACTCAGGCCCCGATCGTATACTTCCCCTTACCCGTTACCACTAGCCGCAACCAGCAAATTGCAGGTATAGGAACCTCCGCTAACCACTAATGCAAACTTCCACTCGCTAAAGCCGCTACTCCCTTACTTACTTTGCAGGTGTGGCAATGGGCATGTCTTTTGCCCTTTCTGCAAACTCAGGTATCTTGCAATCGCGGGTTTAGGGTTGCATGTCGGCGTGTACAAGAGCCCGTCCAAATGGCATCAATACGCATCCACCTGGTCACATGTAGACGTGCACAAATGGCTACCTATTGGATTAACTCTTGTATAAAAGCGTGATTTGGCCTCAGTTGAACCCCTGAGAAAAAAGCAGAGATTGTCTTCAACAGCTTGCTCGCCAGTTAAACCATAGACAACCAGAGCGTGTTTACTGGGAGGACACCGACTATCTGGGACTTTCAGGTAGCTGATAGGAATTGTCTGTGTAAAAATATTTTTATGTACTTATCAGTGCAGAGGAGGAGGAGGAAGGAAGAGGAGGAAGCTCTACAGCAGAGTCCCAGACGAGCTCTGGATAGCGGTTTCGCTGGCGCAAAACTGGCGCAACTTGCTCTTAAAGGCAATGGCTGCTGACGCACTGATTGGTTTAACAGGTGGAACGCCCTAACCACTTCCATGCATAATGTAGTGGGTAGCACAGGTGGGATAGCGGGTTTAGCAAGGGTGGAAGATTCCGTTCTCTGCGGGGAAACGCCTCTCCCGTTACCCACTATCCCTAAATAGTGGCTTTAGCAGATCTGGAAGAAGATTGGGCCCTTAGACTGAAAACCCACTGAAACACCATGTTAGCTGTGGCTAACACGGTGCCACTGACCCACAAAGCTCTCCAGCTAACGCTTTTCTGTTTGGGTTCATTTTTGTTCAATAAATAACAGCACAGCAAGTAAAGTTATAAGGTGCTGTTTGTCTGAGGTTGACGAGTCAGAACTTACCCTAACCCTAACCCAGAGTCTGTTCTTGGTGCAGGACAGAATGGATGATATGCAAATCAGTGATGAAGCCTCGCCCGTAGCCTCCTCACCTGTTTGACTGTCACCGTCTCTCTTCATCGGCCTCAGGGCGGGGGTGTCGGCGGTGGGCGGGGCCTCAGTATAGTTGACGTTGCAGAGGTCGTGGCTGCAGCAGCAGAAACTGTAGTTGGCCTTCTGTATCTGAGAAGGCGTGGATGACACCAGGATGCAGCGGTTGCCAACACACTCCCGCTGGTTGCCCACGGAGGTCCAGCAACCTAGATGGCAAGGCATGAGTTTACAATCCAAAACTATACGAAATAAAAGGAATAGCAGAAAATAACTAATCTGGGAACGTCCAGGACCTTCTTAACTGGTTGAACTCAGTGCCTCAACAGGGGTGTTAATACATAGAAGCTCAGACCAACAGAACTGATCTGCTTCTCAAATTTCTCAGATCGGTCAAAGAGTGGCAGCACAGGCATTCACCGGATCAGAGAGAATAAACACAGTCACGTCTGTCTTATTTTCTAAGTGGGGTCGAGAAAGTCCGACCAGGCCTTCAAGCAATTCAACAAAGACTTTATAGACAAATTGATTTGGACATCATCTCCAAACAATGAAAGGACTGACTGTGTTTCTTAAAAAGATCCTCAGTGGGAGCATGGACAAGGAAAACAGTAGTGGGCCCAGGATGGAACCAGGGGGAGCTCCACAAGAGATGATTCTTGATGCTTCATGTAGTTTATGTGTTCTCAGCATAAACGTGTGCTCTGATCTCCTGCTCTCTTCTTCCTCCTGAGCAGTGGAAGCAGTTTCCTTTCAGACTGATGGTTCTGACGTTACGTTTGTGATTGGGCTCATTCCCAAATAGTGAAAGGGGAGCTCAGCGGGAATCTTCAAGGTACAAAAACTGTTGTGATTCCATAAAAACTGGACTCACGGGGGAAATCAGAATGACAAGAGACTCACCTGGAAGATGCCCTGACAACTTCTACTGATTTATATTTGTGCCAGTCGATAAAAGAACCTCTGCTCTTGCTCCTTTATTTAGTTTTTAATAGGGATGCGCGCGATTAGTCGTCTAAATGATTAAACGTCCGCTCACTTACTAGTCGGCACCAGAAATATTAGTCGTTTAAACCAATTTGTGTTTTATTCATGTACAAGGCCGCTTAACTGTCATACAGCCGCCCGCCACTAGTCGGGGCTACAGAGCCGTCAGACAGCAGCCCCCCCTCTCCGCGGCAATGTTCGAGTAGACTGGAGTTTTAAAACGGCACGGTGGGAAGATGGCCTCTCGCAAAACCAGCGCGGTTTGGCGGTACTTTAATCTAGAAAATGAAAAGGTAGTATGTAGACTGTGTCAGAAACAACTGGCATACAGTCACTCGACTGGAGCAATGCGCAACCACATTCAACTCAAGCATTTGGATGTTAATCTGCACGAGACGACGGCTGCTGATGCTAGCGGTGCTAGCCACACTCAGGCCGATTTGACATTGTTTACCCGGAGACGTGTTCTCCCGTCCAGTCTGAGAGGATAACACAGCTCATCACGATAATGACTTCGCAAGATATGCTTCCACTTAACTTTGTGGAAGGTAAAGGCTTCAGGAAGCCAATGGAATATGCTGAGCCCGAATACACCGTACCGGGACACAAACTGGTAACTTCCAGGCTGGAGCGCATCTTTTTTTTTAGACTAGTCGACTAGTCTTAATTAAAATTTTCGTTTAGTCGACAGGGAAATTAGTCGCCAGGAACATCCCTAGTTTTTAAATGTATTATTATATACCTGCTCATATATCCGTATGCTCTTCTTTTTTACTATTACATCACGCTTCTGCTGTCATGATGAGACCTGTTTTCTCTTGGCGTTTCGCTGTAGCCATAAACCTTCACGCAGCAGCAAGCCTGAGTGAATCCTGTCTCTGTTCCTGACAGTAGCTGATGATAATCACACCGAGCGGTAGGAGGATGATGTTTCAATGAGCGATGACAGGGAACCTCAGAAGTGGTACCAGGGGGCTCTTCAACTCTGGTCGTGGAGGGTCACTGTCCTACATGCCTTTGATGTTTCCCTACTTCAGCACACCTGATTTAGATAAACGGGTCGCTAACGGACCTGAATGACAAGCTGGTGGTGGTTTAAGACATGCAGGGCAACGGACCTGGAGGACTGGAGTTAAAGAGCCCTGCTGCAGAGTTAAAAAATAAAAGAAATAACCTGCAAACGTTCCCCACCTTGGTTTAGCAACTGCATCTCCCCATCGCCTTTTTTTTCCCATAATCCATAGCAGCGGGAGCCGCGGCTGCAGCGGATTGTGCCATTCTCCTGCACCACCCCTCGTAGCTCGCTGGTGGAGGCAGGCTCCGCCCCCTGCAGGCTGTTGGTGAAAGCACACAGTCTCTCCTCCCCGTCGTCTGGCTGGAAACCTGCAGAGACAGAGAGACTCAGCTGCAGACACCGACCCCCCCCCCCCCCCCCCCCTCAGATGTGCACACGTTGAGGGGTCTCACCAGGAACCCCAGACCCCAAAAGTGAAACGGAAATTTTTAGGGATGCACGATAACTGTTTTTTAAACTTTCAGCTCCTAAAGGCCAATACTGATAACCGATAACCGATAACACACACATATACCTAAGATCATTACATCAATACTATGAACAAAATCAAAAATAGTTTGGACTTTTTAAATGAACAGATATTTATTTTTTCCAATGAAAAACTATTGTCAAGCCTCTCAAACATTTTCATAAAGCTATGAAACAAACCTATTTGATATCTCACATCAAATTAAATAAGGTTCATTACTGACTGATATAAAAAATAAAGGCTCCTTGAACTGATGGAAATACATGCATCAGAATTACTAACTGAAAAAGATTAACATTTAAAGGCTTTTGGCTTGTGGTTCCATTTAAATTAATACCTTTAATTAAAGTAAATGAGGTTCAGTAGTTTTTGTTTTTTATTTTTAAATCTCAGAAGCTTTAGATGAGAGGAATGAGGGAGAGGGGAGACTGCTGCTGGCTTGCGCACGTTAGCATTAGCTTCCGTTAGCTTACATTAGTGCGTTTTCAAAACTCCATGGAAGCGATTGTTATGTTGTAGGTGGCTGATCAGGTTTTACGTATTAAAGCTTGTGCTTCCCTCCTCGTAGAATTCACTCGGAGGATTCATCACAAATAACCATTAAACTATCTTCTTCTGAAACTTTAACGAAGTTCCACGCCGCCATGTTTGTTGTGATCAGCGCTGTGCTGCAGGCTGCATTCAAGGTGTAACGAAATTCCCACGTTCCCTCGTTTGCTAGTCGTTCTTTTGGCTTTTTCTATTTTTTTCTTTTTTATGTGCAATTAAAGTCAGCAACTACTAATATTATGACCGAGTTAATGAGTTGTTTTCTGGCATGAGGGGGTATTCTTGATTTTCCTTATTGAGAAATCGTTTTTCTGATTATGCCGACGTCACTTGAACATAACATTCACTGCCGGTCATTCAAGGCTCAGAGGGAGCGAGACACTGCTGTGTTGACAGAAATATATGTTATCTGGGCTATTCTTCGTGATATCGGACTTATCGGGATGACGTCATCATTTCCTGTTATCGGCCCGATAGTTATCGTGCATCCCTAGAAATTTTCATTCTTCCAACAGAAAAAAAAACACGACATTCAGCGAACAATGATGCTCTCTGGCGTTTGGTGTCGATGGAGAGCCGAGCGGGAACAACGAGTTGTCCTCCGTCACCGCAGCGCCATTAATCCAATGATTCGGCAGCGCTGACTTTCACCTAGGTCGACTCTAACAAACTGAGCTGGTCTGAACGCTCAGTAACCTACTTGTCTGCAAAGTATAGCTCTAAATCCTTTCTCTGCCACTGAAGTAAAGTAAAACTGCTGGAATATGACGAAGAATCAGCAGCAGAGTAAATTAAAAGCTCCAGAAACTGGCAGGATGGTAAAAAAAAAAAAGGATGAAAACAACTAGAAAAGGAAAATATTTCCCTTCATCACAAATCTTCTTACTCGTTAGAACCAACAAACTAGTCCAAAACCTTCAAGGTCTTTAAAGATCACAGGTCCAGTTTGAGGCATTTCATGACATCTAAAGGCACAATGACTACATGTGATAAAGAGATACTGTTTTTTCACCTTGAGATACAAACTTGTATTCGTTTTCCCATCGTTCATGAAACTGTCTTCCTTGTGCATCAATTTTTCTTTTCTTGGACATGTTGGGGTTAGTTTGTAGAGGTTTTTCTTAAGTCCATTAGTTCTGAAAATCGTCTTGATGTCTTGTTAATGGTGATATACTGTTATCGTTGTGGGTAACGACTAGGCTTGGGCGGTATTACGGTATTACCGTATACTTCCGGTATTTAAAAATAGCAGTTTCAGTTTCAATACCGTCATAAAAAAATGCAATGAATGATTTCTGTGGTTTAAAGTTTAGTTTCTCTCCTGTATCGCTGTGTGTACTGTGTGTTCTGCTTTACTTTACCGTTTATTCGTGTTCGCTTGCAGCTGATCTCGGTTTGACTCGTCCTGTTAAGGTACTGACGATGAAAACAACACTTCCTGAGTTTGCTGCTTCATAATAAAAGCTTTTAATTAAACTAATAATGTTGGACATTTATGTTGAAGAATTTATAGGAAGTGAAACGTCCAGCATCAGACACTTTACTATAAAGCGTGTTTCAGCAAACACACCTCGGCAGCAGAGAGGAGCTGGAGCAGAGAAGGAACAGTTAAAACTACAGTGAAAAGCAAGAAACACACAAATAAATAACAACTGTAGTTGAGCCAACTTTATATTGAAGCACTGAACTGCTGTTTGGAGGTAAACTCGCCTTTTTTTTCAGGCGCGTCAACGCTGGGAATAGGACAGCGGCGTAAAGCCCCGCGGCGGCGCGCCTGGGGTACATAACGCCGGCGGTGTGTGTTCGCCTTAATAGTCACGGGAATACCCCGTATACCCCGGTAAAATGTGAGGGAAGTTTGACGGTATCAAAATTTGGATACAGCCCAAGCCTAGTAACAACGAAATGCATTGTGGGAGATGTAGTTTATTGTCAATGTGCGTTTTAAAGCGGTGTAAGCTTATATTAAGTCTTATAATGTAGGTTTAATATGTAAGCCAATAGTGCACAAGCTCTTGAGGGCCACATAAAATGATGTGGCGGGCCACATTTGGCCCGCGGACCTTGTGTTTGACACATGTGGTATAAATGCTTTAAAAAAAAAAACAACACAGTGGTGCGTTGAAGGAGAAGTTTCTTTAACTAAATCTGAACATTTAACTGATGACAAACTAAGGACTCATGTCCACGATCAAGGCACAAAGACGATGGATGCAGAGAGGTAAGACAGCACACGCTGGACCAGGTGGTCTGACGAAGCAAACACTGGAGTCCAGGCTGGACGTCTGGAGTCCATGTGCTTCAAAACACTTGGGCGTCCGTCCATCAGCTGTGGCTTGTAAACGTGATCACCAAGAGCTGATGACGGCTTCTTTCTCTGTTAATGAGCCGATCTGAACATGAGCAGCTAAAACCAGACAACTGAAAGTATGAAAAAGAGAAGCACATCTGTCCCACCTGGACAACCTGAGGACACACATCCATCAGAGAGATGGAGAGAGATCTTATTTCAGCTTCCCTTCTGAGGCTTCTCGTTGGATTCGGGATCAAATTTAAAACTGTCCTTCTGACATACAGGAGCTCTTCAGAGCTGAGCTCCATCCTATTTAAAGAATTTATGGTTAGGTATCTTCTCAACAGACCGCTGCGCTCTCAGACTGCAGGATCATTTGTGGTTTCTCGAGTTTCCAAAAGCAGAATGAGAGTCTTCAGTGATGAGTTTCCTCTGTGGTGGAACCAGCTCCCAGCCACCCAGACATCCAGACATGTTAAAGGATAGCTTCATGGATGACATGCAGGCTCTTTTCAAAGCAGAGATCTGAGACGCAATCCGTCTGTTTATTTATGAAGCAGAATTTAACAAATCTTTGAGTTTTGAACTCATGTGAATGAATCGGGGACACCCGACCAGTGTCGGGAAGTAAAACTTTACACTGATCAGGTTTTTCTTCAGTCCGTCACCAGACAGCCGATGCTTCGTGGCAAGGTTATTATCGTTAACGAAAACAAACGAAATGACGAAAACTAGAATTGAAAAAACATTTTTGTTAACTGAAATAAAATAAAAAAGAGTTTTTTTTAAAAAACGATAACTGAAACTGTATTATGTGTAGGGGTGTGAAAAAAAAAATCGATTTAGCAATATATCGCGATTTTCGGCCGCCCAATATAATATCAATTTTTCAACTCCTAATATCGATTTTTTTCTATTTTTTCAAAAACGCTAATAATAAACAATAAATAGGTTAATTTGAAGCAAATTGTTTTGACTCAATTTGTCCTCTGAATCGTGAATATAATCTGACGAACATATACAGCAACTTGATTTTTCATCTCTACTTTTAATTTAGATATTAACTGGGTAGAATATCGCAATATATCATGATATCGCGATATCGTGATAATATCATATCGTGACCCAAGTATCATGATATATATCGTATTGCGAGGTCCTTGCCAATACGCAACCCTTTTACATAAATTATGTGTTTATAAAACGAACTAAAATTAACTATAATAATGTCAAGAACGTCCTTCGTAGCCATCACTACGTCCTCATCAGTGATGGCTGCGGCAAATGTTGGGAGAAAGCGTCTCAGTCCTATTTGGGATTTCTTTGACTATGACTGTGTCAACAATAAAAAATAAGTGCCTTGTAGAAGCAGGTGATACAATGTGTGGAATACTTCTCAAGAGAAAAAAAAAACACAAATCTGAAAGTCCATTTGAAAAGCTCACACAAGAAGGCTAACCAAGACTAGCTAGATAAGCTAGCCTAAGCTAGCCCCCTGGAAAGAAGGCTAACCAAGACTACCTGGATAAGCTAGCCTAAGCTAGCCCCCTGGAAAGAAGGCTAACCAAGACTAGCTGGATAAGCTAGCCTAAGCTAGCCCCCTGGAAAGAGAAGCTACAGCTGCAGGCCAGTCAGCGTTGGGAAGGAACGGGAGAAAACAGCAACTATTATGGACTGTTTCCATGGAGACCAGATAGCTGCTGGTCAGTAAATACGCAGGACCACCACATCACAAGCGGGAAGACGCATTGATAAATATGTTTATTGAGACCAGAATGTAAACACGACTATGTGATTCCATAGCCTTCAAAAAGTTTAGTGCTTCACTCCAACCAAAATTACAACCCTAATTTACAAAATAAAACTAAAACTAACACTGAAACTAATAAAAACTAAACTAAAACTAAGTATTTCAAAACTAAAATGAATAAAAACTAGCTAAACTGCTCTAAAAATGAATTAAAACTAACTGAATTTGATAAACTAAACTAAAAACTAAATAAAAACTAAAACTAATGGAAAATCCAAAACTATTATTGTTAGTTACTCCTGACCTAAACCTCCTTGTCCTGCCTCCACGTTTGTGCGACAGGTTAACCCAGGATGAGCATGCGTTAAACCCCGCTTTCTCAGACCCGCTGGATTTCTTAATCCTCCTTTTGTAAAACGTACATCTCTGGCGGGCTGCAGCGCCCCCTTCAGGACAAACTGCTCAGTTGGTGCACAGCATCAGAGGACAGACCAAAATCCTTCACAGAGCAGCGGTGTGTGTGCGTGTGCTTGTCTGTTGTTGTGTGTGTGCCTGTGGGGGGTGCCGGCGTCAGCTCTCAGGAATCCACCCCCCCACCCCACCCTGGCCGGCCGGAGCCAGCAGCGTCTCTGTGTTTAGTCTGCTGGAAACGCACACTCACAGCGAGGGGAGGGTGGAGCGTGTGTCTGACTCTTATCATGACCATCACAACAACAACGCAAGACCAGCTCAGACAGCCTGACGACAGAGCGCTACAGCGGCACGGTAAAAGCTGGCATGCGAGGCCGCGCGTGGGTGCGCCGCAAAACTTCAGGGGCGAAGAAGCGCCTCGTGAAGTCAGCCGGCAGGAATGTGATTCAGCCTCGGGCCTTCACGGACCTGAGACGCACAGCGTCCACGTCCTCGTTGACGCCACACCGTTGAGACTGTTGGGCTCACGTGTCCTTCACGGCTCCGACTCTGACCCCGTCGCCAAACATCGGTGCGGTAGAACAGCTGGGTCCTCGCATCACCTCATATCACCGCATGCAGATGGTCCAGGTTCTTCTCCTCAGGAGTAGAGGTCTTCACCGGTCCATTTTCATGGACCCTAACCCGAATGGATTCGTGAAAATTCGACCCGAAACCGACCCGACCCGAGCTATTATCATAAGTCTAGGCGTCCGAATCCGAATGGACCTGGAATATTTGGACCCGGAACCGACCCGACCCGAGTCTTTAGTTACTGACCACAAACCGAACCGAGTTACCCGAATAGAACCGAGACAATCCAGCCCATAGTTGCTCATGTTAAAGTTGTCTAGCGTTGAATAAAACTTGATTTTCTTACCTAAAGTTGTCTTCTTCTACCGGTTCAGTTGCTACATAGGCTACGTGATGTAAACAACAATAAATCCACGTCGTTATTTTCTTTGTGGATACAGATGCTATTGGTAGCAACCGCTAACGCTAATAGCCTACACCGGTCAGGATATGTCGTAAATATGTTCTCTGATCCAACGTTATCATGTTGGCGATCCATTGTGCTTTACAGCTGCCGGGAAAACCGCTAATAACACGCTACGGCAACACGATTGTTTCATGACAAACATGCCACGTTAATGAATAATTAATTAAACTGCCCCAAGTCCTGACATTGCCACCGCCAACATCTTTACCTCTCTGGAGTAAACGTGGACCCAGCCTGTCAGAGAGCACCGACCTGAGACTAACTGTACCGATTCAGACCCGAACCCGGAGTCACGTCTTTTGAATGGACCCGAGACCCAATTCGGGTCAAAACCTCGGATTTACGGGTTGTCGGGTTGTTCCGAAGACCTCTACTCAGGAATTTTATTGCACTTACAGTAACGAGCATAGCTGCCGCTCTTAACTGTTTTGAACAGTTGCATTAAAAAAGGCTGATGGAAAACAGGAATTCTGGGAAGGAAATAAAACTTTAGATCTTAGTATTTTTCTAAAAGCGCTCGGTGTTCATCAGGAGATGAGAGTTCGTCAGTTCTGAATGGTCTCGTCACGGGACTGATGACAGGGTGAGAAAAATGGTAACAACTGTTGAGCAGCAGCGCCGTTTCATGCCAAGTTTGCAATTAGGGTTGAATTATGGCCGAAGATGGAGGTGCGTCGCTTCGAATTGGTGTAATTCCTCAACGGTAAATGTTACGTTATCCACAATTAAAGCTGAAAATCTACTCTTTGATCAACGGTTTTATTTCCAAATCCACTGTGGTGGAGTAAAAAGGCAAAATCAAGACATCTCTGTCACCGCCTGAATACAACCAGCTCAGAGCCGGAAAGCCCTGAGAAAAGAAACTGACTTTTCAGTTTCAGAGGTGGTTCAGTATACTTCGAGTAACAGCGACAACACAAAGACATCATCGGCGGGGCTCCCTCTCCGTGATTCACCACGGCGACGCTTTTATTACAATCAGTTTGTAAGCATAACCATTTTTCTGAGGAAACATAGATGGCTGCAGCGGTGAAGCAAAGACAAAGTTATTAAGAAAACTGACATTCACAAATAAACACTTGATCTATTCACATCCCGAATGAGCTTTCACCAATGCAGGTGCAGCCTCTTCAACCAATAAAAGGACGCGTCTTCAACATGTGTGTCATATGATCAACTGTCTGATGAAACTGAGCCTGTTTGACTTTCATGAAGTGGAGGAGAAAACAAGTTTACCATCCTTTGGTTTTTGGGCCCACTGAGCCCTGAGTTCAGGTTCAACATACACAACCCGCTGCCTGAAACCGACCCCAAGACCACTGTTGATCACTGTTGATCACTGTTGACCACAGTTGACCACCGCTGACCAACGCTGACCACCGCTGACCACCGTTGATCACGTTGACCACCGCTGACCACCGTTGATCACGTTGACCACAGTTGACCACCGTTGACCACCCTTGATCACCGTTGATCATGTTGACCACCGTTGATCACGTTGACCACAGTTGACCACCGTTGACCACCCTTGATCACCGTTGACCACCGCTGACCACCGTTGATCACGTTGACCACCGTTGATCACTGTTGATCATGTTGACCACCGTTGATCACGTTGACCACCGCTGATCACCCTTGACCACCATTGATCACCGCTGATCCCCGCTGATCACGTTGATCACGTTGATCACCGTTGATCACCGTTGATCACCGTTGACCCCCCTGTCATACAGAACTGAGCTAGACTGAGTAGAACTTGAAGACTGGATAGAAACAGCTGCAGACTGATGATACTGACAGAACCACACGATCTGCAAAGAGGCTAATTTCACAGACAAGCGTGTTTCAGACATGCAGAGATGACTACATCTTTGCTTATTTGTTTGTTTCTGGCTCATGGTGGGGTGTATTTCTTTTTTCTGTTGGATTGGACCAAAGCCGGCTCCTTCTCCTGCTGATGATTTCTTGTTCAAACTTACCGCTGATGGCTGGCAGCAGCAGCAGGACACAGACACACACCGTCAGCGCTGATGAAGCCATGCTGGATGTCTGCAGAGGCGTCACAGAAGCACCGGCCAGCATCACTGATCCTGGGTCAGGTTATCCTGGACGGACTGCATCTCCCCCTGCTCTGAAAGACAAACACAGAGATCCTGTTATTTTTCACGAGCACTGACCGATGCCGGGAAATGTAGAGTCTTCGCCACCTTTTCATCATCATTTAAGCAATATTTTCAAATATTTTTAGTCAACCGCTCCAGGCAAGTCACCTTCGCCCCCTGGCCGAGTCACACTTGTCAAGTATTGACTACCAAGTACACGAGTCCAAACTTGGGTGTTCTTGGTAGAAGGATATCTCATTGTAATCCTGACAGATGTCTGTCTCCAAAGACTCTGGCTTTAGCTTCAGCTGCCTTGTCTTCACAGGCTTCTTCAGACTGGATGATGGTTGTTGCATCTCTGACCTCCACAACATCTCTACTATTAGACTGGAAAACAAAATTACAAAATACTCTCAGAGTGTTTGGACCAAAAAACATCTGGAAGAGGGTACAGATGAGACGGAAACTGGATTTATCAGGGTAAAAGCTGCACGTCATGACAAACCCACGACCCTGAGGACACCGTCCCCACAGCAAAGCATGGCGGAGGCAGCATCATAATACGGGATCCGATGTCAGACGTCAGTCTGTCTGAGAATCAGACGCCAGCAGAACCCGTCCAGCTTGAAGGAGAATCATCAGAAATGTTACGATGACAGCCGACAGTAACCTTTCTGTCCGTTCCCAGATTCTCTGAACCAGAACCTGTTTCTGAGATGGCTCTGTCCAGAACCTTCTGTCTTTAGAAGACAAAGCATGTGACAGGACAAAAATCCCGTCTCCTTCCTGAGGACTATGATGGTGGACATCCTCATGATGGTTCTACTGGTGTAGAACTGTTGGAGCAGATGAACGTGGCTCCTTCAGACATCTGGAAACTGGACCCAAGGATGAACCAGACTGGTGGAGGTCCACAGTTCTCTTCCTGATATCTTAGCTGGTTTCTTCTGATTTTTCCATGATATCACACATGGAAGCAGCGTGTTTAAGGTGTTAAAAATACATCTACAGGTGATCCTCCGATAGGGGTGACCTGAGTACTGTGAAAATGGTACCTTCTATGGAGTAATTGCAGAAGACGTGGGCAAGATCACCACTGGTCTCAGTCAGTCCTGATCCGCTTCTTGTCAAAATAACGGGATCATAGCCTGGAACTTCTTGTGTGATTCGGCTTGCCGATATTCCTCCCTGTTTTGTCCTCACCTTCACGCTACATCAGTGCCTTCAGAATCCGTAGAGTTCACATAGTCCCCTCAAAACCAGAAGTTCAAGCGTCACGAAAAAGTCCAGATTGAAGCGGTATCGACCAGCATTGACCGATGCTGCCACCCAGTGGACACCAGGTACTCAGGTTTCCCCTCTTACTCGTAGATGGTTCGGCTTTCAAAGTGTCAGATGAGCAGCAGAAAGACAGAATTTGTAGAGAACAGCTCCATAAAGTTAGAGGTGGAGTGATACTTGTCGTTGCCCAGACGACGCATGGCATGGAGGCTACTCGCTGCTGCTCTGGGGATTTATCCCTGCAACGCTGGACGCTGGACGCTCCAGTTTGTGCCCGGTTTGTGGCGATTTGCGGTCGGATGTCAACATACTGTCTGCAGGGGGCGGATCGGTCCTCTTGCAGCTGGTGGAGACCTGCCGCCGTGGACATGGACGGTGTCGCTGGAGGCCAGTTCGGGAAAGCTAAGTAGTCCTGAACTGCTACCCGCGGCAACCACCGCCACTGGATCCGGGCTGCAGCGTCACTGAGCCGGGACGGGAGCCCCCGACGTAGCAGCGGCGGCTTGGCCATGACCGGCAAACAACTGCTGCCTCTGTCCAGCAGTCTATACGCCGGATGGGTCAGCTGACCTGGCAGGGGCCGTCTGGTGACCTGGTGGGGCCCAGCACCGCCGGGGGAGAAGACAACGGCCCGGTCCGGTTCGCATGATGAACCGGGCTCTGGGACGGTCGGCTCCGTCGCTCGCCGGACTGAAGGAGCTCAGTCTTCCCAGAGGAGATGGTCTGGTTCATCGGTGTTTCCTCCTCTGACCTGGAGATATCTCACTGTCATCATTATGGAGATATACTGGTTCTAACGGCTGTTAACTGTTTTGAACGGCGGTTAACGGCTGTTAACTGGAGTTAGCACTCGGACCACGGGACCGGGCATGAAAAGGAGCGCTGGTCACCGGCAGCTCCTCTAGTACACCAGACTGGTGTACTGAAACCTGAATTTCCCCCTTGGGGGATTAATTAAGTATTTTTGAATTTGAATTTGAATACCGAAGCAGCTGCCTATCAAGACGCACGTGAGTGCAGCTGTTGACAGGATTTTTCCCGCTGGTTTGGCGTCTTTCATGTACGTATCATACTCGGTGTGATTGAAAATTGCTTGAATGATCGATGTGTCATCTGCCACAGAGGCACCACTTCCAAGGAGGTTTTTAAAGAGGCGGAGTGACACTAAACTGTGACGCAACGATCCCATATCCACCCACACAGAATGACTCTGGACTAGGGATGGAATGGTTAGCGGTATTACGGTAAAGCGCGGTAAAAATTTTACGTGATATTGATTACCGTTTAAGTTTAACTTCATCTCATTATCGCGGTCGATTACCGGGGTGTGTAATATCAACCTCATTCAAGTCTGCTAGCGACTCGCGACTGTGTTTCGCGTGAATTTGTAGTTTGTAACATCTGCATCGTAATGTTAGCATGGCGGGAAGTGGTGATAGCACGCAAGACATTGAAAAATGACATCGAAAAATGACCGGAACGATGTTCTTCTGATGCAGTTAAAATATTAATTTATTCCATTAACTGATCTGACAACCATAACGCCGGCAGTTAGCACCACAGCGGTCAAAAACCACCTAACCAATAACAGGCAGCTACCTTTATACCTGACCCTCAGGTAACAACACAGCGACACCCACAGACACACAGAGTGAACTACAATTCAGAACAACATATTTGGCTCCTAAACAACTGTTTCTTTATTTCCACATTTATATTTATTTAATGTTCAGCTTAAAGTCCAAAGTTTATTTCATTTGAACTTGCACTATAATTTTTGTTCCTGATAATTGTTTGCATATTTTAACCTACTATGGTTGTTAAAGTGTTTATTTAAATTTGCACCAGACAAATAAGCTTTGTTTCTGTTATTTATTTAGTTCGTTTAAAATAAAACCTCTTTCTGTGCCAGTTTCTCTGTTTAATGTGAAAGTTTCATTTTGATAAGATTTTGGCTTCTGATGTTTCAATATGACAAGAAAATCACAAGATTTTGTGAAATTATTAAAATGTTTTTAGACATTTGTACAGCAATTACGAATACCACGATAATATCGTAAACCGTGATAATTTGGTCACTATAATCGAGATACCAAATTTTCCATATCATTACATCCCTACTCGGGACCAATCAAATGACATGTTTTCAAATTAACTGACACAAATGACTTTGATCAAAACAGCAGGAACTCATCAAGAATGTTCTCAAATTGTTACATTACTGCATAAAAAACCCTATATAATAATATAAGTTTTTATAATGGCAGTATTTGTCTGGCAAATACAAGTGTCCGCTTTAACCACACCCACTTCACATCTGACCAATCACAGAACACCACAGAGAAAAAAAAAGTTCTACCTAGATGACTGCCCAGAACAAACTAAATAAATCAGAGCTTTACAGATTAATTATTCTACAGACCAACTAAATCTGTTTCCTCACTCAGTTTATTTTCCTAAAACAAGTTAAATGTTGAACTTCAGGTTCTCAATTGTAGCCTAAAGTGTAGCAGATTAAATTAGCCATTAAAGATCAAGAGAATTTGTTCCTCACTAAATTCATTATGCTACGTCACGGCCTTAAAATTACAGATTTTAATCTTAAGGGTGATAAATTGGTAAATTGCCATGATTTAATAAAATTTTTACCTCGCCACACTCCAGTTTTATCAAATAGGTGCCTCCCCCCCAACAGGGTCTTGCACGCGCCCCCAGAAAAGCGAGGAACGGCCCTGACATGCGCACTGCGCGCATCCCGGACACGCGTGTCTGTCTCAGGTCATATGAAGGATGCTCCGATCACCTGCGACGTTTGTCTCCAGGTGCAAAGAGACGCGGATCCGGCTCGAGGCTGAAAGGGAGTGGCACACGCGCACGCACACATGGGCGCACACTCACGCGCGCACCGGTCGGCCAGACAGAAACGGGTTTTGTACCGGTGATTCAGACTCCGCTCGACTCTGCGGGAGGATGTGAAGCCGCCTCGTCGGTCTCCGTTGCCGTCTTTGTCCTGGCCCCGGCTCCGCTCGGTTCGGTTCGGCTTGGCTCGACACGGGCTGGACTCTCCTCCTCGGTGTTAATCCGGATCCGAGAGCTCGTCTCCTCGGCGGAATCGGCAACTGCGCAGGGATGAAGCTGCGCTCCTCTTCTCCGCGGCCGCAGACAGACCGTCAAGCTGAGGGAACCACTTCCGGACCGCGCTTTCAAAATAAAAGCACCCAAAAGGCGCCGCAAACCCACACCCTGAAATGCACCTTTGAACGTCCATCCATCCATTATTCTCACCCGTTTAGTCCCATGAACACATCCACTGATTAAAAAAAAAAAATCAGTGATATGTGTATATCTGAGTTAATGTGAATAAATTAAGCCAGAACTGTTAAAAAACTGTATTTATCTATAAATCTAAGCATATACACACACCTCTATAAATACTATTCCACACCTAAAAGAAAACAGATCAGCCTCTAAAAATACAGCATAAATACATTAAAGGCTTTGGCATGAATCTCTGAGTGTTGCTTGTGTTATGAAAGTCCAGAAAGTAATTTGAGAATAATTTATACATATTTTTTTTTATAATCTGAGCTGTTACTCTACAAACCCGAAGGCTTTTACGCCCAGAGGAAGAGCTGGAAACAGTTTCACTGATCAGGAGCAAAAAAAGGTTCCCATCCTTCAAAATAAAACTCTGTTCTCCACCGGCCGCTCAGATCTGTGGTCGGCGCGCCCTCTGTTGGTGAACCTGTGGACATTCAACCTGCAGATACACTGAGGCGTCAGCGCCCCCTGCCGGCTGGACGAGGCACTGCAAGCACACTGAGGAGGAGGATAGTCTCATAGGTTTCCTGAAGGTTTCTGATGAAAGTTTTTTTTTTTTTTTTTGGGGGGGGGGGCATTTTCATTAAAACAGAAACATAATAATGATAATCATTATAACAATATTCCATATAAGCCCTGCTTAATCTGACCAGTGATGACACGCTCAGGTGGACATGGTCCTTCAACAGATGGATGTCAACTATGGAGTCCTGTTTGGGTCATAATTCAATGAATAAATGAGTCTATTATTATGAAATACGGGCGTTTATCATTATGAAATATGTATCCATTATTATGAAATGCATATTTATTATTTTAAAATATTTCCCATTATTATGAAATATATGTGTATTATTATGAAATATTTCCCATTATTATAAAAAAAATGTAATTATTATGAAATATATTTTTATTATGATTTAATCTTATTTTAATGCATAATAGTTTATTTCAGAATGACTTTTTTTTTTTTTATCTAAGAATGAGCTTTTACATAATAATGGCTTTGTTTTTCAGAAGAATGATTTGTGTGTCAATCACAGCAGAGAGGGCGGAGCCATTTATGTGATTGGCTGCTCTTTCATTCAGTCATAAGCAACAGAACAGTGAATATACTCCAGGTTTCCTGTAGCTCAGTCCAAGCTGCCATAGCTACAATCGGACTAGGAGCGCACCTTGATGACGCCACGGCCCGCTGCTAACGGGACCTCACGGCTAAAACTAATCGATGTCAGAGTGTAGAATGGAGAAGGATCAGCCAATGAGCGTGCAGGTCAACCACTGGTCCCGCCCACTGGCAAAATGTCATTTTTATGTAAAAGCTCATTCTTATGAAAAAGGAAGCAATTACGTAAAAACTCATTCTTAGATAAAAAAAAAAAAAGCCATTCTGAAATAAACTATTATGCATTAAACTAAGATTAAATAATAATAAAAAATATATTTCATAATAATTACATTTTTTTCATAATAATGGGAAACATTTCATGATAATGGATTATGGATATTTCATAATAATAAATGCCTGTATTTCATAATAATAGACTCATTTATTCATTGAATTATGACCCAAAGGGGGCTCCATAGTTAACGTGATGTCATGAATCTGGGCTACAAAGGTTATTATAAAACTGTTTGACCTTCAGAACCTCAGGACTGAAAACAAAAGGCAAAAGTTCTGGTCTTAGACGTTTCTCTGCAGCGATGTAAGGAGCGCTGTTCCTCCCTAATCATATAAAGTAAATAAATAAAGAATCCACAGAAGATGAGGAAATCACAAACACTTCAAAATGAAGAGTAATAGCTGAATGCATAAAACTGTGTTTTATTGAGTATTTGATCCTGATCCAAGTGTCCTTCAGAAATTGATTTATTTTTTCTAGGATTGGGCAAGTTAACGCGTTATTATCGCGTTAATATAGAGGGTTTTCAGCTACGTCACGTTTTGGTCAGTGACCCGGATGGGCGGCCATCTTGGAGGTAGTCGGATGTAAACACACCTGTGGATCAATGCTAACGACCGTGGATAAAGGATGGATAAACCACAGAAAAGCTCTTCAAAAGTCGTTACAGATGCAAAAACATCCAGAGAAGTACTCGGTCCACGGGAAAGGGAACGATATTCTGAGAAGGTACAGTTTGTCGGTGGTGCCGATCCGTACGAGTTAGCTCCCTCGTCTTGGAGCAATGACGAGCCGGAGAGCCTCCCTTCGATTGGATACCCCGACATCGTAAACTACCTGGTTTCTACCTGTCATTCCAACAGATGGACCCAATCTGGGTCATCCTTTTGATAAAGGTCAGACCTTTTACCTGGAATACAATGAGAAATATAGCACATTGTAGCTCTACATTTTAAGAACTGTGTTGCTAGTGTAGCTAGGTGGTAGCTTGATATTATCATTAGACTAGAAATTAAGAGCTTTTTTCTTGATAATTGTTCATGTGTGAAATTAAGAGCTAACAACATTTCACTTAACTTACCTGACACGAAATGGGCCGAACAAATTCGGATGTTGTCCAGATTTTTGCCACGCAGGTCTTGATTTAGCTTTGCTAACCACAAGCGCCTCCTTTCCTCTGACAACTTCTGCCATTGTTCTCCCTGATTTTTAATAACCTTTGGAAGTTTATAAAACTCCAAGTGTCTCTCGCGGTCTGTCTGGTTGGTTCGCCCGAAAACACGGAAATAATTTACCATTTTCAATGAAGACGTCCGATTTACTCCAGTGTGTGCGCTTTGTTTACGTTGCCGCGCACCTCCAAGATGGCGACTTCTGGTTGGATGACGCGCTGATGACGCGCCGTGAAAACCCTTGATTAACGCCGACATTTATTTTAACGCGCATTAACGCATGTTGTTCACATGCTTTTGTTTTGAAAAGTATGTTACTGGCTGCTGCAGAACCGAAAATAATTGGCAGGTAAACGTGCGGACATGGAGAACGGTAAAAATCAGTGAACTTTACAGAACTTTACAAAGTGGGGGTGCTAACTTCACAGGAAATAAGCAGAGAGCGGTGGAGATGGGAGGAGATCCGCCTGATGGCAGATGTGATAGGCTCCATCCCCCAGAGACCTGCAACAGGATGCAGCGGAACCACAGAACCGGGCCGGTATGGAGAGTCTGGAATCTGTGACTCATCCGCCTCATCATCAGGCGCAAACGCACCTCAGAGTCCCGCAGCCGCAGTTAAACCAGAGGGGCCGCAGTGTCCACGTTCCTGCAGCAGATGGCGCCACACTGACTGGGATCCGCTCAAAGAGCCTCCGAAGCTCCGTGGTTCTGCAGAGAGACCTCCACCGGGTCCGAGGACCTGCTCGCTCCTCCTCCTCCTCCTCCTCCTCCTCCTCCTCCTCTTCTGGGGTTCAGACTTACAGCAACAGCTGTGGCAGCCGGAGGAGATCAGTGAAGAGAGGTTTAACTGAGGAGGAGGAGGAGAGGAGGAGCCCCGGTGCTGAATGCGCTGATTATTCAGGTGAAAGGAACAGAAGCTCCTCAGTCTGCGCCTGTTTTTCTGGGGAGTCGGAGGAGAAAAGTCCTCCTCCCGCACCGGCTGCCAGCTTTTCACCAGGTCAGGTATGTTCATGCACTTTCAGCCTCTAATCACGGGAACCGTGTGGTGGGCGGGGCCAGGGCTCCACGAGGCTTCCGCAGGTTCCACATCAGTCAGTCAAATCTGACATGAAAAGATATTTCAGAAATAAGCAGAAGAGTCTCAAACTGCTCCCCTGTTCTTGCTGAGATCAGGGCTGCTTTTAACTAAAAAAAAAAAAAAAAAAAAAGATTCTGTTTGTTTTATTTTATTAAATGCAGTGTGAGTTCAAACCTTTTAAAGTGATCCAGTAAGTGATCTGTCACAGGTACATGCAGTGTATCAGCAGTTAAAGGTACACGCTGTGTAGTCTAAAACAAATAAAATTCCCCAAATTTCTTAATATCTAATAAAATAACCATGGTGTGTAGTTATAAAGGTTGAGCATATTTGCAACAAAAACCTTGCCAGTGATCTAGGTGGGCAAAAAAAGGTAAACAAAAAGTAAAATACCTGCTTATTAATTGTACTTGAGATAAAATGTTCAGTGAATCATGATTCTGATTTGTTTCCCTACCATGAGTGTTACCTGTTACCTGTCGATATGACGGGAACATATCCTGGAACTCCTTGTGTGGTTCAGCACGTTGACCTTCTTCCTTGTTTTCTCCGTCCCCTCACGCCGAATCAGTGGCTTCCATCTTCTCCGTGCAGAGACATGGGACAGATGTGGAGCTTCTCTGCTTTGGATCTATGTGATGTAGACTCTGCAGCATCGCAGACATACGCAGACGTACATCCTGAAGATAGCGGATGATCTGTATCACTCGTTTTGGCTTGCTGCTTTCTTTATCTGAAGCGGTCGTGTCTGTATAAAACCCTGAAGATGTGATGCTTCCTGACTGGTGTTGCCACCTGGCAGATAAAAATAACGGCACTGTCATGGTGCTCGGGCAGGAAGGATTCCCACTGCATACTGGGACTGCACTACAAAATGGTGACTGCACCATGAAGTGCACTTTTAGAGAGTTGTGGGTGTTTTCAGATGGAGCCCTTATGTGTTCTCTGGTTCCATCACCGACCCGCATAAGTAGAAACGAGAACGACGAGGAGAGTTTAGAAAAAGCACATTCAGGAAAATTATTTTTTTTCTTACATGTTATATACAAAATGCCGGTGAACACGTCTGAAATGATGTGAGCAGCTGTGTGTTTGTGTTTGACTGATATGTTTTATACGAGTTTGTTGCAGCTTTAATGACAGCAGAAGGAGGTTCTCATCGAAAGCTCTGTGGATCAAGGTCTGCTGCCATTTTAATGGTCATTACTGAGGACAGGTTCCATTGTTGAAGACAAGGTTCCCCTGTTAAAGACAGGGTTGCACTACTGAAGACAGGGTTCTGCTGCTGAAGACAGGGTTCCATTACTGAGGACAGGGTTCCATTGTTGAAGACAGGGTTCCATTACTGAGGACAGGGTTCCATTGTTGAAGACAGGGTTCCATTACTGAGGACAGGGTTCCATTGTTGAGACAGGGTTCCACTACTGAAGACAGGGTTCCACTGTTAAAGACAGGGTTGCACTACTGAAGACAGGGTTCCACTGTTAAAGACAGGGTTGCACTACTGAAGACAGGGTTCCACTGTTGAAGACAGGGTTCCATTACTGAGGACAGGGTTCTATTGTTGAGGACAGGGTTCCACTACTGAAGACAGGGTTCCATTGTTAAAGACAGGGTTCCATTACTGAGGACAGGGTTCCACTGTTAAAGACAGGGTTCCATTACTGAGGACAGGGTTCTATTGTTGAAGACAGGGTTCCACTACTGAAGACAGGGTTGCACTACTGAAGACAGGGTTCCACTACTGAAGACAGGGTTCCATTACTGAGGACAGGGTTCCATTACTGAGGACAGGGTTCCATTGTTGAGGACAGGGTTCCACTACTGAAGACAGGGTTCCACTGTTGAAGACAGGGTTCCATTACTGAGGACAGGGTTCCATTGTTGAGGACAGGGTTCCACTACTGAAGACAGGGTTCCACTGTTGAAGACAGGGTTCCACTACTGAAGACAGGGTTCCATTACTGAGGACAGGGTTCCATTGTTGAGGACAGGGTTCCACTACTGAAGACAGGGTTCCACTGTTGAAGACAGGGTTCCATTACTGAGGACAGGGTTCCATTGTTGAGGACAGGGTTCCACTACTGAAGACAAAGTTCCACTGTTGAAGACAGGGTTCCATTACTGAGGACAGGGTTCCATTGTTGAAGACAGGGTTCCATTACTGAGGACAGGGTTCCATTGTTGAGGACAGGGTTCCACTACTGAAGACAGGGTTGCACTACTGAAGACAGGGTTCCACTGTTGAAGACAGGGTTGCACTACTGAAGACAGGGTTCCACTGTTGAAGACAGGGTTGCACTACTGAAGACAGGGTTGCACTACTGAAGACAGGGTTCCACTACTGAAGACAGGGTTCCATTACTGAGGACAGGGTTCCATTGTTGAGGACACAGTTAGATGTGGAGGACAGGGTTCCATTGTTGAGGACAGGGTTCCATTGTTGAGGACACAGTTAGATGTTGAGGACAGGGTTCCATTGTTGAAGACAGGGTTCCATTGTTGAGGACACAGTTAGATGTTGAGGACAGGGTTCCATTGTTGAAGACAGGGTTCCATTACTGAGGACAGGGTTCCATTGTTGAGGACACAGTTAGATGTTGAGGACAGGGTTCCATTGTTGAAGACAGGGTTCCATTACTGAGGACAGGGTTCCATTGTTGAGGACACAGTTAGATGTTGAGGACAAGGTTCCATTGTTGAAGACAGGGTTCCATTACTGAGGACAGGGTTCCATTGTTGAGGACACAGTTAGATGTTGAGGACAGGGTTCCATTGTTGAAGACAGGGTTCCATTACTGAAGACAGGGTTCCACTACTGAAGACAGGGTTCCACTACTGAAGACAGGGTTTCACTGTTGAAGACAGGGTTCCATTGTTGAGGACACAGTTAGATGTTGAGGACAGGGTTGCATTGTCGAAGACAGGGTTCCATTACTGAGGACAGGGTTCCATTGTTGAAGACAGGGTTGCACTACTGAAGACAGGGTTCCACTGTTGAAGACAGGGTTCCATTACTGAGGACAGGGTTCCATTGTTGAAGACAGGGTTCCATTACTGAGGACAGGGTTCTATTGTTGAGGACAGGGTTGCACTACTGAAGACAGGGTTCCACTGTTGAAGACAGGGTTCCATTACTGAGGACAGGGTTCCACTGTTGAAGACAGGGTTGCACTACTGAAGACAGGGTTCCACTGTTGAAGACAGGGTTCCATTACTGAGGACAGGGTTCCATTGTTGAAGACAGGGTTCCATTACTGAGGACAGGGTTCTATTGTTGAGGACAGGGTTCCACTACTGAAGACAGGGTTCCATTGTTGAAGACAGGGTTCCATTACTGAGGACAGGGTTCCATTGTTGAGGACAGGGTTCCACTACTAAAGACAGGGTTCCACTGTTGAAGACAGGGTTCCATTACTGAGGACAGGGTTCCATTGTTGAAGACAGGGTTCCACTACTGAAGACAGGGTTGCACTACTGAAGACAGGGTTCCACTACTGAAGACAGGGTTCCACTGTTGAAGACAGGGTTGCACTACTGAAGACAGGGTTCCACTGTTGAAGACAGGGTTCCATTACTGAGGACAGGTTCCATTGTTGAGGACAGGGTTCCACTACTGAAGACAAAGTTCCACTGTTGAAGACAGGGTTCCATTACTGAGGACAGGGTTCCATTGTTGAAGACAGGGTTCCATTGTTGAGGACAGGGTTCCATTGTTGAGGACAGGGTTCCACTACTGAAGACAGGGTTGCACTACTGAAGACAGGGTTCCACTGTTGAAGACAGGGTTGCACTACTGAAGACAGGGTTGCACTACTGAAGACAGGGTTCCACTGTTGAAGACAGGGTTGCACTACTGAAGACAGGGTTCCACTACTGAAGACAGGGTTCCATTACTAAGGACAGGGTTCCATTGTTGAGGACACAGTTAGATGTTGAGGACAGGGTTCCATTGTCGAGGACATAGTTAGATGTTGAGGACAGGGTGTCCATTGTTGAAGACAGGGTTCCATTGTTGAGGACACAGTTAGATGTTGAGGACAGGGTTCCATTACTGAGGACAGGGTTCCATTGTTGAGGACACAGTTAGATGTTGAGGACAGGGTGCCATTGTTGAAGACGGGGTTCCATTACTGAGGACAGGGTTCCATTGTTGAGGACACAGTTAGATGTTGAGGACAAGGTTCCATTGTTGAAGACAGGGTTCCATTACTGAGGACAGGGTTCCATTGTTGAGGACACAGTTAGATGTCGAGGACAGGGTTCCATTGTTGAAGACAGGGTTCCATTACTGAGGACAGGGTTCCACTACTGAAGACAGGGTTCCACTACTGAAGACAGGGTTTCACTGTTGAAGACAGGGTTGCACTACTGAAGACAGGGTTCCACTACTAAAGACAGGGTTCCATTGTTGAGGACACAGTTAGATGTTGAGGACAGGGTTCCATCGTCGAAGACAGGGTTCCATTACTGAGGACAGGGTTCCATTGTTGAGGACACAGTTAGATGTTGAGGACAGGGTTCCATTGTTGAAGACAGGGTTTCATTGTTGAGGACACAGTTAGATGTTGAGGACAGGGTTCCATTGTTAAAGACGGGGTTCCATTACTGAGGACAGGATTCCATTACTGAGGGCAGGGTTCCATTGTTGAGGACAGGGTTCCATTACTGAGGACAGGGTTCCATTGTTGAGGACACAGTTAGATGTTGAGGACAGGGTTCCATTGTTGAAGACAGGGTTTCATTGTTGAGGACACAGTTAGATGTTGAGGACAGGGTTCCATTGTTGAAGACGGGGTTCCATTACTGAGGACAGGATTCCATTACTGAGGACAGGGTTCCATTGTTGAAGATAGGGTTCCATTACTGAGGACAGGGTTCCATTGTTGAGGACAGGGTTCCATTACTGAGGACAGGGTTCCATTGTTGAGGACACAGTTAGATGTTGAGGACAGGGTTCCATTGTTAAAGACAGGGTTCCATTACTGAGGACAGGGTTCCATTGTTGAGGACACAGTTAGATGTTGAGGACAGGGTTCCATTGTTGAGGACAAAGTTAGATGTTGAAGACAGGGTTCCATTGTTGAGGACAGGGTTCCATTGTTGAGGACACAGTTAGATGTTGAGGACAGGGTTCCATTGTTGAAGACAGGGTTCCATTGTTGAGGACACAGTTAGATGTTGAGGACAGGGTTCCATTGTTGAAGACAGGGTTCCATTACTGAGGACAGGGTTCCATTGTTGAGGACACAGTTAGATGTCGAGGACAGGGTTCCATTGTTGAAGACGGGGTTCCATTACTTAGGACAGGGTTCCATTGTTAAAGACGGGGTTCCATTACTTAGGACAGGGTTCCATTGTTGAGGACACAGTTAGATGTTGAGGACAGGGTTCCATTGTCGAAGACAGGGTTCCATTACTGAGGACAGGGTTCCATTGTTGAGGACACAGTTAGATGTTGAGGACAGGGTTCCATTGTTGAAGACGGGGTTCCATTACTGAGGACAGGATTCCATTACTGAGGACAGGGTTCCATTGTTGAGGACAGGATTCCATGGTTGAGGACAGGGTTCCATTACTGAGGACAGGGTTCCATTGTTGAGGACAGGGTTCCATTACTGAGGACAGGGTTCCATTGTTGAGGACACAGTTAGATGTTGAGGACAGGGTTCCATTGTTGAAGACAGGGTTTCATTGTTGAGGACACAGTTAGATGTTGAGGACAGGGTTCCATTGTTGAAGACGGGGTTCCATTACTGAGGACAGGATTCCATTACTGAGGACAGGGTTCCATTGTTGAAGACAGGGTTCCATTACTGAGGACAGGGTTCCATTGTTGCGGACAGGGTTCCACTACTGAAGACAGGGTTCCATTGTTGAGGACACAGTTAGATGTTGAGGACACAGTTAGATGTTGAGGACAGGGTTCCATTGTTGAAGACAGGGTTCCATTACTGAGGACAGGGTTCCATTGTTGAGGACACAGTTAGATGTTGAGGACAGGGTTCCATTGTTGAGGACACAGTTAGATGTTGAGGACAGGGTTCCATTGTTGAAGACAGGGTTCCATTACTGAGGGCAGGGTTCCATTGTTGAGGACACAGTTAGATGTGTCACAGTAAAGTGCACCTCTAGTGGGACAAAGTGGTATTACAAGATATTCTGGACCATCTCCATTCATCAGCACAGCACTGTTTCTTTTGTTAAAAGAGCAGGTCTAAATGCCCCCATGTGGTCATACGTGGTATTCAAATTCAAAAAATTCAAATTCAAAAATACTTTATTAATCCTCCACGGGGGAAATTCAAGTTTCAGTACACCAGTCTGGTGTACTAGAGGAGCTGACAGCGTCCAGCGCTCCTTTTTATGCCCGGTCCCGTGGTCCGAGTGCTAACTCCAGATAACAGCCGTTAAAACAGTTAACAGCCGTTTATATATCTCCATAATGATGACAAGTGAGATATCTCCAGGTCAGAGGAGGAAACACCGATGAACCCAACTGTCCTCTGGGAAGACTGAGCTCCTTCAGTCCGGCGAGCAACGGAGCCGACAGTCCCTAGAGCCCTGGTTCATCATGCGGACCGGACCAGGCCGTTGTCGTCTCCCCCGGCGGTGCTGGGCCCCACCAGGTCACCAGACGGCCCCTGTCAGGTCAGCTGACCCATGTAGACTGCTGGACGGGGGCAGCATGCCGCCGCTGCTACGTCAGAGGCTCCAGTCCTGGCTCCGTGACGCTGCAGCCCGGATCCAGTGGCGGTGGTTGCCGTGGGTAGCAGTTCAGGGCTACTTAGCTTAGCTTTCCCAAACCGGCCTTCAGCGACACCGTCCATGTCCGCGGCGGCAGGTCTCCACCAGCCGCAAGAGGACCGATCCGCCCCCTGCAGACAGTATGTAGACATCCGACCGCAGATCACCACAAACCGGGCACAAACTGGAGTGTCCAGCGTCCAGTGTCGCAGGGATAAGTCCCTGGAGCAGCAGCGAGTAGCCTCCATGCCAGGCGTCGTCCGGGCAACGACACCTGGCATGTATATAGCAACAGTATATATAATATACAATGTCCGTGTTGGACACTGGTTTGTTTCCATCACAGGCCATCAGGAAACCAGCTGAGTTTCTCTGGTGTGAGTCACTCAGGTCCCTTAACATGTGTAACTGTGGTTGTTGAATTCACGCTCTTCTCTTCTGGTTGCATCAAATGAAATGTGCTGAAAGTGACCAGGACCACACAGCAACACCTTAACCAAGACAGGTTATCAAAGGTCATGAATTATCCAAGAGGTCGATGATGCGTGATGTGGGCGGAGCCCTGAGACTGCACGGGAGGAGGAAGAGTGTCTTACTGGGTGAATGTGGGAAGCAGAAGCTTTTGCTGGTCAGCGTTTAGTTGTAAAGGATGTTTATGACACGCTCGACTGACGTGAAGGAATCTGCAGATCAGAGCATGCTCTGATTAAAAGCTGCACATGAGCCCTGCAGCGTACCGGGAAGTTCTACAGAGCTGAAAAGGCACCAGAAACGTACCTGCAAGGTCTCTGTGGGCGGTCCCTCGAGCAGCACGGAGGTCACTGCTGATCCTTCGTTGTTTTATGTTGATCCTGTTCTCATGCATGATCTGTGATTCGGTTCCTAAAGATTTCATGTGTGTGTGTTCCCTCATGAGGACCCTTGTGGGTATAATCACTCACTTTGGTGGGACCAGTGATCCTCTTGGGGACCAAAGCCTGGTCCTAATGAGGCAGTGTCATTTCTGCAGTTCTGGCTGGAGAGTTGAGGTGTAAGTTGAGAAAGCAGGTCATGGTTAGGGTTAGACTGAGACAGTGAGTGGAAGGTAATGCCATGTCCTGATAAGAATAGGTGTGTGTGTGTCTGTGTCAGAATTGAAGCCACATCTCTGATAGGAAACTGCAGTTCTCTCAATCGCACCGAACATCTTAATGTCATTGTTTACACCTGGAGTTTTTCACTTTTATGCCTAAAATATATAATAGACGCACCGGCCACTTTATCACACCCACCTGTAGCGTTATCTGTTAACACCAAAAGCTAATCAGCCGATCACATGGCAGCAACTCAACGCATCTAGACATGTAGGCGTGGTCAAGACGACTTCCTGAAGTTCCAAGTGAGCGTCAGAACTGGGGAGGACAGGGATTTTAATGACTTTAAACGTGCACAGCCATCTCCAGGGATGGACTGGGACTAAAAAACGGCCCCCCTAAGTAGGCCCCCACATAATGACATAATGACACCCACACATACAAACTATTTATATATGTTATACTCCTATTTTATAGTTACTTATATGCTTGCATTTAAACAGATTTATTTATTTATTTATTCATTTATTAGCATTACTGGGAGTGAGAGCCATTAAATCTGTACCTCCAGAATTCTAACGCTTTGGATAAACATATTATTTGATACCTAGGCTACAGACAGAAAGAATAAAACAGAGTTGGTTTTCCTAAATCCCATTGTATTTTTAGCCTTTTAGGTCTATTCTGTGTAAGAATTAGCCTGCTTGACACATTTAATAGTTTTAATATTATGCTAGGGTGACCCAAAAACCCAAAGAGAGGACACCCTACTGGCCTCCTGTTGATACTACAAAAATACTCAAAGTTAGTCAAAGATGACAAAGTAGCTTAAAAACCATACATTTATTAAAAACATTTCTTTTTAGTTTGAAATGAAAACTTTCTGATCTGTAAACATTAATAATGGCTCATAACCAGTGACACGGTGAGATTCATGGCTGGTGAGGAACTGACTCCATCAGAATCAGATTTACACATTTATGAACCCAACAGAGTAGATTAGTCACCATCTGGTCAGCAGTAGTTAGCAGGTTATGTTTTATATGTCATATCTGCATCTTTTTAAAATATTTTCTAGTGGCCTTTATTGAGTAGAGAGAAAGCAATGGCTAAAAAGGTACACAACAACATATTACAATACTGGAAATTGAATCCACAAACCACCATATGAGTTCAACCACTTAACCACTAGACCAGTGGTTCTCAACTGGTGGGTCGCGACCCAAAAGTGGGTCGCAGACCCGTTTTCAGTGGGTCGTGGGCCTTTGCCTGGTGAGGAAAATGCTAAAAAAAAAAAAAAAAAAGTGTCATTCATACTCCTTAACAGTAGATGGCGATAATGCCCTGTAATGCGAGTTGACACCCGCCAGTTCACTCCATAGAAAAAGACCTCCAACGTTTGCTTACATCTGTTGCCATGGCGAAACGCAGATACAACGAGGAGTATATAAAATATGGATTTTTTTTATTTTGAAGACAAAGGAGGACAAAAACCTCAGTGTGTTTTGTGTAGCGAGGTGCTGGCGCATGAAAGCATGAAGCCGTCGAAACTGAAGCGGCATTTGGAAACAAAACACCACTCGCTCAAGGATAAACCTGTTGAGTACTTCAGAAGACGACTTCAAGACCTGAGGACATCACAAAAGTGTCTTACTTCTTCGTGCTCGAAGCACAACAGGCACTGCGTGCATCTTACAAGGTGGCACATCGTATTGCAAAGTTAAAAAAGCCCCACACCATTGCAGAGGAGCTCATCTTACCTGCAGCTATGGACATGGTCAGAGAGGTTTTGGATCAATCCGCAGCCGATAAACTAAAAACTATACCTCTGTCAAATGACACAATAAGGAGGCGAATTGAAGACATGTCGGAGGACATCAAACAACAGACCACAGCTCGCATTAAGGCAGGTGGTCATTTTGCTTTACAAATGGATGAATCTACTGACATAACAAACAAAGCAGTTTTACTAGTTTACGTGAGACATGTGTGGGACGGGGACTTACAGGAACAATTTCTCTGCACAAGAGAGCTCGTTACTACTACGACTGCAGAAGACATTTTCAGCTCTGTGGAACTGTATTTGAGTTCAGCTGGCCTTAGCTGGGACATGTGCGTCGGTATCACAACTGATGGTGCTGCCTCCATGACAGGAAAAAATTTGGGGGTCGTGAGGAGAATACTCGAGAAAGCTCTGGACGCAACATGGAACCACTGTTTTTTGCATCGAGAGGCTCTGGCAGCAAAGGATATGGTACCCGTGCTTCATGGAACATTAAAAGATGTCATCCAAGTGGTAAATTACATTAAACGGAGTGCAAAGAACACCCGATGTTTTCAAAAACTGTGCGAAGATCTTGGTAGTGAGCATCTACAAGTGTTGTATCATGCCGAAGTACGCTGGCTTTCGAGGGGAAAGGTATTGTCCCGTTTTTATGAACTACGAGCTGAAATCGCAGCCTTTCTTGCCCAGAACAACTCACCTCTTGCAGACCTGTTTAGTAACAGTGTGTGGCAAGCACAAGTTGCTTATCTCGCTGATGTGTTTGACCAGTTAAATGCATTAAATGTGTCTGTGCAGGGGAGAGGGCACAACATTTTTTAACAATGTGACAAAATCGAAGCTTTCAAAAAAAAGATCTCCTTATGGGCAAGTCATGTTTCTAAAAACCGGCTTGACATGTTCCCCAATGCCTGTCACGAGGGACAACAACTGGACACGGCAGGAAAAAATGTAATGTCGAAAACAATCACGACACATCTGAATAAACTTCTGGAGCGGTTTAATCTGTACTTTCCTGAAAAACAGAGGGATGATGACTGGATACGCGACCCCTTTGGAATTGTCATGGAAAGCATCACGTTGCCAAGCAACGAAGAGAGTATGCTGGTGGAGCTGTCATGTGACCGCACGCTGAAAAAGAAATTCATGGACGTAAGCCTCTCCCATTTCTGGTGCAGTATTGTGATGAGCGAGTATCCTTCCCTTGCCACTCGAGCAGTAAAGATGCTCTTGCCATTCAGCACTACCTATCTCTGTGAGTGTGGTTTCACAGCTCTGGTTCAGCTGAAGACAAAGTATCGAAACAGACTGGACATTGAACATGACCTCAGAGTTGCTTTGTCTACTATAACTCCAGACTTTGAGACTCTTGTCAGGAGTAAAAAACATGCCCAGTTCTCCCATTAATTCCTCCTAACTCTGGTCTATGAAGTTAGTGTTACACCTAAGGTGGAAATAAGTGCTGCTTAATTTTCTTCAAAGCACAATGTTTTTCAGTTTTTACCTATTGATAAGCTAATCAGAAGAAAATTCATTTTGTGTACTTGAATCATTTTGAATTGCACTTTTTGTTTAATTAATTTTAAGTTTGTGCATAAAAACTGCTGAGGAAACATTTTTTTTCTTCATAGTGCAATGTTGACTCATAGGTTCAGTAAGTGATATATATATATATATATATATATATATATATATATATATATACATACATACACACACATTTGTGTGTTAAGAATGATTGTTGCTAAAATGTTCTGATTGTTATGTTTAATACTTGAATAAGTGAATAAATAATTTTAATGGGAAATTGTTATTGGTTCAGTGAGTGGTTATTCAGCTAAAACTATATATTTTGAGTTCTTTTTGAAACTACTGCTCAGTGATTGCATTGGTTTTTGCTGTTTTAGTTCCCCAATATTTGTGGCATTCTGTGGTATTCTATTCTATCTCTGATTCAAACTGCACAATCATTTCATTCAGTAAATATGAGAAGTTGGAAATTTTCCTTGATTTGGGTCGCGGCTTGTCATTAAGGGTAATGGTGGGTCCTGAAACCAGACCAGTTGAGAACCACTGCACTAGACTACCAACTACTATTGTAGGATGCTGACATTATACTGATTTTTAACTGACATGGAAAACATTTCTCCACCTCAAACTTACTTGGCTTTCTTTAGTTTTAGTTTTTCCCATCCACCTTTCTTCTTGTGTTTTCTGCTTCCATCTTTCTGTTGACAGACACTAACGTTAGTCTGCTTTGTTGGTTTTTAGGCCTATATCTGATAAATGATCGTCTTAGCGCCCCCTGCTGTTAGTTGATAGACTGAAAATTTAGGTTATTTAACAGAGCCGACGGGCGTAGACTGGACGGGTGTTCTGGACTTCTCCAGAATCCACAGATTACCAGTCCACCCCTAGCCATCTCTAGGGTTTACGAGGAACGGTCAGAAAAAGAGAAAATACTGTGTGAACAAAATGCTGATTTATACTCGAACTTCAGGTCGTCTGCATCACCTACGCAGACGCAGAGATGCCCCCCCACCCTACGCAGAGACTACGCAGACACTCCGGTGCATCTACCCAAAATTGTAGGTCGACGCAGACAGTGTCGCAGAGAGGCGAGAAAGGAGGCCTCTGATTGGTCAATTCTACATCCGCGTAGAAAAGAGCCCGTCATTGAAGAAGTGAGGAAGTACCCACATCTGTACGATTCTGGTTCTCCACACTACAAAGACAGCACATATTCTAGTAATTCATGGAGGGAGATAGCGATGAATGTGGGTCTGGATACGGCCGAGACGGTGAGGAAGTGGAAAAACGCAAGAGATACGTTTAGTAAGTTTAGCTAGTTCGTGATTGTCCCTCTTGTGTTGTGGTGTGGAATAACACAGCGGAGACCGCGCTAGTATAAATCAAAAGTGATGGCGGCCTCTCTGCGACAAGCTGACGGCGACACATGGCCGCGAGAGTATACACGGCCCTTAAGTGTCAGAGGTCAGAGGAGAATGGGCAGACTGGTTAGAGATGATAGAAAGCCAACAGTAACTCAAAGAAGCACTCATTAAATAACTTTATTTAACAACCGAGGTCTGCAGAACACCATCTCTGAACAACACTGAAACCTTGAAGCAGATGTTCAAGGTTTGGGTTGAAATACAGTTTCTGTACAGGGTTGAAAATCTGCCATGTTGGTAGCTACACGTTTGGTTGTGTACATCAGCGGTAGAGGGTAGGTGCATGTTTCTCTGTCTGCTGATCTTTTTTGTCCTGTTTGGTTTTAGTTGTAAGTCCTGCACCTGCACTTGTAAACTGCTCAGCTGTATGAACTCACCATCAAACAAGATGAGAAAGCATGTGTTTGTCAGTGGAGGTAGCAGGCAGGATCATAGATGCACACTTTGGGATCTCGTTTGGATCTAAAGCATTCGAGAGGTCCATCTTCTCCAAGTAACGCCAAGTTGCTTTAAGGTTGTCAATGTCACATTTTTTTGTTTCAGAATTCTCCAGCAGTTTCTACTGAGGACAGGTCAGGACTACAGACAAGCCAGTCCAGTACCTGGGCCCCCTCCTCCCTTATCCATGCATTTGTAATGTGCACAAAATGTGGTTTTGCATGGTCTTGTTTAAAAATGCATGGTTGGATGTCCCTGGAAAAGATGCCGCCTTAAAGGCCACATATGTTGCTGCTTTTCTGCATTAATGACAAATAAGCTTTGTCAAGGTCATTTATTCAACCCCAAACCACCACAGGGACTGGCTTTTGGACTTGTTGCTGAGAACAGCTTGGATGGTCCTTTTCTTTTTTCTTTTTTTTTGTTTAGAGGATATCATCCTCTTTTCTTCTAAAAAAAAGATCAGATCAAATAAGAACAAGTCAACATAATTCAAAGTGTTGTCTACATATAAACTAACATTTGCACTAATAAACACAAGATGAGGCAGAGTTAGGAGCACGTGGGAATAAAGAGCTAGAGGTCCGAATGCAGAGCCTTGTGGTACTCCTCAACATTTGGAGTAGCATAGGTGAATATAAATCAGTATTGTAGTTCCTCAGAAGGTTTTCCAAAACTAAATCCTTGTCTGTGTGGTTATATCAGCCATGAATGACTGAGTGATCAGAGATCACGGGGGTCTAGCTTAGCCTTGTGCCCTTTCCTTTTATGGACTGACATTCCTGCAGATTCCTTGAATGGCTCAACGATGTAGAAGGAGAAATATCTACAGTAAATCCCTTCAAGTCTTTCTTTAAGGAACACTGTTTTTAAAAGCCATAATGATTTTTCTCAGAAATTGGGCGTGAGAAAAATGCCCTGCAAACAACTTGATGTGATATCTGGTACGCAAGAAGAGAAGAGGGACCTCCTCTTTGCCTTCATCGGGTTCATCGGGATGAGCGATGATACAAACTTCGTCTGAGGATTTTCAATGTAGTTATACTTTAGATGTTCTACACTGAGCCCACACAGGAAGAGCTGTTTTAAGAAAACTGATGAACATTAGGTGTACTGTCAGGTTTTCTTTCTTTATTACACTTTGATACGCTGAGCTTTTTTGTCTCGTAAAGTCAAATATACCATGGAGAAGTATATTGGAGTACATTAACTTCAGTCAGTCTCACAGTCATTTCATAAAACAATATGTGACAGAATAACACAGATATATTAAATGTAAAGAATGTCAGTAACAAATTAAAAATGAGCCGATAGTCTCATTGATCAGTTGAAATTTCCAGTGATCCACATACATATATATCCTATCCTGATATCGGGTTGGTGCCTTAATTCAGTACTGCAGCATTTGTTATTTCAGTTCAATTTTTAAATCAACTTTATTTGTATAGTGTCTATTACAATTAGGGCTGGGCAACGATTGAAATTTTTAATCGCGATTAATCGCATTATTTCCCTGATTAATCACGATTAATCGCATTGTATACGCAAAATCAAATAATGAATTCTAAAGTTGTCTAAAATGCACTTTTATTTAAAGTGTCATAACATTTGCTGTTCAAACACTTTTAACATCAGCACTTGTCAGTAACACATATTTTGTGTAAATCTCATCTTAAAAAATGTAAAATAAAATAAACCTCATGGCCACCGCCAGGGAATTAATGTCATCCTGTTTTTATAAAAATAAAAAAAGTCCACAAACAAAATCCAACAAAATGATTGTGTCTCAGCACAATCAGAACATTAAAACAGGTAATTTCTGAGGTAACAGCAGAAACTTTTAACCGGGAGTTCAACTTGTCAGTTGTTACAAATAACCTTGTTTCTGTTGAATCCTCCGTCTGGGAGAACTTTAAAATGAAAATGTCCATGTTAAAGTTCAGTAACTTTACCAATCCGTGTATCATTCATACTTTTCATTTTCAAGTGTCAATCAAAAATTATTTTAAAAAAAATTAAATTATTTTAATTTTTATATATATTTCAATTTTAGACTTTGATCAAAAATAAGAAATTAAAAAACGGGCCACAGAACTGAATTTGTTTTATAATGGAGGACTGGAGTTTCTGTTGTCATTACACATCTGTGCCACTAGATGGAGCCACACTGCAGTAACCAGCTAGAGAACAGCAGGACAGTGAACACATGGAGCAGATCTGATGGAACATGGAGGAATGACGAGAAAATTTGGTTGTTGTCCAGAATTTTTTTTTCCAGACAGAATTGTTAATATTGCTACCTGAGTTGCTACCTGAACTGTAAAGTTCACTGATTTTTACCGTTCTCCATGTCCGTTTTAGCTTTTCCGCATGTTTGCTTTCCGGTTCCGCAGCAGCCAGTAACAGACTTTTCAAAACAAAAGCATGTGAGCAACATGCATTAACACGTGACAAAATAAATGTCGACGTTGATAAAGTAATGAGTTAACGCGATAATAACGCGTTAACTTGCCCAGCCCTAATTACAATACAAATACAAATTGTCTCTAGATGCATTTCAGAGACCCAGATCATGCAAATATTATTAACTATTAGTAGTACTATTAAATCTTAAGTAAAGAAACAATGGCAAGGAAAAAATCCCTTAGCGGGAGAAAAACCTTTAAGCCAAACAGTGACCAGGAAAAACTCCCCAAGTTTGAGAAAAAAATGTTTAAGCCAAACAGTGACAAGGAGAAACTCCCCAAGTGGGAGGAAAAACCATTAAGCCAAAAAGTGACAAGGAAAAACTCCCCTAGTTTGAGAAAAAAATGTTTAAGCCAAACTGTGACAAGGAAAAACTCCCCAAGTGGGAGGAAAAACCATTAAGCCAAACAGTGACAAGGAAAAACTCCCCAAGTGGGAGGAAAAACCATTAAGCCAAACAGTGACAAGGAAAAACTCCCCTAGTGGGAGGAAAAACCGTTAAGCCAAACAGTGACAAGGAAAAACTCCCCAAGTGGGAGGAAAAACCATTAAGCCAAACAGTGACAAGGAAAAACTCCCCAAGTGGGAGGAAAAACCATTAAGCCAAACAGTGACAAGGAAAAACTCCCCAAGTGGGAGGAAAAACCATTAAGCCAAACAGTGACAAGGAAAAACTCCCCTAGTGGGACAAAAACCGTTAGGCCAAACAGTGATAAGGAAAAACTCCCCTAGCGGGGGAAAAACCTTTTAGCCAAACAGAAAAAAAAACCTTTAAGAGAAAGAAACCTTGATCGGAACTTTGATCATAAGGGGGACCTTCCTGCTGAAGACCAGCTGGATAAAGAAAGAAAATTAATTGCACCTTTTGAATCCGGTCTAATCTGTTCACTTTATTTCTAATGAAAGGGTGCATATCTTTGTAATTTAGTTAGTGTATATGGACCTGGTGTAGTGGGTAAAGTAAAAACAAAATTAAAAAAGTAATCGACATAACTGACATAGGTGAGATTACGTCAGTTACAGGACATGAATGTCAGTTTCAAACCAACATCAGTTCTGTTAAAGGTAATTGTACAAGTGCATTGGAGGGAGAAAAAGAAAAGAAAATTTGTAAAGTAAAGCTGCTCCTGTTAAATGACACATTATTTCGTCGTTGGCTTAAAACTGAGAACTGGAGCCGTTAGCGGGATTTACAGTAACGTGGAGGTGAAACCTTCAGTGCGCGATGCTGGAAGCGGTTTCCCTCCTCATAATGAACTCTGTTAATGAGAAGCACAGATGTTTCTCAGTTTCTCACGCTGCGCTCTGATTGCACAGAGAGAGAACAACGAAACCGCAAACATTCACGTAACTCCTCTGTTATCGTTGTTCCTGTTGGTGAAACCGCGTTATTGATCTTTTATCAGCTGTCAGAGTTGCTGTTTGTTCACCGATGCAGAGGTCACAGCGGACTGTTGCTGCAGCTGCTCGTCTGCTTGTCTTTGTCCAGTATCTCCACAACCTGCTTCCTTCACCGTCCACAGCCCACAGAGCAACCGGCACCGCCCCATTTCCACAGGTTTGCTGTGGACTTGAACCATTAGTTCACAGCGGGGGAACTTTCGAACATCATATCTTTCGTTTAGGAATGCAGCTGATAATGTTTTGTCTGACAGAGGTCTGCAGTTACGCGCCTGAACTGTGTGTAAAAATAATGAAAGCCTCTGACGACTGCAGCCAGTAATGCGTTCTGTTGACTTAAAAGGAATCAGAGGTCGACGTCTAGGTATAAATGTTGTTTTAAAACGGAGAGGGTTGAGTGTATTTAGCGAGAATTGGAGGCTTTAAATCCTTGTTAGGCAGCAGAAATGTTCCTGTATGTCTGAGCAGGAAAAGAAACAGCAGGCTGCTGCTGTTTGCTCAGAAAATACAGATTACAACCAGCTAATGTCTGAAAAATGTCTAACAGTCAGCCAAACTCCAAAAAACAACCTCCAGCAAAGCTGTAACCGACCTGCAGCACATGCTGAACGTCCAACCAACCTCCATCAAGTGTCCAACTGGCCTCTCAGGGCCCGATCTTCCGCCAGATCTTTTAAAGCCGCTATTAAGGGATAGCGGGTAGCAGGAGAGGCGTTCCCCCGCAAAGAGCGCAATCTTCCACCCTTGCTAAACCCGCTATCCCACCTGCGCTACCCGCTACATTATCCATAGGAGTAGTTAGGGCGTTCCACCTGTTAAACCAATCAGTGCGTCAGCAGCCATTGCCTTTAAGAGCAGGTTGCGCTACCCGCTAACCGCTATGGAGCGTGTTTTCATCCTCCTCTTCCTTCCTCCTCTTCCTCTGCACTGATATATACATATAAATATTCTTACTCAGACAATTCCTATCAGCTACCTGAAAGTCCCAGATAGTTGGTGTCCTCCCAGTAAACACGCTCTGGTCATCTATGGTTTGACTGGCGAGCAAGCTGTTTAAGACGATCTCTGCCATTTTCTCAGAGGTTCAACTGAGGCCAAATCACGCTTTTTATACAAGAGTTAATTAGAGGGAGAGCCGTTAGTGCACGTCGACATGTGACCAGGTGGACGCACATTGATGCCAGACATGCAGGTTGCGCTCCCCTAAGCCGCGATCGCAAGATACCAAATTTGCGGAAAGGGCAAAAGACACGCCCATTGCCACACCTACAACGTGAGTAAGGGAGTCGGCATAACGGGTAGCAGCTTTAGGGAGCGGAAGATTGCATTAGCAGTTAGCGGAGGTTCCTAAAGCCGCAATTATAGCGGCTAGTAGCAGCTAGTGTTAACCGGTAAGGGGAAGTGTACGATCGGGGCCTCAGTCTCCAGCATACGTCCAGCAAGTATCTAACAAAGGACCACTTAATCCATTTAAAACAGTTCCCCGTTGAATTGAAAGCAGCGCAGAGGAGCTTTGGCTCCCCCGTGAGGAGGTGGAGAACACTGTCTGAGATTTACTCGTGTTTGGTCTCTTCCTCACTGCAAACAAAGGGGGTCTTTAAACAAGATAAAAACACTACAACTAAGGAAAAAGGTTCTCAAAACAAGTGAAAAAATCTGTCCATGCAGCAAGATAATTTCACTTGGTAAGATTTCTTAAATTAAGATTGTAGGAACACCTGTTTCTAGATTTAAGAAAGGTATAGTTTGTTATTGAATCTTAAAACAAGATTTATTTTGATGAGGAGAGGAGATGAGGAGGAGGAAAAAAAAAAGTAATATATCTTATTTTAGGTGTTAATTGTCTCATTTTAGGATTCCCTGCCTGTTTGAGACAAAAAAAGTAAAGTTTTACTTGATATAAGATTATACTGATAAATTGAAGACTTAAAAATAAGAAAATAATTATTAAAATAAGAAAAGAATATCTAACGCTTCTAAATGTAAGTTTTTTTTTTTTACTTCCTGGAAGTTTCACCACTTTAAAGGGAGTAAAGATCGAGTGTTGGTCCAGCCGCTGGACTGAAGTGAGACGATGAGTCAGTTCCCAGGTGGAATGTGGAGTCACATGTTGGTGTTTTCATCACCGACCGGCTGATCACAAACATGTGATTTCTTTCTCTTCTCTTCATCACTTTGATGTCTTCACACACACTCTCTCACTCACACACCGAGAATTAAAGAGTCATAAAAGATGCCCGACGGTAGTTGTTAATTAATAAATCTGCCACTTTTGTCTTTCTCTTCCTCTTTGACAGCATGATGAGTGACGTCCGGCTGGCTTCGGCTCCCTCCTCCGTCTCCACGGTAGCGGTTTCAGCAACAGGATGCAGTTCCCAGGGCAACGAGCCTCCAGCTTTCGTCCTGCCTCCCCGCAACGTCCGGGTCGCCTTGGGGGGAGACGCTCGACTGGAGGGGAAGGTGGGGTCTGTCATCCACAGATTAGTTCAACGGAATGATTTTAAAAAAGTTTACGTCCCTGAAATAAGTTCAGTCCAGGACAGGAGATGTTGGAAGTTCATCTCTAACTGGTCATCTTGGAAGACTTTCTTCACTCTGATTGGATAATGCCTGAAGTGACGCGCCCGTAGATTGTCTTTGCTAGCGTTTGGCTGAATGTGAGCAGATGGTAGCGACCAGTACACCTCAGCTCATCAGTAAACACCAGTTCCACTGGTCATACAGGCCCATACCATAACACAGCCCCCACCATGTTTGACTCATGATGTACTATCGTCTCTTTCCATCATTCTGATACAGGTCTATTTTAATTTCATCTGTCCATGGGAGAACATGAGACGTGTTTTTAGATGTTTTCTGCAAAAGTCAGATCAGTCGTTCCAGTTCTTGAACGCTACCACTGGTCTCCAGACTGTTGGAAACCATCTACATCTAAATTAATGAAGGCGTCTCTTGGTTGTAGATTTATACGGTGATACTTCTACCTTCTCCAGAGTGTTCTTGACTTCTGGTGATGTTCTGGAGATTTTCTTTTCTAAAACAAGGGAAGGGTTCTTTGTAGAGCTGAGCGATTTTATCAATTCTGCGATATATATCGATATTTTATCGAGTATTGAGTATTTCAGCCGTGGGTATCAATATTCTAAGCCTCTTCCAAAACCCCTGTGTCCCACCTTCAGAAGCTTGAAAGCAACAATTTGCACTTTTTAAATGAATGAAACTATTTTTCTCAACACATCTTTTATTCATTTTGTCCAGCATTTGCAAGCTGCCTGTCAGCCATATAATGTGTAATTGATGCTTTTAGTTCAATTAATTCAAACAAAGTTATTGGAAAAATAAAATCTTTCAGAAAATGATGTAAATGTATTGTGAGATGAATATCGATATATATCGTATTGTGAGCTGAATATCATGTATTGTATCACGAGATTAGCGTATCACTACAGCCCTAGTTCATTGGTCTTCCAGGTTAATAAAAGAGCTCAACAGAGCATTTTCTCATTTTAAGAATGTTCCAGACTGTTGATTTGGCCACATCTGAAGGTTTCTGCTCTCTATTATAAATTTTGTTCAACCTAATGATGGCCGCCTTCTTCTCCTTGAACTTCATATCGATGACTCCAGTGAAACAGCTGCCAAATGCCAACTCTGTACTTGATATCAACTCCAGATGTTTTATCTGCTTCGTTTGTCTCAAAGTAACAAGAGAATTGGCCATTTAACTTCTTTTCATACAATTATCCAAATGCTTTTGAACCTCTAAAATCGGAGGTACTTTGCTTAAAATGGTTGTAATCTCTAAATGGTCAGAGTCGTGTGTGGGCTCGTCATTTCCCAGCAGGAATCTCAAAAACGGGCCTCGTTAGGAAAGGGTTAACTTGTGTAAACAGCCGAGTCTCTCCATCAGAGTCCTGGACCTGCAGCCGTCTGCAGAGACTCTGGACTCGATTCTGAGGAGCAGATAGAGGTGTTGGCTGCTCTCAGATCAGCTCAGGAGGAGATTCAGCAGCAAGTCTCCTCCTGAGCTGATCTGAGAGCAGCCAGACTCGGCCCTGAGGAGCAGATGGACGCGTTGGCTGCTCTCAGATCAGCTCAGGAGAAGACTCAGCAGCGAGTTTCCTCCTGAGCTGATCTGAGAACAGCTGTCTGCAGAGACTCTGGACTTGGCTCTGAGGAGCAGATGGACACGTTGGCTGCTCTCAGATCAGCTCAGGAGGAGACTCACTGCTGAATCTGTGAGAGGATGTGGGGATTCACGGTTCTTCGGTCTCGTGACCGGCAGCATCCTGACGCGAGGCAGCCCAGTTCTCCCAGTTCAGTTCATTCACCATCTGAGCCTCTTTTTTTTTTCTGCAGCATTATTTTCTTTTTACTCTGTGGTTAAGACTCTGATTTTCGTATCGGTTTAACCCGTCACGTGCCGGTGCGTGGTCCGTTTTGCGTGTTTCGCTGCTGCCTCAGAAGTACTGGTGGAAAAAAAGAGTTTGGCTCTCGTGATTCCGACAACGCCTGAACGCAGCGTCAGTCCATGAGCATGATGGATGGAGCTGCAAGGCCTCATGGGAGTCGAGCTGGGAGTCATCAAAGAGGAGACACATCTGCCTGCCACATGCTGCACGGACTTCATGTTTCACGGTTCTGGGCGGGTTTTGTTGCCGTGGGACTGGAGGATCTGTGGCGTCCGCAGCTCTTAGCGAGCCGTGCAGCTGCTTTCTCAGGTGAAACCGAGAACACCTGAGCCAGGTGCCGACTGACGCATGAACTGGGTTCATACGTCATACTCTGTCTTTCAGGTCAGAGGTCACCCTGAGCCGCAGGTCACGTGGTACAGAGAGGGGACGGCGGTGACCGCCGGAGAGCGCTACGCCGTGGAGCGAGGAGGGCGGGGCACCTTCAGCCTGGTGGTGGGCGGAGTCAGAGAGGAGGACCTCGGCCGCTACACCTGTCAGGCGGCCAATCAGGCGGGGAGCCGGCAGGTGACCGTGGAGATGGTTCTGGAAGGTACGAACACGTGCAGCACCGTCTGGAGCTCCTCGTTTCATCTCGGCTAAACCTGCTGCGGGTTTTATTAATGTGGCAAACGTGGGCTGAAACGTCAGCGCAGGTGTCAGAGCGGCTCGGTTCTGCTCCGCTCGTCACGGAGCCGCTGCAGTTTCAGGGTTTACTGCTTCATAAACGGCTCGGCGGGAGCTTCCTGTTTGTTAAACACAAGCAGGCCCGGCTTCAGAGACGAACAACATCCAGAACCGCCTCAGTCTGTAAAAACCAACCTCAGCCGAGCTCACGGATGCTTTACGACGACCCAGACATCCTGGGGATGCGCCGCTCGGGTTTTAAACAAGCGCTTTCAGCAGCACAGCTGACTGTAAAACACCGAGCCAGAACTAGAACCAGAACCTGACAGTTCAGATGCGTGTGGACCAGGAAACCTTTTCACTGGCTTCCAGTAAAAGCACAATTTCAGTCACTCATCAAATGATCTTTCTCTTTTCTCACGAAACCCAAATAAAATTCCCCGAAGCGGAGAACAGATCAGTCTTCTCCTCAGATCCAGATCCAGATGACTGTGTCTTGGTCAGACAGCTGCAGAACCTTCTGCTGAAACTTGGATGACTCACATTAACAACGTGGCCGACTGTCTGCAGAATGACTGCTATACAAGGACGACTCCTTTTGACAATATTAACTAATCTGCAGGCCCCTCCCCCTCCCTCTCTGCTGAGCTTCAGCTCTGGTTTTAAGCTCCGCCCTGCAGAGGCTGCCGCTATTTAGAGACCAGTGCATGAAAACAGCTGTCATCAGTTGGTCTGGAATAAGTTTTTGTAGGACTAAAAAATATTTTTAACACCACGCCTGACCTTTAATTTTAATTTATTCATTATTTAAAATAATACATTTTAATTCTTTTCTAGTATTGAGTATAAAATTATTATTAACAGCAAATATGTTTTATTATTAATACCAAAATATTTATTTTTTAAGTCTTAAAAATATTTGTATCTATTATTATTACATTATTTTATTACGACAAAAAAAATGTATTAATTTTTATTATAAATTTTTTATTATGAATTACTTGAATTTAATTTATTAAAATTAAATTAAATTATATTTCATTTTATTGATTCATTCCAGACATGTCAAAACAATCTTTTAAAGCATTGACATTTTTAACACTATCATGAATCGATCTATCTGAAAATAAATATAATATATTTATAAAATATATAATAATGCATAAATCAATATACACTGACACATGTGCATAACCATAATTTAGAAACATATAGAACCTCTTGTAAATAAATCTAAATATTAAATCTAAATATTAAATGGACATATTCCCCAAACAGAATGTATACCCAATGTACACACACGGATCTATATAGATACATATACATATCAATATGCAAAACACATATCTGGTTTAACAAAAAAAGGTGTAGGAAGAAGTAAAACTTATTTAATCCTTCCCCTTCTCCAATGTTCCATGATTACCCTTAAAATTTACCTGGTTTTTAATAAATAAATCAAACTAATAAATTTCTAAAAGCACCTTGAGTATATATGTGTGTGTGTATGTATTAAAAGCACGGTCAGAAACAATGATTTTTAACCCAGAACCTTTTTTGTCACATTCAGGGCTCCATTCTCCAACCCACGTAAAAGGGTCAGTTACGCACTTTTCCAGCTGTTCAGTTCAGTATATTGAAATCATTCAGACCCAAACCAGAACAAACTTTGCTCCATCCAGTCTCCAACAGGGGTAGGGTTCATATTCGTGCCCCCAAAGTGGAGGAGGGGGGGGGGGTGTATTATCTGGAGCACTGGAGGGAGGAGCTGGTTCTCCATGCTGTGTTGTTGTTTTGTTCAAATATCAGCAGAAATGAAGTCATCCAGAAATGGCTTACCCTCTCTTTAATGTTGGCCCAGCTTTCATCTGTCCATTTAACCCCAGCGTGTTTGCTCAAACCGGCTGATACGCAGTTTATCCGGAGCTCAGACCCCAGCGGCTCTGCACCCTGGTGGTTCGGATTCTGGATCTGTGATTAGTTAGTGGGTTTTTCCCCACTGGAGGCAGTGGAAGTTACAGATTCAGCAAATATGACAAAACAATGGTTTTATTCAAGTTACCAAGGTTTTTTTTTTTTCTCATTTGTCCTTTTATTTTCACAACTGAACTTTACTGAATGTTAATCCGAGGCGCCACATGTGCATGAGTTAATTCAACGATATGAGCATGAAAAAGAGAAATGTAACAGTCTGCGTGGCATTTCAGTGCATTTAAAGCTCCTCACGTGCATTCTTATGACCTTGAAATTACACGCCAAAGGCAAAAGATGCACCTTAACGCGCATCACAGCGTGGCAAGTTGCTACGATGCTGTTTTATGAAACCAAGCATAAAGAGCTGGTCCGTTGGTCCCGGTCGTTTATCAGAGTGTTTTCCAAAGGAATGTTAACAGCAACTTAAGTGGAAAAGCATGAGATCATGAAGTCGGGTCCAAACTAAGCAGACCCGAATGACATACAACTGTGGTTCTGTTCAGACTGAACTTCACTGCTAATAAAGATGGTTTCTGCAGCTCAAGCGGAGGCCAAGTGTCTTATCTGATGCGCTGATGTTTTTCTACCTGCAGAGAATTCTGGGAAGAGATCTGCTGCTCCGTCGTGGATGAAAACAGGGTGAGCTCCTGAACCCGTTGTCCTCTTTCTCAGTTCCCTCCTGCAGCAGCTTTTCTTCATCAGCTACAGAAAAAAAACAAACAGCAGCACAGATGCTCATTTGCACGGCTGTAGGGAAACTGCTTTTTATCGTTGCCGTAAAGGAGTAAACGGTGACGCGTGATGACAGGACTCCATTTCCCATGGTTCCAGGTGTCGCTCAGCGGTGGACAGCAGACCCAGCATCTGGGCTGAGAGCCCACCGAGGTTCATCAGCAAACCGGCCCGAGTGTTCGCCAGACTGGGCCAGAGCGGGAAGTTCTCCGCCAAAGCCACAGGGCGTCCACAGCCGCAGGTCACATGGTACAAGGTGGGTGGAGCTCAACTCGTGGTGAGACAGCGGACATGATAACGATGCTGTAGCATCTGGCTGAAAGGAATTATGAGCAACTGCACGTCCAGAAAAACAGATTTATCCACTGTAATAAGCAAACATGTTGCCGTTTGGTGCTGATGCGAGGATTTTAGCTCAACTGTCTAATCGAGCACTTGGACTTCATTATTGACGTACACTGATTCTTTACAGCAGCACCAAGTAACTTTTGCTTTATTTTTCTTTTTGCTCAAAGGCTGGAGCACAGGTGTGGAGGTTGAGACGCTTTTATGACACCGTCCAAGATGTATCGTTGTTTTTTGTCTTGCTTGGCCGATCTTTTTTTTTCTCTTCTTGAGTATCTTCATCGCCTCTGCCCCGATGTTCACCGCAGCTCCGTGAGCTAGTTTCATCGTTGCTGATGTGTCGTAAAGTGATACGTAGCTGTTGCAGGGGAGGACCGGGATGAGAGTCCGCGGTTACGTTGGGATGGGAGAGCTACACGACTCTTCCTCAAAGCAGTCAAGCGTTCCTATGAACGGAGCTGAAGCTGGACACTGAAGCTGAAGTGTCTGGAGCTGTGATGGAAGAGTATCAGTAAAGGGAGAGGTTTAGACCAACGCTTCTTTGGTTTAGGTTTTCTTAGGTTTGGAATAGGCAGCGCCAACCAAGAGACGGGAAGCAGAACTGCAGGTGGCAGAGATGAAGACATTATGGTGACGAGGACGGACAGGATTAAGAACAGGCTCATCAGAGGAACAGCCAGGGTCTTGGAGACAAAGGGCCTGATCTTCTGCCAAACCTCCTAAAGCCGCTATTAAGGGATAGCGGATAGCGGAAGGGGGGGTTCCCCCACAAAGAACGCAATCTTCCACCTCCCTAAACCCGCGATCTTTCCTGTGCTACCCGCTACATTATCCATAGGAGTAGTTAGAGCGTTCCACCTGTTAAACCAATCCGTGCATCAGCAGCCATTGCCTTTAAGAGCAGGTTGCGCTACCCGCTAACCGCTATGGAGCGTCTTTTCACCCAGATCAGAGCAGCTCTCATGCGCAGCTTGTCTGGGTAGGGGTGACCACCTGCCACCAGCTATCCTAAACCCGCGATCGCAAGATACAGAGTTTACAGAAAGCGCAAAAGACACGCCCATTGCCACACCTACAGTGTGAGTAAGGGAGTCGGCATAGCGGGTAGCGGCTTTAGGGAAGCGAAAGATTGCATTAGCGGAGTTCCTAAACCCACAATTTGCTGGTAGCGGGTAGCGGGAGGTGTACGATCAGGGCCAAAGTAAGCAAGCCAGGACTGAGATGGGTTGGACACATGCGGAGCAGAGATGGTGGTAGATTGGTAGAAAGATGCTGGAGATGGAAGATGGTAGGAGAAAGAGGGAAAGACTAAAGCGGAGATTTCTGACGTGGGTGAAGAGGATACGCAGTTAGTTGATATGACAGAGGATGATGCAAAGGTGGGATGAGATGAAGACAAATTACTCACTGTGGTGCCTCCTAAAGGGAAACCTGAAGGGAGTCGTTACTCCTGGCCACTCTCTTGTTTTCTTTTCCTCACTGCTTGTGGCTAGAGGTGTGAAAAAAAATCGATTTGGCAATATATCGTGATTTTTGGCCGCCCAATATAATATCTATTTTTTCAGCTCCTAATATTGATTTTTTTTTACAATGCTGTCAGTATGTTGTAATGCTGACGTAACAAATGTTACAGGAGCTGACGTTAAGGAAGCTTAGCAGATTTTACAGCAGTTGAAGTTGAGCTACATCATCTGATGTTTCAGCTGCTTAAGTCAAGGAATGTTAACTTTAGCTAATAATATTAGCTAAGTGATGTAAGATGATGTCATTGTAGCTGAAGTTAAAGGATGCTAGCGAATGTGAGAGTAGTGGAAATTGAGGAAAGGTACCTGAAGTAACGTACCGTTAACAAATGTTACAGGAGCTGACGTTAAAGAAGCTTATCAGATTTTACAGTAGTTGAAGGATTGTTAGTTGAAATTATTTGCTAAATTTGAGTCGTTACTCCTGGCCACTCTCTTGTTTTCTTTTCCTCACTGCTTGTGGCTAGAGGAGTGAAAAAAAATCGATTTGGCAATATATCGTGATTTTCAGCCGCCCAATATAATATCTATTTTTTCAGCTCCTAATATCGATTTTTTTTACAATGCTGTCAGTATGTTGTAATGCTGACGTAACAAATGTGCTTAAATGTAGGTTGTTTTGAAGCAAATAGTTTTGACTCAATTTGTCCTCTGAATGATCAATATCATCTGATGAACACAAACAGCAACTTGATTTTTCATCTCGACTTTTAATTTTGATATTAACTGGGTAGAATATTGCAATATATGTGATATCGTGATAATATTATATCATGACCCAAGTATTATAATATATATCGTATTGCGAGGTCCTTGCCAATACTCCCCTACTTGTGTCGTTGTTGTCTCGAGTCTCTTCGTCATGGTGATGCCATTCTTTTTTCAGTTCGCTTTACTTACGTTCTTACTTCACAAGCATCTTCGTTAAATCCCCCGTCAGGGCATTTTTCTTTGAAATGATAAACGGCAATCCACATGTGAATTGATCTTTCATGTTGAATTTTGGTTATTTGTTCCGCAGCTTGTTTACGTACTTCTCGTGCTCTATGTCTCAGGGGGAGGCGGAGCTTCTGCCCTGTGGGCGGGTCCACGTGTACGAGCTCTCTGGCCGTCACTTCCTGGAGATCAAGGAAGTGTGCGCGGAGGACGCGGGAAGTTACGCCTGCTCAGTCACCAACAGCGCTGGAACGGCCACTGCCACCGCTGAGCTCATGGTCCAGGGTGAGACGACCAATCAGAGCCAAGGATGAGTTGTTGATCATCTTGTCTGTGGCGTGGCTCGACCGTATGAGTCATCACATTAGGCCCGCCCCCGGCCTGTTGCAGCTGGCTCAGTGTGTCTGAACCAGTGGCATTTCTAAAAGTTAACTAGAGAGAAACTTTTGCAAAGTGAAACGAGATAAGCTGATCCTTTGTTGAAATAGAATGAGAAGACACGCCAGTGATGTTGTGTTTTTGGACTGAACAGCTGTCACGTTTGTTTTTGATCTCTACCTGTTTCACCCCCACAGGTGTTCCTGATGTCCCATCCAGGTGAGCTCTGAAATTAATGGATGTTGTCTAAAGTTTAAATCCAACCGTTGCAGCTTTTTTCCACAACAAACCCACATCAGTCAGACCAACAACCATCATCACTATCAGGCTGTTGAATTTAACACTATAGAACTAGAATGCATTGTCTTCTTGTCACAGCTTTTAAGTTTCTTCCAGATAAAAATGATTAAAAACATGTTAGAATAACAGTGTCCCTTCTGCAGCAGCGTCCACCCCACTGTGGATCCCCAAACCAGAACCAAGAACCTGACAGTCGACAGAGCTGTTCCCAGTGCTCCCAGAGCTCCCAGCTTCCAGGCAGAGTTACCCAGGCACCAGCCCGAACCGGCCGGGAGGAGCAGACAGCCTCTCCAGCACCCCCATGTGGCTGGGAGCAGTACTGCTGCTGCTGCTGCTGCTCCGGTGACTGTAATTTATGAATGATGTCAAGCTTCTGATAAATGTGTTCTGTGCATGTATCATTAAACAAAGGTTCATCTACTAAAGTAAAGCAGTGGTAACATCTACAAAATCATTTTTCACTGCCTGTAATTGTAAACAAAGTAAGGTCAATTTAAAAACTTGTTATTTCAAGTGAAAGCTCGATCTGATCAAGAATCATAGTATAGTACAATCTTAAAATGTATCATCTTTTACTGTTTATCTGACTCTGTAAGGGACCAGAAAATAGCAAATTAACATTTTATGTCATTAAAAATTTTAAGTGACTCAAAAACTCGAGTAATATTCTCTAAAACTTTCAACCGTTTGACTGATTGTTCATCACCTCTAAAGCTCCTCCTGCTGGTCATCAGAGGGATCGCGTCATGATGGGCTTCGCCTCTCAGACCTGGAGGCCAACGTCATCTGTCATTAATTTCACTGTGACTGAAACATTTGTCTGCCTGTGCGTTTGCAGGTTCGGTCGGTCGGTCCTGATCCGGTCCAGACCGCTTCAGTCCAGCAGGCCATCGCTGCCTCAGACAGCGGCAGGTCAGCATCAACTCAAACCTCTTTGAATGCAAAGGTCGTGATGTTACATTCGCTGCTTAAGTGTAGTTTAGTGTTTGGTGTTTAGTTTAGCACATCAGTTCCCCTGATCAACATAACTGACATAAGTTAGCTGAAGTTACTGTTCACTCGTTAATGGTACATTAATTACTGTACATTAGCTGGTAGTTTGTTTCAGTAGCTGAAGTAAAGAAACCTGAACAGATGTTACAGCAGCTGAAGTTAAAGGATGCTTGCTGATGTCAGAGTAGTTGAAGCTGAGGAAAGGCACCTGAAGTAACGTATCGTTAACAAATGTTACAGGAGCTGACGTTTAGGAAGCTTAGCAGATTTTACAGCAGTTGAAGTTAAGCTACATCATCTGATGTTTCAGCTGCTTAAGTTAAGGAATGTTAACTTTAGCTAATAATATTAGCTAAGTGATGTAATAGGATGTCATTATAGCTGAAGTTAAAGGATGCTAGATAATGTGAGAGTAGCTGAAATTGAGGAAAGGTGCCTGAAGTAAAGTACCATTAACAAATGTTACAGGAGCTGACGTTAAGGAAACTTAGCAAATGTTACAGTAGTTGCAAGGATTGTTAGTTGATATTATTTGTTAAATTTGAATAATATAAGCTCATGTTACAGTAGCTGAAGTTGAAGGATGTCAGCTGATATTATTAGCTAAAGTAAAGTGATTTAAGCTGAAGTTACAGCAGCTAAAGTTGAGGAACCTAAAGGGATGGTACAGTAGCTAAAATGAAATTACATAAGCTGATCTTGCAGTTGGTAAAGAATGTTACCTGATGTTACAGTAGCTTAAGTTAAGGAAGGTAAAGGGATGTTACACTTGTTGAAGTTAAGGTACATTAGCTAATATTATTAGCTAAAGTGAAGGTACATAAGCTTATTTAACAGAAGCTGAAATTATTCAAGTTGCCTGATTGAGCTGAAGTTAAGGAATGCTGATGTGATAATATCCTATATCCTAATATTACATTAGTATTAGCTCATATTTTAGTTACTGTTGCATTAACAAGTTAGCTGTTAGCTGATGATGATTATTTAAGCTTCCATTAAATATATTTCTTTAAATATATATGGCAAAATAGCTTTAGTTACTCATGATTTTAATTTATAGTTTCTCATTTTATGTTTGTTATTTCAGGTTTTGATAAAAGGTGGATGACTCATTCAGGATTGGAGGTTTTATAAAGAATCTGAAGTAGACGCTACACTGTTGACCTTTGGGTTTATTTTTTGTAAAGATCGCGCTGTTGTCTGCTCCATTTCTATACACCATTGGGGAAAAAAAGGATAAAAATGCTAAACATGTCTGTCCGCTGTTCTCTTAACTTGTGTTACACACCGACAACAGTTACGTAATTACGTCAACAGTTACTATTTGACACTTCTATGACTGATTTATTTTAGTAACAGGACCAAAAGTCGTCAGTTTTGAAATCAAGTTTCGACACAACAAAGTTTTATTTATTTAGCAGAGCTTTCAATGGTGATGACAGGTCTTATTGTCTCCATAACAACTGTAAAAATCTTTATTTGAATGAGAATTTCACAGTTTAGCAGGGCGGAGGTGGAGCGGCGATCAGACGATCACCTAAAAATGATCAAGTTTAAGCTACTTTAAAAGATCATATCTCTTGGATTTTAGCGTGAAATGTGTTCGCAGCTGTCCGTGTGTCAGGCCGCGTCACGTGTGTTTCAGGGCCGTGAGGAGGTCAACGCCAGGGTCCGGTCCACGGTTCGAGGCGGTTCCTCTGGACCAGGAGGCCACTGAGGGAGCACAGGTCACCTTCACCTGCCAAGGTTATCCACTATGCTTTACCTGGACATGGACATAACTCTGCCGTCTCACTTTTCTACTTTCACATTAGGGAATGTTTGGATTCATGCGTTATGAATCCAAGATATTTCCTTTTTTCTAATCAGCTTGATTTCATTTATTAATATATAACAATGTTTTCATTCCATACATGAACTGAGGTGTGAAAACCAATGAATGGATGCATATTAACAAATGAAATGAAGTAAAAGGTTCATACACATATATGATGCTGATCTCGCCTCTCGTCTGCTCGCAGTCTCCTCTGATGCTGTTGCCATGGTTACCTGGCTGAGGGAGGGGGCCCCTGTGAGGACGGGACCGGGGGTGGAGCAGCAGCGGGACGGGACACGTCTTGATCTCACTGTGGAGAGAGTGAGGCAGGTGGACCAGGGGACGTACAGGTGTCAGCTGACCACTGCTGACGGACTGACTGTTGATTCTGCAACGTGGACGCTCCGTGTTCAACGTAAGACGTCTCTGTCTGTCCGTCCATCTGTCTGTCCGTAGAGTCACAGTGACAACTGTCCATCTCCCTGTGCCCGCCCCCCCTCAGGTGCGTTCAGGCCCCCGGTCTTCCTCAGCCTGCTGCAGGGCTGCAGTGTAGCAGACGGTCAGACCATCGTCCTGCAGGTCTCTGTGGACGGGAAACCTGCCCCAACCGTCTCCTGGCTGCTCAACGGTCAGTGTGTTTGAGGAAGCTCAGTTCGTTTCTTCATTAACTTCATTCTTACTCCAGCTGTTCATTCACTTAGATCAGCGGTTCTCAAACTTTTAATGCTGCGTACCAGCTGAGAAACTGTTCAGCTCTCTGAGTACCACCATGATGACCAGTTTTAAAATATAGCCGTATATTCTTCTCAATTAGCTTTAAACATACAGAAATGTTTATTCCTTATTTTTGATTGTTACCTTACTAAATCAGACATTTATAACTCTGTCCAACAATTCTCAAATCCTCATACTCAAAAGATGTTACATCTGCACTGCAACTGAATATGCAACAAATATTTTTTAAAAGACAATTCTAATTATCTCAAGCTACACATTTCATTTGAAACGTTCGATTTATAATGGATTGTATGTTTCCATTGTTTTTTTTTTAAGTGAAAATGTGGAAAAAATGTGGAAAGTCATGACGTTCCCCAGCGTACCACCAGAGAGCGCTCACGTACCACTGGTGGTACGCACCACGTGTGGTTTCAGTCCAATACGGCAAAAAAGTAGACAAAAAGAAGCTTCAGAGGCACTTTTCAGAAAACGTATTTCTACACCGTGTTATGATCCTGGTAAATAAGAAATAAACTAAGTTCTGGGTGAAAAATGACTCGATTTTAGTGAAATTATCTGTCCATACAGCAAAATGCTTTTACTAAACAAGAGATCCTGTTTCTAGTTTAGATCTGGGAGACATTCAACGGTTTGAGACAAGTGGGGGAAAAAAACAGGAGAATTTTCCATCAAATTACTTAAAAACAGACTTTCTAGAGCATTATAACAAATAAAAAACACGGACAATTAGCAAATAATGCTTAAGACCCAAGAACAAAAAAAAAGAATGCAAAACTAAATAAAAATAATATAAAGCAAATATGAAAACTAAGTAGAAACATCTTGCTGCATGTACAGATGTTTCACTAGTGTTTATTTCTTATATTTTAGCTGGAGTATTTTGCAGTGCAGGAACGAGAAAGTAAACACATAAAACAAGGCAGGCGTCATTTAAAGCCACCAAACTATGTTTACACGGTGATTTGAAACAGTATTTTTATAGTGAAAGAGGAAGATAAAAACTGGAGCTTTGGGCGTTGGTGCTTCTTTGAACAATAAATTACTAAATGTGAGATTTCCTGGTTAATTAAGGCATAAAAGACATATTCATGGTAAAACACATCTCGGAAAGAACAGAATCATTTTCTCTGTATTCCTGGATGATGTCTGTCTGAATGGAATTATTGCAGTAAAGTTAATTCCCATCCAGAGCAGCTGAGCTGGACAGCCTGTGTTGCACCGGTGCCTCCAGCAGAGGGCAGCACACTCTCTTCTGAGAGCTGAACCCTCAACCACAGGAAACAGAGTCATGCATAAATCTGTCTCAGCTGCCAATCAAACTGTTGATCTGCTCCTCCTGCGCTGTGGGATGATGTCGGTCCATCCTGGTGTTTAAACCCACCATCACGTTGAACAGAAACAGCAAAGACGAGCAGCAGGCCCACAGAAGCTGCACAGATTCCTTTTAAACCAACAAAACTTCGTTTAAACACCACAGAGACGCTGAGCTGCCATGGCGCTTTCACTCAGAACCACTTTTAACTTTGTTCGGTCTGTTTTTGTTTCACTTCCGCTGGTCGTCTGCTGTGTTTACACAGTGAAATAACATTTCTGCTAGAATAATATTTCTCCTGATTATCTCTAGAGATGTGTTGACTTTTGCCAGCGGCTGCGTCGTGTTTTTGTGTTTTGGCTTCTGGCAGCTCTCTGAGCTGGGACTGCGCTGGATAACAGCAGGCCGTGCACACGTTTTCAGTGCAGAGTGACAAAAATAAATGCAGATAAAGTCAGAAAAATGATCCAGAATTAAACAGCAGAGTGTTAACCAGCAGAATAAAGGAGCTGAACGTGTAGTCAGGATTCAGTTCAGAGTCGTCTAAACTGAATCCAACGAGCAGAGAGGAGGTCTGCACTGTAAAACAGCACAGCAGAACGCTGTTGAATCACCTCCTCAGCTTCAGTCGAGACCTGGAACATGTGAAAGCTTTACGTTGCCATAAAAGTCTGTTTTAACAGGTTTTATCTGAATTAGGTTAGAAAACAGTTCAAAGATTCTATGAAAACATGATCAAACTAAAAGACGTGAAGAAACGTGGATGTGAATCAAGTTCTCATGAACATGTAAAAATATGTTTGTCATTAAGTTTTAACTTTTTAATGTTACTGAAATTCAGACAAAAATATCTGCATAAAGCAGTGATTTTATTAATCAAGTCTGACTTTAATTCAGTTAATGTGGCACAAAAACAAGGCCTCAGCTTTACAGAAGATGTGTTTTAAAACTCTATGGATGGATAGATGGATGGATGGATGGATGGATGGATGGATGGATGGATGGACATGACACAGGATAGCCAGACCGTTGGATATATGAACTATGGAGGGAGTGATAGATGGATGGATTCTGCCAGATAGCCAGATGGGTAGATTGATGCAGGATGGATAGATGGATGGATAGATACAGAATGGTCAATGGATAATAGATCGATGAAGGGATGTATAAGGGATGGATGCATGTAGATAAATGGATGGATAATGGATGGATGCATGTAGATAGATGGATGGATGGATGTAGATATATGGATGGATAATGGATCGATGAAGGGATGTATAAGGGATGGATGCATGTAGATAGATGGATGGATAAGGGATAGATGCATGTAGATAAATGGATGGATAATGGATGGATGAAAAATGAATAAGGGATGGAGGCATGTAGATAGATGGATAAATAACTGATAGGTGGATGAATAAGGGACGAATGCATGTAGATGGATGGATGAATAATGGATGGAGGGATGGATGGATGGATGGACAGATTGATGAATAATGGATGGATGGATTGATGAAGGAGATAAAAGATGGATGGATACAGATTGACCCACAGATGGATGAATTGATGAATAAGGGATGGATGCATGTAGATGGATGGATGATGGATGGATGGATTGATGAATAATGGATGGATGGATGTAGAACGGCTGATGGATGGATTGATGAAGGAGATAGAAGGATGGATGGATACAGACTGACCAACAGATGGATGGATGGATTGATGAATAATGGATGGATGAATGAGGGATGGTTGCATGTAGATGGATGGATTGTGTAATGATGGATGGATGGGGGATGGATGGATGGATGGATTGATGAATAATGGATGGATGGATTGATGAAGGAGATAGAAGGATGGATAGATACAGACTGACCAACAGATGGATGGATTGATGAATAATGGATGGATGAATGAGGGATGGTTGCATGTAGATGGATGGATGAGTAATGATGGATGGATGGATGGATGGATTGATGAATAAGGGATGGATGGATGGATGGATGAATAAGGGATGGATGCATGTAGATGGATGGATGAGTAATGATGGATGGATGGGGGATGGATGAATGGATTGATGAATAACGGATGGATTCATGTAGATGGATGGATGAATAATGGATGGATGAGTGAGGGATGGATGCATGTAGATGGATGGATGAGTAATGATGGATGGATGGGGGATGGATTGATGAATAAGGGATGGATGGATGGATGGATGGATGAATAAGGGATGGATGCATGTAGATGGATGGATGAGTAATGATGGATGGATGGGGGATGGATGGATGGATGGATTGATGAATAAGGGATGGATGGATGAATAAGGGATGGATGCATGTAGATGGATGGATGAGTAATGATGGATGGATGGGGGATGGATGAATGGATTGATGAATAACGGATGGATTCATGTAGATGGATGGATGAATAATGGATGGATGGATGTAGAATGGGTGATGGATAGACTGATGAAGGAGATAGAAGGATGGATGGATACAGACAGCCCAACAGATGGGCGGATGGATGGATGGATGACTGGATGGAGAGGTGGACTCCAGAGTTAAACTTACATGAAGGTTTCCTTCCGTTAGTGCTGCTGTTGTCTCTCAGGTCAGACGATCAAAACTGTTTCAGAAACGAAGTAACACCTTTACAGGTAAAACGGTGTTATTCCAGTTTTAAAACCACTAACAGTCCACATCACCTCTGTTTCACCTGACGGTTCCACAAGAAGGTCATTGCACCAACAAATCAGCCACCGGGTCTAGAACCAGGACCTCCTGCGTGGTAGGCCAAGCTTTGACAGTTAGCATTAAACCTTTTTATCTTTTAAGGATTCTAAGATGAACTGGTAACCAGTGAAGAGATGATAAAACCGGAGCGATGTGAACTCTTCTGTTTGATCCAGTTGGGGCTCTTCCCTGCTAATCCTAGGGACTCTTTGGTGCATGACAGGGCTGGGGATCGATCCACCAACCCTCCAGTTGGAGGACAGTTGACTCAACAGAGGCCCGTTGTGGTTTTACATCAGGAGATGTCAGTTTGTGTTCCCTTTAGTACGTGGAGCATCCAGAAGTATCGTCAGCAAACCTGAATATGTTAGAAAAACGTGACAAAGGGGGAAATCTTGAGAGATTAACCAACCGGCCGTGTTTTACAGCGAGGGTCTCGCCGGACGCTTGAACAGATCCGCTGTGAGAGCTGGAAACCATATAAAGACAAAACACGCTGCTGCAGCGAGCGCGCACACGCACGGACGCGCAGAAACGACGGCGCCGACCCAACAAGGGCATGGACGTGGAGTCCAGAGAGAGCGCCGGAGCTGGACTCCATCACCATGAGGGGGACCCCCTCCCCTGCAGCATCCCACAGCTGATTCCTCCAGCTGATCCCGGAGCTGCCTTTAATCCACAGCGTCGGTGACAGCTTGGTGCAGAGAGCTTTGAATGTTCTGCTGGAAGTCTGGATCAGAGCTCCCGGTCCCTGTTGAAACGTCACTGAAGAGGAGACGCTCATCTCTCTCTGTGCTGACTTTGGGTTCAGACTTTCAAGGCCAAGTGAGCGTTTCGATCTCTCACTCCGGACCACCCGACAGAAATAATGGCCAGAGGCGAAGTTCTCGCTGTGCTCAGTCCCACGACTAAAAATACGATCTGTGATCTTAACAGTCTGAGACTGCGTGCTTCTCTCAGAAGCTTTTAATTTGCAGTTCAAACAAGAAACAGATCATGGAGATGCTCCCTCGATATCATATGTCTTCTTTTTAATTCCACAGCTTTATTAGGTAACAACTACGAGTGAGTGAGACTGGAAAAGACCAGGCTTTGATTCCAGCTAAGGTTATAAAAAAGTTATATTTATGGCACCTTTTAAAACGCAGTTACAGCGTTCATTATGACAAGAAATGGTCTGTGGGTCAGCGGATTGAAATTAAGGCGGCCAAGATTTGAGATACTGTTGGTGATGCTCTCAAACCAGACAGCGATCAGCTGAGACCATGTATGAAGAACTGAAACTTAAAGGCCTCATATTATGATTTTTTTTAGACCTTTAAAGGTTCAAGTTCATCTTAAATTGTCATATTGCCAGCTCTCAGGCTGTCTAGCTGTCATTTTAAGAAGTGCACGATTGATTTGGCAGCTTATAAAGGTTTTGGAAGAGCAGTCGTACCAGAAGATTTTTCTTCAAAATTACTTTCTGCTTGAACGAGCATTTATTGCATCCCTAGATTGGTGCTTTAAACTCCAAGCCCATGTATCTGTTCCTCCATTGGGTCCTGTCCCCCTTGTGTGCGATTCAGTTAAAAAAGAAACGTCCCACAAATGTCTCTTGTTGCGTCATGAGACTGGCAGTAACGCGTCCGGTTGGTTTAGGACAGAGCCTCGATGCACAGCACACCTGATTTAACTGAATAGATCACCATCTGATTGTCATCCAGGTCTGTCCATTCATTTCAATCAGGTGCGCTGAAGCAGGGAAACATTAAAGGCAGGGTAAGTAATTCTACCCCACAAGACTTTGTTGCATTTCGAGGATATCTCCGCACCATCTGCTAGCTGTGCATCAGGAAGATGGGAAAAAAGCCTGTCTTGGTGCATGGTTGGGGCTCTGTAAAATAGAAACAGAGTGGCAGCCTGCCCCCTGAACCATAACAGACACTGCTCCAGCCTGTCATCAACAGGGGGAAGGTTTGGGATAGTTGATCAGGCATGTTTCCTTCAGGAGCACTGGAAGGAGGGACAGGGAGCTAGTTCCCAACGCTTTGTTAAATTTCTTTTTTTTTTAAATATCAACAGACGTGATGTCATCCAGATGGTACTTACCTTGCCTTTAATCCATCAAGCTGTTATGAAAAAAGATGATTCAGTCTGTTAGCATGAAAATAATTTAATTTGTTCATGTGCTTGTTCAATAAATAAATTACTAACCTAAGTTCCTGCTATATTTTAGAAAAGAATCTCTGGAAATGGGGTCAGTAAGTTCATATGATCAACAAATGAAAGCTGGTTCTGTTTTTCTGTTGCTCTCAGACCACGAAAACATTGTGAAAAAAAAATTATATAAACAAAAACATAAATAGACATAAATAAAACAATTATCAAACTGTCTTGAATTCAGCATCAGGGTTTCATATCAGGGTCTCAGTATAGACCTTTTCGACTTAAAAATTGTGGACATGCGCCCCCTAGTGGCCCCGCCATAACTGGAGTGTGCGGTGCTCCACCAACTAACCCAAACACAGCAGCGTGGAGCATCTGTTACGGATAACGCAGACATGTCTTGGATTGATGATGTTAGGCAGTGACCTCCAGTTACAGATGAAGGTAGTTTATCGCTGTTTTTAATGATTGGTTATGGAAATAGCATGATCTATTCCCATAATCAAACACTAAAAACTGTGGAACGCTGCAACGCTGGTTATAACTAACGTCAACAAGCCATAAAGATTATGCTACTGTAACGTTAACGCTAGCGGTAAATTAGGCTATGTGTTAATGTTATATTTCATTTATTTTTATCACTCTCCTAATTCATTCATTCATTCATTGATTTATAGGCTTGTGCTAGTGCCGAGGGCTACAGTAGCCTCATACTGCTGTTCTTTCGGCCAGAATCGTCCGGGACTCTCAGCGAGACTATGAGTAGTATGAGATTGAATGTTAACGAAAACTCACCCGGCTGTATTCATTTGGAACAAAGTTCTTTCTGTTGATATTTTTCACCCACGTCTTCCTAACTTCTTGTTCTGCAAACAAGGCAGTCTTCGTGCAGTAAAGGCTTGTGTATTTCACATACTTTCTTCTTCCATTGTTGAATTTTCACGCCATTGTTGGCAGTTTATGACGGAACATGTATTCCCACTCGACATTATAAAAATATATATTTGTAGAAAGAGAAAAACACTGGTTAATCTGCGAGCCGGTGAAAGTGTCGTTCTGTAGCACAACCCAGCAATGGCGGACGGGGTACTTCCGGGGGGCTGGCCCAAAAAGGTCTATAGAGCTTCTACACGCTATTGAAACACTCTTCTGTGCAGATGACACTGTTCTGTTCATCGCAGCAGCAGTGAATAGAAAACTCTTGTATGCAGATGACACTAGGGCTGTAGTGATACACTAATCTCACGATACGATACGATACACGATATTTGGCTCACAATACAATATATATCGATATTCATCTTACAATCTTTCATCATTTTCCGAAAGATTTTAAAAGGGACAAAGTGATTTTGGTGACATCTTGTGAGTGTTCCAATTACTTTGTTTAAATTAATTAAAATGAAAGCATCGATACTTGATAAAATATCGATATATATCGCAGAATCTATAAAATAGCTCAGCTCTAGTTCACAGGTCATCTCTGATTCTCAGAGGAAGTTCTGGCTGTAGATGAATAATAATAATAATAGTAATAGTTAGGGCGATAGCGATACACTAATCTCGCAATACGATACGATACACGATATTCGGCTCACAATACGATATATATATCAATATTCGTCCAATACATTTACACAATTTTCTGAACGAGGAGACAAAGTGATTTTGGTGACATCTTGTGAGTGTTCCAATGACTTTGTTTGAATTAACTGAACTGAAAGCATCAATTCCACATTATATGGCTGACAGGCAGCTTGCAAATGCTGGACAAAATGAATAAAAGATTTGTTGAGAAAAATAGTTTCATTTATTTAAACGGTGCAAATTGTAGCTTTTAAAGGTGGGACACGGGGATTTTGAAGAAGCTTAGATTATCGATACCCGCGGCCAAAAAATCGATACTCGATACTTGATAAAATATCGATATATATCGCAGAATCGATAAAATCGCTCAGTTCTAGATGACACTGTTCTGTTCATTGCAGTAGCAGTGAATAGAAAACTCTTGCATGCAGATGACACAGTTCTGTTCACTACTGCTGCATTTGTGGATTTGTGTTGAACTCATGTAAAGATGATGATGATGTCTCTTCGTCCTCCCTCAGAGCGTAATGTTCCACCGGGGGCTCTTGCTTCATATGACGGGGGCGTGGCCACGCTGACCATCCAGAGCGCATCGAGGCGAGACGAAGGCGCGTACACGTGTGTGGCGGTAAACATCCATGGCCGAGCAGAGAGCAGCACCCGAGTCCACGTCAAAGGTTGGAGGTCGCTCAGACATTACTGCACATGATGACGTGAAAAAAATAGCTGACAAATCAAAATGTTCGCTGGCATCATCTAAAGCCGTCTGATCGTTGTCTTGATGGTCTATAATTTTTTTAATTTTTGCCCATGAAGAAGAGCAGCTTGTACACATACAGGTGTGTAACACATTCATTACATCATTCATGTTCATTGACACATTCCTCCACCAGCGTCTTAGCTGAAATTCAGTTAATGAGTTAACATCAATACTACCTGCTGGGTTTAATGAAATCTGGTGGAGCCCCCAGAAAAACATATTTCTGCATCACCTCTGGCTGCTCCTCATCTCACAGGGGTCCGTGGGGGTCCATGGGAGACTGTTGCACCTGTCACCTGGCTGAGAGGTGGGAACCACCCTGGACAGTTCATCAGGGGACCAACTTTATGATATTTATACTCGTACAAACACATTGTAATCCATTTCAGAAACACTGCTAAAGAGAAACATTCACACACCCACCATCGTTCAGTTACCATGCAGTTCCTTGACTGGCCACTAGGTGCTGGCCTCTGAGCGCGTGCATGCTCAGTGAAATACGGGTCCCAGTGGAACTGCACTGGTTCTTGTTCCAGCTCTGGCAGCACTCGTTTTGGAGGTCCAGTTAGTAAACTCGAAGGGTCCTGAAATGATCCGAGGTGAACGTCGCTCGAAGGGTGCAGCTTCTGCAAGAGGTAGAAAATGAGGTCCAGCCGGTGTCCTCTGGTTAGCTGTGGCTCGCGGCCTTTAGTCGGGGAGGTGAAGGTCGCTGCTTCAGGCCGTTCAAGGGTTCATCACCCTTGAACCCTTCCAGGGCAACCCAAGTGGCTGACCAATCAGATGCCCAGAACGTCTGATTGACAGGTCGCCATCGCTGTTGTGATTCCAGCGACTTAGCGCTTAGCTTGTGGTCACATTTTAAAGAGGATATTTTTTCGTGTGCTTGTGTTGGTTGTACTAAGAGACCACCGTGACTGGCTGAGTACGAAGCACTTTTAAGAAGGATCTACCTGGAGTCTAGGTGGACCCGACTGGTTGACGTTCTGACGTGAGGCATGTGTTGCTAAAACTACATGGGACCCATCGGGACCCTTTCTTCACCCTTGCTCATTGGCCCCATATATTTGGTGGACACAGGCTTTCAATTCGAGGCCCATAATACTGAAACCATATGGGAAACATTCGTACATTTTTAGCCCAAGTAAACCACTTTTAATCCAGACGGGTCTCACGTGGACCTGCTGCCTGGAGGGAACATCAATTACCTTCTGCACAGACTGTTTTTCATCAGAAAATTCTGCTGGATGTCTGTTGCCTTCATGGAGACAAACTCGGCCATTCCCATTGTTCAAGCGTCTTTTTCAGCTGGAGTCAAAGACCCGGTTCTGTTCTTGTTAGGCGAAGAGCTGCTCATCAGAAAACCTGCAACCTGCAGCTGAATGACGGACCAGCTCTTAAAGAGGTCCGGTTCTGAAAGTGAGATGTCCCGATTATGGGAACGGTCAGTGAACGCAGCGTCGGTCGGCCAATCACTCATCAGTGCATTGAACAGAAGCCGTCATCTGAGCTTTATAAGGAAAATCAGCGGGCAGGAAATCCCCCGATGGGACACAGACACAGTGAAATATCAGCAGATTCCCACAGACTGACCCACTCGACCCTTTCAGCCCAGCGACAGATGTCCATGTGTGGACAGCAGGGCCTCATCTGAGAGAGATCAGTCCCTTCTGGTAAAACGTTTTAAATCAGCAGTTTCATGTCAGCAGGGAAGTGCACCAAGAACCCATATCATTTAAATTTGGAGCACTGCTTCTTCCTTCCTTCCTTCCTTCTTTCCTTCCTTCCTTCCTGTTGAGAGCTTTTGCTGAAAATCATGCTTTCGCTGACCAGTGTAGCGATGATGATGAGTACGCGTCCTCTTCCCTGTCAGTTCGCCCTGTGGTTGAAGGCTGGGCAGAGGAGAGTGGGCCGCTTCTGTCCCTATAGACGCCACTGTTGTAGAGGTCTTCACGGGTCCACTTTCATGGACCCGAACCCGAATGGACCCGTAAAAATTCGACCCGAAACTGATCCGACCCGGGCTATTATCATAAGTCCGAGAGTCCGAACCTGAATGGACCCGAAATATTTGGACCCGGAAGCAACCTGACCCGAGACTTTAGTTTTTCGATCACGGTAGTTACCCGAATAGAACCGAGACAATCCAACATTAACATGTTGGCAATCTGTTAGCAACTGCTAACGCTAATAGGATATGTTCACAATACGTCCTGACCGGTGTAGGCTCTCATCCAACATTAACATGTTGGCGATCTGTTAGCAACTGCTAACGCTAATAGGATATGTTCACAATATGTCCTGACCGGTGTAGGCTCTCATCCAACGTTAACATGTTGGTAATCTGTTAGCAACTGCTAACGCTAATAGGATATGTTCACAATATGTCCTGACCGGTGTAGGCTCTCATCCAGCGTTAACATGTTGGCGATCTGTTAGCAACTGCTAACGCTAATAGGATATGTTCACAATATGTCCTGACCGGTGTAGGCTCTCATCCAACGTTAACATGTTGGCAATCTGTTAGCAACTGCTAACGCTAATAGGATATGTTCACAATATGTCCTGACCGGTGTAGGCTCTCATCCAGCGTTAACATGTTGGCGATCTGTTAGCAACTGCTAACGCTAATAGGATATGTTCACAATATGTCCTGACCGGTGTAGGCTCTCATCCAACGTTAACATGTTGGTAATCTGTTAGCAACTGCTAACGCTAATAGGATATGTTCACAATATGTCCTGACCGGTGTAGGCTCTCATCCAGCGTTAACATGTTGGTAATCTGTTAGCAACTGCTAACGCTAATAGGATATGTTCACAATATGTCCTGACCGGTGTAGGCTCTCATCCAGCGTTAACATGTTGGCGATCTGTTAGCAACTGCTAACGCTAATAGGATATGTTCACAATATGTCCTGACCGGTGTAGGCTCTCATCCAGCGTTAACATGTTGGCAATCTGTTAGCAACTGCTAACGCTAATAGGATATGTTCACAATATGTCCTGACCGGTGTAGGCTCTTATCCAGCGTTAACATGTTGGCGATCTGTTAGCAACTGCTAACGCTAATAGGATATGTTCACAATATGTCCTGACCGGTGTAGGCTCTCATCCAACGTTAACATGTTGGCGATCCGTTGTGTTTTACAGCTGCTGGGCAAACCGGTAAAAACACACAAGTACATCGTGGCCAAAAGACAGACGCTGGTTCTGCTTAAGTTGTTATCTGGACTGATGAAAGTGGCTGTCTGGAGGACCAGGAGGAACCAGGTGTTAGATCAGGGCTGGTGTTAGTGTTTAAACCAGGGGTGTCAGACTCATTTTCACTGAGGGCCACATCAGCATCATGGTTGTCCTCGAAGGACCAGATTGGCAGCATGAATGTAAGAAAATGCAATATAAATCAAAATATATTAAACTACACCTTATTATATTGTTAAATAACGGATTCTGTATTTATTTCCATGTTTTCTGTCAAAATGCCGACGTAGATTAAACTCTTTCACGACTGACACCGCCTCATAACACAAAAGACATAATGTTTTTTCACCTTGAGATACAAACTTGTATTCGTTTGATGATGATGAAACGGCCTTCCTTGCGCATCAATTTTTCTATTCTTTGACATGTTGTGATTAGTTTGTTGAGGTTTTTCTCAAATCCATCAGTTCTGAAAAATTGTCTTGAGTTCTTGCTCATGGTGAGATACTGTTATCATTGTGGGTAATGACGAAATGCATTATGGGAGACGTAGTTTATTGTCAATATGTGCTTTAAATTCAAATTCAAAATTCAAAAATACTTTATTAATCCCCCAAGGGGGAAATTCAAGTTTCAGTACACCAGGAAAAATCTGGTGTACTAGAGGAGCTGCCGGCGACCAGCGCTCCTTTTCATGCCAGGTCCGTGATCCGAGTGCTAACTCCAGTTAGCAGTCGTTAACAGCCGTTAAAACAGTTAACAGCCGTTAGAACCAGTATATCTCCATAATGATGACAAGTGAGAAATCTCCAGGTCAGAGGAGGAAACACTGATGAACCAGACCATCTCCTCTGGGAAGACAGAGCTCCATTCAGTCCGGCGAGCGATGGAGCCGACCGTCCCTAGAGCCCGGTTCATCATGTGGACCGGACCAGGCCGTTGTCGTCTCCCCCGGCGGTGCTGGGCCCCACCAGGTCACCAGACGGCCCCTGCCAGGTCAGCTGACCCATGTAGACAGCTGGATGGGGGCAGCAGTTGTGTGCCGGTCATGGCCAAGCCGCCGCTGCTACGTCGGGGGCTCCAGTCCTGGCTCCGTGACGCTGCAGCCCGGATCCAGTGGTGGTGGTTGCCGCGGGTAGCAGTTCAGGACTACTTAGCTTAGCTTTCCTGAACCGGCCTCCAGCGACACCGTCCATGTCCGCGGCGGCAGGTCTCCACCAGCCGCAAGAGGACCGATCCGCCCTCTGCAGACAGTATGTAGACATCCGACCGCAGATCACCACAAACTGGGCACAAACTGGAGTGTCCAGCGTCCAGTGTCGCAGGGATATGTCCCTGGAGCAGCAGCGAGTAGCCTCCATGCCAGGCGTCGTCCGGGCAACAAAGCGGCGTAAGCTTATTTTAAGTCGTAGAATATTGGTTTAAAATTTAAGCTAATAGTGCACAAGCGCTCGAGGGCCACATAAAATGACGTGGTGGGCCACATTTGGCCCGCGGGCCTTGTGTTTGACACATGTGGTTTAAAGGTTTGTGCATAAGTGGAAACGATGGTTGTGATTTATTGTAGCTGGTCTGTGTGTTCAGTTTCTGATGTGATGGAAATAAAAGTTGTTTCTATTCTTTCTATTCTTTATTTCTTCGTACTGTAAATTGTGTATGTGTGTGTGTTCTCTTCCTGGTATGTCTGATATGTACACAGAACAAAGCACGCAGACGCTGTTCATGTATGTTCATCCATTAAGCATTTAGACGTGTGTGTGTGTGTGTGTGTGTGTGTGCGTGTGCGTGAGGATCAGATGGAGAAAGGAAAAAGGAAATCCACACTCCTAATAAGGGAAGGGACGAGTGAGGATCAGGGTGATGGTGGAAGACTCTGACACACTCGCACACCGATGCGCACACACTGCTGTGAGGACGTTCAGAGCGTGCACGAAGGTTTGTGGATGCGCTCGTTCCTGCGGATCAGGGATCTGATCTGGAAACAGCTGAAGCTCGTTCCTCTGCAGCTGTGGGACCAGGAAGACTCACAGCTGCACATCTGTATCCGCATCAGATCAGCCACTGCTCCTCCGAGTTGCTTCTCTTCATCAATCTGCTGTTTATAGTCAGACGTGACACGTTTAAAAGGATTACACAGGGTTTGTCCCATCGCTGCTGGCTGACTCGTTATTTACAGCTGGGGGGGCGGAGGAGGCGAGGGTGCAGGTGAAACGGAGGAAAATATTTCTGCACTAGTGTTAATTTATTTTGAATGGAGACGACTTTATCAGGAGTGTTGACCAATCCAGGTTTCACCAAATAAATAAATAAAGATTATGTATTGCAGGATGTTTTTATGATCACGAATGGTAGTTTTTCTCCCTATTTGATGTTTTTTTAGTCACACAGTGAACCACAAAGTAGGTGCACGATAATTATCGCACGATAATTATCGTGCGATAATTATCGTGCGATAATTATCGTGCTGATAACAGGAAATGATGACGTCATCCCAATAAGTCCGATATCATGACGAATAGCCCCGATAACATATATATTTTTGTCAACACGGCAGTGCCTTGCTCCCTCTGAACCTTGAATGACCGGCAGTGAATGTTATGTTCATGTGACGTTGGCATAATCAGAAAAACGATTACTCAGTATGGAAAATCAAGAATACCCCCTAATGCCAAAAAACAACTTGTTAACTCGTCATAATTTTGGTAGTTGCTGACTTGAACTGATATTCGCAGTATTTTCCCACATGTAGAAAAAAAAAATAGAAAAGGCCGAAAGAACAACTAGCAAACGAGGGTATTTACGTTACACCTTGATTGCAGCCTGCAGCACAGTGTGCTGATGAAAACAAACATTGCGGTGATGGTATGGAACTTCTTTAAAGTTTCAGAAGAAGATAGTTCGCTGGTTATTTGTGACAAATGCTCCAAGCGAAGGAGGGAAAAATAGCACAAGCTTTAATACGTCAAACCTGATCAGCCACCTGAAACATAACCATCACTTTTGAAAGTTTTTGAAATTGTACTAACGTGAGCTAACGCTAACATGAGCTAGCCAGCAGCAAGTCTCCCTCTCTCTCATCTAAAGCTTCCATGAGATAAAAAAATAAAATAAACAACAACACTGAACCTCATTTACTTAGGTATTAATTTGACTGGAACCACAAGCCAAAATCCTTCGAACATAATTTTTTGTTACTATTTAGTGCACTTTTTCAGTTTATTTACACAGACAAGTCTAACTTGTGTCAGTACATTATGACCTGTGCATTATTTTTTATTGTCATTTAGGAATGCGTTTTTTCAGTTAGTAATTCTGATGCATGTATTTCCATCAGTTCAAGGAGCCTTTATTTTTTTATATCAGTCAGTAATGAACCTTATTTAAGTTGATGTGAGATATCAAATAGGTTTGTTTGATAGCTTTACGAAAATGTTTGAGAGGCTTGCCAGTAGTTTTTCGTTGGAAAAAATAAATATATGTTCATTTAAAGAGTCAAAACTGTTTTTGGTTTTGTTCATAGTATTGATGTTATGATCTTAGGTATATGTGTGTGTTATCGGTTATCGGTAACGGCCTTTAGGAGCTGAAAGTTATCGATTTAAGAAAAAAAAACAGTTATCGTTAGGGGTGTGAAAAAAAATCGATTTGGCAATATATCGCGATTTTCGGCCGCCCAATATAATATCAATTTTTTCAGCTCCTAATATCGATATCGTCAGGATGTTGTAATGGTTACTTAAATGTTCCAAAACACTAATAATGAACAATAAATAGGTTGTTTTGAAGCAAATAGTTTTGACTCAGTTTGTCCTCTGAATGATCATCTGATGAACAAATACAGCAACTTGATTTTTCATCTCTACTTTTAATTTTGATATTAACTGGGTAGAATATCGCAATATATCGTGATATTGTGATATTGTGATAATATTGTATCGTGACCCAAGTATCATGATACATATCGTATTGTCAGGTCCTTGCCAATACTCACCCCTAGTTATCGTGCATCCCTAGTTATCGTGCATCCCTAGTTATCGTGCATCCCTAGTTGTCGTGCATCCCTAGTTATCGTGCATCCCTACCACAAAGAGTTGATTTCGTTTTCATATACTGGCTCTCTTGATCAGGACAACCTGACACCTGTCTGGGGTACCAGAAACTCAAACCAGACTCAACAGCAACACAAAGAAAAAACCTGTCTGGCAGTGGAGGAGATTTGTCAAATCTATCCTCAGCTCTGCTGCTCATCCCACAAATGCACGTTCCTTACAATCGTGGCACCAGTCAGAGGAGAAGCGAACCGGTTTTCCAGCGGTACGATAATGTTCAGTCGTTTCGCTGAAACGACCCGGTTCCTGGCTCTGTGTAGGAGCTGGAGATAGACAGATCTTGGATGAAACATCCGCAGGGAAGCCCTCTACCCCCCACCTGACACTTTATTCCCATGTTTCTGCGCTGCAGGCAGGCCGCGGGCTCAGAGGTCAGAGGTCACGCGCGAGGCTCCCCGCTTCACCAGCCGGCTGAGCGACCTGAAGGTGATGGACGGCAGCAGCGTGGCCATGACGGTGGAGCTGAGCGGTACGAGCTTAATGTTTGTGTGTGTTTATGGTGTGTCAGTGTGTGTGTTCGCTGTGGTATTTCCTGTCTGATCCCCAGGGAGATGGCAGAGATGAGGACAGATTTACTCTGGACGAGTCCCGCCTCTTCATTTCCTCCGTTGCGTAACGGTTTTCCACGCGGGGCTCTCTCGTGTAATCTGCGTGAAGATCAGATCTGCGGCTCTGCTGTCACTCATCGGAGTCCTGAGACGATCACGTCCTCCCCGCCTTCGCTGCCGTTGCTGCGCCGCTCCTACGTGGTCTATTGGTTTCAGCGCCGTTTTCACACACATCAAACTCAGTGGGCCGGCTAACGCGCTCGTAAAACTGTCAGGACATCGGCAGAAATGCCCAAACTCGTCTGTTAGTGTGTATTTAAGTGAGAACTAGAGGCCCAGACCTCCCTCTTCCTGGCCACCTCCCCCGTCTTTACTCCTGGAGGAGTGAAGGGTATGGAGCCCCATTTGGGTCATAATTCAATGAATAAATGAGTCTATTATTATGAAATACAGGCGTTTATTATTATGAAATATATGTGTATTATTATGAAATATTTCCCATTATCATGAAAAAAAATGTAATTATTATGAAATATACTTTTATTATTATTTAATCTTAGTTAATGCATAATAGTTTATTTCAGAATGGCTTTTTTTTTTAATCTTAGAATGAGTTTTTACGTAATTGCTTCCTTTTTCATACGAATGAGTTTTTACATAATAATGACATTTTGCCAGTGGGCGGGGCCAGTGGTTGACCTGCACGCTCATTGGCTGATACTTCTCCATTCTACACTCTGACATTGACTAGTTTTGGCCGTGAGGTCCCGTTGGCAGCGGGCCGTGGCGTCATCAAGGTGCGCTCCTAGTCCGATTGTAGCTATGGCAGCTTGGACTGAGCTACGGGAAACCTTGATCAGGTTAGCAGACAATATCGAAAATGATAATTTATCAGGCGATACTATTTTGACGAGATTTGATGAGGTTTTCAAAATGGTCGGGATGATAGAGGCCTTTGAAAATGTTACTGTTGATGATGCCGCTATCGATATTCACTGTTCTGTTGCTTATGCCTGAATGAAAGAGCAGCCAATCACATAAATGGCTCCGCCCTCTCTGCTGTGATTGACACACAAATCATTCTGATGAAAAACAAAGCCATTATTATGTAAAAGCTCATTCTTATGAAAAACGAAACCGTTATCATAATAATGGGAAATATTTCATAATAATAAACGCCTGTATTTCATAATAATAGACTCATTTACTCATTGAATTATGACCCAAATGGGGCTCCATAGAAGGGAGGCTTTTCCAGACCAGCTGAGATGCCAAATCTCTTCCGTGTGTCCTGTGAAAAGTACAAACCCCGTTTTTTAAGCTACGATGACCCGATTTATTGCCTTTTTTTCCTCTGAGGAAGCGTACAGCATGAACCCGGCCTGAGGGGGAGTCCAGCCCCCACGTGAAAGAAACTTCAGTCACATCTCTTTCCTTCAGTCCGGACCCAAAGACGTCGATGACCTGTTGGCCCAGCTTTCTCCTCTCTTACTGCTTGGCGCTCCACCCGCCGCTCCATTCCCGCTTCCCACCCCACTTTTGGGCAACACACCGACATACTTTAGCTCCTCCACTTGAGGCAGCGCCTCTTTCGTGACCCAGAGGACCGTACTCCACCACGGCTTCAGATGTGGAGCTGCTGGATCTCGTGCCCGTCGATCCTGGCTCGCTGGCGTCGACGGGACGTCATCGTCTGATAAAGCAGAATCCTGAGGCCACCGACCTGGACCTCCATCCCGGCTTAGCTCCCATTAATGCATTCATGACAGCCGACGGAGCTCCTGTCCTTCATTTCATCATTAATACCAGAGAACGACCCGCTGGAGGTGTGTGGTGGTGTATTTCTCAGGAAATAAAACACACGCACCCCGGCTTGGTTTCTTCTTACTCTGTTGTTTCCTTCTGGTGATGTGGCACCTTCCCGTGGAGGGTTTCAGAACCAGTCGCGACTCTAAAAGTGAATGAATAAAAACAGACAGTGAGTAGAAAACGGACAGACCAGCGTGGCGTCACATGTTCAGCCCTTAACGGCGGTTTAGAAGTCTGGAGCGCCGCCATCTCCATCGCGGTCTCTCAGGTCCAGAAGTGGCTGCTTGGAGGCGCTTCTTCATCAGCTTTAAATCTGCCTTTTCCTGTGGTCTGAGATGAGAAACTATCATGACATAGTCTGGGTGTTAAGCAGCGTTTCCACTGAGCGGTACAGCTCAGTTTGGGTCAGTACCGCACAGTTAGCGACAGTAAAGCCCGGTTTATGCTCAGAAATCAGGTCGCCTGCGTCTGTGACGCAGATAACGCAGAGATGCCCCTCCCCCACCCTTCGCAGACACTCTCCAAAGTTGTAGGTGACCGTAGACAGTGCCGCAAAGAGGAGAGAAAGGAGGCCTCTGATTGGTCAATTCTACATCCGTGTAGAAAAGAGCGCGTCATCGAAGAAGTGTGGAAGTACCCACATCTGTACGATTCTGGTTCTCCACACTACAAAGACAGCACATATTCTAGTAATTCATGGAGGGAGATAGAGATGAATGTGGGTCTGGATACGGCCGAGACGGTGAGGAAGTGGAAAAACACAAGAGATAAGTTTAGTAAGTTTAGCTAGTTCGTGATTGTCGCTCTTGCGTTGTGGCATGGAATAACAGCGGAGACCGCGCTTCAAAACCCCCCGCGTAAATCAAAATCCGCGAACTGGAGCCGGAGCCCCGCGTGCCTCAATAATGTGTTTAAAAAAAAGTATCGAGGCACTGCAGCGAAACAAGACAAAGGCTCAACTGTGGTCTTTCTGTTTCCTTCACAGCCTCTGGTCTCTGAACCGTAGTAAAGAAACCGCTGGTATTGTGCTATTTTTGGCTCGTAATTAGCGGCTAACACGCTAACAACAACAACAAAAGAAACAGTCTGGTTTTCTCTGCATGGAACAAGCACTTTATTCTGGCACTGCAGGAACTTGTGACATCACACAGGTTGTATTGTTGGGCTCCTGTCGGTTAACAGAGAATGTAAATCTATACACGCTGGGCTGCTGTTGATGCTCACTACACTTTTCATCTAACCCCTTTTTTGTTCTGCCGTCCCACGACACACACACTACATTACCCATAAGGCCACCTTCTTAAAGGGGCCAGGCTGGCTCACAACATTTATTCGCAGTGAGAGAACGAGCACAACATCCTGTGATGTTTCCGCAATTTTTTCTTGATTTTCTTATTATATATATTTCTGAAAAATCCACGAATAATTAAAACCACGGAACTTAAAGCGCGAATTGGCAAGAGATCACTGTAAATCCAAAATAACTGCGGCATACCGGCGCCAAGCTAACTGCGACACATTGCTGCGAGAGTATCCACAGCCCTGTAGCCCTGATGGAGCTGTGCCTGGCTGGACGGCTGTAGCTACGTCTGCTGTCACAGCGGATCAACATGGCGTCTCCACCTGCAGTCAGTAAACTAAAGGAAGAACACACCTTTCTCCTCGATGAGAAGAAGCTGAGCTTTGTTGTTTTTCGCTGTGACATGATGCTGAACTGAAATCAAGTGAATTAAAGGAACGATCCAGAGTTAAATCAACCCCAGGTCTGTTTGAGAGTAGCGAGGAGTGTAAAAATCAACTGAAAGCAGTTCTGAGTTGGAATGAAATGCGTCTTTACGTCAAAGGAGGAGCTACATCAGAATACATTTCTACTGTTATGCCTCTGACACGACTCGAAACTGTAATTCAGCTTAATTAATCATGCTGATTGGGTCCCTGCAGACAAACTGAGGTGACTGTTGGTCTCCAGGTCACCCTCCTCCACAGGTGGTGTGGCTCCACGACGGGCAGGAGGTGACGGAGTCCGAGGACTTCCACCTCCTGAGGGCGGAGAACCGCTGCTCCCTGCTGATCCAGGAGGTCTTCCCCGAGGACACCGGGACCTACAGCTGCCGGGCCTGGAACGAGTGCGGGGAGGACCGGACCGAGGCCCGGCTCACCGTGGAGGGTAGGTGACGGTCAACACTTGGCTGAGTAAAGCGGTGGAGTAAAATGCTGTTCCGGTTCTGCTCACGGTTTCGGTTCCGCGGCAGAGCCTCAGGACGGCGTCCAGCCCTGGTTCATCACCAAACCCAAGGCGGTGAGCGCCATCGTGGGCCAGCACGTCCTCCTGTCCTGCGCCATCGCCGGAGACCCGTTCCCCCGGCACACCTGGTCCAGAGGCGACCCGGGCCGAGCTCTGAGCTCCGGAGGAGACTACGAACTGCTGCAGAAGGAGGACGTCGTCTCCCTGCTCATCAGGTCCGCCGGCACTCATGAAGCAGCATGAACATGACGCCAACAACCAGAACAAACGTGACTCAACCTCTGCTTCTTCTTCTGCTTCTTCTTCTTCTTCTTCTTCTGCTTCTGCGTCTTCTTCTTCTTCTGCTTCTTTTTCTTCTTCTGCAGACGGGTTCAAAAGCACCATGAAGGAGACTACCTGATCAGCCTGAGGTGAACCCATAACACACTGATGAGCACTGATTATTTCCAGGTCCACAGTAGGAGCAGATAATGTACAGGGAGGCTGAAACCATCCACCATGATGGACAGGGCAGAGCAGCAGTCAGGATTAAACTGAATCACCGCCCCTCCCCCAACCACCATCTATCACCCACCGACCATTTTCATCCCGATAATGTCTCATCTGCAGCCAAGTATTTATGAAAAGACCACGTCGCGTTTAAACTGTAATCCACTCAAAGCTTCTGCTGGTGCCTCCTCGTATTTCGTATCAGTGCTTAGGGCCACGTCACGGCCTTGATTCGTCAGTAAATCAGCTTCCTGTTGTCTTTTTACATTCAAAGCCCTCATGCGCTTACGTAACATCAGAGCCAGGCTCTGAACAAGTACGTCTGGTCCAGCTCTGGCCCCCAGAGCCTGGAGGGAAGCTGCCGTCTTCATCACTGTGGGGTCGTCCTGCGTTCAGGTCGATACGGTATTCAGTAGGAGGTACTGGCAGATCCTCCTGGATGGTCGCTTTAAACCTCTGCTTGTAAAATGATTAATGGAGCTCTTGTTCCAGTGGAAGCCGACAGAGCTGATAATCCATCATGATAACTCTGATATGACGTGAGTGGAGCAGAGGACCTGCATGCAGAAGTTCTTCTTTAGGCCTTTAATAACAGAGCAGGGAATCCAAAACTAGAACAGAAACTGAGCTGAGCGTTAGCAGCGTAAAAACCTCAGACCCAAAAACCAAGCTGGAACGAAATGAGGAACAAGAAACGAAAAAAAAAACATCCAGAGGCGACGTGAGACTAGAAGGCAGCGAAGAGGAAACAGGAAGTGATGAGGGGACATGAGGAGGAACCAGGAGGAAATGAGGAGAACCAGACTGACCAGCAAGACTTAGACAAACCAAGGGAGATGAAATCCAGAGGAAACTAGAACCCGTTTGGTTCTCCATGGAGGACGCTCAGTCTGGCTTCGTGACACAGAACAACCGTTTCTTGGTTCAGAGAAACACGGTCGAACGCCGGCGTCGGCCTGATGTCAAGCGACGTCGCGCTGGACACCACGGAGAAGTCCACGTTCGTGTTTTTAAAGGAACATTTCTGAGGAGCGTGTTCAGTCCTGGTCCTGGTCACAGGTTTCAGACGCCTCCCTGCTCAAACGCGCCTCTGACTGGCGAGTCATTACTAGGGGTGAGTATTGGCAAGGACCTCGCAATACGATATGCACATGATACTTGGGTCACGATATGATATTAGCACGAAGTCGCGATATCACGATATATTGCGATATCCTAACCAGTTAATATCAAAATTAAAAGTAGAGATGAAAAATCAAGTTGCTGTATATGTTCATCAGATGATACTGATCATTCAGAGGACCAATTGATATCGCGATATCACAATATATTGCGATATTCTACCAAGTTAATATCAAAATTAAAAGTATGTTCATCAGATGATATTGATCATTCAGAGGACAAATTGAGTCAAAACTGTTTGCTTCAAAACAACCTATTTTTGTTTAATGTTTTTGCACATTTAAGTAACCATTACAACATACTGTCAATATCGATATTAGGAGCTGAAAAATCCATATTATATTGGGCGGCCAAAAATCGCGATATATTGCCAAATCGATTTTTTTTTCCCCTAGTCATCAGCAGACTCGAAGACGAGCTGAAGGCCGTCCAATCAGGTGCGAAGAGCGTAAAAGTGTCCACGACAACATCTCTCCATCGTTGTCTCGTGTTTGTCGAAGGCTGCTGGCTTCGCTTCCGTCCTCTCCGATCAGCAGCCACCACTACGCGCAGCGCCACCTGCTGACCAGACCACACGGTCGTGGAGGAGGTCGCTCCATGAAACCTCTGGTACCAGGAGCGTCAACGTCTGAAAGACATTAAGATGTTCAGTTAGTACCGTCCGGTTGATTTGGACCGGCGTCTGAGCTCAGTCGCACCCCGATGTGGACCGAACGGTCCAACCGAGGCGGTCCGTTTGTCTGCTTCCGTGCATTTATTTTTGACGTTGCAGCTTAAACCTTAAAAACGGCGAGTGCAGATGGCAGCAGAACTGCCCCGCCTGGGTTTGAGCGGAAACAATGCCGGACTGGAAACAGAGAGTAACAACTGCGGGTGATATCAGGTTCCCTGGTCTGGCGAATCACGAGAACAATGTCGATGCCGAAAGGCTCGGCACGCGGCACGCAGCTGAGCCCGGACCCAGTACCGGACCCGCGGCTGAGTCTCGGACCGGCTCACGTGCTGCCGGAGTGCTGCTGAGCAAATCTCTGAGCTGAGGCTGTTACGTGTGCCAGGAACGAGGTGGGGGAGTGCAGCGCCGTGGCCAGCCTGTCCGTCACCGAGGGAGGAGACGCCGAGAGGAGAGGACGAGGAGGACGGGGGGGAGCTGACAACAGGTGAGGCTGAAGACGAGCACTCAGGTGTCACTGTCTGTTATTTTACCATCAGGGAGGGGTGACGCTCACATTCACTGCTGATTCACATTTGACAGTAAACAACTTAAATCAGTGATGTATAGGGTTAGGGATGGAATTTTTCCGATTCCATTATCGATTCTAATTTGGGCAAAAAGGAGAACTAACAGTTTTAGAAGTCACGTCCTTACAAACTCAACAGCGAGGTCAAAAGAGGCCCAAAGCCTGGATAACGTGTTAACTGTTGTAATATGTAACTGTGCAAATACACAAGAATGTGGAACATTTTACTAACAGATTTTTCCTAATAGAAATGAAAAAAAATCTCCCTTTTAAAAGGATATATGAGCTCACTAAGCACTCAATAATAATAATAAAGAAAGATAAATTCTATCAAATATAAACGGAACAGTGCGTAGTACAAATCTACAAATATTATGAAGAATTAACAATTCTTTTGCAGTAAAATAATCATGTCTTCCAGCCTCTGAACCAGCCAGACTCTCTCTCTCGTCACGGTCATCTTCTAAATGTAATGCAGAAGGCATTCGTTTAATAGCATAGCGCTAATGTTATAGCGTGTTTTACAAAGAAGCACATAGGCAGCGGGATAGCTACTTACCAGAGTTACCAGAGGTGATCTTAGCTTGGCTACTGCTGCTGGGTTGAGATCCATCAGTCCGAAGCTTCAAAAACACGACACTCGTTATCGCATGTTGTGTGTTCAAATGTTTCTGCATGTTAGCCGTGTTCCCTCCCGACGCTGTTATCTCCACTTTACAATGACTGCTAGTTGCCTTGTTGCCATCTTTCTTTGGTGAAGTGAAGCCAAACTTTGGAGCGTTTGAACCTGGTGGGCGCCATTGTTGTTTACAACTGCAATGTGCGTGCTAAACTGCTCCGAGTCCTGACATTGGCTCGCTAGATAAACTGCCAAACAATTCTATGGAATTGAAACGCACAGAACCGGTTCTCTACAGGAACCGGTTCTCGATTCCCAACCCTAGTCTAGGGGTGAGTATTGACAAAGACCTAGCAATACGATATGTATCATGATACTTGGGTCACGGTACGATATTATCACGATATTAATGATATCACGATATATTGCGATATTCTACCCAGTTAATATCAAAATTAAAAGTAGAGATGAAAAATCAAGTTGCTGTATATGTTCATCAGATGATATTGATCATTCAGAGGACAAATTGAGTCAAAACAATTTGCTTCAAAACAACCTATTTATTGTTTATTATTAGTGTTTTTGCACATTTAAATTTTAAACAATTTAAATGTGAAAATTAAACAATTTTCCTAAAAAAAATCGATATTACGAGCTGAAAAATCGATATTAGGAGCTGAAAAATTGATATCATATTGGGTGGTCGAAAATTGCGATATATTGCCGAATCGATTTTTTTTCACACCCCTAGTGATGTCATTGTTGACACGTTCAGCTGCCCGGTTCTGGTTCAACCTGCTGAGCGTCAGTCCCGTCTTGACTCCTGCTTGTGCACACGTGGCTCATGTTTCCTCCACATCAACTGTGACTTTTATCACATTCGTACCTCTGTCATTCATGCCCCCCCCCCCCGCCCCCGCCCCCACCTCCCCAACATTCCCATCCATCTCTCTATCCGTTCATCCGTCTGTTTCATATCCAGAAATTCCCCAAAGCTCCCTCTAATCCGTGCGTATCAGCGAACCAATCGCAGCCTGCGTGTCCTCTCCTCTGTCTGTTTACTCCCATCTGACCGTTTGTGAAACGGCGAGAAGCCGCCGGCCGCCCCGGCAGAACCAGCAGAACCAGCAAACAGGCAGGCGGGAGTAAACGGAGAGAGCTCCCAGTTATGAGACGCAACTGGGAAGACTGGGAGTGAAGGGAGGAGGTGTGTGTGCATGTTCTGCTCTGTTTACATCTGTGTGTGTGTGTGTGTTCGGTCCGATCATGGCCATAAATGGGAAGTTGAGTCATTTATGATGTAACATGAACAATTAGAGCTGACCCCTCCACCCCCACCTCCCCCCCACCTCCCCCCCACCTCCCAAACTCTGAAGGAGGAGGAGGGGGCGGAGTCTTTGACCCAGCTCTGTTTATTCTCCCTCTCTCTCTCTTTTACTCCTCTTTTACTGTTGGTTCATCCAGAGCTGCAGCAGCAGGAGGAAGAGGAGGAGGAGTTGGTGGAGCGCCGGTGCTGAGAGGAGGTACCAGAGGAGGAGGAGGAGGAGGTGGAGGAGGCGTGCAGCAGAGAAGCACCAGCACCAGCAGCAGCAGCAGCAGCCAGCAGTGGCAGGAGGCCAACGAGGAGAACCTGCAGCTCCCCCACAAGAAGGAGAGGAAGAGGAAGCAAGAGGAGGAGGAGGAAGAGGAGGGCGACCAGGAGCTTTCTGCCGCCGCCGCCGCTCCTCGAGGCCTCCTCAAGCACCGGGTGGAGACCAGGGAGCGCGGGGAAGAGGAGCTACGACAGAGGGAGGCGCAGCAGCTGGACTTTCGCTCGCTGCTGGGGCGCCGGGCGTTTCCCGCCAAGGAGGAGCAGCAGGAGGCCCACGAGCCGAGGGAGGCCGGCCCCGCCACCGTCACCGCCACCGCCCAGCACCGCCTCTGCCGCCCCATGGATTTTAAGTCCAACCTCCGGGGAGTCAAGCCCAAGATGGAGGAGAAGGTGAACTCCCCGCAGCAGGTCGACTTCCGCGCCGTCCTCGGGAAGAAAAGCGCCGCCGCCGCCGGCCCCGGTAACAAGCCGGCCGAGGCGCCCGCCAAGAACACCAACGACTTCCGCTCCGTCCTCGCCAACAAGAAGAAGCCGGCGGCTCCTGAGAAGAACGGGGATAAGGTGAACAACTGCGTGGATGGAGGGATTCGCGACAAGAAGGCAGGAGGAGGAGGAGGAGGAGGAGGAGGGACGGCGCCGGAGTTCCTGGAGAAGCTGAGGGACCTGACGGTGCTGGATGGCCAGCGGCTCCGGCTGGAGTGCCGCCTCGCCGCCGCCAATGCCGCCGTCGTCTGGACGCTGGACGGGAAGACCATCAAACCGTCCAAGTTCATCATCCTCGCCAACGAAGGTCAGAGGTCACGCATGCACGCATTCACGGGAATTCAGGGTTTAACTGGAAACCTCCACAGAGTTATAAGCTGTGTGAGTTTGACCTGTCTGATGGAGGAGGAGGAGGAGGAGGAGGAGGAAGAGGAGGAGGTGAAGCAGCTGCTGATGGAGCTCAGAGGATTCAGCCTCTATTAATAGGACGCAGATGTGAAACAGAAGCGCCGCGGCGAAGCGGGATGAGATGTGTGACGGAGCTCAGGGCCGACGCCGGTATTTCAGACGGGAACGGATCGCTTTACACGCGCGCGCCGGCCGCTAGCGCACACACGCCGAGCATTAACTGTGCTCACGGCGTCCACATTCGTCACCGCTGTCAGTCAGAGAGGCACTCGGCTGGAAATGACCTCCACAGCCCGTCATCCTTCCCGCTTCGCTCTGTTCCCCTCGTCACTGGCGAATCAATAAAAACGTGAACTCAAAGCCAGAATCATGTTCGTTATCAGGTTTGTTCTGCTTTTTAATTCGTCGGTAATCAGGAAGAACAGACAGTGATGTCAGAAGGGTGTCAGGTGTTTTACCTGTCAGACTCTTTCTACAGAAGGCAGCCTCATAAAACAAACCAACAGACCGGACCGTTGACTCTGCTCATCTTCATCAGTATGTTAGAGGGAGTCCAGGGCTGAACAGCAGTGAGTTACCTGAACAGGTGGGTTGTCCAGAGTCAGGTCTCCTGCAGGCTGGTCCAGATAGACTCCCTGGTCCCGAGGACTGTTTCCGAACAGTCTCCGGGTTACTTTTGGACCATCCAGTTGGGCTCTGTGATGGTGAAGACTCGACTATATCTCGTTTAGACCTGCCGTTAGGGTTAGGGTTAGGGGTGTGAAAAAAAATCAATTTGGCAATATATCGCAATTTTCGGCCGCCCAATATAATATCGATTTTTCAGCTCCTAATATCAATATTGTCAGTATCATCAGTCAATGTGCAAAAACAATAATAATAAACAATAAATAGGTTGTTTTGAAGCAAATAGCTTTGACTCAATCCATCCTCTGAATGATCAATATCATCTGATGAACATATACAGCATCTTGATTTTTCATCTCTACTTTTAATTTTGATATTAACTGAGTAGAATATCGCAATATATGTGATATCGCGATAATATATTGTGACCCAAGTATCATGATACATATCGTATTGCGAGGTCTTAGCCATTACTCACCCCTAGTTAGGGTCAGGGTCAGGGTCAGGGTCAGGGTCAGGGTTAGGGTTAACCCTAACCCTGACCCTGACCCTGACCCTTCACTCTGGTTTTGTGGTCCAGACTGAGCCAGTGATACTGGACCTCTTAGACCAGGTCTGTTTTGGTCCAGACTGAGTTCATAATGTTGACATCTGGACTGTCTCAGACCTGGTTTGGGACTTGTTCTTCTCTGGCTTCCAAACTAGTCTTTGATTGGTTTTGGTCTGGTTCCAGACTTCTTTTGGACCTGTTTTGTTTTTGGTCGAGACCAACTGTCTTGCGGAGGTCTGAACTCTTATTTTGGACTTTCAAGACCTGGTTTTGGACCTGGTCTTAACTCTTTAAGGACAGATTTTGACTGGTTTCAGATTTTTATTTGGACCTGTTTTTATGGTCCAGACCGGATAGTTTGAGACCTGATTCGGGACCTGGTCTAGTCTTGATTTAGAACAGATTTTGTTTGGTTTTAGGCTGGTTTCAGACCAGGTTTTGTGCTCCAGTCTGACGTGGAGGTCTGGACTCTTACTCTTGGACCTGGTCTTACCTGGTAAAGGTCTGGTTTTGATTGGTTTCCGACCTCCTTTGGACCTGTTTTTGTGGTCTAGTGACTCTGTAATGCTGAAATCTGTATTCTGATTCTGGACTCTTTCAGACCGGGTTTGGACCTGGTCTTATTTTGATTTGATAACTGACTTGGTCTGGTTTCTGAATATGTTCCAGCCTTCTCTTGGACCTAGTTTCGGGGTCCACACAACCTCCTGACCCTCAGGTCTGGGCTTTTATTTACCCATCACCCCTTTAGGACCTGGTCTTCGTTTGCTTTGTGTTTGATAGTTTAGTGGTTTCTCTCTCCTGTTGGATTTAGACCAGGTTCTTCTAGTCCAGACTGGCTCTGTGATGCTTCAGTCTTGATTCGGTTTCAGACTGGGTTTAGACCTGTTTTAGAACTATTGCGGTGGTCCTGATTGGCTTTTGGACCTGGTCTTCACTTGATTTAGGACTGAGTTCAGTGTGACGTTTAATGTTTGTTTGACTCTTTCAGTTTTGGACTGTGGTTGGACTGGTTTCAGTCCAGGTTTCAGTTTCAGGCCTGTTTTTGTGGTCCATGATGCTGAGATCTGGACCGAGTGTGGCTCAGACCTCTGCAGGACTCCTCCTGTAGATGCAGGCTCTGGTTCTGCCGACAGACTCACCTGTGCCCACCTGTTGGGCCTCCTCGCAGCGCTGAGGGTGACCAATCCCTCAGTTTCAGGTTTCGAACGTTCAGATGATCCAGATGGACCGAGCAGAACCGCAGGTGTGAGCTGAACTATGAGAACCGTGTCAGGAGACAGAAACTCAGTCTCTGTTCTGGTGACAGCCGCCTCACCACAAACAGGAAGTCTGAGTTCCCAGCCGCCGCTCTGAAAAACAGATCTGACTTTTATTTGCGTGCAGAGCTGCGTTTTTGTCCGATTACAGCGAAACCGTGAGTCACAGTTGGATTTGTTCATAACACATTTTTCCTGCTGAGATCAATCAGAGAATAAACTGCATTCGGCATAACACCTGGTTCTGATGGAGAGGTCCACATCCTGAACACCAACCCCCTCAAACACAGACAAACGGACCTCACAATCACACAAACACACTCCGATGTCAACTAACAGCTAACAGCCCCAGAACCTCTAAACAGACATTCACTGGATTAAATCTGAAATCAAAACGGTTCTTTTTTCATCCATCTGCTCTTAGTAATCTCAGAAACGTCTCGTTTGCAAATGGATTCAGACTTTTTACAGCAAATCCAGCTCCAGAGACGTGATCTGACTTGATCTCTTGTGAGTACTCCTGAGGTCTGAGATGTTTCAGATGGTGAAAACTGCTGAGTCGCTGTTAGCCAGCTAGCTCCTCATCAGAAGTACTTCACACACTTACATTTTCAGTTTCTTCAGGCTTTTATGGACCTGAAGGACGCCCGAACGGTCAACCACCGTTCCCATGCGTTCTTCCTTGAGTTCCAACCAGCATCCCCCTTAGGGGTGTGAAGAAAAAAAAAACGATTTGGCAATATATCGCGATTTTCAGCCACCCAGTATAACATCGATTTTTCAGCTCCTAATATCGAGATCGTCAGTATGTTGTAATGGTTACTTAAATGTGCAAAAATACTAATAATAAACAATAAATAGGTTGTTTTGAAGCAAATAGTTTTGACTCAATTTGTCCTCTGAATGATCAATATCATCTGATGAACATATCCAGCAACTTGATTTTTCATCTCTCCTTTTAATTTTGATATTAACTGGGTAGAATATCGCAATATATTGTGATATCGCGATATCGTGATAATACTGTATCGTAACCCAAGTATCATGATACATATCGTATTGCGAGGTCCTTGACAATACTCACCCCTAATCCCTGTGGCCCTCAGCACCATTCTGCCACCGCCATGCTTCACTGTAGCGACGGTGTTGGTGGTCTTCTTGTGATCTAGAATCACTTCATGACTCATTTGAACTTCATGTTGGTTTAACACTAATTTCAGGCTTTAAACGTGCTGTAGACAGACATCTTTGACTGGTTTGTACCCAGTTGTGGACTGGTTTAGGCCTGGGCCAGCTACATGAGGACTGCAGCCTCGTAGGCGGGGCCCCTGCTCAACCAGGTGAGGTGGTTTTCCAACTCCACAGAGGATTAAAGGGACAGTTGGATTCCCGGCGTCCTCCCTGATGGAGACCTCAGTTGGGTCAGACGGTCAAGCCTTATTTCAAACATCAGTTGTGCTTGTTCGGAGAGATTTGTTGGGTTTTTCTTCATGTTAACTGTTGAGATTAGAGCTGAGCGATTTTATCGATTCTGCGATATATATCGATATTTTCTTTCCTCAGAGAGTATCGATTTTTCAGCCGCGGGTATCGATATTCTAAGCTTCTTTTAAAACCCCCGTGTCTCACCTTTAAAAGCTTGCAAGCAACAATTTGCACTGTTTAAATAAATGAAACTATTTTTCTCAACACATCTTTTATTCATTTTGTCCAGCATTTGCAAGCTGCCTGTCAGACATATAATGTATAATTGATGCTTTCAGTTCAATTAATTCAAACAAAGTCATTGGAACACTCACAAGATGTCACCAAAATCACTTTGTCCCTTTAAAATCTTTCAGAAAATGTTGTAAATGTATTGTAAGATGAATATCGATATATATCGTATCGTGAGCCGAATATCATGTATCGTATCGTGAGATTAGTGTATCGCTACAGCCCTAGTTGAAATGACTTTTGTTTTCCGAATCTGCCAAAAAAAGATGAAAGTGCACTGGACTTTACAGAAGTTAGACCCTCAAAGGGGGTCTGCAGAGTTCTTGGACTCAACAGTTCAGCTTTCGTCCTGACGAGATGTAACTGAGACGTCTTCAGCATTGGTTCTGACTGGTTCAGTCCGTTGGTTCTGACTGGTTCAGTCACTTGGTTCTGACTGGTTCAGTCCCTTGGTTCTGACTGGTTCAGTCCATTGGTTCTGACTGGTTCAGTCCCTTGGTTCTGACTGGTTCAGTCCCTTGGTTCCGACTGGTTCAGTCCGTTGAGAACGATTACAACAAACGGGATCAACCCCACCACAGCTAACACGACTTTATTATCCAGTAAAGAGGATTTCACACGTTTGAGTGCAGACTCCATCTGCTTTCCAGTCGTGACTTTGGTTTTAAATGAAAATTTGAAAGCGAGTTGGGATGCAGAAACGCTGTCATGGCTGTAATACCTGTGCACAGGTGTAATAACTGTGTGTTGTGTTGTGTTGTGTTGTGTCTTGCAGGCGGCCTGTGCTCCCTGACCATAGACAAAGCTCTGCTGGAGGACGAGGGCGAGTACAGATGCAGAGCCGAGAACTCTGCGGGCAGAGCCGAGTGCTCCTGCTTGGTTCTTGTTGACGGTAAGGACTCAGCTTCTCGCTCATCTTCATCCACATTTAGAGCCGTGCAGACAGTCACCGACGGAGCGTTAGCAGCCTCTGTCGAGATGGAGGTCTTTGTTAGATCACTGCAGCTGTCAGCTGTTGACGTGTCTCCGGTATCAGTGATGTCACATCCTGCCAGGTAGACGAGGAAGCCTGGCATCATGAAACGACAATCTGCTGTCTGTGATGAGCAGCCGATGTGGGCGGAGCAATTTACCATCCTGACTCTCCTTATTTCTTTCTCGAATTTGCCGTTTTGTCGCAAAACTTCACGCTGCGTTTTAATGTCCGGAAAGCTCCCATCTTCACGTCCGTCCCCTGGCCTGACGGGCCCAGCAGCGTGGATCTCCTCCCTTCGCATCCTGGTTTCCCAGGATTCCTCAGGAGCTCGCGGCTTCCTGCAATTAGAATAAATCATCACAAACAAACTGCATTTATCAAAAATCTCAAACGCTTCCTGGAAGCAGGCGAACGCAGCTGAGGCTGACTGGAAATCAGCGGGATGAGTGTGATGTTGGGGCCCCTGGAGGCCCCCCCGGGGGCTTTCTAAAGGGAAATAAAATCAAAAGTGAAGCGGCCTCTCTGCCGCTGTGAAGACACGTTAAAAAGCTGCTGAAGTTTTCCAGCAGTTCGATCTGAAGCTGTGTTCATATTTTATCTCTTCTGACAGACGTTAGTAGTTGGACAAACCATGTGACACATTAAACAGTTTCCTCCTGTTAAAGCTTGAGCAGAAGAAAACCAGGTTTTCTTTGATGGCGTCTCTGTTTTGGCTCCTGGCCATCGTTAAGAAGTATTAGCTGCCTCACAAGCTGGAACTGAAATGGATTGTTGAGGGTTTGTTGTGAAAAAAAATCGATTTGGCAATATATCGCGATTATATACCGCCCAATATAATATTGATTTTTCAGCTCCTAATATCGATTTTTTTTCAAAAACACTAATAATAAACAATAAATAGGTTGTTTTGACCCAATTTGTCCTCCGAATGATCAATATCATCTGATGAACATTTACAGCAACTTGATTTTTCCTCTAAATCTTAATTTTGATATTAACTTGGCAGAATATTGCAATATATCGTGATATCGTGATATTGCGAGGTCCTTGCCAATACTCACCCCTAACTGGGACCATTTCATGAGAGCTTTTTCATGTCTGACCATGAGCTGAATCTAAAGGCGACATGTTGATGCAGTTCCCGAAGTCTTGATTAAACCTCTGTGAGATGCTTTGGATAAACGACTGCAGGTCACGAAGGTTTCTATGGCTCTGTTCCTCGTATCTGCCTGACTTGACAGATGTTGGGTCGGGGTAAAGCCATGCCGGTCCGGGTCTGTGATGTCACAGGTCTCTCCAGATCTGAACGGCTCACTGATGGTCACAGACTGATCAGAAAGAAGTGACATGTTACGTCATGACAGAGCTTCTCATTTGGTCACCTCAGACACCCATGTACATTTTTATTTCTCTTAAATGTAACAAAGATCATCTGGTTGTTGTAGCTCAGGGGGGTCAGATTCATTTCCACTGAGGGCCACATCAGCATCATGGTTGCCCTCGAAGGGTCAGATTGGCAGCATGAGTGTAACAAAATGCAATGTAAATCAAAATAAATTAAACTACACCTTATTATAATGTTAAATGACAGTTTCTGTATTTATTATGTATTCAAGTTTTCAAATATTTAAGTCATTATTATATTAAACTCAGGGCTTGTGGTTGTAAGAGTATCCATTACCTTGGTTTCAGAAGCGGAAGCGATTTTGTTTTTCTTGTAGGCTAAATTTAGCATAATTAGCTCCGTGTTTGCTGTCAAAATGCCAACGTAGATTAAACTCTTTCACGACTGACACCCGCCTCATAACACAAAAGACATACTGTTGTTTTCCCATCATTCATGAAACTGCCTTCCTTGTGCATCAATTTTTCTTTTCTATGACATGTTCTGAAAAATCGTCTTGCTCATAGCTACCGTTATCATTGTGGGTAGCGACGAAATGCATGATGGAAGCTGTAGTTTATTGTCAATATGCACTTTGAAGTAGTGGAAGCTTATTTTAAGTCTTAAAATATTGGTTTAAAATTTAAGACAATCACGCCCAAGCTCTCGAGGGCCACATAGAATGACGTGGCGGGCCACATTTGGCCCGCGGGCCTTGTGTTTGACACGTGTGTTGTAGCTCATTGAGGTTTTTGAGCATTCGTTTACGTACAGCTCTTTGAAGGTCCCAAGTCACCCATGTTTTAGCTGTCAGGAACAGTCAGTAACTGCAAAGCGTCCAGGTCCAGTGGCTGCAGAACAGCCCCTCATCATCACACCTCCACCACCGTGCTTGACAGCAGGCATGAAGTGCTTCTGCTGAAATGCTGTTTCGGGTCAGGTCAAACAACTCCCCTCTGGTCTCACCCGTCCAGAGGATCTTGTTCCAGCAGTCTGCTGTTTAGATGGAGATTTGTGAGCGTCAGCCGTTCTTCCATGTTCTTCGCAGGCAGAAGAGGCTTCCTCCTGGCAGCCCTGCAGACCCTCCTGGTCCGGTCTGCTTCCACTTTAAGATCTAACGTGCTCAGTGATTCCTGTCGGCACTAGATGCAGCTCCGGTTTTTTTGTTTTTCAGCATTGTTTGGGAAGATTGACAGCGGTGTCACGTCCAGTTGCGTCTCTAAAACCACTGCTTATCTCCCTCCCCGTTAGCGTCGTGTTAACACACCCCTGAATGCTCCGGACCAGTTGCTCATGTCAACGGATGGCTGACTTGTTTCTTATTTATTCATTCAATCGTTTTTGGTTTCAGTTTGATAAATAATGGCACCAACTGAACTAATTATGTGCAAAGGTGGTGAATACAAATTTCCAAGTTGCTTCCAGGTTGCAGAACTTTTGTCTGCAGGCTTTTCGGGTCCGGGTTTATTCTGTTTACTCACTCTTTAACGTTCTGTGTTTGTGTTTGTCGTCCTCCCGCAGACCCGGAAGAAAACTCTTCAGCAGACAAGAAGTCCAAGAAGGCGACTCCGACCTCAGAGAGTGAGTTTCCAAAATATGCAGCAGCGGCTTCTTTCCTTTTGTCCCAATAAGGAGCTGCAGGCTGGGATCACTGGTTCCCACACACACACACACACACACACACACACACACTCACTCAGGACTGCTGGTTTCTATTTTAACTCGTCTCTGTGTATCACTGGAAACATCAGTTCGTACATCACTGTCAGATTATTATTCCTACCTCCATTACAGTCATCTTCTGCACATTCAGACCAGGTTTCCCATCAGCCCCGCTCCCTCCCCTCCTGAAAACCATAAACACATCCCCCCCTGTTTCCTTCAGCCTTTCATGGCTCTGTCCTCCTGTCCACTGTGATAAGACGACGTCCTCAGCGGCATCAGAACCTGCAGGATGACATGTGTGACTGATACTTAAGCACCAGATGAATGTGCTGTCTTTGCCCTGAGCAGCGTCTGCAGGTGCTCCTTTCAGATCAGCTGTGTGAATTTAGACGGGAGAAAGATGACTGCTGATTTAAGGCAGAGTCTCCGTCCTCAGTCAGGAGCCTTTCAGACAGTGTTGAAGGATGAAAGAAGAGGGTGGTCATTACATTCACCCGCCCTGAAGCTGCTCTCTGACTGACTGGTTGGTTTGTGGACCTACAGCCTGTTTCACAGGTTCTCGGTGACCCGTCGTGTCTGTGTCAAGGTCTCGACTCTTTCTGCTTCATGGCATCATGAAGATCAGATTGGTCTCTCCCGAAAAAAAGAATAAAAATCAACCACAAAGGTCACATGATCAATCACAGAGCTCCACTGGCAGCCTGTGGCTGCCTGGATCTGGTTCAGGTCACCAGAAAGACTTCTGGTTCTGCAACAGCTATTTAATCTCAGGTCGGACCGCTACGTTCCTCTCAGGAACATCGTTTGGGACTCCCATCCCTTCAAGTATGTCTCAGTTGGGACCAACATGGTGGAATGAGCTTCAGCGATCTCCTCCTCTTCCAACACCTCTAACAGCACTAACACGGCCAGCTCACACTTATACGCAAATCCAGTTCATTTTCCAGTCTGCAACTCATCAGGAGAGACAGAGCGTGACCTTTAAATCCCGCCAAAATAACTCCAGCCACCAATCAGACTCTTCACAGTAGAGCTGAGCGATTTTATCGATTCTGCGATATATATCGATATCTTATTTCCCCAGAGAGTATCGATTTTTCAGCCGCAGGTATCGATGTTCTAAGCTTCTTTCAAAACCAGGATGTCACCAAAATCACTTTGTCCCTTTAAAATCTTTCGGAAAATTATGTAAATGTATTGTAAGATGAATATCGATATGTATCGTATCGTGAGCTAAATATTGCGTATCGTATCGTGAGATTAGCGTATCGCTACAGCCATAGCTTCACAGACAGCTGGGAGAGACTCCTGCAGATCCCGGTGACCCTGAGTAGGAATGAATGGGAGCAGATAACAGAAGAATAGATGGGATTCTCCAGAACTATCTTGTTCTCTTGAGTCCAAATCCGAACCGCTCACAGAGCCGCGGGACTCGCCGACAGCTGCTGCTTCCCAGAACTGCGCCGCTGCCGCTCTGTTGATGGGGATCATTGGTGTCACCAGATGATGGACTGGCGACCCAGTTGATGGGCTCCAGTAGATCCCCGTGACCCTGAGTGAGAGGAAGGAGGTATGGATAATATCCGAACCGCTCACAGAGCCGCGGGACTCGCCGTCAGCTGTCGCCCCGCGGAACGGCACACGTTAGAAAAGCTGTTATCGGATAACGCCGCATCCCACCCGTCCGTAACTGATCTGGCGAGAAATGCCATCCCGAACCCAAACCCCTCCTCCGACTTCCCGGACGAGAGCCTCAATGGACGGCGGGGCTCTGAAGTGTAAGCGATATGGCCGCGACGGCACCGGGTCGACGTTCACGCCGCGGCGCTGCCCGGTCACAACACGGAAAACGCTCTGTTTACTCTGCCCCTGGGTCGGGAGCCTGGCCCGCTTCAGCGTTTTAGGTGCTTAAACCACCTCAGCTCTGTATTTGTGGCTTCCGCCGTCTGTCTGGAAGGGGTATTACTGTACGTCTGCACCTGTTCCACTCCGACGCTGACCTTTAAATAGGTTTTTGTTCCCGATCCAGGATTTCTGACGGCACCGAGGCTGTTGTTGTTGTTCTGGAGGGAAGCTGAGACTTGTTCTTGTCTTCCTCCGTGGGCTGGGCCGTCGCAGGCCTCTGCAGAGGTTCACTCCAAGGTTATTATCGTTAACGAAAACAAAATAACGAAAACTAGAATTGAAAAAACATTTTTGTTAACTGAAATAAAATAAAAAATGAGTTTTTTTTAAAAAACGATAACTTTACAGCTGAAAAAAAAAGTGATCAGCAGTGGTGATGGCTGTGGCAAAAGTTGGGAGAAAGCAGCACAGTCCTTTTTGGGATTTCTTTGACTATGACTGTGTTAACGATAAAAATAAGAGCCTTGTTGTAGAAGCAGGTGATACAATGTGTGGAATACTTCTGAAGGAGAAAAAACCCACGAATCTGAAAGTCCATTTGAAAAGCTCACACAAGAAGGCTAACCAAGACTAGCTGGATAAGCTAGCCTAAGCTAGCCCCCTGGAAAGAAGGCTAACCAAGACTAGCTGGATAAGCTAGCCTAAGCTAGCCCCCTGGAAAGAGAAGCTACAGCTGCAGGCCAGTCAGCGTTGGGAAGGAACGGGAGAAAACAGCAACTATAATGGACTGTTTCCATGGAGACCAGATAACTGCTGGTCAGTAAATACGCAGGAACACCACAAGAGGGAAGATGCATTGATAAATATGTTTATTGAGGGCAGAACGTAAACACGACTATGTGATTCGATAGCCTTCAAAAAGTTCAGTGCTTCACTCCAACCAAAATTACAACCCTAATTTACAAAATAAAACTAACACTAACATTGAAACTAATAAAAACTAAACTAAAACTAAGTATTTCAAAACAAAAACTAATAAAAACCAGCAAAACTGCTCTAAAAAGGAATTAAAACTAACTGAATTAGAAAAACTAAACTAAAAACTAACTAAAAACTAAAACTAATGGAAAATCCCAAACTATCATAACCCTGGTTCACTCTCTGATCCGAGCTGACAGCGGGGAGGAAGGATGGGGGAGTGATGAAGGGGGCTCCTCGCCCTCACTTCCATTTAAGGCCTGGTTTCTGACTCCGCTGCTCTCCGAGGCTTTGTTTTACTTCGCGGCGTGCAGCAGCTCTCCTTTTAAGACGCTCCTCTCCTCCGGCCGGTTGCTCCTCGTTCGCAGAAACACTCAGACTGGAGACTGTTTGTTAGCAGCTCTGGAAATAAACACTTTCCCGTCGTCTTAATCAACGGAGCGGTGATTCCGGCGGGTGAAGAGCCTGCACGTCCCTCTCACCGGCGTGGCTTTGATTGGAGATGGACCCCAGAGGCAGATGCAAATATTGATCTGTTCACGGGAGCTGAAAACGTTGTGATAGGTTGTCTGGTTTACATTTCTCTGTTTAACGGCGAGTAACTCCTCGTGTAAACATCGGAGGGGGTCGGTGGGTTCAGCGTGGACATGAATCACTCCTCTGATGGAAAGCTCTGAGGCTGTAGCTCCCTCTGATACATAAACTTCTCTTCTCACATATTCAAGACTTATTTCTGACTGTCGTTAGCCAAAAGTTGTTGCTTACCTCCGCCCTATTTTCCGCCATAACTTCTGCTGCGTGTAAACACGTGCAGCAGTCCACCTCCGACCTGGAGACGCCTCCGTCGACTCTCCCGCTCGTGACCTTAAATGTGCAGCAGTGACTTGGTGCTGATTGGATATGCCCTGAGCAGGAGATGGTCTCCATGTCCCTGCAAGTACGAGTCATCTCTTCTCCGTCACACAAACAGCAGACTAACCAGCAGCCACCACCTCAGCTCTAGCGCTACCTCATTTTCGTTTGTTTTTCTCATTTAATTTCTTTGTTTTCACCATCTTCTTCTTCTTTTATTGGGGGTTGACAAGCAGTGAAAGTGGTGCACCGCCGCCACCAGGTGGTATGGAGTGGTTAGTTTACTAAGTGAGTCACCATAAATGGAGACAAGCTGAAAGGACGGAGGGGGGAGTTGGCCCTGTTACAGTTCCAGGCTCTGAGGTTAACCCTGGACCCCCACTGATCCAAACCCAGAGCTGCTCACTGCAGTGTGTTGGTGCAGTTAACAGCACCAGTTATATACTGGCTGTTTCCACACAAACACTCTACTGTACTCCTATTACATAGTCACTCTATATATTCACGAAATACTCTAGTCCTGCTCTACATACAGCAGGACTGCTACACCCGTATCCCTCCATTGTGATTCACTGACCTTCAGTTAGAGGTCACCCGTGTCAACCCACTAAGCCATGGTCACCCCAAAACCATATTATATTTAAAATGAGAATGACTATCCTCTGTTAGGTCTTTATTCACAGATGGATGGATGGATGGATGATAGACAGATAGAGGACAATGGATGGATGGATGGATGGATGATAGACAGATGGAGGACAATGAATGGATGATAGATGGATGGATGATGGAGGACAATAGATGGATGATGTAAGGATGGATGGTTGATAGATGGATGGATTGATATATGGTTGGATGATAGACAGATGGAGGACAATATATGGATAATGAATAGATGAAGGATGGATGTATGGTGGATAGTTGATGGATGGATGGATTGATAGATAGATGGATGGTGGATAGATCGATAGATAGATGGATAGATGGTGTATGATGGCTGTATAGATGAATGACAAATGGATTGATAGATGATAGAGGATGATGAATGGATGGATGAATGGATGATGGATGGTTGATAGATAGATGGATGGATGGATAGATAGCTAGATAGATAGATGGATAGATGGATGGATGGATGGATAGAGGTTGCTTGATGTACAGATAGAAACTTTATTAATCCCTTGAGAGGGTTCTCTCAGGAAATCGTCGATGATGGGTGGATGGATAGATGATGGATGGATGGAAAGATGGATGGATTGGATGATGGATGGATGATTGGATGATGAATGGATGGATAGATGATGGATGGATGGATAGATGATGGATGGATGGAAAGATGGATGGATTGGATGGTGGATGGATGATTGGATGATGAATGGATGGATAGATGATGGATGGATGGATGATGGATGGATGGATGGATGATGAATGGATGGATAGATGATGGATGGATGGTTGGTTAGACAGACGGTGAGTTACAGTCCAGCTGTCATGGATGCAGTGTTACCGTGGAGACCAGCAGTGTTTCTGTAGCATGAAGAAGAGGGTTAGGGTTAGAGGGTGAGAGTGAGTCAGAGGGAGATTGTCATCGTCTGACACTGACCCCTCGTTCAAGTCTGTTCAAGAACAGAATATTTCTTCATGACGTTTTGTTGTCATATCTGGATGAGGATTTCATGCTGGAAGGTTCCATCTTCAAACTGTTTACAAAACAAACCCAGGGAGAGACAGAAACTATTTTCCAGCACATAAACATCCGTTCGTGAGCGACATTTACACTCTGAGTGATTCCGACTGTTTAACTTCAGAAGAGACAAAAATCAATAATTTACTGCAAACAGTTTCAGAGCAGCATGGATGCACTTTATCTGTGCCACAAATAAGTGTTTTATTTTCTGGAAATTAAGGGGTTAATCATTCTAACATGCTTTCTTTTGAACGAAACACTAGTTTTGGATGACTGACATGAACACTGACTGTAGGGGGTGCTGCTGCACAGCTACACTGATAAATCATTCATAATTAAGGAGGCTTGTCATGGACCGTTTAGGTCATTTCTTAAACACTCGACTCTTGATTTGAGCTGTGAGCGGGCCTGGGTCAGATCCCGGCTCGCGTTTCCTTCCCGTACTCCAGCCGTTCAGCGCGTATACTCAACTCACGCCATAAATCAGGACGAGCGATCCACCTCAGGACCCCTGGTCCGAACAAACACACCACAAACACAGAGGTGCACCGTCAAAATAAGAGCTTCTGATCCTAGGGATGCACGATAATTATCGACCTGATAACTATCGGGCCGATAACAGGAAACTATGATGTCATCTCCAAAACTCCGATATGACGAATAGCCCTGATAACATATATATTTCTGTCAACACAGCAGTGCCTCGCTCCCTCTGAGTCTTAAATGACCGGCAGTGAATGTTATGTTCATGTAACGTCGGCATAATCAGAAAAACAATTACTCAGAAAGGAAAATCAAGAATACTCCCTCATGCCAGAAAACAACTCGTTAACTCGGTCATAATTTTAGTAGTTGCTGACTTTAAATGATATTCGCAGTATTTTCCCACATGTTACACATAAAAAATAGAAAAAAATAGAAAAGGCTGGAAGAACAACTAGCAAACGAGGGAACGGAGGAATTTACATTACACCTTGAATGCAGCATAGCGGAACAGTGCGTTGATTTAAAAAACAACAACAACAACAACATGAAGGCGACTGCGTAGGAAAAAAACAACAACATGGAGGAGATTGTATGGAACTTCGTTCAAGTTTCAGAAGAAGATAGTTCGCTGGTTATTTGTGACAAATGCTCCAAGCGAAGGAGGGAAAAATAGCACAAGCTTTAATACGTCAAACCTGATCAGCCACCTGAAACATAACCGTCGCTTCCACGCTTCAATGTGAGCTAACGTGAGCTAACGTGAGCTAACGTGAGCAAGCCAACACCAAGTCTCGTCTCCCCTCCCCTTCCCTCTCCTCTCCATCATCTCTCTCAACTAAAGCTTCCATGAGATTAATAAAACCCCAAATCTACTGAACCTCATTTACTTTAAAGGCATTCATTTGAACAGAACCACAAGCCAAAATCCTTTAAATGTGATTTTCTGTTACTATGGAGTGCACTTTTTCAGTTTATTTACACAGACAAGTCTAACTTGTGTCAGTACATTATGACCTGTGCATTATTTTTTTATTATCATTTAGGAATGCATTTTTTCAGTTAGTAATTCTGATGCATGTATTTCCATCAGTTCAAGGAGCCTTTATTTTTTATATCAGTCAGTAATGAACCTTATTTAAGTTGATGTGAGATATCAAATAAGTTTGTTTGATAGCTTTATGAAAATGTTTGAAAGGCTTGCTAATAATTTTTCAATGGAAAAAATAAATATCTGTTCATTTAGAGTCAAAACTGTTTTTGGTTTTGTTCATAGTATTGATGTATTGATCTTAGGTATATGTGTGTGTTATCAGTTATCAGTATCGGCCTTTAGGAGCTGAAAGTTATCGGTTATCGGTATTGGTTTTAAAAAACAGTTATCGTGCATCCCTATCTGATCCTTTATCTACATCTCCCAGTTGAACATGTTCAACATGGACCGTTAGTTGAACGTTTTAAAGGACGAAGCAGATGTGTGATTTGATAGAAATGAGGTCTCAGATCCAGAGCAGGACTTTACTTGATTCCTGCGTTTGTGCCACAGGAGCAGATTTTATTTCCAGTTGTTCACTTAGTTGCTTTTGGTTGTTGAGTAGAAGAAAACATTTTGATCTTTTCAGAGAGTAAAAGCTGAAGGTGAAAGTGGGGGTGTGGGGAGGGGTAGAAGTTGATGGATCCTATGATTGACAGAAAAGGCAGCTCAACAGACGAAAAAAGCACCTGATGACCCAGTGAATGGTTCTGAATGGTCTGAATGGTTCCTGTTTGACAGATGAGCAACTCAGTCTGTCCATAATTACTGGAATGCAAAAGCATCACAAAGAGGTTGTCTTTTTTATTTCTTTTTTTAATTTGAAAATCAAGTTGTTGTGTTTTTTTAGGCCTTTAAAGCCACTCTATGTAGCAGTACCACCTCTGACCACACAGGGGCAGCATATCAAAATGTATTACAAGACATGTCGGCCAGTCTTATTATATTATCAGCAGATTTGTTTGAGCCCATGTGGTCAGAAGTTATCCTCTTTAAATACTTTTTTGAATCATATTTCATACGTTATCGTATGAAAATATATACTTCTTAAGTTAAAATGAGAAATGAATATTGTTCTTAGTTGTTTGTTGCAGAGGTCTCACTGTTTTAGGGTTGAAGGAGACGCATTATTCTCTTTTTCCCACAACCTGACAGGGTTTCCTGAGGTCTGGTCAACGCTCGTAGCTTCCACGCGTGGCGAAGAAGCCGAAACTGTGGGCGTGGTCACAGTTACCAAGAAGAGGTCAACGCCGCTAGGTCATATTAATTCCCTAATATGTCATTTCAATTGAATTTGAAGTGGCGAGCAACCAAGACCAAATGACAGTTGTCCCCTCGATTCTTTCACGGCTGTGATCTGATGTCCAAAGTGGTTCAGCGTATAGGAGGGAAACGCTCTGACGCTGGTAGTCCTAAATTCAGGAAGTTGTGACCGTCGCTCCCATGTGAACTGTTTTATGTGTTTTTTGTGTAACAGTACATCTGGAAGAGAGAAAAGCCTCTGAGACAGAAGGCGGAGTTTCGGCTCAGCTCTTCCTTCGGAGACTTACGGCCTTTGAAGATTCATTTGTCCCAACGGGGAGACGTCTGGCAGCAGGGGAGATAAATCCTCCTGCCTCCAAAGCACTTTAATCTCTTGTTTTATTGCAGCCGCCGCTCCTCAGGTTTCATCCATCATGGTTGTAAAACAGAAAGGTCTCGGGTGAAACCGCAACACTGCCACCGTACGTTATCTGTACGTTGAAGAAGGAGAAGGGTTGGCCCGCCGGAGCTCCCGTACAGGGGTTCACGCGGTGGCTTTTCTGGTTGCGTGTCTCGTCTCTGGTGTGGAGAGATGACCTCTATCTCCCCCTTCAGGACAGAGGCGTGAAACTGCGGGTTTCTCTGAAAGCAGAAGTAACTTATTGCTGGAAAATTCCTCTGCCTGTGACCCCGAAGACTCAAACCCATTCACAGATGGAGCCAGAAACAACGGTGAAGCTGAGATGAATGAGTCTGGGCTCCAGCTCCACATTCTCCCCTGAAACGAAGCACAGCAGTGAATCACCAGACGGTCTCATCACCGTGGACCCGACCGACCCGACCGACACGCCCTTTAACGACAGATCCGAACAACGGGACTCCTCAGCCTCTTCTTCATTTGCAGCCGTCTGATTAAACAACAGACTGGAGGAACTATTTCCTGCTGCGGGAGGAACTATTTTTAGGTTGTCCATGTATGGTCATCAGAGATGCTCCTCGCCTGTCTCGCATTCTTCTCCTTCTGCTGCTGCAGTTTCTCTCTGCACTGCAAAACATTCGGGCTCACTAGGAAGTCGAGCATCTGCAGTTTCCAGAATGTTCCAACATCGGTGCACTTCCAACAGACATGAAAGGGGGCAGGAGATGACATCAAAAAAACTAAAAAAAAACAATCAAAGGAGGCCACCTGAAGAGCAAATGATCCGCATGATGTCATTGGGAAAGAAGAGACAAACAAACAACGTCCTCTGAGTTGGACACAATCTGTGTCTTTAAGGAGGTTTGGAAAATGTCTTTAGTTCCTGGTCAAGGTCCTGAAGAAGCTGGAGAAGTACAGTTATGTTTTCCTCTGAAATGGCCAGTAGTTTGGCTCCACGAGAACGAAGACAAATAATTCACCGATGTCTGCAGTTGAAAAGAAAATAAGCGTCATGCTCACGGTAGTTCCTAACTAAGGTGGCGCGTGCCTCTGGATCTTCCATCTCATCCATCTCCTGTGGTTTCTACATTCTGTATGAGCTCAAATATTTACTTTAAACACCAGCGTAATCCAGAACGGGCCTTTGACCTTGAGGAATGTTTCACCGCGTAAACATTTATAAATGATGCAGTTGTTGGTCGGTATCTTGGGGAAATGATCCACGGTTCCTTGGAGGCTAATAAGGCTGCTCCTGGGTTCATGAAGCTCTGAAGGGAGAGTTCAGAGGTCACGAAGAAGTGTCAGCAGTGCTTGAATATTGTCTTGAGTAGAGCTGAGCGATTTTATCGATTCTGCGATATATATCGATATTTTATTTCCCCCGAGAGTATCGATTTTTCAGCTGCAGGTATCGATATTCTAAGCTTCTTTCAAAACCCCCGTGTCCCACCTTTAAAAGCTTGCAAGCAACAATTTGCACTGTTTAAATAAATGAAACTGTTTTTCTCAACAAATCTTTTATTCATTTTGTCCAGCATTTACAAGCTGCCTGTCACCCATATAATGTGTAATTGATGCTTTCAGTTCAATTAATTCAAACAAAGTCATTGGAACACTCACAAGATGTCACCAAAATCACTTGGTCCCTTTAAAATCTTTCTGAAAATGATGTAAATGTATTGTAAGATGAGCCGAATATCGTGTATCGTATCGTATCATGAGATTAGTGTATCGCTACAGCCCTAGTCACGAGGTCCTTAAAGGTTGTGCAGGTTCTAATTAACGTACGTTCAGAGGGCGTCGAGGTCCTGAAGAAGATGTAGAAGACTGGAAGGACATCCCTGTGGTCTTTGAAGTGGATAGAGTCAGTCCTTGAAGTATTTAAAACCTTGTAGGGTCCTCATGTTTTACAGGTCGGGGTCCTTCAGGAGGTTTTGCAGCTTTGGGATCGGTTGGAGTCTTTTGGGAACGTCCCAGTGGTCTTTGAAGTTGTGGAGTCGCTTCATGAATTCCAGCGGTAAAAAAAAAGAAGAAGCCGTTAAAGGACTTCAAACGTGTCATTGATGGAGGAGGTTTTGAGGTTTCTGAGGTCATTTAAAAACCTCAGAGGCTCGCAAGAGGCTTTACGGTGATCGAGGAATTTAAAACCCACTTGTGGATGTTTTAGAGGAGCTTGTGGAGATGTTGAAGGTTTTATGGGTCTTTAAAGGAGGCTGTGGTGGCGTGTTGTCTGGAAGAAAGTCGTGCAAGTCTTTGAGAATACTTGGAGATCTCAGTTTAGTCAGAGAAGAAGATTTAAGAGGTCGTGGTTGAAGGTTTGTAGGTCCTGTAGAAGCTCTAGATGGAGGTTCGTGCAGTTCTAGAAGAATTTCGAGGTCTTCATGGAGCTCTGTAGAGATTTAGAAGTTACAGAGATCCTTAAAGAGCTTTAGAGATCTCAAATAGGTTGGAGATGTCTTTATCAAGGTTTCTAGTCATCCCTGTAGACCCCCGGAACTTTCAGAGGTAATGACGGACAGTCTGTAGTCCTTGAATAATCGCTACAAAATTATCTTTAAGAATAGTTAAAGGGATCTCAGTTTAGTTCCTTGAGAAGGTTCTAGAGGGCTGTGATGGAGGTTTTGAATAACCTTCAGCCTTTATCTTCTCAATTATCAGTGTGGACTGAAGCGTCTTCGTTTAAGCGTCATTATCCCGGCCACCTCCTGAAACGGTAAAATCCCAGGCTTCACTCAGGTGTCTCACTCTCTGCTGTGTTTGTGTCCTTCAGGTGAAGCCAGAATAAAGAAGCCGACTCCGAAGACTCCTCCCAAACAAGGTGAGAGTTTATCTGTTCACGTGCAAACAACTGTCCTGTAGAGGTTTGTGTTCGTCAGGCATCATCATGTCACAGAAGAACCAGAAATACGGAAGTAAAACCAGCACATTAATCGTCTGAGGTGACTGTCGGCAGCCGTCTGAGCTCAGCTGCACTCGGAGGAAACAGCCCTGAAGTCTGCCGTCGAGACGCCGTGTTTTTATTATCGGGTATCGATCATTGATTACTGATGTTTGTGTGTGTGTGCAGCTCTGCCTCCTCAGATCCTCCAGTTCCCGGAGGACATGAAGATCCTGGCAGGACAGAAGGTGGAGATCCTCTGCAAGTTCTCTGGAGCTCCGCCCATCACCTGCACCTGGTTGAAGTTCAGGAAACCAGTGAGACGCACGCACACACACCACACACACACACACACCTCTACTCTGTCAGCTCAGGCTTTCACAGAAACACATCTGACCCATCTGACCAAGGCGATGCTCCCGATCGGGCTAGCTGCTGCTCTGGGTCGACCCGCTCGCTGGAGCTGCACCTCTGGTTCTTTGAGCCTGGAGCTGGTTGTCCCAGCAGATCTTAAAAATGTCCGACAGACATCCTGACGTCCGAGCTGGTAAAGTCTCAGGCATTCTGTCCCTCCCTCTTTTGTTTTTTTGTCAGTAAACACAACACGAGATCACTTCATGCCATCTCAATCTCGTCTCCCAGGTGCAATTATGTTTTTATTCTTTTATAAACTTTTCTGTGGCTTTACATCTTTCGTCGTCTTTCACAAATGGGAAAGTTAGATGTCTAGACCATCAAACCGATTCATGTTTAAGAGAAATTTAAAGCGACACAAAGGAACTTTTGCAGTTTTTAGGTTACATGACGTTTACAACACTCTCCCAAGGTTTAGGTCGTTTGACACTGGCGCCGTTTAGGTCGGCCCAGAGGAGTTTGGGTCATGATTGTGGTTCAGTTCCGTCAGTTTGAACACAACAACAACCACAAACAGCCGTACCGACTGCAGTCTGAAGAGGGGTTCTTGGTACGGCGGTCGTACAACTCTGGTACGGTTCGTTTGTGGTGTGACAGCTCCAGACCTTGGGCCGACCCAACTACAGGGTGTACAGCACATATTTGAGCAAAAGAGGCTTCCGTCGTCCGATAATTAACAGCTTCATCTTCAGCGAGGATCAGTCATGGACTGATCTAAAGATGACACTAAAGCTTTCAGCTACACTTTCAGAGTCAGTATTGGCCGTTTACCGTTCAGGAGTGACTCTCTTGTAAACATGAACTTGGCGTCACGAAACGGACGTGATGAGTGCTGTGTGTCTGGTTCAGATCCAGGAGGGCTCCAGCGACATCTCCATAGAGAACAGCGACAGCAGCAGTAAACTGACCATCAGCAGCGGGCAGCAGGAGCACTGCGGCTGCTACACCATCGAGCTGAGGAACAACTTCGGCCTCCGACAGGCCGCCCTCAACCTCACCATCGTGGGTAAGAGACGTCTGCGTTTCTGTGGGAATTGCGTGGTCTGACCTTGGGATAAATTTGCTGGGACGTCCCATTCTGGGAAGACTGGCGACTGTCTTGAATCTTTTCTACCTGTGAATCATCGTTCTGACTGCAGAATGTTGAGATACAATTTGGTTGATGTGCTTTTCTAAGACCATTGCATATGCCTTTCCCTCCTGGCATTGCATTAAGATGCACAAGACAAACAAACCACCAAAATATCTGCTTTTATCAAGGTCTGCAGACCTGCTGATGTAAGGGGTTACCTACATGACATGGTGAAACAGGTAATATGTGGTTGTTCATCTAAGCTTGTGTCTACAGTGTTGGCTATAGCGCCTCCTTCAGGACAAGCAGCTGTAGTTGAGGTCGGTGCTTGTGTCCTCAGTGCTGTCCTTCCCTCCCCAGACAAACCCGACCCCCCGGCGAGGGTCCCTGCAGCCTCTGACATCCGGCGGTCCAGTCTGACGCTGTCCTGGTACGGGCCGACCTACGACGGCGGCAGCGCCGTGCAGTCCTACAACCTAGAGATCTGGGACTCCGTGGAGCAGCAGTGGAAGCACCTGGTGTCATGCAACAGCACCTCCTACAACGTGCAGGTGCGTCTCCGTCCGGTCGCTTCAGCCCTCAAGCTGCATCTGCCGACGTAAAGGTTTGACTCTGTGTCTCTGTGTCCAGAATCTTCTTCCAGAACGTCAGTACAAGTTTCGTGTGCGGGCGCAGAACGTCTACGGTGTTGGAGAGCCGAGCGCCGAGTCTGAACCCGTGACTGTTGGACTGGTGGATGAGGAGGGTGAGGAAGCTTGAACGAACCCTGGTCACTCAGGAAGGCATCACGCTTCCAGAAAACCCTTCTCACTTGACTGGATTGTGATCCTCTTTGTCCAGCTCTTCATAAGACCTTGTTTCCGAATTTTTTATTAGTATTTTGTTGGGTAGACAATGAAACAGTGTGATGTCATGGATGGTATTTACTTAATTCTATGACCTGGTAGAAACCAGATTATTATAATTTTTTTATTGTTCTGATAAGGATTCAAGGATCATTTATTGTAATTTTAACACGTTAAACCTGGAAAAAACGAAATAAGTTACCCTGGTCCTGGAGCAAGCCCAGTAATAATGTAGAATAGAATATAAAATAGGATAAACAACCTAAAGTATTTACAAATACAAGTAATATAAGCAGACAGTCAGGGGTTCAAAGTGACAAAGGGTAGTTTAAAGTGAGTAAAACCTTTGAACCGAGCATGACTATATTTAGGGACACCACCAGGTTGCTTTAAGATTGCTGCTGCCCGTGTTGCCGACTCCCTTACTCACATTGTAGGTGTGGCAATGGGCGTGTTTTTTGCGCTTTCCGCAAACTCTGTATCTTGCGATCGCGGGTTTAGGATAGCGGCTAGCGGGTGGTCAGACCACACGCGGCTAGCGGGTTCAACCACCCGCTAGCTGCTATCCTAAACCCGCGATCGCAAGATACCGAGTTTGCGGAAAGAGCATCACGCATGTCGGCGCGTAAAAGAGCACGTCCAAATGGCATAAATATGCGTCCACCTGGTCACATGTGGACGTGCACAAACGGCTCTACCTCTCAATTACGCATCACCGTATTACTGTCAGACGTTTTCATTCTCTTGAGGTAAGAGGATGTCTGGTCAGCAGTTGTGGTAGATATGGGAATAGTCACGGCCAGACACGTCAGTCTGTACAGCTGTGGCATGATCTCATTCAGATGTCTGCTGTGGAGGAAACCAAGGAGATCTTTGGGACATTTCCCCTCAAAATCCGTCATGGCCGACATCACAGTCACTTATCTTATTTCCGATATGTCTGAAACTGTTGGTGGTCGAGGAGGGACAGGGACATTAATTGTTTGTGATCCTTAAATGCGCATCCAATGATTCGTTGTGCAGTATTTTAAAAAGCACATCAGCTGCGCCAAGACGCACAGCTGTCCCAGACTACCAGCAACCTCCCCACCACCCCCTGCTGAGAATATGTTCCCACGGCTCTGTCTGGCCGTGTTTACAGGGAGCGCACCAACTATCTGGGACTTTCAGGTAGCTGATAGAAATTGTCTGTGTAAAAATATTTATATGTATATATCAGTGCAGAGGAGGAGGAGGAAGGAAGAGGAGGAAGCTCTACAGCAGAGTCCCAGACGAGCTGCGCATGACAGCTGCTCTGATCTGGATGAAAAGACGCTCCATAGCGGTTTGCGGTTTATGGGTAGCGAGTAGCACAACCTGCTCTTAAAGGCAATGGCTTCTGACGCCCTGATTGGTTAAACAGGTCGAACGCCCTAACCACTTCCATGCATAAATATAGCGGTTAGCACAGGTAAGATCGTGGGTTTAGGGAGGTGGAAGATTGCGTTTTTTGCGGGGGAATGCCCCTCCCGCTACCTGCTATCCCTTAATAGCGGCTTTAGGAGGTTTGCTGGAAGATCGGGCCCATAAAATCTGCGCTGTGTATTATGGTCTGTAATGAGCTGATCTTGAAGGAGCATGTCGATAGAGAACAGGAGGAGGCCTAGGACTGATCCCTGGGGCACACCACAACTCAGCTGAGCCATTGAAGGGGTTAAGTATCGCGGGGAAACTCTTGACACCGAGTGTCTTTGCCGTACCATTAAACAACCAGTTCAATTTTCTTCCCACTCCCTGCACAAGTAAGCCACATGCTTTGAAACAGTCCCTGCCCCCCATGTACGAGTTCATCAGCCAATTAGAATATTGACTGGCGTTAGCATCGGAGCCTGGAAGGTTTCTGGGAGCTTCTGCGACTAAATGCTGACCATGTAAACGAAACTGGACTCATCAATCCAACTAATTCTGTTGGTTTTTGTTTATCTTACAGAAAATCAAGAGGAGGCCGAGGCAGAGGAGGATGACGAAGGTACAAGTCTCAAAACAACATTTAAACAGTTATAAATCAGCGATATTTTAACCCTGCGCGACAGAACAGCAACACTCGTATGTGCTTTTGTGCGTCAGAATCAGAGAAGGAGCCGGAGTACAGAGACGTGAGCATCCGGACTGACATGAAGGTGAAGGAGCTGTACGACGTGGAGGAGAGGCTTGGAACGTAAGGCTCCGCCCACCGCTTCCCCTACCCGCGGCGCACCTTTCCTCCTACGGAAGAGACCGTACCGTAATGTTTGTGTTGTATGTGTTTCGCAGGGGAAAGTTTGGTCAGGTCTTCAAGCTGGTGGAAAAATCGACCAAGAAGGTCTGGGCGGGAAAGTTCATCAAAGCGTACTCGGCGAAGGAGAAGGAAAACGTCCGGCAGGAGATCGGCATCATGAACAGCCTCCATCACCCCAAACTGGTCCAGTGTGTGGATGCCTTCGAGGGCAAGTCTGACATGGTCATGGTCCTGGAGATGTAGGTGCTCCCTTCCAGACGGATGTAGACTTTAACCTGAAATAACAGGGATAGTTCAAACTGATTTTTAAACACACTGGACAAGCTCTCTGCGACGTCGCCCACCGGTTTCTGCGGGGCAGCTTTTCAGTAAATATTTGTAGCCAATGGCAGATGCCATGTTGGGAGGAACTTACTCCAACCAACCCTGGTTTTTAAAAAAGCATGGGACAATGGGAGGGACGAATAAACTTGGCAGTTGGATGCAACATGCTATCCGTTTTATCTTAATTTAGCTCATTAGCTCGGCCCAAAGCAGTAACTGGATGGGCCTGAAGCAGTGCGCAGTTCAGCAGCTAGCTAGTGACGCATTGGTCACCAGCCCATCCCGGCCCGGCTCAGCCTGGCTCGGCCCGGGACCGGCCCGGGGATGCCAGGTATCAGCAGTCTCACCTGAGAGAAGGCTGCTTCAACAGCCTCAAACCTTACCCTTCTCCCTGAACCCTTCGACGCCAGCCCAGAGCAAGTCGCAGTAGTCTGTCCGTGCAATTAAGAGCGTCATCTTTAAATTAAAAATAGAAATGCTTAGTGCCAAGTAGCTGAAGAGATGACAGCTGTCCCTTAACAAGACTGCAATGCAGCGTCACTGGGAAAAACACATGCTCCTAACTGTACACAAACCAGCCGTAGATTTAGACATTTTGACTCAGAGGTCGATGGAGGTCGTCTCTCGGAGCCAGAGCCTGGTGGTCGTTCGAGGAGCAGATGAGCAAACCAGATGTGGCAGCTTGGGTTTTACCGTTTGTGAAACGTGAAACGTCTGTGGCGGAATAAGAACGTGCAGCTGCATGTTCTTATCTAGAAACGGAGACAAAATGTTTTTGCTTCAAAAGACACTGGAAAACAGTCTTCTGGCCAACTATGAGAAGAATTCGAAGGCAGTTATTAACCCCGTGCTAATTTTAGAGGTCTGGTAGCATTGGAGCAAGAAGCCAAACAATAACACGGGACTCACTTTTTCCTCATAGCCATGGAAATATTTGATTACTTTTTTTTTTAGGTCTTTATTTTGATGTGTTTCAGCTGAAGTCTTTCAGTTGATCTTTTGTATCGGGGAGGAATGTTTTCTCTGATAAACAGCTGGGACAAAGCAGAAATATCTGCTGAAATGATAAAACTAGATGGAGAACAGGAAGAGAACTATTTACAGGCGGTTATCTCTGATAATTCGCAGCTTCATTTTTGAGAGAGGAAGTGTCACAATGGAGCAAAATAAAGTCAGCAACCAGATTGTTTAATCGGGAATCCCCAGAAAATGTGTTTTTCTTCTCAGCGTCATGGCTCCATGATGCCAGGGTTTCTCGTAATTCACAAAAAGACGGACAGTAAAAATGGTCCTTAATGTTTGCAGGATCTCAGGCGGCGAGTTGTTTGAGCGGATTATCGATGAGGACTTTGAGCTGACGGAGAGGGAGGTGATTAAATACATGCTGCAGATCATCGACGGCGTCAGTTTCATCCACAAACAGGGCATCGTCCACCTCGACCTCAAACCCGAGAACATCATGTGCATCAACAAGACTGGCAGCAAGATCAAACTCATCGACTTCGGCCTGGCAAGACGGCTAGGTAACTACCTGAGCTGGCTGCTGGCTGTATGTGCTCCAAGCTACTAACAACCCACTGCAGCTAACAGTACGTAACCAGTGATTCACATGAAGCCGTCACTGTAACTCACCGCTGACGGTAACAAACCGGCCGGTGCTCACTGTCTCCAGCTCCTCCGGGAGGACACTTATTCATTCCCAGGCCAGCCAGGAGATGTAATCTCTCCGGCATGTCCTGCACACAAGCAGGCGTCTTGAAAACATACAACCTTTCTGTCGTTCCGACTGGATATACCCCTGAAGCGATGGGGATTTATAAACTTCCTGTTGACTCTCTTCCACAGAGATCATCCTAATCAGGCAGGGAGTTCCTTAGATATGGCCTTGAACGCACCCCAACAGCTCAGTGACTGTAGCACATGGGAGCGCATAGCTCAGCTACAACAAATGTGTTGATACATTTAGTGATATATATGTCAAATAAGTTTTATATGTTGATACCTGAAATGACAAAAGGTGCCAAAACAGCCATTTTAGAGCATTCCCCTTCAAAAACCTCTCTGAAAACATCTGTGACACAACCCCCAAAAAAATCTACTTTGTTAAATAAACTCTGAGATGTTCTTTAATGGATGTCTTTAGATTTTCACTACAGAAGTGGAAGATTTTGGGAATAAAATGTTTTAGTTATACTGTGTACCATCCCCTTTCGCTCTGGCCTGCTAATTTGTACATCTGATTTCACACTTCTGCTGTAATCTCACATTGGTTAACTTATATTTGAATTCCAAACATATTCAGACATTCCTTGTAGTTACTGAGATATAATGATTTTAAATAAACTATATAATTTATACCCAGAGTAACTGACCATTACGGCTTACTAACTGCTTACTTTACTACTTTTTGCTGCAGTTTAGCATTAACTAAGTAAGTATTCATGGTGTTTAACAGTAAACGACTAGCTAACTATTAACTGTGAAACTCTGGCCATGTTGGCGCAGGTGGACAGGTAAAATACGTTTTAACTCTTTTTTTTTTTATCCTGTGCAGAAAATGCAGGAACTCTGAAGGTTCTGTTTGGGACGCCAGAGTTTGTGGCTCCGGAGGTAATAAACTACGAACCCATCAGTTATCCCACCGACATGTGGAGTATAGGAGTCATCTGTTACATACTGTGAGTACAGAGCCGTTTGTAGCGTCTCCAGTTAGCGGTAGCCTGGTTTTAACTTCAGTGCACAGCTGTCCTTTGTCTCAATGCAGCGGTGAAAAGAGTTAAGTCCAGTTAATGCTGAGTTGACTAACTATCAGAGGAACTGTTCACCTGCCCTGGAAGACGAGCATGCTATGTTAATAGCGTGACCTCACGGTTTTGTGACTGAGGAAAGCTAACGATAAATGCAAGTTTGTGACAAATGTCGTTTTATGCCCTTAGAAAAGAAAAGAAAAAATATTGGTTGCATACAGACTGGTTAAATGAAGCTCGGTTTTAGCCTGAATTAGGTTGTACCTGGAAGATTTTATAGTCAAATTTATGTCAGTTAGTTTTAAACTAGTTCAGTTAGAGCGACAGTTAAATGTAACTCGGTTAGCTTTAGCCTGGTTTAGCCCGATTAGTTTTGCTTTTCTGAAATCAAACACATTTAATTTTAGTCTGTTTCAGTTTGTCCTGTTAAAAGTAACTTAGCTTCAGCCCGGTTCAGTTTTTTTCTCGAGTCAACTGAAGTTTCATCACTTTTAACTTTCAGCTCATACCTGGTTGATTTACTGTCACTCAGATGTAGCTCAGTTACTTTTACCCTGGGTTAGTTTCAGTTTAGCCTGCCCTGGGTTAGGTTAGCTTAGCCTACCTTGGGTTAGTTTAGCTTAGCCTACCACTGAGTTAGTTTAGTTTACCCTAACCCTGGGTTAGTTTAGCTTAGCCTACCCCTGGATTAGGTTAGTGTAGCCTACCTTGGGTTAGTTTAGCTTAGCCAACCCCTGGGTTAGTTTCAGTTTAGCCTGCCCTGGGTTAGGTTAGAGTAGCCTGCCCTGGGGTAGGTTAGTGTAGCCTACCTTGGGTTAGTTTAGCTTAGCCTACCCCTGGGTTAATTTAGTTTAGCCTACCCCTGGGTTAGTTTCAATTTAGTCTGCCCTGGGTTAGGTTAGTGTAGCCTACCGTGGGTCAGGCTAACTTAGCCTACCCTTGGGTTAGTTTCAGTTTAGCCTGCCATGGATTAGTTTCAATTTAGCCTGCCCTGGGTTAGTTTAGTGTAGCCTACCATGGGTTAGGTTAGTGTAGCCTACCTTGGGTTAGTTTAGCTTAGCCTACCCTGGGTTAGTTTAGTGTAGCCTACCTTGGGTTAGTTTTCGCTTTGTTCACTTTTGCTTTCGTTTAAATAGGTCACTTAGCTTTAGCCTGAATCACTTATTGCTTTACTCTGGTTGAGCTAAGTTAATTTTAGCCTATTTTAGTCTGTATCTGAAATCAGTTTGTAAATCAATTTGTTTTAAACTGGTTAAGTCTGAGGTTTGATCCAGGTTTAGCCTGCTTCACTTTGTGCTCTAGTTACATGTAACTTCGGTTTAGCTCAGTTAATTTAATCTGCAATGCTAGTTTCAATCAGTTTCAATTTGTCCCTGGTTCATTTTGTCCTGTTCAGTCACATGTAGCTCAGATCTGGTGGAACACTGTGTTGCCACTTTTGGCCCTTTGAAGTCGTTTACTTGTTCATTTGTTAAGACTATGGCGTGGTTTTTGACAACACATTTAAACTTGACAAACAAGTCATGTTTGCTGTCAAAACCAGCCTCTTCCAGTTAAGGCTGTTGGCCAAAGTGAAGTCATACTTATCTAATAAAGATCTTGAAGGAGTCATATATGCTTTTATAACCTCATGGTTGGACTGTTGCAATACCTTGTATGATAGTTTAGATCGGTTGTCTTCAGTTAGTGTAAAATGCTGCTCTTAGCTGGGACAAGAAAACAGGCTGAGGCTCTCTGTCTGTTTTAGAATAGTTTTTAAGATCTTGTTTTTAGGGTTTTAAATGTGCTGGCACCACATATTTTTCTGAGCATCTTGTTCTTTATGCTCCAGTCGGAGCACTGAGGTCGTCCAATCAGAAGGTCCTTGTAGACGTAGAGGTGACTGGGCCTTTCCGGTACCTGGCCCCGTTGTCTGGAACAAGTTTTAACATGGTTCACGTTCGCTTTAGTTAAATGTTGCTCAGTTAGCTCAGCTCGTTTAGCCTGGTTGAGTTTGGCTCACTTTGGCCCGTGTTTGTTCCCTCAGGCTGAGCGGTCTGTCCCCCTTCATGGGTGACAACGACAATGAGACTCTGTCCAACGTCACCTCGGCCACCTGGGACTTTGAGGACGAGGCTTTTGATGAAATCTCAGACAACGCCAAAGACTTTATCACCAACCTGCTGAAAAAAGACATGAAGTACGGACAAAGGGAATCCCACTGGTCCTCTTTCAATATGTTTTTTTCCCTAAACTAGCTCTAAATCCAAAGTCTCTACTTTGACATTGATGTTGATGGTTTTAGAGGGACCACCTTTTGAAGTTGGATGCTAAATGTTGGGAAACACTGTATCTCTGGTCTGTGATGACTTTCTGCGTTTGCTGCTGAATCTTCAGGGCTCGGCTGACCTGTGCTCATTGTTTCGAGCACACCTGGCTGAAGCAGGACACCAACACCATGAAGGCCAAGAAGCTCTCCAAGGAGAGGATGAAGAAGTACATCCTGAGGAGGAAATGGCAGGTAAATGACACAGTACCCCAACTGGAGCATCCCGGCCATTAATGCAGATGTAGCAGTGCTTAGTTTAAAAAAAAGGAAAAGAGCTACCCGCTATTTAGGGATAGCGGGTAGCGGGAGGGGCATTTCCCCGCAATGAACGCAGTCTTCCACCTTGCTAAACCCGCTATCCCACCTGCGCTACCCGCTACACCAATCACCAATTAAACCAATCAGTGCGTCAGTAGCCATTGCCTTTAAGAGCAGGTTGCGCTACCCGCTAACCGCTATGGAGCATCTTTTCATCCAGATCAGAGCAGCTGAGGCCAAATCACGCTTTTTATACAAGTGTTATTTCCAGAGGTAGAGCCATTAGTGCACGTCCACATGTGACCAGATGGACGCGCATTGATGCCATTTGGACGCGCTCTTGTACGCGCCGACATGCGGGTTGTGGGTAGCACCCTCAACCCGCGATCGCAAGATACCAAATTTGCGTAAAGGGCAAAAGACACGCCCATGGCCACACCTACAAAGTGAGTAAGGGAGTCGGCATAGCGGGTAGCGGCTTTAGGGAGCGGAAGATTGCATTAGCGGTTAGTGGAGATTCTTAAACCCGCAATTTGCGGGTAGCGGTTAGTGGGTAGCAGCTAGTGGGAAGTGTAAAATCTGGGCCATAAAGTCTGAGATACTTGTTTCTCTCAGAAATTTGGATGTTTAGAAAGCCGTGCGGCGCCTGCTGGTTGTGGGAAACGTGGGTAGTGACTCAAGATAGAAAATTAAGTCAAACAGGACAATAAACAGATGATTTAAGTAATCCAGGTTTGCATGTTCTCCATCATGTTTGTGTCATGACTGTCTTCTTCTGTGGCAGAAAACGGGTCACGCTGTCCGAGCCATCAGCAGACTGTCGTCCATGGCCATGATGGCCGGAGTCAGCGCCAAGAAAGGCTCGCCCACCGAAGGTAAAGAAACTTTCACTTCCAGGTCCTTCTGACTCTCTCCATGAGACAGCTGACGCAAAAGAACCTCAAACACGACCAGAACCACCACAACAGACACAAATCTATCCGACAAAACTAGAAATTTCAGGTTGTATTGCAACTTCTGACTCGTGCAGAGGTGGAGTCCAGCTGGCGTTCAGTCACCTCCCACTTTCCCCTCCGACCTGCCTTTTCTGCAGAACCACTGTTGCTCCGCGATTTAGCCAGTTAGGATTTTGCAACTAGAATTTGTGCTTTTTACAGCAAAAAGCCCAATTCTACAAAAGTCACAATTTCACAGCGATTTGATGTCAAAAAGTTGTGATTTTTTTTTTTTTTTTTTGGAGGGGTGGGGGTTGGTTGGTTTTTTACAGCAAAAAGATCCAATGTGATGAGATTTTCTATTTTACAACAAACATATAGTTGTCATTTTATATCTAAACAAATAATTAAAAAGCAATTCTGCATGTTTTACAAAAAAAATATTTTGATTATTGGACATAAACTTGCAGTTACGTGAAATTCGTAATTTCGTAACTTGAAGTCATAATTTTATGTCAAAAAGTCACAATTTGGAAAAATTTGAGATTTTATGACAAAAATTTACTTTTTACAACAAAAAATTGCAAAAAAAACCCCCAAAAATGTTTATTATTTAAATTTTTTTGCAGGGGTCTGTTATATAAATCATATTATATCGCATTGCATCACATTGTATTGTATTGTGTATCGTATATTGTATAACGTATAACCTATTGTAATGTATCATATTGTATTGTGGTTATTGGTGAAATAAACGGGTGTTTGTGTCCAGAAGACAACCAGTTCCTGGAGTGTCTGGAGTTCGAGCAGAAGACGGAGTGTAAGCCGAGTTTTAGCATCATCATCAAAGACGTGGAGGTGGTGGAGGGAAGCGCCGCACGTTTCGATTGCAAGATAGAAGGTAGGAGCGATCTGAGCTGTTGTTGATCTGAAAATCCATCAAAAACGTGTTTTCTTTTCATCTGCTGTTGTTCTTAACCGAAACCGATGCGCTTCAGGCAGAGTTAGACATATTACGTTTTAATTAGACGCAAATGTTTTTCTGTAAAACACTTCAAACCAATGAAGATTGGCCAAAGTGCTTTACAAGCATACATGTACATAAATGTACAGAGAAAAAAGCAAAACAAAGATCTTAAAGCTTATCTTGAATTGAAAACCAATGAGTAGAAAAAGCACTTTCTTCCTTTAATGATTTTGTGGCTCTAGTGGCCTTTATTGTCAGTAATTAGACAGGAAATGGAAGCAGGGAGGGAGGCAGCAAAGGCCCCCAGATCGGTACCGGGACCTGGACTGGCTGCTCTAGGACTGTAGCGTCTGTACATGTGCCTGCTCAGGCAGGTGAGCCGTCTGGCAGCCCAGAAGCAGGTCTGAACACAAGATGTGAACATAGCAGCAGGTGGAGTAGGTCTTATTACAGAAGTCCAGACAAATGAGACTCAAATGAGAACTCATTTAAAACCTCAGGAACAAGTAATAAGATCTTAAAATCCACCCTGAAGTGGACAGGAAGCCATTTGGGGGATGGTGGAGCTGGAGCATCATCCTCTAGTCCCAGTTAAGAGCTGAGTGGCAACATTTTTTTACCGATTAAAATCGACAACGACGTGACTGCTGTAATCCCACAGAAAGAGGATTACAGTAATAATCCGGCTGTGTGGTCATAAAAGTAGGTGTGACTCTTTCAGAATCAGTCCTAACTGGGAGGACTGATCTTTTTGTGAAATTTAAATGCGCTGACAAAAATAGGGGGGGGGGGGGGGGGGGGGGGGGGGGGGTGAAACATGTTTTGTTTTTTTTTTTTTTTTGCCGTACTGGAATAAAGTGTAATTGCACACATACTCCAGTAGGTGGCAGTGGCGCTCTCATTGTCCCAGTGGGTTCAGGGAGTATTAGCAATATTGTGTCGGGTTTTTTGCACGGACATGTGTGCACGCAGCACAGAGCAGGAGATATGAAGTGACACCACTCAAGAGACACCAGGGAAGAATATTTAACAGGGATGAAAACAAAGATGGAGAGAGACGGAGATAATGAGACAAACGAAAGTCACCAGAAAGTTAAGACGAGGAAATATGACGATGCTGATGTAGCGCTTGGCTTCACTGTGACTACGGTGGGATTGATGCACTTTAAATCTTTAGAGAATAAAAAACTGTTTTCATAAAGTTAATCTCTGTTATAAGTTGATCTATATTTCTTCTTTTTTTTTTTGTTTCCCTTAATGTTAATAAGGATACGCTGTTATGCAGAGGTGTACTTACAATAAATTTATAGACAAATTATACTATTTATAGTCGCGGTGGGGAGGAGGGGGGGCGCGAAATGTTTTCTTCTTCCTAGGGAGGGCGCAGCAGAAAATAATTGAGAAGCACTGGTTTATAGAAACATATGCAGACCAAACAGTGAAAGGAGGGTTTATATTTCTTATAAACGCACTTCAAAGGGAGCATGTAGAAGGAAAATGGCAGTGAGCCCAGGATGGACCCCTGAGGGACACCACAGGAGATGCTGTCCAGAAAAATGCTGCCCTCCAGTCGTGGCCTTTGACCTTAACCCGGTCAGTGTTCAGGCAGGATAGAAGCAACAGCAGCAGTCACATACTCCAGTTTACTGGCTCCAACATCGTGTGGATTGTGGATATTTCTTGAACTTCCCCTTTTCGTATATTCACCCTAAAATAAACACGTGCAGTGCTGATGAGGCTTTACTTAAGTGATTATTTGACGTGTAAGGACACGGACATTCGGCATTTGAGCTTTCATGACACAAGTCCCTTCGTTTCAAGAGCTGAATGTCTGTGTTCTTACACGTCGAAGAGCCGAGTTGAAGCTTCACAGAACCGGTCTGAGACACTGTTGCTGCTGCAGGTTACCCCGACCCCGAGGTGGTGTGGTACAAAGACGACCAGCCCATCAAAGAGACCCGACACTTCCAGATCGACTACGACGAGGACGGGAACTGCAGTCTGGTCATCTCAGAGGTCAGAGGTCAAGCGTGGATGTGAAACGGCTGCAGCCGGACTGAGATCTGACTGACGTGTTGATTTCTGGTTGTTGTCTGCACCAGTTTGGTTTCTGGGGCGTAAACATTAAAAGAGGGGAATTTCATCATTTCATAGAAAAATATGACGGCAGCGACGCGTCCCAGGAATGTTGGGACGGGAAACAGACGAGTAACATCTGGATACTAACTGGGTTAACTGTCAGCAGTTCAGTGATGTGTTTGGGCTCAGAAGTAAAGAAGGTTCACCTGTCTGCAGAAAAACTGCATCTACAACCGTGATTAAAAGAATATTGTGTTTAAAGGTTTGATGGCTTGTGGAATAAATGAAAACAATGTGTTCTTAGTAGGGCTGGGCAACAATTAAAATTTTTAATCGCAATTAATCACATGATTTCCCTGATTAATCACGATTAATCGCATTGTATACGCAAAATCAAATAATGAATTCAAAAGTAGTGTAAAGGTCACTTTCATTTAAATGGTCCATATGAACTAAAGTGCCATAACATTTGTTGTTCAAACACTTTTAACATCAGCACTTGTCAGTAACACATATTTAGTGTAAATCTCATCTTAAAAAATGTCAAATAAAATGAAGCTTATTGCCACTGCCAGGGCATTAATGTCATCCTGTTTTTAAAAAAAATTTAAAAAAAAAGTCTACAAACAAAATCCTGAGCCACAATCAGAACATTAAAACAGGTAATTTCTGAGGTAACAGCAGAAACTTTTAACGGGGAGTTCAACTTGTCAGTTGTTACAAATAACCTTGTTTCTGTTGAATCCTCCGTCTGGGAGAACTTTAAAATGAAAATGTCCATGTTAAAGTTCAGTAACTTAACCAATCCGTGTATCATCCATTCTTTCCATTTTCAATTATCAATCAAAAATTTAAAAAAAATTACAAAGTGACATTTTATCACGTTTTTTGTTTTTTTAATCTAACCCAAAAAAAAAAGAAAAAAAATGCCCCTTTTTTTTTTTTTTTTTTTTTTTAAATTTAAGACTTGGATCAAAAATACGAAATGAAAAAATGGGCCACAGAACTGAATTTGTTTTATAATGGAGGACTGGACTTTCTGTTGTCATTACACATCTGTGCCACTAGATGGAGCCACACTGCAGTAACCAGCTAGAGAACAGCAGGACAGTGAACACATGGAGCAGATCTGATGGAACATGGAGGAATGACCACAAAGTTCTGTTGCAGTCCAGAATTTTTGTTTTTCAGACAGAATTGTTAATATTGCTACCTGAGTTGCTACCTGAACTGTAAAGTTCACAGATTTTTACCGTTCTCCATGTCTGTTTTAGCTTTTCCACATGTTTACCTTCCAATTGTTTTCCGGTTCCACAGCAGCCAGTAACAGACTTTTCAAAACAAAAGCACGTGAGCAACATCCGTTAGCACGAGATAAAATAAATGTCGGCGTTAATAAATTAATGCGTTAACGCGATAATAACGCATTAACTTGCCCAGCCCTAGTTTATTTATTTAGAAAGATTGACTCCAACAGTTTAACAGCCACTATCATCATCAGCAAACAATGCAAAATGTAAAAATACTTCCAATGAGAGAAGCATAAAATGTGTTCTTCTGAACAGTAAAAGATAAAAAAGTGCAGCCTTTGTTGTGCTTTTTAAAGAATCTTGTGTGAACACGATGTATGTCTGGGACAAAAAGGATTTAAAATGGACTGAGGCGAAAGTGGAAAACCGGTCGGACAAACCCAAATTTGCAGTTCATTGAACGACCACTAGGTTCTGGCTCCAAAGCTGATTTCAAAATGCTGAAACGTCACCTGGTCCCAACTTTTCTGAGCTGTGATGCTGCCGCCAGGTTCTGTCCTGATGAAGCAGAGCAGAAATAAAGCTCAGCTCGAGGGAGACTTCAGATTTAAAACTAATAAATTAACTGCATCACTTTCTGCTTGAACCCTGCAGGTGTCAGGGGACGATGACGCCAAGTACACGGTGAAGGCGGTCAACAGTCTCGGAGAGGCCACCTGCACCGCCGAGCTGCTGGTGGAGGTGATGGCTGGAGAAGAGGAGGAAGAGGAAGAAGAGGAGGAGGAGGAGTAAACGAGTGGCTGTCTGGACTCCTACAGGGAGAGCAGGTGGCTCGCTGCTCCTCAGTCTGTCAGACCTGAGCAGGAAACGACGACCCTTAAATAGCAGACTGTCTGACGGAGCAGGTGGGCGGGGTTTAACACACCTGTAGATTTTGATGAAGGCGATTCGTGCACCAGTCAAAGTCCTCACTTCTGGCTGTCACTGATTTACCAATCCACCAGTATCAGCTTTCTTCGGTTTACTGATACGTTCACAGTCAGCAGAAGTAACAAGCATGAAAATGAAACACAAAGCCCCGCCCACCTGGCGCCTGAGACACACAAGGTTTCTTCTTAAACTTCGTTGTCTTTTCCTAAAGGTGGATGTGTGAAACAGAAGAGTTTGGATTTTCTTTCCATTTAAAAAAAAAATAATTAAATGTGGTAATTTGAGCAGTTTGACCACTAGAGGCGCTGTGGAGTGAATTTAAACAGTTGCCACTGACGTCACCAGCGCCAGCTGTGAAAGGTGGGCAAGTCGTCCATTTTTTAATGCCAGCTTAATCCGGCTCAGGTCTCACGGGTGGAGGAGGGGAGTTTCAACCCGATAAGTGCCTTAAACCTGCGTTCTGTCAAATGTCCAGCAGGGGGCGACACTCAGAAGGAAGTCCAGTTTTCTAGTTTTCACTGACTGTTCGTGATTCCCAGAAAATTAACAAAATTATTTTTCTGACACGGTTCTTCACTGGGCCTTTTTAACTCTCTGAGCCCAACCAGCCACTAAAAGCGCACTTTTGTCTGATTGGTTGACTTCTGGAAGCTGCGGAGGGGCGGCGCGCAGTCAGAGCTGAACCACGTAGATAAACGAACCTGTGAGCTCCTTAAAGCATCAAAGAATGCTTCGGCCACGCTTGAAACTGACACGTGACACTGAGAAGATGCACACGCATGACTAAATGTAGAGAAAAGCGCAGAAACTCCTCCATAAATGTCACTTTTTGGAAGTATTCAGAGCTACATGGCCACCGAGGAACTCTGGGTAATGAAGTCCGAAAGAGCTGCGCAGGCAGATGCCTTAATGCAGAAGTTAGAAAACGTGACTCAGTGACGATTATAAAACTGACTTTAGTCTACAACCAAGCTGATGACCCATCAGCTCAACTCTCTTCTTCTGTTTCAGCACTTTTCCTTCTTATTAAACTACAATCTGGTGGTTTCTGTCACGTCTGCCTTACGCTGTGAGCCTTTAAGCAACACTTTGAACGACATCCAAGTTTCCTTTTCACACTGTTGGTCCTTTATTTCCTCTGCTGCCTTATAAACGGCTCTTCAGTGGATTTTTTTTAGTACTTAATTGCCATTTAACCAAAAAAACCCTCAAACCTGCTCTCTGCTCCATGTGAAGGATCGTAAAGGGGCACCGAGAGGATTCAGAGAAAACCTGGCTGTCTTTAAAGGTTCAGCTCACACAAAAGCTCATCCTAACTTTTGTAGATGGACACATTTGTGGCTTCTGCACGAGGTAAAATCAGATATAATCAGATATAAAGTGGTCCAGATCTCTCCTCAGACCAGCAGACAGCAGCTTTAATTATTATTCTTATTATTATTCCGTCCAGCAGAGATGTGGCCGTCGTGTTGTCTGAGCCCCTCAGTGTGTTGGCAGAAACCACGTGATTTAACGTTGTGAGGTTGTTGCCACATTCCAGCTGTGTGTTTGTGCATGAATCCATTTATTTAAATCTTAACGAGTTGATGAAAATCCAACCAGGAACCAAAGGACCTTTTTTTTTTCTGTTGTTTTAACTCACAAAAGTGTTTGTGCGTGTGTTGTTTTTGTTTTGTTTTCTGCAATTTCTTAACGTGTCGACCATCCTGGTTTGTTTTTGTTTTGTTTGTTTTGAGATTGTTTTTATTTTTAGACCTATTTAATGCACAGATTCATAATTATTATTTGAGCATCCAGTTTCTTGAAAGTCTCGCAGCACTTCATGTTGTCCAGTTATTATCCCGTCTGTATTAAAGCAGCAGTGGACTCACTCGTTGACTGATTTTTTTTTTTTTGTATTAGATGTATGTAGATTTTATTTCTCTAATTTTTATAAATATATATCAGTTTGATGAACTGCAGATGACATGTATGAGAACACTACAACTGTAGTTACTCACAGATGACTAATAAATTTTTATCACCAAACGGTGTCGCTGTGGTGTGTGATGATCCTCAACATGGATCTAATATATAGAGAACTGATTCAGACCAGCAGCTGCATCCAACTGACAGCAACACGTGAAGCCTGTTTTATGCTTACGCCATCTTTGGTGTGTATACCTGTGCGTTGTTGTTCGAGTCTGTCTGTAATTCCACCACCAACCACAAGAGGGCAGTGTGGGATCTTCTCTGCAGCCAGCAGTGCTGAGCTTCCTTCCCTTATGAAAGGAAAATATATTGGAGAATATAGTGCAATATATCAAATCACATATTTCCATATATGGGAACACAATATATATCTTGGACCATCTATAACTATATTTTGATATATATGTGATTATGTATTGCAACAACAACAAAAGGGCTCTATGTTTTACATGTTATTCTTTTATAGATCAATTATAGATCATCGTAGTTCATTAACAGTTATGTTCTGTTCATATGTCAACTATGGTGTCGCATTTATAATAACAGCTCGACCCACAACACGTCTTCCAGATCAACAACTTTTTTCTTTGTGTCACCTGTGGACCGCCAGTGCTTGAGCTTCAATTGATCAGATTTAAGCTTTAACAACGTTCCACCCCAAAAGTTAATGTTTTCAAAGAAACTTACATGGTTGAAATAATACATCATCTTATGAGTGTTGTGTTAGCTCTCAACTGTATTAGGACACCAGGTGAAGCAAAGAGGTAGCAAAGCTGACTAGAACAAGACGGTCCATCATCAAGACTCTTCCACTTGTTCCAGATATCACCAAATATATATGTATATATATATAACCAATAAAGGGGCATATAAGAATAAATATATTTAAATATACCACAAAAGAATATATTTACTCAGAATTTGTCATATATGTTCCCATATACAGTCATGGAAAAAATTATTTGACCACCACTGTTTCTTCACATTCTTGTTCATTTTAATACCTGGTACCACTAAACATCATGTGACTAAAACAGACAGAAAAGAAAACACTGAATGCATAAAAGCAGTGTTTTTGGCAGTACAACGCCATAGCTATTGATGTAAAAACTTAAGTGATTTAGGTTATAATCAAGAAAACCATGGAAAATGGTAAGATATCAGCTCCTAAATAAAACTCTTATGAGCAATCTTTGTGGTTATCGTTATGTTTGTCCAAACAAATGTACCTTTAGTTGTACCAGGCATTAAAATGAACAAGAAACTGAAGAAAAAAAAGGTGGTCTAATAATTTTCTCCATGACTGTAGTGTGAACATGTAACATATATGTGTAAATAGCAATGTATCGATGAACATTGTATGCCATACATATATATATATATATATATATATATATATATATATATATATATATATAGATATAGATATATATATATATATATATATATATACATATATACATATATATATTATATATATTAGGGCTGGGCAACGATTAAAATTTTTAATCGCGATTAATCGCATTATTTCCCTGATTAATCGCGATTAATTGCATTGTATACACAAAATCAAATAATGAATTCAAAAGTAGAGTAAAATCCACTTTTATTTAAATGTTCTGCTGCCATATGAACTAAAGTGCTAAAACATTTGTTGTTCAAACACTTTTAACATCAGCACTTGTCAGTAACACATATTTAGTGTAAATCTCATCTTAAAAAATGTAAAATAAAATAAAGCTTATTGCCACTGCCAGGGCATTAATGTCATCCTGTTTTTATAAAAAATAAAAAAAAAAGTCTACAAACAAAATCCAAAAAAAAGATTGTGGCTCAGCAGGATCAGAACATTAAAACAGGTAATTTCTGAGGTAACAGCAGTAACTTTTAACGGGGAGTTCAACTTGTCAGTTGGTACAAATAACCTTGTTTCTGTTGAATCCTCCGTCTGGGAGAACTTTAAAATGAAAATGTCCATGTTTAAGTTCAGTAACTTTATCAATCTGTGTATCATTCATTCTTTCCATTTTCAATTGTCAATCAAAAATTAAAAAGTGACATTTTAATATGTTTTTCGTTTTTTAATCTAACAAAAAAATGGGAAAAAATGCCTGTGTTTTTTTTTAATATTTCAATTTTAGACTTGGATCAAAAATACGAAATGAAATAAATGGTCCACAGGACTGAATTTGTTTTATAATCAATGACGGTACTTTCTGTTGTCATTACACATCTGTGCCACTAGATGGAGCCGCACTGCAGTAACCAGCTAGAGAACAGCAGGACAGTGAACACATGGAGCAGATCTGATGGAACATGGAGGAATGACGTGAAAGTTTTGTGGCAGTCCAGAATTTTCTTTTTCAGACAGAATTGTTAATATTGCTACCTGAGTTGCTACCTGAACTGTTAAGTATACAGATTTTTATCGTTCTTCATGTCTGTTCTAGGTTTTTTCGCACGTTTACCTGCCAATTATCTTCCGGTTCCGCAGCAGTCAGTAACAGACTTTTCAAAACAAAAGCATGTGATCAATGTGCGTTAACGCGCGTTAAAATAATTGTCGGCGTTTATAAATGAATGCGTTAACGCGATAATAACGCGTTAACTTGCCCAGCCCTAATATATATATATATATATATATATATATATATATATATATATATATATATATACATACATATACATATATCAGGGCATAAAATTAGAATTTACCAAGTAGCCCCCTAGCTACCAGGTTTTTGGAGTTGATAACTAGCTAGCAATTTTGGTCGCCAGTGTTTTTCGTTGCCCCATACGCCCCCGTAGACTGCTTACATTATCATGGACGCTCCCCGCATGTTCAGCAACTTCAGCCAAAGTCAAAGGTAAAACTGTTGTTGAAAAAGCAACAGCCATGCAGAAGCTAACCGAAGAACCAAACAGAACAAGAGTGGTTATCGGTACGGCTTTCCAGCGCTGGCGCCAGCTAAAAAATGAAAAGTGGCTCCAGACCGACGCCAAGGTGGCCCAGTTTCTACTGGATAGGTAAGATGATGCCATTCTGATTATATAATATTTCAACATACTGATGGTTATGGGTATTGTAGGCCTATTCACCCAGTCAGTGAGAAAATGAAAGATGATGACAAAATTATTGTCCATCGAGTGACATGACGAACATATTCCAGCATGTTTCGCTAAGCTACCAACTCTGTCAACTAGGCTACAGTACTATGTGTGACACCGTTAGCTAGGCTGTTGTTATCCTTGACGGTAGCTTTCCCAATATCGTTGAATGCTATACCCTTTGTTAACTATAAGCTTCATGCCCCCCCCCAGTGCCTACCACTCGTCGCCTTCAGACTCAGACCTGTAAGTACTATTATCACCCAACCTTGACAATACGCAGTAGCTAGTTGATATGGGTTTTACCAAAAAAATATTTCTGCTGTTGAGAAACAATGGTTTATCTATTTCGTTCAATATCTGGCAGATAGCAGAGCCAGTTGATGTGCTCTATAAGACTAGATCAGCGGTCACGGAACTTCCGTGACCGCTCGAACTTCCCCGCTCGAGACAGCGTGCGCTTTCATGTAGTCGTGAATCGTGTGAAGGCGTGGTTTAGAGGGGTGAGCTGAAGAGGAGGAGGCGGAGCCTTTGGGAGGAGGGAGGGAGTGTATATTTTCAAAATCTCACTTGAGTTGGATTGCTGGAACCGTTTTCAAAGATCTCCCACCATACCTTTAAATCCATTTCTGCTAATTTGACGTACAAAGAATCTGCTAAATATATTTCATGTCGTGATCATTTCCACTCTCTCATTCTTCGCTCGCGGCCCCCCAGGAGAGTGCTGGCGCGCCCCCAGTTTTTTTTTTTTTTTAACAATCTGTTTATTGATTTTTTCCACATAAAAAAAAACAGTGGTCCATCAATTCAGTGTCACAGATATCAAATTGACTGAGCACAACAACATAACACATTACCCCCCCCCCCCCCCCCCCCCCCCCCCCCCCCAGCACCTACCACCTCTACTACTTCACAGAAAGTGAAGTAGTAGAGGTAGTAATGGAAAAGTTACATGGCAAAATAAACAAAATATATAACAAAAGTAATAAATAAGTGATTAAGTAAACTAATAATAAGTTGATAGAAAAAAAATAAGAAAAGAAAAATGAAAACAGGTGAAAATCCCATACATACGTACATTGTTGTAAATCTCATCTCAGTCCAAAGAGATCTGGCAGTTTGTACTGTTAATATAAGACAAAAAAGGGCCCCAGATTTAATCAAATGAAGCAGCCTCTCCAGACAGGTTTTGTCTGATCTTCTCAAGTTTGAGGAAATAAAGCACCTCTCTTACCCAATGTGTGTAGGTGGGTGAGACTGTGGATTTCCATCTCAACAGTATTAGTCTCCTGGCCAGCAGGGTTGTAAATGCTATTAAGTCCTTTTTAATAAGGGAGAGACCAAAAGGAAGAGGCCGCACACCAAACAGAGCAGTCAGGGCGTTAGGGATGATATCCTCCCCAATTACTTTAGATAGCGTAACAAAAATTCTTGACCAAAAGCTGTCTAATGAGGGGCAGCTCCAGAACATGTGTATGTAACTTGCGATGTTCTGTTTGCATCGGTCACACAAAGGAGACACTGTATTTAACATTTTCGCAAGCCGAGGTTTGGTATAGTGAGCTCGATGCAAGATTCCACATTGCATAAAACTGTGTCTGGTACAAATTGAAGACCTATGTCCCCTCCTCTGGATTTCTACCCACTCCTCATCTAAAATTGACATATCCAAGTCTGTCTCCCAGACCTTTTTAAGAGTAGTAGAGGGGCCCAGACAAAGATCATAAATATCAGCATATATTTTCGAGATTGCCCCCTTCAATGAAACAAGAGGGCTCAGAAACACCTCAAAATCTGAAGGATTAGGGAGAGCCGGAAATTGTGGGAAGGTGGTACGAGCCCAGTTACGGGCTTGAAGGTACCTAAAAAATTGTTCCTTAGGGAGCGAAAACTTATCAGCAAGTTGTTGAAAAGATGCGAAAATGGCATCAACATACATATCTCTTATGGTCTTTATGCCTGACCTGGCCCAAATGGCAAAGGTATCATCCAGCAAAGATGGAGGGAAGTTATGGTTAGCTGATAGAGGAGCCCCGACAGAGTGTGTGTGTAGGCCAAAGTGGCGTCTAAACTGAACCCAAGTTTTAAGACAGGAAGCCACAATCACATTTTTAGTATAACCAGAAGTACAGGATTGAAGGGGTGAGTATAATAAGGCTTTCAAAGACACCGGATGGGCAGACGTCGCTTCCATACCCAGCCACGACGGGAGAACCTCAATGTCTTCATATTGGACCCAATAATTCAAGTTTCTTACAGTTGTCGCCCAGTGATAATAAAGAAAGTTTGGTAATGCCATTCCACCTGATGCTTTGGGCCTTTGTAATACTTGACGGCTCAGCCTAGGAGTCTTTTTATTCCAGATGAAATCCAGAAGAAGACTGTCTACTTCACGAAAAAATGAGAGAGGGAGAAAAATTGGAATGCACTGGAATAAATATAGAAAGCACGGAAAAATATTCATTTTAATTGTATTAATCCTAGCAGCAACAGAGAGATGTGGGAGCGACCAAGGCTCAAAGTCAGATCTAATTTGCGCAAGTAGAGAGAGAAAGTTTTTCTTATACAAATTAGCCAGTGTGTCAGCTATATACACTCCAAGATAAATAAATCCAGAGTCAGCGACCTTAAATGGAAAGAGGGAACTCTTTTGCTTATTTGTTAACAGGGAATATTTCACTTTTATTAAGATTCAGCTTGTACCCACGAAACTTTACTAAAAGCGTCTAGACTGAAAGGGCTGCTGGAATGGAGTGCGCTATATCGGATAAAAGCAACAAAAGATCATCCGCGTATAAGGCTACTTTCATCTCCACCCCATATCTTGTTATACCCCGGATATCAGGATTGGATCGTAAAGCAATAGACAAAGGCTCCATAACAAGAGCAAATAAAAGGGGACTTAATGGACATCCCTGTCTTGTAGAGCGGGATAATTGAAAATATTCAGAATTCATGCCATTTGTTCTAACAGAGGCGAGTGGAGAGGCGTATAATAATCTAACCCATGAAACAAATTTTTCCCCAAAGCCAAATTTTCTCAAGATAAAAAACAAATATTCCCACTCCACTCTATCAAACGCCTTCTCCGCATCCAGTGCTACCAAGGCTTCAGACATGGTGGATGAAGAAGGGTTATAGACCACATTAAATACGCCCCTTAGATTGAAAAAGGAGTGCCGGTTACGAATAAACCCTGTTTGATCCAAAGATACAATCGTGGGAAGAACCGTTTCTAAGCGCCTGGCAAGCACTTTGGACAGTAATTTAAAGTCGACATTGAGTAAGCTAATAGGTCGGTACGAACCACACTGTAGGGGGTTCTTACCCTTCTTTAAGAGCAGCACCCCTAAAGTAGGGGTGTCAATTTTATCGAAGAAGGAGAGCATGTCTGGAGGGGTGCAAGCAAAATCAGATGAGTACAACCATTTAAAAAAGTCCATGAAAGTGTTATTGATTTCTACAGGGTCTGATGTTATTCCTGTACCAGTAACAATCTGGGAGATCAATTGAGATGCGGAAGTTTGTCGCAGCCGGTGAGCCAGGAGTTTACTAGCTTTATCTCCCTGTTCGAAGAATCGGGATCTTGAGCGAAGTAGAAGCTCAGTTGTGAACTGTGACATAATGAGATCATATTCTGCTTGCAAGGACATTCGCTCTTTATAGGTTTCTGGCCGTTTAGATGTAGCATATAAAGAACCCAGAAGTGCAATACGCCGAGATAACTTAGCTATTTTTTTCTCTCATAGATTTTTTCTGGTAAGTTGTGTAGGAAATAATCTCCCCTCTTATAAAAGCTTTCATTTTCTCCCACAATATGGAGGCTGTCACATCTGGAGTTTTATTAATTTGAAAGAAAAAATCAATCCACTCATTGACAAATTTAACAAAGTTTTTATCTAGCAGTAGATGCGTGTCTAGGCCCCATGGTGGTCTCATATTATTAAACTCCTGAAATCGAATTTTCATAGATACGGAGGCATGGTCCGATACAACGATCGCATCATATTTACAGTCAGAAATATAAGTAAGCAACCTGCTGGACACTAAGAAAAAGTCAATACGGGTATATGTAGAGTGAACGTGTGAAAAAAACGAGTATGATCTTTTACCTGGGTTAAAGACGCGCCATGGATCCACAACATCAAACTCTCTCATGAAGGCTTCAACCACTTTGGCCGACTTGGATTGAACTGCTGTAGTCAGAGCTGAGCGATCTAAGGAGGGATTTATCCAACAGTTAAAGTCCCCCCCAAGAATTAATTCATATAGCGAGAGATCCGGTATCTTTGAAAAAACCTGTTTGAAAAAGGACTCATCATCCCAGTTAGGGGCATACACATTAGCAAGGGCTACCTTTACATCAAGAATACACCCAAGAACAATTATAAATCTACCAGCAGGGTCGGAGAATGTTTGGGCATGAACAAAAGGAATATCCCTGTGTAACAGAATAGCTACCCCCCTTGATTTACTGGAAAAAGAAGAAGAAGAAATGTTTCCAACCCAGCTCTTTTTCAACCGAATATTATCTACACCTCTCAAGTGGGTTTCCTGCAGGTAGATTATATGAGCATCAAGGTGGCGCAAGTAATGTAAAACCTTGCTTCGCTTAAATGGATTATTTAGGCCTTTGCAATTCAGACTGACAAATTTAACATCTCCACCTCAGACGGGAGGTGATCTCTTAGACTGTGCCATCAGAAGTCAGAAGTATAAACATAAGTAGAGAGAATGAGAAAGTTAAACATAGCTCTATCAACAAGGTAGTCTTACAAATAATACAAATCTGAGAGTGTATGGTAGGTGCCAGTTTCCCCTCCCCATATACTAAATTAAATAAACAAACAACCCCGCCCAGCTCAGAACAGAGCATTCTCCCCTTATCACCTCCACATAGAGACGCGTGCTACACCCTCCCTCTCTGAAACAAAACCTGTCGTTGCCTGAAGTGTAACCATACTTCTAAACGACCATCGGGAATGTTAAATTAAGCTGTCCCATAGAAACAAAAGGGTTAAAAAAAGAGGAAAAAAAAACAGACAAAGGTGCCATTAAGTTAGATATAAAAATAAACAACTCCAGATAAAAGTGGAGCCAACTTCAGTGCAGTGATGTCATTCAAATGAAAATAAATAAATAAATAAAATAGAAAAACAGCACCAATATGGCCTAAACTGAAGGCCCATTAATAAACAAAACTAAAGTCAGAGCCTGTGTTATATCTGAAATCAAGGATATCAGCCGCCCAGCGCTCAGCTGGTGCTGTATGCGGCAAATGTATATGCAGTCATGGGTTGTTATACGTAAACAGTCACAAATCAAAGCTGCACCCGCCGGCTGGAAATACAGTCACCTTACAAATCCAAGTTCTTCTTCAGTCTCTTACCTACGAACTCTAAGGCCTTGTCTGGGTCCTCAAACTTGTGGGTCTGGCCCCCCGACAGGGTGATGTGCAACGTAGCAGGATACCGGAGGCCAAACTTAACATTACTACAGGCGTGGAGCTCCTTTTTCACCTGGATAAAGGCTGCCCTCCGTTTAGCCACCGCCGGAGTGAAGTCGGGGAAAATAAACACCTTTTTCCCGTTGTGCAGCAGGGGGGAGGCCTCCCCAGCCCGGCGCAGCAATACATTCCTGATTTGAAACAGTGTCACCCTGATGACCATCGGCCGCGGTGGGTCCCCCTCCTTTGGTTTAGCTCGTAGTGTGCGATGGGCTCTGTCAAGCCCCGGTGTCTCCTCCAAACTCAACAAGTCCTTCAGAAATTCAGCCATGAACTCCGTGGGGCGAGGTCCTTCGGTACCCTCAGGTAGGCCGACCACTCTGATATTGTTCCACCCAGAGCGAGCCTCCAGGTCTTCACACTTGTTGCTCAGGGTCTCCACCGTAGCTGCTAACTTAGCCACATTAGCATGCATGCTAGTCAACTTATCGCTATGCTCACTAGCCGAGTGCTCCAGAGCGCAAATAGTCTCACTTTGCGAGTCAACTCTGTCCTTTAGCGGTTTCAAAGCAGATGCAACTTCCTTCTTAACTGATGCTGATATGATTGCTTCAAAATCCGTGACAATTTCAGTTCATAGGTCGTCCGTCATCACTTTAATACTGCGTAGCATCTCCTCGTTAGCATCCGATGTCACCGGAGAGTCGGGCTGCTGCCTGCCCCGGCTGGACTTAGCAGACTCATTTTTCGCTCTGGAGGTCACCATTTGTCCGGACACGGCACTGAAGACGAGTTATAGCAAACCCTTGTGCGAGTATGTAGTCGTTACAAACGACGGGCGGACTTTATGTCTCAGTTAAAGTATTTTAAAAAACACATTCCCGAGGAGCCTCCGCGAACCACTACCTACATCGTGCGCTTCCCGGAAGCGACCGGCGCCCCCCCAGTTGAGAACCACTGCCTTGGACCTTTTCAGGACCCTTCCAGGTTGACGAGCAGCCAGTAGGTAGTAGCTGGTCGGTACTTCAGGTCCTGTAGACTCCACTATTCCTTGTTTTGGATGTTGTAATTTCGTTTCAGCTGGTTTTCGGCCCTGCTGGATTCACCGGGGTAGGATGAAGTCAACTGTGACCAATAACATCAACCAGAACCGTGAACATTTAGGCTTCAAACCGTCTCTTCAGTAGACCTGCAGATTATGTTACAAAGGTTTGTCTAATTCTGTTCATCCAGCTTATGTTCAGCGCCTGAAAGATGCTGAAGAGAAGAAATTGAAATTAATTTGAAAAATCTGCAATTTTTAAAGTTCTAGTAAATGTTGAGCAGCGAGTGTGTGTTAATGGAGGCAGCTGGTCAGTGTGTCTCTTAGTTAATGAGCTCACCTGAGAGAACCTTGTTAATGGTCTCTCATTAAACTCATCAGTTGGTCCTCTCAGGACAAACACAACATGGACACTGTTACATCATCCACTTGTTGTTTGACTCCAGACTTGTTCCATAAGATGTTCCCGAAGGGTTCAAACACAACAACAGACAAAAGAAAGGTTGTGAAAAAGAAAGAATCCAAAGGTTTTATGTATTCGGACTAGACTTGGGCGGTATCCAAATTTTGATACCATCAAACTTCCCTCACATTTTACCGGGGTATGCGGTATTCCCGGGACTATTAAGGCGAACAAACACCGCTGGCGGACGCCGCGCTTCAAAACAGCCGTCCCCATTATGTACCCCAGGCGCGCCGCCGCGGGGCTTTACGCCGCTGTCCTATTCCTAGCGTTGACGCGCCTGAAAAAAAAGGCGAGTTTACCTCCAAACAGCAGTTTAGTGCTTCAATATAAAGTTGGCTCAACTACAGTTGTTATTTATTTGTGTATTTCTTGCTTTTCACTGTAGTTTTAACTGTTCCTTCTCTGCTCCAGCTACTCTCTCTGCTGCCGAGGTGTGTGTTTGCTGAAATGCGCTTTATAGTAAAGTGTCTGATGCTGGACGTTTCACTTCCTATAAATTCTTCAACATAAAAGTCCAACATTATTAGTTTAATTAAAAGCTTTTATTATGAAGCAGCAAACTCAGGAAGTGTTGTTTTCATCGTCAGTACCTTAACAGGACGAGTCAAACCAAGATCAGCGAACATGAATAAACGGTAAAGTAAAGCAGAACACACAGTACACACAGCGATACAGGAGAGAAACTAAACTTTAAACTACAGAAATCAATTCAGAGGCTAAATTAATGATTTTAAATTAAATTAATTTTTTTATGACGGTATTGAAACTGATACCGCTGCTATTTTTAAATACCAGAAGTATACGGTATTACCGTAATACCACCCAAGCCTAATTCGGACACAATAAAAGCTTATATGGTCCTTTATAGGAACCACCTTCAGCAGCAAAAACTAAAAGTAAACTAAAGATTTCAGTTTCCCACATGATTGTAGAGGAATTTTGGTTCAATGATGTTTGCAGGGATTAGTTCATGTGCAGCTCTCTTCAGGTCCTACCACAGTATTTTAGTCAGTTGAGGTCTGGACTTTGACTGTTCCACTAAAGCGCCTATATTTTTCTTTTTCAGCCATTATGTTGTTGATTTGGGGTGAATTCCAATTCCCCCCTTAACCCTCAATCTCAACCCTCAATCTCAAAAATGTGCGCTCCCGCAAGTGCTGTCCCGATTCTCAGAACGTCAAGTTGAGGCACAAGTTTGAGGGCTGTAACACCCTCAATATTGACATTCTCCGGCACCACCCTTGGACCTAAGGGCTACCCAGAAGGCATTGCATATTTTCACCAAGACGTCTTCGTAAAGGTTGCCGTTGAAAAAAGCTAGCCACAAATGTACATATTTTCATAGTTAATAAAGATATAAATGTTACGAAACTATCTTACTGTCTTCATTATATATATTCGTATTATCTTATTTTTCTTCTACGTCTTCTTTTCTCTCTTCTTCATTGTTGTCATTTTCTTGACAGACAGGATGTAGCTTTGGCGTAAGGCTGCCCCCCACAGTCTGAAGACGTAACTGCACTCAAGGGGTGTCCCATTTCTAAGTTACGAGATAGACCTGACACTTACTTTGGAGGGCCAAGATTGAGGGCCAGAGACTAAGGGTTAAGGGCGAGGGTTGAGATTGAGGGTTAAGGGAGGAATTGGAATTGGCCCTTGCTGTTGTGTTGGGACCAGTGCCCTGTTGTGTGTCTTAATTTTGGGCCTGTTTTTGCTGTCAGACACATTTTTTCACATTTGTCTCTGGTCTACAGAGGAGTCTGTGGTTCATTTAAACATTGACAGGTGTCCAGTTCCTGATGCTGCAAAACCAACCGAAGTTATCACCCCTCCACCACCGTGCTTGACAGTGGGTATAAAGAGCTGAAATGCTGTGTTGGTTTTCTCCAAGCATGGTTCTGGACATTAAGGCCAAACAGTTCCACCTTGGTCTCATCTGTCCAGTGCACAATGTTCCAGAAATCTTGTGTTTTGTTCAGATGAAATGCAAGTTAAGTCTTCTTCTTTCCTTGCCAAGGTTTGACTTAAGGTTTGACTTTTTACTTGCCATTGTTTCTTTAATTAAGATTTAATAATATTAGCTACAGTCAATAATATTTGCTCGGGGGTCATGCTCTGGGTCTCTAAAGCACAGAGAGACAATTAGTACTGTAATAGATGCTAAACAAATAAAGTTGAATTGAATTTTAACTGTGTTCTCATAGGCTTTATCACAAAAACTTTAACATGTTCAGTTAGACCTTGGGGTAAATTTGCTGGGAAGTCCACTCCTGGGAAGATGGATTCATGAATTTTTTCATATTGTAGAATACTGAACATCATTTGATTGACAGACAGCTGTGTGCTACTTAGCACTAAAAACCAAACAGACCAAAGTCATAGTCAAGAGAATATGTTTAGTACTGCTTTTGTTCATTGTACTAACAGGGTTGGTCTGAAGAGTCTGAGGTCGAAGCTTAGATAAGCACTCGTGCTAACCGAGTCTCCGCTGAACACAGTGATCATTTCTGACGTCGCCATCGAGACGGGAGCTCCTGCTGGCGGCTCCACTGCTACTCCAGCACGGCTTGGTTGAACGACCCGGAACCATGCCAGATCATTTCAGAGTCCTTTCATGCAGAAGTCTGTTGGGACCTGCAGTCAATTGTCCTGTGAGCTGCGAGCTGACAGTAGGTATCTGTCAGGTAAGCTTGCTGGACTGAAATGCGTGAATGCGGGGGTAGACGGCCAGTGACCTTACACAGTCTGTTATTACCCCACACAACAGCTTGGACATACTTTGGATCTTGTTATTTCCCTCGGCCTCTCCCTGCCACTAAGAGAATGACCTGATATCCAGTTCTCACACCATTTCCCTGTCGCATTTCAGTTTACAGCCCCTCATCTTATATCAAAACCATCCATTCCAGCCTGCCTTCATCGCACCTTCACGCCATCTACAGCAGAGGCTCTTCCTCTGAGCCTAAATGACCTCATGTCTTGTTTTTATTGTGCTCGCTCTGGGATTCTAGACTCTGTTGCATCAATTCAGTGCAAGACGTCCAAACCCAAGCCTGACCCCTGGCCGAATAACAGTACTCATGGATTTAGGCAGTGCTGCAGATAAGATGAGCACAGGTGGAAAAAGGACAGGCTACTGGATTCACTGGGTGTATTGAGAGACAGTCTAGCAGACTATCAGAAAGCTGTGAAAGAGGCAAAATGTCAACATCAATATCATGTAATTTCTAACTATAGTAATTGTCCAAGAGAGTTATTGAGAACAATTAACAAGTTGTCAAACTCCTACTGTCCTTTGGACATTGTTCCTGCTAAGGAGCTGAAAGAAGTCTTTACTACTGTTGGGCCATGTTTTCCCAACTGACCTCTCCTCCTCCACTGGTCCACTGACTTCTGGGGTCCCCCAAGGCTCCATTCTGGGACCAGTTCTGTTTTCATTGTATTTGTTCCCACAAGGTTAAGTCATTGAGTGACATAATCTTCTCTTTCATTCCTATGCAGATGATCTTCAACTGTGCATTATGTCTGGCTCCAAACTACTCACTGATGCTGTTCCTTGGTGCCCTCTCCCCTTATTGTAAACCTGTTGTGACTAACTTCAGAGTCAAGATCAACAGCTGCTTTCTTTTTGACAGGTTAACTTTTTTCAGCTCCGTCTTCTGGACAAAGTGAAGCCATTCCTAAGTTAGAAAGATCTTGAAAAGGCGATGGACACCTTTATTAACTCTTGACTTGATTATTGTAACGCACTATACATTGGAGAGAACCAGTGTTCCCTTAAGCACTTCCAGCTGGTCTAAACTGCTGCTGCTCGGATGTTGACCAACACCCGACGACAAAGCTACATCACTTCTGTTTTATACTCCCTTCACTGGCTCCCAGTTAGTTTTAGAGTTGATTTTAAACTCTTAATGTTTGTTTTAACAGCAGTTCATGGACCTGGCCCTCGCTGTCTTCGTGATCTTTTAAAGATTTAGGCTCTGCTGTCCACTGATCAACATCTGCTCAAGGTTACAATGTCTCATTTCAAACAGTGGGGTGATCGTTCTCTTGCAGCAGCCGGTTCCAGACTCTGGAAAACTCTATGGACCTACGAATGATCACAGAGTTTCCTCTGTTTAAATCTACATTAAAGACACACCTTCTCAGACTGGTCTTTTGTACCTAAAAGCTTTGTGACATTTTAAATGCTATTTGGTTTTGCTACTTCATATAATTTAACGTTAAATATCTTAATTATTTGTTTTCAATGTTTGTTTTCATATTAAATCTTTTTATGTATTTGTTTTTATATTTTACCATGGAAAGCACTTTGGTTTGGCTGTGGCTGGTGTAAAGTGCTATATAAATAAAGGTTGATTGATTGATTCATAGCAAATACTCATATGTACAGGGCTTAAAGTATTCTGGCACCGTGCTGGATTTCCAGCGTGTGGCGTTTCACTGAGGGGGATCTTGTATTGTATAAGTGGCTTATTGATATCACTTTTGAGTTCACAAGTTCATCTGCCAATGATATGAGAGGGACACAACTCTCTCAAGCTAACTTTATAGCCAATCAGATGTAGAACAGGGTGGGTTTTGGAAAAATGTGCTTCAACCGAGTCCCATGTTGCACAGATGCTCGATTTCCCGAGCAGAGAGACGTATTGTTGGAAAGCAGGATGGAGAGTAAAATCATGAACCTGGGGAAGATGCTCTCCTAATTGATAATGGATTAAAAAAATGGCGCTGGCTGTGGATAGAAGAGAGGGAAAGACAATTAGCCTTTTGGTAGCTGGTGTAAGAAGTTAAGAGAAGCAGGTGCTTCTGCACGTTGTGCTCAAAGAAGCTAGTATATGCTACCACGCTAACATGGCCCAAATCAGACCCAGCTTATAGAGCAGCTGTTCGGACTCTACAACACGGTTGTAGAGTCCTCTGGTAAACTTATACAAAAAAAAGAGAAAATATCTCTGACAAAGCTGTTGATTTCTGTAATGAACTCTTTATTGAAGTTAAACAAACAAATAATACAGACAGGGAGAGATCCATTCATTCAAACAAAGAGCCAACAAGGCCAGAAAATTACTCCTTAAGTTATTTTCTTTTTTCTTTTTTTCAGAAAAACAAGAACAGAAATAAAAGAAAAGAAATAAAACAAAACAAACAAACACCACCACAGACCACCACACTGACACCTCTCAGCAGACAAGCACACCAAATCAGCAATCGCATTACATTGTCATGGCAACCATTAACCCACAGACAACCAGTCAGTAAAAGGGGTCCAAGTGGGCACATATTGATCCAGTTTATCCAGTAGAGAGTACGTCACCTTCTCGTAGGCAGCTAACTGTGCCATTGTTGTAGTCCATTCTTCATAAGGAGGTGGCAGTCTTTTCCTCCAGTGTCTTAGCAGTATCCGTTTTGCTGTAGTGAGAGCTAGGATAATCCATCTTTTTTCAAAATAAGTAAAGTCATTGTCCTTAAGTTCAATGGTCGATCCCAAGACACACAGTTTTGCAGAGATTTGGAATCTTTTGTGCAGGACTTCAAATATAACCTGATGAATGTTGTTCCACCAATCCTTAAGCACTGGACATGTCCAAAGTATATGTAGTATAGACGCACCACTTCCGTCACATCTCCAGCAAGAGTCTACAGGTATTAATTTCCATTTATACAGCTGTATAAATGGATGCCATCTATGTATTATTTTCAATTGAATAAATCTATTACCCATCTCTTTATACATTGTATTAATGTTATTTAAACATGACTTCCAATCTTCAGGAGATATGTCTATAGCCAAGTCACCTGCCCAGTGTTTCTTGACCTTGAGCAGAGGGTCGGATAATTGTTCCTGCAATAAACTAACAATCTTAAGAGTGATGCCCTTGCCTGAACTTGATTTATTTAGCAGTTCTTCAATTGGGCTACCTGTAGGGCAGGTAAGTGGGCTTCCTAACCATTTAGATAGAGTGCTTTGCATTTGGACATATCTCCAGTATTGGTTATGTGGTAGTTTGTATCTGTCCACTATTTGGTTAAAGCTTAAAAATAGTTTAGTGTTACTATCAAACAGATGTAAAATGTAGTTTATCCCCGCTTTTTGCCAAATAGTCCAGTTAACTGTTTTATTACCGATTAGAATTCGCTTGTTATTCCATAGTGGTGCATGCGGGGATTTGAAAAAGTCCCAACGCCCTGTTCTATGTAGTTTATGCCACAGTTTAGTATTAGCGATAATAGGATTCTCATTATGTGATGAAAGTTTTGTACTAAATAACTCGGACCAAGGGGATAACCCTCCACTCACTTCAGTTTCTATTTGGAACCAACTTAGTCTATCCCCTGCCCCATCATTAGTTAACCATGTTCTTATGGGTTTCATATTGAAGGCCCAGCTGTACCATCTGAAGTTGGGAAGAGAAAATCCCCCTCTTTTTGTGTGGGCCTGTAATTTCTTTATTCCCAGACGATGAGGTGAATTGCCCCAAATGAAATCTAGAATAAGTGTGTCAATATCTCTAAAGTAGGACTCGGGAATGTTCAGAGGAAGGTGGGAAAGTAAATAATATATAACTGGTGCAGACATCATTTTAATAGAATTTATTTTCCCCCAGAGTGAGAGGTGGATTTTAGTCCATCTGCCAAAATCTGATCTCATCTTCTGAAGCAGAGGGTTGATGTTCTCTCGGACCATATCTTTGTAATCAGGAGTTATTCGAATGCCTAGATATTTGATGCCTTTCGAAGCCCAGTGAAATTTCCATCGATGTAAGAGGGTAGATGGACAATGGCCTGATAAAGGCATGGCCCAATTAATGCGATATCCAGATAATGATGTGAACTCTTCAATACAGTTTAATAAATTGGGTATGGATTTTTCTGGTTGCCTTAACATTACTAACATATCATCTGCGTACAATAAAAGTTTGTGATGGATATTGCCCACTGTGATCCCGTGTATATCTGGATTATTCCTTAGTTTCTGTGCTAAAGGCTCCAAGGCAAGCACAAACAGGCCTGGGCTTAAGGGGCAGCCTTGTCTTGTAGACCTATGTAACTGGAATGGATTAGATATAAGACCATTTGTCAAAACACAAGCATAGGGGGTATCATATAAAGTTTTGATCCATGTAATAAAATTTTTCCCAAAGCCGAATCGTTCAAGGGTTTCAAAAAGATATGCCCATTCGACACAATCGAAGGCTTTAGCGGCATCTAGTGACAAAGCGATTGTTGGATGAGTGGAGTCATATACTGAACACTGAAGATTGACAAGCCATCTAATATTATCGGAGCTATAGCGATTTGGGATGAAGCCTGATTGGTCCATGTGAATAATGCTTCCAATGACTTTAGATAAGCGATTTGCTAATATCTTAGCTAAAATCTTTTGATCACAGTTAAGTAAGGAAATAGGTCGGTAGCCACTAGGATCCAAATCATCTTTCCCCTTTTTGTGAATGAAAGATATAACTGCAGTGTGCATTGACTGTGGTAAGGTGCCAGCTGTAAATGCATCAAAGTAGACCTCGAGCAGTATAGGGCTAATAATGTCTACAAATGCTCTATAAAAATCAGCAGGCAATCCATCTAACCCAGGAGATTTATTTGATGGCATACTTCTGATTGCTTGAGAAATCTCCTTGAGTTTTATTGGCGCCTCCAAAAAGTTTCTGTCACTCTCAGTTAATTGTGGGAGGTTAAGATCAGAAAAAAACCTATCAATTTTCTGCTTATCTAAATCACCTTGTGATGAATAGAGAGTTTCATAAAAGGATCTAAAACTTTCATTGATCTGTTTAGAGGCGGTAGAGATATGGCCATCTGGTTGCCGCGTGCCAGCTATATGGTTCATACTATCCTGTTGCTTTAAACGGTAGGCCAGCAGGCGACCAGGTCTTTCGCCCATTTCCCAGTATGCCTGTTTGGTCCGAAACAAAGCATACTCAGCTTTTTTGTGGTATATTTTATTTAGTTGAAATTTAGTAGCAATAATTTTGTTTAGTGTGGATCTATCCTTGTTCTGAGAATATGAGACTTCAAGTATTTTAAGTTCGCTCTCTAGTTCGTTAGTTTTCTCATTAGCTAGTCTTTTCCTGTAAGAGGCATAAGAAATAATTCTCCCCCTCCAATAAGCTTTTAAAGTATCCCACCATATTGAAATTCTACTATCTTGCTTACTATTTGTTTCCTTAAAGAGTGATGTTTCATTCCGAATCATCTTGAGGAATGAGTCATCTTTCAATAAGGATACATTTAGGCGCTGTTATGTTGTGCTGGCTGCACTTAACACTAAGTAATAATTAGAGCTCCAGACAACGACGTGCTGGTCTATTTGGCTTTATTCCACAACGTATCTAGCCTCAGGTCATTCTGCATTATGCCCACTAGGCGGCGGTGGTGCATCTGTTACACATAGAATCCCATAACACAACATCCCCCTTTCTGAGTATAAACAATAAATCGAAATGTTTGTTTTTACTTAACTTATATTTTTCTATACAAATACAATCCAAAACAGAATCCCCCTTTCAGGTTAAATCAGAACACAATAGCATTTCACATTCCTTTTAACAATTCACATTTCTTTCAGTTATTTCTTCAAGATTAACAACCAAAACATTTTCTTCATTCTTTTATGAAACTCAGACAGTCTTTTGTCCCTCAAACCTACAACTATTCTGTCACGTATCATTTCGTCATGCAGTTGTCCGTAACCACAGTGTTCAGATAAACAATGCAGTGCAGTGATAAAGCTCTCCACAGATTCTCCAGTCTCTTGTTGTCTCTGGTTAAATTTAGCTCTCTCAAAAATCACATTTCTGCGGACCACAAAATGTGCATTCAATTTTTCTGTGACTGTATCATATTTTCCCAACTCGGCATCTGTCATGCGAAGTGAAGTTATGATATCCTCGGCGTCATCACCCATTGCATAGATGAGAGTATTCCCCTTGATTTGCTTCTGACTGTTGGTCCAGGCCAGATGCAGTCCTGAATCTCTCAAAACATCTGATCCACTTGGGCCATTCCTCAGGGATTTTGAAATCAAAGTTTGGTGGTGGCTGTAAGCGCTCCATAATAGTGATTTATCTGTGGTTCCCCTTTTCCTAGGCTTCCACCTCACTCACGTGTGGTTGCTTGTTAGCCAGATAGCCACTTAGCTTCTTAGCTCCTCTGTGTAGCAGTCCAACTTGAGCAAAAATAATAATCCTTGCAGGTTCTTGTTCACAAAAAACGTATCACAGGCTGTTTTTGTGATGAACTACACTATCTGACACCATGTTATGTTGTGCTGGCTGCACTTAACACTAAGTAAAAATTAGAGCTCCAGACAACGACGTGCTGGTCTATTTGGCTTTATTCCACAACGTATCTAGCCTCAGGTCATTCTGCATTATGCCCACTAGGCGGCGGTGGTGCATCTGTTACACATAGAATCCCATAACACAACAGGCGCCATCTGCGGTTTTTAGGTGTCTGTGAAAATTTTGTTAGGCAGAGAAAAACTGGGGCATGATCTGAAATGATTATATTACCTATATCCGAGCTGAGGGAAAAATCAACTAGTGATTGAGAAATGAAAAAATAATCAATCCTAGTGTAGACGTTGTGGGGAGAGGAAAGGAAGGAATAATCTCTTGCATCTGGGTGTATTAGCCTCCAGATGTCTTTTAGACCCAAGTCAGTGGCAAGTTGTCTAATGGCAGCCGCTGATCTGCCTTCTGTATTGCATCTGGGCAATGATCTGTCGAGGTCTTGATCTAATATTTGGTTGAAATCTCCACCAAGTATTATCTGAAATCTCCGAGGTCCAAGAGAAGTTGAGATAGGTTATGAAAAAACTCTGGCTTATCAAAATTGGGTGCGTAAATATTACAGAGAGCAACTGGTGTATCCAGGAGTTGGCCATACACTATCACATAACGACCATCTGAGTCTATTAACACATTTGAGTCATTAAAATTAATTGCCTTATTAATCAAAATGGAAACCCCTCTGCTTTTGCCAGTTCCTGGACTTGAGAAAACCTTCCCCACCCGAGAGGACCTTAATTTCAAAGATTCTTTCATGTTTAGATGCGTTTCCTGGACAAAGGCTATATCGACTTTAGCTGATTTCAAATATGTCAGGATTTTCTTTTTCTTAATCACATTGTTAAGGCCCTTTAAATTCCAAGTGGCAAATTTCAAATCTGTTGTGCTAGCCATGAAGTAGTAAAGCGTACATAGATATTGTGTGCATTATCAGAATACAGTGTGGTGGTGGTGAACAAATGTTACAAACATGACAAAACAAACTACCTACAAACCCAGTCAGATTCAAAGGACTGGGACAAAACCAAGTGAACACAACAAAACTAGGAAACCTGGAAATGTCACCTGGACTCGACTTCCTGTAAAACCCAACATTTGCATATTCAAATCCCATGTAAGCTGTATGGGGAGTAGCAAAGCTTAAATAAAGCTCCTCATTAATTATATAGGGTAGGGAATATAAAAAGAAAAGGCATTCTCCCCCCAGAAAAAGAAAGCCTGCAATGTGAGTTCCTATCACACAGGGTGGGAGCGTTCAATACGATCTGCCTCACTGCTGCACGAATTACACGTAAATATGCAGAGTAATGGAGCAGCAGAAAAAAAAGGCTACTAGCTTATCTGAAGAAAAATAAATAAATAATTAAAAATGAAAAAGTCAAAGAAGATTAACCAGCTCTATATATATATATATATATACGTATAGCAATGTCGAAAGAGAAAATAAAAATAAAATAAAATAGTTGCATAGTGATGAGGAGTCTATCAGAGTCTAATATTTACCCACAGTTTTGTCTTTAGCTCAGCTTTCTTTTATAATCTTCCTCTTGATGAACTCCGATGCTTCTTCAGCCGAGGTGAAGCGGTGACGGGCTCCGTTAAGTTTAATCTCCAGGGTGGCGGGGAAGCGCAGCATGTATTCGACTCCTCTGTTCTTCAGATCGGTTTTAACTTGTTTGAAGGACGCCCTCCGCTCCAGGGTCTGCTGAGAGTAGTCAGGAAAAAACATGATCCTGGCTCCCTGCCACATGATCTGACCTTTTTCCCTGGCTGCTCGTAGTATCTCCTCTTTCACTTGGTAGCGGAGCATGTTGACCATCACAGGCCGCGGTCTGTCCCCCTCCCTGTGCTCTCGTCTCGGCGGGCCAGTGGGAACTCGATGAGCGTGCTCAGTAGTCGAGTTGTAAAAAAAATTCAGGGGGGATGGTCAATGTTTTTCACTTAAAAAAAGTGTCAGGGGCAGGGGTGTTAATTCATTATCAAAACAAAACACTGTAAATAAGACTTCTGAATCCTCTCAAATCAAGTCAAGCCAAGTTTATTTTAAGTGCAAAATCATAACAATTATCTCTTTTTTGTGTTATTAAAGACAGTACAGAAGTACAGAAAAACTCTCTCAACATTTTACACTACTTTTCCTTTTCTCCCCTCTGGTGCACAGTTTTTAGTTTCTCATTTTCAAGTCTCAGTATCTCATAGCAGTTTCCAAAGATTGTCGTAATCATGTTTTTTGTCGACGATTTTTCGTGTTCTTGCTTTCTGATTGTTAGCTAAGCAGTGACTTTGAAGATTAATAGATTAATGTGCCTTATAGCCACTGAAATAATGAGCTACATACTAATAGGCCTACGTATGAATTGAAAAGGGTAAGTGTGTAAACTAGAGGTTGCACTAGACTTTTTTTGCAATTGGTCATTTTGACAGTCATGAAAATTTTGTTATCAGTTTCTACATTAACAATTATTTAATTACATTAAAAGATTACTAACAGTCTTCAGATTTTTCAATTATTGTGAGGGAAAAAAAGTCAATTACAGGGAATCCCCAGTTAAAATAATCCCTGGTCTAACCCCTAAAGGTTTAATAATCAAACCTGTACCTTCTGCTCTTGATCCTCCTGCTTCCTGGCCATGGCTTTCCTCTATGTGAAGAAAACAACATTATAGGGTTTTATAGAAAATGCAGACATGTCATGCTAAAAGCACATGACCTTGCTCTTGGATAATAGACAGAAAGTACAGTATAGGTTAAAATCACATTTATCATATTCACTGTAATATTAAATTACAGGCCACAGCAACAGGCCCCAGGAGGGGGGAAACCTATTTAATGTCACCTGCCTTGAACATCTGAATTTTAGCTAACATCTTCACTTATTTTTTGTTGCCTGACGAGTCCTATTGATGAAAATAATATAGCCGTGTGTAGAATATTTCATCATTAATTCTGGTCAAATATTTAAGACAAACTCTCATCTAACGCTAACAGTAAATATCTGTTTAACGTTTGCCACGTTCATAAACCAGAATCTAACGTGACTGAATGACAAGTCCTGTGTTTCAGCAAACTAGTTAACAAGATAGATGAACGTTAACATGAGTTTGTCTCAGCTAGTTTGCAGGCTACACAGCAAGCTTGGAAAACTAGCTGTGTTGTTATTGTGTAACCTGTGGCGAGTCTGGCCACTTTTGTATAGATTAATAAAAAGTAGTGATTGAGATTGATTTATAGCTCACCTGTCATTTGAGTCTTTTTAAAAAAACTCCCTGACATTTCGTTGTCCAGCCGCTCGTTTCCTCATGCTCACGTTGCAGTGCAGTTAATCCTCAAGATGTCGCTCTGCGCAGCAGCTCGTGCCGCTCCCTCAGGCATCAATTAACCAATTGAAAATAACAATCATGTTGCGTCATTGCATCTTTGCGTGCCCCTGTCCCTCAGATTTGATTATTTCTTTTACTCAACATGCTACTACTTTCTAATGATGAAATAATTATAAGTTATATTCCCAACATTTACTGTAAAAAGGGGAGGGATGGAAAGGGGGGATGGCAGTTTTACAGGGGGGATGATTTTGATCGTTTTTATTTCAGGGGGGATGCCATCCCCCCTCATCCCCCCTCAACTCGAGTACTGAGCGCGCTGCATCTCCAGTGTCGGGAACCGATGCTCCAGCATGACTGGGATCTCCTGTTGTAAAAACTTAATCATGTCGTCCCCTTCTTTTAGCTCCGGTATGCCTAGGATTTTGATATTGCAGCGTCGTCCTCTATTATCCAAATCCTCAACACGCTCCTGAAGTTGTTGTATTTCTCCTGGAAAGTTTTGGCGTGCTGCTCGGATGTGTCAGCGGCGCTTTCCAGTGCGGCGACCCGTTCTTCCGCCTCGTCCATGCGGGAGCTTAGCGTGCTAATCTCCCCTTCAATGTCCTCCACCGTAGTCTTGATTTCCTTTGTGTCCTTCTCGATGTTTTGTGTGGACATACGGATTGCTCTCATCTCTGTGGTGAGAAAGCTCAGTGAGGGCTCCTCAGCAGCTGCACTTGGCATAGCGGTTGCACCTGACGCAGCAGGCGTGTCGTCTGAAGCCCTGCTAACGTAGTCATCCATTTTCTTGCTAGCTTTTGATGGCCATGCTAGCGGAGAGTCTTTGAGGCGCTGGAGCATCCGGAGTTCTCGGTTAGACATTTGTATTTTGCGCTCGAAAAAATATATTCCCGTTGCTGAGACACAATATTTAGTATAGAGTAATGGGAATAATTATCGATAGTATCGATTTTTTGTGTCGGGTCTTACAGAGCAACTCTCTACGCCGCCATCTCCATCAAGCTCCCCCTGCACTCCCAAGCTGTTGATTTCTAATCAACATGTCAGCTATTTAAACACACATGAAACAACACCAGAGTTAAAAAAAAAAAAAAAAAAGTTTAATGTTTAGGTTGTTCCTTGAATAGTTAGGATCTCGCAGGCTGGGAGTTGAACCCTCAACCGCTGCGTCGAGGACTGTAGCCTCTATGGGTCGCCCGCAACATAAATTGTGCAAATGGTGCATAATATTTGGAGTTGATGCCCTTTGTCATGAACCTTCAACTGAATGGTTGTGAATCTAATTTTATCCTGCCTGACTGAATTTCACATTCCCTGATAACATGTCCCCTTGTGATTGTCGGCCATCTTGTAAGCTGTCAGGGACAAAGCTGAGCAGCAAAACTTGATATCAAAAGTATCCTAAATGTGTTAACTATGTGCTGTAGTAACAACCCCCCACTTCCACCACACACGCACACACGCATGCACACACAAAAGTTCAGGCTCAGGATCTTTTTTTGCCTGAACCCCTCTATATAGCTATAATAGGTATAATAATGCTGAGGCCTACTCTGGTGCAGTTATCCTGTTCAGGTTATTTAAACTAAATAAACGGGACGTATGCATTTACAGTCGGAGCGATGCAGTGTGGCTTTGGATTATATTTTACTCTGGGGTGTCCTGAGATTTTATTCACTTTTGAAAGGTGTCGTGACTGATTAAAAAGGTTGAGAAAGGCTGCTCTAAAGGTCAAAGTGTGATTCAATGACAGCGGAGCCCATTAATTTACACAATGAACCAAACACGATGAAGATGATGAAGAGGCTGTTGTTCAGACACTAATGAGCTCCGCTGGGAGGAGCAGCTGATAAAAACTTCTCGGACCGTTTCCTGATGAGTCCAGATGTTGTTCCTCAGGTCGTGTGTGGGACTCATGTTGAACATTCATGTTTCAGATGTGATGCTGAACACCTTCATCTTTATTCACGCTGCTCACATTTAGCTGTGCTAACTCAGATCAGATCTCTCAGGTGTTGTTGATAAGGATGTGTGACGTCAGCAGGTATCAGGTGAAGCTGGACTGAAACCTTCTCCTGGTTGCTGTGTCTGCTTTGCCCCCCCCATGACCTCAGCGGGGGTCAACGTGACCTTCCTGACCCTGGACGGGCTGCAGCAGCTGTCGGAGCACCGGCTGCTCTTCTTCCTCCTCTTCCTCTCGGTGTGCGCGTTCGCGCTGTGCAGCGACGTGCTGGTGGTGGCGGTCATCTGCTCCCAGCGGAGCCTCCACCGGCCCATGTTCGTGCTGGTGGCCGCGCTGCTGCTCAACTCCCTGCTGGGCAGCACCGCCGTCTACCCGCGGCTGCTCTGGGAGCTGCTGTGGCAGCGCGGCTCCGTGCGGGTGACCCTGAGCGCGTGCCTGTGCCAGGCGTGGCTGGTGTACACGCTGGGCGCCTCGTCCTTCATCCTGCTGGCGGTCATGGCGTTTGACCGGTTCGTGTCCATCTGTCACCCCCCGCGCTACGCCGCTCTGATGTCTCCGTGCGCCGTGACGTCACTGCTGCTGCTCTCCTGGCTGCTGCCCGCCGCGCTCATCGGGGCCGGGACGCTGCTGGCGTCGCGTCTGCCGCTCTGCCGCGTGCGGCTCCGCAGGATCTACTGCGACCTGTACACAGACCCGGCGGCATGGGCGGGCATTGGGGGGCCGTGCCCGCCCACGGAGTCAGCTGTGCCCGCCCTTGACTGGAAGCTGTTTATTTTATTTGGGTTTTTGTTTTTTAACTCGGAGTGGCCACCTTTCTCTTATTCCTATCTCGTTTTGTTGATCTTGCAATTCAACCAATCCAACGAAGTTCTTTCGATTGGTTCAATTGCATGATCAACAATTGTTCGTTGAACAAACGAATGAAGTCAACTTTCTAGCCAATTATAGACAGAGGGGGGCGGGTCGCTGACTCATTTATTCATGGACACCTTCCAGAATTATTTAAAAAAAAACGAGAAATGACAACGTGAACGGGAGCGAGCAGGAGGGAGCACCATTGCCATTTTCTATTGGAAACATAAGCACTGAAGTCAACAGCAATACTGAAGTAAACATTCATGCTAGGAGGGTTAGCTACAGCAGCTTGGGAGAACAAGGAGCAGCACAATTAGGGTTACCAACCGTCCCGATTTGCCCGGGACATCCCGTTTTTTAGGGGAATTTTAGGTGAAGAACTGCTCTCGTCCCGCATTTCAATCATAGTCTTGACAGCATTTTTTAATGGAATGTTTATGAAGCATTTCGTCCAGTGATAGACTGCTGATTGATGACAGACTTTAAACAGGGAGTTTTGATAGGCTACTATGCCCCAAAACTCAATGTTTACAAAGTATTTTGTCCAATGATAACAGACTGGTGTATGATGACACATTCTGATCAGGGAACTGTGATAGGCTACGCCAACCTGCATGTATACGTTGCTATGGGAGACGGTTGTAATCAGTGAAGTTTACTGAGGGAAATGGATGAACCAGCTAAAAAAAGAGGCTTTGCAGCTATAACAAGGACTGGGAAACGAAAAGGTCGTGGGTTAAAGCCACTACAGACCCTTGAAGAGCATTTTGTACTTTATGCCACTGCGAGATATCGATTGGCCATGGTGGCGAGCACGACTCATCCCGTCATGAAGACACCGAGTGTCATAAAAAGGCTGTGCTAGCTAAAGGAGCAAGCAACATCACTTCATTCTTCGCCACATCTACTGCTGAAATTGACAAAAGTTCTGCAAGTGAGGTGTCCTAAATATACCACACCATCAAACATGTTCACAGCTATAACAGCGCTGACTGCACCGTGAAATTAAACGGGGCTTTATTTCAAGACTCGAGTGTCGCTAAGAAGATGCAGTTGGGAAGAACCAAAGCTGAGATGATCACCATGAATGTGTTGGGTCCAAGCACTGTGGGGAAAATAGTCTCCGATCTTTCTTCAGGTGATGGTGAGCCCCTTTATTTTTTACTCGCGTGTGTGTGAGCTACTTTTCCACGTCGGGTGGCATAATGTCCAAGTTGTTGGATTTCTACGAAAACATTTGCGAATGGCATACATAAGGCTCTCCTTTCCTGTCTTGACACATATGGTCTTAATGTTGAAAACATCATCGCATATGCCGCCGACAATGCAAATGTTAACTTCAGAAAGCACCATTCTGTCTACAAATTGCTCACCAGCGTAAACGATGGCATTCTAAAAGCTAACTGTCCGGCCCATGTTGCACACAAGTTGTGTACAACATGCATAATTAATTTCACAAAATTATCCTGACATTAGTAGGATTGTGGTCTGGATAAGAAAACATCATCATTTCTGGCATGGGTTGGGTGGCAAGACGTCAGTCTTTTAAATGCCTTAAAATGCAGGAAATTGCATCTAAGAAACACAAAATTTTCTGGGGGAGGACCCCCCAGACCCCCCGTCCAAAAAATGTCCCTCTTTCCAGCTTCAGGGAGTTGGCAATCCTATTTCTCAGGGAAAAAAAGGTCATTCTGCAGCTCCTGGTATGGATGCTTCCCTATCCCCCCCATATACACACCTCACAGATACAGGAACTTAGGTTACTTAAAGGCAGATGAGTTACACTGCTTTGTTCTGGTCCTTGTGCTCCCTAGCTGCTGTAGCTACCTCTCCTAGTTTGAATGTTTACTTCAGTGTTCAGCTTGACATCAGTGCTTTTTTCCAGAAATGCTTGACTTGAGTTGAATAAATGAACAGAGCCCTACGCTATCATTTTTTGTTTGTTTTTTAGATTTTGGGATAAACTGCCCATTTTTGGTGAGGGAAAAAATATTTCTCACCACTGTAGGAGTGGTCACAGAGCCTTTGGTCAGCCTGAAGTAGTTTGAAAAAGTGTGCCCCCCTGAAAAAATGTAATGCCCCCCCTTTAATTTGTTTCTGGAGCCGTGTCTGCCTGTACAGCTTCGTCAGCCTGAGCTGCGGCGGCCGCATCCTGCTGGTGGTGGACGCGTGCGCGCTGCTGACCTCCGCGCTCACCGCCGTGCTGCCCGTCGCCTTCGTGCTCTTCTCCTACGGCAGCATCCTCACCGTCTGCCTGCGCCGCTCGCGCAGCGTCAGCGGCAAGGCGCTGCGCACCTGCCTGCCGCACCTGCTGGTGTTTCTGAACTACAGCTTGTGCGCAGGCGCGGAGCTGCTGCATCGGCGGCTGCAGGCCGACGGCCAGCCCTCCATCCTCACCTCCGTCCTGGTGTTTCTGGTCCCCACCGTGTTCAACCCGGTGGTGTACGGCCTCAAGATGAGTGCGGTGTCCGGACACGTGAGGAGGCTGCTGGGCTGTCAGAGAGCGGACTGATCCCGCTCCCAGTGTTTCATTTCTTTATAAAGGCTCCAACAAATGTCACGCTGCAGCAGCAGAGCAACAGTTACATTAGAAGTATAATTATAATCAGAGCTGATGAGAAAATGATTTATCATGACTCTCTGTTCTCCCTGTTGCCTCAGATTGGGGATAAATCAATGAGAGTTTGAGACTAACTTTCACCATCCTGCTGGATGAACTGACCATCCATCTGACTGAGGAAAAAAGGTTGCTTCTTTTTCTAAATCTGTCTTATTTAACTACTTTACAGGGCCGCTCACACAGTTTAGGGAGCAGGTCTTCAAGCCAGAACAGGCCACACTCATAATTCATAATAAAACACACAGTACCACTTGTTTCACTTTTATTTCTACACGCATACACAGATATACTTAGATTTTCTTTTCTGGTTTTACTCTCTTACACGTCACATCTGTCCTGACACCAGCTGGAACTGTCTGTAAACCAGCAGGTCCACATAACATGTTTCTGATACACTGGGGTGCCGAAAAGGGGGGGTAAAGGATACGGATTATAGGGGCCCATGATTGACGGGGGCCCAGAGAGGCCCCTAATGATGATCAAAAATAGCATCAACAAATTTCGCCGCTGTGTTGGGGGGCCCGGTAAAGATTCTTTTCATGGGGCCCAAAATCCCTAGCGGCGCCCCTGCTGATACATATCTGGCCTGTATGTCTGGATGCTTTTGCAGTATTGACAGAGACACCATTTAATACCAAAAAAAAAAAAGAAGAATGAAAAAGTCAACAAAAATGTAATATTAACTGCAGGTGATATATTTCTGTCATCCTTCCACCTGCTGGATGCTTTGACCCAGAACAGAAGAGCAGATGGTCTGAAGTGTCTCCTGTCATTCTCTCCGTTCTCTTCTTTCAGCCTTTAGCATTTTGTTGCATTTAGTGCAGTTTACGATCATTAAGTGTTAATCTCACCCGCTGTATTATATTATCTGTGTAAAACTGTTTGGTGACAAAGCTGGAGCACCATTAATAAACTTCAACTGACTGTCATTTGGAAATGCTCTGTAACTGTATTTTAACACCTGCATATTTAAGGTTAAAACATGTCGATTCCTGCAGGCTGCACTGGCAGTTTAACTTCAGTAAAACCAGTTCAGCTTCAACGGTGACAAACGTGTCTTTTCTCCTGCTGGTTACATTTAGAGAGTTCTGGAACATTCCAGCTCTGATCAGATCATCCAGGTGTGATTGAAGGTGTCTGTTGCTTCAAACCAGCTTTGATTGCTGTCACTCTGGAAGGGAATCAGTGAGGGTTGTGGATGCATGTAGATAAATGTCTAAATCACCCTCCTCTTTAATTGAGGGAATTAATGCCATTTTTATGTCCAATAACATGTTGAATTGTGTCTTTCTCCAATTAAGCATGTGCCCTGGACTACAGAGGTGGTCCCCCCTACACCAGCTCAGGGACAACAGTCTGAACTAGAAAGTGAAAACATCATATTTGTAGCTGGAAAAAAAACCCTCAAACTTCCAACTTTCAATTTCAAATTCTCGTTTTTCATCTACAATTTTTTTTTTGTTTTTTTTAAAAAAATGAAATAAAACTAATGTCCCTGATTTTGTGCCACACTCTGTCCCTTCTTATCAACAGCATCAGTCTTGTGTCTCCAGTCCAGTCTGTTGTCCAGCTGAACACAGAGGAGTCCACACTCCTCCACCGCCTCCACTTATTCGCCCATGATGCAAAATGCTGTTTGACTTTTTTCTGATCCTAAAATCCACAATCATTACTTTTGTCTTGTTGATATCTAAGATGAGATGAGATTAGCAACACAAAGCTGTCCACCATTATTATTATTATTATTATTATTATTATTATTATTTTATATTGCTGTTTTCACATGGATGATTATGGACATTTTATATTCATTTATAAACCAGACAATTCTAATTTGATATAACCAACATTTTTGCAACGATCTGTTAAATAACAATCAAATTAAACTATTCTAGAAAATACAGAGCAGCTGTATTGACGCAGGCGCACTGGCACCATGTAGAGCGCTATCCAGGATGACGTCAGTAGGGGGCGCTCTCTCTCTCTCTCTCTCTCTCTTTCTTTCTCTCTCTCTCTCTCTCTCTCCTTGCAACCACTTCAGAAAAAGGTCCGGTCGCTATGCGCATGCGCGGTAAGATCACTCCTAGCCCCGGCTGTTGAAGACCCACTCGCCGCAGAGTTTTTGGTTTATTTTTTTGTTTTGTTTTTGTTTTTTTCGCTCTCCGGTAAAAGACAATGGCTGGCACCGCTCTGAAGAGACTCATGGCCGAATATAAACGTGAGTAACGTCACTGAACCTTCAGCCGAAGCGAGAACTCGTAGCGCTAACAGACAAGCTAAACACCTGAGCTGCACCGAGCTCCGCTACAGAATCTGGAGTTTTAGAGATTCTCTTTGCTTTCTGATCTGACGCGAATAAATACCAACATGAATCGACACTAATAATTGAAACCTGAACAGTGTGAGTGATTCGGCGTCATTTTTGTTGACCCCGTTGCATTCACAACTACACAATAAAACGTAATCCTGTTTGTTTGTGTTGTTCGTCAGCGTCGTCCAGAACCTTCCTCAAAGACCGTATTTATGTAACTCCAGCCTTAGATCCTGTTTTAAACGTGTAAGTCATAAAGAGTGAATATAAAGGCTGTTTATGTGTCCCCACATCAAAATAATCACGAAGACGTCAGAAAACAGGACAATAACGATCCCCGGGTTTCTATTGGAGGATTGACTCGATCAGTAGCCCAGTTCAAACCAGTCAATCCCTCAACAGAGGGGACCTGTGCTGACCTGTAACCCTGAAATGTGATGGTTGAGTTTATAACCTCAAAGATGATCTGTGGCAATGCATTTATCTGATGCAATTGAAGAAGAAAAACAAACTAGATTTATGAATTTAAAGTTAAAATTCAAGCCACAAACCTCATAGTGGTCAAACAAAATATCAGCATGTGTTCGGTGTATTTCTGATAGATTTTCTTCTTAAATATGATCCCCCTTTTTCAACATATGCAATAAAACAGAATATTTACTTGCTGGTGATTATTGGTCCTCTGAAACCAAGATTAGAGTCATCAGATGTCGTATGACTAAAACAATGAGTCTTTTTTGTTTAATCTGGTCAATATTGCGTGTTTCTGTGTTTCAGAGCTGACTCTGAACCCACCTGAGGGCATCGTTGCAGGTGAGACAACACCGCATGGTCGTTTTTATTTGATCTGAATGTATTTCATTATTCTAATGTCACTTTTAGTTTACTATTATTAAGTTTTGCTGCGTTAAAACGCAACAGATTTTAAAAGCTGTCGTGGATGTTACACCTTAAATGACTAAGACAGAAGGGCAGAAATAAAGTCAGAAATGATCAGGACTATGAGCCCCACCCAGAGGGTTATGGGTAATCTGCAAGACCTCCCTGTCAGGGTTGTTTCTGATCTTGGTTTAGCTCCTGGTTCAAGTAAATGCAGCTTAAGTCAGTTCTATCAGCACAGTGACAGTTGATAAGAAACTGAATTCAAAAACAAATGTGAGTGAAGTGAACCTCCTGCAGGTCTAAAGATGGTGTAAAAGTGCACGCTATTATCAGGTGTTTAAATATCACGCGTCATTGATAAAGATGCAGAAACAGTTAGCGTGTTTGTTCCACAGGTCCAGCCAACGAGGAGAACTTCTTTGAGTGGGAGGCGCTCATCATGTGAGTACAGGCTGCTGCTTTACTTCTCACCAGGTGTACAGTATCAGCACAGCAAGTTCTTCCAACCTGATCGAGATGTCTTGGCTTTTGCATCTGCATCCGACACTCATTGATTACTTCACCTGTTCTCATGTGTAAAAATCATCATGAAAAAGTCTGGTGCAGTTTTTTTTCTCTGCGACGAGCACCTGGGAACAACAGTCTGACGTGTTCACCTGCAGATGAACCGGAGCTTCACAGTGCCTCGTGTGGACGCACCGTTGTGTTTCTGCATCGCTTTGACAGGATGGAACGTGTAACGGTTCTCCAACAATCCAATGATGAGCTCCGTTAGGTTTGTGTTTATGAAGCAGCTGCTGCAGATGTGCAGACGTGTGACTGACCAGCAGGTGTCGCTGCTCACAAAAACATCCCCCTGAAAACCAGCAGCAAGTGCATCTGACTGTGTTCGGCCTCTGAGCTCCTGGTGGTCGAAGAACAAAGTTATATATAACTATTCACATAAAAATGCATTTCTTCCTGCACTAAACGTGACGACAATATTCAGGAAAAAGGATAGCGTAACTTATTGATCTCAGCTGTGGATACTCAGCTTATTAACATTATTTATAACGAGTACCGCTTTTGAAGTCTGCACTTTCAAGGCAAGTTGAAATCAGGACTCAACAAGGCTGCATCTTTGTACAACATCATCTTAAATCAGACGCATCTGTCGACTCCAGAGAGTTAAACTGGAAACTTCAGCTGAGTTCACGTCCTCAAGTTTGACTTTTGATCATCTTCTGTGTCTGTTTGGCACCGTGTTTTCAGTCTGGAATCTTTGATCGAATGTTCAATTCAAAAACACGTGTTAACACAGAAGCCTGCGTATATTTGTTACACAGAGGCGTAAATCAGATATGAAGAGAATTAGGGGTGCACGATAACTATCGGGCCGATAACTATCGGGTTGATAACAGGAAATTATGACGTCATCCTGATAAGTCTGATATCATGACCAATAGCCCCGATAACATATATATTTTTGTCAACACGGCAGTGCCTCGCTCCCTCTGAGCCTTGAATGACCGGCAGTAAATGTTATGTTCAAATGATGTCGGCATAATCAGAAAAACGATTTCTTAGGAAGGAAAATCAAGAATACCCCCTCATGCCAGAAAACAACTTGTTAACTCGGTCATAATTTTAGTAGTTGCTGACTTGAATTGATATTTGCAGTATTTCCCCTCATGTTACACATATGAAAATAGAAAAAACTGGTAAGGCTGAAAAAACGACTAGCAAACGAGGAAACGGAGGAATTTACGTTACACCTTGAATGCAGCATTGCAGCACCCTGTGCTGATAAAAACAAACAAACATGGCGGGGATGGTGTAGAACTTTGTTAAAGATAGTTCTGTGGTTATTTGTGGTAAATGCTTAAAGCGAAGTAGGGAAAAATAGCACAAGCTTTAATACATCATCTTCATGGAGAGGGTGTGAAGAGTCCTCCATCATCTTCATGGAGAGGGTGTGAAGAGTCCTCCATCATCTTCATGGAGAGGGAGTGAAGAGTCCTCCATCATCTTCATGGAGAGGGAGTGAAGAGTCCTCCATCATCTTCATGGAGAGGGAGTGAAGAGTCCTCCATCATCTTCATGGAGAGGGAGTGAAGAGTCCTCCATCATCTTCATGGAGAGAGTGTGAAGAGTCCTCCATCATCTTCATGGAGAGGGAGTGAAGAGTCCTCCATCATCTTCATGGAGAGGGTGTGAAGAGTCCTCCATCATCTTCATGGAGAGGGATTGAAGAGTCCTCCATCATCTTCATGGAGAGGGTGTGAAGAGTCCTCCATCATCTTCATGGAGAGGGAGTGAAGAGTCCTCCATCATCTTCATGGAGAGGGATGAAGAGTCCTCCATCATCTTTGGAGAGGGAGAGTCCTCCATCATCTTCATGGAGAGGGTGTGAAGAGTCCTCCATCTCATCTTCATGGAGAGGGAGTGAAGAGTCCTCCATCATCTTCATGGAGAGGGATGTGAAGAGTCCTCCATCATCTTCATGGAGAGGGAGTGAAGAGTCCTCCATCATCTTCATGGAGAGGGAGTGAAGAGTCCTCCATCATCTTCATGGAGAGGGTGTGAAGAGTCCTCCATCATCTTCATGGAGAGGGAGTGAAGAGTCCTCCATCATCTTCATGGAGAGGAGTGAAGAGTCCTCCTCATCTTCATGGAGAGGGGTGAAGAGTCCTCCATCATCTTCATGGAGAGGGAGTGAAGAAGAGTCCTCCATCATCTTCATGGAGAGGGTGTGAAGAGTCCTCCATCATCTTCATGGAGAGGGTGTGAAGAGTCCTCCATCATCTTCATGGAGAGGGTGTGAAGAGTCCTCCATCATCTTCGTGGAGAGGGTGTGAAGAGTCCTCCATCATCTTCGTGGAGAGGGTGTGAAGAGTCCTCCATCATCTTCGTGGAGAGGGTGTGAAGAGTCCTCCATCATCTTCATGGAGAGGGTGTGAAGAGTCCTCCATCATCTTCGTGGAGAGGGTGTGAAGAGTCCTTCATCATCTTCATGGAGAGGGTGTGAAGAGTCCTCCTTCGTCTTCATGGAGAGGGATTGAAGAGTCCTCCATCATCTTCATGGAGAGGGAGTGAAGAGTCCTCCATCGTCTTCATGGAGAGGGTGTGAAGAGTCCTCCATCATCTTCGTGGAGAGGGTGTGAAGAGTCCTTCATCATCTTCGTGGAGAGGGTGTGAAGAGTCCTTCATCATCTTCGTGGAGAGGGTGTGAAGAGTCCTTCATCATCTTCGTGGAGAGGGTGTGAAGAGTCCTCCATCATCTTCATGGAGAGGGAGTGAAGAGTCCTCCATCATCTTCATGGAGAGGGTGTGAAGAGTCCTCCATCGTCTTCGTGGAGAGGGAGTGAAGAGTCCTCCATCGTCTTCGTGGAGAGGGAGTGAAGAGTCCTCCATCATCTTCGTGGAGAGGGTGTGAAGAGTCCTCCATCATCTTCGTGGAGAGGGTGTGAAGAGTCCTCCATCATCTTCGTGGAGAGGGTGTGAAGAGTCCTCCATCATCTTCGTGGAGAGGGTGTGAAGAGTCCTCCATCATCTTCATGGAGAGGGTGTGAAGAGTCCTCCATCATCTTCATGGAGAGGGTGTGAAGAGTCCTCCATCATCTTCATGGAGAGGGTGTGAAGAGTCCTCCATCATCTTCATGGAGAGGGTGTGAAGAGTCCTCCATCATCTTCATGGAGAGGGTGTGAAGAGTCCTCCATCATCTTCGTGGAGAGGGTGTGAAGAGTCCTCCATCTTCTTCATGGAGAGGGAGTGAAGAGTCCTCCATCGTCTTCATGGAGAGGGTGTGAAGAGTCCTCCATCATCTTCATGGAGAGGATGTGAAGAGTCCTCCATCATCTTCATGGAGAGGGAGTGAAGAGTCCTCCATCATCTTCATGGAGAGGATGTGAAGAGTCCTCCATCATCTTCATGGAGAGGGAGTGAAGAGTCCTCCATCATCTTCATGGAGAGGATGTGAAGAGTCCTCCATCATCTTCATGGAGAGGGAGTGAAGAGTCCTCCATCATCTTCGTGGAGAGGGTGTGAAGAGTCCTCCATCATCTTCGTGGAGAGGGTGTGAAGAGTCCTCCATCATATTCATGGAGAGGGAGTGAAGAGTCCTCCATCGTCTTCATGGAGAGGGTGTGAAGAGTCCTCCATCATCTTCATGGAGAGAGTGTGAAGAGTCCTCCATCATCTTCATGGAGAGGGATGTGAAGAGTCCTCCATCATCTTCATGGAGAGGGAGTGAAGAGTCTCATCATCTTTCATGGAGATGTGAGAGTCCTCCATCATCTTCATGGAGAGGGAGTGAAGAGTCCTCCATCATCTTCATGGAGAGGATGTGAAGAGTCCTCCATCATCTTCATGGAGAGGGAGTGAAGAGTCCTCCATCATCTTCATGGAGAGGGAGTGAAGAGTCCTCCATCATCTTCATGGAGAGAGGGGTGTGAAGAGTCCTCCATCATCTTCATGGAGAGGGAGTGAAGAGTCCTCCATCATCTTCATGGAGAGGGAGTGAAGAGTCCTCCATCATCTTCATGGAGAGGGGTGTGAAGAGTCCTCCATCATCTTCATGGAGAGGGTGTGAAGAGTCCTCCATCATCTTCATGGAGAGAGAGTGAAGAGTCCTCCATCATCTTCATGGAGAGGGTGTGAAGAGTCCTCCATCACCTTCATGGAGAGGGTGTGAAGAGTCCTCCATCACCTTCATGGAGAGGGTGTGAAGAGTCCTCCATCATCTTCATGGAGAGGGAGTGAAGAGTCCTCCATCATCTTCATGGAGAGGGAGTGAAGAGTCCTCCATCATCTTCATGGAGAGGGAGTGAAGAGTCCTCCATCATCTTCATGGAGAGGGAGTGAAGAGTCCTCCATCATCTTCATGGAGAGGGTGTGAAGAGTCCTCCATCATCTTCATGGAGAGGGTGTGAAGAGTCCTCCATCATCTTCATGGAGAGGGAGTGAAGAGTCCTCCATCATCTCATGGAGAGGGAGTGAAGAGTCCTCCATCATCTTCATGGGAGGGGTGTGAAGAGTCCTCCATCATCTTCATGGAGAGGGTGTGAAGAGTCCTCCATCATCTTCATCTTCATGGAGAGGGTGTGAAGAGTCCTCCATCATCTTCATGGAGAGGGGTGAAGAGTTCCATCTTCATGAGAGGGTGTGAAGAGTCCTCCATCATCTTCATCAGCTTGTGCAGCATTCTTTTTTGTACAATCAGCTCCAGCGGCTCCAGAGTTCCACCCAGCACAGATCCAGCTTTCCTGATCAGTTTGTTGATTCTCTTCAGGTCTCTGGTTCTGGTTCTGCTGCCCCAGCAGATGGCTGCAAAGCTGATTGCACTTTCAACAACAGACCTATAGAAGATGTGCAACATCTTGGTGCAGACATTAAAAGATCTCAGCTTTCTTAAAAAGTAGAGTCTGCTCTGACCTTTCTTGTAGATGTATTCTGTGTTGCATTTCCACTCCAGTTTTAAAAAACAGTTATCGTGCATCCCTAAAGAGAAGATATGGCTTAATTTGCTGTTTATTGTACAGACAGACCATCACGACCAGCTCAGAGTTGGCCTCACAGCCTGGGCTTGTGGCCTGTGGCGAGAGGCGGAGCTTACCTAAGCAGCTAACATACCTTTAGGGACCTGAGCAGGTGCAGGTTCTAGCAGGGTAGCCACTGCCGGCTAGCCAAGCGTCCCTCCGGAGAGCTCAGTTGAAGCTGTGGTCGTCCTCGTTTCAGATGTTGTTTCAGTTGTGACAGCTGTATTTTACAGTTCCAGTCGATATGTCGTCACTCAGACACCCAAAAATCTGTCTTCAAACTCATGCTTGAGAAAGTCTGTGATGTCAGAGAGGGTTTGTCCGGTTCTCTTTATACCGGCTATCGCTAAGCCGCAAGCACGTGCAACAGAGCACCTGGGTTTAAAAACCCACGTGACTTTGCTTCACATGTGCGTGTGCTAAACGCTAACCCTCGGCCAAGCGAAGGTCAGAGTGGCTGCGTTCAGAGACGGTTGGCGGGCCTTAAAAGGACCTGCGCTGTGAGATGCTGCGATGGACGTGAAGTCAGTGAAGGCAGCAGTGTGAGTCACAGCCGTTGTTTGTAACTGAGCTCCTGTTTTGTTGTTGTTGGCGTGACAGTAGCTTCTATCTGCCCTTCAATTTAACCTGCAGTCAAACGTCCACATACCTGCCCTGTCAGCCCGATGACATCACTGTCACCACACCTTGTCATTACCTGCAACAGTCCTCCTTCTCCGGGTCTTTCCACAGTTACATGATGCTCCTTCCCCTCTTATTTTTATCTTCTTTCTTTATGTAACGTGAACAGTTTTCATCGTTGTTTAACGGCTCGGCTCCATAGCAGGTCTGAAGAAGACATCTTTTAATGCCTCGACCCGGTCAGTGATCCGTCCAAAGGTCTGGGGATGTCACGGTGGCGCAGCAGATGTGAAACAACGGTTTGGAAAGACTTTATCAAGCCGCCGATCTCAGACAGGAACCCTGCTCTCACCTGAGCTGATCCAGCCGTCTTCAGAGCCTCTGCTGATCGGCAGAGCAGATAGCCAGAGGACGGTCAGCCATGTTGGAGGTGAAGCAGAGTCAGAAATAACCTGCAGTTAGATGATGATCTGATCAGGGAAAGATCACATCTGAGATGTGTTCCGATATTCAAACATCCACCTGAGGTCTGATTATCACTCGGCCGCTCCGTGACACACCGTGATCAAAAAAAGATGCGTTGGCGCTGATACCGAAGCGGCGTCTGCATGAGCGCCAGCTGATACTCATCGCTTTAAGAGGTTTCACTTCCACACTGGTGATAACCTGCAGCAGTGATCTGAGGCCCGCCGCAGAACATCAAAGAGGTCCAGATAAAATGCATCGTGATGAGCCGTTCCTGCAGAGTTCACAGCTGCTTCACTGCAGCGGTTTGGTGTCACTGCGACCCAGAATCCTCTGCAGCATCCGCAGAGCATCTCAGTGCAACTGCAGAACCAACAGAACCACCTAAATGATCCACCCATCCTGTCACTGATGGGAGACACGTCTAGGATTGGTTTTATAAATGTACATTTCTGATTCAGTTCAAGAAAAGCCTTGAGTTTTATTAAGTATTGCTGGGTCATGTGACCTCAGTGAACATAAATACCATAAAGAACCTTCTTAATGACACCTGAGATCTCCAACAGGACCCCCCAAAGACCAAAAAATGTATCTTGATCAGTTCTTAAAAGTACCTAATGGATCCAGTACCCAGTTCTGGTGGTTCTGGTGACCCTAGAACCAGTTGAGGGCTCTGCATGACATCTCTGTAGCCAGAAGCTGATGGCGTCATCTGTGTTTCAGGGGTCCTGAGGACACGTGTTTTGAAGGAGGAGTGTTTCCTGCTGTTCTCAGCTTCCCCTCCGATTATCCTCTCAGCCCTCCCAAGATGAGATTCACCTGCGACATGTTTCACCCCAACAGTAAGTCCACCTGACACACCAAAGATCATCATCTGAATACTGCTGCAGTCTGAGTTTTTTAAGATTAGTAACTAGTCACTTATTCACTAGTTTTTAAGTTCAGAGAACCAAACCGAGAGGAGAATTAGTCAGTGGTTGTCCAGTCTTTCTCTTTTTTTTTCAACTTTTATGAGTTTATTTGGATGGATGTCACACCTCTTCCATTACATATTTATAGACCTTTTCGGGCCAGCCCCCCAGAAGTACCCCGTCCGCCATTGGCGGAGTGTGCCACAGAGCGACACTTTCACCGGCTCGCAGATTAACCAGTGTTTTTCTCTTTCTACAAATAGATATATTTATATTGTCAAGTCAGTCGAGTGGGAATACATGTTCCGTCATAAACTGCCAACAATTCAACAATGGAAGAAGAAAGTATGTGAAATACACAACTGCAGGAAGACTGCCTTGTTTGCAGAACAAGAAGTAGGAAGTAGGAAGTTAGGAAGACGTGGGTGAAAAATATCAACAGAAAGAACTTTGTTTCAAATGAATACAGCCGGGTGAGTTTTCGTTAACATTCAATCTCGTACTACTCATAGTCTCGCTGAGAGTCCCGGACGATTCTGGCCGAAAGAACAGCAGTATGAGGCTACTGTAGCCCTCGGCACTAGCACAAGTCTATAAATCAATGAATGAATGAATGAATTAGGAGAATGATAAAATAAATTAAATATAACATTAACACATAGCCTAATTTACCGCTAGCGTTAACGTTACAGTAGCATAATCTTTATGGCTTGTTGACGTTAGTTATAGCCAGCGTTGCATTTCTTCACATATTCCCACAGTTTTAATGTTTGATTATGGGAATAGATCATGCTATTTCCATAATCAATCATTAAAAACAGCGATAAACTACCTTCATCTGTAACTGGAGGTCACTGCCTAACATCATCAATCCAAGACATGTCTGCGTTATCCGTAACAGATGCTCCACGCTGCTGTGTTTGGGTTAGTTGGTGGAGCACCGCACACTCCAGTTATGGCGGGGCCACTAGGGGGCGCATGTCCACAATTTTCAAGTCGAAAAGGTGTATAAAACAACACTGGTACTTTGAGTCATAAGTCCAAAAACATTTATAGCAGTTCTGGTCTCCGTGTTCTTAAATGCCTCTGATTGGATACGCTACAAGGTTTCAAACTTAGCGATCACATGACAGAGTTCCTCAATACTTCCTCAATGCTATTGAAGCAATTCGATCAGTGGCGTAATTGTGTTGTCGTTCGATACTCAGTCCTGCATACAAGTTTACAAATGCTGTTAAGTCACATGACCTTGCTGTCTGACATTAAATCAGACTAAAACTTCCTGTTTTACGTCAGTTAGGATTATCTAAACTATTTAATAAATGCCAGAATAATGACAGTTTTTTTTTAATGGCTTTCCTCAATGAGGAAATGAATGAATGAATGAGCTGAGGCCAGCGATGCTCAGCAACCGGAGCTCGTTTACAGCTCACACAGAAAAAAAAGCTTTTAATTATGATCACTTCTGATCAAAATCATTTGAGGACAAAAATCAGAGACCAGATTGTCTCCTGATCTTTCTTTTTTACTTTTGTAAATCCTCAAAAGCTTTAAGTATTTTTATTTTCTTTTGAAAGTGAAATTAAAGAACGTTACCTGTGTTGTCACTGCTCCGAGGGCTCCAAAAAGTTGGTCACATGACCAGTCAGGTGACTCGGTTGTGCCTGAAATCTGCTGAGACGGTCGGTTTGACTCCAACCCCTCATTGAGCCGCTGTCATTAGTGCCGTGATTAGTGGGCTGATGCGGTGATGTCACGGCAGAGGGAAGGTCTGAGCACGCTCGGTACTGATTAGAGGACAGAGCGCTCGCTGCTGACCCGTCATCATCCTCGCCATCATCATCATCATCGCGCTGCGCCAGCATGGCCCTGAGCTGAACTTCCTGCTGCAACTGTAACGTTTGATCCTCCATCAACGACCTGCAGCAGGTAAAGCAGGTGACCTGATAAAACTCATCTCGGGTTTCAGAGGAAAAGTGTCTCTACGCTGAACACAAAGAGGCGTCTAGCACAGGCCCCGCCCCCAAAATGACAACAGCTGCGTCTGCACGCGGCCTCACCTGTTCCCTCAGCAGCTGAAACATTCACTCTGGATGTTTGTAGTCTGCACCACCTTGGCATGTTGGTCCCTGCAGGTGTGGACAGGTGAGGCCTGACAGGTGTGTCCTGATCTGTGTGAACAGATGCAGTCATGTGCAAAGCGTACCACCCCCATTATATGAAAAAAACAATTATAATTACAAAAAAAAACATCTGATCGTTGTAGGTCTCAGTATTAAACAAATATGTCCTCAGATCAGCTATTTTTCTTTGTCTGTCATTATTTATTTACTAACAATGAACCCAAAATAATAATAATAATAATGTGGGCGGGGCTAAGTAGCTCCTTACTGCTGTAAAAGGGATTTAAATGTTGCAGCCAGGTGCTGATTGTCATCACTGCTGGATGCATTGATCATCGGCAGATGCACAAACCTCTGTAAACGCAGATGTTTTGCTAGTCTGGACTGTTCAGATGTGTAAAAACACAACACCAAGAGGGAAAGATATCAGCAAAGGGTTATAAAACTATTCCCAAACAATTTATAATTGAAGCTGAAAGTGTTCAAGGCAGTTGTCAGTTGTCTCAGGAGTGGACGTGTCAGCAAATTTACCTCAAGGTCAGACTGCAACACCTGGAGGAATACAAAGAAAAATAAAGGTCTCCAAATGTCACTGAGCACCTTAAATGTTAAAGCTCACGATGGCACACTTAGAAGAAACTTCTTCCATCTGACCAGAAGATGGAACAGAGGTCCAGAAAGCCACATCTGAACAGACCACATGACCTCTGGAGTCATGTCAGGAGGACAGGTGAGGCCTTCAAGTTATTGAATCTACAAGCTGCTGAATCATGGGGGTTCATCGTAATGCCCACATTATCATCTTCTCTCCTTTTTGGCTTCATTTTCTGTTTATGGATGGAGATGATGGTGCAGTAAAAAAAAAAAAACTTCTGTTATTGGTCTGAGCCTTTTTTAAAACACTAAGATCCACTATTTTAATTGTTGTTTTAGATAAAAACTCATAGAGTTGCAGGACCTTTTAAGATTGTGAACCTGCAGAACATGTTCTCCTGGAGTCCTAAAACCAGCCGTGCACAACTGGATGGACAGCAGACGACTGAAATCAACATCATTATATTTATATAAGGTTTTCTTTTTAAATCAGTTACTGCAACAGGTTGCAGGTTTGATTCCTGCTGTGAGAGCAGCTGATGGAAGCTGCTGCTCAGCCTGGACAGGAAACAGTTAGATAACAGCGCAGCGATGGGACTGATTACTGAGGATGCACCATAACTGTTTTAAAACCGATATGATAACCGATAACTTTCAGCTCCTAAAGGCCGATACCGATAACCGATAACACACACATAGACCTAAGATCAATACATCAATACGATGATCAAAAACAGTTTTGACTCTTTAAATGAACATTTTCCAATGAAAATCTATTGTCAAGCCTCTCAAACATTTTCATAAAGTTATCAAACAAACCTATTTGATATCTCACATTAACTTAAATAAGGTTCATTACTGACTGATATAAAAAATAAAGGCTCCTTGAACTGATGGAAATACATGCATCAGAATTACTAACTGAAAAATATTAACATTTAAAGGATTTTGGCTTGTGGTTCCAATTAAATTAATACCTTTAATTAAAGTAAATGAGGTTCAGTAGTTTTTTTGTTTTTTTATCTCATGGAAGCTTTAGATGAGAGAGATGAGGGAGAGGAGAGACACCTGCCGGCTTGCGCACATTAGCATTAGCTTCCGTTAGCTCGCGTTAGCGTGATTTCAAAACTCCATGGAAGTGATTGTTATGTTGTAGGTGGCTGATCAGGTTTTACGTATTAAAGCTTGTGTTTCCCTCCTCGTAGAATTCACTCGGAGAATTCGTCACAAATAACCACCAAACTATCTTCTTCTGAAACTTTAACAAAGTTCCACGCCGCCATGTTTGTTGTGATCGTGAAACGTAAATACCTCCGTTCCTTCGTTTGCTAGTCGTTCTTTCAGCTTTTTCTATTTTTTTCTTTTTTATGTGTAACATGAGAGAAAATACTGCAAATATTAAATCAAGTCAGCAACTATTAAAATTATGACCAACTTAACGAGTTGTTTTCTGGCATGAGGGGGTATTCTTGATTTTCCTGATTGAGTAATCGTTTTTCTGATTATGCCGACGTCACTTGAACATAAGATTCACTGCCGGTCATTCAAGGCTCAGAGGGAGCGAGGCACTGCTGTGTTGACAGAAATATATATGTTATCGGGCTATTCATCATGATATCGGAGTTATCGGGATGATGTCATCATTTCCTGTTATCGGCCCAATAGTTATCGTTCACCCCTACTGATCCTCATCTGTACCTGACAGCGCCGCGAGGACAGTCGGGCGTCCAGCACGTCCTCGGGCTGCAGAGGAAGTTTTCACTCTCAGACAGTCAGCTGTGCTCAGAGTCAGGAAGAAAAGGTCACCTGTCTCTGTTTAGTACAAAGGAAACAAGAAACCTGGCCTTCAAAATAAGGTCTATTTCAGAAAAATGATTCCTCTTTTTAACCCAGACCTGAAATATCCTCCTCCTCCTCCTCCTCCTCAGTCTATCCTGACGGCCGGGTGTGCATCTCCATCCTCCACGCCCCGGGCGATGACCCCATGGGTTACGAGAGCAGCGCCGAGAGGTGGAGTCCGGTCCAGAGTGTGGAGAAGATCCTGCTGTCTGTGGTCAGCATGCTGGCAGGTACGCGCTCACGACGGCGCCGACACTCGCGCCACCGCCGCCGTGTACGCCGGCACGCACTCACACGCATTAACTTGTCTCCCCCTCGCAGAGCCGAACGACGAGAGCGGCGCCAATGTCGACGCCTCGAAGATGTGGCGCGAGGACAGGGAGCAGTTCTACAAACTGGCCCAGAAGATCGTCCGCCAGTCGCTGGGCCTGTAGAGACGGCGGCGCTGCCGCCGCGGAGCGCCGCTCGCCCTGCACGTGTGTGCGTTCGTTCGTTGCATGGACAGAGACTCGTTACCATGGAAACCACCAGCACACACGGGCAGAGCTGTGGACAGGTCAACAGACTGGCGGACAGACGACTGGAAGCTGACGTGAGGTCATCGGGATGGCGTAGCAGACTGCATGTGCCTCGTCTCCTCCTCTCGTCTCCTCGGACGACCGTGACGCCACACTTCTTGCACTTTACCTTATTTTTCCCCGACGGAGACTCGTGGAGGTGTTGGAGCCCGTCAGCAGCTCACGGGTTGGTTGAAGAGCTCATCTGTCTTATTGATCAAATCATTAATTAAAACCACAGACGAGCTGTCCGTCTAATTATTCACACTTATTGTTCCCGCTGGAGAAATTAACAGTCTCCGTTTGATTAAAAACTTGTCCACTTGAATTCATTAAAGTCATTTCTGTTTCTGGACGTTTGTTTTGTGTGAATAATTATTTACTTTAATAATAGGACATAGACACAAGCAGCAGTAACTAAGCTCCGCCTCTCACAGCTTTTAACTATCTGTCCATGTTTTACACCAGCCATTCCCAAAGTGTGGGCCGTGGCCCCCTGGTGGGCCGTCGTAGGACTGCAGGTGGGCCGTGAGAGGTCATTAAATTAAACAAATGTGTTTTAAATCCTTGATCTTTTTTAAATGTTTTTAATTACTGTAAAATATTCATGAAATGATTAAAAAAACATTAAGTTGTAATAAAAACAAACCAGTTACGTGTTATTCTACTGTCATCTTGATTCAATATGACGTGTCACCTTAGTTGTTGACCCCTTACATTAATATCAGAACATTGTTTCTAGTTGGCGTTACCAGGTGTACAATAATTATCGTATTTGTACGATAATTTGGCCCTCTGTACGATCAATAATCCAAAAAAAGTCCAAATGTACGATAATTGGACTATTTCACATTATTGTCTGTCGGAGATTTATTTATTTATTTATTTTCTGAACCCTGAAGGCATCTGTTCCCATGTGACATGTTTCCAACCAATCGTGCTTTGCTGAGCGGGAGACATGAATGTTTGTCTCATAACAACGAGCATGATAGGCTGAATGGTCAGTTTCACCCGCTATTTAACACTAGAGTGATTAAATTTGACTATAGCGCATCATTGGGCTTGTTATTTTGAGTCTCTGATACGATAATCCTACATTTCCCACCTGGCAACGCTGCTTCTAATCCTGTATGTTGACCACAGTTGTGATTAAAGGTTTGGGTGGGCCGTGGAGATTTTTCACATTTTAAACTGGGCCTTGGTATTCTGAAGTTTGGGAATGGCTGTTATACTCTGTAGTTTGTGTCATTAACCCGAGACAAGTTCATTTGACTTTTATTTCTATTAAATAGATGGACATTTCTGCAAACAGGCCGGTTTGATTTAGGAGATTTAAAGGGATCAACATGGTTCCTGAGATATGTACCACAATATACATTTTATTATGAATAAACCACCTCAATGCCATCCAAAGTATTTATTTGTTTTAAATCTCAGATCTCTAAAGGGTCCAGAATCCACATACCATGTTTTAGGGGTGTGAAAAAAAATTGATTTGGCAATATATCACGATTTTCGGCTGCCCAATATATCGATTTTTCAGCTCCTAATATCATTTTTTTTAGTAAAATTAATTCATTCACTTGAATGTTCAAAAACTAATAATAAACAATAAATAGGTTGTTTTGAAGCAAATAGTTTTGACTCAATTTGTCCTCTGAATGATCAATATCATCTGATGAACATATACAGCAACTTGATTTTTCATCTCTACTTTAATTTTGATATTTATTGGGTAGAATATCACAATATATCGCGATATCGTGATAACATCTTTTGTGGCCCAAGTATCACGATTAGGGGTGTGAAAAAAGTCAATTTGGCGATATATCACGATTTTCGACCGCCCAATATAATATCGATTTTTAGGAAAATACTTAAATGTGCAAAAATACTAATAATAAACAATAAATAGGTTGTTTTGAAGCAAATAGTTTTGACTCAATTTGTCCTCTGAATGATCAATATCATCTGATGAACATATACAGCAACTTGATTTTTCATCTCTACTTTTAATTTTGATATTAACTGGGTAGAATATCGCGATATCATGATAACATCATAACGTGGCACAAGTATAACGATTAGGAGTGTGAAAAAAGTCAATTTGGCGATATATCACGATTTTCGACTGCCCAATATAATATCGATTTTTTAGGAAAATAATTAAATGTGCAAAAACACTAATAATAAACAATAAATATGTTGTTTTGAAGCAAATAGTTTTGACTCAATTTGTCCTCTGAATGATCAATATCATCTGATGAACATATACAGCAACTTGATTTTTCATCTGTACTTTTAATTTTGATATTAACTGGGTAGCATATCGCAATATATCAGGATAGCGTGATATCATATCATGACCCAAGTATCATGATACATATCGAATTGCGAGGTCCTTGCCAATACTCACCCCTACCATGTTTAGTATTTGTACTTTATGAAGTTTCTGCTACTTATAGAGCAGAAAATGGAGGAGAGTAATGATCATCCTGACAAATGCGACAGTGACCCCTAAAACTGAGCTGATGAGGCAGCAGATGTGACTGGTTGTAAAGGGAAGGTGTGACCTCACAGGTGATCAGTCAGACGGTGTCTCTCCTCATCAGTAAACAGACGACCATCAGAAATGGATCCAGTCTGGATCAGAGTGGTCTGGACCGACCGTTTTACAGATAAGAAGGAGAGAAGTGAGTGCAGATGAGAGGAATACCTGAGAGGGCAGGCGTGTGACAGCAGCAGCAGCTTCCTGTCTGGACCTGTCTGATCCAAGGACGTCTCGTACGGAGGGTACTGCTGCTGCTCTCTTCTGATTGGCTGAAGGGTGGAAGCCTCCAGGAGGACAGCAGGCAGTTTAGGAAAAAGGTTTTACTGCACTTTTCAAACTCAATTAATGTGAACATGTGACTGTAACAGAAAGAAAACGGGGAAGCAAACAGTTTCAGGCCAGTTTTATAGAAACAAGTGACCTGAATCAGCGAGTCCTGATCAATAATGAACAGTTGAAACAAGATGTTTACAGACTCTATATAAAAAAAAACACCTCTTTTTTAGATTATCTGACAATAAATCAGTCTAAAGTTTGCCTATTTTAATTTCGTTAGTTGAAGAATTTTGATTAGATAATTTTTTATTCCTGTATTCAAAGTTAGAGGTATACGTACAGGAAGATGACGATGCCTTTAAACAATTTGAGAAAGCTCAGACGATGATGATGTCATGGCATCGCTCCACCTCCACCATCCAGCTGTGCATTCATGTGACCCCACCAGGTCACATGAACATGAGGGTGCAGTGTTCCCTCCTAGGGGTGAGTATTGGCAAGGACCTCGCAATATGATATGTACCATGATATTTGGGTCACGATATATTATCACGGTATCACGATATATTGCGATATTCTACCCAGTTAATATCAAAATTAAAAGTAGAGATGAAAAATCAAGTTGCTGTAAATGTTCATCAGATGATATTGATCATTCAAAGGACAAATTGAGTCAAAACTATTTGCTTCAAAACAACCTATTTATTGTTTATTATTAGTGTTTTTGCACATTTTGAATTTTCCTAAAAAATCGATATTAGGAGCTGAAAAATCAATATTATATTGGGCAGTGGAAAATTGAGATATATTGCCAAATTGATTATTTTTTTACACCCCATATGTAACATGATACTTGGGTCACGCTGCGATACTATCGCGATATATTGCGATATTCTACCCAGTTAATATCAAAATTAAAAGCAGAGATGAAAAATCAAGTAGCTGTATATGTTCATCAGATGATATTGATCATTCAGAGGACACATTGAGTCAAAACTATTTGCTTCAAATCAACCTATTTATTGTTTATTATTAGTGTTTTTGCACATCTAAGTGAATGAATGAATTTTCCTAAAAATCGATATTAGGAGCTGAAAATTGATATATCGGGCGGCCGAAAATCGTGATATATCGCCAAATTATTTTTTTTTTCACACCCCTATTCCCTCCCCAGCGTGTGCTCTCACTGGTTGGACTCCACTTTATCCAGTAAACTCCAGTTTTTGGTTTCTCCAGCGGTGCTGACCTCCGTTGCTGCAGCTGCAGCTGCAGGTACGAGAAGCAGAGTTTTTATCGCCACCGCCCGTTCACACAAGACTCCTTTCTCCCTCGATAACCCTGTTGCTACCTTCTCAGGTGTGACAGAGATGTTACGGTGCTCTGAACGCATGCAATTAAAAAAAAAAAAAAGCCTGTTTTCTCTCATGTCATGACATCATCCAGAGTTACTTTGGGTGCTCTAAGTCAACAGACCAGGAGAGTCTCTAGGGCTGAGCAACAATTTAATTTTTTTATCGCGATTAATCGCATTATTTCCCTGATTAATCACGATTAATCGCATTGTATACGCAAAATCAAATAATAAATTCAAAAGTAGTGTAAAGGTCACTTTTATTGAAATGTTCTGCTGCCATATGAACTAAAGTGTCATAACATTTGTTGTTCACTTTTATCATCAGCACTTGTCAGTAACACATATTTAGAGTAAATTTCATCTTAAAAAATGTCAAATAAAATAAAGCTTATTGCCACTGCCAGGGCATTAATGTCATCCTGTTTTTATAAATTTTTTTTTAAAAAAGTCAAACAAAATCCAACAAAATGATTGTGTCTCAGCACAATCAGAACATTAAAACAGGTAATTTCTGAGGTAACAGCAGAAACTTTTAACGGGGAGTTCAACTTGTCAGTTGTTACAAATAACCTTGTTTCTGTTGAATCCTCCGTCTGGGAGAACTTTAAAATGAAAATGTCCATGTTAAAGTTCAGTAACTTTACCAATCCGTGTATCAATCATTCTTTCCATTTTCAACTGTCAAAAATAAAAAAAAAATTAGAAAGTGACATTTTATTACATTTTTCGTTTTTAAATCTAACACAAAAAAAACGAAAAAAAATTATGACAATTTTAGACTTGGATCAAAAATACGAAATGAAAAAATGGGCCACAGAACTGAATTTGTTTTATAATCGAGGACTAGACTTTCTGTTGTCATTACACATCTGTGCCACTAGATGGAGCCGCACTGCAGTAACCAGCTAGAGAACAGCAGGACAGTGAACACATGGAGCAGATCTGATGGAACGTTTTGTTGTTGTCCAGAATTTTTTTCAGACAGAATTGTTAATATTGCTACCTGAGTTGCTACCTGAACTGTAAAGTTCACAGATTTTTACCGTTCTCCATGTCTGTTTTAGCTTTTCTGTATGTTTTTCCGCTAATTGTTGTCCGGTTCCGCAGCAGCCAGTAACAGACTTTTTAAAGCGAAAGTGTGTGAGCAACATGCGTTAGCGCGCGATAAAATAAATGTCGGCGTTTATAAATTAATGAGTTAACGCGATAATAACGCGTTAACTTGCCCAGCCCTATTTTTAACATGAAAAAAAATATCCATTGTGCTGTTTTAAACGGTTATCGTTCCTGCGGATGACACTGACTCACATCTGGTGGTCAAGCCTCTATGAAACGCTGAAACAGCTGCTGCTCAGCATCAACCTGCATCTGTCCTGGGTTTTCAGTCTGCATCTTCACCTGAAGCGAACATGGCTCTGCTTACCTGCAGACAGCTGCTCCGCTCGTTTCCATCTCTGTGGTGCGTTCAAGTGCTCCAGCTGTGACGCTCCAACCAGACGGTGAGCAAAGTCGCCTGAATGATGGCCTGCACACGTTCATGTTCAAGTGAGTTTAATGTGTTAAACGATTGTGTTTTCTGGTTAGACATGTTGATGGATGCAGAGTCTTGACAGATGCTCTGCAGTCATCAGTGCTTCCATGTTGAGGATTTGAACCTCTGCATGTTTGTGGCGCGGTCACGTAGAGGTCTCCGAGTTCAGTCGTGTCTCTGCCTGCTGGACGAGATCCAGCTCGGCGTTTAAACTGGGATTACGGCGGTTTGAGCGCCAGAGATCAGAGGTGCATTTCATGTCTCCGGTAACCCCAGAGTACACAGTCTAGACTCGGTTCCAGCGCCACAGCGGAGCAGAGATGAGGAGCCTGAGGTGGGCTCAGACGGTTCATGACCTGGTCGTGTTGACGGGTTAACCAAAGCAGGGCTGAACGTCAAGTTCTTCATGACCTGTGAAAGTTCTGCATTAAATGTTTAACTGAAGTCAGAGCACTTGAATTATCAGCAACAAAGTAGGGGTGCACGATAATTATCGGGCCGATAACAGGAAATGATGACGTCATCCCGATAAGTCCGATATCATGACGAATAGCCCCGATAACATATATTTCTGTCAACACGGCAGTGCCTCGCTCCCTCTGAGCCTTGAATGACCGGTAGTGAATGTTATGTTCAAGTGACGTCGGCATAATCAGAAAAACGATTTCTCAATAAGGAAAATCAAGAATACCCCCTCATGCCAGAAAACAACTCTTTAACTCGGTCATAATTTTGGTAGTTGCTGAATTTAACTGATATTCACAGTATTTCCCCTCATGTTACACATAAAAAAGAAAAAAATAGAAAAGGCTGAAAGAACGACTAGCAAACGAGGGAACGGAGGAATTTACGTTACACCTTGAATGCAGCGCAGCACAGCGCTGATCACAACAAACATGGCGGCGTGGAACTTCGTTAAAGTTTCAGAAGAAGATAGTTTGGTGGTTATTTGTGACGAATCCTCCGAGTGAATTCTACGAGGAGGGAAGCACAAGCTTTGATATGTAAAACCTGATCAGCCACCTACAACATAACTTCCATAGAGATTTGAAATCGCGCTAATGTGAGCTAATGCTAAAGTGCACAAGCCAGCAGCAGTCTCCCCTCCCCTCTGCTCTCTCTTCTCCTTCATTCCTCTCATCTAAAGCTTCTATGAGATTAAACTACTGAGCCTCATTTACTTTAATTAAATGTATTAATTTAAATGGAACCAGAAGCCAAAATCCTTTAAATGTTAATCTTTTTCAGTTAGTAATTCTGATGCATGTATTTCAGCAGCAGTTAGCAGTTGCTAACAATAGCATCTGTATCCACAAAGAAAATAACGACGTGGATTTATTGTTGTTTACATCACGTAGCCTATGTAGCAACTGAACCGGTAGAAGAAGACAACTTTAGGTAAGAAAATCAAGTTTTATTCAACGCTAGACAACTTTAACATGAGCAACTATGGGCTGGATTGTCTCAGCTAACTCAGTTCAGTTCGTGGTCGGAAACTAAAGACTCGGGTTGGGTTGGTTCCGGGTCCAAATATTCCGGGTCCATTCGGGTTCAGACTCCCGAACTTGTGATAATAGCTCGGGTCGGGTCGGTTTCGGGTCGAATTTTCATGGGTCCAATTTTCCCGGGTCCATTCGAGTTCAGGTCCATGAAAGTGGACCCGTGAAGAACTCTAGACTGGAGATCGTCTCTGCTCATCAGATCAGACACAGATACAGACCTGAGATCACCCCCCCCCCCCCCCCCCCCCCCCGCTTCACCTCTCAAACCAACCCCATTTTTCATCAGTGAACACGAGCGACGACCCCCCACGGTGACGCGTACATAACAAACAAAACCAGAGAGACGCTGAGCAGTCCTGCAGAGCTGCAGCCCTCAGGGCCCAATATGTCCAGGGGCCCCTGGACATGATGGAAAGCATTGCTGCAGGAGGAGGACGGGCGCTGGGTGGTACAACTGAAGGAAGTTCTGTCACTCTGTTCTGCAGCTCTGCCTGCTCAGGTTTCAGACCGCTGCCTCGACAACCTGGAGCAACTTTTCATAAATTCTTCGGTGTGGAGGTGAAGCTGCTGCTCTCTGCAGTCACAGTTCAGGAGGATCAACCGCGTCCCTGTCATTGTTTATCCTAGGACTCCTCTGCTGGTTCTCTTGGTCGCTTGCGTCCTCAGATCCTACCTTTGCCTGGACCTCTGCTGGGACCGAGCTCTGCTGGAGCCCCAGACAAAGACAGCTGCTCCCAGGGGTGACGGACCAACAAGAGTCTGGCCTCGGTACTGGCTTTTCCAGCTGCTCCCAGGGGTGACGGACCAACTAGAGTCTGGCCCCGGTACTGGCTCTTCCAGCTGCTCCCAGGGGTGACGGACCAACTAGAGTCTGGCCCCGGTACTGGCTCTTCCAGCTGCTCCCAGGGGTGACGGACCAACAAGAGTCTGGCCCCGGTACTGGCTCTTCCAGCTGCTACCAGGGGTGACGGACCAACAAGAGTCTGGCCCCGGTACTGGCTCTTCCAGCTGCTCCCAGGGGTGGCGGACCAACAAGAGTCTGGCCCCGGTACTGGCTCTTCCAGCTGCTCCCAGGGGTGACGGACCAACTAGAGTCTGGCCCCGGTACTGGCTCTTCCAGCTGCTCACAGGGTGACAGACCAACTAGAGTCTGGTCCCGGTACTGGCTCTTCCAGCTGCTCCCAGGGGTGACGGACCAACTAGAGTCTGGCCCCGGTACTGGCTCTTCCAGCTGCTCCCAGGGGTGACGGACCAACTAGAGTCTGGCCCCGGTACTGGCTCTTCCAGCTGCTCCCAGGGGTGACGGACCAACAAGAGTCTGGCCCCGGTACTGGCTCTTCCAGCTGCTACCAGGGGTGACGGACCAACAAGAGTCTGGCCCCGGTACTGGCTCTTCCAGCTGCTCCCAGGGGTGGCGGACCAACAAGAGTCTGGCCCCGGTACTGGCTCTTCCAGCTGCTCCCAGGGGTGACGGACCAACTAGAGTCTGGCCCCGGTACTGGCTCTTCCAGCTGCTCACAGGGTGACGGACCAACTAGAGTCTGGTCCCGGTACTGGCTCTTCCAGCTGCTCCCAGGGGTGACGGACCAACAAGAGTCTGGCCTCGGTACTGGCTTTTCCAGCTGCTCCCAGGGGTGACGGACCAACTAGAGTCTGGCCCCGGTACTGGCTCTTCCAGCTGCTCCCAGGGGTGACGGACCAACTAGAGTCTGGCCCCGGTACTGGCTCTTCCAGCTGCTCCCAGGGGTGACGGACCAACAAGAGTCTGGCCCCGGTACTGGCTCTTCCAGCTGCTCCCAGGGGTGACGGACCAACAAGAGTCTGGCCCCGGTACTGGCTCTTCCAGCTGCTCCCAGGGGTGGCGGACCAACAAGAGTCTGGCCCCGGTACTGGCTCTTCCAGCTGCTCCCAGGGGTGACGGACCAACTAGAGTCTGGCCCCGGTACTGGCTCTTCCAGCTGCTCCCAGGGGTGACGGACCAACTAGAATCTGGCCCCGGTACTGGCTCTTCCAGCTGCTCCCAGGGGTGACGGACCACCTAGAGTCTGGCCTCGGTACTGGCTCTTCCAGCTGCTACCATCGGTGACGGACCAACTAGAGTCTGGCCCCGGTACTGGCTCTTCCAGCTGCTCACAGGGTGACAGACCAACTAGAGTCTGGCCCCGGTACTGGCTCTTCCAGCTGCTCCCAGGGGTGATGGACCACCTAGAGTCTGGCCTCGGTACTGGCTCTTCCAGCTGCTACCAGGGGTGACGGACCAATTAGAGTCTGGCCTCGGTACTGGCTTTTCCAGCTGCTCCCAGGGGTGACGGACCAACTAGAGTCTGGCCCCGGTACTGGCTCTTCCAGCTGCTCCCAGGGGTGACGGACCAACTAGAGTCTGGCCCCGGTACTGGCTCTTCCAGCTGCTCCCAGGGGTGACGGACCAACAAGAGTCTGGCCCCGGTACTGGCTCTTCCAGCTGCTACCAGGGGTGACGGACCAACAAGAGTCTGGCCCCGGTACTGGCTCTTCCAGCTGCTCCCAGGGGTGGCGGACCAACAAGAGTCTGGCCCCGGTACTGGCTCTTCCAGCTGCTCCCAGGGGTGACGGACCAACTAGAGTCTGGCCCCGGTACTGGCTCTTCCAGCTGCCCACAGGGTGACAGACCAACTAGAGTCTGGTCCCGGTACTGGCTCTTCCAGCTGCTCCCAGGGGTGACGGACCAACAAGAGTCTGGCCTCGGTACTGGCTTTTCCAGCTGCTCCCAGGGGTGACGGACCAACTAGAGTCTGGCCCCGGTACTGGCTCTTCCAGCTGCTCCCAGGGGTGACGGACCAACTAGAGTCTGGCCCCGGTACTGGCTCTTCCAGCTGCTCCCAGGGGTGACGGACCAACAAGAGTCTGGCCCCGGTACTGGCTCTTCCAGCTGCTCCCAGGGGTGACGGACCAAACAAGAGTCTGGCCTCGGTACTGGCTCTTCCAGCTGCTCCCAGGGGTGGCGGACCAACAAGAGTCTGGCCCCGGTACTGGCTCTTCCAGCTGCTCCCAGGGGTGACGGACCAACTAGAGTCTGGCCCCGGTACTGGCTCTTCCAGCTGCTCCCAGGGGTGACGGACCAACTAGAATCTGGCCCCGGTACTGGCTCTTCCAGCTGCTCCCAGGGGTGACGGACCACCTAGAGTCTGGCCTCGGTACTGGCTCTTCCAGCTGCTACCATCGGTGACGGACCAACTAGAGTCTGGCCCCGGTACTGGCTCTTCCAGCTGCTCACAGGGTGACAGACCAACTAGAGTCTGGTCCCGGTACTGGCTCTTCCAGCTGCTCCCAGGGGTGATGGACCACCTAGAGTCTGGCCTCGGTACTGGCTCTTCCAGCTGCTACCAGGGGTGACGGACCAATTAGAGTCTGGCCCCGGTACTGGCTCTTCCAGCTGCTCACAGGGTGACAGACCAACTAGAGTCTGGTCCCGGTACTGGCTCTTCCAGCTGCTCCCAGGGGTGACGGACCAACTAGAGTCTGGTCCCGGTACTGGCTCTTCCAGCTGCTCCCAGGGGTGACGGACCAACAAGAGTCTGGCCCCGGTACTGGCTCTTCCAGCTGCTCCCAGGGGTGACGGACCAACAAGAGTCTGGCCCCGGTACTGGCTCTTCCAGCTGCTCCCAGGGGGTGACGGACCAACTAGAGTCTGGCCCCGGTACTGGCTCTTCCAGCTGCTCCCAGGGGTGACGGACCAACAAGAGTCTGGCCCCGGTAACTGGCTCTTCCAGCTGCTCCCAGGGGTGACGGACCACCTAGAGTCTGGCCTCGGTACTGGCTCTTCCAGCTGCTCCCAGGGGTGACGGACCAACAAGAGTCTGGCCCCGGTACTGGCTCTTCCAGCTGCTCCCAGGGGTGACGGACCACCTAGAGTCTGGCCTCGGTACTGGCTCTTCCAGCTGCTACCAGGGGTGACGGACCAACTAGAGTCTGGCCCCGGTACTGGCTCTTCCAGCTGCTCCCAGGGGTGACGGACCAACTAGAATCTGGCCCCGGTACTGGCTCTTCCAGCTGCTCCCAGGGGTGACGGACCACCTAGAGTCTGGCCTCGGTACTGGCTCTTCCAGCTGCTACCAGGGGTGACGGACCAGTCTGGCCCCGGTACTGGAGCGCTCCCAGGGGTGACGGACCAACTAGAGTCTGGCCCTCGGTACTGGCTCTTCCAGCTGCTCCCAGGGGTGACGGACCAACTAGAGTCTGGCCCCGGTACTGGCTCTTCCAGCTGCTCCCAGGGGTGACGGACCACCTAGAGTCTGGCCTCGGTACTGGCTCTTCCAGCTGCTACCAGGGGTGACGGACCAACTAGAGTCTGGCCCCGGTACTGGCTCTTCCAGCTGCTCCCAGGGGTGACGGACCAACTAGAGTCTGGCCCCGGTACTGGCTCTTCCAGCTGCTCCCAGGGGGTGACAGGACCAACTAGAATCTGGCCCCGGTACTGGCTCTTCCAGCTGCTCCCAGGGGTGACCAACTAGAGTCTGGCCCCGGTACTGGCTCTTCCAGCTGCTCCCAGGGGTGACGGACCAACTAGAGTCTGGCCCCGGTACTGGCTCTTCCAGCTGCTCCCAGGGGTGACGGACCAACTAGAGTCTGGTCCCGGTACTGGCTCTTCCAGCTGCTCCCAGGGGTGACCAACTAGAGTCTGGCCTCGGTACTGGCTCTTCCAGCTGCTACCAGGGGTGACGGACCAACTAGAGTCTGGCCCCGATACTGGCTCTTCCAGCTGCTCCCAGGGGTGACGGACCAACTAGAATCTGGCCCCGGTACTGGCTCTTCCAGCTGCTCCCAGGGGTGACGGACCACCTAGAGTCTGGCCTCGGTACTGGCTCTTCCAGCTGCTACCAGGGGTGACGGACCAACTAGAGTCTGGCCCCGGTACTGGCTCTTCCAGCTGCTACCAGGGGTGACGGACCAACTAGAGTCTGGCCTCGGTACTGGCTCTTCCAGCTGCTCCCAGGGGTGACGGACCAACTAGAATCTGGCCCCGGTACTGGCTCTTCCAGCTGCTCCCAGGGGTGACCAACTAGAGTCTGGCCCCGTAACTGGCTCTTCCAGCTCCTCACAGGGTGACAGACCAACTAGAGTCTGGCCCGGTACTGGCTCTTCCAGCTGCTCCCAGGGGTGACGGACCAACTAGAGTCTGGCCCCGGTACTGGCTCTTCCAGCTGCTCCCAGGGGTGACGGACCAACTAGAGTCTGGCCCCGGTACTGGCTCTTCCAGCTGCTCCCAGGGGTGACCAACTAGAGTCTGGCCCCGGTACTGGCTCTTCCAGCTGCTCCCAGGGGTGAGGGACCACCTAGAGTCTGGCCCCGGTACTGGCTCTTCCAGCTGCTCCCAGGGGTGACCAACTAGAGTCTGGCCTCGGTACTGGCTCTTCCAGCTGCTCCCAGGGGTGACGGACCAACTAGAATCTGGCCCCCGGTTACTGGCTCTTCCAGCTGCTCCCAGGGGTGACGGAAACACTAGAGTCTGGCCCCGGTACTGGCTCTTCCAGCTGCTACCAGGGGTGACGGACCAACTAGAGTCTGGCCCCGTACTGGTCTTCCAGCTGCCCGGGTAGACTGGTCCCCGGTCTCCAGGCTCTTCCAGCTGCTCCCAGGGGTGACGGACCAACTAGAGTCTGGCCCCGGTACTGGCTCTTCCAGCTGCTCCCAGGGGTGACGGACCAACTAGAGTCTGGCCCGGTACTGGCTCTTCCAGCTGCTCCCAGGGGGTGACGGACCAACTAGAGTCTGGCCCCGGTACTGGCTCTTCCAGCTGCTCCCAGGGGGTGACCAACTAGAGTCTGGCCCGGTACTGGCTCTCTTCCAGCTGCTCCCAGGGGTGAGGACCAACTAGAGTCTGGCCCCGGTACTGGCTCTTCCAGCTGCTACCAGGGGTGACGGACCACTAGAGTCTGGCCCAGGGTACTGGCTCTTCCAGCTGCTACCAGGGGTGACGGACCAACTAGAGTCTGGCCTCGGTACTGGCTCTTCCAGCTGCTACCAGGGGTGACGGACCAACTAGAGTCTGGCCCCGGTACTGGCTCTTCCAGCTGCTCCCAGGGGTGACGGACCAACTAGAGTCTGGCCCCGGTACTGGCTCTTCCAGCTGCTCCCAGGGGTGACGGACCAACTAGAGTCTGGCCTCGGTACTGGCTCTTCCAGCTGCTACCAGGGGTGACGGACCAACTAGAGTCTGGCCCCGGTACTGGCTCTTCCAGCTGCTACCAGGGGTGACGGACCAACTAGAATCTGGCCACGGTACTGGCTCTTCCAGCTGCTACCAGGGGTGACGGACCACCTAGAGTCTGGCCTCGGTACTGGCTCTTCCAGCTGCTCCCAGGGGTGAGGGACCACCTAGAGTCTGGCCCCGGTACTGGCTCTTCCAGCTGCTTCCAGGGGTGTCCAACAAGAGTCTGGCCCCGGTACTGGCTCTTCCAGCTGCTCCCAGGGGTGACGGACCACCTAGAGTCTGGCCCCGGTACTGGCTCTTCCAGCTGCTCCCAGGGGTGACGGACCACCTAGAGTCTGGCCCCGGTACTGGCTCTTCCAGCAGAGACAAAGATATCTGCCGCTGGCTGATTAGCTGAGCTTCATCTCTGGACCCTTAAAGAGACTTTTTCCCCCCAAGCAATGATTAGTTGCTATTGGTAAAATTATTAAATCTTAAAGAAGTAAAAAAAAAACAAAAAAAACTCCCCTAGCAGGAGAAAAACCTTTAAGCCAAACAGGGGTAAGAAAAAACTCCCCTTTAAGAGGAAGAAACCTTCAGCAGCATCTGGATCATCAGGGGGACCTTCCTGCTCTGCTGGATGAAGGACCAGCTGATGAGGAGAGAGAGAGGATGAGAGGACAGAGAGGATGGAGGACAGGAGAGGAGGGAGAGGATGGAGGACAGAGAGGATGGAGGAGAGAGGATGGAGGACGAGAGGATGGACAGAGGGAGGGACAGAAGGATGGAGGACACAGAGAGGATGGAGGGACAGAGAGAAAGGATGGAGGACGAGAGGATGGAGACAGAGAGAGGATGGGGACAGAGAGGATGGAAGAGAGGATGGACAACAGAGAGGATGGACAACAGAGAGGATGGAGGACAGAGAGAATGGAGGACAGAGAGAGAGGAGAGGAGGAGGAGAGGAGGACAGAGAGAGGAATGGAGACAGAGAGGAGGAGACAGAGAGGATGAGGACAGGAGAGAGGATGGAGGACAGAGAGGATGGAGGACAGAGAGGATGGAGGAAGGAGAGGAGGATGGAAGACAGAGAGGGATGGACAGAAGAGAGGATGGAGGAAGAGAGGATGGAGAGGATGAGGAGGACAGAGAGGATGGAGGACTGAGAGGATGGAGGACAGAGAGGATGGAGGACAGAGAGAGGATGGAGGAGGATGAGGAGGAGGACAGAGAGGATGGACAACAGAGAGGATGGAGGACAGAGAGAATGGAGGACAGAGAGAGGATGGAGGACAGAGAGAGAATGGAGGACAGAGAGGATGGAAGACAGAGAGGATGGACAACAGAGAGGGTGGAGGACAGAGAGGATGGAGGACAGAGAGAGAATGGAGGACAGAGAGGATGGACGACAGAGAGAATGGAAGACAGAGAGAGGATGGAGGACAGGGAGGATGGAGGACAGAGAGGATGCATGACAGAGAGGATGGAGGACAGAGAGGATGGAGGACAGAGAGGATGGAGGACAGAGGATGGAGGACAGAGGGGATGGAGGACAGAGAGAGAATGGAGGACATAGAGGATGGAGGACAGAGAGAGAATGGAGGACAGAGAGGATGGAGGACAGAGAGGATGGAGGACAGAGGGGATGGAGGACAGAGAGAGAATGGAGGACAGAGAGGAGGCAGGACAGAGGATGGAGGACAGAGAGGATGGAGGACAGAGAGGATGGAGGACAGAGGGGATGGAGGACAGAGAGAGGATGGACGACAGAGAGGATGGAGGACAGAGAGGATGAAGGACAGAGAGGATTGAGGACAAAGAGGATGGAGGACAGAGAGAGAATGGAGGACAGAGAGAGAATGGAGGACAGAAAGGATGGAGGACAGAGAGAGGATGGAGGACAGAGAGGATGGAAGACAGAGAGGATGGACGACAGAGAGAGAATGGAGGACAGAGAGGATGGAGGACAGAGAGGATGGAGGACAGAGGGGATGGAGGACAGAGAGAGGATGGAAGACAGAGTGGATGGAGGACAGAGAGGATGGAGGACAGAGAGGATGGATGACAGAGGGGATGGAGGACAGAGAGAATGGAGGACAGAGAGAGGATGGAGGACAGGGAGGATGGAGGACAGAGAGAGGATGGAGGACAGAGACAGAATCATGAGACGGAGGCGGAGCACCAACCAGGCTAAAGATGTCTTTAATGACACATAGAGGAGTAGCAGTGTTTGTGCGTGAAAAACTCGTTAATTAAAGGTGTTATTAGCAGTTCTGCAGCCGCCTGGATGGTTTTGAACAGAGGCTGCTCCTGTATGAGTCATCACATAAAGCCCGCCCCCATCCCGCTGTGATTGGTTCGGTACATTCTCGACTGGTGGATGTGTTATTAATCTCCACATCGTAGAGGTTTATTTTTGATTAAACGCTGATCTTTCTCCTCAGGTGTGCATGGATCCAAGGTGGCGGCTAACAAAAGTGAGACGGACTCTAGCGGTGCTCTCAGATAGTCTTGACTCTGTCCTTCAGGTGGATTGAAGTGATTCACAGGTGAAGAGGAGGCAGCGCTCCCCTCCCTCCACCTCGCAGCCCCTCCCACTCTTTTATGTTTAAATGTAGGACGAGCGAGCCCAGCTCCCTGCAGGTGAACTCTCTCTCTCTCTCTCCTCTCAGTGAGACTCACCTGGAGCTGAGCTCACCTGCAGACAGCAGGCTGAGCGGCAGGAGCCCTGCAGACGAAGCTGCTGATGAGCAAAAAGGACGGCAGGTGGACCTCTGCACCTGAAGGGACAGGTGGACAGCTCACACCATCAGTGTTGGGGGGAAACGTTTCCAGAGTGAAAGGAGAATCTTTTTTAGGACTGAAAGACTTTTCAAAAGAAAATACATTTGCTCCAAAGTAAAGAGGTTTGTGCTTTTATTTTGGAGAATGACCACAAACATGTTTAATTTAATCTAAATCAGGTTGGTTAGGGTTAGGGGGTTAGGGTAATAAAGACTGAAGACTGACGATGTTGGTGAAGGAAAAATATTCCTGAATGTCCAAACAGGTCGAGCTTCTGTCATCGCTTTTAAAGGGCTACGTGAAACCTGCAAGGTTCTTTCTGGAGCATTTTATCTGGACTGTTTCGGAGACTCTTGGACAGCTGGTCCGACACTAAGAGGTTCCTGAGAAGTATTGAAAAACAACCTGAAAAAAAAAAAAAAGAACAGCAGCTCTTCCTGCACGAACCAAAGACTGATCCCGGACCAGAGATGGACCTGCTCAGCGCCAGGACCGTCCTCTGACCAGCTTTGGCTCCAGTGAAGAACCTTCTGTAGATAAAACAGCTCTTGCTCTGTTATTGTGGACAAACAAATCAAGGTAATTTTAACTTTGTGTGTGTACAGAAAGGACTGTTTAAATCTCTGGCATCATTCTATCTTGTCCTAACTCCATAAAACTCAACTTCTGATGTTAAACAAGCTACTGTTAATAGAGAGTTCATGGCACACTTGCCTTTATTGACATAAATATCAAAGTATATAAATACTGATCCAGTTCTGTTGAAGCAGAAGACACAAACTCACTTTTTGCATCTATTGACGAGACACAGATAGTCGACCGGCACAAACTTTTGATCACATACAAAGTTAAAATGTCTGCAGGGACCTGATCCACTCGATCACTGAAATAGATTAACATTTTTGACATTGGTCAGAAGATAGAAGGTCAATTTTATTTTATTTTTTATCTCCTACAGCTGATCTAACTCCAGAATGTTCCTAAATATTTCATTCAGATCTTATCTCTTCAAAACAAGCAAGCAAAAAAAAAAAAAAACTAAAATGATTAGCAATATGCTGGTAATAAAGCCCAGGATGTGGTGATAACCTGAACATAAGACCATCGACATTACTGTATTCCAACACAGACAGCTCTTTATAAATCATCTGTTTCTCTACAAGGATCCATCCAGTGTATCCAGTCTGTTGAGGACTTCTGTGAGGATTTCATTGGCTGATTGTCTCAATTTAAAAAAGGAAAAAAAGAGCAGTATCATCTGCATAAAGAAGCACTGTGACTAGCTGCAGAGGATGTAATTAAGTCAGGCCCCGGTATTGAACCCTGTGGGACTCTCTTTGACAGAAAAATTACTTCCCAAGACAGTTGTCTGCAGGATATGTAGTTTTGCACTTAGTTGTTCTTTTTGTGCCTCTTATTATTTTTAAGTATTTTAAATTCTTTCACATCGAAATATCAGTTTTGGCTTCAGAAATAATGCAGAAATAATATCTCATTAGTTTTAGGAAGCGTCGTCTCGCTCTCCTGGTCTCCCATCCCTCCTGTTGTTAAAAACCATCAAAAGTAACTCTTGTAACAACTGAACCATATCACATACCAGCAATGATGGAAAAACCTCACAGAGCTACAGTGGAGGTCATGGTAGAGGTGACTAGGAGACTGAAGAAACTAGTGATAGATAGATAGATAGATAGATAGATAGATAGATAGATAGATAGATAGATAGATAGATAGATAGATAGATAGATAGATAGATAGATAGATAGATAGATAGATAGAACGATAGATAGATAGATAGATAGATACATAGATAGATAGATAGATAGATAGATAGATAGATAGATAGATAGCTCATTTGGTTGAGCACATACGAAGGTTACGCTCCTGACGCAGGTTCATTTAAAGGCCACTGGAGCCACAAGATCTTTACAAAACTGCTTAAGTTCCTTTCTGCTTCAGTCTTAACATACAGTTATTAAATTATTAGCAGTTAAGCAGTACGAGTGCAGTTCCTGAACCAGTGAACAAAGCTAGCATTACATGTGCCGAGTCATGTTTCAGAAGCAAAACACATGACTAAGTGTTTTGAGTATTGAGTTGATATCTTGCTAATATCGAAGTTTAGCCTATAGAGTCAGTGCGGCCTACGTGAAATTAATTGTTTCATTTTTTAAATTTATATTTCACAGATTTCTTGACTATAAGGGCTTTAAAGGACAGTAATTATTAGCTACTCTTACGCTTGTTGAAAACTACCTGTATCTGGTTTAAGCAGATCTTATTTTAATTCCTGAGATTTTTACTGGATCACAGCGACTGAGCCCAGGCTAATGGTTAGCTGCAGGCTGAACCTCAGGAGGCAACATGGCAGGTTTGAGAGGTCTCATGATTGAACACCAGGTTCAATTACCACCTTCACGAACAGATGATGTTGAGATCCCTTATTTTCAAAACAAGGTTGTCTATCATTTATCCAGTGCCTTTGGTTAGCTACATCTAACATCATCTACTACATCTGCTTGTGTGAAACACCCCGGTTGTGTCTGTATTGACTCCTACTCAACACCGTTTCATAGTGCTCTTTGAATATGTTGAGAGAATTGTTAAACCCTTTATTGTGTATCACAAAAAGTACACAAAAAAGGATGTTATTAGCACGTTCATTGTCCCTTATGAAGAACTGTCCTATATAGTGATCAGAGTCAAGCGTTACGTAGCAACTAAGAGCTGATTTTGGACACAACCACTGTTGTTTTCAGATAATAGCGTCGAACGTCTCCCACCACAGACAGCGAACAGCCGCCAAGGAAGGAGCTCAGATGTTATCCTGATGCTTCTCAAGTTCCTCTGGCTGCCAGAAAAGGATGCCACATGATGCTGAAGAGACTCGGTGAGCGGGAATTAAACCCACAGTCGTGATGTTGGCGAGCCGCCCCCTGCTGCTCACCTGGGTGCTGCTCGCCGCCGCCGTCCGAAGCCACAGCTGGAGACCCTGCACAGGTACGAGCGCCTCGCGTCTGGCTCCTGCACAGATGTTCAGGTCACTCTCATGACAGACATGTCAGAATGTACCTGTCTTTATACACGTACATTTATTTTCAAATAGTTCACTTTTAGATGAGATTTCCTCAACTTGAGGGCCAACAGTGTCTCTACGTGATGGTAGCGTTTCTTTCTTCAGTTGCCAACAACAAAACTTGTTACTGAAAGTGCAATAAAACCCTCGAGAAGAAGTCTCTTAGTTTTCTTTATTAATCTGGGTTTTTTTTATTGCATTTAGAGGAACACAGTCATAAGAATTTCCATCTTTTTTCCATCAGCACCACCATGAACCCAAAACACCTTAGAAGTTAATGTAAAGGTATTCATAAAGGAATGAAGAAGTATGTAGATTAGTTATTCAACCATTTATATCAATAATCATCACTGTAATGTTCTCAAGTATGACATCACTTCACCTTAGACTTTATCAAATTTAGTCATTTGGGTACAATTAAACGTATACCATCAGTTTAGGTCGTCATGAAGAGTTCTGGTTCAGAAGTGATGGAGATTGAAGATGGTAACTAATCTAAACACCAGTCAGCAGCCTACATGAATCCCAGTTGCTGTGTGTTTGTTACGTCCCAGGAAAGTGTCGCCACCGCCAGCGGTTTTGAAAGAAGCTTAGAATATTGATACCCGCGACTGAAAAATCGATACTCGATAAAATATCGATATATATCGTAGAATTGATAAAATCGCTCAGCTCTAGTCTAGAAACAGTCTGTTTAAAGAAATAACGCTGAAGTCAGTGAATGTGAGGCACTAAAACTGGGATGTGAACCATCTGTGCTGTGAGCTGAAATTTCTTGGATATTTACCAGGTTATAATGTTGGAAATTCTGGTTTTCCTCTCACAGTTTAATGAGTTCAAAGTATTTTCAGAATAATTTTCTTAAAAATCTGGCAGTTTAAAAAGTAAAAAAAATTCTGACTTCGTAAATGTGTAAATCTTATGAAGTCAGAAATTGGAGTTTTCTCTTGTAAATCTTTTAAGTTTTCTGCCACAAACGTGTGGATTTCTTTCCTCTCGTGTAAAGGTGCGAGTTTATAAAATCACAGTTTCTGATTTCATCGACCTGCAAATTTGTGACTTCATGCAAACTTGAATTTCAGAATATTTTTCACACAAACTTGACAGTTTGTCAAGTCACAATTTCTGACTTCGTTTGTTAGGTTATGAAATTTTTAAAATTTATACTGTTCGAAATGTTGAGTTTTCGGCCTGAACTTGAATCTTAACTTGAGATTCACAAATCCAGACTGTTTTCTTTGTAAAGTGTGACACATGTCCACAGATCAGTCTCTCCCGTATACATCTATACCTCCTGTACTCCAGCGACCAGCTGGCCGTCACATCTCCGTGTGTTTCATGTGCTTCAGACGGCTGCTTCTTTGTGCTTCGGCGTTCTGAGTCTTTGAAACGTGAGCTCCATTTCTGAACATGCCGTCCCCTCCCTCCATTCATCCTCCCTTCATCTTCCATTGATCTGCTGCTGCAACAAAACACACAGACGGCCTCAGAGGAGCTTAAAGGGGAATTCCAGCTAAAACCAACGTGGACCTGAAGCTGCCGCTGAAGAAACGATGTAAACTCCCTCAGCCTCTCTCCTCGCATTGCTTCAGACGTTTGATCTCACATCCGGTGGCTGAAGAAGAGTCCAGAGCTGTCTCCTGAGATGCTGCTGTACCCCAGTCATCTGAAACAAAAAACATTTTTTCATTTTTTCTCTTTAATTAGCACCCACAGAATCATTATTGAAACATTATCCTGGATGTAACTCTCTGGACTTTACTCCATTTTTTTCAGTTACAGACAAACTGCCCGCATTATTCTATACATTACTCATACGTTACTCTATGACTTTGAAGGTTACTCTATATGTTACTCTGCACGTTACTTAGTACTTTACTCCATAATTTTCTCAGTTACTCCGTATGCCACGATTTACATTTCTCCATATGTTACTTTGTAAGTTACTCTTATGTTTCTTGACAGAGTATGTCTCAGCATATCTGACTCCTGAAGTTGTTCCTTTACTTTTGAAGTTACTCCAAGTTACTGCGTACAAATTGTCTCCAGGCACTTTTCACAGACTCAGAGCATGACACCGGATATTTTTAACTGTTGAGAATATTATTAAAAATTAGATAGAGAAGCAATGGCAAGTAAAAAACTCCCCTAGTGGGAGAAAAATCTTTAAGCCAAAGGGTGGCAAGGAAAAACTCCCCTAGTGGGAGAAAAATCTTTAAGCCAAAGGGTGGCAAGGAAAACTCTCCTGGTGGTAGAAAAACATTTAAGCCAAACAGCAGAAAGGAAAACTCCCCTAGTGGGAGAAAAACATTTAAAGCCAAACGGTGGCAAGGAAAACTCCCCTAGTGGGAGAAAAATATTTAAAGCCAAACGGTGGCAAGGAAAACTCCCCTAGTGGGAGAAAAATATTTAAGCCAAACAGTGGCAAGGAAAACTCACCTAGTGGGAGAAAAAGCTTCAAGTCAAACGGTGGCAAGGAAAACTCCCCTAGTGGAAGAAAAAGTTCAAGTCAAACAGTAGCAAGGAAAACTCCCCTGATGGTAGAAAAACCTTTAAGCTAAATGGTGGCAAGGAAAACTGCCCTTTAAGAGGAAGAAACCTCGAGCAGGAGCTGGATCATCGGGGGGGGACCTTCCTGATGAAGACCAGCTGGATAAAGGAAGAAAAGAGGAGGAAGAGAGGACAGAGAGAAGAGAGGAACAGATATATTGGAAATATTATATCGGACAAAATATGTTAACAGGAATTATGGATGAGAATTCTGTGCAGTTTGTACATCAGTGGTCTGTTACATCACACGCTACCCTGCATCGATGTATCACTCTGTGTGCTACTTAAGTGCATCAAAAATAATTCCCTATGTTTTATCGACGTATCTACAAGTCTTATCTATCATATCTAGATAGGTGGTGGCCGTAGCTGAGGTAGTAGAAGTATTATCTGACCAGAAGGTCAGTAGTTTCATCTCCAGGCCCATCGTGTGAAGATGCTTAAGCCCTGAAATCCTTTGTGAGTGACAGAGAAAAATGGCAGGAACACAACCCAGTTGACACTGTGATAAAACAAAACGGATCATTTGCAGCTGAGAGCTGATAAAAATCACGACAGAGCACCAACGCGCTCATCAGTCACAGCTGGAGGAAGAACGATCTTCACCTCATTTACTCTCCTCCACCTGCTGGTTTCACTTCACTTCTATGAAAATCAGTTTTCAGGGATCTGAATTTGGAGCCTGGGAGATAATCTGTCCCGTCCTCACCTAATCAATCTTTATTTTTAGCCCGGCTGTCACAGTTTCCGGAGCCACTCGGATTTACATGTTATCACAACCTGAAAACCACAGACCCGTTGGAGTCTCGCTGAGTAGCTCTGTGGTCTGGAACCAGTAAAAACACTGGAGTACTGCTGTTGGAGGAGGATGAGTCAGCGTGATTCACTGTCTGTGGTCTTAAACGGGCCTCTGGAGTTGCTTCTCTCTTTCACACCACCACGGTGGTTTCTGTTCCATCCTCAGACCTGCTGCCTCTCGACCTGCTGGCCAGATCTCTTCCTCAACCAGGAGGAGCCCCGCCCACGCAGGTGCAGATGGTTCAGTCCAGAGGGTCCAGAGGTCTGAGGCTGACCGGATCTGTAGCGGCGCCGCTGAGTTTCCCCGCCTCCCAAATCTTCACCAATTGCGACTTTTTCCCCGCTGAGTTCTCGTTGGTTGTCACCGTGAAAATACCGAGACTGGGACAGAAGGTGAGCCAGCAGAGCCAAATAACCTGGTCCGATCCGGTCTGGTCCGGTCTGGTCCGGTCCGGTCTACCCTGATCGTTCTCTCTCTCTGTTTCCAGGCCAATGAGTACATCTTCTCCGTGCTGAAGGAGGGATCTGATTTGTTGTTGCTGGGTTTACGTGTCTCTGGGAACCGCCTCCACTTTGTGACCACGCCCCCCGGTGTTGGTGGGCGGAGCCGGGTGACCTTTAAGGACATTACACTGGACGATAACCGCTGGCACACCGTGGTGCTGGCTGTTACTGGACAGTACGCCACGCTGACTGTCGACTGTGGACTGCCGCTGGAAATGTGAGTCCCAAACCGGTTCAGACTGGTTCAGACTGGCTTAGACTGGTTTTACTCACCTCAGTTCAGTCTAGCTCAAACCAGTTCAGACCAGCTGGGTTCGCTCCAGTTCTGGTCCACTTGGGACTGGGTCTTATATTTTTGTTTTTACTTTTTTTTTTAAATGTTTCAGTTCTGTTTTAATCTTATCCAAAGCCTGGTTTATCATTTGTAAGTCTGGTTCAGCCCAGTTCAGACTGGATCAGGTTAGATTGGTTCGAGTCTTTATAGTTGCAGAACCATTTAAACGTTTCTAAAGTCAAGTATAAAGATTATTTAAACCACTATGAACCTGTTTGAACTGGTCCAGGATCAAGATCAACCTTTACCATTAACTGGTTTACTGTCTCCCAGTAAGCAGGTCCAGTTCTTCCCCGGCACTCTGAGCACCAGGGGGTCCAGGTTCTTCATTGGCAGCAGGGGCCGTTGGAGGGGCCGCTTCTCTGTGAGTGGGTGTTTCGGGTCGGAACCGGATCCAGAACCATCCAGTCTTCCTGCTGGTTCACGTGTCTCTCTGTGTTCAGGGTCTCCTGCGCCAGCTGGTCCTGCTTCCGGGCTCCGACGCCACGCCACGGCTGTGTCCCAACTCTGAACCCGGTCTGGCTGAGCTGTCCATCCCTCAGGTTCTCAAGTCAACCCCCCTGCAGCCAGACCGCCAGGGACCAGTCTACCCATACGGTGAGGACAACTGCAGGACCTTGATCCTGGCGTCCTTCAAAAAGGTCTTGACAAACTTAGATGTGGGTTTTGGGTCGTTGTCTTGTTGGAAGACCTGCCGCGACTGGCGGCAGATTTCCTGACATGACATTCCCCCCACACTACTGTCCTCCCACCACCATGTTTCACTGTGGGAAACATGGTGGTAACCTGTGAAACATTTCCTTCAGTAAACAAAAGCACCAACTATGTTCCCAGGCAGCTCAAGTTTGGTCTGATCAGAGCAAGGGCAGACTTCTAAAACTCATCCCCACGTTGGAAAGTTCATGAGCAAATGGGGTTTTGGTGAGTGGGCGGTGGAGGTCTTATTGGACCTGAACGCCACTGTGATGAAGAGTCCTTCCAACAGTCTTCATGAAACATGGAGTCCAGAAGAAGCCAGTTCAGGAACAATCATCTTTGCAGGATTTCAGGGAGTCGTATTGATGTCTCCCACTAGTTTGACTTCTGAGCTATGGAGCCCCGTTTGGGTCAAAATTCAATGAATAAATTAGTCTATTATTATGAAATACAGGCATTTATTATTATGAAATATTTCCCATTATTATGATAATGGTTTCATTTTTCATAAGAATGACTTGTGTGTCAATCACAGCAGAGAGGGTGGAGCCATTCATGTGATTGGCTGCTCTTTCATATAGTGGGCGAGAGGTGCAATGTATATACTCATGGTTTCCCGTAGCTCAGTCCAAGCTGCCATAGCTACAATCGGACTAGGAGCTCACCTTGATGACGCCACGGCCCGCTGCTAACGGGACCTCACGACCAAAACTAGTCGATGTCAGAGCGTAGAATGGAGAAGGATCAGCCAATGAGCCTGCAGGTCAACCACTGGTCCCGCCCACTGGCAAAATGTCATTATTATGTAAAAACTCATTCTTTGATTAAAAAAAAAAAAGCCATTCTGAAATAAATAATATTATGCATTAAACTAAGATTAAATAAAAAAATATATATATTTCATAATAATTACATTTTTTTCATAATAATGGGAAATATTTCATAATAATGGATACATATTTCATAATAATAAACGCCTGTATTTCATAATAATAGACTCATTTATTAATTGAATTATGACCCAAACGGGGCTCCATACTGACCAGGTCTACGTTTGTTTTACAGCAGCTTTCCATTGCTCTAAACCATAGAGTGTATGAGAAGAACTGGACAAACCCAGTGTGACATCCCCTAAAGGTTTACTTGAGTGGCTTGACGGGCCTCTGCTAGTTCTGGTTCCAGCTCTGGCAGCGCTCATTTCGGAGGTTAGTGTCTTGTGGTCTGGTTAGTCAGCTTAGAAGGGTCCTGAAATGATCTGAGGCCGAATTCACTCGACAAGGTTAGCCAGCTAGCTAAGGAGTAAAGATAGCTGCTTCTGGGTATTTGCTCCCAAATCTTTCCAGACAAACCAAAAGACGGGTCGCAGTTATTTCTCAGTACGGTTGAGATATTGTCTTTAGGTCCTCATTCACACCCCAGAAGTCAAGTCAAGACAAGCACCGAGTAGCTATTTATAAGATTTTACCTGATAAGGAACCTAAAAGTTTACGCCCGCACAGTTGTCGTGGATGTGAAATCTAGCGAGACCAAAAGCGTTTCCTGAACCAGGCTGTAGAAAGGTTTGTTATCTGCCATCTTCTGTCTGAGTGCCGGTTTCTATATTTATATTGTTCTCAGAAGTGAACCAAACCTGAGCGCTGGCCTTTGCGCGTGGCTTCGGTATATTTCTGTATTCAGAGTGATAAAACTACCTCAGCGCTCCTGCTGGTGTGTTTGGAGTGTAAACCTGCTGCTGTAATGGCATCAGTGATCCAGTAACCTGAGCTGCAGACTAACTGACACAACCAAGTCATGTTTGTTTATGACTGACAGGCTTGAGTGGCTACTGTGTGTGGTGGTGGTGGTGGGGGGGGGGGGGGGGGGGGGGGGGACCAAAGCCAATGAGGCCAGATGTAATCTGGAGGCTCCTGGTGATGGCTCAGCTCAGGATCAGGACTGAATTCAGACGCCAGGCTGGGTTTTCCACTGATGAGTGTCCTCGTAAGTATAGCTGTGTAAATCACGGAGGTCAGACGGGTCCTGACTTGCACAGCTGTGAGCTCGTTACTGCGCCGCAGTCGGCGACGTCTGACTTTAAAAGGAGCAATCTGACATTTTACAGTTTATGACCGTGACTCATCTGGACTGAGATGTCCAGTCAGAGCATCTTTCTTTCTTTCTTTGACCTCTCGTCTTCGCCCTGAAAGTGCTCGATGCTTCAGATAGAAACATAATCTGGGCGATATATGGCACTTATGGCCAAGGTGCATCACTGTCACGTGATGCTGAGCTTGGGTTTATGGCATCAAATGTCACAGCCTGACAGCCAGCGGACCCTGGCCTGGTCTGCCACACCCATTCAAATCAAGAGGATTGTCTCTTGTGAGAGGGGTCTGGTACCCGTCCTTTTCACGGCCATTTTCACCGGTACAGAACGTACCAAACCAATCCCAATATCGATGTGGGGATGGGCTTTATGAGGTGCGTCATGCAGGAGCATCCAAGGTGCATTAAAAACAACCAAGATGGCTGCAGAGTTGCTGATAACACCTCGGATCAACGCGCATTTACTGCAGAACCGACAAAAGTTGTTCACTGGCATTCCTGCTGCACTGGACGCCATTTTGGAAATCAAATTCAAACCCAGAGGAACCAGACTGAGCTTTGTTGAGAATTCAGATGTTTTTTTGGCCAATATGTGATCTATGTCATACTCCGGAGTGAACCTCTGCTTTGAAGTGACCTGCATGCACAGAAAGGTTTGGCGATGCAGCAGCAGTGAGTTGAGTTAACATTATTGTAAATGATGGAGCTAGACCAGTCCTTCTCAAATTGGGGGGAGGTGGGGGGGCGATGCCAGGGGGCGCATGTCACCCTGGGAAACATGCCCTTTTTTTGCTGTACTGTAATAAAGTGTAATTGCACATATACTCCAGTAGGGGGCTCTCCTTGTCACAGTGTGCGCAGGGAGTATTAGCTATATCGCGTCTGTTTTTTTTTTTTGCACGGACATCCGCGCACACAGCACAGAGCAGGAGATATGAAGAGAACAAACCCTCAAGAGACACCACTGAAAAATATTTAACAGAGATGAAAAGAAAGGAGGAGAGAGACGGAGATAATGAGACAAACGAAAGTCAGCAGAAAGTTAAGACGAGGAAATATGACGATGCTGATGTAGCGCTGCTACACTGAGACTACGGTGGGATTGATGCACTTTATTTTATTAAATAACTTTAATAAATGTATTCTTTGTTATAAGTTGATGTATATTTCTTTATTTCTTGTTTCACTTAATGGTAATAAGGATACAGTGTTATGCAGAAGTTTACTTGTAACAATTTTATAGACAAATTATACTATTTATAGTTGCAGTGGAGGGAGGCTGGGTGGGGGGGGGGGTGGGGGGGCTTCCTGGGGGGCGCAGCAAAAATAATTGAGAAGCACTGAGCTAGACTAAACGGTGACAGAGTTATTAAAATTGAGCCGTTTGAAGTTTCTGCGTCTTTCATGAAAGACGTCATGAACCTGTTCAGTCTTTATGACTCAGGGTTTATAAAAAGCAGTCTGAGGTGCGTTTGATTTATGCACCTGCCCGCGGCTGAAGGTCCCGACCAAACCGCGGCTGACCTCGGCCCTCCGCCTATCTGAGAGTCTCTGCCCCGGGGATCAGAAGGAAACCTCACAGAGATGACGTTTTTACGAGAGTTTTATCCTCTCGGGGTGTTTCATTTGACTGCACCTATAAGTTCCTTTCGAAAAGTTTCCAAAATGAACTCCCAAAGCACCGGAAAGCAGCGATCCACATCAGACCCACAGCTGCTGTCTGCCAGCTGGGGGCGCTACAGCAGGAAGGACACCAGTGATGATGGTGGTGGTTTCCACAGTTTTCACATCAGATTTCTTTGTTCACTCAAATCCTGTTGTTTGAGGACTCCTCTTTGATCACAGCTTCAAACTTTAGCACATTAAAAGCGTGTTCATAAATAGGACCATAGAGCCTAAATCAGTTTCTAGAGTCGCTACAGCTCATGTGGAACATCTCGTGCTGCTTCCTATCGAACCCAACAAAGCACGAAGATACCTGAGTATCTCCAGAAAAAGACTGCGTGGTTGTTTCTCTGCTGCTGGCGGGAAAGCAGAAGCTCAGAAGCTATTGTCTTGTTATCAGTATAAGCATCTGTCAACACTGACGCTGTGTGATTACAGCTGACAGCTTTATGAGGACTTTAACACCTCATTACTTTTCATTTGAACCTAAAGAAGTTGACTGGATTTAAACAGAGGAATGAAAAAGCAGAGGGGAAAAAAAAAACATTAAAGTTTGTGTTGTTCAAACACACAACCTTCACCTGGTGTGTTTTTTTTCTTTTTCTTTTTTTTTTTTGCGTGTGTCGTGTCAGAGGCCGAGGCCAGAGTGACTGTGGGGGGTCGTCCTCCCTGCTCAGGACCAGAAACGGGTCAGCTGTGGTTCAACGCTCGGAGGAAAGGCCTGTTCATCTGTGACGGGCTGACGTGGAGGACGCTGCTGCAGCGTGAGTCTGAACGTCACCACAGAAAGAAACTCTAAAAAACAGACATGTGAAACCGTGACAAAAACACACTGCAGTGTCACGGCCACTTCATGAGATCACGTTACAGTCATAATTTTACATGGATTTGGGAACAAAGCTATTTGAAGCAAAGAAAGAAGTAAAATAAAGATGAGATTTTTAATGAAAAACTGTTACCACATTAAACAAAAAGACTTAAAGCCACTCTATGTAACAATATAACGTCTGACCACATGGTGGCAGCACATCGCAAGAAAGTTCATGTGTCAGCGGCTGATGAAATCCACAGTGAAGTGGACTTCTAGTCCTACAAGGTATGTCGGACCCTCCCCACTCAGCACAGTATTGTCAGTGGCTGTTTTGTCAACAGAGCAGATCAACACGCCCCCAAGTGGTCAGAACTGGTATTGCTACATAGTGTGGCTTTACAGCATTTGAACTACCGTATTTTCCGGACTATAAGCCGCTACTTTTGTCCCACGCTTTAAACCATGAGGTTTATACAGAGATGCGGCTTTTCTATGAATTTTTCTTCAGCCCTCAGGGGGCGCTCTAGCAGGAAATGCAAAAACCAAAAAACAAACCGAGTAGTTAAAGGCTATTCTGTTTTTGTTCAGTAGTCTATGTTGGCTATGCTACTCTACATTCATTTTGTGAGCATCAATACCTGTTATTATTGGACAAACTGATTAATCCAGGTGTGTCTGACCATCGTAGCTACTCAGACACACCTGGATTTATCAGTTTGTTGGTTCCTCAGCGGATTTCAGGGTTCTGAGTGGAACCGCCACAGAGGTAAGGTTTTAATCACAGATACGGACCGGACGCAGCGTGGAGCCAGCAGGTCCGCGATCCGGCTCCAAAGCGGATCCGGCACTGAGTGCAAGTGGACCCTGATACGGGTCCGTTTCACGGGTCCGTTCCGGATGTCTTTGCTGTGTGGGGGGGTTTCAGTACACAGAGGGAGGGAAAATAAAGCAACTTCGTTTTAGTGTGAATGAATAAAACCATCAATGACTTTTCTGTTTTGTTTGATCAGAACTTTTACTGCTGTTTTACAGGTTCTGTTCAGAAACAATCAGTTCAAGTATGTGAATAAACACTTATGGTACAAAACCTTTTGATGTAAATATCTTTTTTCTCAGCCTGGATACCGGCAGCTTATAATCTGGTGCAGTTCATATGTGACAAAATATATATTTCGTTTATATTTTAATGGGTGCGACTTGTATTCAGGTGCGCTTTATAGTCCAGAAAATACGGTATTTTACTAGTTTATATGTGATTTGTGACATTGTGGTTTTTTTTTTAAGATTTTGTGGCTCTTGTGGCCTTTATTATTGAAGTTCAATGACAGGAAGGTGAGGCAGAGAGAGAAGGGGAAGATGCCCGGCAAAGGGGTCACCGGCCAGGAGTCAAACCAGCAACTGTTGCAGTACGACGCCAGCCTCCCGCACCCACCGAGCCATCTGCCAGCCCCCTCTGTGACAACCTTTAGTAAAAATAGCACAAAAATACCGTACAACAGCTCCCATTTCAAAGCCCAAGCTGTTGAAATATCAAAAATAGGAATGCTGAAGTAAATTAACAGCCAGTTAGTGGGTAACACACCAGTCGAGGGTCACCCAAATCTCTGGGTATCCATGACTGAGTGAGCAACAGGAGAGTGTGACAAGACCCATATTTCTATAACGAGTCTGTAATCTAATCTGCAGCTTCAGACCTCCACTGCAACTATAAACCAGATTGTCTCCGTGTATTTCCTCCTCTTCTGCTGGCTTTGCAGATAAAGAGCGTCTGGACTACGTGGAGGACTACCAGGACCTGTACACCCACTCAAAAACCTTTGACGTCGAGGTCTTCTCCATCCCGTCTGAAGGCCTGTTCATGGCTGCAGCCAACAAGTACTGGGAACGCCTCTTCAGCAGGTCTCATGGACCATTGGGTGTCGTCCCATCACCTCTGCATCTCATGTCTCCCTCCTGTACTTCCTTCCAGGGACCCTCAGCTTGGCTCTGGCATCTACAGATGGACAGATGGCTCGTTCAAACTGTACCAGAACATCAGCACTCAGGAGGCCCGTGCCTGGAAACACTTCACCATTGATGATAAGGTGAGTGCCACACAACCACTGACAAAAGTTCACCTTCAAATCTCAACACAGGATATCAGTTACAACCAGACTTATGTCAAAAGTGACTCTCTTAATGTAACAATACTAAACCACATTACATATGATGACGAGTGGTTGAAACGTTGGAGAACAGATCTGAGTAGAGTCGCTGCTCCTCCACATCGAGAGCAGCCGGTTGAGGCGGTTCTGGCATCGGGTCAGGATGCCGCCTGGATGCCTCCATGTGCTGGTGTTTTGGGCATGTCCATACAGGTGAAGGCCACTGGGAAGACCCAAGATCTAGATCTAGATCTAGATCTCTCTCAAGACTGCGTGATCTCTATCAAGACTGCTGGATCTATCTCAAGACTGCCAGATCTCTCTCAAGACTGCTTGATCTCTCTCAAGACTACTGGATCTCTCTCAAGACTGCTGGATCTCTCTTAAGACTGCTTGATCTTTCTCAAGACTACTGGATCTCGCTCAAGACTACTGATTCTCTCTCAAGACTGCTTGATCTTTCTCAAGACTACTGGATCTCTCTCTCGAGACTGCTGGATCTCTCTCAAGACTGCTGGATCTCTCTTAAGACTGCTGGATCTCTCTTAAGACTGCTGGATCTCTCTTAAGACTGCTGGATCTCTCTTAAGACTGCTTGATCTTTCTCAAGACTACTGGATTTCGCTCAAGACTGCTGGATCTCTCTCAAGACTGCTTGATCTTTTTCAAAACTACTGGATCCCTCTCAAGACTGCTGGATCTCTCTTAAGACTGCTTGATCTTTCTCAGGACTGCTGGATCTTGCTCAAGACTGCTAGATGTCTCTCTCAAGACTGCTGGATCTTGCTCAAGACTGCTGAATCTTACTCAAGACTGCTGGATCTTGCTCAAGACTGCTGGATCTTGCTCAAGACTACTGGATCTCTCTCAAGACTACTGGATCTCTCTCAAGACTGCTGGATATCACTTAAGACTGCTTGATCTCTCTGAAGACTGCTGGATCTCTCTGAAGACTGCTGGATCTCTCTGAAGACTACTGGATCTTTCTCAAGACTGCTGGATCTCGCTCAAGCCTACTGATTTTCGCTTAAGACTGCTTGAGCTCTCTCAAGACTGCTGGATCTCTCTCAAGACTACTAGATCTCGTTCAACCTCTTCACACCCTGATACAAGTGACTGTGTCATTAACAGACATGTGCTGACCTTGATGACAAGATAATGATGTCAATTAATTAGGATCAGGTGTGTTAAAGCAGAGAAACATGCAGAACCTTCAGGACAGCTGCCCTCGAGGACCGACTTTGGCCACCCCCGGTCTAAACCCTGGAGAGATGATGTGACTCGGCTGGCTTGTATTTCCCCTGGAGGAGCTGCAGGAGGTGGCTAGGGAAAAGGAGGTCTGGACCTGTTTGCTCAGTACTCTACTCCCGTGACCCGAACTCCAAAGTTAATGGATGAATGGATTTTGCACAAAAATAACAGAACTAGAATAGGGGGTACAAGCTTTTGCACGTGACTGGGTCAGTCATTGTCATGGTGGGCGATTCTTTCATGCGACCTGCGACCACATGACCCATGAGGTGGTGTTGGGCATTCACGTGCTGAGGGCGGCGCTCAGAGGGAGGAGGAAGGTAAGACTGAAAGGTCTTTAAAGGAGAACAAACAGATGTGGGTTGGATTCTCAGCGCTGTTTGAAGTTGTGCGATCTCATTGTGGTGGCTTTGTTTGCACAGCGTCTAACACACACACAGGTGTGATCATAAAGCTCTGCAGGTATTCAGAAAAGTTCTGAGCGGGATGAGGAGCATAGTTCAGCTCACAGATGAGCCATGCTGACATTAAGAATGGGTCAATTCAAAGAGTGACTGATGTTTGAGCTGAAGGTCTGTAGACCTGTGCGCACACATCCGGACTTTTGTTGGAACCAGAACCACACACCGGTTTGTCATCATCTCAGAGAACATGTGGCACTGGCTTCCTCTGTGTGTCTTTCTTATTGTACAACCGCCAAATGATGAAACACAACTTGTTTTATATCAGATCTTCTTGGTGGTGGCAAACTGGAGAGAGACGGGGCCCGAGGTGTCAGTCATCTATCGGTGGAACCGACGGCGGCGGCGTTTCCTCCGTTACCAGACTCTGGAGACCCACGCTGCTCAGGACTGGGAGGCTTTCCGGATGCACAACCACAGCTTCCTGGTGGTGGCCAATCACAGAGGTAAACAGGGAGTAAAGGAGTGTGCAACGAAGCTCCTTGTCATTGTCGTGTTCCAGATGAAACATCAAGATATGAACCCTACCAGCAGAGGAATCAAACCTCCTGCATTACAGCCTGAAATCACTAACGTCATACCCAATTATTGATAAATATCCTGATTAACTGGCCTCAAGCATAAGCTAAGGGGTCTACTGTACCATCGGTGAGCATGTGGTCACCTTCACTACACTTCAACACAATATTACCGGAACTGCAAGATTTTCACAGCTGCACCTGAAGTTGAAATGACTGCAGAGTCACGACCCACAAAGTCGTCTACAAACTTGAAGTATTTACAAAACTGAAGTTAGCCTCAGATTCAGCAGTGACCCCAGTTGCTGAAACAGAAGCTGCAAACTGGAAGCTAATCCCTGATTAATTTAGAGATTCGGCCTTTGGAGTCACAACTGCCTGCACAAAATTAGTTGTTTTTGTTGTGGAAAAAAATAAGATCCGATCTTAATGAGAAAATCAAATTCGAATTTATTAAAGAGGAAAGAAAGAAACTTATGTGCACATACGTAGAGCAGTCAGCATTACAGAGAATTCTGAATGAGCACTCTGCCTTTACAGAGAGGATGTTCCCTTTTATACCAAGACAAAGAGATGTTGATTGCTATACAGGTTTTTCATATAGAGTGGAACACAACAGGTGATGAGGAAGGCAAAAGGATATTTGTCTTAAATGAGAGCGATAATTGAATTTAGGGACATTTATACAGTCCCTTAATCAAGAGGTTAGATGCGTGATGATAATTGAAATTAGGAATGTATATACAGAATCACAGCTGACCCCCTGCTTGCCTTTTGTCGGACATTTGGTCTGTTGATTATGATGTGTGTTGGTCTTGTTAAGAAAGACAAATTACTTTTAAACATATTATTAGAGACAAATAAAACGATCAAAATTACAAGATGAATAAAGCAAATAAAAATTTCCTCCACATTTTATTTTTGTATGCATTTTTCTGACTACATCGGCCTAAAGAAGCTATTATTGGTGAAACATATGTATCAGGTTTATGTAAATGTGCATTTTAAAAAAAAGGAAAGTGTCCACCACAAAGAACGGTGCAACATTCGTGTTACGAGAACAAAAGCTGACGACATACAGGCGAGTTAAAGAAAATGTGTCAGTTTTGGACTTCTTTGGAAACTAGCCATCCATCCATCTATTAACTTCCATTTGTCCAAATCCAGGTCGCAGGGGCAGCAGCCTTAACAAATAGCCCCAGGCCTCCCTCTCCTCAGCCTCCTCCACCAGTTCCTCTGGGAGAACACCGAGCTGTTCCCAGGCCAGCCTGAGATATAGGGCCCGATCGTACACCTCCCGCTAGCCGCTACCTGCAAATTGCGGACTTAGGAACCTCCGCTTATCGCTAATGCAATCTTCCGCTTCCCTAAAGCCGCTATCTGCTTTGCCGACTCCCTTATCCACATTGTAGGTGTGGCAATGGGCGTGTCATTCACGCTTCCCGCAAACTTGGTATCTTGCGATTGCGGGTTGCGGGTTTAGGATAGCGGGTAGCGGGTGGTCAGACCACCCACTACCCGCTATCCTAAACCCGCTACCAGCGCAACCCGCATGTCGGCACGTAAAAGAGCACGTCCAAATGGCATAAATGTGCATCCACCTGGTCACATGTGGACGTGCACAAACGGCTCTACCTCTCGATTACGCATCACCGTATTACTGTCAGACGTTTTTATTCTGTTGAGGTCAGAGGATGTCTGGTCAGCAGTTGTGGTGGATGTGGGAATAGTCACGGCCAGACACGTCAGTCTGTACAGCTGTGGCATGATCTCATCCAGATGTCTGCTGTGGAGGAAACCAAGGAGATCTTTGTCTCTGGTGTCAAGCTGGAAAAGGTTGGATGCGGGAATTTATTTCCGATATCTCTGAAACTGTTGGTGGTCGAGGAGGGACAGGAACATTAATTGTTTGTGATCTTTAATGTGCATTCAATGATTCGTTCTGCAGTATTTTAAAAAGAACATCAGCTGCACCAAGACGCAAGTGCAACCTGCTCTTAAAGGCAATGGCTACTGACGCACTGATTAGTTAAACAGGTGGAACGTCCTAACCACTCCTATGGATAATGTAGCGGTTAGCGCAGGTAGGATCGCAGCTTTAGGGAGGTGAAAGATTGCGTTCTTTGCGGGGGAACGCCTCTCCCGCTACCCGCTATCCCTTTAGGAGGTTTGGTGGAAGATCGGGCCCATAATCTCTCCAACGAGTCCTAGGTCTGCCCCGCGGCCTCCTCCTGATGAGACATACCCAAAATACTACTCCATGGAGGCGTCCAGGAGACGTCCTCACCAGTTGCCTGAACCACCTCAGCTGGTTCCTCTCGATGTGGAGGAGCAGCGACTCTGCACCAAGTCCCTCCCGGATGGCCAAACTTCTCACCCTATCAAACCCAAGGGAGAGTCCAGCCACCCTGCGAAGTTAAACTCTTCTCAGCTGCTTGTGTCCGTGATCTCGTTCTTTCGGTCTCTACCTACTGTTCATGACCATAGGTGAGGGTTGGAACAAAGATCATCCAGAGATCAAACAAGCTGACACCACAGCAGACGCTGCACAGATCCACCTGTCAGTCTCCTGCTCTTTTCTCCTCTCACTGGTGAACGAGAGCCCTGAGGTTCCTAAACTCCTGCACTTGAGGTAGAACCTCACTCCCAACCTTCACTGGAAACTAATCAAACCAAACTCTCGATCCATTTGTGTAGGAACTGGACAGCCCATGACAATGAACCCAGTACCCCAGTCTCCTGGAGCACTCCCCCAGGACATGCCAGGAAACACAGCATGTCCTCAAAGTCCACAGAACACATGAGGAGTGGTTGGGTAAATTCCCATGATCCCTCCAGGCTCCTGGTGAGGGTGCAGAGCTGGACCGGTGTTCCACGACCGGGTTGGAACCCACATTGATCCACCAGGATCTGAGATTTCACTATCAAAGCATGCGCCTGACGAGCAAGTTTTGTTTTGTTTTTGTCATTTGGAGGCTTCTAGCAGAATAAAAATATATATAAGTCTCTCACCTTAGGGAGCTGTGAGACAGAGGACAGGTTTTCCTCCATTTTCTTGTATGACTGAGTCCTGAAGACTGAAAAGACTGAGGATGTAGCCGGTTGTTTTGGTGTTTCTACGTTGAACGGGACGAGAGTGGTTGGAGGATAATGAAAATAAAAGCATTTTACACCGTTAGGAGAATGTTGCATTTAAGCAGGATGTGAATGCTACACATGCATACATCGCCCACAATCCAATTTACTGACATACATTAGATTTCACTACTTCAATCAGAATAATTTTCTGTTTTACTGCACAAACATGCATCATGACGACCCACAGTGCGATCAGGTTAATTGCTCCCTGTTAGTGAGCTGCAACCGGATCAGAGCAGCTGATCGTTTTGTGGGGAGTTTTGTCCGTTAAGAGCTTTAAAACCAGGCCGTTTGATGTCGGACATGCGTGGTTTTTCTGCTGACAGAACGTGAGCTTTGAAGGCAGAGCGAGCTGGTATCTGCTGGCCCGTCGTGCTGCAGCAGCTCGACTGGACGACTTCAAACACACCTCCACCTGCGCCGACTCCACGCTCGTTCGTGCGTGCTTCCTGTGAAGATAAAAACGCACTCGCCGATCCAAAAAGCTTGTTTTTGATCCGGGAGAAAGGAATGCAGGTGTACTGTGGTCAGAAATCGCGCCTTCACAGCGTGAGCCACCGTCAGATTTACATTTAATTGATAAGTGAACTTTGGTCCAAAGTTACTTCCAAGTTCTGAACAATGTAAGAAACAATGTGTTTCAAGAACTTCCTGCTCAAAAGTGGGCAAATCTCAGCGACTAGTAGATGTATTGGAATTAGAGGTCTTTACGGGTCCACTTTCATGGACCCGAACTCGAATCGGCTCGTGAAAATTCGACCCGAAACCGACCTGACCCGAGCTATTATCAAAAGTTCGGGAGTCGAACCCGAATGGATCCGCAATATTTGGACCCGGAACCGACCCAACCCGAGTCTTTAGTTTCCGATCACGAACTGAACCGAGTTACCCGAATAGAACTGAGACAGTACAGCCCATAGTTGCTAATTTTAAAAGTTGTCTAGAGTTGAATAAAACTTGATTTTCTTACCTAAAGTTGTCTTCTTCTACCGGTTCAGTTGCTACATAGGCTACGTGATGGAAACAACAATAAATCCACATCGTTATTTTCTTTGTGGATACAGATGCTATTGGTAGCAACTGCTAACGCTAATAGCCTACATCGGTCAGGATGTGTTGTGAATATGTTCTCTCATCCAGCGTTGTCATGTTGGCGATCCGTTGTGCTTTACAGCTGGCGGGCAAACCGCTATTAACACGCTACGGCAACACGGTTGTTTCATGACAAACACGCCACGTTAATGAATAATTAATGAAACTGCCCTGAGTCCTGACATTAGCTGCCACCGCCAATATCTTTACCTCTCTGAGTAAACGCAGACCCAGCCTGTCAGAGAGCACCGACCGGACCCGAGACTAACTGTACCAATTCAGACCCGAACCCGGAGTCACGTCTTTTGAATGGACCCGAGACCCGATTCGGGTCGGGTTGGAACCTCGGGTTTTCGGGTTGTCGGGTTGTTCCGAAGACCTCTAATTTGAATATCATTCAGGCACATCTGGGCCACTGAGGTTTTTCAGGCGCCAGGTTTTAATTGATGTATAAATAACTGTCAAATATAACTGTTTTGGGTTTGTATTTATCAGCTGACCTCTTTCATGAGTGAACACTTGCTGAGCTGTGAGTTTGTACAAGGCCGTATCTCAGGAACAGCTCAATGATTTTCAGTGATGGCGGGCCGCTAGAAACGATGGGTAGTTCACAAATTCACTGTAACGACAGAGATAAAGGATACGGCAGTCTTTTCTGCCGTATCCTTTATCCTTAACCGGTTCTCCCTCAAGGATTATATGGTTTAAATTTAATAACGGTGCAACAAACTCAAATAACAACAAACCAGCAATCGCATTTCAATGAAAACTCCATTTAAAGAACAAGATACCACCCAGCCAACAAACCAATACTCATATTTACACCGTCCTCATACAAAGTCTCTTTTAAGTATAAAAGGGACGTTGGGGCGTCTTCCACTCAGCTCAGTGGAACCTGACCTCCAGAACGGTCAAATTATCCAGAGAAGTTCAAAAAAAAAAAAAACAACCCAAGCCACAAGACAAAGAAAGTTTGGAACCCTCTCACCTGGTTCCAGATCCACGGGGTGGTATAATCCACGAGGAACGAGGTGATGTATCAAAAAAAAACAGATTTTGGATGCCTTGACACAGATCAGGTCCCACATAGACCATGGAAGCCATGGTGTGTGGCTTCCAAAAGCACTGCACGATGCATCGTTACACCCCTAGTCACTGGCATCCTATGTAAGACTCTACCACTGGGCCAGAAACAGCCCGAAACAGCAAAAATGAGGATGTAGAAAACTTCAAAATGTTCCCGTTTATGACTTTTACATTTACCCTACTTAGCATGTAAAATGAGACGCAATGATCTTATGAACAGATGGATACGGGGGACTACTTCTTGGAGAAGCACTACTACCTGGGTGCAGTGGTTGGGCGCATGACGATGCTGGCCCCCCACAGGGAGGGGTTTATCAGAGACCACCTCCAGCAGTCCTGACCTCAACCCTACTGAACACTTGTGGGATCGGCTGTTTGTGCCAGACTGACCAACGCAACCACGTTGGCCGACTGGGAACATCAGTGATCCCTTTAGTTGTCAGTCAGATGGCCTCACATTTGTCTCTGGAATACTCCGGTACTCAGAGGAGTTCATGCTCCACTCAGTGGCTGCAAGGTGCCAGGTCCTCTGGCTGCAGAGCAATCCCAGATCATTACCCCTCCACCACCGTGCTTGACAGTGAGTAGGAGGTAGTTCTGCTGAAATGCTGTGTTTGGCTTGTTGAATGACTTATATATATATTTATATCACTTCTATATGTTATGATATTACTGCATCTGTGCTTCCTAATTGTTTGCTGGGTGAACTGGTTTCCACTGGTTGATGTGGAGGGGGCGGGGCTTATGGTGATGGGGCCACCAGGAGGAGATCATAAGGTGACTGAGGGGACACTTTTGAACTGATGACATGTTTCCTGTGTGTCCTCAGACAGAGACTCCAACCACAACATCCACAGTGTGATCTACAGGTGGAACCCCAACACGAAGGTAAAGCTCACTCTCCAATCTGAGGACAGCTCCCCGTCCCAACTTCCTGTCCTCACCTTGTCATGTCTAGCCTTGTGTCATGGTGTCGTCATATTTTGCCTCTCCCTCCTTCCTGTCCACTCTGTCCTGCTTTCCTCTTCTGTCCAAAGCTATGTTCTCCTGGTCTTCCTTGTCTTTTGTATCCTTAAACACATTATCTTTTCCTGTCCTGCCTTCCATTGCCATGTCTTCAATCCTTCATATTTCTTTTCATCCCGTCCTTTCTTGTATCACCTTCTTCTGTGATTTTCCGTTTCCTGTCTTTTTTAATGCTCTTTGTCCTTCTTGTGTCTTGGCTTCCCGTGTCTCCTCATGGGCTTGTCAATGCTCCCTCCCCACCATCTCCGTCCTGTCACGCTTGTTCCGTTCTTCACATTTCTTGTCCTAACCCGTCCCTGCGTGTCCCCTCTCTTGTCTTTTACTACCCCATCTCATCCCGGCCTGTCCTGTCTTGTCTCGTCCCAGCTGTTTGAAGTCAACCAGACTCTGCCCACATCTGGAGCGTACGACTGGGAGTTCTTCACCATTGGACCGTACTACTTCCTGGTGGTGGCCAACACGTTTGATGGTCAGACCACCACCATCAACTCCACCATCTACATCTGGATGGACGGCTGCTTCCGGACCTTCCAGAACATCACGGTCAGTGTCTCCACAGGTTTGGTTGAGGGTTAGTGATCAACATCTGGCTCCAGGTCTTAGTCTGAAGTATGCTAATGGTGAGAATAGTTTACTAAAACCAGCTTTATCCAACTTTGGCGCTCTTTAACTGTGATTAACATCAGTACAAAAGCTCTGGTAGTTATCAATAATCATTTTTATTATTAGCATTGGCTAATTGACTTACAACAGGGGTGTCAGACTCATTTATTACTGAGGGCCACATCAGCATCATGGTTGCCCTCGAAGGGCCAGATTGACAGCATGAATGTAACAAAATGCAATATAAATCAAAATAAATTAAACTAACATAAATGTTAAATAGTGGTTTCTGTATTTATTATGTATTCAAGTTTCAAATATTTAAGTCATTAATTTATTAAACTCAGGGTTTGTGGTTGTAAGAGTATCCATTACCTTGGTTTCAGAAGCGGAAGCGATTCTTTGTTTTTCTTGCAGGCTAAATTTAGCATACTAAGCTCCATGTTTGCTGTCAAAATGCAGACGTAGATTAAACTCTTTCACGACTGACACACCTTACACAAAAGTTATACTTTTGTGCATCAATTTTTCTTTTCTTGGACATGTTGGGGTTAGTTAGTAAAAGGTTTTTTTTATGTCCAACAGTTCTGAGAAATCTTCTTGCTCATAGCTGCCGTTATCGTTGTGGGTAATGACGAAATGCATGATGGGGGATGTAGTTTATTGTCAATATGCGCTTTAAAGCGGTGTAAGCTTATTTTAAGTTTTCGAATATTGGTTTAAAATTTAAGCCAATAATGTCCAAGCTCTCGAAGGCCACATAAAATGATGTGACGGGCCACATTTGCCCCGCGGGCCTTGGGTTTGACACATATGACTTACAATAAACATATAGTCCACACATCTACAGGAAAAAATATGTTCATATCTGGAACCCTGAATCAGAAAAAGCTAGACTGGGTAATGGGGGCAGCAGAGAGGCCCGGACATCCTTTTTGCCGACCCCCCTCTCCAGTTCTTCCAGGGGATACTGAGGCATTTCCAGACCAGCAGAGATGCACCGTATGATCTCTCCAGCTTGTCCTGGGTCTGCCTCGGGAGCATCCGCTCAGGTGGAAACGCCTGAAACACTTACCCAGGGAGCTTGGAGACGACCTCCGTTGGTTCCTCTTGATGTGGCGAAGCAGAGGCTCTACTCTCACTCCCTCCCGAGTGGCAGAGCCTCTCACCCTGTTATTAAGGGGGAGTCCAGCCGCTCATTTCAACCTCATTCAGTTGCTTTCATCTGCAGTTTCATTCTCTCTGTCACTATCCACAGTTTGGGATCATAGCTGAGTGCAGGAACATAGTAGGGATGTAACGATATAGAAAATTTGATATCTCCATTATAGTGAACAAATTGTCACGGTTTACGATATTATCGCGGTATTCTTTATTGCTGTACAAATGTCCAAAAAACATACATACATTTAAATATTTTTAACAAAATCTTGTGATTTTCTTGTCATACTAAACCATCAGAAGCCAAAATTTTATGGAAATGAAACTTTCACTTTAAAAGGGCAAACAACTGGCCAAAAAAGAGGTTTTATTTTAAATGGACAAAATAAATAATAGGAACAAAGCTTATTTGTCTGCTGTAAAACACTTTAACAACCATAGTAGGTCAAAATATGCAAACAATTATCAGGAACAAAAATTATAGTGAAGTTCAAATGAAATAAACTTTGAACTTTAAGCTGAACCTTAAATAGGTATAAATGTGCAAATAAAGAAACAGTTGTATAGGAGCCAAATATGTTGTTCTGAATTGTAGTTCACTCTGTGTGTCTGTGGGTGTCGCTGTGTTGTTACCTGAGGGTCAGGTATAAAGGTAGCTGCCTGTTATTGGTTAGGTGTTTGACCCGGAAGGGCAAAAGGTTTTTGACCGCTGTGGCGCTAACTGCCGGCGTTATGGTTGTCAGATCAGTTAATGGAATAAATTAATATTTTAACTGCATCAGAAGAACATCGTTCCAGTCCATTTTCGATCAACACGCAACAGTAACGTTTACGAAATGTGAGTGAGCGAAGCGCGTCAACCAGGTTACTCTTGGTCAAACATCTCAGTAGCTTGAAGCATTAGCCTTAGCTCCTTCAAGTTGATTGTACAAATTACAATAATAAAATGTAAACAAGTGCTCTGCAGACAGGATCATTGTCCTCCACCAGTTGTCCCTCTGCATTCTTAAAAAAAAAAAAAAAAATATATATATATATATATATATATATATATATATATATATATATATATATATATATATATATATATGCCCCGACCTCGGATTTCATCCTTTTAGTGGGTTGGTAAATGTCCTGCGTGCTATCACCTCTTTCCAACATGCTCACGTTACGATGCCGATGTTACAAGCTACATATTCACGCGAGACACAGTCGTGAGTCGCTCCCAGACTTGAATGAGGCTGATATTACATATCCCAGTAATCTACCGCAATAATGAGATGAAGTAAAACAGAAACTTTAATCGTTATCGCGTAAAATTTTACTGTGCTTTACCGTAATACCGATAACCGTTCCATCCCTAGAACATAGATCGGCCACTGGACAGATAGCCCACTCCAGACCTCCTTCCCTTGTAAGAAAGGCCCCAAGATCCTTAATCTCCTCCTCTTGAGGTTGTACCTCAATCACAGGCTAGAAGAGGACATTCCAGCCTCTTCCCGCTGAGAGCCATGGTCTCTGATTTTGGAGATGCTAATTTTCCTCCCACGTTGCTTCACTCGTGGCTACGAACCGCTCCGGAGAGAGCTGAAGGTTGGATCCCAATGACTCCCAACAGGGCAACATCATTCCTGCCACGCCAACCAACCAACTTATATCCTCCTGCGCCGCGTCCAGACACACGTACATATTTGCGGCGGCCTGATGAAGGTGAAGGCGACGCGGTGAACATCACTGGTGACCAGCAGCAGCTGCGCGTTTCCTTCAGCCTGCCTGTAATAAACCCTGTCAAGCATCAACGAAGCTCTAATGTGGAGACAGATGTGAAAACATGAAAGCAGATCCTAAAAATCAGCTTTAGCTTTACTGAAATATGTTTTTCATTCCGTCTTGCATTTATGATAAAAAGGAAAAGCACAGGAAACCAGTAGAGTGTAATTAATGAGTGTGTGTGTGTGTGTGAGAGGGGGTTTCCAGCTGCAGACTGAAGAGACTTTTACTGCATTTTAAAGCCACAAAAACACGTTAAGTCTTCATGAAAACCTCTTGAACCTTTAATTCCACCTCTGACAGCAGCAAAGCGAACAGAGGCCACATTAACCTCCCCAAACATCAACACATCTCACTCATCTGCAGACTGGTCTTCACAGGTCTAGAAACAAAAATAAAAACTCACTGGCGCCCTCTGTGGGCTGCAGAAGAAGTCTGGGTTGGCACAGTAAAGGTCCAGTAGCCGTACCTTCTTCCTCCTCGGCGTGGGTGATGTCTGTCCTGTTGGAAAATACATGGAGATGATGTGGGAAGTGGAAAAGAGCTTCGGAAAGGGCTCACATGCAACCCCAAACCAGCCTGGGATGGGATGGTCCTTTTCATCTCCTCTTTCTTCATCTGACCACAACAACACGTATCCAATGTGAGATGTTGACGCCAGCTCTGACCACGGTTACAAGACGACTTGTGTCATTTGTGAGTCCATCTCTGTATTGTCATGCTTGACAAAGGTTTCCACAGTAACCGCTTGTCCGTGGGGTTATATACCAGCTGATGAGTTGTGGTTCTTCATGAAGCACCATCTGAGGGATTCAAAATCACTGTTTGCGTTGTGTCCTTGACCTCTACGCACCAAACTTCCTCCAGATTCCTTAAACGGTTTAATGATATTTAAAACTGTAGAATGAGAAACATGCCAATCCCCTCCAGTCTTTCTTTGAGGTAAAAACAACTTCTATTGTCTTTATCCCTTTCAGGACTCACCACAGAGGGTCGTTACTGCGTTTTGCATGTTGGCTTATGTTGGTTGCCCTTCCTAACATTTATCCAGGCTTGAGACCAGCACGATGAGAGCGCTGGCAACAGGGGTTGTCAGGCCCGTTGACACCTGAGCACATGACGAGGCCAAAGTTATTATCGTTAACGAAAACGAACGAAATAACGAAAACTAGAATTGAAAAAACATTTTCATTAACTGAAATAAAATAAAAACAGGAGTTTTTTTTAAAAAACTATAACTAACTGAAACTGTATTATGTGTTTATAAAACGAACTAAAATTAACTATAATAATATCAAGAACATCCTTTGTTTTCGTGTTTGTAATTTCTTTTCCTCATAAACATTTGAAATCTATTAACCTATTAACGCACAACAACAACCGCAAAAAAAAAAAAAAAAAAAAAAAAAAAGTGATCAGCAGTGATGGCTGCGGCAAAAGTTGAGAGAAAGTGTCACAGTCCTATTTGGGATTTCTTTGACTATGACTGTTAACGATAAAAATAAGTGCCTTGTTGTAGAAGCAGGTGATACAATGTGTGGAATACTTCTGAAGGAGAAAAAACCCACGAATCTGAAAGTTCATTTGAAAAGCTCACACAAGAAGGCTAACCAAGACTAGCTGGATAAGCTAGCCTAAGCTAGCCCCCTGGAAAGAAGGCTAACCAAGACTACCTGGATAAGCTAGCCTAAGCTAGCCCCCTGGAAAGAAGGTTAACCAAGACTACCTGGATAAGCTAGCCTAAGCTAGCCCCCTGGAAAGAAGGCTAACCAAGACTACCTTGATAAGCTAGCCTAAGCTAGCCCCCTGGAAAGAAGGCTAACCAAGACTACCTGGATAAGCTAGCCTAAGCTAGCCCCCTGGAAAGAAGGTTAACCAAGACTACCTGGATAAGCTAGCCTAAGCTAGCCCCCTGGAAAGAAGGCTAACCAAGACTACCTGGATAAGCTAGCCTAAGCTAGCCCCCTGGAAAGAAGGCTAACCAAGACTACCTGGATAAGCTAGCCTAAGCTAGCCCCCTGGAAAGAAGGTTAACCAAGACTACCTGGATAAGCTAGCCTAAGCTAGCCCCCTGGAAAGAAGGCTAACCAAGACTACCTGGATAAGCTAGCCTAAGCTAGCCCCCTGGAAAGAAGGCTAACCAAGACTACCTGGATAAGCTAGCCTAAGCTAGCCCCATGGAAAGAGAAGCTAACCAAGACTAGCTGGATAAGCTAGCCTAAGCTAGCCTCCTGGAAAGAGAAGCTACAGCTGCAGACCAGTCAGCGTTGGGAAGGAACGGGAGAAAACAGCAACTATAATGGACTGTTTCCATGGAGACCAGATAGCTGCTGGTCAGTAAATACGCAGGAACACCACAAGCGGGAAGACGCATTGATAAATATGTTTATTGAGACCTGAATGTAAACACGACTATGTGATTCGATAGCCTTCAAAAAGTTCAGTGCTTCACTCGAACCAAAATTACAACCCTAATTTACAAAATAAAACTAAAACTAACACTGAAACTAATAAAAACTAAACTAAAACTAAGTATTTAAAACAAAAATGAACAAAAATAGCAAAACTGCTCTAAAAATGAATTAAAACTATTTAAAACATGCCGTCTTTTAATCCCAACCTTTTCTGATTCAGGGCTACGATTTGTCTGAACCTCTGGTGAATTTGTCCTGTTTGTGTCTGCAGACGGTCGGGGCGACAGACTGGGAGACGTTCCAGATCGACGGCCGGTTCTTCCTCGCCGTCGCCAACAGTCACAAGTTCTCCATCCGCGGCCAGAGTCTCTACAGCATCAACTCCACCGTGTACGAGCTCAACATGCTCACCCAGACCTTCATCCGCTTCCAGGACGTCCCGACTCACAGGTGACCGGCCCGCTCCTCACACCGGGGGGGGGGGGCTCTGGCGTCCGGCGCCCCCTGAAGTCCTGCTTTGGCGGGCGATGGAACAGTTGGTTTCATTTGGGCCTCACTGATTCATCAAGGTTAATGTTGACGGTACAACGTCAAGTTTTGATTCCTGCTCATATTGATCCAGCGCCACAATGGACTCGCTTGACTTTATAACGATTTATAACGATTCTGAGCTTATAAGATCAAGCAGCCTGAATCCTCTACTTTCTGTGTGCTCCAGGAGGCACCATGTTTAGCCTCCCACTGCTCCCCGCTCACTCTGCTGCTGTTGGTTGCCAGACAGTTTTGGGTTGTTTTTTTTACTGAAGGGGGCGGGACCGTACCTTTGTGGGGACAGAAGCATGCTCTGGGTTTGTGTGGAGTTTATGTAGATGACTAATGTGCAGGTGTAATTGGAGTTGGCCTGTTGATGATATCCATCCTCGCCGTCTTTGTGCTCAGTGCCCTTGGACTGGGAGTTCTTCACCATCGGACATGAGAAGTTCTTAGTGGTGGCGAACTCTCATGACGGCAGATCCTTCTCTCTGAACAGCGTCGTCTACAGGTACGTTCCACTCTATGGAGCCCCATTTGGGTCATAATTCAATGAATAAATTAGTCTATTATTACGAAATACGGGTGTTTATTATTATGAAATATTTCCCATTATTATGATAACGGTTTGGTTTTTCATAAGAATGAGCTTTTACATAATAATGGCTTTGTTTTTCATCAGAATGATTTGTGTGTCAATCACAGCAGAGAGGGCGGAGCCATTTATGTGATTGGCTGCTCTTTCATTCAGGTATAAGCAACAGAACAGTGAATATCGATAGTGGGCAAGAGGTGCAATTTCGAAAACCTCGTCAAATCTGGTCAAAATAGTATCGCCTGATAAATTATCATTTTCAATATTGTCTGCTAACCTGGTCAAGGTTTCCCGTAGCTCAGTCCAAGCTGCCATAGCTACAATCGGACTAGGAGCGCACCTTGATGATGCCACGGCCCGCTGCCAACGGGACCTCACGGCCAAAACTAGTCGATGTCAGAGCGTAGAATGGAGAAGGATCAGCCAATGAGCGTGCAGGTCAACCACTGGTCCCGCCCACTGGCAAAATGTCATTATTATGTAAAAGCTCATTCTTATGAAAAATGAAGCAATTATGTAAAAACTCATTCTTAGATTTAAAAGCCATTCTGAAATAAACTATTATGCATTAGACTAAGATTAAATAATAATAAAAATATATTTCATAATAATTACATTATTTTTCATAAAAATGGGAAATATTTCATAATAATAAACACCTGTATTTCATAATAATAGACTCATTTATTCATTGAATTATGACCCAAATAGGGCTCCATACCACTCATCCTCACCTGCCCGGGTGTCTTGTGTTTGACCCTGCATGACCCTCGTGTCGTGTCCCCCCCCCAGGTGGCAGGGCTATGAGGGCTTCGTCCCTGTCCACAGTCTGCCCACGTTCGGCTGCAGAGACTGGGAACACTTCAGCACCGATGAAGGCTACTTCCTCATCTACTCCAGCGCCACCTCCAGGCTGAGCAAGGTGTTCAGACTCAGGACATACTGAGGGCGACTGCCTGCAGCCCGTCTGGACCACCGCCGTCTACTTCAGGGTCTGCAGGACCACACTGGGCTTCCTGGGGTGACGCTGCAGGTGTCGAACCCTCTCACCTTCGGCCTCTTTGGTCTCCAGGCAGAAGGAGAAGTTTATTTATACACGTAGCACTTTTGTTAAAGAAACTGAGTCATGTCAAGCTCTGCTGAAGAGGACAGATGATCCTTTTTAATGAGAAATGACAGCAAAAACAAACAAGAGATCAGTACTGAGATAACTCACCAGCTGCAGCAGAACTAGCTTCTCCTGTCAAGGTTTGGCTGCTGGGACATCTTCAGTTGTGATGTCATCGAAAGGTGAAGTCTTAAATGATTTGTCGTTTTCCGTCTGAAACAGCACAGACGTTTGCTGAGGTTATTTTCTGCTGACTATGTTTGTCTTCTGCCTGAGTGTTTCTGTTGCGCAACCAGCTGGACGAACTCGTCTGTGATGTCACACGTAGGCAGGGACGTCCACAGGTGGACTCCAGGTGGCGCTCACACACCTGAACCTTTGGCCTCCGACTTCACAAGCTCCTCCTCCTGCAGAACGACCATTGAGCAGAAAAGAAAATCTTAACGTTTGGATGTAAAGTTGCAAACATCTGAAATTCACACTTTTACGACAAAGTCGTAATTTTATGTTTAAAAAGTTGCAGTTGAATGAAAGTTAATTTTTAAATGAAAAGTTGTAATATTGAGTTAAAAGATTGCCATATCACAAAGAAAAGTGCAATTCAACAAAAGTTGCAATTTTTACGACAAACGTAATTTTAGGACAAAGTTAAAGTTATACGAAGTTCACTTTTTTTTTTAAACATATAGCTGTAATTTTAAGTCAAAGTGTTGGGTTTTTGCAAAAGTCGAAACATATATATGTGTATGAAGTTTCAATTTTCAGTTAAAAAGTAAATTTTTTAATATGTAATTTTACAGCTAAATGTCACAATTGTGACAAAATCCTCTGTTTTACAACAAAACGTTGAGACCTCACAAAAATCACAATTTTATGACAAAATGTTGCTTTTGAAAGAAGTTGGAGTTTAGCAGAGGACTCTGATAAAGTATCTCTGATTGTATGGTTGTGTTAATAAATGACTGTAATCGAGAAAAGCAGTTGTTTGAGTCTATTTTATGAGCTTATAGGTAAGTTTCCTTTAACTGAGTGCGTCCTGTTCTCCTGGCTTGACCAGTGTTTGAACCGTTAAAAGTGTTTGAACAACAAATGTTATGGCACTTGAGTTCATATGGCAGCAGAACATTTAAATAAAAGTGACCTTTACACTACTTTTGAATTCATTATATGATTTTGCGTATACAATGCGATTAATCGTGATTAATCAGGGAAATAATGCGATTAATCGCGATTAAACTTTTTAATCGTTGCCCAGCCCTAAAAATGACACCACTTAATATTCATTTTGATCAAATCCGTCCATTTGTCTTCCTTCCAGATGCAGCTGCTGAATCAATATCTGAATTGAGGACTTCCAAAGCTCTGCCGGAGCCATCGTACCTTCTCAGTCTAGCTGCAGTAGGCTAGAAACGGTTCAGCTAACCAACCTCTCAGCGCTAACCTGCCAGGGTTTAGGGTAGCTTGGCTGGATAACGCCTCCGTCTGGGCCAAAGGGGACTTGGCTGGATCCACACATCTGGGCAGCTGTTTTTTATCTAGGTCTTTTTAGCAGGGGTGAAGGTTAATGAACTCTTCCAGGACGAAGCTCTTTCATGAAGCTCTGTAAACACAACTAACAGCACGACAACAAGGGTAGAACAACAGTTTTCTGCAGCGTCTGCAAAAAAATGACCCTTAGGTTTATCAACGACAACTCACATGAAATATACTTGATTTGCTCCGTTGTTAAGCTTGACCTATAAACAAAAAAGGAAGCTCAGCACAGTTGGCTACAGCGCTGCAGAAATGAACCAGCACTGCCCTCTAGCAGTTGGTGGTGTAATTACAGAGCAAAGCAAACAACAGCTCACAAGCATAAATGCCATATATGTTGTACAGCCCGTGCATAGCCTCTGTACGAATGTGTTAGGGTTTAAAAAAAAAAAAAGCTCGGCCGCCCCAGTGGAGCAGTGGTTAGGGCAGGCGGCCATATACAGAGGCTACAGTCCTCGTGCGGCTGGTTGTGAGTTCGATTCCCGGCTCGGCGACTCTTTCCCGCGTGTCTTCCCCATTCTCTCTGCCCCCCTTCCTGTCTCTTAACTTTCAATAAAGGCCACTAGAGCCAAAAAAATCTTTAAAAAAAAAAAAAAGCTCAAGCCTCCTGAAACTCAGAAACATCTGAAGTTTGTTTTCAGAGTGAGGTAGTCCTGAGGGGTGTAGTACGAAGCGAGATTAGAGGGTTAGCGAGGTATGTTGAGTTTAAAGCCAGGATTTCCAGAACCACGAAGGTGGCTCTCTTTTAACCTGGCTAGATCACCATGGTAACTTACTCTGCAAGTTTAACCTGGTCCGGAGCAGGTTATGTGCAGAGTTTAGGCTCAAATCGGCTATAAACAAGCGCCACCCTTCCACTTTCACCCAATCCTGTTGACTTTAGCGCCAGGATTGTGAAATGGAGGGAGAGTATTCAGAGACCGGACTGATCCGCTGGCTTCCCATGACCATGTTCTCTATGAACGCTATAGATTTCCAGATGAGGGAATCCGTTACATTTGTAATCTGCTTGAACCATATATTGGCAGCACCACCAAACGCAGCCGTGCGCTCACAGTAGCGCAAACGGTGTGCGTTTCTTTGCGTTTCTTTGCGTTTCTTTGCCGCGGGAACCTACATGCATTCAGTTGGTGATGCAGAAAATCTGAGCCAGAATACTGGATGCTGCTATTCACAAGGTTGTACTTGCTCTTACTAAACTGCTGAATATGTTTGTAGTATTCCCTGGCCATCTGCCCACGCTTCAAATAAAAGAAGCGTTTTACTAAATCGCAGGTAACATAAATTAATAGTCCATTATATTGATAATCAGTGTGACGTGGAATTTCATGTGAAATGTTTTAATATAATTCATTCATAAGATTCCCCAGGGTGATAGGGTACCTATTAAAGTGGCCGGTGAGTGTATATTAGTATCACAGATAATATTAAATCTTAAATTAATTTCACATAGATTTAGCGTCTCGTCTCGTCTCGTCCTCTTCCACTTATCCAAGGTCGGGTCGCGGGGGCATTAGCCGGAGTAAGGAAGCCCAGACCCCCCTCTCCCCGGCCACTTCTTCTAGCTCCTCTGGGGGGATCCCGAGGCGTTCCCAGGCCAGCCGAGAGACATAGTCCCTCCAGCGTGTCCTGGGTCTTCCCCGGGGTCTCCTCCCAGTGGGCCGTGCCCGGAACACCTCACCAGGGAGGCGTCCAGGAGGCATCCTAACCAGATGCCCGAGCCACCTCATCTGGCTCCTCTCGATGCGGAGGAGCAGCGGTTCTACTCTGAGCCCCTCCCGAATGACCGAGCTTCTCACCCTATCTCTAAGGGAGAGCCCGGCCACCCTGCGAAGGAAGCTCATTTCAGCCGCTTGTATCTGCGATCTTGTTCTTTCGGTCACTACCCAGAGCTCATGACCATAGGTGAGGGTGGGAACGTAGATCGACCAGTAAATCGAGAGCTTCGCCTTCCGACTCAGCTCTCTCTTCACCACAACAGACCGGCGCAGCACCCGCATCACTGCAGATGCCGCACCGATCCGTCTGTCGATCTCCCGCTCCATCCTTCCCTCACTCGTGAACAAGATCCCGAGATACTTAAACTCCTCCACTTGGGGAAGGACCTCATCTCCAACCCGGAGAGGGCACTCCACCTTTTTCTGGCTGAGGACCATGGTCTCGGATTTGGAGGTGCTGATTCTCATCCCAGCCGCTTCACAACCGGCTGCGAATTGCTCCAGCGAGAGCTGTAGATCACGGCTCGATGAAGCCAACAGAACCACATCATCTGCAAATAGCAGAGACCCAATCCTGAGGCCACCGAACCGGATCCCCTCGACACCTCGACTGCACCTAGAAATTCTGTCCATAAAAGTAATGAACAGAATCGGTGACAAAGGGCAGCCTTGGCGGAGTCCAACCCTCACTGGAAACGAATCCGACTTACTGCCGGCAATGCGGACCAAACTCTGGCACCGGTCGTACAGGGACCGGACAGCCCGTATAAGGGAGTCCGGCACCCCATACTCCCGAAGCACCCCCCACAGGAATCGCCTGGTGGCAAAGGCCCGGCCACCAGGCGCTCGCCTCCGAGCCCCACCTCCAGGCCTGACTCCAGAGGGGGGCCCCGGTGACCCGCGTCCGGGCAAGGGAAACCTTGGTCCTCGGTTCTTCTCCATCATAAAGGTCTTTATGAGCCACACTTTGTCTGGTCCCTCACCTAGAGACCTGTTTGCCATGGGTGGCCCTTCCAGGGGCATAAAGCCCCCGACAACATAGCTCCTAGGATCACTGGGACACACAAATCCCTCCACCACAATAAGGTGGTGACTCATGGAGGAGAACATAGATTTAGCAAAAAACTAAAGTGATTTTCATTTATCATTCATAATGGGACAGTCAGACCTACATAATGTTTAAATCTGCTGCATTAAGTTTAAAGTTTAAGCGCTCTAAAAGAGGGAGGGACATTAATTAAGGTGCATTAAGTGGTGAAATAAATATAACTTACGAATTTACACGATCTGCAATTTTTTGCCAGCACTCCTCTCTGGCTTTATTCGCACCTACAGTATTGCTTTTGGCCGTAAAGATTTCTTTGAAATCCTCATAGCCCTGCATTATTCAAACCTGCTCCTCCTGACTGAAATATACGGACTGCGATCTGTCCATTTGATCTGGAATAGGCGTCAAATGACGCGTCAAACGCCCCCTTTTATGTGAACGCGCACAGAGCAGGAAGCAGAAAGCCGTGGTTAACAAAGATAGTTGATAACCACCGTCGTGGTTCCAGTTATCTCTGATGGAGAGTTTCAGGTTTGTTAAGCCAGCTCACCCAAAGAAAGCCTGGCTGTGTCGAACTTGCTTCGTGGTACACCCCTATGGACCGGGACAGAACTACTGAACTACTGAAAAGAATTATTACCTGATAGATTAATGATGAAAAGGAAGATGAGTCTGTCATTAGGCATGAAAATGAACCTGACATTCATGTAAAATCAGCTTGAACAGGCTTCAAGGTTCTGATGTAAAGGCTGAAAACACGATGCGATGCAGGTATGACAGCTGTAACTGTTGTAAAAACAGGACTGGATTTTTAAAAAAGTTCTCAAAAGTGTCTCTTTACTTTATACCACCTCATCTCTGACACACCAATGCCTCTGTGTGATCCACCTGATGACTTCTCACTGAAATGTGGTCTGAATTACCGCGCAATAGCGCATTTACCGTTTATTAGGGCCTGTCTGTGCGTGTGTTTGTACTGTGCGTGTGGTGCGACCGCAGGCCAGAGAGATGGCAGGTGGCCGGCAGGTGTACAGTGTTAAAATTAATAATATCATTTACTAAATCTATTTTAAATGTTTAATACAAACAGCAAATAAAGTAAACAGACTCACCGCAGCACCATCACCTGAGTTTGCTGCCATGGCCGACCGGTCCGTCTTACTATCTGGGTGGGTGTCACATGACCAATGGAGCGTAACGTGATTGGCTGGACGTTGGCTGAATTGAGACAGGAATCAATTGCTTCTCCCTGGTGACCCGGATGTTGAGTCTGGTTCTTTTTACACTGAATTTTTTGAGGTTGAATTTTTTTACACTGATTTTTTTTTTTAGAAATTGAATTTTTTTACACTGAATTTTTTTGAGATGTTGATTTTTTTTTTTACACTTAATTTTTTGGGGTGTTGAATTTCTTTACATGTTGAATTTTGAAAACTGAATATTTTAAGACAACAAATTTTTTTAACACTGAATTTATTTTAACAAAATAAAATTCAGAGGCAAAAAAAATTCTGTGCTAGAAATCTGATGTTTTTTAAAATTCAAAGTCTGATTTTGATGCTGAAAAATGTCAATCTTAAAAATTCGTATTCAAACTCAGGTGGCACAGAAATACTTCCATAGTTTAAAACCACAAACCCTGAGTTTAATATAATAATGAGTTAAATATTTGAAACTTACATAAAACTGTACATAAAAAATAGAGAAACCATTTAACAATGTAATAAGGTGTAGTTTAACTTATTTTGATTTTCATTGCATTTTGTTACATTCATGTTGTTAATCTGGCCCTTCGAGGGCAACCATGATGCTGATGTGGCCCTCAGTGAAAATGAGTCTGACCCCCCTGCTCTAAACCATAAACCGTTATAAATCTCACCAGTCCTAAATCGCGGCTATAGATCCTCCGAGCCGACAGGCGTCGCCGTCGGAGCCGCAGCCAGGTCTCGTCGGCGGGGTCACGTGACAGCTCCGTGTCCGGGCGGCAGGTGAGGCTCCCGGTTTGAACGTGCTGACATCAGCGGCGGTTTTGTTTTTATTTTTATTTTTATTTTTCGTTAAACGGTGTAAACGTTTGTTGGAGTGGGGCCTGGAGCATCTCCAGGTTCGGACTTTACTCTTCTTTATTTCCGCTGTTAGCATGATAAGCGGCTAACATCATCCCTAGAGTGGGTCGGAACCGTTAGTCTGGTTCGGTCCAGCCGGTCCCGGTTCTCCCGCCGTTTGGACGGTTAAACGGGAGCGGCAGAACCAGTTTATTCCGGGTTTTTCTCCTCGGTTTTGTGTGGAAAAAGTCCGGGATGCTGAAGTTGGTCTCTGAATCGTCAGTTAAAGGGACATTTCGCTGCTTTTCGTAACCTTTAAGAATTCGGACCCAGTCCAGACAAAATGACGAACACAACACCTAAACTGTTTGAATGTCAATGACACTCCCTGTTAGACAGTTATATAGTATTTATAACGTGCTAAGTGAGGTGTGAGTTTCATTAAACACAAACTGCTTTAACAGTTCCCCTTTAAGTTTCGAAGCGGAAGCGAACTTCGTCGTGGTGTAAAACAGACGGATTATCGCCACATTAAAGCTCATTTCAGGCGGATTATATCCGACACTTAGTCCGGATCACCTGCACAGGCGGCCTCTGGCATCCGCTGCTCACGTTTTTCGGGGCTGTGTGTGAGGAGAAACGTTTTATTTCCAAAACACAGTGAAGTGATTCGGGTTTTTAACTCATTAAGGTGTTTTTGGCGGTTTTCCCCCCTGCTGTTATTTTGACATCTGCCCTAAAACACGTGGTATGTCAGTGTTTACAGCAGGTCACACACACACAGGTGTGATTTTAGCCTGTCAGACTGTGCGACACAGAAAATGTATTCACAGTAATTCAGTATTTCTGCTTGTTGAAATATTGCATTAAAGATAGTCAGACTTATTTTATTGTCCCGGCGGTGAGGCGCCCGTCTCATCAACAGAGTCTTATCGATTCCTACCATCGATGGCAACATCAAACGCGCCCCAGCCTGCCCAGATGTCGCTGCTGACCTGCGGGGGGGTAATCTGAACCGTGGTCACAGATCAGGAGTTCACGGCAGGTGAGATCCACACATCTGGATACTGGATACCTGCTTTTGGTTGAGTCTTATGAGGCGTCGACACGAGGCCAACAGTGATGTGATGTACCGGAGCTTTTTCGATCAGGAAAAAGGGAAGCAACGTCGGTAAACCACTGTCTGGGGTTAAGAAACAACATTTGGGAAATGTAGTGCTCCTGCTCATTTCAACACTGCAGACAAACCAAGTTGTCATGTCTCCGTTCGTCTCCGTTGTTCGGTCCTGCTCTACTGCATCCTCCGTCCATTGACTCTTGAAGTCGCCCGTGTGTCTGTCCGTCTGACAGCATGGAGTCTGGGCTGCTGATTGGCTGCCAGCAGCAGAAGGTGGAGCTTGAACAGGAGGTGTGCCGCCTGCAGGAGGAGCTGGCAGAGAGTCGAGCGGAGAGGGAGGAGCTGGAGGCCAGGAGCAGAGCTCTGAACGACAGGGTGAGGGGGAGGAGGAGGAGGAACCAGTCACCAGTAACCAGTGGTTACAGAGATCTAACTATCAACTCTCTCTCTCTCTCCAGCTGTGTCAGACGGTGTCTCCGTTGCTCGGCATCTCTCTCCATGAAGAGGAGGAGCAGAGGAGGTGGAGGAGGAAGCTGAGGGAGGGCAGGGAGAGGGAGGCCAGGCAGGCGCTGCTGATCCACCGCCTGCAGAACAAGGTGACTCCTCAGGGAGGTGCTGTGGAGCAGGAGCTGAATGGGTGGAGCCTCTGAAAAGGAAACCTGTCGTACAACAGGTTATCTTTGTATATGAGGCCCTAGTGCACATGTGTCAAACACAAGGCCCGCGGGCCAAATGTGGCCCGTCGCGAGAGCTTGGACGTTATTGGCTTAAATTTTAAACCAATATTTTAAAACTTAAAATAAGCTTACACCACTTTAAAGCGCGTATTGACAATAAACTACATCCCCCATCATGCATTTCGTGATTACCCACAACGATAACGGCAGCTATGAGCAAGATGATTTTTCAGAACTGATGGACTTAAAAAAAAAAACCTCTACAAACTAACCTCAACATGTCCAAGAAAAGAAAATTGATGCACAAAAGTATAACTTTTGTGTAATGTGTGTCAGTCGTGAAAGAGTTTAATCTACGACTGCATTTTGACAGCAAACACGGAGCTAAGTATGCTAAATTTAGCCTACAAGAATAACAAAGAAACCAAGGTAATGGATACTCTTACAACCACAAACCCTGAGTTTAATATAATAATGACTTAAAGGTGGGGTGGGTGTTGTTTTTTTGCAACACTTTTTACAATATTGCCTGAAAACCTTTTCACATTTCCATTGCACCCACTGAAATAAAATGTTTGCAAAAAAAACTAAACATTTTGGTCCAGTCTAGAAGGTATAATCAGAGAAAAACTCTGACCAATCAAAAAAGTGATCATCACTATTTTGATTGGCTGCCTAATACGTCCATCAAATATCACCCCTCGCTCCCTCCCTCCCTATGGTTCATGCAGTCGTGAATCATGTGAAGGCGTGGTTTCGAGGGGTGAGCTGAAGAGGAGGAGGCGGAGCCTTTGGGAGGAGGGAGGGAGTGTATATTTTCAAAATCTCACTTGAGTTGGATTGCTGGAACCGTTTTTCAAACAACACCTACTCCACCTTTAAATATTTGAAACTTGAATACATAATAAATACAGAAATATTTAGACATTAGAAAAATGCAATGTTATAAAGAAAGGGCTTTTTTCATGTGTGAGAATTAGTTTAGAAAAACTGTTGAGTTTTGGAGCCACGACACGTTCAATTACTGCTGATAAACAAATCTCTTTCACTTCAGTGGTGCAGTTTTTCCAGAAATGAAGCCTCTCCAGTGTTGTTGATGTGCATTTTACTGACGGAGCGTGCAACCGCAGGTAGTGGAGTACCGAGACCGATGCCAACGTCTGGACCTTCAGCTGCAGGATGAGCAGGCAAAGCTGCTCAGCACTGAGGTCAGAGCCACAGCCCGGCGGTGCTTAACACCACGCCAGCTGTCCGACTGTAAAACAGCTTGGTCTGCTCTGTGTTGCAGCGGAGGATCAGGGACGAGCACAGCGACTCTCTGGAGAGCGCCCTCATCAGGCTGGAGGAGGAACAGCAGAGGTGCGTGTGTTCCTGCAGGGGTTGTAGGAGCAGATGGGTCACCGGTTCGCCGCCTTCAACGTGTTTGCGTCTCTCATTAGGTCAGTCAGTCTGGCTGAAACCAACTCTCTCCTCCGGGAGCAGCTCAGCCAGTCGGATCAGGTGGCCCAGGCCCTGAGGGATGAGCTCCAGAAACTGAGCAGAGCTGTGGAGGAGGCGCAGCTGAGAGAGGAGGAGGTCTGCGCTTTCTTTAGTCTGTAGGCGGCCCAGTTTAAAGGGATCTGTCGTAGTGCTGGGCGGTATGACCAAAAATTTATATCACGGTATTTTTTTAAATTATATCAGTTTCACGGTATATCACAGTTTTTTTTTGAAGGCACAACTGGGTGTTAACCACATTTTCTAATCATTTGGAGGAATTACTGCAGTAAATTGTCTTAGAATGACCTATTTTACTGTCAGGAGGAGTGAATATTGTAGAAAAACATTCATATCTACGCTAGTATTAATACAGGTTTGCATGGCCTCACAAAATGATACTACAGTGATCCCTCGCCAATTCGCACTTTAAGTTCCGTGGTTTTAGTTATTTACGGATTTTTCAGAAATATATAATTTAAAAAAGTTTAAAAAATCGCGGAAATATCATGCGTTCACTCACAGTGAAGAAATGCTGTGAGCCAGCCCGGCCCCTTTAAGAAGGTAGCCTTATGGGTAATGGTGTGGCCTTATGGGTAATGTAGTGTGTGTGTCATGGGACGGCAGAATAAAAACGTGGTTAGATGAAAAGTGTAGTGAGCATAAAAGTTCCTGCAGTGCCAGAATAAAGTGCTCGTTCCATGCAGAGAAAACCAGACTTTATGTTTTGTTGTTGTTAGCGTATTAGCCGCTAATTACGAGCCAAAAATAGCACAATACCAGCGGTTTGTTTACTACAGTTCAGAGACCAGAGGCTGTAAAGGTACTCGCTACTTTTTGGGTTTTTTTAAGCATATTTTAAACACATTATCGAGGCTCGGATTTTGATTTTCGCGGGGGGGTGCCAGTCCCCATTAACCGCGAAAAATAAGGGATCACTGTATTTACAAAGAGGTGGCACTCGTGATTCTAATTAAGTGAAGGAATCAGAATGATGATAGTTGCAGTTAAAATACAGAACCCTTTTATTTTTCAAAATTTGCAAACAACTTGAAAAAAAATTATATTTTGTAAAAAATCAACATTAACTACACAACAACGTTCTAAAGTTGTAGCCGCGGGAGGCAACACCAGCCTGGTGTAGCCTCCCGCGGCTACAACTTTAGCTCGGCAACATTTGCAGATTATTGTAGTTTGTTGGACGTCGTCTTTTTTAAACCCAAAGAACTTCCACACGACAGACACGGCTCCTGGTTTAGGAAGAAGTTCCTCAGTCTCATGTTGCCGTTCTGGAGCTTCCACTTCAGGACTTTCTCTGTTAGCATCCATCACCGTTTAACCAGAAACTAGTAGCGTGTTGTGCCTCCAGTGCAACTGGAAAACAGTTCCCTGTCAAACAATGTTCTGCGTCACTTACATTCCGCCGCGCGGCGTTCCCAACGTTGTGTACGCTACAGTTCATACTCACCGGTATTACGGTATATGAAACATTCATATCATAAGAAAAATAAACATGGGTATGCGGTATGAACTGCTGTACCGCCCAGCACTAATTTGTCGTGTGTTTAGAGCCGGTTGGGTCATGAGTGCCAGGAGCAGGAACGCTGGCTGTCGGTGTGGAGGTCGACGGTCGCTCTGCGGCGACACTGTCACACCGTGAAAACCGCCGCCGACAGGTGAGTCATCATCCACGGTTGGTCCCTGAGACGATCGGGTCCGGAGATGTTTCTGACCGGGTCAGGTGAAGCTCAGAGGCCTCTTGTTTGTGGAGCTGAATCCTCTCCATGCGTCTGCAGGGATCTGTGGCAGCTGAGGGCAGAGTTTTCCCGCCTCTCCTCCACTCTCCTCTCCAGCTGCGACTCCGTCTGCTCCAGCCTGAGGCTCAGCGCTCCTCACAGCAACCTCTCCTCCTCCGTGCCCCCCCCTCCCCTCTCTTCTTCTACTACTTCCCTGTCCTCCACGATCGTCCTCCCTCCCCCGGACTCCTCGGCCTCTCTCCCCCCTAACACCTCCTCCCCTGCTCTGGGAACTTTTAACATTGGAGAGTTGGAGCTCAAAGAGGAGGAGGAGGAGCAGCAGGAGGTGCAGAACGCGGAGCAGAAGGAGTCAGCGGCATCAGAGTTGAAGCTCCTCCATGAGACGGAGGTGTTGCGTCTGCAGCGAAGGTGAACGTTCATCCCGATGTTCACAAAGATGCAGGCGCCACACCTCCCTCACCCCCTCCTCTGCTTGTCTCCCCGTTAGGATTGCAGAGCTCGCTGGCTCACTGCAGGCCGTGGAGAGTCGGAGGGAGGAGAAGGAGAGGAAGGAGGAGAGACACAGGGATGCAGAGAGGAGGCTGGAGTCTGTGTGTCAGGCCGCGATCAGACTGGTGAGGGTTCGATTCACTCGGCGGATAAAAAACCTGCCATTTTGAACCTGAGCGAACGGCTGCAGGTGGAGCTCGCTGTGTGTCGTGTCTCTGTCCAGTCCAGAGTCCTGAGCAGCTGCGGCGCCAGTCGTCCGTCCATGAGCGTCTCCCCAGACAATGTCCTCAGTCTGGATCTGTCCTCCCTGCTGTCCGTCCTGTCGCAGGCTGAGAGCGCCCTGCAGTGGAGACACGAGGAGCTGCAGGTAGAAAACTGTTTTTTAAAACTGATACCGATAACTTTCAGCTCCTAAAGGCTGATACCGATAACACACACATATACCTAAGATCCAGTGTTGCCAACTTAGCGACTTTGTCGCTATATCTAGCGACTTTCCAGACCCCCCTAGTGACTTAATTTGTAAAAAGCGACTAGCGACAAATCTAGCGACTTTTTCTGGTGATTCAGCGACTCACTGGCACTCAAACCGCTAGGTTTGAAGCCATCACTTGGCTGCTGATGGCTGCTGTCTGCCTCGCGAGCCGCGCTTCTAAACGCCCCCCCCCCCGTCCGACCATCCGTCCGTGTCCGTCCCTCGCATCTAGCGACTTTTCTCATTGGAGAGTTGGCAACAGTGCAAAGATCATTACATCACTGCTTTGAATAAAATCAAAAACAGTTTTGACTCTTTAAATGAACAGATATTTATTTTTTCCATTGAAAAACTATTGACAAGCCTCTCAAACATTTTCATAAAGCTATCAAACAAACCTATTTGATATCTCACATTAACTTAAATAAGGTTCATTACTGACTGATATAAAAAATAAAGGCTCCTTGAACTGATGGAAATACATGCATCAGAATTACTAACTGAAAAAAATTAACATTTAAAGGATTTTGACTTGTGGTTCCATTTAAATTAATACCTTTAATTAAAGTAAATGAGGTTCAGTGTTTTGTTTTTTGTTTTTGTTTTTTTATCTCATGGAAGCTTTAGATTAGAGAGATGAGGGAGAGGAGAGGGGAGACTGCTGCTGGCTTGCACACGTTAGCATTAGCTCACATTAGCGCAATTTCAAAACTCCACGGAAGCGATTGTTATGTTGTAGGTGGCCGATCAGGTTTTACGTATTAAAGCTTGTGCTTCCCTCCTCGTTGAATTCACTCGGAGGATTCGTCACAAATAACCACCAAACTATCTTCTTCTGAAACTTTAACCAAGTTCCACGCGGTCATGTTTGTTGTGATCAGTGCTGTGCTGCAGGCTACATTCAAGGTGTAACGTAAATTCCAACGTTCCCTCGTTTGCTAGTCGTTCTTTCAGCCTTTTCTATTTTTTCTTTTTTATGTGTAACATGAGGGGAAATACTGCGAATATCAATTAAAGTCAGCAACTACCAAAATTATGACCGAGTTAACGAGTTGTTTTCTGGCATGAGGGGGTATTCTGGATTTTCCTGATTGATTAATCGTTTTTCTGATTATGCCGACATCACTTGAACTTAACATTCACTGCCGGTCATTTAAGACTCAGAGGGAGTGAGGCACTGCTGTGTTGACAGAAATATATGTTATCGGGGCTATTCGTCATGATATCGGACTTATCGGGATGACGTCATAATTTCCGGTTATCGGGCCGATAATTATATATTATAGCTAGGGGTGCCGATAGTTATCGTGCACCCCTAGCTGCAGGTCAGCGACACTGACATGTTCAGCTGCAGGTCGGTTGAAGCAGAGAGCCGACTCGCTCCTTATCCTTGTGTGTGTGTGTTAGGGGGCGGAGCTAAATGTGCGGCGGCTCAGCGAGGAGAAAACTGCCCTGGAGCTGCGGCTGAAACAGCTGGAGGACGACAACCAGCAGCTGCACGCACACGCACAACACACGCAGCAGGAGCTCACGCACAGTCTGGACATCCTGAGCAGGTGCGCACACGTCGGCGGTTTTATTCTGCAGCCATGTCTGTTCACGTATAAACTAGGGGTGTGAAAAAAAAAAATCGATTTAGCGATATATCGCGATAGTCGGCCACCCAGTATAATATCGCGATATATATTCCCAAATCGATACATCGCGATATTCGGCCACCCAGTATATTGATTTTTCAGCTCCTAATATCAATTTTATTGGAAAATTCATTCATTCACTTAAATGTGCAAAAACACTAATAATAAACAATAAGTAGGTTGTTTTGAAGCAAATACTTTTGACTCAGTTTGCCCCCTGAGTGATCAATATCATCTGATGAACATATACAGCTACTTGATTTTTCATCTCTACTTTTAATTTTGATATTAACTGGGTAGAATATCGCAATATATGGTGATATCGTGATAATATATCGTGACACAAGTATCACGAAACATATCGTATTGCGAAGTCCTTGCCAATACTCACCCTTAGTATAAACATGTGCACGTCTGTGTGTGACAGAGAGAAGGAGGTGTCGTCCTCCCTACGTTTGCAGGTGGAGGAGGTGCAGGGGAGGGAGGAGGACGTGAAGAGAGAGAACGACAGACTGAGGAGGGAGAGAGACAGGCAGGAGGAGAGAAACCGACAGCTGGAGACAGAAACACACAGACGGTACGCTGCTGTTCTCCACTGGTACAAAGGTGCTCCTCAGGGACCAGGTCTGGGTCCTCCCATGTTCGTTTCAGACATCAGCAGCCTTGATCGACGACAGTCACCTGCCCGTGTTCATATCTCATGCTGCTGATACTTAAATACAAACAAAACTAGGGCTGGGCAGCGATTAAAAATTTTAATCGCGATTAATCGCATTATTTCCCTGATTAATCACGATTAATCACATTTAATATGCGAAATCAAATAATGAATTCAAAAGTAGTGTAAAATGCTCTTTTATTTAAATGTTCTGCTGCCATATGAACTAAAGTGTCATAACATTTGTTGTTCAAACACTTTTAACATCAGTACATGTCAGTAACACATATTTAGTGTAAATCTCATCTAAAAAATGTAAAATAAAATAAAGCTTATTGCCACCGTCAGGGCATTAATGTCACCCTGTTTTTATAAAAAATAAAAAAAAGTCTACAAACAAAATCCAACAAAATGATTGTGTCTCAGCACAATCAGAACATTAAACCAGGTAATTTCTGAGGTAACAGCAGAAACTTTTAACGGGGAGTTCAACTTGTCCATATGTCCAAAATGTCCATATTAAAGTTCAGTAACTTTACCAATCCGTGTATCATTCATTCTTTTCATTTTCAATTGTCAATCAAAAATAAAAAAAAATTAAAAAGTGACATTTTATTATGTTTTTCGTTTTTTAATCTAACACAAAAAAAAAAAAAAAAAAAAAAACGAAAAAAAAATGCCTGTCTTTTTTTATATTTCAATTTTAGACTTGGATCAAAAATACAAAATTAAAAAATGGGCCACAGAACTGAATTTGTTTTATAATGGAGGACTGGACTTTCTGTTGTCATTACACATCTGTGCCAGTAGATGGAGCCGCTTTGATGAGCTTTGAATTTCCATATAAGGCTGCTTGGATCCCTCTTCGTAACAATCAAACACCACAATAGACTCATCCTACTCTGATCACAACTCTCTGCTCTGTGAGCACCATGTTTGGCCTCTTGCTCCCATCACTGCTGTTATTGGTTACCTTTTTCATCACCTTGCTACTGCAATGACTGAATCGCCTCTAAGGGGGACCAGGCTGACCCTGACCCCAGTATGGAGATAGACACGTGGGCAGGGACGGGTTTACAGGTCCGATCTGTGGATGCAAATTCTGCTTGTGTGAAGAGACAGTTGACAGTTTAAGTTGGCTTTTAACTCTTGAAAGTCAGGTGAGGCATAATATGGACCTTTTACAAGTTCAAACAGTTTTTTTTTCCCTCGGAGGCCAAAAAGACACTTGTAACTGCTACTTTTTTGTCTGCTGGACCATGATGTTGTCATGTACACGCTTCAACGCTTTACAACTTCGTTGAGCACGGAGCAACATCAGAGCACTTTCTTACCACTAGGATGCTCTGGTCAGACGGTCCTCCTGTAGACTTGGACCCTTAGACGGTGCTGCTCTTGGTCTTCTCCCGTCCTTCCTACTTCAGAAAAGCAACAAAAGTTTCCATCTTTGCTCCCAAAACTTGATTACCTTGACTGCGTCTCAACCTCGGCAGCCGTTCTGTTCAAAGCGGGCCAGAGCGGGCCACAGGCCGGGACTCAAACGTGGGCCAGCTGCAGAAGGACCAGCTCCAAACCCACCTGAACCTCAAAGATCTGGTCTCATTTCATGAATTTAAAAAACATTTCAAATATTTTAAATGCAGCAGCACCTTTTTACGACTCTTGAAGAATCAAAAAGTGGTGTCTGCTACCTTACGTGTAATTTTAGATCTAAAAATTTGCAGACATGAATGGCTTTGTTGATGGTTTTGGTGTAAATATGTGATCCTATTACATGTGTATTTAATTATTGTCCTTTAAAAGAGATTTTTGGCGGTAATAGTTTCCCCCAGGTTGAATAACACCAGTAACAGTTACGTTCTACTCTTTTAATGTCGTCTGTACTTTAATGTACTCCACCGCTGTACGGTCCTCCGTCCTCCTCCTGACAGCTGCTCTGTGTTTCAGGGTTGAGACGGAGCTGCTGGAGAACGTCCAGCTGACGGAGAGAGAAACGTTGCACCGAATGGAGATCCACGGTCTGAAGGTAGGAACATCTGTCCGCCTCACTCTGACAGCTGCAGATGCACAGCTGCAGAAGGATATTTGTTTGCGTTCACGTTCCCTGCTCCTGTCTTCCTGCAGGGGGCGCTGGAGAGAGAGCAGCTGGACAGACAGAAGGCAGAGGAGGAGGCTGCCGATGCCAGAGACGCCCTGCAGAAGGTTGTGGTGTTCCTGAAGCCTTTGAGCTGCAGCTGAATGTGCTGTTTTTTTTGTAACAACCGTCTGCCTGTGTTCAGTCCAGGGGGAGGGAGCTGCTGCTCTGCTCGTCTGAGGCCACGTTGAGGCGGGAGGTCGAGGAAGGGCGCGACGCCCTGGAGAAGGTGTCGGCCCTGAACTCTGCTCTGGCTTCAGACAAGAGAGAGCTGAGCCGACAGCTGCTGCAGGTAACGCTTCCCGAGTCCCTGTGCCTGGCTCAAAGGCTCCTGACCGTGCTCCGTGACATCACTCTGCTGCTGCCTGTTTCCAGCTGGAGGGCGAGCTGTCAGACAGCCAATCGCAGCTGCAGGCTCTGCGCTCAGAGGCCGGCTCCCTGCAGAGAGACGTTAGAAGCCTCAACGCTGACTGCAACCTCCTCAGGTGAGTCCATACCTGGGCCTGAAAAACCTTTAAACCACATGTGTCAAACACAAGGCCCACGGGCCAAATGTGGCCAGCCACATCATTTTATGTGGCCCTCAAGAGCTTGGGCATTATTGGCTTACATATTAAACCAATAGTATAAGACATATTTTCCAGACTATAAGCCGCTACTTTTGTCCCACGCTTTAAACCATGAGGCTTATACAGAGATGCGGCTTTTCTATGATTGTTTCTTCAGCCCTCAGGGGGCGCTCTAGCAGGAAATGCAAAAACCAAAAAACAAACCGAGTAGTTAAAGGTTATTCTGTTTTTGTTCAGTAGCCTATGTTGGCTATGCTACTCTACATTCATTTGCGAGCATCAATACCTGTTATTATTGGACAAACTGATTAATCCAGGTGTGTCTGACCATTATAGCTACTCAGACACACCTGGATTTATCAGTTCGTCCAGTCAGTTTGTTGGTTCCTCAGTGGATTTCAGGGTTCTGAGTGGACCCGCCACAGAGGTAAGGTTTTAATAGCAGATGTGGACCGGACGCAGCATGGAGCCAGCAGGTCCGCGATCCGGCTCCAAAGCGGATCCTGCACTGAGTGCAAGTGGACCCAGATACGGGTCCGTTTCACGGGTCCGTTCCGGATGTCTTTGCTGTGTGGGGGGGTTTCAGTACACAGGAGGAGGAAAAATAAAGCAACTTGGTTTTAGTGTACAGGAGGAAAATGAATAAAACCATCAATTACTTTTCTGTTTTGTTTGATCAGAACTTTTACTGCCGTGTTACAGGTTCTGTTCAGGCATGTGAATAAGCACTTATGTTAAAATCTTTCGATGTAAACATCTTATTTCTCAGCCTGGATACCGGCGGCTTATAGTCCGGTGCGGCTTATATATGACAAAATATATATTTAGTTTATATTTTAATGGGTGCGGCTTATATTCAGGTGCGCTTTATAGTCCAGAAAATACGGTAATTTAAGCTTATGCCGCTTTAAAGCGCATATTGACAATAAACTACATCTCCCACAATGCATTTCGTCGTTACCCACAACAATAACGGTATCTTACCATTAATGAGACAAGATGATTTTTAATATGAATGTAACAAAATGTAATCTGGCCCTTGGGGGCCACCATGATGCTGGTGTGGCCCCCCCTGCTTTAAACCCACAATGTCAACGTCTGAGGGAACGTTCTCTCTGCTGCTGCTCAGAGCGCAGATGGAGGCGGAGGCCGGTGTCGTCCGTCAGCTGAGAGAACAACAGGCTGAGCTGGAGGGAAACCTGGAGGAGAAGGAGAGGCAGCTGGCCTCCATGGAGGAGGAGAGACAGACCGATGGACAGCAGCTGGAGGAGGTAAGAGGAGGCGACAGCCACGCCACTGTGTCATGCCATGTCAGCTCTGAAGGGTTTGTGTGCTCCTCAGCTGTCCTCCCAGCATGCCTCAGTGCGTCAGGAGCTAAAGGAGGCGCAGGAGCAGCTGCATCAGGCAGAGGAGGAGGTGAAGAGGGGAGAGAGACAGCAGGAGGAGCAGCAGAGGGAGAACAGGAGGCTGCAGGAGGAGCAGGAGAGTCTGCAGAGGCACAGAGAGCGTCTGGAGGAGGAGCTGCAGGAGCTCAGGTACCGAACCAGGCCTGTTTCTGGGTCAGGTCGGCTCTGCAGAGAACACAACAGGACCCAGGTGTGTTCCTGCCTGACTCCCCCTCTCTCTCTCTCTCTCTCTTCTTCCAGGTCTCTGTCAGTGTCGCTCCACCTGCAGCTCAGTCAGCAGCAGAAGCAGCTTTCCCAGTCGGAGGTGGAGCGATGTCAGCTGACCACCCACATCCACGCGCTGCAGCAAGCCAAAGAAACCTTACAGGGTAAAAGGCTCCTTTTAATCATGTGTCCCGTCCACACACACATAACAGTTTCGACCTCAGCTGGTCTGTTGGCAAGTCCCGCCCCCCTTTGGTTACTGTTGCTAACAAAGCTACCAGTCTTGTTTACTATTCAACACTGGTGAACTGACTGTATGAAAGCCTCATCCCAAGATGATTTAGCCATAATTTGGACACAAAAGGAGCAGCCTTTGTTGAGGAGCACTCAAATGAGACGTAATTACACCGTGGTCGGATACGTGCAAAATAGATCTGCTTGGTAATAAGGTTCGGTTTTAGTTTAGGGAGGAGACAAATCTCACAGTGACGATCACAGATTTCAGGATCAACACTCATGATTGTCGAGGTGAGATCAAAATAATTTATATTTAATTAGTTTTATGTGGGGAGGTATAACCTTAGATGCTGTGGGCTGCATGACCTCTGATCTACTAGCACAGCCATCCCCAAACTACAGAATACCAAGGCCCAATTTGAAATGTGAAAAATCTCCGCGGCCCACCGAAACCTTTAATCACACCTGTGATCAAGATACAAGACTAGAAGCTACGTTCAGATATTAATGTAAGGGGTCAACAAATAGGTGACACTTGTCATATTAAGTTAAGATGACAGTAGAATAACACTTAACTGGTTTGTTTTATTACTTCTTAATGTTTTTAAATCATGTCGTTAATATTTTACAGTAATTAAAAACATATTTTATAAAGATCGAGGAGTTAAAATATTTGTTTAATTTTAATGACTTCTCACTGCCCACCTCCAGTACCGTGACGGCCCACCAGGGGGCCGCGGCCCACACTTTGGGAATCACTGTACTAGCAGATATCTAGGACTAGATCTAAGGTTATCATCTTGGGTTTAGTGCTTGGTAGCACCATCATCTGAGCTGAACTCATAGCGCTGATGGTGACTGTGTTGCTACATAACTGTAGGGAGCATTTGCAGCGCTAAAAGTAAACTCAGTTGCCCATCTTCTTGGAATACTTGAAACCGGTTCTAGCCAGTTTCATTAAGGTGGCCTGGTTTTAATAATACCAGTCTGAGCAGCATGAGCATCATGGTTTTATTGTTTTTTTGTGTGCGTGAAGGTGGTCAACAACAACAAAAAAGGCTCTTTTTTTTTTTCCTTTTTCACAAATAGAATGAAGGTTTTACAAGTTACAAACTGTTTTGTAGTTTTTCCAGTATAAAAGCTTCTTATCTTAATCTTAATCCAAGTGCTGTTTTTGATCTGAACCTGGTCTCAGTAGTGGAAGCAGGGGAATGGCCCTTTTCCCTTCTGTTAGATAGGAAACTAACTTCAGCATTAGCTGAAGCTGCACCAAACAGTCGCCACAACCTGCAGCATTTCAAATTGTCATTATTGCAAACGTCCAACTATGAGCCTTTGCTAGCTGCTGCACAGCAATCACAAGTAACGTCCGGTGCTTTCTAAAGCCCGCAGAGAAGCCTGTGAAGCTAAAAGTAGCGTGACTACTTCTGTGACTGGCGGCGGGCTACAACTCTGGCAGCACAGTAGAAAGTAGGGGTGTAACGGTACAAAACTCTCGTTCGGTACGTACCTCGGTTTTGAGGTCACGGTTCGGTTCATTTTTGGTACAGTAAGAAACATAAATGCAAAATATAAATGTGCTAGTTGTTTATTACACACTTTTGTGCTTTTTAACAATAGGAACATTAGCCTATACAAAGCTAGAATTCTGCTCAAAAATATAAATACAATATTCTAAAATGTAGATATTTTGAAAAACAAAATAAAAATAACATTGGCTCAGACTTTTGCTTAAAAAAATAATCCATCTGATGTGCAAAATTGAACAGTTGCAACACTGAACAGTTTCAAGTTGTTGGTCAGATTAAATAACATGAATAAGGTTCAGGGTGTTTCTTTAAAAACGAATCTTTTTATTCTTTCATAAAGTCCGGGTATGATTTTCTGGCTAAAATGTGGACGAGAAGGTAATTGATATCCGGGCTCGATTACCTTTATCATGTGTTTGAAGCCAGCGTTCTCTACCACTGATTAGGGTGTTTGTGTGCACGCGCGTCGCCTCGCCTGTGTATGTGGTGACACGCGCCCAGTCCGCACACAGAAACTCGCCCTGACCGTGCGCTGGCTGTGCACTGAGTCCAGCAGAGAGAGAGGGAGATAGAGCGAGAAGCGCGGCTCAAGAGGCAGACAGCAGCCAAGTGATGGCTTCAAACCTAGCGGTTTGAGTGCGCTTGAGTCTCAAAATCACCAGAAAAAGTAGCTAGATTTGTCGCTAGTCGCTTTTTACAAATTAAGTCGCTAGATCTAGCAACAAAGTCGCTAGATATAGCGACAAAGTCGCTAAGTTGGCAACACTGGGTGTGCGCACAACTGCGCATGTGCGGCTGCAGCGCTCTGCTCCACAACGTGCGGTCCTCTACTTAACTCATTCACTGCCATTGACGTCTATAGACGTCAATTCAAATCCGAACGCTCACTGCCATTGACGTCTATAGACGTCAATTGCGCAAAATGTTTTTCAACGGGGGTTGCTAGGAAACACTCTGGCGGAGCTCCTCTCTGAATATCAGAGCTCTAAGCATCGTAGTTAGTGTTTAGATCCTCCAGGGGGCAGCGTCCACACTTCCTATAAAAGTCTGCCCCGAGGCAGATTTGTTCGAGGAGAAGATGGCGCAGCCTGGTAGGGAGACGTGCAAGAAGCAGCTGAAGCAGCTGAAGCAGCTCACACTCGATCAGTGTGTCGGCGGTGGTGGCTCGGGGAGTGAAGGAAGGAAGGATTATGGAGGTGGTGGAGGTGATGGAGGATCGGAGAGGAGAGGAGGTGAAGCAGCGGAGAAGCAACCCGGTCGAAGCGGACCTCGGCCGCGCTCACGGCAGGCTCCGCCCGTGCTGCTGGAGCCCTGCTCCGGAGAAAGCTCCGGCTTCGACGGAGATTCGTTGGAGGAATGGCTGCCGGTTGGATCGGCTGAGAGCAGCAGAGACTACAGCACAGACTCGACGCCAGAAAGACCAGAGAGCGGTAAGAAGTAACTCTTTTCCTTTTTGCTTCGCTCCCGCGTTCATCCCTCCCCCCAGCTGTTTCTAACCGTCCATGTTACGTGAGCGCCATGTTCTCCCAGCGTTCTCCCAGCGTTCTCCAGCGTCTAGTTATTACTGTATTACACCAGGAGATGGTGGACACGTGTGTCTGTAATCTGAGAACCGTTTTGGTGGTGGCGTTATTCAAATTTACTTGTATAAAATTAGTTTGAAAAAACCGTGCAGCTCAGACGCGCTGCGCAGAGACCGCGGCGGATCAGGGAGAAATGGAGGGGTATTTCTGCTCAGCGCGACACCAGAAGATGGTGGACATGTGTGTCTGTCATCTGAGAACATGTTGGTGGTGGCGATTTTCAAATTTTCTTGTATAAAATAAGTTTGAACAAACCGACTGGCACAGCCGCGGGCGGCGCGGAGACGCGCGCCGCCGCAGCGGATCAGAGAGAGAAATGCAGGGGTATTTCTGCACAGCGCGACCCGGGGGTAAATGAATTGTGATTGCCAAGCAGGTTGAGGTATCAGGGGGGCTAAGAATATGGAAAAATGTAGCGGGGATGAATCAGAAACAGTTCTGGCAACGAGGGAGGAGCCGGGAAAAAAACACCGCTGATGACGAACCAGGAAATTACAGTGATGATGGTGGGGGCTGAGTACTGGAGAGAGGAGGGATATTATGAAAAGTAGAGAATAAATTTTGATGACCTCATTGGTTATTGTGAAGATGATCTGAAGATATTATCTCATTGACAGTATACTTTGATCTCAAACTGCTTTCAAGTTAGAGCCTTTTGAAATCTTGATAACAAAATTGTTTATTTTCTTGAAAAAACTTTCAGCTCCTGCATCCAGCAGAGGTCCCAGTTCTACACCTGTTTGGCAGTGCAACAAAGAAAGGTGAGTGTAAAAAAAAAGAAGGGGGGGGGGGCAATATCAAAAATATATTTATGCTGATTGTATATATTTCTGTCATTTATAGGTTGTGCATCCAGGTGTCGTGGGGAAGATTCTGTCTGGCATGAAGATGTCAAAATGTGTTGTATAATGTTTTATATGTGTAAATAAATCATTATTTTTGCCATCAAAAACCTTCTTTTTTTTTTTTTCTTTGGTTCTATAGATGGAAACTACTGTTCAGATGTTTGAATAGTCAGTAGAACAACAAATATTTGTGTTAGACTCATTGTTTTGCTTCTATTCACAAAAAGGCCATTTTCTCAATTGTTTGGTCAGAAATGGGTGATTTTGGTGAAACTTCCCCTTGTTCTACTGCTGATAACTTAAGATTGGAAGAAGGTAGAAACAAACTTTTTTTTCCTGATGAAAGAAGAGGGTCTACCCTTTATGTTGGTGGTTTCAGTGTTCAAAGAGTCATTGAACACAATATTCTATGGGTCTTGGAAAATCAGTGAAAATGCTCCAAAACGCTGGCAGTATGGAACGCTCTGCCGTGCAGCTGTCTGGCAGTGAATGAGTTAATATGTCCGTGTGGAAACTCGTTCGGTACGCCCCCGTCCCGAACCGACCTACCTGTACCGAAACGGTTCAATACAAATACATGTACCGTTACACCCCTAGTAGAAAGGAAGCCTGATTTATGGTCCGGCGTAGCAGATAAACACATCGGCTACACAGGCCCGGCATCTTTGGTCTTTACGCTGGAGCCTTGTTGTTCACGTTACTCTGTAAATACAACACCAACCACTAGAGGTCAGCGCAGGCTCTTTTCTGCAGCGCTGAAGCCAGCAGGGCTGAGCTTCCTTTTTGTTTATAACTCAGACTTAACAACGCCACAAATAAAGTATAGCATCTTACTAGGGGTGTAAAAAAAAATCGATTTATCAATATATGGTGATTTTCAGCCACCCAATATAATATTGATTTTTCAGCTCAGATTTTTAGGAAAATTTTATTCTATTTATTTTATTTTATTTATTTATTAAATGTGCAAAAGCACTAATAATAAACAATAAATAGTTTGTTTTGCAAATAGTTTTGACTCAATTTGTCCTCTGAATGATCAATATCATCTGATGAACATATACAGCAACTTGATTTTTCATCTGTACTTTTAAATTTGATATTAACTGGGTAGAATATCGCAATATATCCTGATATCGTGATATCATGATAATATTGTATCGTGACCCAAGTATTATGATACATATCGTATTGCGAGCTCCTTGCCAATAGTCACCTCTAGATCTTACGTGAGCTGATAAATGCTGAGCATCCGTCGTTTTTACAGACATTGCAACAAACTATCGCTCCACCAGACTCGAAACAAAGAAAGAGCAGCGGGAAAAAGATGAAGAAGAACAAATGTACCAAGCTGACCAATCAGCTTAAATTCTTCTTTTTTCTCAGGCAACATCAGTGCGCTCTTTCTTTTTTTGGGGGTAAATATTGGGGCTGGGCAAGTTAACGTGTTATTATCGCGTTAACGCATTGATTTGTTAACACCGACATTTATTTTATTGCGCGTTAACGCATGTTGCTCACGTGCTTTTATTTTGAAAAGTCTGTTACTGGCTGCTGCGGAACCGGAAGATAATTGGCAGGTAAACATGCGGAAAAGCTAAAACAGACATGAAGAACGGTAAAAATCTGTGAACTTTACAGTTCAGGTAGCAACTCAGGTAGCAATATTAACAATTCTGTCTGAAAAAAGAACAAGACGATCGCGTCATTCTTCCATGTTCCATCAGATCTGCTCCATGTGTTCACTGTCCTGCTGTTCTCTAGCTGGTTACTGCAGTGCAGCTCCATCTAGTGGCACAGATGTGTAACGACAACAGAAAGTCTATTCATTGATTATAAAACAAAGCCATTTTTGGGTCACGTAAACCAGACTATAAAATATTAAAAACAAATTCAGTCCCATAGCCTGTTTGCTAAAATTGAAACATAAAAAAACAGGCATTTGGGTTTTTTTTTGTGTTAGATTAAAAAATGGAAAAAAAAAAAGTAACTTTTTAATTTTTTAAAATTTTCATTGACAATTGAAAATGGAAAAAAAACAAATGATACACAGATAATTACGGATTGGTAAAGTTACTGAACTTTAACATGGACATTTTCATTTTAAAGTTCTCCCAGACGGAGGATTTAACAGAAACAAGGTTATTTGTAACAACTGACAAGTTGAACTGACAAGAAATTACCTGTTTTAATGTTCTGATTGTGGCCTCTAGATTGTTAGGATTTTGTTGCTAGACGTCATCCTGTTTTTTTAATGAAAAATGAAAAACATTAATGCCCTGGCAGTGGCAATAAGATTTGTTTTATTTTACATTTTTTAAGATGAGATTTACACTAAATATGTGTTACTAACAAGTGCTGATGTTAAAAGTGTTTGAACAACTAATGTTATGACACTTTAGTTCATATGGCAGCAGAACATTTAAATAAAAGTTACCTTTACACTACTTTTGAATTCATTATTTGATTTTCCGTATACAATGCGATTAATCGTGATTAATCAGGGAAATAATGCGATTAATTGCGATTAAGAATTTTAATCGTTGCCCAGCCCTAGTAAATATTAACATTGGCTAAACAGCAATGATACATGTGTTGGTGATTTGTCTTTGTCCCTTAGCAGCGACACAATAAACGCTGCTGACTGACGGAGCAAAAATTCATTTAGCTGATGAAGTCACAGCATGCTAATGCCTATGTAGTAACCGTGGACTAGATAGGAGCTAGGAGGTGGTTTAGGACAAGTCCAGGTCCCTGTGAGGGCTACTCAGCCGCCATTGGCTCATCTGCATTCGGGGGCGGGGCTTACCTGACTAAATGACAGCAGACTGTAACCAGATACTCACCTGCAGACATCCTGCTGGAGCAGTGAGCAGGAAAACACAGGCACCTGCAGCACACCTGCAGCACACCTGCAGGACACTTGCAGGACACCTGCAGGACACCTGTAGGACACCTGCAGGACACCTGTAGCCAAAGTGACGGTGTGTTTGTGTCTGCAGGAGAGATCAAGTGTCTGAGAGGAGAACTGCAGCGAGAGACCGCCAGGAGAGAAGAGGAGAGGGAGAGGAGGGAGGAGGAGAGAGAGGCCCTGACGGAGGAGGCGGAGCACCTGCGGAGGAGGAGGTCAGAGCAGGAGGAGGAGAGGAGGATGGAGAAGGAGGCCTGGCAGCGAGAAAGAGAAGCTCTGAGTGAAGAGCTTGGGATGAGGGACGGAGAGCTGGAGGTGCTGAGGAGGCGCGTCGGGGGGCTGACAGAGGAGAGGGAGGAGAGACAAGGAGAGATGGAGACACTCAGGAAGGAGGTGACGGAGGGAGAGACTCAAATCTGCCTCATAATGGAGAGAATAGAGCGAGTGGAGGGGGAGAAGAAAAAACTGGAGGAGGAGGCAGAGAGGATGGCGATCAGACTGCAGGAGGAGGAGGTGAAGAGGAAGGAGGAGGAGATGCAGAGGGATAGAGAGAGTGAAGCACTCTGTGACCGGATAAAAATTAGAGCGAGAAATGGAGGAAAGAGAGATGGAGGTGCAACAGCTGAGGAGCGAAGCAGAGGAGAGATGGAAAACAAGGGAGGAGGAGATGGAGAAGGAGATCAACAGGCTGAGAAGAGAAATCTCTGCCGCGGAGGAGGACAGAGAGGCAGAACTGAGACAGAAGGAGAGACTGAAAGAGGAGATGGAGGAGGTGGAGGAGAGACTCGGGAAGAAGGCGGGAGAGGTGGAGCTGCTAAGGGTGAGGCTGAGCGTAGCCCAGGAGGAGCGCGAGGAGATGAAGGAGGAGGTGGAGCGCAGGGAGCGCAGCCTGGAGCGACAGATGAGCGCCGTGAGGGAGCGGGAGGAAGAGGCGGAGGAGCTAAAGGAGCGCCTGAGGCTTGTTGAGGAGCAGGAGGAGGAGGGAGAGAGGGAGCGCCGCAACATCCAGAACAAACTGAAGCAGAAGGAGGCGAGGGAGGAGCAGCTGGAGGCTCTGCTGAGGGAAACCAGAGCTCTCCTGGAGTCAGAGATGATGGAGGGAGGAGAAAAAGAAGACAGGATCTCCTCCCAGACCAAGGAGCTGCAGGAGGTGCGGGCCGAGCGCGAGCAAGCAAGGAGGAGAGCAAAAGAGAGGGGGGAGGCCCACGACAGGCTGCAGGAGGAGGTGAAGGACTGGCAGGAGAAGGAGGAGCGCAGCTTGAAGGAGGTGACAAAGCTCAAACAAGTTGTAAAGAAGCAGGAGGAGGAGGTGCATCAACTGAGGGTGATGCTGGAGGAGAGGGACGAGGAGAGGAGAGAGAGGGAGGCGCTGAGTAGAACTGAGACGGAGAGGAGGAAAAGACTGGACAGGAAGCTGGAGGAGGTGGAGGAGGAGAAGACCAGAATGGAGGACAAAGTGAGAGAGGTTGGGGAGGAGCAGGAGAAAGACAGGGAGGCTCTTGGAAGAGCCAGGGAGGAGAGGAGGAGGGTGGAGGAGAGACTGGAAGAAGTGGACAAGGAGGTGAAGGAACAAAGAGAGGAGCTGAGGAGGACGGTGGAGGAGAAGAGACAGCTGGAGAACAAGTTAAAGGAGACACAGGTGGGGCTGAGAGGAGAAAGGGAGGAGTTGAGGAAAATGAGGGAAGAAAAGAGGAGGCTGGAAGACAAAATGAAGGGGATGCAGGAGGAGATGAGAGGAGAAAGAGAGGAAAAGAAGAGGCTGGAAGACAAACTTGTGGAGAAGGAGAAGGAACTGGAGGAACAGAGGGAGGTGCTAAGAACCCAAGAGGAGGAAAAGAGGAGACTCGAGAATGAAGTGAGGGAGGTGAGAGAGGAGGGAGGGATGCTGGTGGAGGCTGAGGAGCAAGGGAGGTCCAGGGTGAGGGAGCTGGAAGAGGAGAAGGCTGGACTGTCAGTGGAACTGAGGAGGAGGGAGAGGGAGGTGACGGCTCTGAGAGAGGAGGTGCAGAGAGAGAGGAACAAGGCACAGGAGGAGCTGAGGAGGAAGAGAGAGGAGATATCTGTTCTGAGAGAGGAGGTCCTGAAGGAGCAGAGAGATACAGAGGAAAAGGAGGAGAAGCTCAGAAAGTTTGAGAGGGAGGTCGCAGTTCTTGGAGAGGAGGTGAAACGAAAGCAAAAAGAGAAGGAGGAGGTCTTAGAAGAGATGACAGCCTTTAAGGAGGAAACGCAGCAGAAACATCAAAAGAGGGAGGAGGAGTGGAGTTTGAAGGAGCTGCTGAGCAGCAGCAAGGGCCAGGAGCTGAGGAGGCAGAGAGAGGAGGTACAGGAGGAGCTGAAGAGGAGCAAGAGGGAGGTGTCTGTATTGAAAGAGGAGCTTGAAAAGGAGCAAAGAGAGAATAAAGAGGTGCAAGGTGAGTTGATGAAGAGCAGAGACGAGGTTAGACGTCTCAGAGAGGAGGTGGAGAAGGAGCTCGGGAGGAGCAAGAGTGAGTTGACAGTCATCATGGAGGAGGTGCAAAGGGAACGGAGGGAGAAGGAGGAGACAAAACAAAAATTAACAGCAGCTGAGGTGGAGGTGACGACCCTCAGAGGTGAGATGAGGGAGGTGGAGAGGAGGATTGAGATGGAGGCGGTCCTCCTTAAAGATGAGGTTCAGAAGGAGCAGAGGGAGAAGACAGAGTCACAGGAGGAGCTGAAGAAGAAGAGAGAAGCTCTAACAGGCCTTGAAGAAGAGCTGCAGAAGGAGCGGCAGAGGAGGGAGGAGGTGCAGGAGGAGCTGAGAGGAGTGCAGCGCAGCATGGAGGTGATGGGGGAGAGCCTGAGCTCCCTCCAGAGTCAGGTAACCACACAGAAACGCCGCCCCCTGCTGGCTAAACCCTGTTTTACACCTGTTCTGCCTTTTCAGTGTCGTGTTTCAACAGGACGTGACGCATTAGTCGCGCTAATTAGAAATTAATTAACGGGGAAAATGGGGATAATTAAAGGGGAAACGCGTAGTGACCAGATTGTTCGGTCGTTTGTGTTTCAGGTGTCTGATCTGAGGCGCAGCCGCGACCGAGCGAAGACCGAAGTGAAGGAGAAGGAGGAGGAGGCGCAGCAGATGAAGGAGGGTCTCAGGTTGGCGCTGGAGGAGATGACCAAGCTGAAGGGCCTCCTGCAGGTAACGGCGCCTCCTGCTTTCTCCTCCCACGTGGAGATGTTAACCCGTTACCATTCCGACGGCCGTCAGTCCGTGATTTCCAAAACTAAACCGTAATTTACACAGCTCATATGTTACGTGAGGTAGTCATGCGACATATATTTGGAAAGCTAAGATTCTTGTGATTCAATCGATGCAGACCATTTCAGGGTATTATCATAACAGCAGGTACAATCAACGCCTGTGTCAGGCAACAGACAAACAGTTACGAAATCAACGCAACTCATCTTATAAGCCTTATAAAACTCATCCGATCAAAAATATTCCCACAAAAATGGTCTGGTTACACTCACAAAGGTCCAGTCTATCCAATCCAGTAAAGTATTTAGTCCAAAATTTATTATTATACCAGTAAATATCCACAAACAGCCGCTGCATCATTTAAAAATTAGCCGGTCGACAGTCGAACTTCCGGGCTTTGTTCACTCTCAATCGCCATTTGCGTGTTTCATAATCGATTCTTTGGTTTTAATATGGAGGGGGTCAGCTGACCTTTAGATTGACACCTCATATGACCATATAGCAGCTTCCCTGTCCTGTCCACAGCCTACAACAGCCAATGAGGGCCAGCGTTGAAAGGAAGCCCATGCTCCCATTGTGTCGTGTAAAAACTGAGCCAATTAGAACCAATCGTGCTGATGACTGGCGCATTGTATAGCCAATGAAATTCTGAACACAGCGATGTGTCGCTTCAGGGGGCGGAGACAAAGCCACAACCAGGAAGTACCTGCGTAACTGCAAATTAATTACGTGCGTCAAACTTGCGTCAGTGGTCAATTGCTGTGTGGCTTGTTTATATAAAAAATGCTGCAAATAACCTGTAATTGATTATAATTGTAAATGTGTGTAAATATGTGAATAGTTTGCTATGTTTGCTGTGTTGTAAAAGGCAGTTATGACTTTTATCCTCGGTATGTGTCCATAAGTGTCCTTTTGGAGTCTCCAAATGAACATTTTTGGAAACGCCTCAACATACTCTTCCAAAAACATGTGTAAAATACTCATTTTTAGTGGTATTGTTATCAAATTTGAACTTGCACTAGGTAAGGCTTCATGCTGTGTTTTCCAGCTAATAAGTCACAGCTGCACTCATCTGCAGACATCTGTTTACAAAAAAAAATTCAGGCGGAAATAAAAACCTCTATTTCAGTGTGTTCAAACTTAGATTACTCAATGCTAGTAGCACTTACAGTGATTCAATAATTCAGTGTTACCTTTCAAAAGAGACTAAAACCATCCATGTGCTACAAACGGTTCAAGATCAGCTTTCAATTTGCTTTGGGTATGCCTTGGATAGGCGTTTTAGGCTAATTTTACAGGAGCAGTAAGGGGTTAAAGTAGCACTTATGTGGTATGAGGTGTCTTCTGATGATCAGAAGGATATTTTTCTTGTAAGACAGAGGAGCCACCAAATGGCCACTAGGTGGCAGCAAAAGACAACAAATGAAACTGTGGTTGAGCAAGCCTCTGATCTGAGCCTGTTTGGGTTGTAGAGTCTCATGGATGCTCAAAACGGTCAACCGCTCTCAGATTTGATGAAATGTTCAGACATGAACTCAAAATCTGACGCACTGACCGTAAACTGGTCAGTTTGGGTTGATGAGCAGCTGGCCTGTTTCATCAGGAGACAGATTAAACTGACCGTCGATCTGCCTCGATGCAGGACAGCCACGCAGAGGGAGAGCGACTGAGGAGCACTTTGGAGGAGAGGAAGGAGGCGGCGGAGAGGATCCGGGAGGACAACCTGCGGGCCGTCAGGGAGGAGCTGGAGGAGAAGCGAGGGGAGCTGGAGGAGCTGAGAGCCAGGGTGAAGGCCCTGGAGAGGAGGAGGAAGGAGATGATGGAGCAGCTGGAGGAGGAGGAGGAGAGGAGGAAGAAAGCCGAGGAGTGGTGGAGGAGCAGGGTGGAAGAGGTGGAGAAGCAGACGGAGGTGAAGCAGGATGCTTTCGCCACGGAGATCCAGACGCTGAAGAGGAGACGGGAGGAGCTGGAGGCGGAGGTGGAGGAGAGAGTGAGGGAGCTGGAGGAGGCAAAGAGGGAGGTGGAGGAGAGCAGAGCCAGACTTGCGGAGGAGGAGCAGAAATCTCAGATCTCCCCGGTGACTGAAGAGACGGATGGACAGAGGAGGACGAGGAGGAGAAAGGGCCAGAGAGGAAGAGGAGAGGTGGGTGTTGAAGTGAAACAATCCTGAACAAACTCCTCCTTACGAGACGCTGAATCTGTGTTTTGTTTTTTTCATGTGGAGCAGCAGGAGGAAGAAGATGAGAAGGTGGAGCTGCGCTCCTCTCTGCTGCAGGAGAAGGAGGAGCTCAGGAGGCTGCTGCAGCAGAGGGAGGCTGAGGTAGTGTGAAATGAGAATTTGAATATCTTCTCAGTCGTAAGAATTAATATTATTGTGCACTGGTGAAGCAGTCAATTCGGTTGTTAAACAAGGCACTGATAAACGACGGAGGTGCAAAATTCTCTAGTCTGCAGATTCAGAGAGGTCATCACGGAACGCTGGATCGATCAGAATGATCAAGACAGAAAGGCGGGAAGTTCATCTAAACAACAAGTGGAAAAACACAGTAACCTTGGGATCTGTCTAGACCTAACTTAGCTACTTAATGGAGACAAAACCAAAACAACCGGTGACCTCAAATGAGGCAGGAGTTGAGGCGAAGAGTCATGGCCTTAATTCATGACGCAGCAGTTTTAGCAAGTTTAGGCCTCAGAATGAATTTTAACAGGGATGCACGATAACTGTTTTTTAAAACCGATAACCGATAACTTTCAGCTCCTAAAGGCCGATACTGATAACCGATAACACACACATACACCTAAGATCATTACATCAATACTATGAACAAAATCAAAAATAGTTTTGACTCTTTAAATGAACAGATATTTATTTTTTCCAATGAAAAACTATTGTCAAGCCTCTCAAACATTTTCATAAAGCTATCAAACAAACCTATTTGATATCTCACATCAACTTAAATAAGGTTCATTACTGACTGATATAAAAAATAAAGGCTCCTTGAACTGATGGAAATACATGCATCAAAATTACAAACTGAAAAATATTAACATTTAAAGGATTTTGACTTGTGGTCCCATTTAAATTAATACCTTTAATTAAAGTAATTGAGGTTCAGTAGGTTTTATTTTTTAATCTCATGGAAGCTTTAGATGAGAGGAATGAGGGAGAGGGGAGGGGAGACTGCTGCTGGCTTGCACACGTTAGCATTAGCTTCTGTTAGCTCACATTAGCGCGATTTCAAAACTCCATGGAAGTGATTGCTATGTTGTAGGTGGCTGATCAGGTTTTACGTATTAAAGCTTGTGCTTCCCTCCTCGTAGAATTCACTCAGAGGATTCGTCACAAATAACCACCAAACTATCTTCTTCTGAAACTTTAATAAAGTTCCACGCCGCCATGTTTGTTGTGATCAGTACACTGTGCTGCAGGCTGCATTCAAGGTGTAACGTAAATTCTGACATTTCCTCGTCGTTCTTCAGCCTTTTCTATTTTTTTCTTTTTTATGTGTAACATGGGAAAATACCGCGAATATCAATTCAAGTCCACAACTACCAAAATTATGACCGAGTTAACGAGTTGTTTTCTGGCATAAGGGGGTATTCTTGATTTTCCTTATTGAGTTATCGTTTTTCTGATTATGCCGACGTTACTCGAACATAACATTCACTGCCGGTCATTCAAGGCTCAGAGGGAGCGAGCCACTGCCGTGTTGACAGAAATATATGTTATCGGGGCTATTTGTCATGATATCGGACTTATCGGGATGACGTCATAATTTCCTGTTATCGGCCCGATTGTTATTGTGCACCCCTATTTTTTATCATCACAATCCCTACTTTTGTTTTTGCTCCTCATTTTCTTTGCGTATATGAAAGCTTATCTAGATCACAGCAGTAGAGCACGCAGTTCCCGCTCCAAACGGCACAGCCCACAACTGCGAGCTAAACAGGGAATAATGGAGTCTACTCTATTGAATGTGACCCTCTAGGCGTCCCCAGCTATGCATACGGGTTTGCAGCTCAGATTGGAATTAGTTGATTGATTGGCTAAAATAATTAAATGAAATGATTAAAGTGACTAAATTTAAAGGTTGAATTTTGAATTTTATCACAATTTAGATTGTCAGGTGAATGGCAAAAGACCCCTTAGAGACTGTCTACTCTAGACTAGGCCAAAAACTCAGTGGGAAAAAAGGCCACACAACTATCTAAAGCAAAGAACATTCACTTCTCAGAAGCACCTGCAGGTGCACCGCACCAGTTGATGTGGGGGAATGGATCAGATCTCTGATCACGCAAGAAAGATGTTGTCATTGCTTTTAGCATCATGTGGCGTAAACATGGAATCACACATGAAAATAAAAGGAAAAGCAGAACCAAAACAATCAGGAATGGAGTAAATACTTTCAAAAACACCGAGTACCAGGAGCCTGAGGTCAGTCACGTCCAGCCACGTCCACGGATCAAACCCCCAGGGCTCCGCTGAACTGGAAAAGGCAGGCAGGATTTGAGGTGAAGAGTCATGGCCTTAATTCATGCCACAGCATGACACAGCAGTTTTAGCAAGTTTAGGCTTCAGAATGAACTTTTAACATCACAGGTAGCAAACACTTCTGTCCTCCATCATTCAACCTTCTGGACTCCTTCAGCCTGATTTCTCTCATATTCAGACGTAGAGTCACTCTGATGTCTTCGGTGAAGTGAAGGGTCCTCCAGCAGGTCTGAGGACTCTTGAGTCGTCCTGTTGGTGCTCTGCTCTGACCCGGTTGCTCCTCTGCAGGTCTACACCCTGACCCAGAGGGCCGAGGAGCTGGAGAGAGACAGGGATCGAATCCGACTGGCCCTGGAGCGAACGGAAGCGGCGATGATCGGCAGCAGGGGGAGGGCTCACCTGCAGGAGCCGAGGCCAGAGGCGGGCTCTGACCCAGGCCAGGTCAGAGCGTCAGCTGATCTGTTGGTGTGAGAGCCTGATCCCGTCAGAAACTGGAATAAACCAGAGAAGTGTCTGTGTCCACAGGGTGTGGGGGACAGGCTGGTGGTCCTGCAGCGTCTGGTGGCTGAACTGGAGCTGGACCAGAAACGACTGACCAAGAGGAACGCTCATCTGGAATACCAGAAAGACAAGCTGAAGAGAGACAGAGATGCACTGAGAGACACACTGAGACAGGTATTAACACTGAGACAGGTACGCAGACTGAGACAGGTACTAACACTGAGACAGAGACCCAGACTGAGATGGGTACTAACACTGAGACAGGGACTAAGACTGAGACAGGTACTCACACTGAGACAGGTATTAACACTGAGACAGGTACTAACACTGAGACTGGTACTAAGACTGAGACAGGTACTCACACCGAGACAGGTACTCACACTGAGACAGGTATTAACACTGAAACAGGTACTAACACTGAGACTGGTACTAAGACTGAGACAGGTACTCACACTGAGACAGGTATTAACACTGAAACAGGTACTAACACTGAGACTGATACTAAGACTGAGACAGGTACTCACACTGAGACAGGTATTAACACTGAAACAGGTACTAACACTGAGACTGGTACTAAGACTGAGACAGGTACTATCACTGAGACAGGTACTAAGACTGAGACAGGTACTATCACTGAGACAGGTACTAACACTGAGACAGAGACCCAGACTGAGACGGGTACGCAGACTGAGACAGGTACTAACACTGAGACAGAGACCCAGACTGAGATGGGTACTAACACTGAGACTGGGACTAAGACTGAGACAGGTACGCAGACTGAGACAGGTACGCAGGCTGAAACAGGTACGCAGGCTGAGACAGGTACGCTGGCTGAGACAGGTACGCTGGCTGAGACAGGTACGCAGACTGAGACTGGTACTAACACTGAGACTGGTACTAAGACTGAGACGGATACTCACACTGAGACGGGTATCCAGACTGAGACGGGTATCCAGACTGAGACGTTTACGCAGACTGAGACGGGTACCCACACTGAGACGGATACCCAGACTGAGACGGATACCCAGACTGAGACGAGTACCCAGACTGAGACGGGTACCCAGACGAGACGGGTACCCAGACCGAGACGGGTACCCACACCGAGACGGGTACCCACACCGAGATGGGTACCCAGACTGAGACGGATACTCACACTGAGACGAGTACTCACACTGAGACTGGTACTAAGACTGAGACGGATACTCACACTGAGACGGGTATCCAGACTGAGACGTTTACGCAGACTGAGACGGATACCCAGACTGAGACGGATACCCAGACTGAGACGGATACCCAGACTGAGACGGATACCCAGACTGAGACGGGTACCCAGACGAGACGGATACCCAGACTGAGACGGATACCCAGACGAGACGGGTACCCAGACCGAGACGGGTACCCAGACCGAGACGGGTATCCAGACCGAGACGGGTACCCACACCGAGACGGGTACCCACACCGAGACGGGTACCCAGACTGAGACGGGTACTCACACTGAGACGGGTACTAACACTGAGACGGGTACTCACACTGAAACGGGTACTCAGATTGAGACGGGTAATCAGCCTGAGACGGGTACTCGCACTGAGACAGGTATTAACACTGAGACTGGTACTAACACTGAGACTGGTACTAAGACTGAGACAGGTACTAACACTGAGACAGGTACTAACACTGAGACAGGTACGCAGACTGAGACAGGTACTAACACTGAGACAGGTACTAACACTGAGACAGGTACTAACACTGAGACAGAGACCCAGACTGAGACAGGGACCCAGACTGAGACGGGTACTAACACTGAGACAGGGACTAAGACTGAGATGGGTACTAACACTGAGACAGGTACTAACACTGAGACAGGTACTAACACTGAGACAGGTACGCAGACTGAGACAGGTACTAACACTGAGACAGAGACCCAGACTGAGACGGGTACTAACACTGAGACAGGGACTAAGACTGAGACAGGTACTAACACTGAGACAGAGACCCAGACTGAGACGGGTACTAACACTGAGACAGGGACTAAGACTGAGACAGGTACTAACACTGAGACAGAGACCCAGACTGAGACAGGTACTAACACTGAGACAGGGACTAAGACTGAGACAGGTACTAACACTGAGACAGAGACCCAGACTGAGACGGGTACTAACACTGAGACAGGGACTAAGACTGAGATGGGTACTAAGACTGAGACAGGTACGGAGACTGAGACAGGTACTAACACTGAGACAGAGACCCAGACTGTGACAGGTACTAAGACTGAGACAGGTACCCACACTGAGACTGGTACCCAGACTGAGACGGGTACCCAGACTGAGACGGGTACTCACACTGAGACTGGTACCCACACTGAGATGGGTACCCACACTGAGACGGGTACCAAGACTGAGATGGGTACCCACACTGAGACGGGTACTAAGACTGAGACGGGTACTCACACTGAGACTGGTACCCACACTGAGACGGGTACCCAGACTGAGACTGGGACCCAGACTGAGACTGGGACCCAGACTGAGACAGGGACCCAGACTGAGACAGGGACCCAGACTGAGACAGGGACCTAGACTGAGACAGGGACCCAGACTGAGACACGGACTAAGACTGAGACGGGGTACTCACACTGAGACGGGTACTTACACTGAGACAGGTACCCAGACTGAGACAGGGACTAAGACTGAGATGGGTACTCACACTGAGACAAGTACCCAGACTGAGACAGGGACCCAGACTGAGACTGGTATATAGACTGAGACGGGTACCCACACTGAGACAGAGACCCAGACTGAGATGGGTACTAACACTGAGACAAAGACCCAGACTGAGACGGGTACTCACACTGAGACAGATATTAACACTGAGACTGGGACTAAGACTGAGACAGGTACGCAGACTAAGACAGGTACTAACACTGAGACTGATACTAAGACTGAGACTGGTACTCACACTGAGACGGGTACCCACACTGAGACGGGTACCCAGACTGAGACGGGTACTCACACTGAGACTGGTAGTCACACTGAGACAGGTACCCAGGCTAAGATGTATACTCACACTGACACAGGTACCTAGACTGAGACAGGTACTAAGACTGAGACGGGTACCCACACTGAGACGTGTACTCACACTGAGACTGGTACTAACACTGAGACAGGGACTAAGACTGAGACAGGTACTAACACTGAGACAGAGACCCAGACTGAGACGGGTACTAACACTGAGACAGGGACTAAGACTGAGATGGGTACTAAGACTGAGACAGGTACGGAGACTGAGACAGGTACTAACACTGAGACAGAGACCCAGACTGTGACAGGTACTAAGACTGAGACAGGTACCCACACTGAGACGGGTACCCAGACTGAGACGGGTACCCAGACTGAGATGGGTACTCACACTGAGACTGGTACCCACACTGAGATGGGTACCCACACTGAGACGGGTACCAAGACTGAGATGGGTACCCACACTGAGACGGGTACTAAGACTGAGACGGGTACTCACACTGAGACTGGTACCCACACTGAGACGGGTACCCACACTGAGACGGGTACCCAGACTGAGACTGGGACCCAGACTGAGACTGGGACCCAGACTGAGACAGGGACCCAGACTGAGACAGGGACCCAGACTGAGACAGGGACCTGGACTGAGACAGGGACCCAGACTGAGACACGGACTAAGACTGAGACGGGGTACTCACACTGAGACGGGTACTTACACTGAGACAGGTACCCAGACTGAGACAGGGACTAAGACTGAGATGGGTACTCACACTGAGACAAGTACCCAGACTGAGACAGGGACCCAGACTGAGATGGGTACTAACACTGAGACAAAGACCCAGACTGAGACGGGTACTCACACTGAGACAGATATTAACACTGAGACTGGGACTAAGACTGAGACAGGTACGCAGACTAAGACAGGTACTAACACTGAGACTGATACTAAGACTGAGACTGGTACCCACACTGAGACGGGTACCCACACTGAGACGGGTACCCAGACTGAGACGGGTACTCACACTGAGACTGGTAGTCACACTGAGACAGGTACCCAGGCTAAGATGTATACTCACACTGACACAGGTACCTAGACTGAGACAGGTACTAAGACTGAGACGGGTACCCACACTGAGACGTGTACTCACACTGAGACTGGTAGTCACACTGAGACGGTTACCCAGACTGAGACGGGTACTAAGACTGAGATGGGTACTCACACTGAGACTGGTACCCACACTGAGATGGGTACTCACACTGAGACAGATACTCCGACTGAGACGGGTACTCACATTGAGACGGGTACCCACACAGAGACGGGTACCCAGACTGAGACAGGGACCCAGACTGAGACAGGGACTAAGACTGAGATGGGTACTCACACTGAGACAGGTACCCAGACTGAGACACGGACTAAGACTGAGATGGGTACTCACACTGAGATGGGTACCCACACTGAGATGGGTACGCAGACTGAGACAGGGACCCAGACTGAGTTATGGTTCAGTGTCCCAGAGACACTTTGACATGTGGTCAGTTGGAGCCGGGATCGAACCACCAACCCTACAGTGACTGGACGACCCGACAGGATTGTGAGGAGTTGTTCTGGAGCTTCAACAAACCTTCTTCCTGTCGGGTCTCAGTCCAGAAATAAGGATGCTGGTTGGCTGGAACACGCCCACCTGACCTCAGTTACAAGGCGCTGGTTAATTTAGCCTCGTTAAGCTCATGCTAACCTGTGATACTAACTAATGTGACCTAACTAACCATGAAACAACATTTGAGCCAGTTTGGGCTGAGACTGAGACTGAGGCCGAGACTGAGACTGATCTGGTTTCATGTTGTGAGTTTGTGGAAGTTGAAGTTGTGTTTTTTCTGAACAGGTGGAGGAGGAGCGTTCAAGGCTCCGCCTACAGCTGTCTGACAGCCGAGGATCTCAGGGGAGGCTAAAGGTGAGTCAGCGTTGGCGTTGCTCACCTTGTGGGTTGGAGGTTTCTGGTCTTGGAGAATCACCGGTGATCAATTTTAATGGTGAGTGTGTTTGTGTAGGAGCCTGCAAACACCACAGAAGAAGAAGAGCTGCGGAGCAGAGTGAGGGAGCTGGAGGACCAGGTGAGACAGAAATGAGAGCTGAGCTGCAGGTGTTTGGGCCTGTGGAGCAGGTCCTGATGATGTCACCGTGTCTCCTCCCCCCAGCTGAGCCGCCTCAGTCGCTCGGTGGCTGTGGACCAGCAGCAGCGGGCCGAGTTCATCCAGAAGTCGTCCAGAAACTCTCAGTGGCTGCTCTCTCTGAGACACGACCTCAACGATTCGCTGGCAGCCGTCACCCGCCGTCCAATCCCGTCCGTCCTGGAGTCTGAGGCTCACCGACTGGACCGCAGCCTGAGGGAGGAGGAGCTTAGGATGTCCCTCAGCCAATCGTGACGCCTGGCAGATGAGAAACGAAGCCTCGACCAAAACCTTGAACCCTGAACTGTCATTTTGAGACAAAGAAGTGTTTAAACCGGTGGTCCAATCAGAGGACAGGAGGAGGAGCTTTAACGACCAAAAACAACCACAGCTGAAAGCAGACGGCCAGAATCCGGTCTGGATAAACGTCGGAGGGGAAATCAAACCAAAACCTTCAGTCTTGGCTGATTTAACAGGGATTATTGTCACTGACGAACCAAAAACGTTTGTTTACGTGATGGTTGAACAGAAGCAGGTCAATAAATGTGAACCTGAGCTTTGATCCAGCGGCTCCTCATCCTGTAATGTGACAGTTAAAATCCTCCAGAACTGAACCAGTAACTGGATCCAGAACTGTGAACCTGGATCAGCCTCTGTCCTCAGGGACCGTTTACACGTTTACCTCTGTCAGAATAAATCAGTGACAGCTGCAGTTTTTATTGATCAGTTCTGAACCGTATTGATCAGTGTCAGGTTCGTGTCTGGGCTCCATTTAATGTTTACTGATTTATTTATTGTTTTGTGTTTGTTTTTTTTAATTTTCATTCTATTTATTCCTGTCTTGCTTTAAGAAAAATTTAAAATGCTGCACTACATTTCCCATAATCCTCCACGAGGAGGCCAGTCATCAGTTCTGTTTGTGGAAGGTTCAATAAAGACCAGTGTTTTCAGAACATTTATTTTGTTTGTGTTTCCTCACCTGTAGGTGAACTCAGATTCATGTCAGCCTCCTCCTGCCCTGGAGCGATGATTCCTTCATAAGTCAAACAAAAAAAGAAGGTGATACTTTTGGATAAATGCAGAGAAATGTGTGCAAACACACCTATTATTTTTTTTTTTTTCATGGTGCATAAATGCATGAAATACATACATATGGATATCTATCACATTTTCTTGTAAGATTTTAAAGGTCACAAGCAGTGGCGGCTGGTGAAAAAAACTCTTGGTGGGGCTGGTGTGCCAACATTTTTCCCTGCCTAATCTAACATAAACATTCAAATGAACAGAAAATGACTTCAGGTCCACAATAATATTTTAATTTCAGTTTCCAGTCTCACAGAAGAAGTAACAGTTTCCAGCTATGTTAGACTTTATGCTATCAAATACTATACAATCAAGGGATAAATTCACAAAAGGGGTGTGATTCCAGCTCTATACAAATCAACAGTGGAGGGGGGGTGTCTAAGGTGAGTGGGGATCGAGTTATATGTAGAGAGAATGAAACAGAACATTTCCTATTAAAATGTAACATATACAAAGTATAGAAATTAAACAAACAGATAATTTCGATACCCTGTCCAATCAAGAAAAAGTGCAACAATTGTAGAAAACAGCATCAGAGAAGCCGTAGAAGCAGATAAATCGCATGTAGGCACGCACACACTATTAAGTAAATCTGACGCTGATCAAAATAAAAATAAATAAATATATTTTCCCCCTCCCCAGCTGGTGGGGTAGAGCCCCAGCGCCCCCTATGGGCCAGCCGCCTCTGGTACGTGCACCAAGCGTGGTGACGCACTTTCTGCCGGGACGTCCTCACGTTGCTGTCAGACTCGTGACTTCGTGTGGGCGGGGCTTATCGAGTTGTATATGACGCGATCACATCATATAAGTAGGATTCAACCAGTCTGGAATTCACTACATCTGCAAGAAAAATTTACTTGTCTGAATTTTATTTCTCTTTGAAAATGAACCCCGTTGTTATTGATAAGAAGTTCAGTCAGCAGACTGAGACTGAGAAGATGGTGGAAGATTTTACACCTCAAGTACATTTGTCAGAAGTGACATTTGTGGAAGATTTTAAATCGGAAGAAAAGCTTTTCAACAGGACTCATACTTTTGCCAGTGAAGAAAGTAATTTAACAGTCCTATCTGAAGGTGATGAAGATGTTTTAGAGGTAATATCAGAGGAAGATTTAGAAGCTCAAGTACATCCGTTAGAAGTGACATTTGTGGAAGACTTTAAGTCTGACAAAAAGCTGTTCAGCAGGTATCACATTTTCTCAGTCCACCTAAACGTGAAGAAGATGATTTAGAGCTGATATCAGTGGAAGAGTTTGAACTTGAAGAAGATAGTTCAGAAGTAATCTCACCTGTGTCAGGTTTAAGGTCTGAAGAATCCCTGTCAGACGTTCCATCTGAGGAAGAGGATGTCAGTGATGAATCCATTGTGTCTCTAGAGAATGGTCCAGTAGATGTGCTCAAATGTGAGGGAACGCAGGAACAAGTTGGAGATGTGAAAATGGAAAATGCTAAAACAACTCCTAGTAAACTTCTTCAGATGCTGATTTCACGCGCTGTTACCAAATCAGAAGTACTTTGCTCCAAACAAAGTGTGAAGGAAATCTACGACAGGCTTTTAGAGAAAATCCAAGCACAAGTTGAAGAACTGAAACTTGATATTGCTGAAGGAGTCATGAATGAACTCTACAAGAACATTTATAAGAGCATTTGCAAAAAGTTGCGCTGTTCAGAAGGATATTTGCTGACTTTATTGGATTTAAATGAGCCAGCTGTGGACGACGTAATTGTTTACAAAGTGAACAAACACCTGAGAAAATCCTTGAAGAAACCATCTTTCATCAAAAGGCTCTTCTCAGGGAGGAAACATTAATTTTCCCCACAAACCAACGTCCTCTGTTCAGTTCCTGAGCTGAGTGGATCACAGCCTTCTTTACTGTTGGACATTTGAAATGTCCTCCTGCCAGCAGCCAGACCTGGACAGCCTGGTGTTGTAGGTTAGCTGTCAGCTCACAGAAAACCTTCCCAGTTTAAACCTGTTTAAACCTGTTTAAACTGGGAACCTTTTCTCCTGGTCAGAGTAGGTTTTCTCCGGGTGCTCGGAGTTTTTCCTAATTAAAAAAAAACAAATATTTCAGAGTGATTGACGATACTAAATTGTCTGTCCAGGTGAGAGGGAGCATGCATGTTGACTGTCTTTTCTAGACATCCAAAGAATTTAAACTATATAAAACTAAACAAAAGTACAAAGGAGTACTTTTGAATTTCTTATATTTCTTCTGAATAAAAAAAAAATTATCCCACTCATAGAGATTGAGAATATTACAATCAAAATCTGTTGCCAAGTTGAATGAACTTAAACTTTCATACTGTATGAACCATTTATGTCGTTATAATTATGTATGACTCGGAGTTTGTGAGTAAAGCTGTTCAATAATAACTTTCTTTAAGTAAACTAAAGACCGTCCACCTACGTCATGTACGTCACGACGTTGCCGCTGTCACCTTGACGTAATCAGAACATTTGTTGGACATGGCTGCCCATCTCTAGCGACGGGAGATTATACGTCTGAGTTGTAAATAAACCAAGAACTTTACATTGTTTTATGTTTGAAGTAAATATTTAAGTATAATGACAATAAGCTGCGAAAAATGAGCTTTTGACATTGCGGTGTTTCTGTTGTGTAAACTTTGGTTGGTCTACTTTGTTCACGCTTATTTTTCAAAAATTTCTCGTCCGTTTGACGGCGTTAACCTCTTTGTAATGGACTAAGAAATGTTCACGTACTTTGGATGGAAACGTGTCTGTCAACTGGGGATTAATATAACAGTTAATATTAACTTTTTAACATTTTATTTTTTAAATATGTATTTACAACCCTTCGAATCATGTAAATATTGTGCTATACATATATGGTCGCGGTTCAACTAGCATTAGCAGCTTCTAACCGCAGTAAAGTTAAGTACCCAGGTAAAGCTAGCGAGACCATGTGTTTTAAATGTACTGACATGTAAAAACATGTTTGAAAACTCTTCACTCTTTTTTTCCCTCCAAGGATGAAGAGGCCGAAGCTGCAGATTGTTAAATTCCCATCATTGCAGAGCGGACTGGACACAGTCACAGTGGAGACTGTGAACATAGGTGAGGTTATTCATTCATTCCAGACATGTCAAAACTATTGAATAATAATCTTAACACTAGTATGAATCTAAGTATCTATATAAACATGCATACACACACATTTTGAGCAAGTAGAATCCTTTATAAATAGATGTATATAAATAAATGAATCTTTTTTAATGGAATGTCTACAAAAAGTACACTAAATAGATACAGTAATTTTCAGAGTGCTATGAAGGCAGTTAGATATTTGTTGGTTCTTAGTCTTATCACAACAGCTTGCTCAGTGTGTGTAAATGTTAGGTTTTTTACTGTTTGCTTGTTTTTTGGTGCTTTTAATTCACCAGCTCTCATTGACGATATTATATGAAATATCTAAAATAATAATAATAATATCTATCTAATATAATAAAAAAAAGTGAGGTTGAGAGAAATGAGCCAAACAAGCTTTTGTTAGAAAAGGTGATGAATGCAACCTTTGCACTTCAACGCCAGGAGATTGTTATGGGCGACCCACTAGTAAGAGACTTCCTGGAGAAACGGCCTGCTCTTCCAACTGAATCTCAGGTTTAAAAAACAAACAAACAAAAAAAAAAAAAAAACACCTGTTATTCTGATTTTCTAGCTTTTTGTTGCACACCTTTCTCAGTCTGCATTCTCAATATTGACCAAAATACTGTATATTTCTAAACATAAAGGGCCTGATCTTGTGCCAAACCTCCTAAAGCTGCTATTAAGGGATAGCAGGTAGCAGGAGGGGCGTTCCCCCGCAAAGAACGCAGTCTTCCACCTCCCAAAACCCGCGATATTACCTGCGCCAACCGCTATATTATGCATGGGAGTGGTTAGGGCGTTCCACCTGTTAAACCAATCAGTGCGTCAGTAGCCATTGCCTTTAAGAGCAGGCTGCGCTACCCCAAACAGCCATCCACAAACCGTGTTCCCAAACCGGCATGGACGGAGGACGGGCACAGCGCTTCACCAAGGATGAAATCAAGCAGCTCGTGCATGAGGTGAAAACTAGACAGGGGAGAATATTTGGCACCCCCGCAGGCCCTCCCAGGAGGGATGACACCCGGCAAGCGTGGGCCGAGGTAGCGGAGGCAGTGTCCACATTCTCCAGCATCAGGAGATCAGTGGACCAGTGCAAAAAGCGCTTTGATTCCACAAAGCGAACGGGGAAATGTAAGGTAGGCTATGGCGATGAATCTGATGGAACGCCACCATTACATATAGGCCACTGCTATACCTCGAGATCGTCAATAAAATATACATTCCAATCTAGGCTGCCGCTAACCAGCGACAACGGCTATCCACGGGAGGAGGGCAGGCTGCAGTGCAGATCCTCACTCCATCAGAGGACCTCGCCACCTCCACGCTCTTCCCTGAGAGCATATATGGAATCGGGGGGCCTGCAGAGGTTGGCGCGGGCCAAGGACGTAAACAAACAAATTTGCCAATACACCTGGTTCCATTTAGTGGAGCAGGGAGATGCCCATCGTGCAGTCATGGATGATCCAACAATGGGCTATAGGCCACCGTCGTCCATTACGCACAGCCATGCATTGGACAATGGCCAACTGAGCAATCTACCAGTCATGTCGACACACAATTCCAACGAAAATCAAATAGCTAAGGCATGACATCTGTAATCCAAATGGAAAAATGTCAGAGAATTGTACAAGATGACAAGCTCACACACAAACATGTGTGTAATGGTCAAAGCTGCCAGCATGTACTACCTAAATTGAATTCCACATTTTGACAGTTTAATTAGTAGCATGATACCACTCAATAAGTTAAGTGTGATAATGTGCAGATCAACTGAAGATCAATGCAAAAGGACCAAATCAACAACACCAAACAAAAAGGTGGCGTAGGTATTCCAAATGTGTGAGCGAGTGGCAAGTAACCTATATGGCCTGCAAATGTGAAATGAATGAAGCACACATGTACCAAACAAATAATTTATTCACAAATGAAAAATACATTTGATGAATGGTAATATCGCTTTCCACAGATCAACTGCTTGTAGCCTGCCCTCTGGTGCTGCCTGCAGACGAGGAGACTGACCATCAGGAGGAAACGGAGGGAGAGCAACTTGGCGTGGAGGGGGAGGAGGATCCGATAGAAGGGGGTCGGGGGGGGTGACAGGAGCACCAGCATTGCAGAGACCCCGCCGATCCACAAATGTTGTCCGACCTGAGGACCACCCAACATTGTAACAGATGGGCTACAATTGTATTAAATATTATTTCAGTTGAGGATGTTTGCTTGGGGGTATGCTCTGGGTCTCTGTAAAGCACCCAGGGACAATTGACATTGTAACAGATGCTGTACGAGCAGCACTGAATTGGATTGGATTGAATGTGGCCAATGATATTATAGCCTATAATTCAGCATGATCTATTAGTGGGCCAGCCTATTACTAGCCAAATGTGGAAACCGTTCCGTGCCGGTGAACGTTTTACAGTCTCTAAACATTCCTTCCACATCCTGTTCGAAGAGTATATCCCAATCAGACAGTAGGCTGCAGATATTTTGTGCGTTTACAGACGGGAACATCAAACCAATGCTTTCAAACCAGCGTTTACCTATGTTCAGCCGGCCACTTCCGTGTTTCCAGCTCACCCGATGTAAGTTTCTGTTGCAACTTGATTTCAGGTTTGATCGGTTTGATCTTCCTGCCCATGAACGCTCCAGACATCTGTCCCTTCTGTTCGACACATTTAGCCTACTTTACAGAAAGGGTAAGTGTGTAAAACGGATTGGATTAGCCTACGTGGATATGTATAACGCTGATCGGCATGGACTTGCGTCTTGGAGGGGGAGGTCCTAGCCTACACACACACATATACACCATGATATATGAATATTTTTACACAAACAATTCCTGTAGGCTACCTGTAAGTCCCAGATAATTGGTGCGCTGCCGGTAAACACGCTCTGTTTGTCTTTGGTTTACCTGATGAGCAAGCTGATTCAAGACGATCGCTGCCATCTTCTCAGGGGTCCAACTGGTGCCAAGTAAGAAGCCAGGCTTTTTATGCAGGACTTGTTTTGGCAGGTGGTTCCGGTTGTGCAGGTCCACATGTGACTGGGTGGACGCACAATGACGCGATTTGGACGCGCTCTTTTACGCGCCGGTACATGCCGGTTGCGCTTTCCACAAACTCGGTATCTTGCGGTACCAGTATCTCGCGGATTTAGGAATAGAGGGTAGTGGGTGGTCAGACCACCCGCTACCCTCTATCCTGACCCTGCGATCACAAGATACCGAATGTGTGGAAAGCGCAAGAGACACGCCCATTGCAGCGCCTACAATGTGAGTAAGGGAGTCGGCATAATGGGTGGCTGCTTTAGGGAGCGGAAGATTGCATTAGCGGTTGGTGGAGGTTCCTAAATCAGCAATTTGCGAGTATGGTGGCCGGACTTCCTGTTGGTGGTTTCCTGTTGGTGGTGAATGCTGAACGGTTTCTGATTCCTTTAACCTTTTTATAATTTAAAATTAAACTCAATTCGGTGATAACTCTATACTGTTGGTGTAAACTGTAATCTGAGCACTCGCATGTAGTTTCCGCTTCGCACATTTTCCTTGGGATTCTCACTGCCGTTAATCGGCGGTTCTTTAGCTTATTAGCTTCTTAGCATGGCTTCTTCTTCACCCTCTGTTTACCCCTCCTGCTGCTCAGTGTGTGAAATGTTCAGTTATTCCTCTGCCTCCTTTAGCGAGAATGGTAAATGCATAAAGTGTAGTTTATTCATAGCTTTGGAGGCAAGGCTCAGTGAGCTAGAGGCTCGGGTCCGTCAACTAGACTATAGTCCGTCAGAGGCTATAGGTAGCCAGGTTAACATAGCGGCGGAGCGGCCTAGAGTAGCTGCAGTTAGCAACCCCGTGTAGCATCCGAGCAGCTGGCCAGTCAGGGCGGCTGGGTGACGGTTCGAAGGAAGCAAGTGATCACCATCACTCGCTTCACATATCAAACCATTTTTTCCCCGCTCAGTGACACCCCCGCTGAGAAACCCACCCTGCTGATTGGCGACTCTATAGTCCGGTATGTGAGGCCGGCAGCCACGACCTTAGTCAGGTGTATCCCAGGAGCCAGAGCGGGCGACATCGAGGCGAATTTGAAGCTGCTGGCAGAGTAACCGTAAGTACAGTAAAGTTGTCATACATGTCGGCACTAATGACACCTGGCTACGCCAGTCGGAGGTCACTAAAGTTAATATTGAGTCGGTGTGTAATGTTGCAAAGAGAAAGTCGGACTCCGTAGTTTTCTCTGGTCCCCTTCCTAATTTGACCAGTGATGATATATTTAGCCACATGTCATCGCTCCGTCGCTGGCTGTCGTGGTGGTGTCCAGAAAACAACGTGGCCTTTATTGACAATTGGCAGGATTTTTGGGGAAAGCCTGGTCTGATTAGAAGAGACGACATTCATCCCACCGGGGATGGTGCAGCTCTTATTTCTAGGAATTTGGCCGATTCTCTTAGACCAGACCTGGGCAAAACACGGCCCGCGGGCAACATCCGGCCCTTTGTGCGTCTCTGTCCGGCCCGCATGAGGCCAATCATAAATTACATTTGATTACAACTTAATAAAAAAAAAAAATCTATGTCATCCGTGCAATACAACTGTGGTGCTTTTATTTTGAAAGGCGTAGTACTTCCGTGTAGCGTACGTGCATGAAGGTAAACAGCGCTAAGTGATGCTGCCGTTAAAATGTGTGCTGACGCTAAGAAAAGAAAAGTTGACAAGGAATGACGTGCTTTCAACAAGACATGGACCGCTGAGTATTTCTTTACAGAAATTAAAAGGTGAAGCCGTGATTTGTGCTACACAGATCGCTGTTTAAAGATTATAATTTGAATCCGCACTACACGACCAAGCATGAGGAAAAATACAGAAATCTGTTTGATAAAGAGCGCGCAATAGAGGCTGATGCATTGCAAGCAAAACTGCAAACCCAACAAGGAATTGGTAAAATGAGGTGGAAAACATTAAAACATTATTCATTTAATTGATGTGTTTCTATAGATGTGTTGTAATTCACAGTTTGAGGAATTTAACAAGTTAAGAATAAATTGGATTTATTAATGATTATTTTTGTTTTTTTACTCGACCTATACGCCACAAGCCTACTATAAATATCTACAGAATAATTGTATTCTTCAAATTACCAGTACCAGCTATTTAGAATATATAATTTAATGCATTTTACAATGGAAGAAAGTTGAGCAGGATTAAGTTCAAGTTATCGTTGATGTGGCCCTCTGACACAACTCAGGTTTTTCATGTGGCCCCTTGTAAAAATTAATTGCCCACCCCTGTCTTAGACGCTCCCCCTGACAATCCAGGGTGGAGGCCAGGATGCAGAGCTGCAGTCTTACATGCTTCTCTGGTGCTTCTCGAGGACCGTCCCCGACCACTAAAGATAGAGAAATCAACCATGTAGCTGCTAATGTTAACATGGTGCCGAACAAAAACATAGAATTGGTGACAATTCCCCATCCTCCAAAAGTCTACTTAGCGCGCTGTGATAGAGGCGTTAACCAAAATAATCTGATAAAAATAAAAACTGTCAGACACGTGGAGCCAAGATACCTTGTAATTAGATGTGGACTACTGAATGTGAGGTCTCTTGGCTCTAAGTCTCTGTTAATCAATGATCTTATTACTGAGACTCGTTGCGATGTCTTCTGCTTATCAGAAACATGGCTACAAGAGGGAGAGTATGTGAGCTTAAATGAGGCTACGCCACGAGGTTATAATAATTATCATATTCCCTGGAGTACGGGTCGAGGTGGAGGAGTAGCAGCTGTCTACAACTCCAGCCTGCAAGTAAAAACAAAACCCAAATGTAATTATAATACATTCGAAAGCCTCACACTTAGTCTAACTTTTCCAAATTGGAAATCAGAAAAGCCAGTCTTGTTGGTAGTGGTGTACCGGCCACCTGCTGGTGCTTATCTTTGGAGTTTTTGTCTGAGTTCTCTGATTTTTTTAGCTGGTTTAGTGCTCAGCTCAGACAAAGTCATCATAGTGGGTGACTTTAACATCCACATGGATGTTGATAGTGACAGCTTTAAATTAGCCTTTACATCTCTCTTAGATTCATTTGGCGTCTCACAAAAAGTGAAAGAACCGACTCACTGCTTTAATCATATCCTGGATCTGGTTCTCACCTATGGTATAGATACTCATCACTTGTTAGTGTCGCCGCTGAATTCTCTTCTCTCGGACCACTTTTTAGTTACATTTGAGTTCAGCATTTGTGGCATTAAAGCAGGAAATGAAATGTGTCATTACAGCAGATGTCTTTCTGAAGATGCTGTGAATAATTTTAAGGAGGTCATTGTCTCTCATCTCCCTATGGTGGAATATGATAGAATAGCTGAGGGCACCGACCTGAATCTTACTCTGGCAGATATTGATCACCTTGTTAACAATACTGCCGATATGTTACATTCAGCCTTGGATGCAGTCGCTCCTCTGAGGAAGAGGGTTTCTTATCTTAGGAGCTCAGCTCCCTGGTATAATTCACATATTCGCATGCTGAAGCAGAATGCACGTAAAATGGAAAGGAGGTGGTACTCCTGTAAATCTGCGGACTCCCATCGTGCCTGGAAAGATAGTTTAATAGTCTATAAAAGAGCCCTACGCAGAGCTAGAACATCTTATTATTCTTCGCTAATAGAAGAGAACAAACATAACCCACGTTTTCTGTTCAGCACTGTAGCCAGGCTGACAAAGAGTCACAACTCTGTTGGTCCATGCTTTCCTGCTACTCTCAGTAGTGAAGACTTTATGAGCTTTTTTAGTGGGAAAATAATCAAAATTAGAGATGAGATTGGCCAGGCCCAACTGTCAACGGCTGTGGACGTCCCTGCAGCTTCGCTGATTTCTTCTGTTTTTGATTTGACTCTGGACTGTTTTTCTCCTGTGGGCCTCTTTGAGTTGACCTCAACTATTAGTAAAGCTAAACTGTTAAAAAGGGCGGCTGGCCCTTTAAGGCAGCTGTGGACTGTGTCGGAGAGTGCTCTGAGTTGGCACGTTGCCAGCTGCACAAGCCTGCATCGCGGGGGAGAGGAGTACCAGCGCAGTTCGGAGCCGCCAATTAAGATTAGAGTTAACAATATTATTGACAAGTTTAGTCCTTAAGTTGGCTGTTTCATACAAGAAGTGTGCGGTCCTTAAAACAGTGAGTAATGTTGTCGTGTCTGTATTCTGAACGGTGATTTAGTGCTGTATGCAAGTTTGATTGTTGATGCCAATAAGTGAGACGTTACTGTTTGAATCTTTGATATAGTGATGTGTGCTGGAGTATTTATCCGCTGAGTGAAATTGTAAAGTTGTACATGTAGTTTTATGTTGATTTCCAGTGAGATTAGAAGAAATGGCTTTATGTTTCAGTTGAGCTATTAAGAGATTTGTGTTTAATATTGATGCTGCCATGTTTTAGACAGTTTATTCAGCCCACTCTTATATATTCTGTGTGTATATGTAGCTGAGGTGATTTGTTAATATTTTAAGTACTTATTATACTTTATTGTGTATTTGTTTCTTGTAGACCACACACACACAAACCCATGTACAGCCTTTTCACCAAGCCCAACGGCTTTTTTCAGTTGTGATTCTTCTCAAGAATAAAAGATAGTTACTTGGAAGATCGTGGATTCAGGTCCATTCATATCAGGAGTTCTGACCGACTCTCCACAGCGTTCTGAAACATCCAAACCAGCATAGTTTAATACTCTCCCAAATATAAACCATCTACATGTCTGTTGGATCCCATCTCAACTCGGCAGCTCAAAGATGTTATGTCCTCTATTGGTATATCAATTTTGGATCAGATTAACCTATCTCTACAATTAGGATATGCACCACAGGTTTTTAAAGTTGCAGTCATTAAACCTTTGCTCAAGAAACCTTCTCTTGACCTGGACATCTTGGCAAACTATAGACCAATATCCAACTTTCCATTTATCTCTAAAATTCTGGAAAAAATAGTTGCTAGCCAGTTAGGAGAACACCTGCATAGAAATGATCTATTTGAGGTCTTTCAGTCAGGGTTTAGAACTCATCATAGCACAGAAACTGCACTGATTAGAGTCTCCAACGACCTCCTCATGGCCTCAGACAATGGATTAGTTTCTGTCCTTGTTCTGCTGGACCTCAGTGCTGCTTTTTATACCGTTCATCACAGCCTTTTGCTGCATAAATTAGAGCACACTGTTGGAATTAAAGGGACAGCATTAGGCTGGTTTAAGTCATACCTATCTGACAGGTTCCAGTTCGTCCATGTTAATGACGTTTCTTCTACACGGACTAGGGTCTGCTATGGCGTCCCACAGGGTTCAGTTCTGGGACCAATCCTTTTCACTTTATACATGTTGCCCTTGGGAAAAATTATCCAGAGCCATGGCATAAACTTTCATTGATACGCTGATGATACGCAGCTGTACTTATCTATGAAACCAGAGGAAACTAAACCTTTGGCTAAACTTCAAGGGTGTCTTAATGACATTAAGTCCTGGATGTCCTCTAACTTTTTGCTTCTAAACTCGGATAAAACAGAGGTTATTGTCTTTGGTCCCAAACACCTGAGGAATGGATTGATTGGGTTTACGCTGGCTTCCAGCACAGTTGTGAAAAACCTTGGAGTCATTTTTGATCAGAATAAGCATTTAAGCAGCATATTAATCAGATCTGCAAGACTGCCTTTTTTCATCTCCGAAATATTGCGAAGATCAGGAGCATCCTCTCCCAGGGTGATGCTGAAAAATTAATCCACGCATTTGTCAGTTCTAGACTGGATTATTGTAATGCGTTGTTAGCAGGATGTCCGAAAAGCTCGCTGAGTAGCCTCCAATTGATCCAGAATGCAGCAGCGAGGGTGCTGACAGGAATCCGCAAGCGAGATCACATCTCTCCCGTGTTAGCCTCCCTCCATTGGCTTCCCGTGAAATTTCGAATTGAGTTTAAAATTCTGCTTCTCGCATATAAGGCCCTTAATGGCCTAGCTCCTCGCTATTTACAAGACTTGATAGCATGTTATGCTCCTAATAGAGCTCTCCGCTCTCAGAGTGCAGGATTACTCGTCATTCCTAGAATATCTAAAAGTAGATTTGGAGGACGGGCCTTCTGCTACCAGGCACCTTTATTATGGAACCAGCTACCAGCTGACACCATCTCCATTTTTAAAATTAAATTAAAAACATTTTTGTTCAGTAAAGCCTACAGTTAGTCTAAACTAGTGTGTAGGGGTTAATAGTTATAGCCATACCTGTAGTAGCTCAGACTAGAGTAGCTCATCTTAATCACAGGTTCGTCATTTATTCTTCTGCCCTCAGCTAAGAGCTTTAGCTTATGCAGCGAGCTAAACATGTGACTTCAGTAACCACTCTGAAGCAGTCTTCGGTTTACTGATTCATTTTACTTTGTAAAACTGTGACAGAAAAACAGAATAAACAACATCAGTTTCTGTGTAACAAAATACATACATTCACAGTTATTCTTATGTGTAAAATAACAAACTTGAGTTCTTAGCATTAGCAATATATTGTATTTTGAATAGTAACCACAATGTTAAACGACAACGTCCGTTTAGTGAACGGCGTAGTGCCTTGAATAACACGAAACGCAAAATGAACACGCCAATAAACATTCATATAGAAAGCATATATGATTTAACTCACAGATTATGCCTTTGACAAGTGCAAAGGTAGAAGCAGAGAGACTTGACGTAGGAGCGACATGTTGCTGCACTTTTTAACTCCCGGTCAATGTGCTTGCTGCTTCCAACATACGCCACTAGATGGCAGTGTAAAATCAACAACAAACTCAAAATCACTAGAGTTCTCTTAAAGGCGCAGTAACCAGATAAGCTGTAGACTGAAATAACTTAGCTCTGTAAGAAAATAAACCTACATAAAAGGAGTAAACTAATAACAGAAGACTGAGGGACAGAATAGTTATGCTGCTATAGGCCTACGCTACAGGGGGACACCAACATGATCTGCTGAGTGGTGTCTCCACTGCTCTTCTCCTTTTTCTTCCCTTTCCTCCTCCCTTCCTCCTCCTCCAGCTCATTCATAATTACTTGGAAGCCCTCTGTTACTGAAACTGTGCTCCATATTCTTTACTTTCCTGTGGTTTTTTGTGCTGTTTTTGCCCCCCCTTTTTTTTCTGTGTATTTGCAGGTCAGAGTTTCCTGTGTTTCATGCTGACTTGCAGTTCCATCCTCTGTCCATCCCGGGGTTCTCCTCCACTTGTGTTTGGGGTGCCGACTGGCGTGGTGATCGGCGACCTGGTCCTCTGGCCATCTCATCCCAGTGCTGCTACCTCCATCTGTTTATGTTTATATGGTCATTGTATTTAATCATTTGTGTGCTCTCCTCTCTTTGTCCTACATCCTCTTTCTGTCCTCCATCTCCTCTCTGTCCTACATCCTCTCTCTGTCCTGTCTCCCCTCCTTTCTCTCTCTACCCGGCTGGTCTTCAGCAGGAAGGTCCCCCCATATGAGCCAGGTCCTGCTCAAGGTTTCTTCCTCTTAAAGTGGAGTTTTTCCTTTCCACTGTTTGGCTTAAAGGTTTTTTCTCCCTCTGTGGGAGTTTTTTACCTGCCATTATCATTAATTGGATTTAATATTATAATTTTAGTTAATGATATTTGCTCGGGGGTCATGATCTGGGTCTCTGTAAAGCGCCTAGAGACAATTGTCATTGTAACAGACGCTATACAAATAAAATTGAATTGAATTCAATCGAATAGTGGATAGTGGGTAGTGGGTAGCGGCTAGCGGGAGGTGTAAGATCGGGCCCCAAGTCTTCAAACCCCCAATAACATCCTCTTTTAACAAATCATTAATTTGGAGTCTCACTCTTAAAAAAAAAAAATGCTTGTTCCCTGGCAATGGCAAAAGTACACAAGACAAAATTTAATAATCTTCTACACTCAAATTAAATACCACTAAAACTACAAATCAATTATTTTCAAATTAAAGATCCCCTATTTATATGCTAAATTGTCTTGTGTTCTTGTTTTTTTTTTTTTAGGTACGCTACATGTTAGGATTGAAAGAGTGGAGCAGGAGGTGCTTGATGGAAATGGTGCTAGGTGTTTGTATTTTCTCCATCTCGAACAAACAAAATAGATTCCAAAATCTAAGTTTACAACTGCAAGTTGAAGCGTATGATGTTCTCTGCTTTTAAACAAATGATTGAAAGCTTTACATGACTTGAATGAACAAGAGGTGTTTCCTGCATAAAAACAACTGGACAGCATTCTCACAGAAAACAAGCTTGTTGAAGGACTATTCTGGATCCTTTCAAGTCATTGACAAGATTGGCCAAGTTAAACTTTGAGTTGAAAGATTTTCAGTCAGAACTTAGTTATGCTCAAGATCAGTATAACTCACCTGGGAATCATAAGCCTCCATGATGTCCCGCAGTGCATTTGACGTTCTGCCAGTACGTGCTGGCTTCTGTCGGTATAAAGTCATGAGACCGGGTGTGTGTCTGTCTAGTTCAGAGTAGAACTGGTTTCGTAGGTTCACATTTGTGATACGATGAAATTCAGCTCAAACCTAAAAAAAAACAAGAACACAAGACAATTTAGTATATTAAAAAATAGGGGATTGTGGAAGTCAGCAGAAAGAGACAAAAGTATTTTGAGTCTCCCTTTATTCTTCAAAGCTTCCAACCAGAACAACAAATCCAAGTAGAATAATATAGAATGGGCGCCAAGAGTACGGTCTCTCCTCCCTCCTCGTTCTTCCTTTTCCTCTCTCACCTTCGCAATAAAAGCTTACATTCAGAGCTTACATTCTGGTGTGAAATATAATAAGATTAGTGTCCGCCACACAGGCCCCCCCTGAACACACAGAATGTCACAAACCCCAACAGCATATCACAGGAGAAACCACCTGGAAGGGAAGAAAAAAAACAAACAAATAACAATTAACTGTAACGCCAAGGGAGTTTAATAAAGCGGCCACTACGGCTGCTTGTCAGGGCCGACGGTGTTGAAAAGGAGTTAGACGCGCCCGACTGACCACAAACCGGCTGACCCAAAGGGGAGGACCCAGGTGCAGGGGAAAAACGTGGAACTGGTGGACGACCACGACGCGGAGGCTGGGCCAACTCAACTGGGTCACCAGGAAACACATGAGCCGGCTTCAACGGTCCACCAAAACACGCTCAGTCCTGTCCCCAAACTCCACCCAAAAATCCTTAGGCCCCCTTTCCAAAACACGAAATGGACCATCATACGGAGGCTGAAGCGGCGAACGGTGTGCGTCATGTCGCATAAAAACATACTTAGCTGACATAAGGTCCTTAGGCACAAAAGTCTGCGGAAGACAGTGATGCACCGCCAACAGGGCTAAAGATCTAGCTTCCCCTGGGAGGACTGCCCTCCGACTGATGGGGGCAACTGAACCCGCCGGACCTGGAAGAAACTCCCCCGGTACCCGCAAAGACTGTCCAAGGACCAACTCAGCTGAAGAAAATTGCAGGTCCTCTTTAGGAGCCGAACGCAAGCCCAACAAAACACAAGGCAGGCGATCCATCCAGCCATCATTCACCAGTGAGGCCCGCAATGCAGCTTTCATGGTACGATGAAACCTCTCACAAAGGCTGAGAATGAGGATGATAGGTGGTAGTACGATGCAGTTTAACTGGCCACACAAAGTTTTTCCCCACCAGTTTAACCGAGGCTTTGACACCTGGGTGGGAAAGGAAATGTACTGCATCAAAAACACGCCGACGCCAGCCGTCAGGAACAAAAGGCCAAGGCCTGCCGGTTGAGACATCACACAGGAGAGTTGCACCAATGTCATGAAAGGAGACCTACTCCAACTGCAAACTGGATTCAGCTGCCTTAAAGTTCAGAATACCTGGATCTGTCAGCTGGTCCGTACCCATGGCAAGGTAGTCAACGCCTAAATGTACGGAAGCGACATGTTGAATGTCAGTCGTAAACTCCGAAATCGCGGACAAGTGCCGCTGCTGCAGTGCTGACCACGGCTCAGAAACCTTTGCCATCGCAAAAGTGAGAGGCTTGTGGTCAACAAAAGCGGTAAAGGTCCTACCTTCCAACATGAACCGAAAATGGCATGTTGCCAGAAAAAGGGCGAACAGTTCCCTATCAAAAGTACTATACCTCCTTTCAGCATCCCGAAGTTTCCTGCTAAAAAATGCGAGGGGTTGCCAAGCACCATCCACCCATTGTTCACACACTGCCCCCACAGCATAATCAGAGGCGTCAGTCGTCAGGGCCACAGGGGCCGTTGGACAAGGATGGGCCAAAAGCACAGCATTAGCCAGGGCCTTCTTAGCATCATCAAACGCCCGCACCCTTTCGGGAGTCCACTCTATCACCTGGTCACCTTTTTTGCCTCGAAGTGCGTCATACAAGGGGTGCATGAGGTGAGCAGCTTGCGGGATGAAACGGTTATAAAAGTTCACCATCCCCAAAAATTCCTGCAGGGGTTTCACTGAGGGAGGGCGAGGAAAAACTGAAACTGCTTCAACTTTGGCAGGAAGGGGAACTACCCCTTGAGGAGACACTCGACGTCCCAGAAACTCAATGGTAGGCAGACCAAATTGGCATTTAGCCGGATTAACAATCAGGCCGTGCTCACTCAGTCGAACAAACAACTGGCGGAGATGCACCATGTATTCTGCTACAGAGGGGCTAGCCACCAGTATATGGTCCAAATACACAAACAAAAACGGCATACCCTGCAGGACCGAATCCATAAGTCGCTGGAACATCTGCGCCGCACCTTTAAGGCCAAATGGCATCTGCAAAAACTCAAAAAGACCAAAAGGAGTGATAACAGCAGTCTTGGGAACAGGGCCGGCTCTACCCCCCCCCCGAACCCACTGCAATTCAAAAGACAACAACTAACTGAGCAATCACGACAGTTTAATTTGAGCATTTGAACAATGACAAAGTCAACGGTAACAACAGTTACTTTCAACTAAACTTGTTTTTTAACTAAAGACCACTTTAGTTAAAAGACATGGCCAAAAGTTTTGAGAATGACACAAATATTACATTTTCACAAAGTCTGCTGCTTCAGAGTTTTTATATGTTTTTGTCTGGTGTTTCTATGTGATAATGAAATACAATTAGAAGCATTTCATCAGTTTCAAAAGCTTTTATTGAGAATTACACATAATTGATGCAATAAGTCAATATTTGCAGTGCTGACCCTTCTTTTTCCAGACCTCTGCAGTTCTCCCTGGTATGCTGTTAATCAACTTCTAGACCAAATCCTGACTGATGGCAGTCAATTCTTGCATAATCAATGCTTGGAGTTTGTCAGAACTTGTGGGTTTTTGATTGTCCACCCACCTCTTGAGGATTGACCACAAGTTCTTCAGTAATTCATGTAATTACAGAACTCACCTGCATCAAGCTGACTTTCAGAGGTGGGTGGTGTGGTAACACTTGATGCAATAGTGCTGCTGCATGGCACCTGACTTCAAACATAGAGGACATCCATACTGTAACACCACAGCATTAAGTTTGTTGTGTCATTCTACTTCACTTAATAAACACACTTTATTTCATTTGATTAATAACTTCATTACTGTAATTACCATTTACATTAACAACAATAACATCAACAACAACAACATAGCAGTGTGTCAGAGACCACAAACAATAAACTTACATGCTTCAGGGAGCTGTGTTTGTGTGGGTGTTTGATCAGAAGGCACCGCTCCAGCAGCTGTTTGGGGCATCTGCAAATATTTTCTGAGTGCATCTAGACAGATATAGAGTAGATACATTTATGACTGTACAAGCAAAAATAAAATATAAAAAAACCAGCTGCTGCTGCAGTTTGCATTTTCATCACCTGGCTACTGAATTTCAGCAATCATTAGGCACAATATCAAATGTGACAAGCAGGGTTTCCGTTGTCTGGTAATTGCCGGACTTTGTCCGGTAAAATATGCGGAAGTCCGGGATTTTATAATCTCTCCGGTCAAAATGTCCGGTGAAAATACTCCTCCCAAGCACATTTTCAGTTGTAATAAAATGGGTAATTTCCACATCATTTTATGAAAAAACATATCCTTTTTTTTAACGAATGAGTAGTGTGTGAGGACGAGTCGGCTCCAGCTACAGCTCCACTCATTGATGCCACAGGTGCGCGCAGAGACGCCATCTCCGTAATGACAGCGTTCCGCGGTTATGGAGGCTTGAACTTCTCAACGGCCTGAAGTTCTCATCAGGGATTTCAGTGAAATCTACCCGAGTGGGCTAAACTGGCCCAGATAGCCTGCGTGATCCCTGTCTCCAGTGTGCCAGCAGAGAGAGGTTTCTCTCTACAGAACTACAGAGTTCTCTACAGAACTCCACAGCGCAGTGGAGTCAGAAGAGTGCAAGCTTCTGCAATATATATATTTTTTTAAGTTACGCTCGTGAGTCAATTGACGGGACTTATTTTATTTGAAATAGCCTGTTTTTCAATAAAAACACAATTAAATGACTTGCATTGATATCGTACTACTGCATATGATTTATTTTTAACCTCAATAAATTCATATAGCCTATGTGACCGGAATTTCAAACATTTGTCCGGTAAATTGAAAACCTGCCGGTCACATTGTCCGGTGCCAATTTTTTCTAGGGGAAACACTGGTGACAAGTACAGTAGGAGGAGGAGAGCTAAGCAGCAGCGACACTGGACACACAGTTGTTAATAATAGTAATGTAAAATTAATTTTCAGTTTTACAATGATGTGATGAAACTGTAATGCAGTATCAGAGCGGACACACGGGCAGGGATAATAACTGTGTAGAAACTATCCTATAACGGATGGAACAAACTAACTTTTACATTCTTCTCATCATAGACATAAACGGCGCCGATGGGTTCATTTCACATTAAACAACACAGAGAACAGCCAGCAGAAAGCTGTGTTTTATTGTATTTTTAAAAAGGAAGCCAGATACAGGAGTGAACTGATCATAGCCAGCCCATCCCCAGCTGACCGGCGGCGCGTGCACATGATTTGGCCTCTATTTTAATCCCTCTCATCATTTATTAATCCTTCTTAGTAGCTATCAGTGTGTTTTATTATTTTTTTTAGCATGTTAAGTCAGCATTGCCCATGCCCAAAGTCCTTCTCTGGCGTTGTTTAACGTTACTTCAACATAGCTAGCTCAAATAAAAAGTCTTCACACAAAACGGCATAAAAAAAGAGAAGGCATTAATGTTACCTTTATATTGCGACTTCTTCTTCTCCTCCTCTTTTCTTCTCTTTCTATTCTGCGCACCCGAGGGCTTGGACGGCCTTTTCATCTCGTAAATTACACCTGTCTGAGATCGTCCTTCCACTTGTCCTGCCCGACCTGATCTCTGATCTGCGCATCATGATCCGGACCCAATAACGACACATCACGTGCTCACACATAATTTAGGAACATGTCACTGTTTATTTATTTGTAATGTTAATATGTACTTTTTTCCTAGACAGAAAACACTAAGGGCCTGATTTACTAAAGGTTTGCGTGCGTAAAAACGTGTGCAAACTTGACACCACCCGCAAACCAATGTGCAAGCTGATCTACTAACAGCGTGCAAAGAGGACTGCGCCTCTCAAATGAGCAAAATAGCACACGCTGTTCATTTAGCACTTTTGCCCTGATGAATAATCAATATGGGGCGTACCCGCCAGAAAGCGCTAAATACTGGGAGGGGAAAATGCAAATAGGTTCATTTACCACACGCAATGAGATTTACCAACCCTGAAAGTAATTGCGGGGATTGTGATTGTGTCTGTATTTAATACGTTCGAAAGGAAGGTGCTAATCTGCCCAGCATTACGCACCGATGGCTGCTGTTATTGTGGCAAGGAGGCGACATCCCCAAAATCAAAGAATACGCAGAGAGAGAGTCTTTCGGACTCGTGCAAATTTGTTTGGAATGAATGAAAACCAGATAGTTGAAACTTAAGGGCTGATTTGGAGCCGGTCACAAGCACATGCAAAAGGAGAAATATTTTATTTGAATGTTAAATCGAGTATTATTCAGCAAAAGGTTGCCACAGGAGGCACATTCATTTTTTTATTTGTGATAATAAATAAATCACGTGTTTTCATGGAGAAAAAAGTGTTTCTTATTGTGCGCCTACCTTGTTCTGCAGTTGGCTCTAGCGTGTCAGACCCCAGTATCCCAGTTATCTGCTCCTCGCAGAAGGTGAGCTGCACCTGCTGCTCAATGCTGGTTAGAGGCATCTCTTCCGCAGGCCCTCCACCTGTCTTGTTTGCCGAAGTTTTATCAAAGGCCACTTTTTCTTTAGTTCTTCGCCTTATATCTTGCCACCTTCTTTTAACCTCATCTGCCGTTCTTTTTGTCTTACCAACTGCATTTATTCTATCGCAGATTTTCTCCCATATTGCGTTTCTTTTGGTGATGTTTAAATTTTCGTTGCTGTAGTTCATGAATGTGTTTATTTGCCTCTTCCACTAATATCTCTAACTCCAACTCGTCAAATTTCATTTTGCGCTTGCGTCTATCCTGCTTTCCATCCAGACTCTCCATGGCGCAAACCGTAAGGCACGCAACACCTCATTTAAATACTGCGGTTTGCACCCGTTATCAATTGCGCGAGCATTCTTAGTTGATCACCCGCAAAACACACAACAACAGCACGCGCAAACTTTTTCAGTGCACACGCAATTTAGTACTCTTTATTTAGGATCTTAGTAAATCAGGCCCTATGTGAGGGCGCCGGTGGGCATAGAAAATTTTTTTTTTTTATTTATATTTTATTATTATTTTCCCTCAAAGCCAAGGGGGACTGGCGGCGTGGCGGCGCCCCTCCAGCAGATGGCGCCCTAGGCGGCCGCCTATATCGCCTATGCCAAGAAGCCGGCCCTGCTTGGGAACATCTAAGGGATGTACAGGAACCTGATGGTAGCCACGGACTAAATCCACCTTGGAAAAAACTGTCGCCCCAGCAAGGCGAGCAGAAAAGTCCTGAATGTGAGGGACTGGATACCGGTCGTCACTGGTCGCGTTATTAAGGGGCCGAAAATCCCCACAAGGTCTCCAACCCCCGTCGGCCTTAGGAACCATTTGCAAAGGGGACGCCCACGGACTTTTGGAGCGGCGTACGATTCTGAGGCGCTCCATGTTAGCAAACTCAGGCTTAGCTATGGCTAATTTAGTGGTATCTAGGCGGCGTGCCGCACAAAAACAGGTCGACCCACAGTTGGGATACAATGCTCCACCCCATGCCTAGCCACGATAGCAGAAAATGTGGGTTGGGTCAGAGCAGGAAACTCCGCTAACAAACGCTGATACTCGTCACCTGTGGCAAGCATGTTAGCAAGAGGCCGATGGCCAGGTCCCTCAAGTTTGCAGGGGTAGATATCAAATGACACAGCATCAATTAAACAGCTGTTGGCAACATGTACTAACAACCTGAAAGCACACAAAAAATCAGCACCCAAAATAGGTACAGACACAGAAGCAATCACAAAGTCCCACTTGAACCGACGTCCACTAAAACACACAGTCACCGACCTTGAACCAAAGGTGCGAATGGGTGTGCCGTTAGCCGCATCCAGTGGGGGCCCATGACTCTGACACAAAATGTCTGTCGCTGAAACCGGCATTATGCTCCGCTGCTCCCCTGAGTCCACAAGGAACCGGCGTCCAGAAACCTCGTCCACGATAAAAAGCAGCTTGTCTGAACTGCCAGCACACACAGCTGCTAGCGAGCGCCGGCACTCTCGTTTCCCTGATGCCGGAACGAACACGGAGTAATGCAGCACTTCGCCTTTATTCCAAACCGGCGGTGGTAGAAGCAGAACACGTCGTCCTTCCGCTGCTCCGACACGGCAGCCACAGCAGCAATCTCCGATCCTCCTGGAAGCACACCTGGTAAAAGCGCATGTACGCTGTAGTGTCTGGAGGCCAACAAAAGTCGGCCGCCTCTTCAGCCAGCGCCCGGTAATCCTTCGCCTGGATCTGGGGAGAGCTCGCCAACGCGGTGCGGACGGTAGGAGGGAGCTGACGCAGGAACAGGTGATGTAAAAAGTAACAAAACATCTCCTGAACTGAACAACGTCAGCATGTGCTCCATCAGCTCCAAGGGCTTGCGATTCCCCAAACCATCCATGGACAACAAACGATCAGCCCGCTCAGCGTCTGAAAGTTGATAAAGCCGCAGGAGGGTTTCCTTGAGCACGCCATATTTGTTAGCGGCCGACGGGCTCCGTAGTAGACCCATCAGACGGTGGGTGGAAATGGAATCCAATTCAGCAACGACATGAAAGTACTTGGTCTCGTCAGCAGTTATGCTGCATAGATGAAACTCCTCCACATGCTGAAACCACGGCTCCGGGTCGTGTTGCCAGAACTCGGGAAGCTTGATCCCGGCCGCAAACACGGCGGACGAAGAGGCGGCAGGGGGTGAAACCAGGGCTGGCGGAGAAACAGCATCCCTGGAAGAGGCAGAAACCGAAACCGCGGCCGGTGGAGAAACAGCGGTAGCGTCTGGTGAGTCTTCAGATGATGACATGTTCAGACATTCGGGGTCACCAATGTGGAAGTCAGCAGAAAGAGACAAAAGTATTTTGAGTCTTGCTTTATTCTTCAAAGCTTCCAACCAGAACAACGAATCCAAGTAAATTAATATAGAATGGGCGCCAAGAGTACGGTCTCTACTCCCTCCTCATTCTTCCTTTTCCTCTCTCACCTTCACAATAAAAGCTTACATTCAGAGCTTACATTCTGGTGTGAAATATAGTAAGATTAGTGTCCGCCACAGGATCTTTAATTTGAAAATAATCGATTTGTAGTTTTAGTGGTATTTAATTTGAGTGTAGAAGATTATTAAATTTTGTCTTGTGTACTTTTGCCATTGCCAGGGAACAAGCATTTTTTTTGAAGAGTGAGGCTCCAAATTAATGATTTGTTAAAAGAGGATGTTATTGGGGGTTTGAAGACTTAGGGCCCAATCTTACACCTCCTGCTAGCCGCTACCCACTACCCACTACCCACTACTTGCAAATTGCTGATTTAGGAACCTCCGCCAACCGCTAATGCAATCTTCCGCTCCCTAAAGCCGCCACCCATTATGCCGACTCCCTTACTCACATTGTAGGCGCACCAATGGGCGTGTCTCTTGTGCTTTCCACAAATTCGGTATCTTGAGATCGCGGAGTCAGGATAGAGAGTAGCGGGTGGTCTGACCACCCACTCTCCTCTATATCGGTACTGCAAGATACCGAGTTTGTGGAAACGAAACCGGCAATTGCGCGTGTAAAAGAGCGCGCCCAAATCGCGTCATTGCGCGTCCACCCAGTCACATGTGGACCTGCACAAACGGAACACCTGCCGAAACAAGTCCTGCATAAAAAGCCTGGCTTCTTACTTGGCACCAGTTGGACCCCTGAGAATATGGCAGCGATCATCTTAAATCAGTTTGCTTGCCAGGTAAACCAAAGACAAACAGACGGAACGGTTTCCACATTTGGCCAGTAATAGGCTGGCCCACTAATAGATCATGCTGAATTACAGGCTATAATATCATGGGCCACAGTCAGTCCAATCCAATTCAGTGCCGCTCGTACAGTGTCTGTTACAATGTCAATTGTCCCTGGGTGCTTTACAGAGACCCAGAGCATACCCCCAAGCAAACATCGTCAACTGAAATAATATTTAATACAATTGTAGCCCATCTCAGATCTGTGGCAGGGGGAGAGGTCCTGGGCTGTATTCGGCTGCACAAATCCCTGACAACAATGGGCTACATGTTGTTTCCCACAGAGCGAGAATGCGTGGCAAAACTGCGCCTCCCCCGTCAAGCAGTGACAGAATTGTGTCACCTGCTTGCAGATGATCTGGACACCACGGCCACCTGTCCACACGCATTTACCATCATTATTATGATGGTAAATGCGTTATTAGAAGCCCTGCAGTTGCAGGGCTTCTAATAACAGCCTACGTACGCTCTATGGAAAAAAAATCGGGCGGATGGTTACAGTCAGAATAGACACTCATGAGCCCTCAGCTTGAGGCCACTCCTCTGATCACGCACTTTCATGCCATTACAGACCTGTGTTGTGATATGTTACTTTCGACTGTAGCCTATGTGGATGCATGTATTTTGGTTTCTCACAGTAGGCATGTATTTGGCTATGGGCAGCCCATTCTCCGAATTCAGATTGTGTTCCACTCGACATTTCAGACGGGAGAGTGAGTGAGCAGGCGTGGGCCACGGCGCAGGTGTCCACGGCGCAGGTGTCCACGGGTGGTGCGTCGGCTACGACGAGGAGATGTGTGGATCTGGCTGTTGCTATTGGGAGGAGAGGGAGGTGGTAGGCTTACGGATGGGTTCCCGGTGGCCACTTCAGCCTGAGCCACCGGAGCTGCAGGCGGCGGCCCCAAGCGACTCAGGCGCGCAAGTGCTGCCGCACTCCTCTGAAGCGCAGACACGCCTTGACGGAGGAGGAGGTGTTGTCGCAGCATCTGCTGGTTGTGACTGCAGAGACCCCGCCGAAGACCACCTAATTCCCATTCTAGCATGTGGAAGCCTGCCTGCTGGATCTCGAGAATTGGGTGGTCCTCAGGTCGGACAACATTTGTGGATCGGCGGGGTCTCTGCATTGCTGGTGCTCCTGTCACCCCCTCCGACCCCCCTTCCATCGGATCCTCCTCCCCCTCCACGCCAAGTTGCTCTCCCTCCGTTTCCTCCTGATGGTCAGTCTCCCCATCTGCAGGCAGCACCAGAGGGCAGGCTACAAGCAGTTGATCTGTGGAAAGCGATATTACCATTCATCAAATCTATTTTTCATTTGTGAATAAATTATTTGTTTGGTACATGTGTGCTTCATTCAATTTCACATTTGCAGGCCATATAGGTTACTTGCCACTCGCTCACACATTTGGAACACCTATGCCACCTTTTTGTTTGGTGTTGTTGATTTGGTCCTTTTGCATTGATCTTCAGTTGATCTGCACATTATCACACTTAACTTATTGAGTGGTATCATGCTACTAATTAAACTGTCAAAATGTGTAATTCAATTTAGGTAGTACATGCTGGCAACTTTGACCATTACACACATATTTTGTTGTGTGAGCTTGTCATCTTGTACAATTCTTCTCTGACATTTTTCCATTTGGATTACAGATGTCATGCCTTAGCTATTTGATTTTCGTTGGAATTGTGTGTCGACATGACTGGTAGATTGCTCAGTTGGCCATTGTCCAATGCATGGCTGTGCGTAATGGACGACGGTGGCCTATAGCCCATTGTTGGATCATCCATGACTGCACGATGGGCATCTCCCTGCTCCACTAAATGGAACCAGGTGTATTGGCAAATTTGTTTGTTTACCTCCTTCGCCTGCGCCAACCTCTGCAGGCCCCCCGATTCCGTATGTGCTCTCAGGGAAGAGCGTGGAGGTGGCGAGGTCCTCTGATGGAGTGAGGATCTGCACTGCAGCCTGCCCTCCTCCCGTGGATAGCCGTTGTCGCTGGTTAGCGGCAGCCTAGATTGGAATGTATATTTTATTGACGATCTCGAGGTATAGCAGTGGCCTATATGTAATGGTGGCGTTCCATCAGATTCATCGCCATAGCCTACCTTACATTTCCCCGTTCGCTTTGTGGAATCGAAGCGCTTTTTGCACTGGTCCACTGATCTCCTGATGCTGGAGAATGTGGACACTGCCTCCGCTACCTCGGCCCACGCTTGCTGGGTGTCATCCCTCCTGGGAGGGCCTGCGGGGGTGCCAAATATTCTCCCCTGTCTAGTTTTCACCTCATGCACGAGCTGCTTGATTTCATCCTTGGTGAAGCGCTGTGCCCGTCCTCCGTCCATGCCGGTTTGGGAACACGGTTTGTGGATGGCTGTTTGGGGTAGCGCAGCCTGCTCTTAAAGGCAATGGCTACTGACGCACTGATGGGTTTAACAGGTGGAACGCCCTAACCACTCCCATGCATAATATATGCATAATATAGCGGTTGGCGCAGGTAATATCGCGGGTTTTGGGAGGTGGAAGACTGCGTTCCTTGCGGGGGAACGCCCCTCCTGCTACCTGCTATCCCTTAATAGCAGCTTTAGGAGGTTTGGCACAAGATCAGGCCCTTTATGTTTAGAAATATACAGTATTTTGGTCAATATTGAGAATGCAGACTGAGAAAGGTGTGCAACAAAAAGCTAGAAAATCAGAATAACAGGTGTTTTTTTGTTTTGTTTGTTTGTTTTTTAAACCTGAGATTCAGTTGGAAGAGCAGGCCGTTTCTCCAGGAAGTCTCTTACTAGTGGGTCGCCCATAACAATCTCCTGGCGTTGAAGTGCAAAGGTTGCATTCATCACCTTTTCTAACAAAAGCTTGTTTGGCTCATTTCTCTCAACCTCACTTTTTTTTTTATTATATTAGATAGATATTATTATTATTATTTTAGATATTTCATATAATATCGTCAATGAGAGCTGGTGAATTAAAAGCACCAAAAAACAAGCAAACAGTAAAAAACCTAACATTTACACGAACTGAGCAAGCTGTTGTGATAAGACTAAGAACCAACAAATATCTATTTAGTGTACTTTTTGTAGACATTCCATTAAAAAAGATTCATTTATTTATATACATTTATTTATAAAGGATTCTACTTGCTCAAAATGTGTGTGTATGCATGTTTATATAGATACTTAAATTCATACTAGTGTTAAGATTATTATTCAATTCAATTATTCAATTATTCAATATTATTCAAGAGGTTAACGCCGTCAAACGGACGAGAAATTTTTGAAAAATAAGCGTGAACAAAGTAGACCAACCAAAGTTTACACAACAGAAACACCGCAATGTCAAAAGCTCATTTTTCGCAGCTTATTGTCATTATACTTAAATATTTACTTCAAACATAAAACAATGTAAAGTTCTTGGTTTATTTACAACTCAGACGTATAATCTCCCGTCGCTAGAGATGGGCAGCCATGTCCAACAAATGTTCTGATTACGTCAAGGTGACAGCGGCAACGTCGTGACGTACATGACGTAGGTGGACGGTCTTTAGTTTACTTAAAGAAAGTTATTATTAAACAGCTTTACTCACAAACTCCGAGTCATACATAATTATAACGACATAAATGGTTCATACAGTATGAAAGTTTAAGTTCATTCAACTTGGCAACAGATTTTGATTGTAATATTCTCAATCTCTATAAGTGGGATAATTTTTTTTTTATTCAGTAGAAATATAAGAAATTCAAAAGTACTCCTTTGTACTTTTGTTTAGTTTTATATAGTTTAAATTCTTTGGATGTCTAGAAAAGACAGTCAACATGCATGCTCCCTCTCACCTGGACAGACAATTTAGTATCGTCAATCATTCTGAAATATTTGTTTTTTTTTAATTAGGAAAAACTCCGAGCACCCGGAGAAAACCTACTCTGACCAGGAGAAAAGGTTCCCAGTTTAAACCTGTTTAAACAGGTTTAAACTGGGAGCGTTTTCCGTGAGCTGACAGCTAACCTACAACACCAGGCTGTCCAGGTCTGGCTGCTGGCAGGAGGACATTTCAAATGTCCAACAGTAAAGAAGGCTGTGATCCACTCAGCTCAGGAACTGAACAGAGGACGTTGGTTTGTGGGGAAAATTAATGTTTCCTCCCTGAGAAGAGCCTTTTGATGAAAGATGGTTTCTTCAAGGATTTTCTCAGGTGTTTGTTCACTTTGTAAACAATTACGTCGTCCACAGCTGGCTCATTTAAATCCAATAAAGTCAGCAAATATCCTTCTGAACAGCGCAACTTTTTGCAAATGCTCTTATAAATGTTCTTGTAGAGTTCATTCATGACTCCTTCAGCAATATCAAGTTTCAGTTCTTCAACTTGTGCTTGGATTTTCTCTAAAAGCCTGTCGTAGATTTCCTTCACACTTTGTTTGGAGCAAAGTACTTCTGATTTGGTAACAGCGCGTGAAATCAGCATCTGAAGAAGTTTACTAGGAGTTGTGTTTTAGCATTTTCCATTTTCACATCTCCAACTTGTTCCTGCGTTCCCTCACATTTGAGCACATCTACTGGACCATTCTCTAGAGACACAATGGATTCATCACTGACATCCTCTTCCTCAGATGGAACGTCTGACAGGGATTCTTCAGACCTTAAACCTGACACAGGTGAGATTACTTCTGAACTATCTTCTTCAAGTTCAAACTCTTCCACTGATATCAGCTCTAAATCATCTTCTTCACGTTTAGGTAGGACTGAGAAAATGTGATACCTGCTGAACAGCTTTTTGTCAGACTTAAAGTCTTCCACAAATGTCACTTCTAACGGATGTACTTGAGCTTCTAAATCTTCCTCTGATATTACCTCTAAAACATCTTCATCACCTTCAGATAGGACTGTTAAATTACTTTCTTCACTGGCAAAAGTATGAGTCCTGTTGAAAAGCTTTTCTTCCGATTTAAAATCTTCCACAAATGTCACTTCTGACAAATGTGCTTGAGGTGTAAAATCTTCCACCATCTTCTCAGTCTCAGTCTGCTGACTGAACTTCTTATCAATAACAACGGGGTTCATTTTCAAAGAGTAATAAAATTCAGACAAGTAAATTTTTCTTGCAGATGTAATGAATTCCAGACTGGTTGAATCCTGCTTATATGATGTGATCGCGTCATATAGAACTCGATAAGCCCCGCCCACAAGTCACGAGTCTGACAGCAACGTGAGGACGTCCCGGCAGAAAGTGCGTCACCACGTTAGGTGCACGTACCAGAGGCGGCTGGCCCATAGGGGGCGCTGGGGCTCTACCCCACCAGCTGGGGAGGGGGAAAATATATTTATTTATTTTTATTTTGATCAGCGTCAGATTTACTTAATAGTGTGTGCGTGCCTACATGCGATTTAAACAACATTTCCACCAACTGACACTCATTAAACAGTGAATTTCCACCGACCTACAGCATCATTCTCTCATGAACTGCAGCTAAATAGCCAATCCGGTTATGGTTGCTAGGGGGAAATTATTGATAACTGGCCTATCAACGTCACCTAAATTAACGCCGATGGGGCGCTGGACATGTAGCCTCACCTGCTACGTAAAATGCGTGAAGGTTTCTGAATGCTAGCGCTACGTGAGGAGCCAGTGATAGGTTTATTTCGTAGAGCGACTCCCAGACTCTTGTCCTACGTCGGGAGAAAAAATAAATAAATACGGCGACGAGGAAGAGAGATGGCGACGGCGGTGACAACTGGAGTTCAAGAGCAGCTTCCACCAAATGCTCCGGGTGAAACTCATCTGCTCAGCGGTCAGGGAGACTCCAACAAGCCGCTCCAACATCTCACATGCTCCCGTGTTGGAGACTTTTTTTTTTTTTTTTTAATTGAACAAAACAAGTACAAAAAAATGACATACTCATTACTGATCATATGAGCAGTTTACAATTAAAGGAAAATCACACCTCCAGCATATTGAGTCAAAAGATATCTAAATAACTATTGAGCACCGTTGAAAAGAATGAATGAATTAAATAATAGTAATAAGAAGAAAAACAAACAAACAAAAACACCATTAAAGAAATAAATAGAAAGTAAATATAAATAATTAAATAAATAAATGAATAGACAGGGGGTTCAATTCAATTGAAGATTGTCTATAAGTGTGTATAGTTTCTGAGCTTAGGCTTTATCCATTTTTTTCAGACATTTTTGAAGCAAAATAAATTCATTCTTAAGTGCAGGCCATGAGGGGGGAGTTTTAGAACATCTGCATTTATGTATGTAAAATTTTGTTACTATGATGAGATTGTTAACCAAGAATTCAGTTTCTTTAACTTTGAGGATGACACCCATTTGAATATTCTGGTAAGAGAAGAGATCGATCTCTATGGACTTGGAGAACAGCAAATCATAGAGACATCTCCATATAACCTGGATAGTTCCACATCCAAAAAATAGATGTTCTGTTGTTTCCAGATTTACACCACACATTTGACAATTTTCAACCTGAAATTTAAAACTTTTTTTTTAAGAATTCATTGGATGGATATATGTCATTTATCATTTTAAAGTGAATCTCCTTATATTTCGGAGGGAGTGGAAATTTTAAAAATGTTGTTCTGATCGTTGACCTGTCAGATTTGTTGTAATCTTGGAGAAGAAGAGTACTTCTTGTTTTTCCCGGATATATGGAGTTTACAAAGGATTGTCTAAGAAATTTATTTTGACATTTGTGATTCATGAGATCTACATCATTAATTTTAAGTTTGGGCAATCTTAGTGCTCCTATGGTCCTCAAACTATTTTTTCACTATTTGAATAAAGGCACTTGGAATGTTTTGTGTTACTTTTTTGTATTCTTCAATGGAGCATTCAATATTATGTCTATTATTGAATTCCTCCAGTTCAAGAATATTACCGTGATTGTCCATTAAATGTGCAATAGACCAAATACCCTTCTCCAACCAGCTTCCCATAAAAATAGATTTCCTCCTGCTCAATATAACTCTGTTATTCCACAATGGAACATTATGAGGGCTAAAATTGTGTTTGAAAATCATTTTCCATTGTAACAATACCTCTTGATGAAAAGTGGATAGTTTTATAGGCAACTTAGTAATTTCAAAGTCACATGTAAGTAAAAACCGAATACCTCCTACTTTATCAAATATAAATGAGGGTAATGAGAACCATATGTCATTTCCATTCTTTAAAAAAGTCTGGAGCCATTTAATTTTTAATACCCCATTCATAATTTCGAAATCAATTGCCTTAAGTCCACCATCTCCATAATCTTTCAACAAGTCTCCCTTTCTGATGTAATGATGTTTATTCTTCCAAATAAAGTTAAAATTAATTCTGTTAATCTCCCTAATTTGTCTTTGGGAAATAGCAAGAGAGTACGCAGGGTAGATTAATCTAGAGAGCGATTCAATTTTAGTTAACATTGTTCTGCCAAATAATGTTAAATCCCTTTGCAGCCAATGGTTTAATGTCTTACTGCATTTGTCCCGTGTTGGAGACTTGACAGTGAACACAGGGACACAGAAGAGGATGAAGAGTTTCCACACTTCCTCTTTTCAAAATAAAATGTGGGATTAAAGCATAGATACTGTGTCAAAACAGTTGAACAGCTATTGAGTTAATATTTACAAAAATTAATGAAAATTGTGAACTGATTTTAAAGGCAAAAACAAAAGGTGTTCATGCAGTCAGTTGAGTGCTACAATCCAAAATTGATTTTGAGTCAATTGATCACATGACCTGGATGTCCACATGTGGACATGTTGTATAATCAGCTCCAGCAGAGGAACATCGATGCCGTCTACATCGCAGGAATCACCCAGACATTTATGAACCGCATGCAGGCTATCAGGTATGTTAAATGCATTATTGTGTAGCCTAGCCAAATTGTTAATTCTCTGCATACATTATCTGTAGCCTTAATTGCTTATATGTCACCTTATTTAAATAATTAATTTATCTGTGAAGTTTAGATTAAATATAATTGCTAGTAATTATATGAACCTTGGGTTTGGTTAATATATCCCTAACCACTTTTCACAACTGATCCATAAAACTTATGTACTGGATCAGGGAAGCTGTTCCTAATCTGGCTGAGGATGAGGAGTTGAAGATACCTGTTCAGGAGCCACATTTTCAGCATGATCAATTTTACAAACAGCGCCCCATAATTGGCTAAAATTTAGAATCAAATTGAAAATTCTGTTCCTGCAGATAAGGCCCTTAACGGCCAAGCTCCTGGTTATCTAGCAGAACTGATAACTCTTGATGCTCCTAATAGAGCTCTCTGCTCTCAGAGTCCTGGATTACTTGAAGTTCCTAGAAGATCCAAAAGTAGGTTTGGAGGACGGGCTTTCTGCTACCAGACACCTTTTTTATGGAACCAGCTAGTGCCGGGTGATATGGAAAAAATCATATCACAATATGGACTATTTTATATCAAGATAACAATATATATCACTATATACCATAAACTGTTTTCAGTTATTCTCTGAAAAGTTTGACAAAAATTTCATTGCTTACTTTTCAACTTTATTTTGAAAGGACATTTAGCTGAACTGTCACAAACATACATTTTAGTGCAGCAAAAACAGGTAGGTACAGAGGTACAGTAGCTTTCACATTTTTTTTTAAAGTGCACAACAGTTTCTGAGAGGAAAAACACATTTTTGCACTGAAGTTCAGCTATAAAAAATAAACACAAATTATTTTTCAACTTTTTGAAATCTGTAACCTTGTAGTGTAAAGTTTGCAAACCAATATAAAGTGTCTAAAGTAAACATCAGGGTTGAAGAGAACTCTGTTTAAGGTATTAACCATGAATAAAAGTGCAAACATAAAAGGCTACTTTGTAGAAGTAAATATGATTTTATTAAATTTATCATTGCAGGTTATTTAATTACATATTTGCTGTAATAATTGATAAAATTAGGTTAGAAACGATAGAAGACACTTTTCTATCGTCCCCACGATATGTATCGTCATATTGCCCAGCACTAGAACCAGCTACCAGTTTGGGTTCAGGAGGCTGACACCACCTCCCACCTCTAAAGCTAAACTGAAAACATTTCTGTTCAGTAAAGCCTACAGTTAGTCTAAACTATAGTGTGTTAGAGCCAATAGTCCCAGCTACAGTTACAGGAATGGATGAAGACCAGACTAGAGCAGGCTGGTCTGAACATAGCACCATCATAGCTATGCTGCTATAGGTCTACGCTGCAGGGAGACACCAACATGTTTTTTCTACTGTGCTGCAATTCCCGCCCCTGTCCCTCTTTTTCTTTCTTTTTTTTCTTTCTGTATATGTTTTCAGGCCAGTTTCATGAGCTATATACTAACCTGCAGTTCCACCCTCTGACCATCCCAGCGTTTACCTTCACCTTTTTATATAGATGTCTCTGTGTTATCCACTAACATGCTGACCTGCAGTCTGACCACCTCAGTGTTGCTGCCCACATCTGTTTATATATTCATCTTTGTAGTTCATGTACTAACAATGAACCAGTCAGAACAGAAGTACAGTGATCCCTTATTTTTCGTGGTTAATGGGGACCCCCCTCCCCACAAAAATCAAAATCCGCGAATGGGAGCCGGAGCCCCCCAAGCCTAAATAATATGTTTAAAATATGTTTGAAAACCGCAAAAAAGTAGTGAAGCACTGCAGCGAAACAAGACAAAGGCTCAACTGTGGTATTTCTGTTACCTTCACAGCCTCTGGTCTCTGAACCGTAGTAAACAAACCGCTGGTATCGCGCTAGTTTTGGCTCGTAATTAGCGGCTAACTTGTAACAACAACAAAAGAAAATGTCCGGTTTTCTCTGCATGGAACGGTTACTTTATTCTGGCACTGCAGGAACTTGTAACATCACACAGGTTGTATTGTTGGGCTCCTGTCGGTTAACAGAGAATGTAAATCTATACACGCTGGGCTGCTGTTGATGCTCACTACACTTTTCATCTAACCCTGTTTTCATTCTGCCGTCCCACAACACACACACTACATTACCCATAAGGCCACCTTCTTAAAGGGGCCAGGCTGGCTCACAACATTTCTTCGCTGTGAGAGAACGCGCACAACATCCTGTGAATCTTCCGCGATATTTCTTGATTTTTTATTATATTATATATTTCTGAAAAATCTGCGAATAACTATAACCAGCGGAACTTAAAGCATGAATTGGCAAGAGTGTATGTACATGGAATTATTAGCTCTTCCAGTTAATGGATAATTACTATTAACTTATTTGATGACTTGAACAGGCAGCTACACTGGACCTGCTCCCGATTAATGTTCCAGTTGAGTATGTGCTGGTCTTTGAATGTTCTGGAGGGTCAGAAAAAAAATGACGTGGTGGGCTGGATTTAACCCCAGTCTTGAGTTTGACATGGGTGGTCTATGGTCTAGAAGTCCTCTGGACTATAACTCCACTGCTCGAGAGAGGACAGATCCTCCTCTGCTTTGATGTATAAATGAGGCCTGTAGAGTGAAACTGAGGACCCAGTGCATCATGGGAGGTCTCCCAGCAGTGAGGAGCCAACTACAAACTATGAGCTCCATCAATGGAAAGTTTTAAGGCTCATCTTGAAGGCAGAGTAGGTGTCTGTGTCCTGAACTCTAACTGGAAGCTGGTTTCCACCAGAGAGGATCCTGATAACTGAAGGATCTGCCTCCCGTTCTCCTTTTGGAAGTGCTGGGAACCAAAGTAAGCATGCAGTCTGAGAGGGATAATATGGTGGGATAGTATGGAAGCATGAGGCCATTAAGGTGAGATGGAGCTGGGCCATCTGGAGAGAGAAGAATTTTAAACTCGTGGATTTCACAGATAGCTGTGGGCTTATACGTTAATGAGGAGACGCGTTAATGAGACGTTAACCATCTCCGACTGTCTGGAGTCTAAATCTGGTGGAGGATAATTGTTTCAGAAGTCCCCCAACAGCACAGCGAGGTCCGTGGAGCGTCGGAGGAACCGTCAGCTGGCTATCCAGCAGAAACCAGCGTCACGCGTTACCGTTCGTGATCAACATTAATTGTTGCCGAGTTCACAGGAAATGTTTCTGTTGTGCAGCAGCAGCTGTTCTTTCACGTCTCCAACATCAGGCGGTGATGGTCTGGTCTGAGACGGAGACACAACACGTCTGTGTGCTGTTGATGTTTTCACAGGGCGTGACCGAAAGACAGCGAGTGGCGTTTGTTTATGGAGGGCAGATGTCTCTCTGTCACTCAGCGGGGCGATAATCCACCCCGTCTATTTTTACCGCCTCCACCCACCAACCCTCTTCCTCTCAGCTGTGCCTCCTCTCTGACGGCTCTTCAGTCCGAGCGGGGAAACCTGCGGATCTGCAGCACCGGCCTTCAGGTGCACGCTCGCTGACCCTGGATTAGTATTTTATTTTTTTTTATTTTTACCAACAATCTGAAGACCCACTTCCACAGGTAACTGTCATCATCACCAGCTCTTTTGACCAGTGAACAAACATGTAGAAACTCTCTTTATTCATGTAAATGTTTTTAAATAAGCTCCACCTGGTTCCATATGAACCAGTACAGTTAAATGAAATCTGATGTCACCATGCAGCGCTTGTCCTTTCTTTATCTTTAATTATGTGTTCTTTGATGCGTTTACGTGTGAACATGAAAGCTGCGGTTTCACTTTAAAAACTTCTCATTACATCTGCCTTGATCATAAATCATCCATCCATCCTTCATTAATATCCGTTCAGTTCTATCCTATCTCGCCAGTCCATCACAGTTGATCACAAAACGCTTTGTTTATTTAACTAACTGATGACTTGATTGGCTCCTCAACTTTTGTGAAGTCCTCCAGCGTTGACTGTGACCGAAACAGTTTAGTTCACGATTAAATGACCACAGAGCCGTTTCTCCTCTTGTTCTCAAGTCTGTGGGCCAGACCGGACTGGGCCAGACCGGACTGGACCTGACCAGGATCGGCGTCTTAGCCGATAACTTCAGCTTCAGCTCGGGGTTGGTCACTATGGTAACGGATGCTAGAAACCTCATCTTCTCTCAGTATGAAGTTCAGAGGAAAACTTCAACGTGGATGAATTTTCTGTTGAAAGGCCTGAGTTTAGTTGTCAGAGCTTTTTTATTTTGATGGTGAAGATGAGTTGAATAGAAGTCGTTTGTTCTAATTGAAGTTCTCTTTGCTCTGCAGGAGGGTCAACTGTTGAACGAAGAAGCTGTAACTGGACTACAGCTGTTGATTTGGGGGGGTTTCACGGTGGAGTTTGACTCCAACATCTGAGAGAGGAAGAGCAAAAAAATGTGAAAACTCTTCCATCTGGAGAAGATCCTTTAAAACCCGAAAGGAACCGAAAGCCGCAGAGATCCAGGCAGAAGCCGGGAAACGTTCTTTCATGCTGCAACGAGACCTCTGGTTCAGCCTTTCCTCATGACGACCAAAGACACGGAAGAGACCCGCGGACCGCCAAACAACGTGGACGGCAGCAGCACAGGAGGAAACGTGAGGCTCCACCGGACCTTCACCACCCTGAGCACCATCGCCATCCAGGCTGGAGAATCTCAGATCGTTGTCTCCGTCCTTCAGGTATGAAAGAGAGGTGTCAGGGTGGAGTTAAACTGCTTCAGACTGGAGGAACACGTGTTGGTCTGTGGGTAAAATAATTGCAGCTGCATGTGAAGCAGGAAGCATCACTTTAGATCTCTGCAGCAGCGACTTTCCAAAGACACACAAACTAAACGATGAGTGTTTAGATCAGCACGGTCATAGCAACACTAGACCACGTCTGTCATCTGTTTCTGCTGTGACTCTTTCATTTTAACATTTCCACGTTTGCCTGATTTCTGTTTCAAGGTCTCCTTCCACAACAAATCGTTTAATACTTGTTTTTTTTTTAATTACCATAGATCAGTTCAAGTTGAACTTCAAAATGCTCCTCTACCCCTGTAGTCTGTATCAGTCTGTGATAAAAAAAACAGCCGGAAAAACGAGCGGATCAGAAAAGCCGCACCAGCCTACGTCACATTAAACATTAGCGATGCAGTGGCTCGTAACCCCGGCCCCCAGAAAAACATTGCAGGCCGCTAACGAGCGAACAAAATGAGTGAAAACATCTCTCTGTTAGCATTAGCTCTGGTCCATAGTGTCAATGACTTCTCCACTATGGACCAGAGCTCGCTAGCCAGCTATAAGCCTACCTTGTTGTCTACAAATATATATGGACCCTGGATATTTATTTTGTTAGGTATAAGGTGAGGCTAGTGATGTTAACGTCACTGTATTAATCATCTTAATACAATGCTGCAACTGTCTTATGCTAACATAGCTCTGGTGTGGGACAGACCTATGGACCAAAGCTAATGCTAACGGAGAGATGTTCACTCATCACACCTCCCTGCTGCTAAATCATATTACTTTTAATAAACAGTCGTTAAATCAATCATCTAATAAACTTACCTTGGAGTAAATGAAGGTGTGTTTTATAACTTTCCCCACGTTCAGTTGATTGTGTGGACGGACACAACTGAACTCACAGCCAGCATTTTTCCAGCGTTTGTTTTGGTTTGGGAAAAGGAATAAAAATTTGTCCCTCCAAATGTTCTGGACACCTCGAATCACTGTTGCAGGTCCCCAGCAGCAATATTTCACCATTGCATTATTCTAGTATAATATAAATACTGATGATAGGCATCAGAAATATAGCAAATTAACACAGTCCTTAATGCAGGAGCAGCAAGATTGTCCGACCTAGCAGCTTAGCGAAAGGTCAATTCAAAAACATGGCAGAGAAAGTTCGTGGCCTACATTATATATCTTGCCTAAGAAAGAGGATCTATGGAAGAAATGGTTAGAGTTTATTTTCTGAGCACCATTAGCGAATTATAACGCAACTCTACTTTTCTGATCATCAGAGTGACTATTCAAATTACGGTGCTGACAGAAGCGGATAAGTTGTGTTTAAAACCCGGATCTGTGCCATCAGAACGATCGACCACCAGCTCACAGGCTGTTAGTAAAAAACAGTTTTTTCCAACTACAGTTGTTTCAAAAGCCTGTAATTCTACTCATTAATAGTCTATAGCATGATGACATTGGGACAAGTTATAGGTATGGTAACGTTGCCCAGAACCACTCAGTAACTTCTACCCAAAGAGTGACATTAGCTTGATAAATCTATAATCTTCCAACCTAAAGTTTGATAACTTGGTGTTTACAGAGTTTACTGGCCAGGATCAAAAAATATGGCTGTATCTCTGAAGACATTTTTCGCATGTTTTGCTATTCTTTGCCAGGTTATCTCTATTTAAGTTGAGGGAAACCAACTGAAGGAGAACCCACTAGGGAGCGTCACAGTGCTGTTAGCCAACCAGAGGCGAGACGTTTGCATATCATTAATATTCATAAGAATCCTCTCGTAGTGTACTATACCCGCGCTCATTTTCACCAAACTAAAACAGCTTGCAACAAGACAACCCTAGCATATTTTTCACTGAAACCAACTCTCAGGGCATTATTTCAGACTAGAGACCACCACAAAATTAATGAAAATACGATGGAATGAGACCTTCAAATCCACTAAAATCATGTTTACTAATCCAGTATTGACAACTTTTCAAATTTTCAAAAGTATTTTAATTGATAAATTCTTGCAAAAAGGATTTTAAACATTGAAGACTAATTTGTTTTATGTTTTGATTTTAAATTCAAATTTCAGAGGGGCAGATTCTGTTGTGGGCGGTGCCTGATCAGGCCATTGTCGCTGACCAATAAGAGCCCACTGGGCTTTCAGGAGGGGGGGAGGGCATGGCAAGGTCCTCCTCTTTGATTTAAACTTCATGTCCATGTCTGCAGGGGGACCCAAAGTGCTAATATCTGCTAAAGGTCCTCTGTGCTACTTCAAAAGTTATCAGATGTTTACTTGAGTGATCTTCTGAAATGTACTGTCATACGTCCACTAAATAGTGACATTCATTGTTAGTCTTTAGATCTAATGTTACCTGGTTGACACTGGGTCAACAATAATCTCTAAATTTTAGCTTCACAAAAGTTCAGAACTTGAAGTCATGGTGGCAAGAAAAAGTATGTAAAACCCCCCCTGGAATCGACTGTTTTCCTGTGATTTGATCTTCATCCAGACAGTCAAAGTAGCTGATCTGCATGAGGCTGGAAACAGATGGAGAAGGTCCGTTTCTACTTGTGGGGGTCCAGGGTAGTTTTAGGGCCCTAAATCGATGAAGTGTGTCTCCATGACCTGGAATGGCTCCACAACGAGAATTGATTTTCATTGTCCCAACATAGACGTGGAAGTTGACATTGTTCAGCCATCTCGATGTGTCTTTTAAGTATAAGCCATCTCTTCTGATTCGTCATCTGCTACTCATCCTTGAAGTGGAGATCCAGCCAAGAGGACTCCAATGTCAAATATCTCAAAGTGGTCAAGAAAAACCCGCCAAGGGAGAGCTGAAGGCTAGAAGACATCACTGGAACTGGAAACATCTCTGTTCACGAGTCTATCAAATGTTTTTTGGACAGATGGAAGGAAAGTTGAAGTGTTAAGAAAGAATACTCATAACTGTGCACGGGGAAAAACAGGGCAGAGCTTACGAAATCAAACCATCATCCCAATGGTGAAGCATGCTGGAGGAAACATCATGATTTGGGTTGACCTCACTGTATCAGGGCCTGGTGATTACTGAATTTGTTTACATGTGGTCAGGAAAAACTGAATTATTGTCTCCTAGTCCGACTTACAGCGAACTAAACCAAACTCCTCATCGTTGGAGTAACGCAACCAGACGATGCGGTTGACTCGGGCCTTGACTTGACGCGTGGCCCACGGTTACCGCTCTACGCTTTGACCCAGGAAGCACTGGAAGAAAGCTGATTTGGGGAAGAAAAAGAAAAAATCTACAGCATGTACAGAGCTGTGAAGTTCCTCCATTTGCTGCCGCAAGCTGAACCAAAGATGTAAACGCCGCTCTGGTGCGTGGTCTGATGGGTTTCAGATCAGTACAAATGGATGGATTCCTGTTGCGTGCATTTATAGTTTGACAAAGAAAGGAGTCAAGCCGAGCTATGCGACGACGGTCCTGAAGTGGAGTGATGAGCTGAAGGGAGCTATTCACACCCGACAACCTACAGATGTGTCTGAGCTGAAGCACATCTGGAGAGAGAGGAACGGTCCAGAACTCCTCCTGAAGGTTGTGCAGCTCTGCTCCGGAGATGCTGAGCGAGCTTGTTGAAGCCACTGCTGCCATTCGTAGATCAACCAGCTGTTTTCTCCAGGGGTTCACTTATTTTTACCTTCAGCATTATGAATGTCCAATGAAGGCACAAGAAGTTATAATTCTGTGTCATCAGGTTGAGGATGTTTATTTCTGAGAAGTAGATGAAGATAAGTTCACATACTTCCTGTTGTCATTGCGGGTGCCTGTGAGCTCCATATAAGACAGTCCAGTTCTGTTTCAGAGAGCTGAGAGAGCTATAAACCTCAACTCTGTTTGCTTTGACGGAGCACTTTTAAACAGCCTGCAGAGGTCAGTCATGCCACCACTGGCGTGCGCACGTGCTGCTTCCTGTTATAGCAACGACTATTTACTGAAACGGCAGGACGGGAAGGTCAGGGAGGTGGTGAGTGAGAGAGTGAGTGTGTGTTGTGTTATCACTGATCACCTTGTGTCTTTTTTTGGTCAACATGCCAGAGATGCCGCACACACACACACACACTTGTTTAACTACCCTTATTAGGACATTGCAGTGACCTCCGCCCACTGCCGAGAGCCCGACTCTGTTTAACCAGGTCTTCAGTTACGATGTTCTGCCTCGTCAGGAGCAAACTTTATTTCCCATGGGAACTGTTTTGCCCCATAAAGCATATACCAATCAGATTGCTTTACACGAATTAAGGTGGATTCGCACCAACTGCGTGGCATGAGCAGAACATCAGAAGCTGTCACACAGGTGGTCTCATATTTGTCTCTAGTACAGTCTGGTATACAGAGGAGTTCATTGGTCACTCGATAACATGGTGTCCACGTCCTCGAGCTGCAAAACAAACCCAGATCATCACCCTTCCACCACTGTGCTTGACAGTGGGTATGAGGTGTTTTTGCTGAAATGCTCTGTTTTGGTTTTCTCCAGTCATGGTTCTGGAGGCTGTACAACTCCACATGTCTCATCTGTCCAGAGGACAATGTTCCAGAAGTCCTCTGGTGCCTCCATGATCTCTTTAGAAGAGGCTTTTTCCTGGAAGCCCTTTAAAACAAACCATACTTGTTCAGTCTTCTACTGTCATGGACTTTATCATTTAACGTGCTCAGTGAGGTATGAGCTTTACCTGACCTAACCTTGGGGTAACTTTGCTGGGATGTCATTCCTGAGAAGATTGACCACTAACCTGAATGTTTTCCACTTGTGAATAATCTTTCTCACTGTAGAACGCTCAACTCCAAACTGCGTGGAAGTTATTTCATAACCCCTTCTAGATCAATGTGTTTCTCTAAGACCATTGCTGATGTCTTTCCCTCTTAGCATTGTGTTAGCCAGCACACCTGTATGCCCCAGCCAGCCACAAAAACATCTCCTTATATAGAGGTCTGGACACCTGCTAATAATAATCAGTTCATGGGATAATTAGCAGCATCTAAATCTTATGGAAGCAGTAAGGGGATTCTTAGTTTGGTACCGCCCTAATGATGTTTTTTCTGTACGACTTCCTTTTTTAGCAAATAGTTTAATTAGCATAACAGAACAGAGCAGGTTGATCATTATCAGTTGCTACGATGAGCCCGTTTTGCGCTGCTCCTCTAAACAGCGGCAGCTTGTTAGAGCTTCTCTCCATTAATGACCAGTGTTCAGCTCAGATCTGAACTTCAGCCGTACTTAGGTAAAGAGAAGCAAAACTGACAGTCGACTGCCCGATGAGTTGACGCTCCTCCTCCATCTCTGTCCATGTCCGCCTCTGTCAACCCGCTAGCGAGGTTTGCCTACGCTAGTCCTGAAATCTCAGTCCAAACTGTCTGATGTAACGGAAGTTCCAGCTGCTGCATTTTAGCGTGGCTCTGCTCGGGTCCAGCAGGTCCTCGTTCAACTGGCGCAGCTGGAAACCTGTTTCCATGACTCTTCACCTCTGACCTCTGACCTCTGATGACCCTTCAGCAGCTTTAAAGTGCCCCGCTCAAAGGGCAGAAACTTGAACACGCTCACGCGAACATCAAAGCAGCGTGTGTTAGCGCTGATAATTGATCTGTTTCCTGTTTCTATCCAGAGCGGGCCTGCGGTCCACCTCCAGCTGGTCCAGGTCCAACCAGGACTCTGTGAGATCGGGTGGAACCGGGAGGAAAACCAAACGCTGCTCCGGGAACAGCTGCAGCTGTTAGAGAAGGCTCAAGGTGAACGGAAACTCACAGACACTGAAACATGGAGTAATCAGGGCTTTCGTGGTTTCCTTCCTGAGGAGTTTAAAAAAAAATGTGAAGAGAAATGAACACAATGAACATGAAGTCTAAATGATGCACTGTTATTGCAGAAACATGAGCCTGAAGTGCTGGCTGCCGTGAAGAAGAGAGGACCGGCAGAGCCGAGGAAGAGGAGGGGCGGAGGAACGACGGAGCAGAAGAGGAAACAGGAGGAAGAGGAGGGACTGAGCCTCGCCATGGAGGCGTCTCTGAGCGAGGGATGGTCGCTGCTCCTCCACCTGCTCCAGAGACGGCTGGAGGTCCTGAGGCTGACTTCTGACTTCTACCACCGAACGACGGAGGTACGGAGAACGAACGAACGAACGAACGAACGAACGAACGAACGAGCGACTCACTCAGTTCATTTCGTTGTTATTCAACATGTTGAAAACGTGAAAGAATGAAGACTGTTCAGGTCCAGTTTTTAAAACGGGTAATAAATAACCTAAAATCAATAACGAAACTTCAAATGATCAGAATAAAACAGTCCTGTAGTTGTCTCTGAGGATGAAGGTCATGTCGTTAACACGTTAATAATGTGACATGATGTTGTGCTGATTTATTTAGATTGTCTCAGACGGTCACATGATCATTTCACAGCTAAAGTGTGATGACAGTTATTTCCATTGAGATGAACGTTTTCATCTCTATACTCCCTGTTTTTAATCCGTTTCAACGAAACGCCGTCTCCTAGAAACTGGACTTCCTCCCTAGGGCTGTAGCGATACGATAGATACACGATATTCGGCTCGATACGATATATATCGATATTCATCTTATGATACATTTACATCATTTTCTGAAAGATTTTAAAGGGACAAAGTGATTTTGGTGACATCTTGTGAGTGTTCCAATGACTTTGTTTGAATTAATTGAACTGAAAGCATCAATTACACATTATATGGCTGACAGGCAGCTTGCAAATGCTGGACAACATGAATAAAAGATGTGTTGAGAAAAATAGTTTCATTTATTTAAACAGTGCAAATTGTTGCTTGCAAGCTTTTAAAGGTGGGACACGGGGGTTTAGAAAGGAGCTTAGAATATCAATACCTGCAGCTGAAAAATCGATAATCTCTGGGGAAATAAAATATCGATATATACCACAGAATCGATAAAATCGCTCAGCTCTACTCCTCCCCTCGTCTCTGAGTCAACCTCACATTAAAAACATTTACGTCTCTAAAGCCGTCGGGAAGCTAAAAGTAGCAGCAGAAACTCCAGGTGAATCCACGAGCACTGCACGTGCTCAGAAAACCAGATGTGTGCACTTTAAAGGGAAACTGCAGCATCAGCAGCTCTGTAGAGATGCAGGTGAATCTGAGGGTCAGGTGGACTCAACTGTCGGGGCGTCAGGGATCCAGCTATTGTTGGACCTGTGGACCCCCTCAGACTGTGGGCTGATGTTAACTGCTCTGGTTCTGTATCGGTTGAGCCAAACATCTGGGCCAGCAATGAGTTCACATGAACACATCTGGCATCATAAAGAAGGCTGTGGTCACCAACTCCACAGCTTCTCCTCTATAATGAAGGGGTGTCAGCTCTCCTCCTGAGGTCCACACCCGTCTCTCATCTTCCCCTCATCGATGCACTGGATGTTCACACCACACCAGTCAGCGACTCCTCCCACCACCAGGACCTCACAGTTCTGTCTCTCTGTTTGTCTCTCCTCAGTTTGCTGCGAGCATCGACAGGTTAGAGGATCTACAGATGAAATTAGATGAAGACAGGCTGACTGAGGTCCAGCTCTCGTACGAGTCCATGAGGAGAGGTGATCAGTGTTCCTGTTACTTTTAGCATCAGCTGTGATATTTATACTCTTGACACACAGCTGCGGCGCTCATACGGCGGGTAAAATAAGTGTTGAACACATCGACACTTTCTAAGTGTGCTGATGTCATGATTCTTTCACCAGATGTTGAGTAGCAACCCGTTAAATCAAACCACAGATGTCCAGAAATGATGTGTTATCGTGTGAAATGCAACTCAGGGAAAAAGCATTGAGCACGTCAAGAAAGGGAGGTGAATTAAGGCATGGAAAGCCAAGACACTGGCTGAAATCAGTAATTAGAAAGCACATTGGGACATTTCCCTTCAGAGTCCGTCATGGCTGACATCACAGTCACTTCTGTTTTTAAACAGGTCAGATCATCAAATAGAGCTCCGTGGCTCTGGTGTCAAGCTGGAAAAGGTTGAAATTTATTTCCGATGTGTCTGAAACTGCTGGTGGTCGAGGAGGGACAGGAACATTAATTGTTCCTGATCTTTAAATCGGTTCTGTATCTGCCAGATGAGGTTGTCCAGAACACTGTTGTGGAGTTTCTTGTACTGTGCACGTACGTCTCCTTGCGCTCAGTGGAAAGGTAGATGTCATCACACCTGTCCCTCTCTGCTCAGTGGTGTCACAAAACTCTTTCACCAGCAGTGGGAATCAAACCAGTACGTAATGAACTTAACCGCCGTGGCCTGTATCCACATACACCACGCGAGACTCCAGTACTGACGAAAAAGAAAGCTGGAGCTCGCTCACAGTTTGCTGAGTAACATCTGGAAAAGCCTTGTGAAATACTGGGAGACCATAGACTGGTCAGAATCAAGCTTTTCTGGGATAAAATAATACTCACCATGTTTGGATGACAAGTGACACTGCTCATCACCCTAAGATCACCATAGCAACAGGTGAGTTTGGGGGCGGGAGCATTCGTGGTGTGGGGCTGTTTCCCAGCATACGTAACTGGCAAACGTCATCTAACTGAAGGATGGATGGATGGAAAATCTGCTGGCAGCTACCAGGATGATGAAGATGAAGACAATGTTCTTAAACACAGTCAAGAAACCCGAGTGGTTTACAGCCGGCGTCCATTACTGTGACTGATCCCCTGCATCACACCGATCCCACTCATTGTCTATGAAGAGCGAGAAGGCGCGTTTGTCGCCTGTGCAAGGGATCTTGGGAAGGCAGCGTCCAAACGTTGAGCAAACGAAGGCACCTAGGACAATGGCATCATCCAATCAAATCAGGAATCGTTCTCTTATCCTCACGTCTGTCGCATCAATGGTAGAATCAGAACAGAGTACGTGAAAACTCTGAGTCTTAAATCCACACAGAAGAAACTGATAGAGGTTGTTAGATGTTTTCATAATTATTTACGATCCCTCACTGTCTGTCTATGAGCTCAGCAGATGGATGAAATGGGTTACATGGAGGAGGTTCAGAGCAGAGATGCTGTCAGAGCTTTACAGAGACCCAGATCATGACCCCCGAGCAAATATCATTAACTAAAATCCAAATCAGGGATAATGGCAAGTGAAAAACTCCCACAGAGGGAGGAAAAAAAACTGATATTTATGCCTTTGCAACAAAATAGTGAGATCTAAATAAACCTCGGATGTGACACCTGACTGGAATCCAACTGAAGATCGATGAAAGAACTAAAGATCAGAGTTCCTAGAAGATTTGAAGACTGATTAAACACAGCTTCGTTCACAGACATCCATGCTTTGATTTCTTCACATGTGTGGATTTCATGGGTCGTTACAACATCTGGTGAAAGTTTCATGTCATTAGCGACTTCAGAAATACATTTACTCTGAAAAATGGTGACGGGTTCAATACTTATTTTACCTGCTGAATGACATCCTGATTTCATTTCTTGTCCCAAAGATCCTGCAACAAAAACTACCAATATTCTCCTCTTTCTTCTTCCGCTTCTCCTACTTGTTCTGCTTCTTTTAGTTCTTCTTCTGCCTCCTCTTCCTCCTTCTTCCTCATTTAATGTCGAGCTACAAACCAGAGTTATCACCTCCTGTAGGAACTTTACTGATTAATTAAATTCTGACTCATAGTTGTAGAAAGTTGGTGTTTTAAACTGAATGAAAAACTGAGCTGAAGATATTTGATATTCGGTTGACTTGCAGATCTTCTGGGGAAGTCCCTGCAGGTGATAACCAGCAGCAGCACTCTTCTGCAGAAACTCAGGCAGCTGCAGAGCACCGAGGCCCTCCAGAGGACAGGGGGAGTACTGCAGGTCGAGGAGGAGGAGGAGGAGGAGGAGGTACATCTGGTCAGGCTGAAACTCAACAGACCTGCAGCAAACCTGTTTCCTCGGTTTTAACTGTGTGATGCACCTGTAACGCCACTTCCTGTCGCTCAGAGTGAAGTCGTTCATCTGAGTTTCCTGATGAAACTCCTGTTATTTTCCTTCAGCGTGCCGCTGTTGATGCTCCATCTTCTTCCCAGAGTTCCCAGAGTTCCCAGCGCAAGCAGGGGGCCGGCGTTGAGGCTGGAGGAGATGGTGGAGGGGCTGCAGGATCGGAGGCGGGCGGTGGACCAGACTGTCAGGTTGAAGCTCCAACAAACGGAGAGCCGTGTTAGAGTCCAGAAGACCACAGATCCCACAGGAAACCAGCTGCAGCGTAAGAAACCAGTAAATAGTAGGAATAGTAGTGAATAATTATTTTCTTTTAATATGAAAACTTTCTACAGCAGCTGTTTTTATGACAACAACTCTCTGTGTCACAGGACTGGAGTCCCAAGGTCCAAAACCTGCACTCTGAACCCAGATCAGAAGAAACCAGAAACATGGAGCCAGGATCCAGATCAGACCAGACCAGAGCTGTGGAGGGCAGAAAGATCAAGTCCGGACCACCGTCAGACCCACAGACCGAGTTCAGAGCAGATCAGAAACCCCAAACACAACCACAGGCGGCTGGAGATCTGGACCTGCAGACCGCGTCCACCTCAGAAGAGACCGTCAAGCTCCAGTCTGGATTAAGACTCGATGTGCAACCAGGCCCCAAGTTAGACCTGAACTTCAAATCTGGACTGGATCAATCCAGATCAGACCAAACCAGAGCTGTGGACCCGTGAAAACAGGTCTGAGGGCTTCAGAGAGCTCACATCTGGACCACCTTCAGACCTGCAGACTGAATTCAGACTGGATCAGGAACTCCCAACACAATCTGAGGTGACTGGAGATCTGGACCTGCAGATCGGGTCCAGTTCAGGAGAGACTGTCGAGCTTCGGCCTGAATTAAGCACAAATGTACAACCAGACTCAAGGTTAACCCCGGACCCTGAATCTAGACGGGATCAAACCAAAACTCTGGGGCCTGGATCCAGATTAGATGAGTCCAAAGTCCAGCACTCTGGATTCAGATCATTTGGGTCCAGAGGCCTCCAGGGTGGATCCTGGCCAGAGCTGATGGTAGAATCTCCGTCAGAGGAGGTCAGAGACTTTAGTCTGGGATCCAGATCTGATATGAAGTCTTGCTCTGTGTCGGGACAGACCACACTCACATCAGAGACCACCGGATCCAGACCACAGACCAGAGAGGCAGACCTGGAACCTGCATCAGAAGTACAGCCGAGATCCAGATCAGAGAAGTCCACGCCAAAAGAGACCAGAACCCTGAAGCCTTGTTCCAGGTTAGACCTGCAGGCAGATTCCAGACCAGAAGAGACCAAAGACTCTCAGTCTGGTTTCAATTTCAGAAGTGGAACCAGGATCTGGATCAGATCCGAAGTCAGCATCTAGATCAGAGGATAACAAGCACTTGAGACCTGGATCTGGATCAGATGAGACCAGGAAACAGCAGCTGGGATCCAGACCAGTGGAGACCAGAGACTTTCAGTCTGGTTTGCAGACTGGTTCTGAAGCCCAGAAGTGATGTCGAGTCTGCGTCTGGATCTGACGCGAAGCCTCAGCTCAGATCACAGGAGACCAGAACCCGTCTGTCAGAGTCCAGCTCAGAGGTAAATGACCCGTTCAGGTAGACGTGCCACCAGTCAGCGGGCAGATCCGGGTCAGTTGGTGGAGCGGCGCTGTTGGCCGTTGTCTGGCCGTACCCGACTGTGTTACTAACCAGGCGTGTCTCTCTCAGGCTGAAGACGTGAGCAGCAAAGACGACGAGAACAAGCGACAGACGGCTGCTGCTACTAACAGGTCAGAAAGCTCTTCGTGGAAGAACCAGAGATGGTAGGATGCAGGTGGTTCTGGTGGGATACCTGCTGTATTTACTGCCACCATCTGACGCTGAGGAGGGTCCGATCTTTGTAAACGAACTCTTTCTCCTTCTTTGGTAGTGGACAAGTGGGGAAGGACAGTCCAGACGTGGAAGGCCACGCCCATGACACCTTTCTGACCAATGAAAGGCCACAGCTCCTGTCGTCATTCGAACACCTCGAGAAAAAGGTGACGCCTCTTTGACCGCCGGATGTAAACATGGAAAGAAAAAGTAAAAGTACGATGAATCAAAGGGATTTTTAAAGGCACGGATTTCTCTTGATGGAACAAATTTGAGACATCAACCCCAAACGCCCACTTCATGAGCGCCATCAGGGGCGTTTCTAGTCACCATGGGGGCCCTACCGGCCCAAAAACACCAAGAGGATCATTCAATCCAGAAATATTTTATTTTAAATAACAGAAGTGCGCAATGATGTAAGGAACCTTAAAATACAATATAACACAAACAACTGAAATGTGCAAAGTTTGACAAAAAATATCACATGACATGCAGAAAATTCAAGAAGACATATGATATCACCCAAATACAAATTAGTTACTGGTTATCTTACTGTTAATTACTGTTTAAATAAGCTAGGCTAAAGCGCAGTAAACATGTCATGTGCAGTTGTGCTTCGTGAGACTACAGACTGGGACAAAGTGGAATCATAACTTTTTTTTAATAATGTCAGATTATACACGATTGAATTTAGCACTTTCCCATTTTCTTTTTTTGTTCATCTTCTTGCTTTTTTTTCTTTTAGCTTATGCTAATAGATACGCTCGCTTCATTTTGAGTTTGAAGTACTAAATAAAGCCGGCCACGGGCAGTCGGGGCCCCATTAGGGGGGGTTCCAAACATGTCGCTGCAGTGTCTATGGAGGTTTCAGGTTGTGTCATTGATATGGGTCGATATTGGCCGTGTCTCGGGGGTCCCTTAACACACTAGACAGTGACAGCTTGTGGGGACCCTATGTGGGGGGGTTTCCAACGTATCGTCGTTACAGTGTCTAAAGCAGTTTAGTAATTTTGTCATTGACAAAAGGACCAATGTAAGCACTGTCCTGGGGCCCCTTCCAGCTCGGGGCCCTAGGCAGTTTCCTAGTATGCCTACCCGTTGCGGCGTCTCTGAGCGCCATTACGGTAACCCTCTCCCTTTCTGTGATTGGCTGGAGCCATGTTTGTTACGGTTTGGGGGGACAGGTGACCTCCGAACAGCTTACCTAGCGAGTGAGAAGATATTTGCTGAATGTGACAAAAAAATAAAATTAGAATCGCATACCCCACCTTTAACTGAATACATGTAAACATGCGAGTTGTGTTGAGGCCCACGAAAGCCCATTAAAACCTGCTCTGAGTTCAGTTTCAGTGATGGGACTGTTGGTTTGTGTGCTCTGCAGGTGTGCAGCTGGCTGCAACAGAGCAGCGGCGTGTTGTCAAACAGCCGTGAAGCAGGACGGCAGCTCTCTGAGGCCGAGCACGCTCTGAACACACACCTGCAGCTGCAAGTACAGGCTCAGGTACGCACACACACACTGACACATCTACAAGGAGTTCAGGACCACCGACATACATCTTGTTCTGCTCAAAGTTTAGGTACAAATCTGATTCTGCTTGCATGTCATGAATGAAGCCCAAGTTTTGGCTGTCACTTAGAAAAATCCTAGAACCGCCACAGTTAAACAGCAGGTAGTTAAAGGAGCTGCATGAGCAGCAGTTACTGATGTTGCCCAGCAGGAGGCGCTGCCTCACAGGCCGAACAATGTCGGTGGATCCATAACAATGTCTGCAGGTTCACTCTGCAGGAGGATTTCAGGTCATTTGTTAGTTGCCAGTGTTAAAGTCTCTGCTCTTCCTCTGCATTTGTGCTGCAAAATTGAGTTTTTCTTGTGTTAATCTCCAGTCTGCAGGTCACGATGTGGAGAACCTGAAGCAGATCCTGGGTCAGCTCACGGCTCTACAGCCTCCGAGTGGTAGAACCAGCCCTCTTCATCCCAGCGAACCCAGCAGGCGGCTGTCCCCTCTGAGGGCTCTGACGGAGCAGCTGAAGAGGGGCACCGCTCTGCCCGGTCCACCTCCTGACCTCGCCAACCGCGTTGATGCAATGTTGAAGGAGCTGCAGCGTCTGAACGGGAAGACGGACGCCAGCCTGCAGCTGCTGCAGCCCTATGTTGCTTTTCCTCAGGACTGCAGAGCAGGTCAGGGCACAGGCACTGGAACCAGTGGCACCAGTCTTTGTGTTCATGTCACGGCCGGCTCATTTATACAAAAAATACCTGCTCATTTTAAAGCTGCTATATGTAGGATTTAAACTTTAAAGCTGCATTATCTAGCAATACCACTTTTGACCACATGGGGGCAAATAGATCTGCTGTTTTAACAAAAAAGCGACTGACATTACTGTGCTAATAAGTGGTGACGGTCCGGCACGTCTTGTAAAACGACTTTGTGCCATCACACTGCAAACAAAGGGGGTCTTGAAACAAGATAAAAACACTACAACTAAGGAAAAAGGTTCTCAAAACAAGTGAAAAAAAATCTGTCCATGCAACAAGATAATTTCACTTGGTAAGAATTCTTAAATTAAGATTGTAGGAACACTTGTTTCTAGATTTAAGAAAGGTATAGTTTGTTATTGAATCTTAAAACAAGATTTATTTTGATGAGGAGATGAGATGATGAGGAGGAAAAACATAATACATCTTATTTTAAGTGTTAATTGTCTCATTTTAGGATTCCCTGCCTGTTTGAGACAAAAAAAATAAAGTTTTACTTGATATAAGATTATACTGATAAATTGAAGACTTAAAATAATTATTAAAACAAGAAAAAATATCTAACGCTTCTAAATGTAAGGTTTTTTTTTTTTCTTGGTAAGAACCAAATAATTTGAAGTGTAGACATGCGCTTTGTTGCTTCTTAAGCTAGGGGTGGGTGCTGCTCCCATGTGGTTACATGTGGCACTGCTGCATAGAGTGGCTTTAAAATATACAACAAAATGAATGAAAGTGCACCCACAGAAAACAAAATACAACTATTTTGACGCCATGTTTAAGACAAAGATCCACTGTGTTATCAACAAAAGTCCCTAAAAATACTCAGATGTGGAGTGGAGGTAGTTGTTACCATATAAAACCACTTTGTCCCTCTAAAGGTGATGTAAAGGGATGAGAACTTTCCATTGGTTAGGCCAGCTGTCAATCAATAAACCACACCCACAACTGTACATAAATACTTTACCTGATGAGATACAGAAAAGTCCACCACCCCCCTGTACAGTTGTCATGGATGTGAAATCTAGCTATAGAGAACAAAACTGCTTTTTTATTATGTTGTTTTTGTTTTGTTTTTAACCAGACTATAAATATGTTTAATTCTTTTGTAAAGTTGGACATTTTGACATGAAAGTCAGTGGAGTATGACTCAGTTTTGGGACCATCCCCTGGTGGTCAGTCGAAGAACTGCGATTGAAATCCCTCTCTGGTTCACATCAGACCAACAAGGTGGATGTAGCCCATCACAGTTGGGAAAGCTGAAGTGATGTAACAGCTCATGACTGGTGAACCTGTCAAGTTTATTAGCTTGTACAGACTCAGGAAGCTCCTGGCCTCACTATCGCTCAATTTCTCTGCATTTTGGATGATTAGCGGTCAGAAGCATGGAGGTGAAACCATGTGGTAAAATACAGATGCCATCAGAGAAGTCTGGAATGGAAATGAACATATGTGCGCTGTCTCCTGGTGGCTCTGTCCAGGTGGAGAAGCAGATGGAGGACGTGAGGGCAATGTACAAGAGGAGACCAGAAGAGGAGGAGGAGGAGGAGGAAGCTGGTAACGCTGAAGTGGAGACCTGCTGGCAGGAGACGCTGCTGAGGCTCCTCACTGCAGAAGAGCTTGGAAACAACTGCATCCATGCTGTTAGCAGGGTAACCAGACAGATGGGAACCGGGGCTTCAGATCCAGCTGTGTTTGAGGATGTGAGATCACATCACATACATGATGTGAGATCTAATAACATGACTAAGACGACATGAAATCACAGCCTTTCATTAGATAAGGAAAGGGGTGATACGAGGAGAGAGGAGGGGAAAGAAGTATCTCACTGTGACCTGTGGAGGACACAGGGGCGGCAACCTTGTGTTTTATTTGCCTTTTCTGCAGCATCCTTTTTTTTTATATATATATTTTTTAATGTGTTTGTAAAGGAAACAACTTAATGTTGAACCACGGGTACATGATGTGATGAGATTTAATAAGATAGTCCAGAAGAGGCGTGAAATATCTCTGTGTTCCAGGCTTTAAGATCCGATTTGAACCTGCAGTCCATGTCGTCCACGGTGCAGCAGATGATGCAGCGACTCAACGAAACCAAACAGAAAGTAGAAGAACTGCGAGCTCAGCAGCGAATCCGGATCCAGCAGCAGCAGGAGGACGAGATGCTCTGCAGGAAATACCAGGAGAGGCTGATCAAGGTAGGACCCACACCGTTGGCCTATAGAAAAGGCGAGACATCCAGCCTCCTGTCTGCAACAGCTGTGTGTTCTCAGACCCTGCAGGACCTGAACTCTGTCTCTGGGCTGCTGGACTCGTCCACTCAGATGGATCTGGGTTCAGACCTGCAGACCTCCAGGCTGCTGGAGCACTTCAGACAGGCCAGACCGCATTTCAGTGTAAGTCCGGAGACTCTGAGCTGCTGGGACAGGGAGGACTTTCAGGGTTGTTGGTGATAATGGTGATCACGAAGAACATGTAAAGGTTTCTAGCTGCCCATTGAAGGTTCTAGACTCTGGGTACTTTAAATGACACTAGCTAAAGGGACATTTTAACTGGTGCAGAGTGGGTTTCCTGGGACCCTTGGAATACTTCCAGATTCCAAGGGTTGTGGGTTTTGGACAGCAGGGACGACTGAAACCTTTTGAACCCATGCCAATAAATGGAGTTGATGTAAATGGAAAGATGCTGTGGCCATGAAGTAAAATGAACATTTGGTACATTTAGATCTTTGGGACTGTTAAACAGCTGACCCCATTGGACACACAAGCCATCCGGTAGCGTAAAGACTGCTGTCCTCAGCGCCTGATCGTTCAGATCCACTGGCAGTGAGACTCAACAGCTGGGATTGGTATCAATGGGAATTAAAGACAATGGTACCACTTGGACTTGAACCCTTGTTTGCACTTGAATTTTTAATTGGAGCAGCTACCACAAGGTGGTACTTTAGGTGAACTGAATGAGATGTTCTGACACATCTATACTCTCGTTGTTAATATTGTGTCACTTCTCTCTCGCTGTCTTTTCTGCAGCAGCTAAACGGTGAGGTGGAGAACCTAGTGAAAACCTGGGAGAGTCTGAGAGGAGTCCAGGACCAGCTGGAGGGGCTGGAGGAAGGAGTATTAAAGGAGCAGGATCAGTCAGAGCTGCTGAGGCTCCAGAAGATTGTGGGGGACAAGATCCAGCAGAGCGAGTCCATCCTGGACTTGACCAGCAGCTTCCACCTCAAAGCCAAGCAGGTGAGAATACTTTCAGCATCACACAAACACTTTAAATGGCATCACAGCAATAACTGTAGATGCAACTTTGAGAGTTTGAGGTCAACCTGGAAGCCCCTGTCCCTCCCTCTCTGCTGTGCTTCAGCTCTGATTCCACAACTTCTGCCTGTTGAGGCTAGTGATTGACAATCCTAGAGACTCGAGGCCCGACTGGTTGTTTCAGTCAGGTTTAGCGGAGTTTTACAGATTAGAAGCAGTAAAAACAGAACAAAGTGTACCAAAGTGTTGCCAGTATTATCTAAGTTTTAACTGGATCTTATTACTCCACACCTCCACGAGTTCTGTGAAATTCACCCAGGTAGTTTTTACAGTCTTGAGAGCAACTAGATCAGGGGTGTTCAGCTCCAGTCCTCAAGAGGTGGAGTCCCGCAGGTCTTCAAATGAATGTGTCGTTAGCAGGCCTGCGCAGACCTGGATCACAAGCCGACGGTGGTCCATTCGTTTGAATCAGGTGCACTGAAGCAGGAAAACATCTCAGACATGCAGGGCAGCTGCCCTCCAGGACTGGAGTTGAACACCCCTGAACTAGACAGTCATATCACCTTGATGGAAAAATTAGGAAATAATTTGGTTAAAGTTTGTCCAAAAGCTGTTTCTGATTAACAGAAGAACCAAATAATCTGCAGTCAGAATCAGCTGTGAAGTTTTAAATGCCTTAATAAACAGAACATCAGTGGGACCATCATGGAGCCTTGTGGAACTCCACCAGTAAATGATTTGTGCCTTTCATATCAATAATACTTCACAGATCTGAATCAAAAAAATTGTCCATTTTAATGTTTGTTTTCTGTGTCCAGCTGGAGGTTTTGCTCCAGTCAGAGCTCACCAGTCCTTCAAATGGTCCTACTGGTTCTCGTGGGTCCAGCAATGCCCAGCTCAACTGCCACAGAGAAACGCAGCAGCAGATCCAGAACCTGCTTAGAAGCACGTCAACGCTGAAGACGGACATCTGCGCCGCGGTCACTCACAGCGTATGGATGAGCACGCACATTCAGACTGGTCCCTGGCATCACAGCAGAGGTGTAGCTCACGCTCCTTCCTTCCTCTCAGGGTTGGGCAGGTTTCCGGGTGGAGGAGCTGGAGGCTCGTCTTCGCTCCTTGGACTCTGCCTGCGCGTCTCGGCTGAAAGAAGCAGCCCGACTTGAAGAGAAACTGCGCAGAGAGCAGGCCGCCCGCCTGCTGCAGGATGACATCAGCCAGGTGGGTCTTCTGCACGAAGCAGGTCCAGCTCAGCTCTGTTCTCATCAACAGGGGTACTTGGTCAGAGATACGAAACTGAAACGTGGAAAGAGATGGGAGATAGAAATTATGGGTGTTAACGATCCATCAATCTGCATTGATACATCAGTTCAATGATGAACGATCCAATAGTATCGATACAAAATTAAAATATCCATCTGATATTGACATTCTTTTGTAGTTCATTTTTATAAAAGCAACAGCTCATTTTTCATTTAACTATCTAGTTTAACCCAGAAATAAAAATGTGAAATGATATATTATGCTCTTACTGTAAGTTGAGACAAATGGAAGGGATTTTGTTCAGTAATCATTAGGGCTGGGCAACGATTAAAATTTTTAATCGCGATTAATCGTATTATTTCCCTGATTAATCACGATTAATTGCATTGTGTACGCAAAATCAAATAATGAATTCAAAAGTAGTGTAAAATGCACTTTTACTTAAATGTTCTGCCATATGAACTAAAGTGTCATAACATTTGTTGTTCAAACACTTTTAACATCAGCACTTGTCAGTAACACATATTTAGTGTAAATCTCATCTTAAAAAATGTAAAATAAAATAAAGCTTATTGCCACTGCCAGGACATTAATGCCATCCTGTTTTTATAAAAAAATAAAAAAAAGTCTACCAACAAATCCAACAAAATGATTGTGTCTCAGCACAATCAGAACATTAAAACAGGTAATTTCTGAGGTAACAACAGAAACTTTTAACGGGGAGTTCAACTTGTCAGTTGTTAGAAATAACCTTGTTTCTGTTGAATCCTCCGTCTGGGAGAACTTAAAATGAAAATGTCCATGTTAAAGTTCTGTACCTTTATCAATCTGTGTATCATTCATTCTTTCTATTTAAAAAAAAAAATGAAAAAGTGACATTTTATTACGTTTTTCGTTTTTTAATCTAACACAAAAAAACAAAAAAAAGAAAAAATGCCTGTTTTTTTTTTATATATTTCAATTTTAGACTTGGATCAAAAATACGAAATACAAAAAATGGGCCACAGAACTGAATTAGTTTTATAGTCGAGGACTGGACTTTCTGTCGTCATTACACATCTGTGCCACTAGATGGAGCTGCACTGCAGTAACCAGCTAGAGAACAGCAGGACAGTGAACACATGGAGCAGATCTGATGGAACATGGAGGAATGATGCAAAAGTTTTGTTGCAGTCCAGATTTTTTTTCAGACAGAATTGTTAATATTGTTACCTGAGTTGCTACCTGAACTGTAAAGTTCACAGATTTTTACTGTTCTCCATGTCTGTTTTAGCTTTTCTGCATGTTTACCTGCCAATCATCTTCCGGTTCCGCAGCAGCCAGTAACAGACTTTTCAAAACAAAAGCATGTGAGCGATAAAATAAATGTCAGCGTTAATAAATTAATGCGTCAACGCGATAATAACAAGTTAACTTGCCCAGCCCTCGTAATCATATGATACAATCACATATCTATCATGAGCTCCTGTTATCGAATCAGATCAAGATCTCATCATGGTCGACCTTGTAATATACATCCGATCGTCGTCTAGTTGACTGATGTACAATCATATTGTGATGAAACTTGCGATTTACACCCCAAACAAAAACGTAGAGTTAAAAACTAAAAATGTGACATGAACATGAAGAGTTGACGACGTTGAGCTTGTGGCTTGAACTTTTTACAGTGATTTTAGAAATCAGATCTCCAGCACAGGAAAGCTTCTAGATAGATAGGTAGGTACTTTATTAATCCGCCAATGGAGTGTTATAGTATGTGATGGATTCGATCATGTTTTCACCGTCAGGATGCTCTGACAGTTATTCAGGAAAGTGACCAGCAGAGGGAGCTGCTGTGCGTTTGGTAAATATTATGGTTCAGGTCAGGAGCTTAGATTCATCCTGTTACTTTCTGTTCATCATTAAATGACTGAAGAAAAACATTCCCGTTCGCAGATTCGACAGTTTCCATTTCTGAAGTCAAAAGTGATTTCTGTGCCTGTTTACTCCACCGTCACCGTAACTAGAGATCTCGTTCATGTTAAGAAGAATCTATGACCCAGTGTGTTGTCCATCTCACTGAATCATACTCTTCCTTTACACTGAATCTAAATCAGTAAAGCAGGGTTGGCACCTCCATCGGTGTTTGGCTGGTTTCGTCTCAGAGTTAAACACTGGAACTGGTCCGACGCTTCACTGGTGCTGCTGGTGCTGCTGGGCCGCTGTGCTGTGTCACTGGAGAGCAGCTGCTGGACCGAAGACGGTAGAGGGAGGGGGAGAGGGCCAGGGGGGCACACACGCACTTCAGAAAATACGGGCCGAGTCAGCTGATAGGCATTTCCCATCATGCACCTGGCGCTGCGTGTCAGCAGCCAGCTGAAACCTGTGCACACACACACGTGCAGTTATGTGACCACTGTCTATGAATGAAACGCTGCCACTGCAGTCAGACGTTTCAGACTCTCTCGAACCTTTTAATATCGACACGGTTTGATTTTTACACGTGTCGTTCCCCATCCCATCGTCCTCGCCTGCGTTTTGTTCAAGCGCGTGAATGTATTCAGTGCATGTTGCTCTGAAACCTCTAGATTTCTCTGTGTCTCGCCTCTGAACCCCCCAGGTGTGAAAGCTGTCCAGTCTACAGACACTAATGCATCCACAGAGCATCAAGTCTGATGTTCCCTCTCTTTAGTCCAGAGGATGTGGTGTTCTTGGTTCTGGATCAGTCTGACCACAGGACGGTTTCGCGCTTGGCCTCGGTCCATTTAAAGGAGCTTTGGCCCAGATAAGCTGTTTTTCTTTTTTTCCTGGAAGTGTTCCTGAGCTCATGTCGTGTCAAGGGCCCAAAAATCCCCGGCATTATTCAGAGTCTATTTCTCCCAGTTTTATTGGTAAACCTCTGCCCATCTTTACTCTGACAGACAGATGTTGCTGCTATCAAATTTAAAATGAGCTTATGTTTTTCCTAAACACATAAGACGTCTCAATTTCAGTAGCTGATATGTTTTCTGTGTTATATTCTGAACAAAATATGGGTTTCTGAGATGTGGAAATCACTGGATTGTGTTTTTAGCCACCCCACACATATGTTTATTTCTGCTGTAAAGTTGGACATTTTAACTCGCCTTTCCCTAGTGGTCAGTGAAGGAACTGCACTTAAAGATTGGCTTCAAAAAAGAAAAACCAAAGGTCGCCCCCTGTTTACTGCAGTCCTGGTTTATTTTGGCAGTTGTAGATGTAATCAGAGTCAGTCTGATCAGACTTCATCCAGATGGACTCAGGGATTAGAAGTAACAACCCTCGGATGTATTTTATGCTATTTTGGAACACCTCGTAGTCATCTGACGCTAATTTCATGGCGGGCGACAGAGGCTCATCCGACTCTTAAGGGATTTCTGGTACCATCTAATGATCCTTCTGACCTCTACATCATAGATTCATCGTGATTCCTGCTGCTGTCGATAAACCGTCCTTGTAACCTTTATTTTTCTCGCTTCTTCTCACTCAGCTGGGGTTTTCCCCGACTCACACCCCTCTTCGGTGTAAAGCGCTCAGGCTTCGGTGTGTTCAGCTGTTCAACTGATGGAGGACTCTGTCCCAGTCTGGTCCCAGTCAGGACGAGCGTCTCTAACTCTCTCTCTCTCTCTCCCAGCTGTCCTCAGCTGACAGATCGGCCATCTGACACCGCTGTTCCTTTCATCAGAGACAGAAATGTCCTGCTGCACTAAAAATAAACCCATCAAAGCTCGTCCGCGTGCAGTTACATCAACAAGCCGAACAGAACCTGGTCAGAACGGCTCTGACCATGAAATAATGGTTTTGTAAGGCATTAGTTGAAGGAAGTTTGATTACATCCACTTATTCACTTCCTCTGAGTACCAAAAGAGTGAGTCAAATGGAGCATGATCATTCGTCATCTGCGTAAAGGTGCTCAGAAGGTTGAACAACAGCGGTCCAAGAATCAACCCCTGAGGGACTCCACTCGATAAGCTCACATCATCTGAATGACCGACAGCCGGGGTTTTGTTCAACAAAGCCTTCTTCCTGATTTTCTGTTGTTCCAGATTTGTGACTCCTTTAAGGAGCTGAAGAAGCGCTTCAGCAACACGAAGTTCAACTACCTGAAAAGAAATGACCGAACCAGGAACGCAAAGGCCGTCAGGAACCAGCGGCAGCAGGTGGAGCTGTACGAGGAGAAGCTGCAGGTATGCAGGAGCAGATGTTTGTTCCTGGACGTGTCTGAAGACTACTTTAGCCGAGGACAGAAGAGCTTGAAATGAGCCATGACAGAGGAGAAAGAGCCGTTGTGCTGACAAGGAATCTGCGATTTGATTTGGAGAACAGCCAATGAGCCAATCAGTTTGGTGATCCACCAAATTTGTAGGATAATTTGTAGCACGAAAACAAATGTTTGTTATTTTAAGCCACTTCAATGCACCTGCACCAATGGCCTCCTTTTTGAAGATAAATCATTAGGTTTTTCATTCACGCAACACCAGTTTTTTCTTCTCAGAATATCAGTTTCAATTTTATTTGACGGAATAATAGATTTTTTTGTAAGAAGGACGGTCCAGCTCTACCTAAAGTAACTTCAGACATCACACATCAACAATCAGCTTCATCGCATTTGTTTGCATCCGGTCCTTCAGGTGCTCAGAAAGCGTGCGCTCGGTGTGACGTCCCGGATGGGCTCCGAGGTGAAGGATGGGGGCGTGTCCCGGCAGGTGGAGGACGCCGCCAACGAGCTGCAGAGGCAGATGGGAGAGTTTGAACGAAGCATCTCTGAACACCAGAAAACACTTGACATGACCTGCAGGCTGCAGCAGGCCATGGAGGAGGTATTACGCTCCTTTTAAGTTACTCACGAAACCTTCTTGTTCCAGCATCTGTTATGAAAAACACAGCCCGCCTTTTTCTGCTCTGACAGTACCAGTTCTGGTGTGAGGAGGCCAGTGCAACCATCGCTCGCGTCGGGAAGTTTTCGCTGCAGTGTCGCAGCACAGAAGCTGTGTCCGTCCTCTACCGCCAGTTTGAGAAGTTTGTGTGGCCGACGGTTCCTCAGCAGGAGGAGAGGATCAGCCAGATCACAGAGCTGGCCGTCAGACTCCACGGTAGGTGAATTCACAGACAAGCCTCCGGGGAGGGCTTTTATTCTGAAATGGAACTCGTCAAGCTTGTCCCAAGATTTAGATCCGGTGCCTGATTCAATCAACGAGCCAACGAGTGAAAGCCAGTGCTAGATTTACCCTTGTCCAGTTCCTTGCTTGGTCACTTCCTCTGAGCTAGTCCTCTTTGGTTTCTTCTGCACCTCTCCTGTGATGAACGTACTGATAAACGTACTTAGCTGAGCAAGCGCCTCATAAGCATAAATTAAGCTAAGCTTTTGTCCTCAGATCCCTCCTGACCAACCAGATCCAGTTACGGTGGTCTGTTTGTCTCCAGCCCTCAGTTTGAGGAAAAGGCTTCAATTCTGGAGCATTAGGACGTGAATGTAAACCTGCCTGAACATGAAACACCTGAAAACGTGAAGGACTGGAACAATCTTTGGTGCAGCAGCTGCTGTGTTCACGTACTTACTGTTGATGATCTCTACTCTTGGGTCATGTCTGTGAAAGGTTTAGTTACAGTTTTAGTGGGAACGTGCCAGTTAAGTGCAGCAAATCTACTAAAATGTGTATTTCAGGGGCGGAGGAGGGACGGCGCTACATCGAGAAGACGGTCAGCAAACACTCGAAGATGGTGCAGTCCATCAGAGAGCTGAGTGATGGGCTGATGGAGCTGGAGACCAAGCTGAAGGTGACTGTCGCCTCACTTCCACTTGGTTCTGTGACCCGTGTGATGTGACCAGTGTTGTACCTGAATGCATTTATTGAACGAAAGTTCACGAAATAGTTCATATTTTTCGTGAACCTGAACTGAGCGCTCTCTCTTTCTCCTTCACCAGCGGGGGGCGTGAACGAGTTAATATGGGCAGTTGTGAACGACGCTCTTTCAAAGTTCACAGACGGTCAAAACCCTTCCAGGTTTCCAGCGAACCCCATTTAAAATCCACCACAAACGAGCCTGATATGTATCTGAGGAAATCAATCAAACATGGCAACATGGCTGTCGCTGCTGTCACGCTAACAATTACATCATCAAACGTTTAAAACTATCATGAAGGAAGATGAGAGCTACAGTTACCCAGAGCTGGAGGAGACCCCCGACTGCTGGGGGGGATTGAAATATTGAAATGGAGGGAAAAACATTTGCACCTTTAGGACCTGTTTTTGTCTGATAATAAAGACCATTTGGCAGCAAGTTTTTCCTCATATTTTTAATCTACTGTAGAGCAGTGATTCCCAAAGTGTGGGCTGCGGCCCCCTGGTGGACCGTCGTGGGACTGCAGGTGGGCCGTGAGAGGTCATTAAAATTAAACAAATTTGTTTTAAATCCTCGATGTTTTTGAAATATGTTTTTAATTACTGTAAAATATTCACGACATGATTAAAAAACATTAAGAAGTAATAAAACAAACCAGTTGTTATTCTACTGTCATCTTAACTTAATATGACAAGTGTCACCTTATTTGTTGACCCCTTACATTAATATCGGATCATGGTTCCTGGTCCTGTATGTTGATCACAGTTGTGATTAAAGGTTCTGGTGGGCTGTGGAGATTTTTCACATTTCAAATTGGTCCTTGGTATTCTGAAGTTTGGGAATGGCTGCTGTAGAGAGAAGCTGAAAGGGATATTACAGTTTACATGGGCTGTTCCTTTAATGCTAATGTGAACCCTGGTTGGTTCAGGATTCAGAATTGGTTTTCGACAGATAAAATGGATAAAATAACTGCCGTTTGTAGTGGTGTAGTATATGGGCAGTGGCAATCATTTTGACAAATAATTGCTTGCAGCAACATTAAAAAAGAATCTTAAAATTAACTATTTATTTCATTTTTTGAAATGGTGAACTGAACTAGTTCATTTAATTTCTATGAACAATGAACTTAGCTAGTTCGTGTAGAAAGTAAACTCTGTTAGTCCACTCATCACCGGGCGAACCTCAGAAGCCTCAATTACAAAACTCATCCTTTTTTCTGAGCAGTTTTCTTCCATGAACATATTAATAGTCTGAGACTGCAGATGCAGTTTTTTTTTTTACTCGTCTTGCACCTTTTGGGGTTGAGTAGGTATACTCCTGGTTAAAACGCTACAGACATAGATGTCGCCACTAATCACCGTAATTCATGCATGTGTTTGTTTTATGTGCAGCAGAAGAGATCGGAGTGATTTTTACGCTTTAAATATCGCTCTGGTGTTTTTAGCTGGAGAGTCTGAACCAGCAGCAGAACAATGAAGACAAGGAGAAAGAAGAAGAAGAAGAGAGGGAGCAGAGGAAAGATGAAGAGACAAAAGAGAGGGAGAAGAGAGAAAAGAGGAAGATGAGGAAGACCGAACAGAGGGATAATCGCAGCACACGGGAGGTCGCTGATGTGATAAAGAATAAAATCACTGCAACAAATGATCCAGAATGGTTCTTAAGTCTTTTTTTTTCTTTCTGAAATACCACTAACGCGTGTCCTGTGCCTCCAGTATGAGCTGAAAGAGACAGGCCACACCCCCGAGCTGAGCCCTGAGCATGATGGGAAGGAGGCTCCTGCAACGCCTGTGACCAGCAGGAAACCTCCGTCACACAGAAGTCCCAGTGAGGGTTCAGACAGACAGACGGTCCTCTCAGACAGCAGGTTGGTACCAGCACCACCGGACGATGCAGGTCTCTTCCTGTCTGCACTACAGGCTGTGTTAAAATAACTGGACAAACCCTCTGTGACGTCACATTTAACTGATGACGTCTCCCGTACATTTGTCAAGGATGTGAGGTCAACCTATGGGGACCAAAGCCGAGGATGGTTGTTTCTGCTGTAAAGTTGGACTTTTTATGATGGGGGTCGGTGGAGGCGGAGTCACCTTTGCAGCCATCCCTTTTATAGTCATTTGACAGACGACAGACCTTGAGCAGCTGGAACAGGCTGGAGTCCCGCCTGTGGGTCTTTCTCTCTGCTCCACGTTCCCATCTACCTGCTGCTAACAAAGGCAATCAAATCTTAGTCAGACTCAACACAAACCACGTGACTCCTAAACCCACCGGAGATTCTCTAACTACCAGCCGTGTAAGGAAACGGTGACCTTCCTCACGTTTAAGGAACCGAATTAGTGACATCTGGTGGCTAAGTTCCAGATCGCAACCAGCTGAATTTCCGAATATAGCCTCACTTCCACTGTTGTAACGTCTTCACTAAGTTAACACCCAACATTATCAAACATAATGAATTAACCTGATTAAATCATGAACACAAGTTCAGTAAAAGTTCTTGTCAGGACTAAACACATTTTGTGGCATTTTTGGGGCCAGTTATGCCACTTATAATAGTTATATAATATAATATAATATAATATAATATAATATAATATAATATAATATAATATAATATAATATGACATTCTGTTTTAAAGTCAAAATCAAAGTAAAATCAAAATTATGTTTCTTTAAGACCAACATTACAGACATAAAAACTGAATACAGTGATCCCTTAATTTCCGTGGTTAATAGGAACCTGTGACCCTCGGAGCCGAAGCCCCCCAAGCCTAGATAACGTGTTTAAAACCCACAAAAAAGTAGCGAGGCACTGCAGCGAAACAAGACAAAGGCTCAACTGTGGTCTTTCTGTTTCCTTCACAGCCTCTGGTCTCTGAACCATAGTAAAGAAACCTGCTGGTATTATGCTATTTTTGGCTCGTAATTAGCGGCTAACATGCTAATAACACAAAAGAAACAGTCTGGTTTTCTCTGCATGGAACGAGCACTTTATTCTGGCACTGCAGGAACTTGTAACATCACACAGGTTGTATTGTTGGGCTCCTGTCGGTTAACAGAGAATGTAAATCTATACACGCTGGGCTACTGTTGATGCTCACTACACTTTTCATCTAACCCCATTTTTATTCTGCCGTCCCACGACACACACACTACATTACCCATAAGGCCACACCATTACCCAAAAGGCCACCTTCTTAAAGGGGCCAGGCTGGCTCACAACATTTCTTCGCTGTGAGAGAACGCGCACAACATCCTGTGAATCTTCCGCGATTTTTTCTTGATTTTTTTATTATATATTTCTGAAAAATCCACGAATAACTAAAACCACGGAACTTAAAGCACGAATTGGTGACGGATCACTAGTTCAGTGTGTAAAAGCAAAGAAATAAATACAAGTTGAGACATGCAAAAGTAAACTTAAAGGTGGCGTAGGTGTTGTTTGAAAAAACGGTTCCAGCAATCCAACTCAAGTGAGATTTTGAAAATATACACTCCCTCCCTCCTCCCAAAGGCTCCGCCTCCTTCTCTTCAGCCCACCCCTCGAAACCACGCCTTCAAACGATTCACGACTACATGAACCACAGGGAGGGGAGGGGTGGGTGGGAGTGCATTGATATTTGATGGACGTATTATGCAGCCAATCAATATAGTGATGATCACTATTTTGATTGGTCAGAGTTTTTCTCTGATTATACCCTCTAGACTGGAACAAAACATTTAGTTTTTTTTTGCAAACATTTTATTTCAGTGGGTGCAATGGGAATGTGAAAAGGTTTTCAAGGCAATATTGTAAAAAGTGTTGCAAAAAAACATCACCTACCCCACCTTTAAGTTGAGTAAAAAAGACATTTTAAAAAAGAGAACAAGACACATAGCAGCTTGTTGAACAAATCAGTGCAAAATCACAAATTTCACAAAATCGCTGTTTGGTTCAATATTTCAACTTTTTGTCAAAAATTATCAACCTTTGCAAAATCGCAATTTTTTTTTACATAAAATTCTGACTTATCCTTAAAAAAAAAAAATCACAATTTTCTGTTATAAAATCTCACGGTTTACAATGTCGTAACTAAACTTTTTGTTAAAGTATTTGTTGTAAAGTAGCAGCTTTTGCAGAACCACATGTTTTTGTTGTAAAAATCACAAATTTCTGTTGTAAAATTGCAACTTTTGCATAAACACAACTTTCGAATGTAAAATTGCAACTTTCTATTGTAAAATACTGACTTTGGTAAAACTGCAACTTTTTGGAGAAAAATTGCGTCTTAATGTCCTAAAATTTACATTTTAGTTATAAAATCGTGACTTTCAAAATATTGTAAGTTTGTTAAAAAAAAACACAAAAAAAAAACTTTCTGTGATAAAATCTAGAATTTCACAAAAATCATGACTTTTTTGACGTTAAATCAAAATTTTGTCATAAAAATCATGAATATCACAAAGTCGCAACTTTTGCATTTTTTGTTGCAAAAAACACGTTTTCATTTATTAAAATCATGACACCAAATTATAACGTTTTGATGAACGACTGCTGCTTTAACAGCGAAGCAGTTGCTCAGTGGTCGCTCTGTCATGGGGGAGGAGCTCGAGCGCCACCTAGAGTCTCTCCGTGCACGAGCCTGGTTCTCATTTAAAGCCTCAACTGTCGCTGACGGCTGAACTAATTCAAAGGTCAAAGATTTTTCAACAGCTGTTTGAAGGTGCTGATTTAATGTTCACATTTTCACGAACGATGTTTTTGAATTGCCGCTCTATTAAAACCCACAGCAACTCCTGCTCGCCTTTGGAGGCGAACCAGCGGGTCCACACTGTCCACAGCCAATCACAGTCAGCACCTCAGGCCACACCCCCTCCACCTGTCATTGGTCCAGCGTCATCTGACATCCAGCAAGAGTTTGGGTTGAAAGAGAAGGAAGAAAATGGAAAGCAGATGGTCTTTTCCTGTGGCTCAACCACGACACCACCGCAGGTTAGTGAACTTCCCTCTCAAGTTTCACCTTTAGATCCTCCTCTCTCCCCCAGAGGGGTGGCGACTTCTGCTCATGTCTGTGAGCAGCAGAGGTTCATCGCGTTAATACTCAGCCGTTTCATCCAGGATGCTTCAGCGGAGCTCCAGCAGCAAGAGGCGACGGAGGAGGATTCCCTGTCCAACGACGAATACGACTGCCCGTCGCCCGATGACATCTCCCTGCCGCCGCTGGCGGAGACGCCCGAGTCTGCCATGTTCCAGTCGGATGTGGAGGAGAGCTCCTGCTTTAGTTCCCACGGCGTCCACGTCGGCCGGTGCAGCCACGCTCAGTCAGAACAAGCTGGAACCAGGCCTGTCCCACAACGCAGAGCTCCCAGCCGGACCCAGAGTTGTCCAACTCCATCCCTGGGTCTCCAGAGCAGCGCGAGGTCAGTACCAGCGAGGTGACTTAAATCCATACGTCTCTCGTTTCTTGACATGAGATGCGGCTCATTAACCTGCTGCTGCCTGTCACCGGTTCAGATTAGAGTCCAGTCCCTTCGTCCAGAGTCCGGTGACGTTTCCTGCTCCGCGACTCTTCACCAGCACTCTGTGCACCATCCTGAAGACCAGGGAGGCCCGTGTCAACGACGACCCCAAGAGTGGAGACGTCTCACTGGGAAGCCCTGGATCTAACCCAGTCCTTGGGATTAGCGCTCCAGACTCTTCCAGCGTTGTCCCTGAGGGGAGGACTCCTTCACTAACCACCGCCCAAGCAGCAGATGAGAGTCAGACCTGCTGTCCTCAACCCTTAGCTGGTCCAGACCCAGATGTCCACAATTCCACTCAAAGCAAAACTGTTGGCTTGGAGGGCTTGGAGGGAAAAACCAAGCTCCAGGTTGGTCCAGTCCCCAAGTCCAAGTCTTCTCAGAGTCCCAATCTGAACGCCCATCCACAGCACGCTGATCCTCCCAAAACATCTACAGATATCTCCCAAGCTACGACAATCCCTCAAAATATCAGTCTTTCGCAGTCTTCCACTGGTTCCAGGAGTGGCCCGGACTGGGACGGACCGGCCCTCCAAACAAGCGAAGGAGCAGCCTCCGTCTCCACATCCAGAGGCAGCAGCTTTACCACAACCACTGCTGTCACTCAGGAGACTGTCTACCGCCAGTCTTTTACCTCGGACAGCTCCCAGTCCTGCAGCTCCTTCAGCCGGGACACCCGACAGTCACCTGAGGGTCACGGTCCTCCACAGTCCAAGAACAGAATCAGCATCTGCAGCACCAGCAGCAAGAAGAGCCACGAGGCGGCCCGCCCCCACCAAGGCCCCCTCTCCACCCCTGACCAGCAGAGCGTGCATGGCTCCAGCTTGCGTCCCAGTAGCCCTGCCCGGCGTGCTCCGGCTCAGCAGGCTAACCCGCATGCCACGCCCCCTCTCCCCCCACCTCATCTACTAACTCCACTCCCAGACCCTGACATTTGTCTGCCCGTGGCCATCCGCGAGGAGATCAGGCTCACGCCTCAGATCCAGGGGCCTCCCTTCCTCCTCCTCCGCCTCTTCCCCCGGGCCAGGCAGAGTCTCTTCCCCAGGGAAAAGGCTCTGGACACGCCCCCCCTTGCTTCACCAGGCCCTTGTCTCAAGCTGCAGTCATGGAGGGCTCTCCAGTGATGCTAGAGGTGGAGGTGATGGGACACCGAGAGCCCACGCTCACCTGGTGGGTAGCGTACAACCAGCTCCATGGTAACACACAACTGTCATGAGATCATTCAGTTACTTATTACACCTGCATTAACACATGCGCTACAGCTGGATCATGTTCAGTCCCCCCACTAAGACCACTGACCAGCTTCTCTCCCTTATCTCCATGTCATGCACATAATCCTTGTGACATTTGTTATGACCGTTGATGTTTCACGTCAACTTAAAGGTGGAGCAGGTGATGGTTCCTTGATGGTAACTGAAGGAAGAGAGGCGACTAAAGAGTTAAGTGTGGTAGGTGCATTTCTGGTAGAAAGGTAAATGTCCCGTTATCTTTTCACATAATACGGATGGTGTAGGTAGTTCTGTGCCTTGGGGTAGGGGACGGCCATTGGGGGTTGCAAGGCTGAATCATTTCTGGTGTTGTTACCGAAGCAACATTTGAAATGGGAGGTCTGCAGAGGCAGACCCTTGATCGGCTTGTCAAGGGTCAGGGGTCCTGAAGCGGACTGGCCTCCAAGTCTGCTTCAAGACCCCTGACAAGCCGATCCAGATACAAGCCATCTCTGAAACAGGAGGTCCCGCTGTTGACCTCTACTGGGAGCTTTGTAGCTCCTCTTGCGTGGCTTGGCTGAAGGAGCTGGGAGCCAGTTGTGACGAGGTCCTGGAGGGACTGGATGGCTACCGTCAGTTAGCGTCGGCTCGTCAAGGGTCCCACTTGATTGGTTTTCCGCACGTCCTTGTTTTAAAACCAATGCTGTTTGTTTCAAATGTTGTTTCGGTGGCGGCATCAGAAGTGAGAATGGACGGACAGATCAGATCAGAATGAATGTAAGGTAACGTTAGCATGAGCTAAGCCAAGTTAAAACAGAGCCAGCTCTACAGGTCGGCTTGCCCTGCACATTTGCAACGCGGCGTCCTGCAGTCAGAACAGGGTTTGAACAGCTAACGCCAAAGTAGTGCCTTTACTTGTTGGTAGTTGGCAAACAGTGAAAGTGGTGCATTATCGCCACCAAGTGGTTATGAAGTGTCAGTAGATCCTACCTGGCTCAACGCTGTAATGGAGAAACAATGGATGAAAGGACTCTGTGACAGTTCCAGCCTCCCAGCCTGGACCCCCGTTAATAGAAACCTGTCAGAAGATATAACTTACTATTGCATGAACTGAGTGAAGCTATGATCTATGGTGGTGAAACACCAAAGGTAAGACATGATTCAGAACTGGGTTTTAGAAAGTGTAGTAGTTTTTGTTTGCTGCTCTTTGGTGGCTCAGTTACTTTTTGTCAGAGAGTGGTCATCCTTACACCATTTGTAGAATCTTAGCTTTAAAATCAACAGCAGGATCATGTTTGTAGCATGTAGCAGTTAGTCGCTAGTGCTCATTTGTGCGGCATGCTACAGTATCCTTAGGGCTATTTTTTATCGATTCTGCGATATATATCAATATTTTATTTCCCCAGAGAGTATTGATTTTTCAGCTGTGGGTATCGATATTCTAAGCTCCTTTCAAAACCCCCATGTCCCACCTTTTAAAGGTTGCAAGCAACAATTTGCACTGTTTAAATAAATGAAACTATTTTTCTCAACACATCTTTTATTCATTTTTTCCAGCATTTGCAAGCTGCCTGTCAGCCATATAATGTGTAATTGATGCTTTTAGTTCAATTAATTCAAACAAAGTCATTGGAACACTCACAAGATGTCACCAAAATCACTTTATCCCTTTAAAATCTTTCAGAAATGTAAATGTATTGTGAGATGAATATTGATATATATATCTTATCGTTAGCCGAATATCGTTTATCGTATTGTATCGTAAGATTAGTGTATTGCTACAGCCCTATCCCTCATTGTGGTATACTTCCTTTTTTCTCTCTATGCACCTGTCAGTCATGTGTTCTGGAGGTGTGGTTTGTGATGGACGTTAGAAGTTAGGAGACTGAGCATTTCTGTTGTTCTCAGTGCATCACCTACTCCACCGCTAAGTTGATCCGTAACCCCGCGGGTTAACTCGAAAACCAAATCCAGGTTTGGGCTGCAGTTTGTTACTGTCAGTCCAGTTTTGTTACAGAGCCATAAATTCTTTTTTTTGGTTAAGATGCTTGACAGACGAGAAGCTGGCCCCCCGGCTAATCATAGCTCACCGCCTTTCAGAACCTCCATGATTTCGTTGTGAAAGAGGAGACGGGCAGCGACTCTCTCAGACAAGAACATAAACACTGAAGCATGGAAGCAGCAACTGTTGTCAGCAAAAGCTGTCAGTCAGTATAAATGCTGCCACGTCCAGTCCTGACTGCAAATATTGTCTCAATCCCATTCCTGCACGATAGCTTGTTTGCTTTTGTGCTTTTCTTGAGTTCAGTTTAATGTGTTTAGTTTTTGTCATGTTTTTCCTGAGCTTCGCTTTTGTTAATGAAAGTCCCGATGAAATATTCTTCTAATATTAATTTGCTGAATCCCCCATAGAGCTAGCCAGGTACTGGACTCAGGACCCACAGTTTATATTTCAGCCACTTGATTTGACCCACATCAAATCCTGCAGGTCCTAACCCCAGAGCAGCCATCATTCCCCGAGCAGCCAACAGTCCCAGAGCAGCCTTCAGTCCCAGAGCAGCCCTCCCCAGAGCAGCCTCAGTCCCAGAGCAGCCTCAGTCCCAGAGCAGCCTTCAGTCCCAGAGCACCTTCATCCCAGAGCAGCCCCAGCCCTCAGCCTTCAGTCCCCAGTCAGTCCCAGCAGCCTTCAGTCCCAGAGCAGCCATCATTCCCCAGAGCAGCCTTCAGTCCCAGAGCAGCCTTCAGTCCCCAGAGCAGCCTTCAGTCCCAGAGCAGCCATCATCCCCGAGCAGCCTTCATCAGCCTTCAGTCCCAGAGCAGCCTTCAGTCCCAGAGCAGCCTTCAGTCCAGAGAGCAGCCTTCAGTCCCAGAGCAGCCTTCAGTCCCAGAGCAGCCTTCAGCATTCCCCGAGCAGCCATCAGTCCCAGCAGCCTTCAGTCCCGAGCAGCCTTCAGTCCCAGAGCAGCCATCATTCCCCGAGCAGCCATCAGTCCCCAGAGCAGCCTTCAGTCCCAGAGCAGCCTTCAGTCCCAGAGCAGCCATCATTCCCAGAGCAGCCTTCAGTCCCAGAGCAGCCTTCAGTCCCAGAGCAGCCATTAGTTCCAGAGCAGCCTTCAGTCCCAGAGCAGCCATCATTCCCTGAGCAGCCTTCAGTCCCAGAGCAGCCTTCAGTCCCAGAGCAGCCTTCAGTCCCAGAGCAGCCATCATTCCCCGAGCAGCCATCAGTCCCAGAGCACCTTCAGTCCCAGAGCAGCCTTCAGTCCCAGCAGCAGCAGTCCCCGAGCAGCCTTTCAGTCCCAGAGCAGCCTTCAGTCCCAGAGCAGCCATCATTCCCAGAGCAGCCTTCTTCCCCAGAGCAGCCTTCAGTCCCAGAGCAGCCTTCAGTCCCAGAGCAGCCATCATTCCCCGAGCAGCCTTCAGTCCCAGAGCAGCCTTCAGTCCCAGAGCAGCCATCATTCCCTGAGCAGCCATCAGTCCCAGAGCAGCCTTCAGTCCCAGAGCAGCCTTCAGTCCCAGAGCAGCCATCATTCCCCGAGCAGCCATCAGTCCCAGAGCAGCCTTCAGTCCCAGAGCAGCCATCATTCCCCAGCAGCCTTCATCCCAGCACCTTCAGTCCCAGAGCAGTCCCCAGAGCAGCCTCAGTCCCAGAGCAGCCTTCAGTCCCCAGAGCAGCCTTCAGTCCCAGAGCAGCCTTCAGTTCCAGAGCAGCCATTCAGTCCCAGAGCAGCCTTCAGTTCCAGAGCAGCCTCAGTCCCCAGAGCAGCCATCAGTCCCCAGAGCAGCCTTCAGTCCAGAGCACCATCATTCCCCGAGCAGCCATCAGTCCCAGAGCAGCCTTCAGTCCCAGAGCAGCCATCATTCCCCGAGCAGCCATCAGTCCCAGAGCAGCCTTCAGTCCCAGAGCAGCCGTCAGTCCCAGAGCAGCCTTCAGTCCCAGAGCAGCTTCAGTCCCCAGCAGCCATCATTCCCCAGAGCAGCCTTCAGTCCCAGAGCAGCCTCAGTCCCAGAGCAGCCATCATTCCCGAGCAGCCGTCAGTCCCAGAGCAGCCTTCAGTCCCAGAGCAGCCTTCAGTCCCAGAGCAGCCCTCAGTCCCAGAGCAGCCATCAGTCCCAGAGCAGCCTTCAGTCCCAGAGCAGCCGTCAGTCCCAGAGCAGCCTTCAGTTCCAGAGCAGCCATTCAGTCCCAGAGCAGCCTTCAGTTCCAGAGCAGCCGTCAGTCCCAGAGCAGCCGTCAGTCCCAGAGCAGCCTTCAGTCCCAGAGCAGCCATCATTCCCCGAGCAGCCATCAGTCCCAGAGCAGCCATCAGTCCCAGAGCAGCCTTCAGTCCCAGAGCAGCCATCATTCCCCGAGCAGCCTTCAGTCCCAGAGCAGCCTCAGTCCCCAGAGCAGCCTTCAGTCCCCAGAGCAGCCTTCAGTTCCAGAGCAGCCGTCAGTCCCAGTCCCAGAGCAGCCTTCAGTCCCAGAGCAGCCGTCAGTCCCAGAGCAGCCGTCAGTCCCAGAGCAGCCTTCAGTTCCAGAGCAGCCGTCAGTCCCAGAGCAGCCTTCAGTCCCAGAGCAGCCTTCAGTCCCAGAGCAGCCTTCAGTCCCAGAGCAGCCATCATTCCCCGAGAAGCCATCAGTCCCAGAGCAGCCTTCAGTCCCAGAGCAGCCTCAGTCCAGAGCAGCCGTCTTCCCCAGCCTTCAGTCCCAGAGCAGCCTTCAGTCCCAGAGCAGCCTTCAGTCCCAGAGCAGCCGTCAGTCCCAGAGCAGCCGTCAGTCCCAGAGCAGCCTTCAGTCCCAGAGCAGCCTTGTCAGTCCCAGAGCAGCCTTCAGTCCCAGAGCAGCCTTCAGTCCCAGAGCAGCTTGTCAGTCCCAGAGCAGCCTTCAGTCCCAGAGCAGCCTTCAGTCCCAGAGCAGCTTGTCAGTCCCAGAGCAGCCATCATTCCCCGAGCAGCCATCAGTCCCAGAGCAGCCTTCAGTCCCAGAGCAGCCTTCAGTCCCAGAGCAGCCATCATTCCCCGAGCAGCCATCAGTCCCAGAGCAGCCTCATCCAGCAGCCGTCAGTCCCAGAGCAGCCCTTCCAGAGCAGCCGTCAGTCCCAGAGCAGCCCTCAGTCCCAGAGCAGCCGTCAGTCCCAGAGCAGCCAGCCAGTCCCAGAGCAGCCGTCAGTCCCAGAGCCAGTCCCAGAGCAGCCCAGTCCCAGAGCAGCCTTCAGTTCCAGAGAGCAGCCGTCAGTCCCAGAGCAGCCTTCAGTCCCAGAGCAGCCTTCAGTCCCAGAGCAGCCTTCAGTCCCAGAGCAGCGTCAGTCCCAGAGCAGCTGTCAGTCCCAGAGCAGCCTTCAGTCCCAGAGCAGCTTGTCAGTCCCAGAGCAGCCTTCAGTCCCAGAGCAGCCTTCAGTCCCAGAGCAGCTTGTCAGTCCCAGAGCAGCCTTCAGTCCCCGAGCAGCCTTCAGTCCCAGAGCAGCTTGTCAGTCCCAGAGCAGCCATCATTCCCCGAGCAGCCATCAGTCCCAGAGCAGCCTTCAGTCCCAGAGCAGCCTTCAGTCCCAGAGCAGCCATCATTCCCCGAGCAGCCATCAGTCCCAGAGCAGCCTTCAGTCCCAGAGCAGCCGTCAGTCCCAGAGCAGCCTTCAGTTCCAGAGCAGCCGTCAGTCCCAGAGCAGCCTTCAGTCCCAGAGCAGTCAGTCCCAGAGCAGCCGCCAGTCCCAGAGCAGCCGTCAGTCCCAGAGCAGCCGTCAGTCCCAGAGCAGCCTTCAGTCCCAGAGCAGCCTTCAGTTCCAGAGCAGCCGTCAGTCCCAGAGCAGCCTTCAGTCCCAGAGCAGCCTTCAGTTCAGCCATCATTCCCGAGCAGCAGCAGCCTTCAGTCCCAGAGCAGCCGTCAGTCCCAGAGCAGCCTTCAGTCCCAGAGCAGCCGTCAGTCCCAGAGCAGCCGTCAGTCCCAGAGCAGCCGTCAGTCCCAGAGCAGCCTTCAGTCCCAGAGCAGCTCAGTCCCAGAGCAGCCTTCAGTCCCAGAGCAGCCTTCAGTCCCAGAGCAGCTTGTCAGTCCCAGAGCAGCCATCTGCCGTCTTCTTAAGTCAACAAATCCGCTGGTCGTCCAGACTTTAAAAGAGTGACCTGTCAGGAAATGTCACCATCAGTCAGGTCCAGAGAAAATACCGTGCATGTCTGCGTCACCTGAAGTCCATCCAGAGCAGCCCGTCAGTCCCAGAGCACCTGAAGTCCATCCAGAGCAGCCGTCATTTCCAGAGGACCTGAAGTCCATCCAGAGAACGCCTGGGATAAAACACATTGTATTTTAAAATTAGTCTCTCAAAGCTTCTGTTCAAATTAAAAGATGTCATGATGCAAAGCTGGAAGCCCCGTTTTATGCCTTTCAATAAAGGTCACTAATGTCACAGAATATGTTTAAAATAAAAAAGAAAAAGAAGGGAAAACCGTGTCGTTGTTGCAGGACCCCATCAGGATAAATGAGCTTCAAAGCAGACGAGTGTTGGATCTTTAAGATCTTTAAGTCCTAACTGCTGTTGGTTTCCTGACCAAACACAACTCTGATTCACCTGGTTTCCTCGTTTTTGTCCCTAAATGCCCAGATCTCAATAAAGTTCTCGACTGAAGGCCACGTGATTGAACCCACAAACATTCAGCGCGTCTGAATGCAGCTCCAACACGTCATCGCTCTCACCCTTCGCTTTGTGACTGTCACTTCAGTCTCTAGACGAGTTTGTTTGTGTGCGCTGTGAATCTTGCACGTCACACCTGTCCCGCTCACCCGCGACGTCACATGTGGTCAGGTGATGAGGGGCAGCAGATAGGTGAGGCTGAGCGCTGTCTGACCTGCTGTCATCGTCGTCGCTCCAGGTTTAAAGGCGGAGAGGTGGCGCCGCCCTGCGACCCGGTGAAACGCTCCTCGTTCCTCCCTGAGGTGGTGGAGTCGGACGGCGGACTGTGCAAGACTCGTCACGCCCCCTCTGAGCACATGCAGCAGAAAGTGTGCGGCGGCAGCGGCGGTGGGGATGAGTGGCTGGTGACCGAGGTGTTTGACATCATTACCGCCGACTGGCACACCTGGTTTGGGACTTTCTGTGTTCTTCTGTGGCTGCTCTACCTGATTGTGCTCTAACTTTCGTTTCTGCAACCTGCGTCGTGATGTTCAAGCGACGCCGCGGAAGAACCGGGCCCTTTGCTCCCGGTAGGCTGCTACAGTTCAGGTGCGGTCCGGCGCTGCCATGGTTTCAAGTCAGGAAATGAGCGTCACCGACTGACAGCAGTGTACGTGGATTTGTTCACCAGCTGAAGTTTGACCAGCGAAGAAGACAAAGCCTACAGAGACAACCAACGAAGAAGAAGAAGAAGAAGAAGAAGAAGAAGAAGTAGAAACATTTTGGTTTACAAAAGTAAATGATAATGAAATCTGAGCTCAATGTGTTTGTCTTTCTACAGATATGCATTAGATAGGTGATTCCCAAAGTGTGGGTCGCGGCCCCCTGGTGGGCCGTCGTGGTGCTGCAGGTGGGCCGTGAGAGGTTATTAAAATTAAACAAATGTGTTTTAAACCCTCGATCTTTTTTAAATGTTTTTAATTACTGTAAAATATTCATGACATGATTTAAAAAACATTAAGAAGTAATAAAACAAACCAGTTAAGTGTTATTCTACTGTCATCTTAACTTAATATAACAAGTGTCACCTTATTTGTTGACCCCTTACATTAATATCGGATCATGGTTCCTGGTCCCGTATGTTGATCACAGTTGTGATTAAAGGTTTCGGTGGGTTTCAAATTGGGCCTTGGTATTCTCAAGTTTGGGAATGGCTGCATTAAATGTTTTCACCATACGCACTAGGGGTGTGAAAAAAAATCGATTTGGCAATATATCGCGATTTTCAGCCGCCCAATATAACATCGATTTTTCAGCTCCTAATATCAATTTTATAGGAAAAAATTTACAGGGGTTACAATGCTGTCAGTATGTTGTAATGGTTACTTAAATGTGCAAAAACACTAATAATAAACAATAAATAGGTTGATTTGAAGCAAACAGTTTTGACTCAATTTGTCCTCTGAATGATCAATATCATCTGATGAACATATACAACAACTTGATTTTTCATCTCTACTTTTAATTTTGATATTAACTGGGTAGAATATCGCAATATATTGTGATATTGCGATAATATCGTATCATGACCCAAGTATCGTGATACATATCATATTGCGAGGTCCTTGCCAATACTCAGCCTAATACGCACAGAAAAGTAGTCCACACGACTGGTAATGAAGAGCTGGGCGGCTCGTCAGAAAATAATCGAAACCGATGTTCAGAACCTATAACCGCCGCAGTACTGCTCACGTCAGTTATTTAAATGTTGTCTTTAACTGTCGCATGTTCAAACCGTGTGTTCACGTGCACGTCACCTGTTTTAAAAGTACAAAGCTGAGTGTAGCTACACAAACGCTTCTGCAGCCGAACAATGATCAACTGCTCAACTAAATGTGTTTAGCTAAGTGTTAGCGACACCGTACCAAAGCCATAAACGGCTGTAAACCCCGCCGGACCCAACGTGACCACTGATTCAAGTTGACTGCGAGAACTGTGATTGGTCAGCTTGGTGGATGTGTCCTTCATCTTTGTATTTCCCGCTGCTACTTCTTTACGCGTATTCAAGTCGGACAGGACGGTTGGTTGTCTGTAAAAATCACTGATCTCAACATTTATCAGCGTCAACTCTCAAGATTTACTCTATCTGCTCCGTTTGCTCCGTCTGAGCCACATGAAGGAAGCAAATAAAAGGAAGCTCGGCACTGCTGGCTACAGCGCTGCAGAAAAGAACCCACACTGCCCTCTAGTGGTTGGTGATGTGGCCAACTACAGATTTTAAGACTTTATTTGATACTTGATCCACAAGAAAACAGAACGTTCAGCATCCACCTTGCATTCTGTTTCTTATGCTGGCGAGATTTGTCCTTATAACGTCACCTGCTCTTTTGCGCTTCTTCGCTTCTTTAATATTATTCTTCGCTTGATCCGGTTCTCTTTGGTTTCTTCACCGCCTCTGCCATCATGAACGTTCTGAGCGTAGGGATCTGGCCACTTGCTGTGTTGTGAAGTAGAGCGATCCAGGCTGGACCAGAGTTACGTGGAGCCGTTCCAGACCAAGAGCGTTGCGACTTGGAAGTAGCAACCACCGCAAACGCTGTCCAGCGGGTATCAAGAGGTAAATTCCACCTCCGTCACTCCAGATAAACCTTCAGTGTTCATTTGAGAACGTCAGAAGGTAAAAACAAGAATGGTCATAATTTCGTTCTCGGTCTGCTGCCTGTTACGATCCAGAGTTGCTCTGATGCCAATGCAGCATCAGAAACACTCACAGGAAAAGCTGGAAATAAGAATCTGTGATTGTGCAGTAGTAGTATTAGTATTAGTATTAGTATTAGTAGGGGTTCACGATAACTATCGGGCCAATAACAGGAATTTATGACGTCATCCCGATAAGTCCGATATCATGACGAATAGCCCCGATAACATATATATTTCTGTCAACACGGCAGTGCCTCGCTCCCTCTGAGCCTTGAATGACCAGCAGTGAATGTTATGTTAAAGTGACGTCGGCATAATCAGAAAAACGAATACTCAATAAGGAAAATCAGAATACCCCCTCATGCCAGAAAACAACTCGTTAACTCGGTCATAATTTTAGTAGTTGCTGACTTGAATTGATATTCTCAGTATTCTCCCATGTTACACATAAAAAAGAAAAAAATAGAAAAGGCTGAAAGAACGACTAGCAAACGAGGGAACGTGGGAATTTACGTTACACCTTGAATGCAGCCTGCAGCACAGCGCTGATCACAACAAACATGGCGGCGTGGAACTTTCGTTAAAGTTTCAGAAGAAGATAGTTTGGTGGTTATTTGTGACGAATCCTCCGAGTGAATTCTACGAGGAGGGAAGCACAAGCTTTAATACGTAAAACCTGATCAGCCACCTACAACATAACAATCACTTCCATGGAGTTTTGAAATTGCGCTAATGTGAGCTAACAGAAGCTAATGCTAATGTGCGCAAGCCAGCAGGCAGTCTCCCCTCTCCTCTCCCTCATTCCTCTCATCTAAAGCTTCCATGAGATTAAAAAATAAAAAACAAAAACTACTGAACCTCATTAACTTTAATTAAAGGTATTAATTTAAATGGAACCACAAGCCAAAATCCTTTAAATGTTCATCTTTTATCAGTTTAGTGATTTTGATGCATGTATTTCCATCAGTTCAAGGAGCCTTTATTTTTTATATCAGTCAGTAATGAACCTTATTTAAGTTGATGTGAGATATCAAATAGGTTTGTTTGATAGCTTTAAGAAAATGTTTGAGAGGCTTGACAATAGTTTTTCATTGGAAAAAATAAATATCTGTTTATTTAAAAAGTCAAAACTATTTTTGGTTTTGTTCATAGTATTGATGTAATGATCTTAGGTATATGTGTGTGTTATTGGTTATCAGTATCGGTATTAAAAAAGTTATCGTGCATCCCTAAGCAGGGGTGATTCTAGGGTCAGAGCTTTAGGGGTGCTGAGCACCCAATGAGCCCCACCAAAACCCACAAGTAACGATAGTGAGAAGAGGATGATACCATTAGGCGGGGTCGTTTTCATTTTCATTCTTAAAATATAAACTTAAACCACAAACTATGGATTAAGTTTTGGACATTATCTAAGCCTGTCAAATGCAAACTAAAAATTTAGAATAACAACATTTCTTACTACAGGCTTTTGGGGTGCTGAATTTCAATTTAGGGGTGCTGAAGCACCCCTAAAAAAGGGCTAGCCTCGCCCATGTCCCTAAGTATTAGTATTAGTATTAGTATTAGTAATGTTCATCAGGATCCCAGCTCTTCTTTCTTGCTCTGAAAGTCAGCGCAGGAAGTTTCCTTCCAACTTCCTGCTTTGGGTCACCAGGTAGAGAAGCAGGGAGATGAGCTGTGGGACTGAACCAGTTATCTGGCATTAGCGTTTTGTTGGTAATATAGATTTATTTGCATTTATTTGTTAATAAAAGGCGAATCAGGAAATTAAAGACAGCGCTGGTATCGGATCGGTACTCTGCACCTAAATCTCAGGCATCAGAATTGGCATTGACAAGAAAAAGAAACATCTCCAGAGTGATTCTCCATTTCTTATGCGTGGTCCTCCGAACATCTCAGCAAACAGGATCCACCGATGTTCTTCTTCTTCTTCGCCCTCTGAACAGCAACGTTTCCTCAACGTGACTTTTTTGGCAGTAATGTGACCACTGCAAAATAAATCTTTGTTTCTGATGCAAACTGTAACTTTAGCTCCACTTCATAACGACATCATGGAGTTTCTTAGTCGTACCAAGACTTTTTTTCTTCCAGCTTTGCAGGTAAAACACTCTCAGGACTGAATTATTGTGAAACTGTGTACGAACAGTGTTTCTGTGGGATATTAGCAGGTAGATTCCCATCAGCAGATAAATGCATATATCTGTTACTTATGTTGTTTTTCTGTTTGTGCTCAGTGTCTTTAATAAAAATCACTCCAACATAAAATGTGTTTTTTTTTAAGTGAAGTCAGGACTTACTCTTTTACTTTAATTGAATCTATATGTTGATTAAAGTCACACTGAGTTTGCTGTGCATCATGTAGACTATACAGGTGACAGTTAAAGCCACTCAATGTAGCCATACGACCTCAGACCACAAGGGGGCGTAAAGATCTGCTGTATTGACAGAACGGCCTCTGACACCAGCGCTCTGATGAGCGCAGACGGTCCGTTTGTCCCGGTAGAGGTGCACTTTTTTGTCTCTTACGTCAGGAGCTGACACATGAGCTTTCTTGTCTGCCATGTGACCAGAAGTGGTGTTACTACATACAGTGGCTTTAAATTAAATTTAATGTTTCGGGGTTTTGTGTGTTATACCCAAAGGATACTAGATATTTGGGGGCCAACCCCGTACGTAGGGAGAAAGACGTTTTACCGTGCTGGATCTCAGCGTTTGACTCTGATTCAGGAAAAAAAAACAACACACATATTCAAACAGAAACACGTTATCTCTGAGTGGTCTTGAACGCAGGCGAGGCGAGCCGGCGGTTTTTTCTCCCATAATCAGAAGAATGGAGGCAAAATTCAAGTGGCGCTGGGCCTGGACAGAGGAAAGGGGCGGGGACAGAGGAAAGGGGCGGGGATGGAGGAAAGGGGCGGGGACGGGGAGCCGTTTGGGAGCTGCTGCCAGAAGCTCAGGGAGCCTGGTATGGAGCCCCATTTGGGTCATAATTCAATAAATAAATGAGTCTATTATTATGAAATGATATTTCCCATTACTATGAAATGCATGTTTATAATTATGAAATATTACCGATTATGGATAATGGTTTTTTTTTTTCATAATGATTTGTGTGTCAATCACAGCAGAGAGGGCGGAGCCATTTATGTGATTGGCTGCTCTTTCATTCAGGCATAAGCAACAGAACAGTGAATATCGATAGTGGGCGAGAGGTGCAATGTATATACTCCAGGGCAGTAGGTGGCAGAATGAACCTCAGTTTACGGTTAAAAGTTGACATCGACTAAGAAACGCAGCGCAAAATGTAGAGAAAACTTGATTTTGACGTCATGGCGACAGGAGAAAGATCCTTTTCTGACTCACTCCGAGAGGTAGCCAACAGGCTCGATGCGAGTCCCCCACCAACTAGTCGATGTCAGAGCGTAGAATGGAGAAGGATCAGCCAATGAGCATGCAGGTCAACCACTGGTCCCGCCCACTGGCAAAATGTCATTATTATAAAAGTAAAAGCTCATTCTTATGAAAAAACGAAGCCATTATGTAAAAACTCATTCTTAAATAAAAAAAAGCCATTCTGAAATAAACGATTATGCATTAAACTAAGATTAAAAAATACTAAAAATATATTTCATAATAATTACACTTTTTTCATAATAATGGGAAATATTTCATAATAATTACATTTTTTTCATAATAATGGGAAATATTTCATAATAATACACATATATTTCATAATAATGTGAAACATTTCATAATAATGGATACGTATTTCATAATAACGCCTATATTTTCATAATAATAGACTCATTTATTCATTGAATTATGACCCAGACAGGGCTCCATAGCCTGGTACCTGATTTTGTGTGTTGTGCTCCAAGAAGCTAGTTATATTTGGTACTTGAAAATACGTGTGTGCTCGTTCACTGCGGAACACGACGATCGCTAAACCGCTCGTTGATCCGTGTAAAAAGTAGCAGTTGATAAAAACGCTTTACAAACCTGTCTGTTTCCACTCAGCAGGCCAGTTATTTAAACACACATGACACAGCTCCAGAGTTCTAGAAACGTCTGTCTGATCAGCTCCAAGGATGGACGTTTTGAATCAACCACCCAAAACATGGAAAAAAATACTGAATGTAACAGTTCGCTTTTTTAATGATGATGCATCCAGAGTAATAACATCTAATAATCTAATAACTGCCTCTTTTCAGTTAAAGTTGTCTTTCAGTTGTTAAAGAGGAGACAGTCCAGAACCAATGGAATGTATTTCCTATAACTTAATTTGCCATTGTTTTGAACAAAAATGATGGAAAAGTTGCAATTTATATGGGTTTTTTTGGACAAATTGCCCTTCACTGAATTAAACAGTTGCTAAATGAATCCGATTAATTGGCTTGACTCAGTTTCACATGCTTTCAATTATAACTTAATAACCTTTACTTTCTAAAATTCACATTTAAATTGTGGGTCATCTTGTATATTACCAATCATGATGCTCCGATGTGGTCAAAAATGGTTTTGCTGCATAGAATGACTTTAAGGGCTAAACGGGGCCTCGGCATTTAGTTCACATAAACAGAAAAACTAAAAGAGTCTAAAACAGGTGATTGTTTTTAAGAATATGACCACCTAGACTTCACTTTTAACGGTTCGGTGAGATGTGCTTCACACCATCTGCATGAAGGAATAACCCTGAAATTCAAGGACCGGGCTCACGGTCACATTCATCCAGTAAACCAGGGGTTCAGAGGGGTTCAGATACTTTTACTTGCCACCGTTACTCGTGTAACTGTCACAGTTAAAGGCAGTTTTTAAAGTGCAGCCTCTCCGTCAGCTGGGCGCTGCAGGAATCTGCAGTCAACGTGGACGTATAGGTGCGGTCTTCAACACAGTCCTCCCCCAGCAGCTCATGGCCTCGTTGATTGACAGGAACAGCTCTGCACGCTGGGCAACGTCCCGACCGGCTGCTCTGCAGCTATCTCGCAGGAACACGGGACACCGAGTGCATGCTGGGAAAACCGACACAGGTGAGTCTGCGCGATGTCAGAAGCTGATAGGTATGTGTTGACGTGTATAGGCATATGAAACATGGCGCTCAAATGGAAGTCTTCATGTGGGGTAAAAAGTGTAATTTCCTACTCTCAGTGAACGCAGCACAAGAGGCTGATCTGGAGGCTGTTTTTAGAATATCTACCTGCATGTAGCAGATACACCTGATCCTTCAGGCTCTCTGGATGCATCTCCAGTCCTGTCCTTTGTCCAGATGATCATTCAGGTATCTCCAGTCCTCCTCCACCTCATCTCCCTCCTGTCCAGCGTTATGGAGACTAAGCAGATGCATCGGGGCCCTCCTGGCCTCCTGGTTATCAGTCTGGTCAGTCAGCCTGGAAGTGGCTCGACTGAAGGATCCAGCTGCTGGCAGAGGTTGAAGCCAGAAACGGTCCAGCTGGGGTCCTCTGGCCTGCAGCCCTCCAGGACGGTGTTCGGAAATTTGTTCCTACCTAAAATTTGTTCCTACCATAGCAGAAAATTATAGCCTCATCTGTAATTTTTTCCTACATTGTAACAATATCCTACCAGCATCCTACCAGAATATGAGGATATAAAGGGTGCTAGAAGAGGATTGATTAGATAAATGAACACTGGAGTAAAAAAGTTGATATTTTATCGTTTTATCTCCTTTTGTCATTCTGTGAAGTACAGTTAATATAATTTAAGGTGAAGAAAAAAAGTCCTCCAAGTTCTCCAATAACCTATGCAATATAAATACTGTGCATAGAAAGTATTAAATGTTAAGCATTCGGAGCATTTGATTTGTCCCTCAAACGTTTATGCATTAAATACTGTCCATACAAAGTATTAAAAATACAAGAAACTAACCTTTTCTCTTCCGCGATAACGGTCAGGCAGCAGAATATTATGGCCTTCTGAAGTTGCTGCAATACGCATGCGCAGTCACGTCGGGTAGGAAGATATGAGTAGGAAGAAATATCACAACACCGGCCAAAACCGGGCCTGTACTGTAACTGTACGGGCCTAAATAAAGACCGCTGTGCCCTGTTAAGTCTTTATTGACAGCTCAGAAGTCAACCAGTCGTACATAAATGTGTTGCTTTATCTAGTTTTACCTGACGTCGAGGAGCCAGACGTCTGAGGTGAACGGGGTGAAGAGGGGCGGAGGAGTACAGTCACCGCCATGGTGCTCCGGTAACACAAACTGTCGTCTGATCGTCAGGCCGTCAATCATCCGAGAGTCTGAGATGTTGGGTAACTGAAAACTCTTATATTCAGCAAAAAGGTTGGAATTAACTCACAGGTTCTTCAGTGTTCCTTTAAAATTAGGGCTGGGCAAGTTAACGCGTTATTATCGCGTTAACTCATTAATTTATTAACGCCGACATTTATTTTATCGCGCACGTTGCTCACATGCTTTTATTTTGAAAAGTCATGTGAGCAGCACTGGCTGCGGCGGAACCGGAAGACAATTAGCAGGTAAACATGCAGTAAAGCTAAAACGGACATGGAGAACGGTAAAAAAAAAAAAAAAAAAAAAAAAAAAAAATCAGTTAACTTTACAGTTCACGTAGCAATATTAACAATTCTGTCTAAAAAAAAAAAAAAAAAAAAAAAAAAAAAATCTGGACTGCAACAAAACTTTTGCATCATTCCTCCATGTTCCATCAGATCTGCTCCATGTGTTCACTGTCCTGCTGTTCTCTAGCTGGTTACTGCAGTGCGGCTCCATCTAGTGGCACAGATGTGTAATGACAACAGAAAGTCCAGTCCTCCATTATAAAACAAATTCAGTTCTGTGGCCCGTTTTTTTTTATTTTGTATTTTTGATCCAAGTCTAAAATTGAAATATATGAAAAAACAGGCATTTTTTTTTTTTTTTTGTGTTAGATCAAAAAACTAAAAATGTAATAAAATGTCACTTTTTAATTAAAAAAAAAATTTTGATTGACAGTTGAAAATGGAAAGAATGAATGATACACAGATTAGTAAAGTTACTTAACTTTAACATGGACATTTTCATTTTAAAGTTCTCCCAGACGGAGGATTCAACGGAAACAAGGTTATTTGTAACAACTGACAAGTTGAACTCCCCGTTAAAAGTTTCTGCTGTTACCTCAGAAATGACCTGTTTTAATGTTCTGATTGTGCTGAGATACAATCATTTTGTTGGATTTTATTTGTAGACTTTTTTTTATTTTTTATAAAAACATGATGACATTAATGCCCTGGCAGTGGCAATAAGCTTTATTTTATTTGACATTTTTTAAGATGAGATTTACACTAAATATGTGTTACTGACAAGTGCTGATGTTAAAAGTGTTTAAACAACAACTGTTATGGCACTTTAGTTCATATGGCAGCAGAACATTTAAATAAAAGTGACCTTTACACTACTTTTGAATTCATTATTTGATTTTACATATACAATGCGATTAATCGTGATTAATCAGGGAAATCATGCGATTATTCGCTCAATTAAAAATTTTAATCATTGCCCAGCCCTATTTAAAATATATATTTTAAAATTTGATTCTGAAATGATCAAGTCCAAACTGAAAGGGAGTCTAATAATTCCAGTCCTGTTATTGATCCCGTCAGGAGCGTGATTTGTGTAACTTCTGTAGATAAATGATGGCTGACCGGAGCTGCTGTGGTCGTTCCAGATGGATCGGAGCTCATCCGTGACTCTGCTGCTCGTCACCAGACTGTGACGTGTGACTTCGGTGCAGCAGGTGGGAGCAGTTGTATAAAACTGCCTGCCTGTCCTCCCATGATGCCCTGCGGCCCTGCCCAGGACTCACCAATGGCAGTGGGGCCGCCCCGCGGTGATGTCACAGCGGTATAAAGAGCCCCGCCGGCTGGCCCGGCGCTCTGAGCAGAGTCAGCGTTCCCGGCCTGGACGCCTCGGCTGGAGGGACTGCTGTCAGGAGGAAAAACAGAACTACACGGCACCGGCCTGTAGTTTTGTTTTTTTCTGAGGGGGTTCCTGCGCGACTCAGCTGGTCTCTTCTGGATTTTCGGGGACTTTTTTTTTTGGGATAAAGACTTTAGATTTCCTGCAGACAGCCCTGCTCTGGGCTCCCCAGGCATCCTTGTGCAGACAAGTAAGTGAAGTGTGTGAAGTTTTGCAGCGTTGTGAGGGGGGGGGGGCAACAGGCTCCACTCATCTTTTAGTCACTTTTCAGAGTCCGGAAAGTGACTGGTGGCCGTCAGTGCTGAAGGTGAGAGCAGGCGTCCCAGAATAGCCGCTGAGAGCATCCCTGAGCATCCGCTGGCTGCCGATGGCTTTTTAAGGGAATCAGCAGCAGGGCTATCAGTTCTCCAGATATGTGGCCCACATGGTGGCTGTCAGTCAAACTGAGGTGTGGTGGGGGTGGCTGGGGGGAGAGGGGGGCTATTTTTAGTGTCTGGTGTCCTGTGTTAGTTAACAGCCCCCCTCCTCCCCCCCTCCCCTCTGTGTGATTGACAGCAGCAGCACCATAGTGAGGCTCTTATTTTGGAGGGGAGCAGCTGGGCTCTTTTATTTTTAGGGCTCCAGGATCATCCAGCTCAGATGAGGCATCCAGAGTTGAGACGTTGTTCACAAGCTGCTGCAGGGGGTTTCAGATTCGGGGGTTTCTTTCACTTGACTCGCTGTAGGTGGTTGTATCTTGGTGGGTTATGGTCCTGGCAGCTCGTCCTGCTCCATCACTGGTTCTGTTGGTATCCCATGTGGTTCATCTGGGGCCCTTTCTATCTGTCTGGGGCCCCCGTGTAAGATACTGTTGGGGGGGAAATGATCCACGGTTATAAGGGAGAAAGCAGATCACAACACAGACGACTCCATATCTGGAGCTTAATTCAGGTGCCTCACAGTCAAGTGTTTAAACGTTGATATTCTACAAACGAAGACAGCTCATTTTATTTCTCCGCCTATTAAATACATCAAAGCTGACCTTTCAGTCTGGGGGCCCCCTGGTGGCTACGGAGGCCCCGTTCATGTCTGGATTCACTGAAAAAGCCTGAGTGAAACCTCTTGATCAGTGATTCCCAAAGTGTGGGCCGGGGCCCCCTGGTGGGCCGTCATGGTACTACAGGTGGGCCGTGAGAGGTGATTAAAATTAAACAAATATGTTTTAAATCCTTGATCTTTTTAAAGTATGTTTTTAATTACTGTAAAATATTAACAACATGATTTAAAACCATTAAGAAGTAACAAAACAAACCAGTTAAGTGTTATTCTACTGTCATCTTAACTCAATATGACAAGTGTCACCTTATTTGTTGACCCCTCACATTAATATCTGATCATGGTTCCTGGTCCTGCATGTTGATCACAGTTGTGATTAAAGGTTTCGGTGTGCTGTGGAGATTTTTCACATTTCAAATTGGGCCTTGGTGTTGCTCTAGATGCTCTAGATGAGTCATGTTTGCTGGAGGTCTGCTGCTGAGACTCAGGAGGAGTCAGGGCACATGAAGACCTCGCCTGCTTGTTGTTTGATCGTGAAGCTCGTTTCCGTGCAGCTGAAGAAGCTGAAGCCTCTCACGGCAGCATTAGATCTTTCTGAACGGTGTCCCTGTCCATCACTGGGTCCGTTTTAGAGCATGTTCTGGATGAAAGGTCTCAGATTGGAGTAGCAGTACGTTCTTCTCTGCTCAGAGTACTTTCTCCCGACCCGCTGCGTTCTGGTCCTGGACTCCCTGAGCCCTGCTTGTGGACCTGCTGGGGTCTGAAATTACAGAGAGGAAGCTCAGGATATCAGCTATAGAAGAGAGTCAGAGCTCTTTAATTCTTCTGTTTGCTCATGTTGAGTCAGAATTTCTGATCCATGACTCCAAGGTCCAGGTCCTGGACACCAGAGGAGTGCAGCGGTACCAGCGATGGCTGCTCAGGGTCACTCTGGGTCAGTCCTGCAGGTGCAGGTGTGCAGGCCCAGTCAGATAAGATCGGTGTTCTCAGTTATACTCAGTTTATTTAGAGTCCCGACATCTGATCGAGTCCTCCAGTCCGTCAGTGATTCACTGAAGCAGAATGAGTTCAAGAGGAGATTTAAATGCTTTAATCAGTGGACGTAGTATCGCCAGAGTCAGAGTCAGAGTCAGAGTCCAGGCCTGTTAACTGTTGTGATCCGCACAAACGACGGACTCACACAGGTGCTGTTCAAGGAAACAGCCTGCACTGTGTCTGTCTACCCGCTGGGGGTGCTGATGAGTTTTTTTTTTTTTTTAAAGAGCGTATTTACTCATTTATTTACAAACTGCACCTCAAAGCCCAGCCTTGGGCCTGGGCCCTGGGCCCCGGGCCCAGGAGCAGGACAGGTGGTATAATCCAATCCGAGCCCTGCGGTGGATCAGTTGGTGATTTATCAGCTGGACCCCGCTGAGCCTGGACCCCCTCCAGGGACAGAGCGCCAAAAATAACCCCGGGACTGATCTGCTGTCAGCAGGTCAGCTAGCAGAGAGAAACACGGTCCCCCACTGGATGTCCGAGGGCCCCTCAGGGTCTTTACGGTCTCCGGCTGCCCGAGGCTCCCAAAGGACGAAAAGACTGTGAAAAAATAAAAGGAGGATGTTGGAAAATCACAAATCTATGAAACTTTAAACATAATTGGGAGCATGTTTTTTTCGTTTCTGAATGACGGTCAGAGGTGTCAAACATCCAGCTGTCATCACTTTAGACACTTGGCCCCTTCGGTGGATTTATAAGTAGTAGGGATGCACGATAACTGTTTTTTAAAACCAATACCGATAACCGATAACTTTCATCTCCTAAAGGCCGATACCGATAACACACACATATACCTAAGATCATTACATCAATACTATGAACAAAACCAAAAATAGTTTGGACTCTTTAAATGAACAAATATTTATTTTTTCCAATGAAAAACTATTGTCAAGCCTCTCAAACATTTTCTTAAAGCTATCAAACAAACCTATTTAATATCTCACATTAACTTAAATAAGGTTCATTACTGACTGATATAAAAATAAAGGCTCCTTGAACTGATGGAAATACATGCATCAGAATTACTAAGTGAAAAAGATTAACATTTAAAGGATTTTGGCTTGTGGTTCCATTTAAATTAATACCTTTAATTAAAGTAAATGAGGTTCAGTAATTTTTTTTGTTAATTTTTTATCTCATGGAAGCTTTAGATGAGAGAGATGAGGGGAGGGGAAACTGCTGCTGGCTTGGCACGTTAGCATTAGCTTCCATTAGCTCGCGTTAGCGTGATTTCAAAACTCCATGGAAGCGATTGTTATGTTGTAGGTGGCTGATCAGGTTTTATGTATTAAAGCTTGTGCTTCCCTCCTTGTAGAATTCACTCGGAGGATTCGTCACAAATAACCACCAAACTATCTTCTTCTGAAACTTTAACGAAGTTCCACGCCGCCATGTTTGTTGTGATCAGCGCTGTGCTGCAGGCTGCATTCAAGGTGTAACATAAATTCCTCTGTTCCCTCGTTTGCTAGTCGTTCTTTCAGCCTTTTCTATGTTTTTCTTTTTTATGTGTAACATGTGGGAGAATACTGCGAATATCGATTCAAGTTAACAACTACTAAAATTATGACCGACCTAACAAGTTGTTTTCTGGCATGAGGGGGTATTCTTGATTTTCCTGATTGAGAAATCGTTTTTCTGATTATGCCGATGTTACTTGAACATAACATTCACTGTCGGTCATTTAAGGCTCAGTGGGAGCGAGGCACTGCTGTGTTGACAGAAATATATATGTTATCGGGGCTATTCGTCGTGATATCAGACTTATCGGAATGACGTCATAATTTCCTGTTATCGGCCTGATAGTTATCGTGCAGCCCTTATAAGTAGTCCTTTATTATTTTAAAAATACCACGGCCCTCTGTGCCGTTCCCTCTGCTGACACACTGACAGGGTAACGGTTGACTGGAAGCTGTGAGAAAACACTTCAGAGGGTTTTAAAAGGGTTTTGAACCATGTCAGAGAGGACGTTCAGCTTAGAGGGTGAAAAGTGCATTTCTTAGGTTTAGACACGTCAAAGTTCAAACCGTGACAGACTGAAGCTTGTAGACGTCTCTGATTCATCTGTGGTTGATCAAAGGGAGGAAAATAATCCATAATGTTGGTTCAAAGGAAATAAAGGGAGGTTCGCTAATTTAAATTCAGACTTTGCTGTGATGTGTTCCTCAGTTGGTGGTCGACTTTCGTGAGGTTGTAAAATTAATACACTGGGAATACACTGATGCACATCTCTGTCAAACATAACTACGCAGCTTGGTAGATTTGTTCTTCTTTGTCTTCGTGTTTCCTGCTGCTGCTTCTTCTTCATCAGTTTTCCAGTTGGGTAGATAGTTTGCTGCAGTGTCTGTAAAAATGACTGAAGCTCCACATTAGTCAGCAGTCAACTCACGTATGATCTACTGTTAGCGAGTCTGAGCTACGTAGAGGAAGCTCAGCGCTAAAAGCTACAGCGCTGCAGAAAAGGGCCCACATCGCCATCTGGTGTTTGGAGTGACAGTAACGTTAAAGCATAGGTCAGGATTTAGTCGTGAGCAAAGCAATTGCTACAGTTATTACCAGTAATTAAAAAAAAAAAAAAAAAAAGAAACTAGATGGGGGATCAAGGGGGCTATGACAAAACAAGCAGCGCTTCAACAACAGCAGAAAATCATGAGTGAAGTAAGGTATTACGGTTCTACGGTCAGTCGTTTGTGTGTTACAGCTACACAGAAACTTAACTTGAGTTTTAAAATAAAACATTTAATTGTTTGAATTTCAATTATTAATTATTCTGAGACAGGCAAGACATTGGACAGACATACAGCCAATCAGAAAAACAAGGCGGGTGACAGGCGGAGCAGCAACCAGAGTAGAGTCAGCGCTAGTAGGAGTAGGAACGCTGGTGAACAGACCTCGTTGATCCGAGGTGTCCATGGTAGTTCTGAAACCATCTTGGAGGTTTTGAACAGCAGCTCTTGGACACTCAAGTATGAGCGCTTACATATAAGCTGTCTCTGTCCCACTGCGACTGGTTCAGTACATCCTGTACTGGTGGAAATGTGACTGGGAGGTGGAGGACGTGGTATTGGTGCATATCCTCTACCACCTTCATGGTTCCCACAGTAATACAACACAGACTAGAGTTTGTTTGACTGTAACTGCAGCGTAAAAGCAACAGCTTGGAAGTTTAATGTATTTCCTCACTGACAATTAACATCACAAGTTGTTACAGTATTTTCAGGAGTATAAGTCGCACTGAAGTATTTGTCGCATCTGTCAAGAAATACGACGTGAAGAGGAAAAAAACCCTATATAAGTGTCTTTGGGCAATAAAAGCTGGTGATAATAAGATTGTTGATGAGCCCTTACTAGCAGCAGCTGTTAAAGGTCCATCTGTGGACTAGTCCCTCCATCTGTAGACTAGTCCCTCCAGCTGTGGACTAGTCCGTCCAGCTGTGGACTAGTCCCTCCAGCTGTGGACTTATTGCTCCATCCGTGGACTCGTTCCTCCATCTGTGGACTCGTCCCTCCATCTGTGGACTCGTTCCTTCATCTGTGGACTCGTCCCTCCATCTGTGGACTCGTCCCTCCATCTGTGGACTCGTTCCTTCATCTGTGGACTCTTTCCTCCATCCGTGGACTCGTTCCTCCGTCTGTGGACTCGTTCCTCCGTCTGTGGACTCATTCCTCCATCTGTGGACTCGTTCCTCCATCTAAGGACTCATTCCTCCATCTGTGGACTCGTTCCTCCATCCATGGACTCGTTCCTCCATCTGTGGACTCGTTCCTCCATCTGTGGACTCTTTCCTCCATCTGAGGACTCTTTCCTCCATCTGAGGACTCATTCCTCCATCTGTGGACTCGTTCCTCCATCCATGGACTCGTTCCCTCCATCTGTGGACTCGTTCCTCTATCTGTGGACTCATTCCTCCATCTATGGACTCATTCCTCCGTCTGTGGACTCGTTCCTCTATCTGTGGACTCGTTCCTCCATCTGTGGACTCGTTCCTCCATCTGTGGACTCGTTCCTCTATCTGTGGACTCGTTCCTTCATCTGTGGACTCATTCCTCCATCTGAGGACTCGTTCCTCCATTTGTGGACTCGTTCCTCATCTGTGGACTCGTTCCTCTCCATCTGTGGACTCGTTTCCTTCATCTGTGGACTCGTTCCTCCATCTGTGGACTCGTTCCTGCATCTGTGGACTCATTCCTCCATCTGTGGACTCGTTCCTCCATTTGTGGACTCGTTCCTTCATCTGTGGACTCGTTCCTCCATCTGTGGACTCGTTCCTTCATCTGTGGACTCGTTCCTCCATCTGTGGACTCGTTCCTCCATCTGTGGACTCGTTCCTCCATCTGAGGACTCGTTCCTCCATTTGTGGACTCGTTCCTCCATCTGTGGACTCGTTCCTTCTTCCATCTGTGGACTCGTTCCTCCATCTGTGGACTCATTCCTCCATCTGAGGACTCGTTCCTTCATCTGTGGACTCGTTCCTCCATCTGTGGACTCGTTCCTCCATCTGTGGACTCATTCCTCCATCTGAGGACTCGTTCCTCCATTTGTGGACTCGTTCCTTCATCTGTGGACTCGTTCCTCCATCTGTGGACTCGTTCCTCCATCTGTGGACTCATTCCTCCATCTGAGGACTCGTTCCTCCATTTGTGGACTCGTTCCTCCATCTGTGGACTCGTTCCTCCATCTGAGGACTCGTTCCTCCATTTGTGGACTCGTTCCTCCATCTGTGGACTCGTTCCTCCATCTGTGGACTTGTTCCTCCATCTGAGGACTCGTTCCTCCATTTGTGGACTCGTTCCTTCATCTAAGGACTCGTTCCTCCATTTGTGGACTCGTTCCTCCATCTGTGGACTCATTCCTCCATCTGTGGACTCGTTCCTCCATTTGTGGACTCATTCCTCCATCTGAGGACTCGTTCCTCCATCTGTGGACTCATTCCTCCATTTGTGGACTCGTTCCTCCATCTGTGGACTCGTTCCTCCATTTGTGGACTCGTTCCTCCATCTGTGGACTCGTACCTCCATCTGTGGACTCGTTCCTTCATCTGTGGACTCGTTGCTCTATCGAGTCCACAGATTGGTCCTCTGATTGGTTCATAGCTGTCAGAGGTTCCTCTGCTTTTCTTCAGTCTCTGACTAGTTTCACTCCAAACTCTCTGCTGCTTCATTACTGTTTTCAGCTGTGGATTTTATCATCTTCACTTTAAATTCTGCAGAAGAGCTTTGTCTTTTTGGTGTCATATCTGTGTTTTCTTAGTCTTTATGGTTTACCCTTGTCATTTTTTCAGTGTTCAGTTGTCACGAGTGTAGACAGTATCCTATTGTTGTCATGGATACATAGAGGATATTTTTGATATAAGTTGGTTTCGAAATATAAGTTGCAGAACCAGACAAACTACTAAAAAAAAAAAAAACTTATAGACTTATAGTCTGGGAAATACGGTCATTCAACAGGGAATTCTAGTCAAAATGAATGAAGCGTTTTCAGTTTATGTATAAATAAATATTAATGTGACATCAACACTCCTGTCTGAGGATATCTAAATGCTTTCAGCTTGATTTTTATCTGAGATGTGATCCCAAAAAGAATCACTGAAGGATTCTGCAGACAGTAATCTAAAACTCAGGCTTGAGGCTCACAAGTAACGACACCCACCTTCGTCTTTCTGAAAATCCTGACTTTTGACTTTGCTCATTTCACTCTGTTGTTGACCCGACTGATCAGACGTCTGGTTTCAGAGTCCAGTTGAAAGTTTGGTGTTCATTGTTATCGTTTGATGAGGATAAAGAGCAGAATGACGTCTCAGGCAGCTCGTCTATGAGAAAAGTTCAGTTCTGGATTTTTTCCTTTTTGACTGGCTCCTCCTGGTGGTTGATGTTGGCTACTGCAGCAAAAAGTTATTGTTTGGTTCCATCCAGAGTCTTTTCTCGTTCCTGATATGCACTTGATCCAAATAAATAAGGCCTAGTTTATTTGGGGAGAATTAAAACAACGTGTCTTCATTTGTTGCCACCTCAGTGAATGATGTGCTGAAATGTAGCAATAAATATATACATCTATAAAGTCTTTCCTTTCAAATTTACACATTTATAAAGTCATAAATTCTGACACCCCTTCCCACCCCCGGCCCCCATAATTTAAAATTGAAAATTTGTTTTCTTGCCAGTGTGATTTTTTATTTTTTTTAAAAGGTCAGACGTTCTGAATTGTCACTTGCAAATTTAGCAGAGTTCATAGTCAGAATAATTTTTTTGTTTTTCATTAAATTTTACCCACCATGCAATTATTTTTTTCAGTCAAATGATCCTCACACACTAATTAACTTTAGCTGCGTAGGTTTATTTTGACAGTTGTACTTGAATTTGGAGTTTGGATTCACAAATCTAATCTGTTTTCTTCTGAGTTTTTACTTGTTAGTTTGTGAGTTTTTAAAGCTGGAATTTCTGCTTTTATTTCATATGTGAGTTCAGAGAGTCAGAATTTCTGAATTTCCTTTTTCAAATTTGTGAGTTTAGAAATTTAGAGATTCAGAAAATAATTCTTATAAATTTACAAACATTTTTCATTTGTCTTCATGCAACTCTGCAAGCTTATTAAGCTCAGAAATTCTGATATTTCACAAGCGTTTATAGGACAGGTCACAATTTTTATCAAATATTCAGATTTTTCTTTTTCTTTTCCACTCTGCTGTGCATTTTTTTTCCATCAAATGTCCCTACTGGTTCTCAGATATTGTAAGACTTTGGGCTGCTGTGGAGTGAAGACCACCATCATGAAAGAATCGTGGGAATGTCGTTCGGCTTTTGTCAAAATCGCCTGTCCTACCTCTAGTGATGCACATTTTGGATTTTTTTATGACCGTTAACCGATGCCCTTTAACGATTAATAACCGTTAACCGGTCCGGGAGGGTTGGCTGCCGCGATGTTGTGCGCGTTGTCGTGGACGCATGCGGACACTTCCACGTGTATACTCTCGTGGCAATGTGTCGCCGCCAGCTTGTTTATACTTGCGCGGTCTCCGCTATGTTATTCTACGCCACAACGCAAGAGCGACAATCACGAACTAGCTAAACTTACCAAACTTATCTCTTGCGTTTTTCTACTTCCTCACCGTCTCGGCCGTATCCAGACCCACATTCATTGCAATCTCCCTCCATGAATTACTAGAATATGTGCTGTCTTTGTAGTGTGGAGAACCAGAATCGTACAGATGTGGGTACTTCCTTATTTTTTCGATGACGCGCTCTTTTCTACGGGGATGTAGAATTGACCAATCAGATGCCTGTTGCACCTATCGACACGCCCCCATGAGTTGATTGAATTACGTAGCTTAAAAACAAAATTGACCGTTAGTATTAATCGGTTAGCGTTACTGTCATCGGTTAACGGTTAAACAGTTAACCATGTGCATCCCTACCTACCTCCTACATGGTGAGCGGTTTGCAACCAAAGATCACCTGATATAATTTTCTGACAGTGTCAGAAATCGTATGGCCGTCTATTTACTAGCCAATTAAAATGTGAGATAATTAATGCGACCTCGCATCATCCCAAAGAATTAAAAAGAAAACCAACTTGTCTTCTCCCAAACCATGACCGGGGACACATTCTTCTCTTGTGATGCAACTTTTTTTAAAAAGCTTTTTGGCATCAAGGCTCCGATGGAACGCTTCATTATCTCGTATCTTTACCATCAACTGTGGTAGTTAATGTCAGTGCATACTGATGACATCATTCTAGTCAGCTCACATTAGGACTCATCAATGTACAGCCTCTGCATTCTTGACATTGTACCAATGTCATTGACGTTGGTACAATGCCATTCTTGACATTGTATCAATGTCAATGTCAGTGATACAATGTCAAGAATGACATTGTATCAATGACATTGATACATTGATCTTGACATTGTATCAATGTCAATTGGTACAATGTCAAGCCAATGTCTTTAACATTGTACCAATGTCAATGACAATGGTACAATGTCAACTGGTTACATTCTCAGGTCAATGTAAAGAATGACATGGTACCAATGTCATTGACATTGATACAGTTTCATTCTTGACATTGTATCAATGTCAATTGGTACAATGTCAAGTCAGTATCATTGACATTGTACCTGCCATTGTTTCTGTCAAGAACGACAGAAAGCTAGAAACACCCCTGGGTTCCATCACTGCACAACTTCGTGTAAAACGACTAGTTTTTGTTTATTTGTTTTTTTCTTGTTCATGTCATTAACGCGGCTGTTTTTTGTGTTTCAGGGTGCCGACCAACATGTCAACACAGGCGCCGACATTCACGCAGCCGTTACAGAGCGTTGTGGCACTTGAGGGTAGTGCCGCAACGTTCGAGGCTCAAGTTAGTGGTAAGAGCCGTTGACGTCGCCGCCAACGTGGCCACCGGAAGTTCTTTTTTATTTGTGTGTGTTAGTTCTGCCAACCTGCTGTGTTCTTGTCTCCGGTCCAGGTTCTCCAGTTCCTGAGGTGAGCTGGTTTCGTGATGGCCAGGTTCTTTCCGCCGCCTCTCTGCCAGGCGTTCAGATCTCGTTCAGCGATGGCCGCGCTGTTCTGAAGATCCCCGCTGTGACCGCCGCACACAGCGGGCGCTTTTCTGTCAGAGCCACCAATGGCGCTGGACAAGCCACGAGCACCGCTGAGCTCCTCGTTACAGGTGAGACTGAGGCACAGGTGGACTGTTTCCAGTCACATAAGACTTGTCAAAACTGAGTCATGAGGTAGCCTTGATTAGTCTGAGGTGTGCAGGTGTATTTGCTGTTAATATGCTCAACAATTACAATTGGGATTTTATTCCAACGACAGATTTAATATCTTTAGTGATAATAATAAATGGTTTACATGAAGACACAGTGGGTGGCAAGGTTGCATCAGTTATAGGTTCTGAAGGTCAGATTGGCCCTAATAGTCAATAAAGTGCCCAACTGCTGGATCGTTGGCTACTTTGATGGTGGTGAAGTACACTACGAATCTGGGAGACGTCTGTCTAACTGGGCCAAAGGTGACCCAGAATAGGTCCAGATATGTCTGGAGATGTACCAAAAAGAGTCACGCTTGAGCTTCTGAAGGAACTCTTCGGTCATGATGTAGCAGGTCAACAAGAATAATAAATGAATCTGCGAAAGCTAAAGAGGTTTAGGACATACCGTCACCATGGTTCTTGGAAGAACTTATAGAGAGCTGAATTTTATTGACATTTTGAAATGTTGTCTTAAGTTTAGCGCTGAATCTTTATTGGATGTGACTCAGGTGAGCCAGCAGGTAAACTGGAAGGTTAGACGGGCCTGAACATTTGTTTTTAGAAGTCATCTGTGAAAATGAGAAGTTTCCATGTTCAGTCTGGGTCAGTCTCCTGATCTGGTCTTGTCCACAAATCAACATTTTCCCCGAGTTCCTGAGAATGAGGCATGAAAAAAAACCTGGATTAGGACTCCTCAACCCACGTCCTGTCCTCTAAAGTTCACATTTATGTCTTTACGATCAGAGCAGAACTGGACCCTCTCCTGAGAATAAAACCTTTAATCTGAGTCAGAAGCAAGTGATGGTCTATCGTTGAGTCTAAATTTATCCTTCCGCCAACTGGCCTGTCATTTAATCCAGTGATAAAACCGATATAGACGCAGCAGCTGCTGCATAGCTTTCCTTAACTGGAATCTAAGGTTTATTAGGTGATCAACAACTTGGACTGGAACCGGTGAGCAATCATCCGTTACGGGACTCGGGCATCAGCGTTCATCTATTTATCCATCATTTGTCGGACCGACGCCTCGTTTAAACCTCATTCATGTTTCTGTTCTCGCGTTTCCCTCAGAGAACATGAAGCATCAAAACTCACTGATTGTGTTAATAAAGTCAAACATCTGGTGTAGAGCTGAGCGATTTTATCGATACCGCGATATATATCGATATTTTATCGAGTATCGATTATTCAGCCGCGGGTATCGATATTCTAAGCTTCTTCCAAAACCCCCCTGTCCCACCTTTAAAAGCTTGCAAGCAACAATTTGCACTGTTGCACTGTTGCACTGCAATGTATTATAAGATGATATTGTAAGATGAATATCGATATATATCGTATCGTGAGCCAAATATTCTGTATCGTATCGTATCGCGAGATTAGTGTATCGCCACAGCCCTAATCTGGTGTCTCTCCTGCAGCGGAGACGGCGCCTCCAAACTTCCTTCAGAGACTGCAGAGCTCCTCGGTGAGGCAGGGCAGCCAGGTGAGGCTGGACGTCAGAGTGACAGGTATCCCCACACCTGCGGTGAAGTTCTACAGAGAGGGAGCTGAGATCCAGAGCTCCACCGACTTCAGGATCCTGCAGGACGGAGACCTGTACAGTCTGCTGATCGCTGAGGCCTTCCCAGAGGACTCTGGGACGTATTCTGTGACGGCCAGCAACAGCAGCGGAAGGGCCACGTCCACCGCCGAGCTGCTGGTTCAAGGTGAGGTTCCTGAGTTTTCCTAGATGTGCTTTTAGACTTTTACGACAGCCCGCTGACGGACAACGTGTGTGTAATCGTCCAGTTCAAAGCTAAACCTCCTGGTGTGCTTCTGCTGCAGGTGAAGAAGCCGTGCCGGTGAAGAAAACCAAGACTATTGTGTCCACATCCCAGATGGAGACTTCTCAGACCAGAGTCCAGAGGGTGAGTCAGACCATCTGCCCCATTAGTCCACAGAGTTAACACATAACTATGACCTGAAAATATGGAAAAGTGCTTTTCAAATGTTCAAAAGTATACTGATAGATAGGGGTGTGAAAGAAAAATTGATTTTGGCAATATATCGCGATTTTCGGCCGCCCAATATAATATCGATTTTCAGCTCCTAATATCGATTTTTTTTTTTTATTGCTGTCAGTATGTTGTAATGGTTACTTAAATGTGCAAAAACACTATTAATAAACAATAAATAGGTTGTTTTTGAAGCAATTTGTCAATAATGATGATCAATATCATCTGATGAACATATACAGCAACTTGATTTTTCATCTCTACTTTTAATTTTGATATTAATTGGGTAGAATATCGCAATATATCGTGATAATACCGTATCGTGACCCAAGTATCATGATACATATCGTATTGTGAGGTCCTTGCCAATACTCACCCCTACTGATAGATCTAGTTGAAGCAGAGCGATGTGACGTGCTGCTGGTCTGATTTATTTATTTATTTTTTTACTTCTTTACATTTCAGAAAGTGGAGGCCAGTTTCCAGGCCTCCACCATGATGGAGATGCACGTAGAAGGTGCAATGATGACTCAGCATTTGGCTCACAAAACCCCTCCACGAGTCCCCCCGAAACCAACATCCAAGTCCCCCCCGTCCTTCATTTCAAAGATGTCGGGAGGTCGTCAGCAGTCCCCCTCACCCGTCAGACACGTGAAAGGCCCGACGCCCACACCTGTCAGGTATGCCTCCACCTCCCGACTGGACGGTGAGCTCCTGGGTGTGACTGCTCCGGTCTGACCTTGTGTTTCCTCCTGCAGATCCGTCTCTCCCTCCAGCAGACTGTCTGTCTCGCCCATCAGGCCCGTCAAGTCTCCGGTGATGACCAGGAAACAGGTGGGAACGTGTCCCGGTTTTGTTTGACGTGTCTCTCTGCTGCCACCATGTGGCAGACATGTACGCTAATTACCTTCATGCACTAGTTTGGTTGTGAGAATCACCTTGTTCGTTTGTATGAAAGGCAGCAGCTTGAATCTTCGTTAGCAGGGGACTCTCTCCAGGGTTATAATAGTTTTGGATTTTCCATTAGTTTTTAGTTTAGTTTTTCCAAATTCAGTTAGTTTTAATTAGTTTTTAGAGCAGTTTTGCTAGTTTTTATTTGTTTTTGTTTTAAATACTTAGTTTTAGTTTAGTTTTTCTTAGTTTCAGTGTTAGTTTTATTTTGTAAATTAGGGTTGTAATTTAGGTTCGAGTGAAGCACTGAACTTTTTGAAGGCTATCGAATCACATAGTCGTGTTTACATTCTGGTCTCAATAAACATATTTATCAATGCGTCTTCCCTCTTGTGGTGTTCCTGCGTATTTACTGACCAGCAGCTATCTGGTCTCCATGGAAACAGTCTATTATAGTTGCTGTTTTCTCCTGTTCCTTCCCAACGCTGACTGGCCTGCAGCTGTAGCTTCTCTTTCCAGGGGGCTAGCTTAGGCTAGCTTATCCAGCTAGTCTTGGTTAGCCTTTTTTCCAGGGGGCTAGCTTAGGCTAGCTTATCCAGCTAGTCTTGGTTAGCCTTCTTGTGTGAGCTTTTCAAATGGACTTTCAGATTTGTGGGTTTTTTTCTCCTTGAGAAGTATTCCACACATTGTATCACCTGCTTCTACAACAAGGCACTTATTTTTATCGTTAACGCAGTCATAGTCAAAGAAATCCCAAATAGGACTAAGACGCTTTCTCCCAACTTTTGCCGCAGCCATCACTGCTGATCTTTTTTTTTTTTTTTTTTTTTTTTTTTTTCTGCGGTTGTTGTTGTACAGCGAAGCGAAGTTAATAGGTTTCAAACGTTTATGAGAAAAAAAAAACAAATACAAAACGAAGGGCGTTCTTGATATTATCATAGTTAATTTTAGTTCGTTTTGTAAACACATAATACAGTTTCAGTTAGTTATCGTTTTTTTAAAACTCGTTTTTATTTTATTTCAGTTAACGAAAATGTTTTTTCAATTCTAGTTTTCATTATTTTGTTCCTTTTTTATTAATGACAATAACCTTGACTCTCTCTACTTAACATTACCACTGTCTCAATCTCCTCCAGTGCATGTGAAATAAGCTGAGATCTGCTAGAAATCAGTGAAAAGCAGTGTGCTGTCCCTTAGCGGCGGCTGAGGCGGAGACCTCTGTGACCTCATAGCTGGTTACAGCCATGCATCCTTCTGTTGCAGGTATCTGCTTCTGCAGAGGTGCTGCCACCCTGGAAGCAGGGAGACTACGTAGCTGAAGCCAGCTACACCAGCATGACCGGCATGAGGAGCGTGACCAGCGTCAGCAGCGCCACCCAGCTGCACATGGAGAAGAGCTGGGAGCAGCAGGTGGCCGCCACCAGAGAGGTAAGCGCGCCTCACCGCCACGGCGACAGGCTGCATGCAGGGCGAGCGCGAGCGGGGTCGGCTGTTGCGAGCGCGCGTTGTGTTTTTGAGTTCTACCCCACCTATTGGTCGGATGAGGAACTTGCAGATTCAGCGACTGAAAACCGCACGAACTGTCGGCGTGAGTCTGTGCCTGTGTGTTCAACATGTGTCATTGTGCTGTGAATGCATCAGGGCGAGCATGTTTATCACGACGATAAGAGCGTGGCCGTGGCCACCGTGGTGGCAGCCGTGGAGCAGGCTCGTAGCCGGGGCCCGTCTGAGGCGGCCGCGACCGGAGAGCAGGTAGAGCGCCGCAGTCTGCCTCCATCACACCTCCTCCTTGGTTCACTCTTCCATCCTGGTTGTTTGTGTCACGTTTCTGAGTTTGTGTATCAGGTGTAGTTGCTGGCTTCTCTGCAGACTCCTCCTACTTGAGAGGAAACTCTTAAAGTGGTCATATTATGCACGTTTCCCATCATCCTCTATCTGATTACCTCTAGAATAGCTCTGCACCCGTCATACATCCACAATTAAGAACAAAAAACACCAATAATTACAAAGGAAACACTTCTGGAAAATGAGAAGACTAGGCTTGTAGCGATACACTAATCTCACGATACGATACACGATATTCGGCTCACGATATGATATATATCGATATTCATTTTACAATACATTAACATCATTTTCCGAAAGATTTTAAAGGGACAAAGTGATTTTGGTGACATCTTGTGAGTGTTCCAATGATTTTGTTTTAATTATTTGAACTGAAAGCATCAATTACACCAGTGATTCCCAAAGTGTGGGCCGCGGCCCCCTGGTGGGCCGTCGTGGTACTGCAGGTGGGCCGTGAGAGCTCATTAAAATGAAACAAACGTGTTTTAAATCCTTGATTTAAAAAAAAAAAATGTTTTTTAATACTATAAAATCTTCTTGACATAATTAAAAAAACATTTAGAAGTAATAAAACAAACCAGTTAAGTGTAATTCTACTGTCATCTTAACTTAATATGACAAGTTTTACCTATACTTGTTGACCTCTTACATTAACATTGGAACATAGCTTCTAGTCCTGTATGTTGATCACAGTTGCAAGCTTTTAAAGGTGGGACACGGGGATTTTGAAAGAAGCTTAGAATATCGATACCCACGGCTGAAAAATCGATACTCGATAAAATATCGATATATATATCGCAGAATTGATAAAATCGCTCAGGTCCAGAGAAGACCGTCTTCTTTGGCAGCTAACTGTCTCCGGACTGGTTGGATTATTTTTAGGCGACCTTCCTCATAAAGGCCCGTTGTCTGGAGACCATTACCTCTTTGATAAATTATTAAACTTTTCGGTAAAAAGTTCTTGCAACCTCGGATCTGTGAGACATCACAAATTTTCTTTGTTGTGGGTTGAACATCTACAACACACGTAGCAGCGTTCAGATCTTGAGCCTCCAGACGTGAGATGAAAATTCATTTCTATTAAATCTTAAAACACGGAAAAGCATAATATGGTCCTTTTAAGAGCTGCCGAAGTACAAGAGTGAAGATCTGAGGAGTTCAGTAACAGTAGTGTCACAGCTCACTTGGTGAGTCAGGTAGAAATAGATCCTGATCATCTCCATGCTTCACGTTGATCTTCTCTGGTTTCCACCCTCCTCTTTGGGATGAGCTGCATGTTTCCCTCTAACGCTGCATGCTTCGGTCGGAGTACTCTTCCCTCCTGTGCGGGAGTTTTCTTTTGTGTTTTTTTTTTTCCCTGCTCTTTGGGCTCTTCTGGTCCAGCGTGGACCTCCGAGAGACCTGTGTGCTGCTTGTTGTGTCTTCAGGCCGGGGGGGAGAAAAAGGCCGAGGCCGTGGCCACGGTGATGGCCGCCGTTGACCTCGCTCGCGTCCGCCGGCCCACGCAGGAGGAGGACGGCCGGGCGGAGGAGGAGGAGGAGGCTGTGGAAGGTGGAGATGAAGATGAAGAAACAGGTGGCAGATAAACAAGTCATTGCAGCAAAATCTGCTGCAGCTGCTGCAGCTGCTGAACAGCGGAGAGTCAAGGTCTCCCAGGTCTCCCAGGTCTCCCAGGTGTCCCAGGTGTCCCAGGTCTCCCAGGTCTCCCAGGTCTCCCAGGTCGCCCAGGTCTCCCAGGTCCGAGGACTTCAAAGATGCCCTGTTAGATAATGTCTCATGATCTCAGCCTCTTCTAACTCACTCCTCTGGTTGCTCCCGATTCAGAGAAAGGAAATCTCCTCCCACGTGGACTCTGGTGTCACCCCGTCTTCAGTGACACATTTCACAGTTTCTAAAGTTTCTCTCCCCAAACACGAACCGAGCCACGAGGTAAGAGGATCGGGCGCGGGTCCGAACCCTTCATCTCCATCTTAACTCCATCTTAACTCGCAGCGTCGCCCATCCTAAAACCCGATGGCTGCGCCTGCAGCATTGTTGCCGACCGGCTGCGGCTGTTAACCGATCCTCCCGGTTTCACCTAATCCGGCTTCAGCTCGGCTTTCTGGATCCAGACGCCTCTCGCTTCATGATCCCGTCCGGGTTTCAACCCTCGGCCAGCAAATCTGTAGAACGACACGTTAACAGTCATCTGCTCAGTGTCACTTTGAAAAACCATGTTGTTTATTGACAGATGGTCAAACCGGCCGTAACTGACTGGTTACTGGTTGCGGTTGGCATGGATGCAGCCCTGCCGGAGCAGATGGGACACCTCCAGGTGTCTCCATGGGCTTGTTGGAGCAGCTCCAGAGAGAGCGAGGCTCAATAAAACACTCTGGATCCAGATTCAGATCACTCCAGTTAACCACAGCTTAGGCCACAGCTCACAGCTGCTAACATCTTGTTTTTGAGTCGTCCTCCACCAAGACCAGCTCTGCTCGCTTGGTTTTGAGATTTTTGTCTGTCCTGACCAGTGTTGTACCTGAACAAAAGTTCACGAACTATTTCATATTTTTCGCGAACATGAACTGAGCGCACTCTCTTTCTCCTTCACCAGCGGGGGGCGTGAACGAGTTCATTTAGGCAGTTGTGAACGACGCTCTTTCAAAGTTCACGCACGGTCAAAACCGTTCCAGGTTTCCAGCGAACCCCATTTAAAATCCACCACAAACGAGCCTGATATGTATCTGAGGAAACCAATCAAACATGGCAACACGGCTGTCGCTGCTGTCACGCTAACAATTACGTCATCAAACATTTAAAACGATCATGAAGGAAGATGAAAGCTACAGTTACCCAGAAATAAAGACCTGTTTTTGTCTTATAATAAAGACCATTTGGCAACAAGTTTTTCCTCATATTTTTCATCTACAGTAGAGCAGTGATTCCCAAAGTGTGGGCCGCGGCCCCCTGGTGGGCCGTCATGGGACTGCAGGTGGGCTGTGAGAGGTCATTAAAATTAAACAAATATGTTTTAAATCCTCTATCTATTTTAAATATGTTTTTAATTACTGTAAAATATTCATGACATGATTAAAAAAAACATGAAGAAGTAATAAAACAAACCAGTGTTATTCTACTGTCATCTTAGCTTAATATGACAAGTGTCACCTTATTTGTTGACCCCTTACATTAATATCGGATCATGGTTCCTGGTCCTGTATGTTGATCACAGTTGTGATTAAAGGTTTCGGTGGGTTGTGGAGATTTTTCACATTTCAAATTGGTCCTTGTTCTGAAGTTTGGGAATGGCTGCTGTAGAAAGAAGCTGATAGGGAGATTACAGTTTTACATGAGCTGTCCCTTCAATGCTAATATGAACCCTGGTTGGTTTAGGATTCAGAACTGGACCAATAGTTTTCGACAGTTAAAATGGATAAAATAATTGCCGTTTGTGGTGGTGTAGTATATGGGCAGCGGTAATCATTTTGAACAAATAATTGCTCACATTAAAAAACATTAAACATTAAAAAAAAGATTTTTTTTAAAAATGAACTATTTAGTTCATTTTTTGAAATGGTGAACCGAACTAGTTAATTTTAATTTTTTGTGAACTATGAACTGAACTAGTTCGTTTAGAAAGTGAACTCGCCCAACACTGGTCCCGACCACCAGAACCAAACAGCAGGAGCTTGTTGGTGGAGGCGACGTTCAGCGGCAGCACCCTGAACACGCCGCTGATAAACGCTTTCACCTGCCGTAGCTGGTTCCGTTTCTTTCACGGACTGTTAAACCTTCTCCTCCATGCTTCCCTGGTGCCACTCAGACCGCCTCTTCACCCACTAACCCTCAGCAGAGCGTTGGCGCTCGTGTTTGTTCTGGTCGATGGTCGATGGTTAATGCTGCTCTCGTTGGCCGGTCAGGTGTCCATCGCCGGCTCCGCCTTCGCTGTTCTGCACAAGGAGCTGTCCTCCCCCTCCGCTGCCAGGAAGGTCATCAAGCCGGTCAAGTCCCCCAGTCCGTCTCGCAGGGTGACGGTGGAGGCGCGGGTCACGCCGGAGCCCCTCCCACCGCCGTTCAGGGACGCCAGATATCAAAGGCAGTTTGAGGGCGGGACTTATGCAGTGAGTGAGGAGGAGTTTGAGGACTGGGAGCCTCAGGTTGGTCCCCCCGCTGCTGTCCTCCTCCGTCTTTTCACTTTAACCCCCGTGTGGACTTTCACCTCAGTTCCCCTCTTCACCGTAACGCCGCGGCCAATCACACGCCGCTTATTCATGAAGACTCCTCCACCTCTTCCTCCTGTCTTCACTTGCTGATCTCCATCCTTCTGTCCCCTCTGCAGGAGTTTATGTGTCCTAACCAGCTTCCTCCCTCCATCCTCACAGAGCACCGCCGCTGGCAGACGCCTCAGAGTTTTCTGTGTTTCACTCCTTCCTGTTGTTGTTTTTCTCAGGAAGTGGCTGCAGTGCCCACCAGAGCCCAGGAGCCTTCGGTTCCCCCAACCATTGTTGCTGTGAGTACCTCACCTGTCCACTTCCCATGTGCCTCTATTAAAACACGACACCTGTCGTACGTCTGTGACTGACATTTCTGCTCAGTTTTCGTTTAAACTGAGAAGAATAATTGACCTAAATTCAGTTCATTTCTGTACCAGCTCAAAGCAAAAGTCATCTAAAGGCGAAATTCAGCGCAGTTCAGCTAAATTAAATTAAATCTAATTTGCTATGTAATGCCAGTTAATAAATAAAAAAACAGCCCAGCCAGGAAACTCAACACAGAGCATTGAATCTCCCACAGCACCAGGCGACAGTGGGAAGGAAAAACTCCCCGTTCACAGGAACAAACCGCCTTGATCTGAATTCAGAAAAAGCCTGTTCACAGCCCCTTTATGATAAAGTATAATGACACTGATCATTAGGGCTGTAGTGATACACTAATCTCATGATACGATACGATACACGATATTCGGCTTATGATACGATATATATTGATATTCATCTTACAATACATTTACATCATTTTCCAAAAGATTTTAAAGAGACCAGTGGCCAGGTTACATTATGTTTTTTAATTAGGAATTTATTATTCCGAATTAAATAATTCAGAATTAAATTATTTTCCTTTGAATTTACATGGAAAACAAACTTACTCGATTAGCAACAACATGGAGGACTACATTATTAGCATCCTTTTTGGATTTGTTTTGATTTTATTTCGACATGATGTTGTCTTGCTGCACGACAACATCATGTCAATGATTTTTTTTCGAAAACAAGCCCAGCACGGAATATAAGCGTCATCGCGACAGACGGGCAAGGGAACGAGCATGCGCAGAAAGACCGGAATAAATTTAAAGCGGAATGAGTGTTTACATGACCGCGGAATTATTCTATTCAGATTTAAAATCAGAATAAACCCGCCACTTACTTCGGAATTAAGTTTAATTTGGAATGGACATTTTCATTCGGAATTAGGTGTTTACATGGTAATTTTTAATAATTTTAAATCGGATTTAATTTCAATTCTGAATTAAAGAGGAATTAAACTTCCCATGTAAATGCACTGAAAGTGATTTTGGTGACATCTTGTGAGTGTTCCAATGACTTTGTTTGAATTAATTGAACTGAAAGCATCAATTACACATTATATGGCTGACAGACAGCTTGCAAATGCTGGACAAAATGATTAAAAGATTTGTTGAGAAAAATAGTTTCATTTATTTAAACAGTAGAAATTTTGCTTGCAAGCTTTTAAAGGTGGGACACGGGGGTTTAGAAAGAAGCTTAGAATATCGATACCCGCGGCTGAAAAATCGATTATCTCTGGGGAAATAAAATATCAATGTATATCGCTGAATCGATAAAATCGCTCAGCTCTACTGATCATGTGTCTTCTTTCATCATCAGCCCAGAACTAATTAGATTTCCATCAGACTTTTGGTCGTATTGCTAAAATTGTTTATCGTGTGCGAGTGCCGGTGTTGTTAGAACTCACATTCAAGTTAAAGTTTGCGTGTTTGTACTGCAAGAATCGCTCACTGTGATTTCCAAGTGGAATCTCTGGGTTGGAGACACAAAAACAATGAACTAGAAGACTCGAGAAGTCATGATCTGTAGCTGTAATTCTTAAAGAGATATCAATCGTCTCCCACAAGTTGATCTCTTCCGATTTCCAAGAAGAAGCTGGAACGACATGTATGATAGGGAAATTAAAAAATTGTGTCTGCTAAAGGGGAAAAAAGCTGAAACGAGAATCTGACGGCGCTGCCGTTTCCTTTCAGGCCCTGAAAAACCTGACGGTGACGGAGGGCGAGTCTGTGACCCTGGAGTGCCAGATCGGCGGCCAGCCCGCCCCGGAGATCATGTGGTTCAGAGAAGATTACAAAATCGAGAGTTCAATTGACTTCCAGATCAGCTACGACAACGGATTCGCCCGGATGGTGATCCGCGAGGCGTTCGCCGAAGACAGCGGTCGCTTCACTTGCACCGCCACTAACCAGGCAGGAACCATCAGCACCTCCTGCTACCTGCTCGTCAAAGGTAACTGGTCCAGATGTTACGTGTAAATCTGCAGACACACCGCGGTCTCACGGCTGACTTCAGCGTGGAATGATCTTAATTTGGGATTGGGATCTTTATTTGGATTGATCATGGGTAAACATGCAAAAAACAAGATAATCAGGTTTCATGCAGAAGTTCCCTGTTTTGTAGTGTCAGAGGAGATCGAGAGCAGAGAGGAGACGATGACCGTCACAGAAACCGGAATCGCACAGGCACAGACGTGAGTTTTGAACATCTCAGCTCTCTTCAAACCAACCAGGACGCCGACATCGTTGCCAGAGCCATGGTATTTAATCAGTTTCCTGCTTCATTCAGTGTTTCCGTCGAGACAAAGCAGCAGATAGTGACAGAGGTGACTGCGGGAGAGTCCGCCGCTCCCTTCTTCATCCACAAACCTGTGGTCCAGAAGCTGGTGGAAGGAGGAAGCGTCATGTTTGAGTGTCAGATCGGAGGAAACCCCAAACCTCACATCATCTGGAAGAAGAATGGCGTGCCGCTCACCACTGGATACAGGTGCTCATCACTCATCACTAACCCTAACCCTAACCCTGTGAATGGAAAGTACCATTTTTCTTAGAAGGTTGCGTGATATAACGTGTTTTGGTTTTTGCCTTCAGATACAAAGTCGCTTACAAGAAGGAGACTGGAGAATGCAGACTGGAGATCTCCATGACCTTCGCCGATGATGCCGGAGAATACTCTGTCTTTGCTAAGAATCCTCATGGAGAAGCCTCGGCCTCCGCCAGCCTGCTGAGGAAGGTACCGGCATCCTTCTGTCTTTCGTTTGCTCTGAAATCATTGTTGGACCGGTGCCTCATGGCGTGAACATCTGTTTACAGAGCAATATGAAGCCTACATGAAGCAGTTTGAAGTGACACAAAAAACCGAAGTGACGACGACAGTGATCCAGGTCCAGGAGCCCTCTGTGGTTGTGAGCCAGTATGAGCTGGAGCAGAGGAGGAGGACCACCCCCATGAGCTTTGTCTCAGAGACGGTACCTTCCTTCTGCACATCTGGAGCTCTGTTCGCTGTCTGACTGAGTAATATGTAGTTCCCACTCAAAGCTCAAATCTGTTTCTGCAGGAGTTCCTCATTTCAGCCTTTGAAGAGAGGATCATCCAGGAGATTGAGCTCCGCATCATGAGAATCACCTACAGAGAGCTGATCACAGAGGACGGAGAGATTGTGGTGACTGTTGCAGATGGGGAGGCCGTGCAGCCGGCCTTTGAGACACCCGTCAAAAACTACAGGATCGTGGAGGGAATGGGCGTCACCTTCCACTGCAAGATGGGAGGAGTCCCACTGCCAAAGGTGAGAAAAGTTCCTCTTAAACTTACCTTCACCAAGAAGACCTCCTCCAAGACTTTCCCTATCAGAAAGCAAGCGTGTGACCGTTTCCAGCTCCTCTCCTGAAAAACTCAGGTTGAACCTGATACTGAGAGCTTCAAAGTCTCTTCTGTCTTGTTCTAGATTGCTTGGTACAAAGACGGCCAGCGTATCAGGGCCAGTGATCGATACCAGATGGAGGTTCTCCAGGACGGACGGGCCAGCCTCCGTCTGCCCGTGGTGCTTCCAGAGGACGAAGGCGTGTACACCGCCTTCGCCACCAACATGAAGGGAAATGCCGTCAGTTCAGGGAAGCTCTACATAGAGCCGTCTGGAACTGTTACACCTCAGAGATTCACACCACAGCCCTCAATGCAGAGGATCAGGTAAGTCTTTAAGACCAAGACACAAAAGAGGAAGCTCTCCTTTGAAGGCTGAAGCTGAAAAAAGGAATATTTTGTTCAGAACAATGACGTTACAACCGATGAAGTGAATGTTTTGAGAATGGGAACCTTTATAGATTGTTGCAGGTCTTCATTTTGTTTCACATGTGAACAATTTTGCTTCACCTATTGCGTTTTCTGTATCTCTGGTTAGAGCACGAAGCTTAAAAAATTGAGAAAGGTTTGAATTTTGGAACTATAGCTGCTGTAGAGGCAGATATTTTATTCTGACCTGGTAACTTGGTATGCATCGTCATTGGCTACATATAATGAGGTACGGTTCTGACGCGTCCTCTTCCCAGGTCTACATCTCCTCGTTCCTTGAGCCGTTCGCCTGGCCGTTCTCCCAGCCGCTCGCCTGGACGCTCCCCGGCCCGCAGGCTCGATGAGACGGACGAGGCTCAGCTGGAAAGACTTTACAAACCTGTGTTCGTCATGAAGCCGTCTTCAGTCAAATGCTCTGAGGGACAAACCGCCAGATTCGACTTGAAGGTTGTGGGCAGACCAATGCCCGAGACGTACTGGTTCCACAACGGTAAGAAAAACAGCCTTCAACAAGTTCTGCCTTCACATGTTGCATTAGCCTCCAGTAGAAATACATTTCTCCTCCTCTTTCCAGGACAACAAGTGGTGAATGACTACACACACAAGATTGTGATCAAAGAGGACGGGATACAGTCCTTGATTATTGTCCCAGCCATGCCGCAAGACTCCGGCGAGTGGACAGTTGTCGCTCAGAACAGAGCTGGACGGACGTCTGTATCTGTTACACTCAATGTTGAAGGTACGGCTGTCCCACAGATTTACTGTACCACATTATACTTATGATTCTTTGAAGTCAGGTTATTAACTGCTGTGTTCCTTTTTGGGGGGGATTCACAGCTCGTGAAAGCCTGACTAGACCACACTTTATTGAAAAGCTGAAGAACATTACCGTGAAGCAGGGCACTCTGGTTGCTCTGGCTGTCAAAGCCATTGGAAACCCCCTGCCTGATATTGTCTGGCTGAAAAACAGTGACATCATTACCCCACAGAAGCACCCACATATCAAGTATGTATCTATAAATTAGCTGTAAAGGCTCTTCTGAGCCTTTAAAGCATTTGTTTAAATGGTGACTGACTTGATATTAATGTATTCTGGCTGGTTGCTTATTCTAGGATTGATGGCACCAAAGGAGAGGCCAAATTCCAGATTCCTACAGCTGCCGGCTCAGACAGCGCCTGGTACACCGCTACAGCCATCAACAAGGCTGGCAGGGACACAACCCGCTGCAGAGTCAATGTTGAGGTGGACTCGACTGCCCCTCATGTTGAGAGGAAGCTCATTATTCCTAAAGGAACCTACAAAGCCAAAGAGATCGCTCCTCCAGAGGTGGAGCCCCTTCACCTGAGGTATGGCCAAGAGCAATGGGAGGAAGGTGACCTTTATGACAAAGAGAAGCAGCAGAAACCACAGTTCAAGAAGAAGCTGACTTCTATCAGGATGAAGCGTTTCGGTCCAGCTCATTTTGAATGCAGACTGACCCCTATTGGAGACCCCACTATGGTGGTGGAGTGGCTGCATGACGGCAAACCTCTGGCTGCTGCCAACAGGCTGCGCATGGTCAACGAGTTTGGCTACTGCAGCCTGGACTACGAAGTTGCTTATGCCAGAGACAGCGGCGTCATCACCTGCAGAGCTAGCAACAAGTTTGGAGTCGACCAGACCTCGGCCACCCTGATCGTCAAGGATGAGAAGGGCCTCATTGAGGAATCACAGCTTCCCGAAGGCAGGAAGGGAGCGTACAGAGTCGATGAGATTGAGCGCAGTGTTCACGAGGGAGGACCCACTGGAGTCAGCGGGGAGGAATCTGAGAAGACAAAACCTGAAATTGTCCTTCTTCCTGAACCAGTCAGAGTGGTGGAAGGTGAAGTTGCACGATTCCGCTGCAGAGTGACCGGCTATCCAGCTCCAAAGGTGAACTGGTACCTCAACGGACAACTCATACGCAAGAGCAAGAGATACAGACTCCAATATGATGGTATTTACTACCTGGAAATTGTTGACGTCAAGTCTTATGACTTAGGCGAGGTCAGGGTAGTTGCAGACAATCCTTTAGGCACAACTGAACACACAGTGAAGTTGGAGATCAAACAGAGAGAGGACTTTAGATCAGTCCTGCGTCGTGCTCCAGAAGCGAGGGCAACTGAGGGCCTGCACGAATCTGGCAGAATCGGATTTGACGTTGTGAAAGTGGACCGACCCGGAGAGGCCTCCCAGGACAGAGAAGTCGTTAAACTCCGTAAGACACAGAGAATTGTTCATGAGAAGACCTCAGAGGAGTCAGATGAGCTGAAGAGCAAGTTCAAACGCAGAACAGAGGAGGGTTTCTATGAGTCCATTTCTGCTATGGAGTTCAGGTCTCGCAAGAAGGACGAATCTTATGAAGATCTGCTGAAGAAGACCAAGGATGAGCTGCTTCATCACATGAAAGAGAAAGAAGAGGCTGAAAGGAGGAGGCTGGAGGAAGAGGGCAAAATCACAATCCCCACTATCAAACCAGAGAGAGTCCAGCTCTCCCCTAGCATGGAAGCCCCCAAGATCTTGGAACGCATTGCAAGCAAGACTGTTGCTCCAATGGAAGAGGTCCGTTTCCGAGTCAGAGTCGTTGGCAGACCAGAACCTGAGTGCCAGTGGTTCAAGAACGGCATTCAGCTGGAGAAGTCAGACCGTATTTACTGGTACTGGCCTGAGGATCATGTGTGTGAGCTGGTGATCAGAGACGTCACAGTGGAGGATTCTGCTAGCATCATGGTCAAGGCCATGAACATCGCCGGAGAGTCCTCGAGCCACGCCTTCCTGCTTGTGCAAGGTAAACTGGCTTTACCCAAAAATGTCCAGTAACACACTCATGTCCTGATATTTCTTTTATCAGTCTCAGTTCATATTTTCATTTTGCAGCCAAGGCAGCAGTCAGCTTCACGCAGAACCTAGAAGATGCCAGTGCCGATGAGAAGGACCATGGTGACCTTCGAGTGTGAAACCAATGAACCTTTCGTCAAAGTCAAATGGCTCAAGAACAATGTTGAGATCTTCTCCGGTGAGAAATACAGGATGCACTCTGACAGAAAGGTGCACTTCCTGTCTGTGCTGGTGATTGACATGAAGGATGATGCAGAATACACCTGCGTGGTGGTAGACGATGAGGATGTCAGGACAAGTGCAAAGCTCCACGTTGAAGGTAGGTACCCTTGACTCTCATCTTAAGTTGAATTTAAATCCATTCGGATGTGACTGGAAGACCGTGGTTGTTGATGGCGCTCTGTACCCAGGTGCTGCCCTGGAGATCATCCAACAGTTGGAGAACATCGAGGTGCCAGAGACCTACGCTGGAGAGTTTGAGGTCGAGCTGTCTCGTGAAGATACCGAAGGCACTTGGTTCTTTGGAGACAAGGAGCTCTCTCCCAGCAGTAAATATGTCATGTACTCCCGCCGAGGAAGACACTCGCTGTCCGTCAAGGATGTCAAGAAAGAAGACCAGGGGAAATATACCTTTGTATGTGGAGATCTGAGGACCAGCGCATCACTGAAGATGAAATGTAAGCTTGACATGGGGAAAGTATGTGTTGTGACTGGTTATCAGATATTTTTCCTTCCTGTGTCCTGATTTACCAGTATAATTGAGGTTTCTGCTAGCGGTTACTAAATTTATAGCTTTTAGAGGATCAACTTCTTCCTCTTTTGAATTAGAGGTTGAAGTTCTCTTCTCACCTTATTGCATGTTTGGTGATTCCCTGGTCACAATGGTGTACTTTGACAGTGCTTCTCTTGTTCAGTGCGCCCAGTGACCCTCATGCAGCCCCTGGCCGATCTCACAGTATGTGAGGGCGACATTGCTCAGCTGGAGGTCAGGTTCTCTCAGGAGAACGTTGAGGGAACCTGGATGAAGAGCGGCCAGGCCATTTCCGCCTCAGACCGCGTCCACATTGTCATCGACAAACTGGTTCACAAGCTGCTGGTGGAGAATGTCAGCAGAGAAGATGCTGCCTCCTACTCTTTTGTGGTTCCAGCTCATGACATCTCCACATCAGGAAAACTCAACGTTCAAAGTAGGTGTTCAAAATGGTCATTAGTATTAACACCACCTGAGGACCCCTTTGGCTCCTTTCATTGATATGTTCTGCCTCTCTTCACAGCTATTGAAATTGTAACACCACTGAAGGACGTGTCCTCCATCGAGGGCACCAAGGCTGTCCTGGAGGCCAAGATCTCCGCTCAGGACATCAGCGCTGTCAAATGGTACCACAACGACAAACCGCTGACGCCCAGCGACCGAATCCAGATGGTGGCAAAGGGTGCCAAGCAGCGTCTGGTCTTCACCAGGACCCACGCCTCAGATCAAGGACGTTACAAACTGGTGGTCGGCAAAGTCGACACCAGCTGCAGTCTGACTGTAGAACGTAAGATGTTTTTCCTTTTACCTCTCAAGATTCTGTCTTAGTTTCCTGGTTCTAATAATGTTGTTATTACAGAGGTACAAATTGTGAAGCACATGGAGGACAAAGTGTGCTCAGAGTCGCAGAACGTCACCTTCAGTGTGGAAGTTTCTCATCCTGGAATCGATCCAGTCTGGACCTTCAAAAACCAGCAACTCAAAGCTGGACACAAATACAAGATGGAGTCCAAGGGAAAGGCTCATTCTCTGACTGTCATTGACACTATGAAGGACGAGGAGGGCCAGTACATGTTCCACGCTGGCGAAAAGACATCCAGTGCCACACTCACTGTCTCTGGTACGTCTAATCTCCAAGAAACTGAGTTGCTTCATTCAGATGTATAGATTTATCCTGTCAAAACTAGCTGGGAATTATGATCGGCATTGTCACTGGACCTGTTGGGATTCACAACTCATCATTGCTTCTCCTGTCCTGCCACCAGGTGGAGCCATTACACGACCCCTGCATGATGTGACGGTGGCCGAGTCACAGACCGCCGAGTTCGAGTGCGAAGTCGCCAACGCCAGTGCCGAGGGCAAATGGCTCAAAGACGGTCAGACCGTGGACTTCAGTGAGAATGTGGTGAGCGAGGTGAAGGGGGCAGTCAGGCGCCTTGTAATCGTTATCACCAGACCGCAGGATGTTGGAGAGTACACCTACCAGGTGGCCAACTCCAAAACCAGTGCCAACCTCAAGGTGGAGGGTGAGTACCTGCTTGAACAAAAAACACTTTATTTTCATGACGAACTGATGTTTTTAGGTTCTAAAGCTCAACACACCAGCAGTTTCCCTGTATTTGGCTCATGACTGTGTGAATGTGTTTCCATCCAAAGCTGTGAAGATCAAGAAGACCATGAGGAACCAGACAGTGACGGAAACCCAGGAGGCCGTGTTCTCGCTGGAACTGACCCACCCGGATGCGAAAGGATCCCAGTGGATCAGGAATGGTGTCGAACTGCACAACAGCGACAAGTACGAGATCACCTCCGATGGCACGGTCCATACGCTGAAGGTGAAGGACTGCAACACGCAGGACGAGACTGTTTATTCCTTCAAGCTGGGAAAGCTGTCCGCCAACGCCAGACTCAGTGTCGAGAGTGAGTATCCACAGTTACACACAGTGACGTTGATGTTAACTTTTAAAGACCCTCATCGACAACTTTTTTGTGCAGCTATCAAAATCATCAAGAAGATTAAGGACTTGACATCACTGGCCGACGGCACCGCCTCCTTTGAGATGAGCCTGTCACATGACAATATCCCCGTCAAATGGATGTTTAAAGGCGTTGAGCTGAAGCCAAGTGAGAAGTGCAAGATTCAGTCTGAGAGGAAAGCTCACAAGCTGGTCCTCCAGAACGTGGACAGCAGCAACGCAGGAGAGTACACCGCCGTTGTGGGACACCTGCAGTGCAGCGCCGTGCTCACAGTGGAGGGTACGTAACTCCCGAATGACCGTCAGAGCGTTCCTGAGGAGGAAAAGCCTGTCAAACAGGCCGATATCCAAAATACGAGATATCATAGACATCGAATTTGAGTGGCGCCTCATATGTGGGGACGGACCGGCATCTCATGTAATGCTTTTATTTCTATGATCTAAGCTTTCTTATACGTTTATTACATACAAACAAAACAGTTTGAAGTTGAGTTTGAGGTTGAATTGGTTTGAATTTTGTTGAAAATAATTTTAAAATGAACCTTTTCAGAAATAATTTGAAAACATTTTGTACAGAATTTTGTGTAATTTTAATATTATTTGTAAAATAAAAAAGTTAAAATAAATGTATTTATTGGATATATGAAAATTTACAATTAATATTTAGAATAAAAATGTGAACTTATACATTTATTTTGATTTCTTTCCCTGAAATTTCAACCTATAATTTGTTAAAAATTAATAAATTCTCATGGATTCTTTTTCCATCAAAACGTTTATATATTTTAATCTTAAAAATCACTGAAATTAAAACAATTAGCAATACCATTTAAAGACCACCCAGATGGGAGCACCAGATGGGAGCAGCATATCAGGCACCAAAGTCCCCCTCTGGTGGATCAAAGTGGTATTACAAGCTGTGCTGGACTGTTAGTGTCAGTATTATCAGTGGCCTTTATGCCAGAGGACCTATATGCCCTCATGTGGTCAGAAGTGGTATTGCTACATAGAGTGGCTTTAAAAAATTACAAATCTTATATGTAAATTTTTGTATTTTCAAATTTTTCTGCTTTATTTAAAAAAAAAGTTTGTTAATACAGGTAAAATATAAATTTAGTTCAAAAATATTTGTTTTACTTAATTATTCTGTATAATTCATCCACAGTTGTGTATTGTTAATTGATCTTTTTTTTGTCTATTTATTGTGACTCGATTTTGTTGCCGGCAGCTCTGCGAGTCACCAAACCCATGAAGAGCGTGGAGGTCTCAGAGACACAGGTGGCCACGTTCGAGTGCGAGGTTTCCCACTTCAACGTGCCGTCCACCTGGCTGAAGAACGGCGTGGAGATCGAGATGAGCGAGAAGTTCAGGATCGTGGTTCAGGGAAAACTCCACCAGCTGAAGATCATGAACACCAGCAGAGATGACTCTGCGGAGTACACCTTCGTCTGCGGAAACGACAAAGTCTCTGCAACACTGACCGTCAACCGTAAGACCACGCCCCCACGTCCGGTCACATCCCGCAAATGGAAATGCTCAGTCCTTTTTCAGTAAATGTATTTGTACCTCTCCCGTGCAGCTGTGCTGATCACCTCCATGCTGAAGGACCTGAACGCTCAGGAGCGAGACACCATCACCTTCGAGGTCACCGTCAACCACGAGGGCATCTCCTACAAGTGGCTGAAGAACGGCGTGGAGGTCAAGTCGTCGGACAGATGCCAGGTCCGAAGCCGGCAGCTCTCGCACTCGCTCACCATCCGGAACGTTCACTTCGGAGACGGTGGAGAATACCAGTTCGTGGCCGGCTCCGCTGCCACCGCCGCTAACCTATTCGTCGAAGGTAACGCCATGTTCGTGTTTACTGATTTTTCTGGGAGCTTTTGTGCGTCTTTTTTAATAATGAACTCCTTTCTCCTGCAGCTCGTTTGATTGAGTTCACCAAGAAGATCAAGGACATAAAGATCACAGAAAAGAAGAAGGCCATTTTTGAGTGCGAGGTCTCTGAGCCCAACATCCAGGTCATGTGGATGAAGGACGGCCAGGAGCTGGACCTGTCTGAGGAGAGGTGTGTGATCGTGCCCGCCTGCAGTCACGTGATCAGGAGGCTTTAAGGCACATGTGTCAAACACAAGGCCCGCGGGACAAATGTGGACCGCCACATAATTTTATTTGGCCCTCGAGAGCTTGGGCATTATTGGCTTACATTTTAAACCAATATTTTAAGACTTAAAATAAGCTTAGACTGCTTTAAAGCGCATATTGACAATAAACTACATCTCCCATTATGCATTTCGTCGTTACCCACAACGATAACGGTAGCTATGAGAAAGACGATTTTTCAGAACTGATGGACTTAAGAGAAACCTTTACAAACTAACCCCAACATGTCCAAGAAAAGAAAAATTAGGATAAGGATAAAGATACAAGAATAGCTGTTTCATGAATGATGGGAAAACAATTACAAGTTTGTATCTCAAGGTGAAATAACAGTATGTCTTTTGAGTTTAATCTACGTCGGCATTTTGACAGCAAACATGGAGCTAACTATGCTAAATTTAGCCTGCAAGAATAACAAAGTTTCTAAAACCAAGGTAATGGATACTCTTACAACCACAAACTCTGAGTTTAATATAATAATGACTTAAATATTTTAAACTTGAATACATAATAAATAAATACAGAAATCTTCATTTAACAATATAATGAGGTGTAGTTTAAATTATTTTGATTTACATTGCATTTTGTTACATTTATGCTGTCAGTCTGGCCCTTCGAGGGCAACCATGATGCTGATGTGGCCCTCAGAGGAAATGAGTCTGACACGCCTGCTTTAAGGTGAAGTGTGACGCGTGAGCGAGCCGTGTTCTGTGCTGTGTTCGCAGGTACGTTGTGTCTGCCGAGAAGTACGTTCACCGCCTGATGATCCAGACGGTTCGCATGTCCGATACCGGAGAGTATTCGGTGGTGTCAAGTGTTTCCAAGGCCCATCTGACCGTCGAGGGTCGCGACATCCGGATCTCCGAACCTGTCGAGCGGGAGATTACGGTGAGACGTTCAAACGTCAATCGGAAAACTAAGCTCCAACCTGAATTTGCTTCAGAAGGAAAAAACCAACCTGCAAACTGAATAGAGCTTGAAAGAAACATTTTTGGGTGATTACGGATGTGGTAAGTTATGTTTTAGACACATGAACGTTGGTTCTTACCTCGCAGGTGCTGGAGAAACACAGGGCCACCTTTGAGTTTGAGGTGAATGAGGACGATGTGGAGGGCCGTTGGCTGAGAAACGGCACGGAGATACAAATGTCAACGGAGGAAAGATTCAACTACGTGGCCATCAGGAAGCTGCATCGCCTCACCATCTCTGAAACCTACCGCAGCGATGCCGGGGAGTACACCTTCATCGCCGGCAAGAACCGGAGCACCATGCACCTCAGAGTCAACAGTAAGTCCAGCTAGGTCGCTGTAGCATAGATGGACTAACGGGCATGGAGTTAAGTTATTGAAGAACTGCAAAATTCGGTATATCTGTCGTGCAGTCAAAATGGGAAAGTGGAATGAATAAGTCCTTTAGAGATTGGTTAAGATAAGTTATAAATAGGGCTGGGCAAATTAACGTGTTATTATCGCGTTAACGCATTAATTCATTACTGCTGACATTTATTTTATCGCGCGTTAACGTATGCTGCTCACATGCTTTTGTTTTGAAAAGTCTGTTTCTGGCTGCTGCTGAACCGGAAAACAGTAAACATAAGGAAAAGCTAAAACAGACATTGAGAACGGTAAAAATCCGTGAACTTTACAGTTCAGGTAGCAACTCAGGCAACAATTCTGTCTAAAAAAAAAAAATTCTGGACTGCAACAAAACTTTGGTGTCATTCCTCCATGTTCCATCAGATCTGCTCCATGTGTTCACTGTCCTGCTGTTCTCTAGCTGGTTACTGCAGTGTAGCTCCATCTAGTGGCACAGATGTGTAATGACAACAGAAAGTCCAGTCCTTGATTATAAAACAAATTCAGTTCTGTGCCCTGTTTTTTAATTTCGTATTTTTGATCCAAATCTAAAATTGAAATATAAAAAAAAAAAACAGGCATTTTTCGTTTTTTTTGTGTTAGATTAAAGAACAAAAAATGTAATAAAATGTCACTTTTACATTTTTTTTTAAATTTTTGATTGACAATTGAAAATGGAAAGAATGAATGATACACGGATTGGTAAAGTTACTGAACTTTAACATGGACATTTTCATTTTAAAGTTCTCCCAGACGGAGGATTCAACAGAAACAAGGTTATTTGTAACAACTGCCAAGTTGAACTCCCCGTTAAAAGTTTCTGCTGTTACCTCAGAGATTACCTGTTTTAATTTTCTGATTGTGCTGAGACACAATCATTTTGTTGGATTTTGTTTGTAGACTTTTTTTTTTTTTTTTTTTATAAAAATAGGATGACATTAATGGCCTGGCAGTGGCAATAAGCTTTATTTTATTTGACATTTTTTAAGATGAAATATACTCTAAATATGTGTTACTGACAGGTGTTGATGTGAAGTGTTTGAACAACAAATGTTATGACACTTTAGTTCATATGGCAGCAGAATATTTAAATAAAAGTGACCTTTACACTACTTTTGAATTCATTATTTGATTTTGCGTATACAATGCGGTTAATTGTGATTAATCAGGGAAATCATGCGATTAATCGTGATTTTAATCACTGCCCAGCCCTAGTTATAAACATTGTTCCTAAAGCTTTTCTCTAACCCCGTACTTCCTGTCCCCCTCAGTCCCGGAGCCGCCTCAGATCCTCCGTCACATGGAGCCTCAGTCGGTGGAGGCCGGGAAGCCGGCTCGCTTCTCCGTGCAGGTGAGCGGCGTCCCCACGCCGCAGGTCTCCTGGTACAAAAACTCCCAAGCTCTGTCACCGGGCTTCAAGTGCAAGTTCCTGCACGATGGCAATGAGCACACTCTGCTGCTGATCGAGGTCTTCCCCGAGGACGCCGCCATCTACAACTGCGAGGCCAAGAACGAGTGCGGCGCCGCCACGAGCACCGCCTCGCTCAACGTGGAAGGTGAGTCGGCGTGTCTGGCGTGCAGAACGGCGGTGTGAGTGAAGGCACGTGTCCCTGACCAGGTGTGTGTGTGTTGTAGTGTCAGAGGTGGTCTCTCCAGACTCCGCCGTTCCCATGGCTCCACCCGTGGTCATCTCGCCCATCGCCAGCACCTCAGCCCGCGAGGGAGAACCAGCCCGCTTCCAGTGCAGAGTCCGCGGAGACGGTGAGAAGACAAACTCTGAATATGTTATTCTGGTTACTGCATTTGCAGCTACAGAGGTTGTCAACCTGGTCAGGTGAGGGCTAGAATATTCTGCTACGAGGACGACGACGTGATGTTTCCCTCCCTGTCCCGATGTAGACGTGAAGATCGGCTGGTTCCACAAGGAAAAGGAGATCAAGCAGTCAGACTTCTTCAGGATGTCCCAGTTCGACGACAGCTGTCAGCTGGAGATCTCCAGAGTTTACCCCGAGGACGAGGGCGAGTACACCTGTGTGGCCACCAACAACGCCGGAACAGTGTCGTGCTCTGCCACGCTCACGCTGGATGGTAAGTTCGTCTTCAAAGGCAGCGGCTGATTTTGACCAGGAGACAAAAGCCATACATGTCAAACAAATGTCTTTCAATCCTGGCATTTTGGGGTTTTTTGGTCCAAAAACATAAAGATCAAAGGGTCTTAGCTGTAGGCAAAGCCCTGTAGATCCAGCTTTAGCAGCTTTAGCATATGACTTTAATACCGTATTAACCCGACTAAAGGACGACATCTTTTTCTAGAAATTATATTCTCAAAAATGGGGTTCGTCTTATAATCGAGGACTAGACTTTTCTGTTGTAATTACACATCTGCGCCACTAGATGGAGCCTGCACCTGCACCTAGGTAACCAGTGAGAATGGTTTTGGTGGAGTCCAGGAAAGGTTTTTTACAGACTGAATTATTTATATTGTTCTTGAATAAAACTCGACTTTAATAATTTTGCAGTTATTGAATTACATGGTTGAAGCTTATTCAGTCATATTCTCAGATTTTAAGAAAACACATTGATCTTAAATAACATGGAAATCTGACACGCAAGTATGGTACTATACTTCTTAAAAAAGATGAAATCATTAAAATGAATGGTATCTCTGTGGTAGTTTTTTCGATCGTAACTGTACAATAAAAACTTGTTTTATGAATAACCTTATTGCCTTCATCATATTTGTATTTTACCAAAATGATATTTGAAAAATAGGGGTCGTCTTATAATCAGAGTTGTCCTATATTCGGGCCACTGTGGTAGTTTCGTCACTGTGGGCAAATTTTGGCCCATTTTTACAGAGTTACATCAATACATTGATGTTTTTGGATGTTCACTGGAGCAATTATGACATTTCGAAGCCATTACAATGTAGATCTGCTGCTGTGCTTTGAATAATTGTTCTGTCGCATGACCCGGTTTCGACCGAGCTTCAGCTGTCGAACCCTAACCCTGCTTCTGCACAGAAAGCGCTCGCCACCTTACAAATTTACAAAGATTTAATTTGCCAGCGGAGTGCAGCTGCTCTGTTTCCTGCAGTCACACCTCTGTTTTCTGACGTTCGTCCCAGTGAGGATACCCTCAACGGTTCAAACCCAGACAGACACAAAGATGCTGCATTTAGCTGGACCAGAGCACATCATTAACAATTTCCTTGTCATTAAGTGTAGTAGGGAAGTTTTCCTGAACCATGAACAGAACATCTTTATCAGTTTTTATCCCGTTTTTGACTCCAGCAACACACTGCTGACTACCATTTTAAGGGTAAAATACATAAAGCCAATGAACCTGCTTCCTTTCAGGGCAAACACAAACAGTGGGCAGTCCTGCTGAGTCTCAGTGGCATGTCTCCACCAGCCTAAAGACACTTTCCACTGGCCAAAAGCCCATTTTCATCCAGCCAATTACAAGCTGCACAGTGCCGCACGGGGAGGTGGCCCGCTTTCACGCTCGTGTGTCCGGCATGCCGAGGCCACAGATCAGCTGGTTCCACAACCGGCAGCCGGTTCAGCCCACCAAGAATGTGGTGTTCCACTTTGATGAGGTGACGAACACCGCCACCCTCATCATCGTGGACGCTTTCTCCGAGCACGCAGGACAGTACACCTGCAGGGCGGCCAGTAACGCCGGAGAGGCCGCGTGCTCAGCCACCCTCACCATAACCAGAGAAGAAGAAGGTAACGTCTGGATCTGACAGCCAGCCCCCCCCTGAAACACATCCTCTTCCTGCAAGATTAATGCACCTTCCTTGAACACACCCTCGCTGTGTCCTCACAAAATGCTGCAGGGGATGTCCCGAACCAGTCTGCGTCAGATCAGTCACCAGTCAGCGTCAGATCAGTCACCAGTCTGCGTCAGAACAGTCACCAGTCTGCATCAGATCAGTCACCAGTCTGCGTCAGATCAGTCACCAATCTGCGTCAGATCAGTCACCAATCTGCGTCAGATCAGTCACCAGTCTGCATCAGCAGTCCAGTCAGACCAGTCTGATCAGTCACCAGTCTGCGTCAGATCAGTCACCAGTCTGCATCAGATCAGTCACAATCTGCATCAGATCAGTCACCAGTCTGCATCAGATCAGTCACCAGTCTGCGTCAGATCAGTCACCAGTCTGCATCAGATCAGTCACCAGTCTGATCAGATCAGTCACCAGTCTGCATCAGATCAGTCACCAGTCTGCATCAGATCAGTCACCAGTCTGCGTCAGATCAGTCACCAGTCTGCATCAGATCAGTCACCAGTCTGCGTCAGATCAGTCACCAATCTGCGTCAGATCAGTCACCAATCTGCATCTGATCAGTCACCAGTCTGCATCAGATCAGTCACCAGTCTGCAGTCTGCATCAGATCAGTCACCAGCATATCAGTCACCAGTCTGCGTCAGATCAGTCACCAGTCTGCATCAGAACAGTCACCAGCTCATCTCAGTCAGCATCAGATCAGTCACCAGTCTGCATCAGATCAGTCACCAGTCTGCATCAGATCAGTCACCAGTCTGCATCAGATCAGTCACCAGTCTGCATCAGATCAGTCACCAGTCTGCATCAGATCAGTCACCAGTCTGCATCAGATCAGTCACCAGTCTGCATCAGATCAGTCACCAGTCTGCATCAGAATCAGTCACCAGTCTGCTCAGATCAGTCACCAGTCTGCATCAGATCAGTCACCAGTCTGCATCAGATCAGTCACCAGTCTGCATCAGATCAGTCACCAGTCTGCATCAGATCAGTCACCAGTCTGCATCAGATCAGTCACCAGTCTGCATCAGATCAGTCACCAGTCTGCGTCAGATCAGTCACCAGTCTGCATCAGATCAGTCACCAGTCTGCATCAGATCAGTCACCAGTCTGCGTCAGATCAGTCACCAGTCTGCGTCAGATCAGTCACCAGTCTGCATCAGATCAGTCACCAGTCTGCATCAGATCAGTCACCAGTCTGCATCAGATCAGTCACCAGTCTGCGTCAGATCAGTCAACCAGTCTGCACAGATCAGTCACCAGTCAGATCAGTCACCAGTCTGCATCAGATCAGTCACCAGTCTGCGTCAGATCAGTCACCAGTCTGCATCAGATCAGTCACCAGTCTGCATCAGATCAGTCACCAGTCTGCGTCAGATCAGTCACCAGTCAGATCAGTCACCTCATCAGATCAGTCACCAGTCTGCGTCAGATCAGTCACCAGTCAGTCTGCATCAGATCAGTCACCAGTCTGCATCAGATCAGTCACCAGTCTGCATCAGATCAGTCACCAGTCTGTCAGATCAGTCACCCTGCATCAGATCAGTCACCAGTCTGCATCAGATCAGTCACCAGTCTGCGTCAGATCAGTCACCAGTCTGCATCAGATCAGTCACCAGTCTGCTTCAGATCAATCACCAGTCTGCGTCAGATCAGTCACCAATCTGCTTCAGATCAGTCACCAGTCTGCATCAGATCAGTCCAGTCAGTCAGCATCAGTCATCAGTCATCAGTCACCAGTCTGCGTCAGATCAGTCACCAGCATCAATCACCAGTCTGCATCAGATCAGTCACCAGTCGTCAGATCAGTCACCAGTCTGTCAGATCAGTCACCAGTCTGCATCATATCAGTCACCAGTCTGCATCAGATCAGTCACCAGTCGTCAGATCAGTCACCAGTCTGCATCAGATCAGTCACCGTCACCAGTCTGCGTCAGATTAACTTAAATAAGGTTCATTACTGACTGATATAAAATAAAAAATAAAGGCTCCTTGAACTGATGGAAATACATGCATCAAAATTACTAACTGAAAAAGATTAACATTTAAAGGCTTTTGGCTTGTGGTTCCATTTAAATTAATACCTTTAATTAAAGTAAATGAGGTTCAGTAGTTTTTATTTTTTAATCTCATGGAAGCTTTAGATGAGAGGAATGAGGGAGAGGAGAGACTCCTGCTGGATTGCACACGGTAGCATTAGCTTCTGTTAGCTCACGTTAGCGCAATTTCAAAAGCTCCATGGAAGCGATTGTTATGTTGTAGGTGGCTGATCAGGTTTTACGTATTAAAGCTTGTGTTTCCCTCCTCGTAGAATTCACTCGGAGGATTCGTCACAAATAACCACCAAACTATCTTCTTCTGAAACTTTAATGAAGTTCCACGCCACCATGTTTGTTGTGATCAGCACAATGCAGGCTGCATTCAAGGTGTAACGTGAATTCCGATGTTTCCTTGTTTGCTAGTCATTATTTCAGCCTTTTCTATTTTTTCTTTTTTTATGTGTAACGTGTGGGAGAATACTGTGAATATCAATTTAAGTCCGCAACTACCAAAATTATGACCGAGTTAACGAGTTGTTTTCTGGCATGAGGGGGTATTCTTGATTTTCCTGATTGAGTAATCATTTTTCTAAATTTTGCCGACGTAACTTGAACATAACATTCACTGCCAGTCATTCAAGACTCAGAGGGAGCGAGGCACTGCCGTGTTGACAGAAATATATGTTATTAGGGCTGTTCATCGTGATATCGGAGTTATCAGGATGACATCATAATTTCCTGTTATCGGCCCGATAGTTATCGTGCACCCCTACGTTGAAGGAGTCACTGGAAACAGAAGGTGGTCGGGACATCCCTCAGTCCTCCAGCTCTTGACTAACATCACCTTTTCACAACAACCAACCACTTCATTCACCAACGTGCCTGTCTGGGAGTTTCACTTTTCCTCCCCGCTCAACCTTCTCCATCACTCCTCCCTCCATTTTCACCCTCCCCCTGTCTTCTGAAGCACAGGAAACTGACACGTTTAACATCCGTCCCCCAGGAAAGTCAGCCTTTTTCGCCATCTTCTTCATTTGGAGTTACAAAGCACCTCTTCTTCTTCTTTATCCTTACATGTGTGCGCTGCGTTGTTTTCATTTCTCACCTTACAAATGTCAGTCATCACTTTACTTTTTTTGGAAGTCATGAAAGTGGGTTTATCTTATTTTATTGTGTGAGATTAGCTGAGTGAAGAGAGAAGAAAATTCTGGATCCTTTAATTCATTTTGGTAAAGATTTGCTCAGATATGTAGAACAGGGACTTATCATCCGGTCCACTGGTGAGTCCAGTGGAAGGAGTTTTTTAGCTCATAGTTTGATACATGGTGGCACTATGGCTGTGGTTTTTTTGTGAATTTTGTAATATGGGAACTTCCCATGGGCATCTCAGCAGATTTGTCTCATGTTTAATGGTTCTTCTGCTGATTTTTAACGTGACCAAAAAAGAAAATTCGGTCACTTTTATGATGTGCCGTGCTATCACAAGCAGCTAAATGCTGACACAATCATTGCACGGTGTGCAGGATGTAGCGACGTGAGGAGGTTTCAGCTGCAGACTGCAGCCATTTGAATGCGTTTCAACGCGGTCTGATGACATCTCCTTCCTTCACAGTGACTCACGTCGAGGAGCACGTTGAAACCACGGTGCAGCAGGAAGTGAAAGGTAAGACCACCTCCCCGGGACCATCACAAACACCGATCACTGTGACCAAACACGAGCAGCGGGCGGAGGGGCGAAAGGGGCAGTTTGAACTCATTTCCCGTTCAACTCCGCTGATTTTTAACTTTAAAAGTAGTCTGTCAGAAGGCGACTCTGATCCAGGCTTTTGGTTCTTTGAAATGAAGTGTTTCATATGAAGAAGCTGTTAAAGTGCGTTGATGAGAGAAACCAAGGTGTGGGTGCATGCTGTCTGGACTGGATTACAGTCGTCCTGCATCCACAGACTACTTTTAGAGCTGGTGAACAAGTCAAACATTCAACTGTCCCTTTAAAAGTCTTTGACCTTCCACAGCTGCATGTCATCTTTGTGTTTTTGATAGAAAGTTCCTACCGTTTGTATCATTTTCCCTGCTTCTGTTTGATTATATCCCATGGTTTCATCCAGGAGAGCACTGATAGAACTTGCTTGTGTTAGTTTTTGACATTTTGCATCCAGAAGTTCGTTTCACTTTGGCATGAAGGTTCCTCTGATCTTTTCCCATAAAAAGGCCGCAAGATGTGTATCTTTTAAAGCTCATTTGAAGATTTGAACTGCCCTTTAAAAGATATGGAGGTCTACTGCATCTGGAACTGATACCTTCCTCCTGCAAAATATTTCCTAGCCTGGCTTGCAGATAGTGGGATGTGATTCCTGTGGTTTGCTTTCTAAATAACACCAGTAAAACTATATTAGTTCGAATAAACGCCTTCTCACCCAATTATACAGCTTCATTTTTTAAAAAGTTCTGTATTGGAGAGCTTGTGCATCATTCATTTCCTGTTAAGGATTAGAAAGGGCGTTTATTCTCCCCTCTGCAAGTCAGGTAAGGAACATTCTAGCACAAAGCAATTCGAAAAGAAAACAGCGAATGTTGGCCACCCACCTTGGAGACGTGCATTTTTACCAATAATAAAATAATTTATGTTTTGAAGAAGTTTCCACAGACGAAGGATCAAAACTTCCTGCAGGTTTCTAATAAAAAGAATCAAGTCTTGCGTTTATTCGAACAAATATGGTGAGTGAAATTATTTCTTATGGCATTGTGACTCCCAGCATGCATTTAATATTTCCATTAATGATCATTCAAATCCTTTTTCTCTCTCTTTACCACTGGGGGCTGTGTTGGTCTGACCGCTGTCTGTTTCTGTTGGCAGAGCTGTTTTATCATGACAGCAAAGAAGCAGCGACGCGCAGCGGCGCAGAACTCATCAGCGCTCGGCAGCTCCGCGGAGCCTTCTCCGACACCGAGGACTTCATCGATCTGGGCCTGGTGTCAGCCAACCGCTGCTCCAGCAGAACCTCCTCGATCAGCTCGTGGACAGAAAACATCAAACCGTCTTTCACCAAGAAGCTCAAGTTCCAGTCGGTCCTTGAGGGGGAGCTGGTAGAGTTAAAGTGCAAACTAGTTGCTTACCCTCCACCGACCGTCCTCTGGTTTCATAACAACAGGTCTATTCCCAAAGAGCGTAGACGTAGGATATGCACCGACAGCAGAATGCAGATGCACACGACCTCTGTGGTTATCGATAGCGTTAAAGAGAAAGACTCTGGTAGCTATAAGGTGATGGCAATAAACACGGAAGGTTCTGCAGAGTCCACGGCATCACTTTTGGTGACGCTGAGGGAAGAGCAGTCGGCGAACTTCCTGGGCTTCGTCAAGCGCTCCGCCAGAGCCCATGAGAGCATTGATACAATGGCGGAGCAGAGAAAGGAGAGGAAGATCAGGGTGGATCTCAGGTGTGTAGGGTCTCCGTTTGACAAGATGTCCAAAGTCCATCGCGGTAGATCTCGATCTAAGAATTCTCTAGTACGCACTGTGTATTTCAAATCTGGGTCCTCTTCAAAGGAGAAAGAGTCAGAGAAGGAATCCAAACGTTTGGAGACCGCCTCTGAGCGCGCTCCCTCCCCTCCCGCCATGTTTGACAGATCTGAGCGCTTCAACGACAGATTCAGCGACATCTACTGTGACCGGCGCACGGGCGCCAGGTTCAGTGACAAGTTCAGTGACAGGTGCAGCGACAGGTACAGCGAGAGGTTCAGTGACACGGAGAGTCTCCACAATGAGGTGAGAACAAAACTCTCCACGCTCCAAAAAGCTGTCAAGCAGAGGAAGAGGCTTTCCATCTGCACCATGTCCTCCTCTGAATTCGAGCTGGAGTCTCTCGCCAGCGAGCCGAGCTACGCTGAATACGTGGAGAGGCTCAGGGTCAAGCCTGCCTCTCTGCCCGATGTCCAGCATTTCAGTCAACCCTTCGATTTGGGGGAGACTCAACACGAGTTTCAAGTTAAAACATCGGCCGGGGAACCATCTCAGCCTCGTACGAGGCATTCCTTTGAGCCTCAGTCCAGAACTAGGGCCATTCAGATAATGAGGGGTGAGCTGGTTGATACGATGGCGCCTCCAGAGGTTGGCAGATCTGCTGACGAACCCGCTGGGGCTCTGGAGGACAAAAAAGCTCAGTCAGATGCTAGATTTGATCAGATGGTAAGTGGTGTGGTTCCTGACCGCAAGGGGGAGGCGGCAAAAACTCAGGTTGAAGTGACTCACGCAGACGCCCTGTACTCAGAAAGCGCAACATACAGTAGAGTTGTGTCTGCTCGCGAGGGGGCATTGCTCCTAGAGTCGGCTATGTCAAAACCAGTCACGTCTATGAACGAGAAGTTCCTTAGTGAAGGGGCGACACCAGAAGTCGGTGCGTCAGCTGTGGCAGGTGAGCCGTACGACGATAAGCACCGGGGGTCTTTGAGGGATCAGTATGAGAAGAGTCTAGAGGCTGAACGGAAGGAGTGCGAGGAGAAACTTCTTGCTCTGAGAATTCGGAAATGGCAGCAAGGAGGCAGGATGTCCGGGGGGGAGATGTTTCACCCAGAAGCTGATCTGCCCATGCCAGCTGAGATGCAGTACATGGAGCCCACGGGGCACGCTTACACCCAGCAGGAGGTGGTAGAGAAAAGGACAGCGCTGGAAACTGAGGCGATACCCCCGTCCTTCCATAAGGCGCCCACAGTAAAGGCAAGGTTGGTCGAGCCTGAAACTGTAACACCAAAGTCACCTCAGATTAAAGTGGAAAAGTCCACCTCCATCATGACAAAGTTAACAACAGCAGAGGAAAAATGTGAAGAAATAGAAGGTGGGGCACCCCCTACATGGACAACAAAATCTCCCAGACTAAAAGCTAGATCGGCAGAAGTGGAAGCAAAGTCAGAGGACAGAGTCAGAGAGTCGCCCAGATCAAGGCCAGTCGAGTCGGTCAAAGAGAGATTCCTCATTGATGACGGGACGCCAAGCGAGAAAGCAGAGGAGTCCCTGAGGGATAAGCATGAGAAGAGCCTGGAGGCTGAGAGGATGGAGTGTGAGGAGAAACTTCTCGCCCTTCGAATCCGAAAATGGCAAAAAGGTGTGCAACTGTCAGAGGAGGAGACATCACACCCAGAAACTGATCTGCCCGTGCCAGCAGACACACGGTACATTCAACAGGAGGTTGTGCGGGCAGGTGCAGCGGTAGACCAGGCTGCTGTTCAATCATCTAAGTCGCCTAAAGTGAAGAGTAGAGCAGAGCAGGAAGAAGCATTCACACTGTCTCTCAAAGACAGAGTGAAATCTCGGTCAGGAGAATTGGAGTCAGAGACATCAGCCACGATGGCACAGAAGTCCCCCAGAATAAAAAGCAGAGCCGCCGGAGCAGAATCGGAGTTGTCACCTAAAACCAGAGCCAGAGAAGAGAAGATGTTTTTCCAGAAGACAAGAAAGGACCGAGAGCTCCAGCTCTCAAGGGAAAATATCTCCGAGCTGACGAATGAAAGTGAGTCAGTGAAGAAGAGGCCTTGACTCAGAGGATAATGAAATGGCAGCAGGATGTTTTGAAGGAACAAGAGCAGGCTGTAAAACTAGAGTCTGGCGCAGTGGAGGGTTGCACGACCACTGAGGTTGGAAGAACTGTCACTGAAGCATCTGCTTTAGAAACTCTTCCACAACCTGCTGTGGTCCACGGCAAGAAGATTTCTCCAGGAGAAACAGTTGAGGAGAAGATGCTTTTAAGCAAATCGGCTCCTGCCGGTTTCAGAGACCGGGAGGGTAGCAGCCTGCAGTGGCCGCCTCCTGGCGAGCTGCCGACAGAGGGCCGTGAGACCAGGCTGCAGAGGGACAGCGAGTATTTTGTAAGTGAGGAAGAAGCCATGGCTCAGCGGATCCTGAAGTGGCAGCAGGACGTTGTTGAACCGGAGGAAGTGGCTGAGCTGGAGTCTGAGTGGGCTTTGGACAGTGAGTACAAACAGCCTGGTACGGGGTTGCCAACTGAGTCCCGCGTCACTCCGTTGGATGAAGAACTCCATCACGGTTTGCCACGTCCACATGCAGCAGCTACTGATGGAGCTTTCCAAAAGAGTTCACCTCTAAAGAAAGAGGAACTATCTTCCATAACACGTTCTCCTGTGGCAGATGCTGGTTTACCTTCACATGGGGCACATGAATTTGGCCTTCAAGTTTCACCGCCACAGGAAGATCTAGTGGTAGAATCACAGAGGGAGCTTAGCAAGGAGCAGTATTCAATGGCCATCATTAAATCTAGTAGCCAGCACTTCCAGACAGATGCAAGAGAAGAGAGTGGGTTAAAAGAGAAGATTGGAACTACCGGAGAGAGCAGCGAATGGAAACAACTGAGAAGTTTAGAAGGTGCCAAGAATGATAAAAGAGACGAAGAGTCAATGACATCAAGAGAGGGCGGCGCAGTTAGTGAGGAAAGCCCTGAAAATGTATCTATAAAGAAGGAGGAGAGAAGAGTCCACAAGGAGTCACATATGAAGGAAATTCCCAAATCTAAGTTGGTAAAAGATGAGGATGCAAGTTCTGCAGGTTCCCGTCCGGTATTTGTAAAAGAAATTACTTCACTTAAAGTGAAAATTGGCGAGATGTCAGAGTTCTCCTGCCATTTCCAAGGCGACCCTCTACCTGCCGTTACCTGGCTCAAAGACGGTCACCCAATAACCCACAACCCCGATTACGACATCACAACCAAACTGAACAAGTCAAAGCTCGCTGTATTCTATCCAACGGCAGACCACGAGGGCACATATGACTGCGTAATAACCAACAAACATGGGAAATCCATCTGCAGCGCTGCCCTTGAGATCTCTGACAAGAAAGTGTCAAGAAAGGCAGCCGTCACCCAGGAGGTTGTAGTTACAGAGCAACTTGAAAAAGGTGAGGACAACCAGGAGAGTTTGATAGAGGAGGAACTCAAGACCTACATGGATTCGGGAAAAGCTACGCTGCAGGTTCCCCAGGCTGTGATTCACAAACGCCGGTCTTCGGAGGAGCCGTTCACCTCCTCACCTGTAGAAATCAGAATTACAGCTGCAACTCCTGTCCCCCACATGGCCGAGGAAGCAAGTGAGGACAGGCCTCCGGCTCCTACGGAGAAACCTGCAGATGAGCAAAGTGACGAGGGCGCTGCTCAGACTTTCAAACACAAGTTTACGTTCTCCTTCGATGTGGTATCTGAAGCTCCATGCGTAGTAACTCAGCTGGAAAATGTCAGCTGTGCTGAAGGCAGCACTGCTGTTTTGGAGTGCATCATCACCGGTGAACCCTCCCCAGAAGTCACGTGGTATTATAATGATTTGTGCCTTGGTGCCATGGATGGAAAATACAGAGCTGAGGTAGATGACAAAGTTTACAGGTTGTATATTTGCGGTTTCACGTGTGCAGATGCTGGGTTGTACAAATGTGTAGCTAAGAACAAACATGGCGAGGTAACTAGCACCTCTGATGTTCAAGCTGGAGAGCCTGTGTGGTTTTCAGAGGGTTTCGAAACTGTGGAAGGGGATGATTTTACTCTATCTGGAGAAAGGAGAAGGTCTCCTGTTGGACTGACCGAGGACGTAAAGAAACCTGCCGTGCTCCACAAAGCTCCCGTCTCTCGTGCTGAGGACAAAGCTCCATCGGACAAGGCAGTCAAAGCCTCCAAATCCAGACCCGGTTCCTCTACGGAGCTCCCAGCACTATCAGGTTGTGGCCTTCATGGTTCTGCTGCAGTGATAAAAGTTTCTCAGATTAAGCAGGCTTTCGAGTCAGACTCACCAGTCGCTTTAATGATGCCTCCTTCACCTGAGGAGCAAAGGAAGGAAACGCAGTTCCCAGAAGAATTTATACCTGCTGTGGCCATTTCCCTTGACCGGCAGAAACACGTAATCAGACCAGACTCTGACAGCACGCATGCCAAACGCAGTGATGCACTTGGTGCCACTCCAGAGACGCCTCTGCCCACTGATGTTGAGATGGAAGTGACCTTGGCGGGAGGTCAGGGTGAGGCGAAACAGTTGGTAGAGGAATCGCGGGAGTCTCCAGACCTGGTAAAGCTTGCACCACAGAAACCTCCCCGCCTTCCTGAACGATTAGAGTCAGGTGAAGTGGAAACAGTGAACCAGGAGACTGTGCGAACATTCGACAGGACGAGCAGCTTTATTCCTTTCAAGTCTGATAAAGTCCCTGTAGCAAAACGCTCCATCAGAGCTACGGCTCTAGCTGAAGAGTCTCTAAAACCTAAAATCGTTGACTCGGAGAAACAAAGTGGAACTGAAGATGCAAGTATGGAGGTCTCCTCACGTCCTGATGGGACTAGTGTTGTGGAGAGGCTGAATGAAAATGAAACAAATATAGATGAGGAGATTAAAGGGTTAGAAGAGGGATATGTTTTTGTGCCTGGGCTAGACCAGGTGAGTGGAGAGGCTGAACTTCCTGCTAAAGAGCTTATTTCAATTCCAGAGCCCTCGATGGACAGTGGTGTCTTTGTAAGTTTGCCAGACTCCCAGGTTGATGCGACAGAAGTATTAGAGGAAACGCTCTCTGGAGATGCAGTTCAGCCTCAAATGAAAGGCGAAGATGAGAGTGTTGATGTCCACAAGAAGGCAGAACCTGAACCCCTAGTCGTCAAGCCTAAAGTTGTAGTTAAAGCAGCTAACCTACCAGTAGATGCTTCTGCCCAAAAAAAGGAAGTGGACAGTGCTTTGGTGGCTGAGGAAAGAGGAGCAGCAGCAGCAGCAGCAGCAGCAGCTGGTGGTGCCATGGAGGAAGAGGAAGTCACTTTTGGAGCTGTTTATGACTACTACAATCCTCCAACAGACTGGGGCAGACCGCTGTCCCCTGAATCTGAGATGTCCATAGAAATCGGTAGCACTGTAAGTGAAGAGATTGCCGATGTCGCTGAGAGGTTCTACACACCGGGTTCCTCTACTGAAGCATCGCAGCCAAACGCAGAGTCCCTCCACGCTCTCAAGTCTCCCATGTCGTTCCACACTCCCAGTTCTGATACATCCGGTCAGTTTATGACACCTGAGGGGTATCCCTTCTCCCCCCGTAGAACATAAGAGACCCTCGACAGGAGAGTCAAGTGAACGGTTCTTCTCACCTCTTCAGTTCCTCAGCTCTCCTGCTGATGAGGGCTTTGAATCAGCAAACGTGGAAGAAAATCGATTCCTCGCCCAGAGCAAAAGCGCGTTAGGACTGGCAACCCTGCAAGAGAAGGTGCAGGGAATCCCTCCGGCCTTCCTCAAGCCTCTCATTAAGAAAAGAGTGTTTGAAAGCGAATCGCTGACTTTTTACGCCGAGGTTTTTGGCCTACCTTCCCCTGAGGTGAGGTGGTACTGCAACAAATCCCAACTGGCAGGAGATGACAGAGTTAAAATGGACAGAGACGGTGATAGTATCTCCCTAACCATTCACGATGTCACTAAAGCAGACCAGGGAGAATATATCTGTGAGGCTGTGAACTACGTTGGGGAAGCTAGAAGTGTCGCTCTAGTGGTCGTCGCATCGCAGGACGTGAAGTTTATACCGGCGCCTCCTGCCGTCACCCATCAGCACGTGATGGAGTGTGATGGAGTTTGATGTGGAGGAGAACGACTCCTCCCGTTCTCCGTCGCCTCAGGAGATTCTGCTAGAGGTGGAGCTGGATGAAAACGAGGTGAAGGAGTTTGAGAAACAGGTGAAGATCATCACCATTCCTGAATACACGCCGGACAACAAGAGCATGATCATATCCTTGGATGTGTTGCCAAGCATTTATGAAGAAGGCGCCGTGGACTTTGTGACTCAGGAGCACGACGATCTGAAAATAGCTTTCGAGGTCACGGAGATGCCGCCGAGGTTCATCAATCCCATCTGCGATATGGAAGCCCCGGAGGGCACCACTGTGCTGTTTGAGTGCTCTCTGATGGGAATCCCATCTCCTGTTGTGTCCTGGTTCAAAGGTGACAAAAAAATTCCTCACAACAACAAGAAATACCTGCACTCCTCTGACGGGGACAACCACTTTCTGAGAATCTGTAAAGTCACAACGCAGGACAGTGGAGTGTACACTTGTAGGGCCATCAACCTGGTTGGGGAGACTCTGTGTAGGGCGTCCCTGATGGTGTTAGACGGGAAGGCTTTCTCAGGGAAGACCAGGGGCAGGGAGCTGACCGCCGTCTCTCTCGGAAGCGCGAAAGTCCAGCCGCAGAAGTTCGACTTGATGGTTGGGAACCCGTCGTTGGACGGTGAGCAGGTGTCAGAAATCGAGCTTGAGTTTGAGTTTGAGCAAGAGGCCGATGAGTCACAGCGGGCAGTGAGGTTGGTGGCCAACACTGACGACGAAACGAGTGAGCAAGGAGACAAATACGTTAGCATTAACTTTGACGTCTTTGCCGAGCCCGCGAAGGACGACAAGGTAGAGTTTAAAGGAAAGTCCTCTGATATGTGTAGCTTCCAGTTCCAGGTGACTGAGATGCCGCCTAAATGCGTCATCCCCCTGAGTAACGTGACAGCGGCGCTAGGGACGCCCGTCATCCTTCAGTGTCTGGTTAAAGGCAAGCCAAACCCCACGGCCGCGTGGTACAAAGATGGAGACCCAGTCACAGACAGTAGATGTATAATCCAGGAGAAAACTGCCGGCCACTTCAATCTGCTCATTACTAACGTGACCCAGAGCGATGCTGGGGAATACAAGTGCGTCATTCAAAACTCCTCTGGCTGCACAGAAACCACAGCGCTGCTAAAAGTCTTCTAGAGTGGACGGTTAGGGTTAGGGTTAGATTTGACTTTGAGGTCTTTCTGTTTGTTCTTTTTATGATGGAGTAATATCTATTAACATTGTAGGGTTGCAACAGCCGTTATTTTGGTTGCCCATTAAGCTGTTCATTATTATTTTCCCAAGTAGTCAACTTGTTCGGTTTGTGAGTCTACGTTTCGCTTGTTTCACTGCCTTGTTTTCTGTGAAATGTTTCCGTACTAAAGAAAGTTGCGGAGCTTTTTTTTTTTTCACCCTGAATATGTGTATTCTCTCCCCATTTCGCCATTGTCCATTTGTCCCAACCCAGACATCAGACGCTACACTGCCCTCTGCACTTCCTGTTGTGTACTGCAGTTACAAATGGCCATTTGTCATTTTATATGACGCATCAGCCCTAATATTCCAGCAAATTGTTATTATTGGCATATCTGATTATCTTGATGAACTGATGCAGGCATAAAAAGTGTATCTTCTTCCGATTGTCACATTTAAAAAAAAAAAAAATGTGTTCCTGACAAAAGGAGTTCTCGGCTAATGGCTGGAACCTGAGTTAGTCAGATTTTACCAGTGAGTTTACCAGCTCCAGTCGTCTCTGTGCCACCAGCCGCCGCCGCAGTTGTGTTAAACTTTGCACAACATTTATCTTATTGCAATTATTTGGTAGGCTAAGCAGGATTTTTTTTTTTTTATTTATTTTTTAAGTGGGTTATTTAATGTTTAAATGTAGTGACATTTTTAGGAAGTGATCATTACAACTAAACTGCAGCTGTTATGTTCTATTCAAAGTCAAGGAGGTAAAAAAAATAAGGTTGAAATTAATCATCCTGGAACTAGCATTTATGCTAGATACCATAATCAGCTTTGTGTAGGAAAAAAAACAATTTATTAGCAATTTATTACATTTTGTTTTGTTTTTGAAAATGAGCAACTAGGATGTTAACTGACAAACTATTTTCATAAAAAGACATTGAACTTTTGTCAGAAGCAACATGATCTTAGTGAATTAATTTATTAGAATGAAACACATCTATGTGGTTATATCAGTATGTCTGTGTGGTCACATCAGTGTTGGAATTACAGTAAAAAAAATATTTAATTTAATAAACTGCAGTGATAATGAAAACAGCTTTAGAGGGTCAGGATGAAATGACCGTTTGAACCTCCTCAGTGTCTTGCTGGAAGTGTTATTATATTTTTTTTTTATTGTTGGTCAGAAAATTGAATCTCAGCCCTAATAATGGCCACTCTATGTAGCAACACCATGTCTGACCACATGGGGGCGACAACACTACTCATGAGTGAGGACGGTACGGCAGGGTTAGGGTTAGGCTTGTAATACCACTTTGTCCCACTGGAGGTGCACTTTTTTGCGTCTTAAACTGGCGGTTAACCTATAAAGTTTGTTGTGATGTCCTGCCCCCATATGGTCAGACATGGTATTTCTTCATGGAGTAGGTTTGATAAAAAAAAATATATCTGGAATTTCTTCTGAATGTATCGTTTTTTTTTTTTCTTTACTTGAAATTATTTAACGTTTTAGCTGCGAATGATGTTGGAATAATAAGGAAGTTGATTATTCACAGAATAGGGATGTTGCTTGAGAACTAATTTCAGAAAACAGATAACACTGTGAATTTTCTTTTCTTTTTTTAAAAAATTAAACCATAAGTGTGACTGTTTTGTAAATATGTGTAATTGTAGTGATGAGCCATAAAAAAAAAAGCATCTGTCAAATAACAAAATCTGGTGTTGAGAATTTGTGGATTATTTGTACAGATATGGTTTGTCTCAAAGTTTATTTAATAAAATATTTGATGTAAGTTCTGAGACGTGGTTTCATTTTATTACTAACCAGCCTGGTGAAGAAAAATGACCCATGCAGTGCAGGACTTTGGTCCCTTTTGATTCAAAACTTCGTGTTTCATTAAATCACAGTAATCTGTGAATATATTATTATGTATATTTGCTCTGCATGCAATCAGTTTCAACCTGATGCAATTGATAAAGGTCAAAACAATGAAACATGGAAGTGATCATATTAAGAACTACAAGCTAAGAGATAGATATTTAACTTTGAATCATCAGTGAGTTAGAAATGATTTGCAGTGAAGGAGTTTCTCAGGAGATAAATGCAAAAATGCCACGAGGTCGAAGGATCAGCTTGAGGTTAGAACAAACAATGAACTTTTCCCAATGAAAAGTTGAATTTATCATGAAAAGTGCAGATTGTAAGCTTTTGGGAGGCAGCCTTGGCAGAGTAGGGCACATAGGCCCCGATCGTACACTTCCCCTTACCCGTTAACACTAGCCGCTACCCGCAAATTGCGTGTATAGGAACCTCCACTAACCGCTAATGCAATCTTCCGCTCGCTAAAGCCGCTACCTGTTATGCTGACTCCCTTACTAACATTGTAGGTGTGGCAATGGGTGTGTCTTTTGACTTTTCCGCAAACTCGGTATCGGGTTGCGGGTAGTGGGTGGTCTGACCATCCGCTACCCGCATGTCGGCCCGTACAAGAGCGCCTCCAAATGGCATCAATACGCGTCCACAAACGTCTCCACCTCTGGAATTTACTCTTGTATAAAAAGCGTGATTTGGCTTCAGTTGAATCCCCTGCTTGCCAGTTAAACCATAGACGACCAGGGCGTGTTTACTGGGAGGACACCAACTATCTGGGACTTTCAGGTAGCTGATAGGAATTGTCTGTGTAGAAATATTTATATGTATATATATCAGTGCAGAGGAGGAGGAGGAAGGAAGAGGAGAAAGCTCTACAGCAGAGTCCTAGACGAGCTGCGCATGAGAGCTGCTCTGATCTGGATGAAAAGACGCTACATAGCGGTTAGCTGGTAGCGCAACCTGCTCTTAAAGGCAATGGCTGCTGACGCACTGATTGGTTTAACAGGTGGAACGCCCTAACCACTCCTAAGCATAATGTAACGGGTAGCGCAAGTGGGATAGCGGGTTTAACAAGAGTGGAAGATTGCGTTCTTTGCGGGGGAACGCCCCTCCCGCTACCCGCTAACTCTAAATAGCGGCTTTAGCAGATCTGGCAGAAGATCGGGCCCATAAACTGCGTTGTTCCTTCAGGATCTGATTCAGCAGAGTGTAAAAACCTGATTCATTTAAGCTTTCAGCTGCGTGTTTTCAAAACTGTCATATTTTGAGTTATTTATGTTCTTCAAGAGTGTTAAAGACACTCTGACTGTGTGTTGTTCACAATAATGCAATTTATCAGGCACAAAGTACAGTTTTGTTGGTCTCACAGTCGGATCAAATAGATGAAAAAACTGTATTTCTGGCATTCTAGTAGATTCTGATTCTGAAAAGGTTTTGGGCCGGTGCACGAGCCTTAACCATCTTAATTTTCTTCACCTGAAAAGGTGAAATATACAGACATATTTCTCTTCAAAAAGAACATGACAGTATGGCTTAGGTTTAAAAAGTTACATCTGAACAAACCACAATATTTCTAGAAAGATGTGGAGTTGGTACAAAGCATCACATTTGAAGGGAATCCACACACGTCAGAACAAACACCTCGTATAAACTGTCAAGCACGGCAGTGAAGGAGTTATGGTCTGGGCTTGTTTTCACCATCTGTCCCATAATTAAACCTTGGATGAAATTGGCTCGTGCAAGACAACGAATCACAGCAAGCCTACATCACTATAGGGCTTTAGAGATACACTAATCTCACGATACGATACACGATATTCGGCTCACGATACGATATATAACGATATTTATCTTACAATACATTTACATCATTTTCTGAAAGATTTTAAAGGGACAAAGTGATTTTGGTGACATCTTGTGAGTGTTCCAATGACTTTGTTTGAATTAATTGAACTGAAAGCATCAATTACACATTATATGGCTGACAGGCAGCTTGCAAATGCTGGACAAGATGAATAAAAGATTTGTTGAGAAAAATAGTTTCATTTATTTCAACGGTGCAAATTGTTACTTTCAAGCTTTTATGGGTGGGACACGGAGGTTTTGGAAGATGCTTAGAATATCGATACCCGCGGCTAAAAAATCAATACTATCTGGGGAAATAAAATATCGATATATATCGCAGAATCTATAAAATCGCTCAGCTCTACTTCACTGTGGCTGAAAAACAAATGAATCGAGGCGTTTCAGGGCTCCAAAGTCTAGATGTCAAGTCAGCCAATATGTGTGGGGGCAAACGAGTGTTTGCAACCCTCAAGGAGTTAAAAAAAAAAAAAAAAGGACCAAAATGCTTCCACAATGATAAGAGAAACTACAAAACAAGTCAACAAGCGTTGTTTGTTTACTGACAAAGCTGTTTCCTTTTATGTATTCATTGTTAATAATATAGCTTTTTGTGTTGTGGACATTGTTATCAGTGTTGCTCAATATTTCCCCGACAGAGCGCTCTAGCACCACCATCACCACTGTGGAAGAACAAGAAGCAAGCTACTACACTGGTGTCCATTTGCCACACAAATCAAAAACACTTGAACTCAAGCCAGAACCCAAACGTTACTCTTCCACTTTAGAGAAGAAAAAGGAAAAGCCAGTTTTCCTCAGCCAGCTGTCACCGGCAGCCGTAGCAGCAGGCGAAACAGCCAGGTTCACCGTCAAGGTGTCCGGGTTCCCAAAACCGACCGTTCAGTGGTCTCACAATGGTACAGCGGTAAGGAGCTCCTCCGTGTACCAGCTGATAGAGGAGAAGGAGGAGTACACGCTGGTGATCACCAAGGTGACATCAGAGTACGAGGGCGAGTACTCGTGTACGGCCAAGAACAGATTTGGCCAGACAACCTGCACCACATACCTCGAGGTGAAAAGGCCCGACGTCAGCACGGCAGAGAAGTGGGTGGAGAAGATGTTCAAGGTCCCGGGTCAGCCTCCCACCTTCGCGGTTCAGATCCAACCCGTGAAGTGCTCGGAGGGTGGGGAGGTCTCTTTCAAATACAAAGCCAGGGGTGATCCGGTCCCTGATGTGAAATGGTTCAGGGGGGCTTTCCAAATCCAGCCCAGTAGGAACTGTACCATCACAGCCAACCCTGACGGATCTGGCTTCATCAGCATCAAGAGTGTTAAAAAGGAGGACAGTGGCTTATACACGTGTAAAGCCACAAACCAATTTGGTGAGGCGACTTGTAGTGCAGAGCTCGTTGTGTTTAGAGAGTCGGTCTCCGTTTCTCACAAACAGGAGCAGCTGACGGTAGTTCAGAAGAAAAGCTATAAGGTCTCAGTTTCGGAACAAGCTACCGAGTCTCGCTTGTATCAGGTCAGCCTGCCCGGCCAGGACAAAGCAAAGTCAGATCAGATGGTTTACACCATCGGCACAGAGGACAGGCAGATCATCCCCAGTGAGCAGGTCGGGTCGCTCAGGGAGGTGGACATCTCTGCCGCCACAGTCCACCGTGAGACGGTGACCCACCAGGCTGCGGTGCTGCAGGCTCACGAGGTGGAAGAGAGGGTCTCTGTGGTCCCCACTCAGCCGGTGCAGGTGTCAGCTGTTCCTGCAAAGCAGCTTCACATGGCAGCTTTCACGTCGTCTGTGGAGGAGAGTCAGGACCTCACGGAACAGCACTGCGATCGCATTCAGAGTCCTGAGGTCATTGAGCTGCAGGCAGCTCGAGAACAGCAGTCGAAGATGATGTCGGCCGTCGCTGAGGAGCTCACCCCGCTCTCTATTGTTAGCATGGAGCCTCTGACAGACAGGAAGCAGACTGCTGTCAAACCCACCTCTGAGCCCAAACACCTGGTTAGTGGGCATCAAGTTGAGTCTCAGCTGCCCATCACGAAGGAGCAGTCAGAGGAAATCCCCAAAGCACAGGAAGAGAAGGGCTATAAGGTGAAGGAAGGGGTTAAGATTTTATACTCTGCCCAGTCTGCAGAAACGAGTGCTCGCAGAGGGCCACGCAGATCAGCTGGCAACGGCAGAATCCGCTGTGAAGTCCTCCCTTACGAAAGAACCGCGCAGGCCCATTTTGGCTTTGGTCAGCGAGTCCAAGCAGACTCTTTCTAAGGAGGCAAAGTTCTCCATGGAGCGGCCCGCTGAAGACACGGCCCAGCTCTCCAAAGATAAAATAATGAAGGTAGCTTTGGCTGCTGAAGAGAGGCGGATGCTGCAGGCCGAGCCCACACAGCAGCTGCCAAGTCTGGACAGTGCGGTGTCCATTCAGTCGCAGGTAGAAGGAGACCAGGTGCTGCACCTACAGGTGATCACAGACCAGGATCTCCTTCCATCTGAGTCGAGCTTCACCTGTGACAAACCAACACCAGAGCAGGCAGGGACCAGAAAGAGTCCCACTCTGCTGCACACAGTTAGCCAGGATGAGCAGAGGACTGTCGTTTGTGAGGACTCATCACAGTTTGAGGCCAAGACCAGCTCGATCGCAGTTCAGCCTCAGAAGGAGGCCCCTTCTGTGCTCCACCTCCAGTCGACGCAGCCTGTAGAGGCGCTGTCCAAAGAGGGGGTTCTCAGAATCGAGAAGCCCGACCAACAGGTGGCGGCGCAGAAACAAGAAAAATCCAGAAGCTATGCAGCCGTCTCAGAGGAGAGAAGAGAGCTCACGGCGGACTATCATGCAGAACTGGACTTGTCCGTGACTGGAGTTCAGTCCAAGCTTCGAACCGAACCCACACCTGAAAACATCCTGCAGCTTTCCTTCCAGCCCATGCAGCTGCCAAAAGAGGCGCCCATAGCGGCCGACTTCAAGCAGCAGCGGGCTTTAGTGCAGAAGGAAGACCACTGGAACGTGATGCACGTCACGAGCGTGGCAGATAGTCAGGCGCTGGAGGAGGGTCACACGGAGAGTCTGGCAGGCGTGGACACGTTCAAAGGTTTGACGGCCATAGAGCCAAAAGTGCCCACTGAACCGGTCCAGATAGAGGAGAAGGGTGTCTCCACTGAGAGCAGCATTGCTCTGGAGGCGGCAGAACAGGACTTCGCAGTTCAGATCCAGGAGGGTCAGTCAGTCAGGCAGTCAATAGTTATGGACGAGAAGCGAGTGCTGACGGGTGAATTCTCTCAAGAGATCACCAAATCCAAGTCCACCAAAGTCGTGGCCAGCATGCAGCCGAAGCTGTCCTTCATGGCGCCAGAATCTAAGGACAGCACAACCCTTCCCAAAGAAATGACATTTGTGATTCAGATCCCGAAGCCGTCCAGTCTGAACATACGGCGGCAGCTCAGAGACGCTCTTCAGACTGCCGTCGCCAGGGAGCAGCCGCTGCTGTTGGCTGATGTTGTAGGAGGGTTGCAGGCTGTAGAGGTGCAGGAAGTCAAGGTTCAACGAGAGCCAAAGCGGGCTATGTTTACATATCTGATCACAACCACGGGGGCCCCCATGGAGATAACTCTGGCTTTTGAGGGTGAATACCCGCAAACAGCTGACCTTCGGACCGAACTCCAGGCGGCGTTCCACTCCATGGTGTACCAGGAAGCGCACGTTCTTACCTCAGAGCGGCCGGGCACGATGCAGCTAGACAAACCTCAGAGGGCTCAGGTCACGTCAGCCAGCTCTAAGGAAGTGCTGTCTTCCCTGGTGGAGACGGTGAGCGTGGCGGAGAGCGCGACGGACTTCACAGCTGTGAAATCTCAGGCCGCCGCACTAAAGACGGAGTCTAAAATGACCGTTGAGCATGCTGCAACGGGGCAGCGGGTTGTGGTGCAGGAATCCAAGGCGGCAAAGATGCAGCAATCCATCTCGTCCCAGATCACGGTGTCCACCGAGGCTTTCGAGCAGTCGGTGCAGGTAACAAGGCAAGAAATCGCTCAGACAGTTGATGTTAGCGTCCAGCAGGAGCAGAGAGAGGAGATCTTCAAAGAGGAGGTCACGGTATCTCGGCCAGAACAGAGAGAATATCCGGTAATAGTCACCTCCCTCGAGGACGTGTCCATCGAAGAAGATAGTCAAGTAACTTTTAGCACGACCATTAAGTACGTCTCAAAGGTAAACTGGTTTTTTAACGGGCAATTGGTGAAATCTGGCAAAGAGTTCAAGTGTTCTAAAGACCACGACACATACTCATTGGTTATCACCAAAGTTGTCAAGGAGAGGCATCAAGGAGAATATGTTTGTGAGGCTGAGAATGAAGCCGGCAGGACAACAACGTCTTCAAGACTCACAGTGGTCTCAAGAGGTTTGATACCCAGAAAAATCAACGTGCCATTCTTTCATTCATCCATTCTCTCTGAGAGCCACTAATAATTCACACGAACTGGTTCATTTCAAACCTTTGTCCACACTTCAGTATGTTTAATTGCCACTCTGGTTTGTATATCCATTTCATAGCTCAGCATGAGCAACTATTAGCAGGGCACTGGATGGTACTAACACATCATTTCATGGTCAGTGTCAACCTGAAGAGCAGAGCCATCACAGCTGAGCGAGACTCATCTCGAGACTCTATGTTGAGTGAGCATCTTGCTGTTGTGATGCCGCTGGCCTTCTGGAAACAGGTTCTTGGTGTGTCACATTTCCTCAGGTCCATCCTCTCCACATCTTCAGTTCTGTTTTTTTTTTTGTTTTCCCCATGCATGCTCTGAAGGCTTCAATCTGACATTGCTTCATTTTCACAAAGTCTTTGTTTCCTCCTTTCAGCTGGAACCCTAGCCCCATGATAGCCTTTGTAACACCATGGGGCTAATGTTCTAGCTCTGTTTCTCCTCCACAGTCACTCCTGACTCGCATTTCCACCATTGCCGTACATCCAACCATTCCTGCTCCCAGTCTCTCACTTGCTTATTACAAGAACGGGAGTGGACGTGATCACTAACGTCCACGTTTTCCTGTGTTTGTGTGCCTCAGTGCCACCCGTTTTTAGGCAGAAAATCGCCCCTCTGGACATAAACATCGGAGGCCACGCAAAGTTCGAATGTGAGATTGAGGATGCTCCGAACGTGACCTTCAAATGGTACAGATCTGGTGCCGAGATCAGGCAGAGTGAGAAGTATCACATCGTCAGCCACCACACCAGCTCCTCTCTGGAGCTCCTGAAACCCGTGAAGGCCGACAGCGGTGAATTCACCTGCAAGGCCTCGAACCAGCACGGCTCCGCCAGCTGCACCGCCTCACTCGTCGTCACTGGTAAGACCCGAGAGGGAACCTTAAAAGGATTTTTGCACATGTGTGTGTTGGACAGAGAGAGAGAGAATTATATACATACTGTGTTATGACTCTTTGTGGTGCAGTGTGATGATTTTGATATTCCGTTTGACCAAATGCGTGTTAAGTTTCTCTTGTTTAGTCCCACATCGATTCCCAAGTTGGACAGCGTAGTTCATTTTTTATGCTGCATATTTTAAAACGCTCCGTATGTTCTACCTGCTCTCCATAGAGATGTACCCACCAGTATTTGTATCAAAACCAGAGCCAATGACCTTATTTGTGGGCAAACAAGCTGTGTTCCAGTGTTCGCTAACTGGATCTTCACCCATGGAAGTTGTCTGGCACAAGGACAACATAGCCATCTCCTCTGAAGGAAACTATGTCATGAAATGTGAAAAGAACAAGTATTCTCTTCACATTAAGAGTCTCGAGCTGACTGATCAGGGAGTGTACCTGTGCAAGGCCTCCAACAGCTTGGGCACTGCCACTTTCACCACAGAGCTGAGGGTAATCAAAAAGCCCAGCTTCGTTAAGACCTTTGAGGCGGTGTCAGCCGCGGTCAATGTCCCGCTGAGGCTGGAGTGCCAGGTGGACGAGGACACTGGCGTGAATGTCACCTGGACCAGGGATGGCAAAAAAGTCCACCTGAGCATGGATTGTAAGATGTCCTTCGAGGACAAGGTGGCTATTCTTGAGATACCCAAGTCCAAACAGAAGGACTCTGGGAAGTATGTGTGCACAGCCACAAATGAGGCTGGGAGCTCATCGTGCGAGGCCACGGTGACGGTTCAAGGTAAGATCTTATGGGTGATCTTAGCTTTCGTGGGAATGTGTGGATGTAAAGAAGCTGGTGGTTTACTGCTTTCAGCTGGTTCCAGCAAGCTGCCGCTACCTCGTTGCACTGTTTTTTTCATTTGTCTTCTGTGTTTGCCACTCGTTGCTCTCCTACCCCTACATTGAAAGTTTTAATAAGTATCCAATTAAACCTTTCAGAGCCTCCTTCCTTTGTCAAGAAAATGGAGTCAAAGATCACATGGAAACAGGGTGCAGCTGCACGCTTACAATGCAGCGTCAAAGGATCTCCTGAACTTCACATTCACTGGTTCTGGAATGAGAGAGAGCTTAGTGACGGAGACAAATATAAGATAACTTTCAAGAACGGGGTTGCCACCGTGGAGATAATGAACCTCCTGGTCACAGACAGTGGCACGTACACCTGTGAGGTGTCAAACAATGCCGGCAGCGAGAGCTGCAGCGCTCTCATAGCTGTTAAAGGTTCGTCCTTTTCCCATTTACATTTCACTCACCGCTCAGTTCATGTCTTTGGTATTAACCGCAAACGCTTTAATGTCCTGACAACCAGAGCCCCCACTGATTAAAAGAGACCTCCAGACAGTGGAGGCGGTGAAGGGAGCGGCCGCTCAGATGGAGTGTGAGATCGCAGGGACCGCTCCCTTTGAGATCAGCTGGATGAAAAATAAAAAAGCGATCACGAGCGATCAGAAGCATAAAATAATCTCCCAAGATACGCTGTCGAGGCTGGAGATCCAGAGCTTTGAAAGCGCAGATGTTGGTGATTATCAGTGTGTCATATCCAATGACGTGGGGAAAGTCACCACTAAGGCCACGGCTAAACTGAAAGGTCAGTGAACGTGCAGTCGGCCGAGGTAAATCGTTTTCCTTCAGACTCTATTCTTAATTTGTAACGTGTCCTCGTAGAGCCCCGACCTTCTCAAAGAGAGTCGAGAGCATTACAGCAGTGTTGGGAAACACGGTGAAGCTACAAGGAACCGTCAAAGGTTCGGCTCCCGTCACTGTCAGATGGATGAAAGACTCTGAGATACTAAGAGACGGCGATCCGAATATTACGATGGCGTTTGAGAACAATGTTGCAAGCTTGTCGATAGCGGCTGTGGCCATCAGCCACGGTGGCAAGTATTCATGCCACGCCGAGAACGAGGCCGGGCAGCAGAAATGCGAAGCCACCCTGACCGTGCAAGGTCAGAGGACTTGATTGTACATGTCTGACCTCCTGTGTGAATTTCAGTCGGTTCTGAACTCTCTCTTAACCGCTGCCGGATTTGTCTCATAACAGAACCCGCCAGAATCATAGAGCCGGCAGAATCCATTAGCGTGACCGCAGGGGATTCGGCCACACTGGAGTGCACCATCTCTGGAAGTCCAGACCTCAAAGTGAAGTGGTTAAAAGACGGGAAGGAGATGATTAGCGGTCGCAAATATAAGATCACCCTGAAGGACAATGTCGCCACGTTGAAGATTCTTACGGCAGAAAGAGGAGACACTTCAGATTACAAGATGGAGGTGTCAAACAAAGTTGGGAAGGACCAGTGCACGTGCTCAGTCACTGTCTTAGGTTAGCTCCAGTTTTCTGCTCTTTGACAAATTGTGATAAGTCTTAGACAATAACAAAACAAGCAATAATCCACTGTAGAGCTGAGCGATTTTATCGATTCTGCGATATATATCGATATTTTTTCAGCCGCGGGTATCGATATTCTAAGCATCTTTCAAAACCCCCGTGTCCCACCTTTAAAAGCTTGCAAGTAACAATTTGCACCGTTGAAATAAATGAAACTATTTTTCTCAACAAATCTTTTATTCATCTTGTCCAGCATTTGCAAGCTGCCTGTCAGCCATATAATGTGTAATTGATGCTTTCAGTTCAATTAATTCAAACAAAGTCATGGGAACACTCACAAGATGTCACCAAAATCACTTTGTCCCTTTTACATCATTTTCCGAAAGATTTTAATGTATTGTAAGATGAATATCGATATATATTGTACCGTGAGCTGAATATCGTGTATCGTATTGTATCGTATCACGAAATTAGTGTATCGCTACAGCCCTAGTAGCTACAAGTAACCGAATATGGAGAGCTGAAATGTGAGAGTGGCCCTTGGAGACGGATGTGTGCCGTGTTAATCTGCTCCTAGACTTAGCTGTGTGCTTCTTTTCTGAAACAGTCTGACTGTTAATGAACTGGAATGCTTTTTCTTCAACAACCAGATCGGATAATGCCTCCAACTTTCACCAAGTCCCTGAAAAGGGTGGACGGCAACATTGGCCATGACGTGTCCATGGATTGCAGAGTGTCTGGGTCTCAACCCATGACCATAGCCTGGTTCAAAGATGAACAGGAAATTAAGCCTGGAAGCCGGTTCCAGCCTGAATTCAAAGACAACTCTGCCACGCTGAGAGTCATTCGGCTGGAGAAGGCCGACTCTGGAGTTTACAAATGCAGAGCCACCAATTCGGCTGGCTTTAAAGAAACCAGCGGCACGCTCTATGTCAAAGGTTATCCAGCGTTTGTTCTGTTGTGTCTTGTGTGTTGCCTGGATGATTTCATGAAATGAACATTTGTTTTGTTAACGGCCTACAGAGCCCCCGGTGTTCACGGTGACACCGGATAACCAGGATGTCATACCAGGAGCCACGGTTTCCTTCAGGGCAGCCTTCACTGGAACCGCTCCTTTAGCAGTCAAGTGGTTCAAAGAGGAAAAAGAGATTGTAACCGGAGGCATCTATTTCATAAAGAAAGATGCCTCTTCCAGCTCCTTGGAGCTTCATTCTGTAAAGCCCTGTGACTCCTCTAAATACACTTGCGAAGTGTCCAACGACGCCGGGAAGGTGGACTGCACCGCGGCCCTCTTTGTGAAAGGTGCCTGTCTTCGCTATCGCCTCCAGCTGCATGAACGTGTCGTTAAATCTTCAGGTCAATGTGATACTAACACGTCTCCTGTGTTGTGACGAACGCTAACATCTCCTCCCAGAGCCCCCGGCGTTTGTGCGGAAGCTTGATGCGACCAGGCTCGTCACCAGCGGAGACTCCACCAGGCTGGAGGCCAAAGTGACAGGCAGCCCTGTCATCAGTTTCAAATGGTCCAAGGATCAGATGGAGATCAGCTCCGGTCCCAAATACCAAATCAGCTCCACTGACTCAGTTGGCGGCTCTTGAGGTCGTTAATTGCACAGTGGAGGACAGTGGAGATTATATCTGTGTGGCATCAAGCGAGGCTGGAAGTGATCGCTGCAGCAGCACAGTTACAGTCAAAGGTTGGTTGGTTTGAACGCGACTCGGACTTAAAAGGTTTTTCTGAAAGAAAAAGAAGAAAATCCTTGACTCTTTAGTTTTTTTTCAGTCATACTCATACCGCCTCATTGACCTGCTTGCTGTTTTGTAGAACCGCCAAAGTTTGTGCGCAGCTTGGAGCCCAAAGACTTGGTGAAAGGTTCTGAGATGACGCTGGAGTGCCAGCTCTCGGGTTCTGCCCCTTTCACTGTGTCGTTCTACAAAAACTCTAAAGTGATTCGAAACGACAGACGACACAGAATCACAGTGAAAGACGAGCTGGTGGCCCTGCAGCTGCAGGCCGTAGAGGCGGGAGACGTCGGTTTGTACCAGTGCACTGTTGAGAATGAAGTGGGCCGTGCATCCTGTGATTGTCAAGTGACACTAAAAGGTTTGTGTAGATGATTTCAGTGCTTTTCCTGTTTGAGCCGTTTGAAGTCCTTGCTTGGATCAGGACTTCATGTCAACACTCGTGCAACATGTTTCCCCCGTAGAGCCCCCGTCGTTTGTGCAAAAGCTTGAGAATGTCAGCTCGCTGGTGGGCAGCGAAGCTTATCTGCAGTGCACTCTGAAGGGCACCGAGCCCATGAGTGTGTCCTGGCTGAAGGACAACCGCGAGCTCAAGGAGGCGGAAAACGTTCACATTACGTACGAGAATAAGGACCGCTCTGCTGCGCGTCACCAAGCTGCAGAGCAACAATGGCGGCAAATACAGCTGCCAGGCCGCAGAATCAGGCCGGCAGCCAGACGTGCTCCGCTGTGCTGACGGTCAAAGGTTGGTTAAAGCTGCTTCTACTCTCATCTGAAGCTTCACACTGCAGTACAGTAATCATCAGCTTGTGAAGTCACACATGCGTAAGTAACAGTATGTAGTCGTTGATTAGGTGACCAGTAGCCATGTTGGCCTGATAATAGGTGGAATTAGTGCTGGGCGGTATACCGGTTCATACCGAATAGCTGTGTTTATTTTTCTTATGACATGAATTTTTCATATACCGTAATACCGGTGAGTATGTACTGTAGCGTACACAACGTTGGGAACGCCACGCGGCGGAACGTAAGTGCCGCAGAACATTGTTTGACAGGGGACTGTTTTGCAGTTGCACTGGAGGCAACACGCTACTAGTTTCTGGTTAAACGGTGATGCTGCAAACAGAGAAAGTCCCGAAGTGGAAGCTCCAGAACGGCAACATGAGACTGAGGAACTTCTTCCTAAACCAGGAGCCGTGTCTGTCGTGTGGAAGTTCTTTGGATTTAAAAAAGACGACGTCCAACAAACTACAATAATCTGCAAATGTTGCCGAGCTAAAGTTGTAGCTGCGGGAGGCTACAATATTCACTCCTCATGACAGTAAAATAGCCAATTTACTGTAGCAATTCCTCTCTAAATTATTAGAAAATATGGTAAACACCCAGTTGTGCCTTCAAAAAAAAAATACTGTGATATACCGAGAAACCGATATAATTTTGAAAAATACCGTGATATAAATTTTTGGTCATACAGCCCAGCACTATGTGGAATCACTCTTTTTTGGTCATGATTTTATGTGCAGCCCTATTTTTAAGGGAATAAAGCAAAATGCAATGATTTGCAAATCTCATGCCCTCACTTTTTTTTTCACAAAAGAACATAGAAAACACTTAAAATGTTTAAACAGAGGAAATGTACCACCTTAGGAAAGAAGAGTGCCATGAAGTCATGCTTTTGTAAAGGATGCAGTATGAGGTTTAGCATTGTCCTGCTGAAAGACGCAAGGCGTTCCCTGAAAAACGTGGAGGAGATGTTGCTTCCGTAGGTGCTTATGCGCCCCCGGATGGTTCCGGGTGGTTCCTCTCCTTAGTCCTGGAGACATGGTGTCCATGGTTTCCAAAAAGAATTTCAGATATTGTCGAGACATCAATGTCATTTCCATTACAGAATTATGACTGGTTTTAATGCAGCGCTGCTGGAGGACCTGAAGATCACAGGCGTCCAGAATCGATGTTTGGCCGTGCTCACGGAGATTTCCTTCTGAGTGTTTTGATGATGTTATGAACTGTAGATCAGTGGTCCCCAACCTTTTTGTAACTGCATACGGGTAACATCTCCACCCATTAGATAAATAGAAAAAAAAAATCAGGCAGAGTGAGCTTGGTACGTGGGAATCACCTGTGGTGATAAATCCATATTTCAGTAGGACTCCTGGTCTTGTCTGTTGATAGCTTTCTTTTTCTTGGTAGTCATAGGCTGTTCTTCTTTCTCTTCACTGTGTCTTTCTCCCTTCACAAGGAAACTTTCCAAAGACATCTGTTTATTACTCATTTTGCTAGCTGGGTTAAAGTTTGGCACTCAAGTGACCGAGATGTAACCGAGAGAATCCGGTCATTCTTTCAAGATAAAAGATTTTTCAAAATAAAAGCTTCGTTCAGACTCATATAATAAATAAAATTTAAATAGCTAATTTTTTTCTTGCACGGCCCGGTACAAATTGATCCATAGCCCGCTACCAGTCTGCGGCCCGGGAGTTGGGGACCACTGCTGTAGATGATTTCATATCTTCACAAATTCATGCTGAAATCGTTTCACAATTTGTAGATGCAGAATCTGCCTTTTTGTACCCGATTAGGTCACTGGCTGGTTGATAATTAACCTAATTAATTGCAGATTTTTCTTAAAAGGTTTCTTTTTAGGACCACTAAGTGTCTTATGTTACCCATGTCTTAACTTGTTGCTGATATCAAATTCAAAGTATTTAGTATTTTCCATGAATATACAGAAGGACAGAATAATACTTTCAGTATTTCAACTGCTTTTCTGTGTTCTGTCGTGAATAAGATGTGGGTTTCGTGAGATTTGCAAATCGCCTCTTACGCTTACATGCCTTACACACAATGTTCTGACTTTTCAGAATTGGCTTTTTATGACTCCACAAGTTGATGAGAACCAAATTAATCTCTCGAAATAGAGCTCTTGGTTTTGTAAATCAGTGTTCAGGCCCTTTTCTGACTGCTTTCGTTGACATACCAGAACCGGCGAAGATCACAGAGGAGGCGAAGTCCATCAGTGTGACCCAGGGGGATCCGGCCACCCTGGAGGTCAGCTTCTCAGGCACAAAACCGCTGAAGGCCAGGTGGCTGAAGGCGGGAAAGGAGCTGACCTCAGGCCAAAGACACAAAGTACAGAGCACAGACATTCGCTCGGTGCTCAAGATCCTTAAAACGGAGAAAAGTGACACTGGCGACTACACCTTTGAGATTTCGAATGATGTCGGAGAAAGTTCCTGCGAAGCCATGCTCACGGTTCTCGGTCAGTTCTTGATTTGTTCAGGAGAATTTGCAGTCGGGTTTGTTTCATTTCACCCTCCCGTGATCACGGCTTCTAACGACTGTTTTTCATTTGTTCACGTAAGATCAAATTATTCCTCCGACCTTTACAAGGAAACTGAAGCAGAAAGAAGGTATTAAGGGATCATTTGCTCATCTGGAGTGTGTCGTGTCCGGCTCCCTGCCGATGACTGTACAGTGGTACAAAGATGAGAAGGAGATCCAGGCTGACGACAGACACAAATGTACATTCTTTGAGAATGTTGCCCTTCTGGAAATCTCTGATCTCATTCACTAAAGACGGCGGAGGCTACACCTGCATCGCTAAAAACAAAGCTGGAACGGTCCAGTGCTCCGGGATCTTGCTCGTGAAAGGTTTGATTGCCACTGGTTTTTGTTGCTTTAAGCACGAGGTATCACAGCTCTGAAACGATTATTTGGAAGCATTGGTTTCTTTTTATTTGTTTTCTTTCAGAACCACCGTGCATTCTTGAAAAGCCCGAATCCATGAATATTTTGCCGGGTTCAAAGGTCCAGTTTAATGTACTGTTCTCTGGAACGCCGCCGCTGACCATCAAGTGGTTCAAAGACAAGAAAGAGATTTTGTCCAGCGCCGACTGCTATGTGGGCAAAGACAACACGGCCAGCTCTCTGGAGCTCTTCTTTGCCAAAGCCTCAGATTCTGGAGAATATGTCTGTGAGATCCAGAACGATGTGGGCTCCACTTCCTGCCAGGCAACGCTCTTTGTCAAAGGTTATCCTCCTTTCTGTTAAAGTGCATTTTGAACTTATTCCTTCTGTTGATCTCTGATGGCTCCAGAGAAAATCAAGGCTTTGCTTCAAATCGGAGCCATGCACACGATAACGTAGCGTCTTGTTTTATTTTGTTCAGAGCCTCCCAAGTTTACCCAGACCCCAGCTCGCGTGTCTGTGGTCCGACCCGGTCAGAATAAAGTGTTTGAGTGCCAGGTGACTGGCACGCCTGAGATAGACATGTACTGGTTCAAAGAAGGCTCCGAGATCAACGCCGGCGAGCGCCACAAGATGGCCTTTGTCAACTCCGTGGCCACTCTAGAAATCTGCGGCGCCCACGCCAAAGACGGCGGCCTTTACTACTGTGAGGCCCGCAATGAGGCTGGCAGTGAGAGCTGCAGCATGGAGCTCAAAGTTAAAGGTCAGTTGTCACTTATGGCACAGAGACTGAAACTGGTACCAGGTCACCTTGCCAAGAATATCACCTTGAAAGAGTTACATCGGCATTGATTCAGCTGAGGGTTTTCCTGTTTGTTTCCTAAACTGATGGTATAATAACCCCATAAAATAACGGATCAGATTGATCGTAAACAGTCCTGTTGGTATGATATGTTCACAACAGAGTAAACTCTAAAAGGAGCGTCATGTGACGGTTTGTCTTCTCTCACCTCAGAGCCACCATCATTTACTAAAGAGTTGGCTAAAACTGATGTTGTGAAGGGCTCCAGCTCCAGTTTAGAGTGTCAGGTTGCTGGGACGGGTCCTTTTGAAATAACATGGCATAAAGACGCGAAGGAGATCAAACCCAGCGCCAAGCACAGCCTCTCCCAGGTGAACGGCACCGTGGGCCTGGAGGTGCACCGATGTGACACCGTAGACATCGGTGAATATCAGTGTACTGTCTCTAACGAGGTGGGGAGCTGTTCTTGTAAGACTACGCTGAGCCTCAAAGGTTGGTCTGATCTAAATTATAAAACCACCAAACCACCAAACTACCAAAATGTAACACCATTTTTAAAAAAATGTTTTTATTCCTCAATAGAACCACCAACATTTACCAAGAGAATTGAAAACGGGGTTACCGTTCTGGGTAAAACTGCAGAGTTTCAATGCGTTGTGGTGGGCTCTCCCACTCTGACCGTGCAATGGCAGAAAGATGAGAACTGGATCTTGGAGGATCCAAAGATTCAGAGAACATTTGAGAACAATGTGGCGACTCTCAGGATTCCCGCCTGTGAGGCGACTCACTGCGGCAGATACACCTGCCAGGTGCTGAACGAGGCCGGGCAGGATAAGTGCTTCGCCACCCTTACGGTGCAAGGTAATCTGTGCTTAAACACTCCTCATACCGGGTTCCCAGCCTTGTCAGAAACTACAATGAACCTTTGACTTTGCTTTGCATCACAGAGCCTCCTCAGATCACAGAGAAACCCGAGTTGATCAAAGTTACAGTTGGCGATCCGGTCAGTCTGGACTGTAAGGTGACCGGCTCCCCTGAGCTCCAGGTGAAATGGATGAAGGACGGCAGGGAGCTTCAGTCCATCAGACAGCACAAGCTGGTCTTTGAGAGCAACATCAGCAGCCTGAGGATTCAGGCTGCTCAGAAAGCAGACGAAGGAGAATACGTGTTTGAAGTGGCGAACCACATCAGCAGCTGTACCTGCAAAGTCAAAGTGGTCATTCTAGGTTGGTGTGACGAGCGCGGCTGGTCCGGTGCGTGACGACGTGACAACCTCTAATGACTTTTCTCACTATTCCTTTGGTAACAGATCAGGTGATTGCCCCGAGCTTCATCAAACCCCTGGTAGACATGCAGGAGATATTAGGCTCCTTTGTCCAGATGTGCTGCAAAATATCTGGTTCCCTCCCAATCTCTGTGGAGTGGTACAAAGACGGGAGCAAAATCTCTAGCGGGGTCAAACACAAACTAATTCAGCAGGACAACTCTGTGTCCGTGGAAATTGAGCAGCTTGAGAGATCTGATGCAGGATCCTACTCCTGCAAACTGACCAATGCAGCGGGAAGCTGCCAGTGCAGCGGATCCCTCATGGTTAAAGGTCAGACTGTGCTCTTTGGCTCGATCGGTTATGTAGTCCGAAAACCAAGGTGAGTACCCCTTTAACGTGGCTCATGTTGTTGTCCTCAGAACCTCCCAGCTTTGTGACGCTGCCCGAGCCGCAGGCGGCCCTACCCAACTCCACCGTACGCTTCAAAAGCACATTTAAGGGCACGCCCCCCTTCACGGTCAAATGGTTCAAGGACGACACGGAGCTCATGACTGGGCCCGCTTGTTTCACCGGAGTGGACGGGACGTCATGTTTCTTAGAGCTCTTTTCGGTGGCCGTCACCCAAAGCGGGGTTTACTCGTGCCAAGTCAGCAACGACGCTGGCTCCGTACGCTGTAGTGCGGACTTGAAAGTCAAAGGTTGGATTTGTTTACTCTGAATAAACTCTTATTCCACCTTTTCCACCTTTAATCATTTCATGAAGATGCAGCTTCCCGTCAAGTACTGCTTGTGGTGTTTGTGTTGCGTCTGCGTCTCGCCTGTCACTGTCAAATGTCTCGAGGGTGTCCACGTGCTTCCTGCTGCTAACGTGTCTGTCCTTTGGCTTTCCAGAACCACCTCAGTTTGTGCTGAAACTCCCCGCAACAAAGTTTGTTAAGCGGGGCGAACCACTCCGCCTGGAGTGCAAAGTCAGCGGCACAGAGCCCCTGAAAACGACTTGGTACAAACACGACACCAAGGTCTCGGACGGGGGCAACTGCAGGATGTCGTTTACCGACTCAGTGGCAGTGCTGGAGCTGCTCTCCACCAGCTTTGGTGATGATGGAGTTTATACCTGCGAAGCTCAGAACGATGCTGGCAGCGTCAGCTGCAGCACAACGCTCACTGTCAAAGGTCAGCTTCTCTGACATCCTAAATATCATATCCATTCGCCCTGGTCTGGTTTTTAGTGCTCCTCCTTAAAGCTGATATCCGTCGCAGTCGAGTTCCCTCGTGTTTCCATCCAGTGATGTAGAGTTTCGTCACGTGCTCTTGTGTTTATCTTGGTTCGTGTCTTTCCTTCTTCTGCTGCTGATAAGTGTGTGTTCCACTGAGCACCAGGGAAGCTCAGTGGACGCAACATACGTTGCATCTTGCATCACAGAGTGGTAAGAAAATGAATGCCAGCCTCTTGGTATTAACTGGTTTTCTGCAGATCAGATCTTCATCTAAGTCACAACAGTAGACATACGCAATTTTCTTAAGCTAATAGCACAAGCTACAAATTATATTTTCAACAAACCTCTTAACATTCACAGTGCTGGAGGAAAAAGAAAGTGAACCCATAAGGCTTAATTGCTTAGAGAAAAGCTAATTAGAGACCGTAGTTTGTGCATCTGGAGATCAGTCAATGAAATAAGTTTGGAGAGTGGTTTAGGAATATTTTGATAAAAGACTTGCTGGTCATAAAAAAAAAAAAACTGCTGATGTGAGCCATGCCCTGCTGAAGGAGGATCTTTGAAGTCATACCATCAAGAGTAATTATTCTGCAAAAGGCATCCAACAGCCATCCAACAGTCCACAGACAAACTATAAATGGAGGCAGTTTAGTTCTGTGGCTGCCCTTCCTAGAACTGGACGTCCAGCCAAAATGACTCCAAAGACACAACGCAGAATCCTCAACGAGGTAAAGAAGAATCCACGAGTAACGGATAATGACTTGAAGACGTCACTGCACCTGGAGACACAAGCGATGTGTTCATGGTAGAACATCACGGGGGAAACGGTTGATTCTTGAGCTTGTATCTTGGCAATCCACATCACAACTGTCAACTGGGAAAATGTTTTATGGACTGATAAAACAAAAGTTGAACTGTACTCATCACTTTGTGTGGAGCAAAAAGGGAACTTCCCATTATTAGAATAAAATCCCGACGGTGAACTGTGGTGGGAGCATCATGATGTGGGCTTGCTTTATCGTCATCAAGAGTAAAATGGGCTTCAGAAAACGTGACGTCCAGAGTCTGGAGCTTAAACCTGTGGAACGACGCCTAGAGCCGTCTACAGAGACATCCAACAAATGTGTCTGAGATGAAGCAGTTATGGACGGAAGAATGGTCCAAAATTACTCCTGAAAGTTGTGCAGCTCTGACCCAGAGCTACTGAAAGACCTTGTTGAAGTCACTGCTGCCATTAGACGTGACCATCTACCGTCATGGCTGAAAGTTTTGGCACCCTTGCACATAAAGACCCAACAACTCTAAATGTTTGCAAAATAAGTTGAAATTGACGAAAGTATTTGGTGTCTCAAATTCTTTATTAAACTAAAAATAGTACAGGAACTTAGTTTTTTAATCAGAACTTAATATAAAATTTTAAATAATAGATTACACAGAAAATGCTGTGACAAAAACTTTGACACCCTTTTAGATTTACAAAGAATAAATGAATTTCAAGCAGGTCATTCACCTTGAACTCACCTGTGGTGAGTTTATAGGTGACAGCAATCTAGTAATCAGTCATCCAACCAGTTTAAAAGGAGCAACCCTTCATTCTGCTGTTGGGAGTCACTGCATGACCATACTGAGCATGGACAAAAGAAAGAAAAGCAGAGGATTGTCTGAGGAAGTCAAAGAAAAGATTGTAGCAAAGTATAGACAATCTCAAGGCTACAGGTCCATCTCCAGAGACCTTCATGTTCCTGTATCCACTGTACGAAATGTTATAAAGAAGTTTAAGGCTCATGGTACAGTAGCCAACCTTCTAAGAAGTGGCCGGAAGAGAATTATGGATGAAAAAATGCAGCAAAGGATTGTTGGTGGGTCAGAAGAACCTCGGACAACTGCTAAACAGATTCAAGCTGACCTTCAGACACAAGGTACAATTATTTCAACGCATACCATCCGTCGCCAAGTGTCATGAAGCTGGGTTTTGGTCGAACATCATGGGTGTTCCAGCAGGACAACGACCCAAAAACACATCAAAAAGCACCTAGGAATGGTTCAACAGAAAATGCTGGACTGTTCTAAAGTGGCCAGCAATGAGTCCAGATCTAAATCCCATTGAACACCTGGGGAGGGATCTGAAAAAGGCAGTTGGAAGAAGGCACCCTTCTAATCTGGGTCAACTGGAGCAGTTTGCTAAAGAAGAGTGGGCCAAACTGGCCGTAGAGAGGTGGAGGCATCTCACTGAAACCTATAGGAAGCGTTTGACAGCAGTCATTTTCTCCAAAGGATGTGCTACCAAATATTGAATTCAAGGTGTCAATACTTTTGCCACAGCAATTTCTGTGTAATATATTATTTAAAATGAAATATTAAGTTATGATTAAAAAACAAAGTTTCTGTGTTATTAGTTTAATAAAGAATTTGAGACACCAAATACTTTTGTCAATTTAAACTTACTTTACAGACATTTGGAGATGTTTGGTCTTTATATGCAAGGGTGTCAAAACTTTCAGCCATGACGGTATTTACATCATTTATCCCCCGGCACTGTGAATGTTTAATGGGCGTGTTCAGTAAAGATGTAAGATAGTTATGTCTGTTTTAACAGTTTAAGCACGCTTTGTCAGTAACTGTGACTTAGATGAAGCTCAGATTTGATGACACATTTATGCAGAAAACCAGAAAACCATTCCAAGAGGTTCACAAACTTTTCAGGCCACTGTATTTCACATCAAGCACCAGAACCAAAACCTTTTTAGACTAATGAAGAACTGAATACACGCATCACCTCAGTCATTTTACCTGCACATGTTCCTCCAACAAACCTCCTGATTTCTTACAATGACAACTCTATCATCTCACAGCATTTCTGACATCTTAACCAACAACTTTGCCATGCTGCCCCTACATCTAATGCCTCCTCCCCAAACCACCAAATAAATGTCAATAAACGCTACATACAATTAATTTCCCTCAACATTGCAACTGTATTTCTAACAGCCTTCCACCACAACTTACAGTCCCATCTTAAAAAGATTAACACATTAAAGATTACCACAGTCTGGATTTTACTAAATCGTTTGTTCAGATCAAATGTTACTTAAATTCTGCCATCTTAGCTGCAGTTACACCAGGAAACACACAACTTTACTTGGAGATCCAATAAATTTCCCACAAGCTCCAACATTTTAAATTAACTCACAACCCCCCCCCACTAAAATATCTGCACCTTCTATGCTAACCATGCAGCGTTAGCAGCAACTTCCACCAACAGTTGTAACTGCTGCTTTAACAACCATAATCAAAACCTCCTCCTCCACTAACTGTAGTCACTTTAGCCTCTCAGTAAAGTCAATAATACACACTCGTAACTGTAACAAAACTCCACATAAAATCTGTTGCATCGGTCATCGCTGCAACGGCATTTAATACGTGAAACAAATATCTTCTAAGTTCTAACTGTTTTCCCTAGTTTCTAATGTGCCCTGGCCAACCAGATCCATTTACTTCGTCAAATTTTCTCTCATGAACTGGGTCTGACACACCTGTTCCCGTTCACAGCCATTTCCACCAGTGCAGAACATATCAAACCAGTCCCAGCAGGGCGGCGGGGCGGGGGCGGGCTCTGACTCATTGAGGAGCGTCCAAGAGCCGAGACGGCTGCAGAATTGCTCATAACACCTCAAGTTCTTTTGGGTGTCTTTTGTTGATTCTGGTCTCGTTGTCACTCCACCTACGTTAAGCGCTTCAGTTTCTCTGATTGGTTGTATATCTATCTAAAGTGGTCATGGCCCTTTCTTCTGCGTCTGCTAGTGCTGCCACCGGGAAGTCAACATTAAATCAGTCTACTCATTTGCATTAGAAGGCTGGCCAGGTTAGTTTTGAAGAACAATAGTTCAATAATCTTAACTGTTAGATCTCACTAAAACGTCAACTAAAACGTTTTCCACCCCGCCGTTTCAATTTCGGCCCATCTTCAGCTGTTACGGCTATCAGCTTTAAGGTTCAGATATGGATAATTTTCCCCCAGTCTGTGCCATTTTTAACAGTTTCCTGATCTTTTTGTAGACCCCCCATCATTTGTCAAAGTAGCACAGCCTGCCGAAGGGCTGACGGGTAAAGACGTGAGCTTGTACTGCGAGATGAGCGGCACGGCTCCGTTCCAGGTCACATGGTTCAAAGACAGGAAGCCTCTGATGGAGAGCAGAAAGTATAAGATGGTGAGCGAGGGCAGCACGGCTACGCTGCATGTCGTTGGACTAGAGCCTTCGGACGCCGGCGAATATGAGTGCAAAGTGTCGAACAGTGTAGGAAGCGACACCTGCCACACATCAGTTAAGCTCAGAGGTCAGTAGAAATTGCGCTAGTCTCAAATGAAAATCAAAAGTAACAGATCTTCAGATGACTTTGTCACCTTGCTGACTTTCCCTTGTGCGCTGTTTGTCTCCTCTCTTCAGAGCCGCCGTCGTTTGTGGAGAAATTGTCAAACATGACAGTGATACTGGGAGAGGAGGTGACCCTTATGGCCACTGTTAAAGGCTCTGAACCCATTACTGTATCCTGGGTTCAAGACAAGGATCACATTCTCAGGGATGGTGACAACAGGAAAATCACCTTTGAGAACAACCAGGTCGCTCTTAAAGTCTTTAAGGCTGACGCCACCACGGCAGGCAAATACACCTGCCAACTCAGAAACGATGCTGGGAGTGTGGAGTGTTTCGCTAACTTGACTGTTCTAGGTTTGTAATCGTATAATTCTCTCTTTCTCTTTCAGTTTTGCTTTTCAAACCCCTCCCCTGCAGATCCGATTAAAAGCATGCTGTGCCTTTTGTGTCATTTCCAGAGCCTGCCAAGATCGTGGATAAGCCCGACACACTGAGCGTGACAGCGGGTGACATGGCCGCCCTCGAGGTCAAAGTGTGTGGAACCCCAGAGCTCATACCCAAGTGGTTCAAAGATGGCGTTGAGCTGGCCTCCGGCAGGAAGTACAAGATCTCATTCTCTCGAATGATTTCCAGTCTGAATGTCCTCTCTGCTGAGAAGATGGACTCCGGAGAATACACGTTCGAGGTCATGAATGAAGTCGGGAAGGACCTGAGTAAAATTAATCTCACGGTCTTAGGTTGGTGTCTTGTTCTTTCCAACCTTTCTTAATGACGGCCCGTTTACACCTGGACTGTCCTGACGCGCCTCTGTTGGCTTTGTTTTGCTTCCGAACAGATAAGATTGTTCCTCCAGCGTTCTCCAGGAAGCTGAGGGACTGTAACATGGTTGTGGGAGAAGCTGTAGAGTTGGAGTGCAAAGTGTCGGGCTCCCCGCCATTCACCATCTCATGGTACCATGACGGCGAGGAGATCAAGAGCGGGCCGAACTATGAGGTGTCATTCAGTGACAACAACTGCACACTCAAACTGCCCACGCTGAAGCTGTCTGACTCTGGAGTGTACAAATGCACAGCTGTCAACAAGGCTGGATCCAGTGAAACCACCGCCACACTGGTTGTTAAAGGTCAGTTATTGCTGAAGTAATTATTTCACATTTCTTTCACAGCTCTTGGATACTAAGGACCTTTCAATCGTTTGGTTTTGACCGTTCTTTACAGAGTTTCCTTACATGTTTGGTTTACTCCCTTAAAGCATTTTACATTCTGAGTTCACCACGTTTGGTCCCTCCTTGTGTACCCAGAACCACCGTCTTTCGCGGTGCCGCCTCAGCCGATGGAGGCAATGCCTGGCTCCAACGTGACGTTCTCAGCCATGGTGAAGGGCAGCGCTCCTCTGAAGCTGAAGTGGTTCAGAGGAACGAAGGAGATGCTGCCAGGAAAAGACTGCGATTTCTCCCTGAAGGATAACAAAGTTCTTTTGGAGCTTTACAATGTGGACAAATCTCACGCTGGAGAGTACACCTGCCAGATCATTAATGACGCAGGAAAGGAAAGCTGCCCAGTGAATCTCAGCATCAAAGGTCAGTCTGATAGGAAACATCCAGTTTCAACAGATCCAGTCAAATCCACACACTGTCTTAATGGTTTAGTTTGTTCTAGTTTGTGTCTGGTCTAGGATGTTTCTGTCCTTTCCAGAGTGTTAACTAATCCAATCTCCCTTTTGTTTCTAAAGTTATTGAAAAACTGATGCAGTTCATCTAAATTATGTGTTTGAAGCGTTTCAGTCGGGATTGACATGACATCACAGTACAGAAACGGCACTGTGGGTCACAACCTCAGACCATGGATGAAGTCTGTACTTGTCCTGTTATAGCTCAATGCTGCATTTAATACATCTGATTGAATATTCTACTACGGAGGCTTAAATATGGTTAAAGGAACCACATTTGCCTGGTCTGAGTCATATTTATCCTGATAGATTCCAGTTCTTTCGCAGGAAAAAGGAATCTTGCCCTTATACCAGAGTTGGTCACGGTGCTCCACAGGGCACCGTACTTGGGCCATTACTTTTCGCTCCATATCTGTTGGGTAACAGTACTGTTCATCAGTTGCAGTTGGGTGTTGCGCATCTCCTGAGCTGTTTTTCAATGTAAACTAATCAGGATATTTGGTTGCGTCTTTCAGAGCCAGCAGTTTTCTCTAAGAAACTGAAGGACGTGTCGGTTGAGAAGGGCAAACCCTTAACACTAGAGTGTTCATACACCGGAACCCCAAAGATCACTGTGAACTGGCACAAAGACGGCCAGGAGATCTTTGCTTCGTACAAATACAACATCACCACAACGGAAAGCTCCTGCATCCTGGAGTGCCTCAGCACCGACGACAAGGAGGCCGCTGGGAAGTACAGCTGCCAGGTGTCCAACGATGCTGGAAAGGACACGTGTGAGGCAGTCGTGTCTATCCTGGGTTAGTGCTGCATTCAAGCAATCTGTTTGTTTCTTCTAGATTTCAAGCTAAATCTTTAAAAGGCTCTTTATATGTTGACAGCTAAGACATAAGTTGTTGTGAAGAGATTATGACTTGAATATATAAGAGCTTCTCACAGAGGATCAAGGAGAGCATGTGGACACCATACTGCATTAATTCAATGTTAAAATGCCGCAGACAAAGGAAAGAGCAACCTTTATAATCGTGTGTGGAGTGACAATTCTTCCCAGTGAAGTCATTGCAGCCCCTTCTCTGGCCCAGCAGATGTCCTCACTCCTATGTCCTCTTTGCATCTGCAGAGCCACCCTACTTTGTTGAGTCTCTAGAGCCCATGGAGGTGACAGCAGGAGATGCTGTGTGTCTGAAGTGCCAGGTGGCAGGAACACCTGAGATCAAGGTGTCATGGTTCAAGGCCGACGGCAAAGTCAGGTCCAGCCCCAACTGCAAGCTGGAGTACTTGAAGGGCGTCGCCTGTCTGAAGCTCAGCAAAGCCGGTAAAGCTGACATCGGAGAGTACACTTGCAAGGCGGAGAACAAGATTGGCTCCGCCTCCTCCACCTGCAGACTCAACGTGCAAGGTAACACCTAGCTTCTGTGAACTCCAAAATACCGTTTTACACAATGTTGCTTTCAGAAAATAGCTGCTTTCACGTGAAGATAAACAACAGTCACCTGTCTTTTTAGTTCCTGACAAGTGTTGATTTTTGAAATATACCAAAAATTGAAGTCTTGAGTTTGGCTTCGAAAAGGAATGAGAACAGTTTAAAAAGAGTCCGAGATCATTTCAACAAACCTGTGTTTACACCAACATGTACATGACTCAAATGTTTTATCAAAGTACCATTATTTTAATTCTGAACGGACTGGTGGAGTTGATGTGAAATGCTGCTCGGGTCGGGTCTTTTTTCCGTCGCCAGAGGCCAAAACGCCGCCATCCTTCCCCAAGAAGATCACCAGCCTCCAGGAGACGGAGGGCAACCCGGTCCGCTTCGAGTGCCGTGTCGCCGGCTCGTCACCGATCGAGGTGTCGTGGCTGAGGGACGGCAAACCTTTATTAGAGGGAGGCGAGTTCTCCATGCAGTATGATGACAACACGGCCGTGCTGCAGATCCAGCGCGGCGAGATGAGGCATTCTGGGGAGTACACCTGCGTGGCCACCAACAGTGTGGGCTCGGCCTCCTGCAGAGCCAAGCTCACTCTGCAAGGTCGGTGGCACAGGGATCACTTTCTAGATTCAGTTTCTGTTTCTTCGTGGTTCTGATTTCAGCCGTAAAGGAATCTTGGGTTTACTTTTAGACTCTGGAGCAGAGTTTCTCAACCTCTTCCTTTAATGCTGCATCATAACATTAGAAGGAAACATTAAAAGGGGCATAGTGTATCTTGTGTCTTTCTACAGGAAGATTTTCGTGATTTATCTTTTAAAAAATGAACAGTCAACAGCAACTTCCAAAGACTCTGCAGCCGCTCCTTTTAGCTCTTTTACATAAGTCTCCCTCTTTTATCCTGATGAACTCACTCTTTACTCCAAACTTTTCAAATATGACCAAATATGCACATCAAGAAACCACATTTCCAGCTAATCTGGAAAATTGAATGCCAGAGATGACCCATGGGTCAGGATGGGTTTATGTGCGTACCAGTTTGTACCCACTAAAAATCCCACTGGATATAAAGATGGTTGCAACCTCAGACCAGTTGACGGGTCAAACACCAGGGTTGGTTCACGTATCAAGTTGACACAATGCCTTTTATTTCCCGAAGGCGGGTAATAAGAATCTCCATGTACTGGGAGCATGAGAACCCAACAGGATTTCCAGTTTGAACCCAGTAAGCGTGGTTTATGCCAGCATGAGTCCTTCCAGGGCGTTTCCACTGGTTTCCATCAGTGGGGATCTAGGGTAGTTTTACAGGGTCTCAGAAATGTCGCCACTTATCTCCTCTCACTCATTGCCAGAAGCAGAAATGCAGCAACCATCTTCTTTTTTCTTTTTTTCTTCTCTTTTTCTTCCATTACTGGTGGTTGACAAACAGTGAAAGTGGTGCCCCTCCCCTCTCCCAGGTTTTATCCTGGATCCCCCCTAATGAAAAACCACCTAATGCAAGAACTTGATCTGATACATCCAGGAGAGGACATATCAGATCAGATTTACTCACAAAGCTTCTTGACTGAAGTCTTCAGAAGTGAGATGGTTGATTAAACCCACATACGTGATCTAAAAATGGATGTGGGCAACAGAAGCAACTCACTGAACAACTTCAGCAAAAATAAATAAATAAAGCCGAAAGGGATTTTGTGTAATAGCTGTGTGTGAAAAGGCAGCTTTGGAAAATGAGGTGTTCAGAGTAACTGCAGTTTTGTACCTCCGACCTGCAGGGAGCGCTGTTGCATATGTTTATGGTGTCATATTTATGTCAAATGTCAAGAATGCAATAAAACATGCTTACAAAAGAGTCAAGCCTGTCACCTCCAAAAAAAACAAAAAAACAACGACCCTCGTGAGAGATCTTATTTTGGACGGACCGGTATGTGCAGTGACCACCTGTTGACCGGTCATTGTAAGTGCTCTTACATCCACATGGGAGTCAAACCTTGATTTTGATGCACAGATAAGATCACAGGAAGCCCAAAGAAGAGCCAACCCGACAGGGTGCAAGTAACTTCTAGTGGTGGCCGGGCCAAAAGTCCTGAACGCACGTAGCGGGTTTTGTCATACCTGCTGGCTTCACCTCTTCCACACTCACATTTTACAACAGCAGGTGATTTATTCGTCCATATGAATAAAATAAAGTGCTTGTGAGCCTACTTGAGTTTGAGACAAAAGGTGTCATGTGTCCCCTTCAACTTAAACAGGCCAAAACCCTGAAAGTAATAATCCATGTTCTTTTATCTGGTGACTAAAAACAAAGATCAATTAGAGAGTTTAATATACAATGATTAATACGAAGATTCAATATGCCATGCAGAATATTTTAATCGGCCGATGGTTCATCTTCCTAACACCACAAGAGATACCAGGAAAATGAATAGCTACAGAAAGGCGGATCCTCGTTCTTCTGGGTTTATTGCTCTGAATCACAGGTACAGACACATGCTGTTGTGTTGTTTGTCCAGGAAATGAGATGTCACTCAAATGTGTTCATCTATGCTGTCAGAAAAACTTCCTTGGAAGGCAGCAGGTCAGGAAGTCAGGAAGTCCCAAACGTTAGGTTATAAAGCAGCAAACTGAGGACTCACGGTCATAAAGGCAGCCAGCATTGCCACAAGCAATAAAGTTTAGCTTTAACAGTTAAAACTGTTCTTGTGAGTTAATCCTAAATCCTAACGACCCTGAGGTTGAGAAACTCTGCCGTCACTGAGCAGTGGTGAGAGGTGGTAACTGGAAATGTACTCAAGTGTCCATCTAAAGGTCTGATCTTGTCTCATCTTCCTCATGCTTCTTCATGGCCCTGCAGAGCCCAGATACCCCCCAGTCTTTGACAGGAAGTTGTCACCACAGGAGGTGACGGTGGGTGGCAGTATTGAGCTAGAGTGTCACATGACTGGCTCCTGCCCCCATTAAAGTCACATGGTCCAAAGACCATAAAGATATTCGGTCTGGGGGCAATTACAAGATCAGCTGTGTGGATAACACGCCCCACCTGACCATTCAGAAGGCAGATAAAGCCGACACGGGGAGATATTTCTGCCATGCCTCTAATGACATGGGGAAGGACTCTTGCTCCTGTGATATCACTGTCAAAGGTATTTTAATCTGGGCCACACTCATGACATCTTGGCCCTTTTTTTTTAAAAAACTCAAGCCCCTTTGAGGGTGTTTCTCCGTGTGGGAAACGCACACTTCTTCACCTCACTGTTGCTTTCTCCTCTTGATTTCAGAGCGTAAAAATCCTCCGATGTTCACCAAAAAGCCCTCAGAGAACATCGAGGACACGGAGGGTAAACTGGTGAAAATCGAGGGCCGAGTCACCGGCTCGCAGCCCATGTCGGTCAGCTGGTTCAAAGACAGCAAAGAGATCCACAGCTCTGACAAATATGATATCAGCTTTAAGAGCAATGTGGCAGTGCTCTGCATTAAGAGCAGCCAGGTGACTGACAGCGGCAGGTACTCCTGCCAGGCCTCCAACGAAGCTGGAAGAACCTCCTGCGACGTCACTGTGGGCATCTTTGGTGGGTTTTATTTCGACTAGATGACTCAATGATGTGTTCAGAAGCGTCTTGAAATCTTTTGTCAAACACAAAAAACAACAAATTTGTGTTTCTTGGTGTTATTTGAGACACAACAGGTTTGAAAAAAACAATCAGTGTTTCCTACTGTTGGTGGGAAGTCTTCTTTGGTTCATACTGGTCTTTTCTCAGTTTCAGTCTTTTGCCAGCTAAACTTTTTAGTCTGCAGATAAAATCATTAAAGCAAACTCTGGTCTGGTTGCCTTGTTGGTGTGGGTTCAATACCATCACCCAAATCTTAGTCCACACCCAACAAGCAGACCAAGAACTCTTGGACATTTGGGTTTTGGTCCGCTACCAAATGGACGACACTGTCTCTCCAATTCTGGTGCGAGCCTCTCCATATTTCTTCTTTTGTGTCATTTTGTCCTCCAATGTTGAAAGGCCAACGTGAAGGCCGGACTAAACGTATAATTTTTCGGCTTGAAAATGATATGTTTAGTTAAGAAGTTTTGGGGGAAAATCTTGATGAATCCCTGAAATTGAATCCTTCCAGAGCTTCCAGCGATTACTGACCACTGGCAGACAGTGGGATGTCTTATTAGCCCTTTTAGGGACTTTTAGTTGGTCTTTTAGTTTTTTTTCCAGATGAAGCAAAGGACCGTCCCCCACTGCAGCCTGCAGAAGATCATAGTATTTATCTCCACTGCAGAGTCCAAGAAGCCTCCAGTGTTTGATGTCCCTCTCAAACCCGTGACTGTGGATGAGGGCGAGAGGCTGAGCCTCAAGTGTCACGTCTGTGGATCTCCTCCTCTGAAGATCCAGTGGATGAAGGACAGGAAGGAACTGGTGTCAGCCGGTAGCACCAGGATTACTTTCTCTGAGGGGACAGCTTGTCTGGAGATCAGCCCGGCCTCCAAACACGATGCCGGTGATTACCTCTGCAAGGCCACCAATGATGCAGGCAGTGAGTTCTGCAAGGCCAAAGTCACAGTCAAAGGTAAAGACTGAACTGGTTCTTGAAACTCCTTGGGTGGACTATCAGAGACAAACATCTGCCGATGACCAGGCAGTGCTCTGCTGGGATGAATTTTACACTCTTGAGATCAAAGATTTCTCTTTGGAAGTCCATGCTTAACCATATTTTTGTACATGTTTGGGATGATCACTCTGAACTTTGTGTTGCAGAAAAACCAGGAGCAGCTCAACGTCCAGCTGAAGCTCCAGCAGCCGCTCCGACCAAAAAACTGGACAATTTGTACTTTATCGAGGAGCCCAAAACTGCACACGTCACAGAGAGTAAGTCACAACAGAGACTGGGCAAGCTTGAAAGTAACCAGTAAAGACTTTACAGCTTGTGTCCTAACTCTCCACCTGTTGCTCCACAGAGGGAACCGCCACCTTCATCGCTAAGGTGGGTGGAGACCCCATCCCCAGCGTGAAGTGGATGAAGGGGAAGTGGCGACAGATGACACACGGTGGTCGTATTTCCATCGAGCAGAAGGGCCAAGAGGCCAAGCTGCAGATTCAGAGATGTGACCAAATCGGACTCGGGTCAGTACAGGTGTGTCGCCTCCAACAAGCATGGAGAGATCGAGTCCAGTGCTGACATGCATGTGGACGAAAAGAAAGAGGCAACACAGCTCGAAGGAGATCTTCGAGCCAAGCTCAAGAAGTAAGCCCATCAGATTTAAGATTATTTTATTGATTTGCTGGAATCCCCGTCTTTGCAAGCGTAGTAAGTCTTGTTTGTTGTGTTGTCAGGACCCCATCAAAGCAGAAGAGTCCAGAGGAGGAGAAGGGAATAGACATCGTTGAGCTGCTGAGAAACGTGGACCCCAAAGAATACGAGAAATACGCCCGGATGTACGGCATTACCGACTACCGAGGCCTGCTGCAGGCCATCGAGCAGCTCAAGAAAGAGAAGGCTGAAGAAAGTGGAAGACCGGTGAGGCTCGTCCCGGTCTGAGGAGTTTGTCCCTGTCCGCGTTTGCAGGGTTGAGTAACGCTGTCATTTTTGGCAGGAAATGGAACGTGGAGACAGAGAGTCTGACGAAGACATGGCTCGTCTGGTGGCCGACCTGCAGAAGAGGATGGAGAGGACTGAGGTCAGGGTTGCAGTCACACACAAACTTCAAACTGCAATTCAAAATTGATCGCTTTAGATTAGCAACAAACTATTCATGAACTGATCTGGAGTAACACAGTTCTCGCCACTGAAGGTCTGTGAATAGAACTTGGAAGGTTGTCGACATATAACTTTAATCCTATAGAAAACTTGAAGGCCCCGATCGTACACCTCCCGCTAGCCACTACCTGCAAATTGCAGGTTTAGGAACCTCCGCTAACCGCTAATACAATCTTCCTCTTCCCTAAAGCCGCTACCCGCTATGCCGACTCCCTTACTCACATTGTAGGTGTGGCAATGGGTGTGTCTTTTGCACTTTCCGCAAACTCGGTATCTTGCGATCACAGGTTTAGGGTAGCGGTTAGCGGTGACCACTCGCTACCCGCTACCCTAAAGCCGCGATCACAAGATACCGAAGTTGCGGAAAGCGCAATCTGCATGTCGGCGCATAAAAGAGAGCATCCAAATGGCATAAATGTGCATCCACCTGGTCACCTCTGGCTCTACCTCTCGATTACGCATCACCGTATTACTTGCAGACGTTTTTATTCTCTTGAGGTCAGAGGATGTCTGGTCAGTGTTGTGGAAAAAATAATAATAATAAGATCCAATCTTGATGAGAAAATTCAAAATAGAATTTATTAGAGAAAAGAAACAAACTTATGCAGCATAAGGAGAACAGTCAGTCAGCATTACAGAGAATTCTGAATTAGTACTCTGGCTCAACAGAGATGAGGCTGATCTTTATACCAAGACAGAAGATGTTGATTGTGCTTACAGGTTTTGCATACAGAGTAGACACAGCAGGTGGTGGTGAAAGCAAAGAGACATTTGTCTTAAAACAGACTGATTGAATTTAGGGACGTTTATTCACTTCCTTGATCAAGAAGTCATTTGCTTGATGTTAACTGAATTTAGGGATGTTTATTCAGAATCACAGCTGACCCCTGCTGTGTCTCCTTGATCAATGAGGCACAGCCGACCCCCGTGCTTGCCTTTTGTAAAACATTATGATGTGTATTGGTCTTGTGTGACACAGACAAATCACTTTTAAACATATTGTTAGAGACAAATAAAATGACAAAATTACAAGGTTAATATAAACTAAATAAAAATGTCCTCCACAGTCAGCAGTTGGGGATGTGGGAATAGTCACGGCCAGACACGTCAGTCTGTACAGCTATGGCATGATCTCATTCAGATGTTGGCTGTGTAGGAAACCAAGGAGATCTTTGGGACATTTACCCTCAAAATCCATCATGGAAGGAAGAGGAGGAAGCTCTACAGCAGAGTCCCAGATGAGCTGCGCATGAGAGCTGCTCCGATCTGGATAAAAAGATGCTCCATAGCGGGTTACGGGTAGCGCAACCTGCATTTAAAGGCAATGGCTACTGACTCACTGATTGGTTTAACAGGTGGAATGCCCTAACTACTCCTATGCATAATATAGCAGTTAGCGCAGGTGAGATAGCAGATTTAGGAAGGTGGAAGTTTGCGTTCTTTGCGGGGGAATGCCCCTCCCACTGCCCGCTATCCCTTAATAGCGGCTTTAGGAGATTTGGTGGAGGATCGGGCCTGAAATCTGTTACATATGACTCATAGTTCTTGAAAATGGTAATTAATGATAATACGTAATTTCTCCCAAAATAAAAGGAACAGAACATTACAAAGCACTTTCAAATATCCCTAGTTTGATCTGTTGGACATGATCAAACTGCTTCCCCAACCAACCAGCTCTGTTGTCTGCTGTTTTTGTCAAATCTATGACCTTAAACTCTGGGTAGTGGCCTCAAGAATAACATGTAAACTAGGAGTCATCTGGGAGGAGCTCAGAGTAGAGCCACTGCTCCTCCACATTGATGCTTTGGGCATCTGGGTAGGATGTGTTACGTGAGGTGTTTCAAACCTGCCATCGGAAGGAAGGAGGAGTCGGGATAGACCCAAGAGAGATTATATCTCTCAGTTTGCTTGGGGATACCTGTGTGCCCTTCTGTTAGAGCAAGAGAAGGTTGCTGGAAAGGGGGTCTCTGGGGATCTCTGCCAGACTTCCTGGTCTTGGAGGTGTGAGAAGATGGATGGATAGATGGATGGGATTTTTGTCTCAGTAGCTTGCAGGATATTTCACCATCCAACCCTGGGTTTCTTCATAATTAAAAAAAAAAAAATCTTGAAGTCGTCCACAGGCTTTCCTTTTTTAAAGCCATGCAAGAATACCACTACTGGCCACATGGGGACAGTATATCACAAGACCGGTCACGTCTTACCACCTTGTGTAAGACACTGCACACTGCACCTCTAGTAGGACAAACCGGTATTACACGACATGTTGGACTGTCCCCTTCATCAACACAGGATTGTCTACTGCTTTTATGTCCACACAGCAGATCTATAACCCCTACATGTGTCAAAAGTGGTATTGCTACATTGGGTGGCTACCAAAGAATCGATACATTTAGTTGTAACCTAAAGTTGTCTTGTTGCTCCCGCAGCCTGTCACTGTTGTGAAGGACATCTCCAACCAGTCCGTCTTCACCAACAAGGAGGCAGTGTTCGAGTGCGAGGTCAAGATCAACTACCCAGAGATCACGCTGTCCTGGTACAAGGGCACGCAGAAACTGGACACCAGCGACAAGTACGACATCAGCATCGTCGGTGACCGCCACCTGCTCAAGATCAAGAGGTGCCAGCAGTCTGACCAGGGCAACTACCGCGTGGTTTGTGGACCGCACATCTCCAGCGCCAAGCTCACCGTCACGGGTCAGTCCTGGCGCACTGCAGCCACGTGTGTTACATGTGACATCCAACTTGGATCACTGCATTACTGGTTGGGCTACATTAGTGTAGCCCAACAGAATATTTACATTATGAGTTAGATTTCACTACATTATCATATCTGAAGCATCATAGAGATTTCGTCACGCCTAAATGTTAGAATAGACAACAAATGGATTTGTTCATCTTGCTCATAGCTACTGTTATCATTGTGGGTAATGACAAAATGCATGATGGGAGATGTAGTTTATTGTCAATATGCGCTTTAAAGCGATGTAAGCTTATTTTAAGTTTTAAAATATTGGTTTAAAATTTAAGACATTAATGTCCAAGCTCTCGAGGGCCACATAAAAGGACTTGACGGGCCACATTTGGCCCGCGGGCCTTGTGTTTGACACATGTGGTGCATCGTATCGTATCTCGAGATTAGTGTATTACTACAGCCCTACTGCCAATGTCTCTTCCTGCGCCCTGAGCCGTAGCGGTGATTTCTTCTTTTTCTGTTGTGCATTTCAGATGTGGAGGTGGAGAAGCACCTGCAGGACACATCGGGTAAGGAAGGCCAGGCGTGCACCCTGTCTTGTCAGTTGTCCGTTCCTAACGTAGAGGCTCAGTGGTTTAAAAACGGCCGGCAGTTAGAGATGAAGGGCAGGTACAAGTCCGAGGTGAAGCACAAGGTTCAGAAGCTCCTGATCAGTGAGCTGAAGCCCGAAGACCAGGGCAGATACACCTGCAAGTACCAGCACCTGGAGTCTTCGGCAGACCTCAAGGTGGAAGGTTCGTACCTGGAAACCGTCCTCCAATCTTTTAGACGTGCTGGATGCTCAGCCCACTTACTAACCTCTTTCAACTCTGAAACTAATGGATTTGGACTTTGGCCTCTTTTTTTCCCCTCTTTCTTCTTGGGTTTTTTTTCCGCTCCTCTGTCGTTTCGTTTTTCATGGTTATTCCTTCAAAGCATCCAGCCATCATCTCCATCTTCTGTTTTTTTCTCATCAACTCAAACCCATCTTCCAACCAGTCATCATAACGCCCCATCAGCATCCTCCTGATGGTCATTGCTAACCAAGCCGCTGTTGTGTCCGTGAAAAACTAGCGCTCAGCTCTCATTCCCAGTTGTGATGCCAAACGCTCTTACCCATGCGCATCTTTATCTGTTTTAGCTGAACAAATTCATTTCACCAAACGCATCCACAACGTCGAAGTCAACGAGCGGCAGTCGGCTACCTTTGAGTGCGAGGTGTCCTTCGACAATGCTATTGTCTCGTGGTACAAAGACACCTGGGAACTGAAAGAATGCCAAAAGTACAACTTCAGAAGCGAGGGCCGAAGACATTTCATGGTCATCCGAAACGTGACCATCGAAGACGAAGGTGCGTAGAGCACCATCGCGCCCCAGAGGCCCGACACAAGCCCTGCAGATTTTTTTCTTTTTTTTTTATCTTTTACTGTTTTTGTGATCTGAGTGTCTTCATTACTAATCCCATGTAGGCGTTTACTCAGTGATTGTGAGGTTGGAGCCCAGAGGAGAGGCTAAGAGCACAGCTGAGCTTTATTTGTCTGGCAAAGGTACAGTTCTTAGTCAGGCGACACCTTTTCTGCTTCTGCTCAGCTTTTGTCTGTTTCGGTCTTTAACGCCACGTGCACTCTTCCCTTTTTCACAGAAATTGAACTGGCGATGGTGCCAACGGGTAAGTGTTTTATTTTCAAGAATCTCATTGGGTTCAATCAGTCAGGGACATTTGTGGAAATCCTCTCGTCGAGTCGAATCCAATTTAAAAAAAAGATGTTGCGCATTATTTTTTGTTGAGGTAGGTCATTGGTTTACGCTGTCCTCCTTTGTTACTGGTTCCTGTCAACATGTGAGCATACTAGGGATGGAACAGTTACTGGTATTACAGTAAAGCGCGGTAAAATTTTATGTGATGACGATTACCGTTTATGTTTGACTTCATCTCATTATCGTAATATTACCACTGATATGTAATATCAGCCTCATTCTAGTCTGCGAGCGACTTACGACTGTGTTTCGCTTAAATATGTAGCTTGTAACATCGGCATCGTAACGTAATCATGCCAGAAAGAGGTGATAGCACACAGGACATTGAAAAATGACATCGAAAAATGACCGGAACGATGTTCTTCTGATGCAGTTAAAATATTTATTTATTCCAATAACTGATCTGACAACCATAACGCCGGCAGTTAGCGCCACAGCGGTCAAATACCACCTAACCAATAACAGGCAGCTACCTTTATACCTGACCCTCAGGTAACAACACAGCGACACCCACAGACACACAGAGTGAACTACAATTCAGAACAACATATTTGGCTCCTAAACAACTGTTTCTTTATTTGCACATTTATATTTATTTAAGGTTCAGCTTAAAGTCAAACGTTTATTTCATTTGAACTTGCACTATAATTTTGTTCCTGATAATTGTTTGCATATTTTTGTTTTTAAAGTGTTTAATTAAATTTGCAGCAGACAAATAAGCTTTGTTCCTGTTATTTGTTTTGTTCATCTAAAATAAAACCTCTTTCTGTGCCAGTTGTTTCTCCGTTTAATGTGAAAGTTTCATTTTGATAAGATTTTGGCTTCTGATGTTTCAATATGACAAGAAAATCACAAGATTTTGTGAAATTATTAAAATGTATGTTTTTTTTAGACATTTGTACAGCAATTAAGAATATCGTGATAATATCGTAAACTGTAATAATTTGGTCGCTATAATCGAGATACCAAATTTTCCTTATCGTTACATCCCTAGAGCATACATGTTCCTCCTTCGGGTACGAGTCGTTTCTTGTTCACTGCCACCATTGCAGTGTATGCAAAGAGAAATGCAGCAGCTCCTGCAGCGTCTACCACACCACCAAGTGGTAGTTTGCTTGGTCAGTAGATCCTACCAGCACCTTCACTGTCAATGGAGACATGAAAGCTGAAAGATCAACCAACTATTCCCACGACCTCACAGTGTCCGTGAGGCTAAAACGGATAAAGTTTAATTTCTACTGAAACAAAAGTGGTCAGCCTGAAGACGAGAACACTTTCAGTGACATCAGCATAATATGATCCAGTATTGATTATTTACTCTCGACCTCACAGGTCTGCTCTGGCAGAAGTAAAAGAACGTCAGATGTGGATGTTTTCACCTCTCAGTCTGATGGGCTGATGTGATCTCGTCCCGTCTGACTTCACAGTTACGTAGCTGTGACTGACTCCAGTCTACGGTGTTTTTTTCAGGTCCTCTGCGACTTTTTTAGGGAAGTTAACTGCTCCAGATATTTTGCTGCCATGTCTGAGTTTAACCTGCTCACGATGAGGGATGTTCAGGCTGCGTAGCTCTGCTAGCTGTAGCAGCTGGTGTAGCGTGGCGCTTTCAGGCCTTTTCCACCAACACGTGTTTAACAGAGGTTAAATGATAAAGCTGCGTGATGTGTTTAAGCAATAAAAGACACACAATCTGTAACAATGCAGCAGGTCAGCGGTCTAACACTGAGAACGAGAGGAATTTCCAAACGTTCCTCCTGATACGTAACATTGCCTCAACTCTCAGCACCGTGCACTTCTTCTCCACATGCAGACGTGTTTTTTTCTTCACTAATAGTGTAATTCAGTCCGTCCAGGATGTTTTTTGTGATCGTTGCAGCTTTTTTTTTTAATCAAAATTATCATGAAGGCTGCAAAATCAAAATATCAGCTGGTATTTTACCTTAAATACCAGAGTTTAGCAACATATCTATAGTAGATATAGCAGTGCAACGTGGATTTGAGCAAAAAAAAATGAAAGTTTTTATTTGATTGGACCAACAGCAGTTGTTTTAGAACTGTGGAGATTTTGCACAACTGAACTGGACTGAATCTGGTTTGTAAATAGATATAATTAACCGGATAAGACGGGGGTGAATCACAATGTCCTGGACGGACTGATGACGTTGAGTCTCTTTAAAAAGGAGGAGTTCAGTCACGAACCATTTTCCATATTCTGTAGATTTCCCAGACTCCTCAGTTCAGAGGCCTGAAGTGCCCACGTCGGTGGCAATTCAAGGTAAGACGAGAAACGTCTGATTACAGCAGAAAAGCTTCCCAACGGTTCATTCAGCTCTTGTAACGGAAACGGATGTGTATTTTGTCTTTTCAAGAATCTGCTGAGTTCTATCAGTATGAAGAAAAGATTGAGCAGAGAGGTATTTACCCCTGTTTTTATCTTCACGCCCAGCAACTAAAACTAAAATGTAACGTTTACGTTCACACCTGTCGTTGTTTTAACCCTTCAGCTGACCGTCACACTGATAATTAACGTTTCTGTCTTCGGGAACATTAAAACCTTTTTTCATGTGTTCACAAGAATCGACCGAATACTCGTATCACTACGAAGAGGAGGTGGAGCAGGAGCACAGAGGTACGAGTGTCTGACTCACTCTTCATCACCAAAACATCCGAGCAGATATGAGGACAAAAGACCAAAAAAAAAAAAAAAATGGAACTCTTGAACTATATGTAGCAACGCCGCCTCCAGCCACGTGAGGGCAGCACTTAAGTGTGGTGAAAATCACAAGGAGTGGAGCTCTCATGCGTCCCGCTCATTAACACAGTGTTGTCAGTGGCTCACTAGTCAGCACAGGAGAGCTGAATGCCCCCATGTGGTCAGAAGTGGTATTGCTACATAAAGCTGAGCTCGTTAATTCAATTCTCGCCTCAAAACGTGAGGTTTTTTTTTTTTCATGTCTGTCTTTTTGTGAAGAATCTGATATGTTAGTCCTGTGGAGTTTAAATGTTTTCCTCGTCTGTGTCCGAAGTTCAGGACTTCTTCTTCTTTTTCTTCTTTTTTCCGCTCTTTAACTGACATCTCCACCACACACTTACTGCTCTCCAGGCTAGTCGTCGTTTCACGCCCAGAGTCTCTGAAATCAGAGACGGACGCTCGTTATCTTCTGTCTTTGTTTGACCTTCATGTCTTGCGAGCTGTAAATGTGATGGTGACGTCTTGTCCGGCAGTCGCAGCGTATCGCGACTGCCGGACAAGACGTTCATTTTCTGTGAAACGATGTTATGCGTTTTGTGTCTCTGAGCTGTCGAACTCACGTTTGTCTCCTGTGGTCTCTGTGGTCATCACATCTTCAGTCGAGTACCAGAGCTGGACGGAGGAGACGACGGCCGAAGGTATCACAGCTACCTGTGTGACGACATGTGACCCTTGTGTTTCTCTGTTCTGTGTGAAACCTCTTTTAACTCTTTAAATCTGGTTTGAAGTCGGACGTTCTGCACCTGCGTCACCTCTAAAAGACGTAACCTCCCCGTTGATGCATGGTTGCAGATAATCAATCACCTCCCTTTACTCACATCATCTTTGGACCGACCACTTCATCGGTCACAAGCTTTTTTTTAAATTTTCTTTAACCAAGCAGGTTCTCTACCAACCAAGGTTTAGTGTGAAAATAAACAGCCCTGTGTTTGCTGTGAAGCCGGACGGCTGGGTTTGAAGCTGGACGGCTGGTTTTTCCTGCAGCTGCAGCAGCGCCGGCGGTTTCAGATGCTGATGATGTTCCTGTCTGCCTTTATTTCTCGCCAGCTGTCAGAGTTGCTGTTGAGGAGACGGTGGAGACCAAGATGTTTGAAATGAGGGAGAAGGTCCCATCGAAAGGTACGACAGAGTCAAACATGACGTGGAGCGCAAATCGGTTCAAAAACAGCTGTTACTGTGTGCAAAATGTAACTAAGAGAACCCACGTTTCATTCGCAGTAGAACATCGTAAATATATCAGATGTTAAAACTTAGAAAATGTACCAGCGTAAGAAAAAAGATGAAGTTAATAGTAGCAACATATCAGTTGCTCATCAGTTCATGGAGGTCCCTTTTCATGATGCTCCAGATGTTTTCACTTTGTGAAGGATCTGGACCAATTAGGCATCTGGACTTTTCTACTTTAAAGTCACGCGTTTGTAACAGAACAATGAATGATACCAGCCCACAGACATCAGAGATGCTGGAGGGTTGCCAGATGTTCCTCCACATCTCCTGTTTTCCAGGCTTCTGTTGTCCATGCCCCAAACTTACTGTTTTAGATATACTGCTGCCATCAAGCTCAAAGTGAGCTAGTGTTTTTCATAGGGCTGGGCAAGTTAACGCGTTATTATCGCGTAACGCATTAATTTTTTTAACACCGACATTTATTTTATCACGCGTTAACGCATGTTGCTCACGTGCTTTTGTTTTGAAAAGCCTGTTTCTGGCTGCTGCGGAACCGGAAGATAATTGGCAGAAAAAAATGCAGAAAAGCTAAAACAGACATGGAGAATGGTAAAAATCTATAAACTTTACAGTTCAGGTAGACTGGTTACTGCAGTGTGGCTCCATCTAGTGGCACAGATGTGTAATGACAAATGAAAGTCCAGTCCTTGATTATAAAACAAATTCAGTCTTGTGGCCCGTTTTTTCATTTTGTATTTTTGATCCAAGTCTAAGATTGAAATATATATTAAAAAAAAAAAAACACAGGCATTTTTTTTGTTTTTATTTTTTTGTGTTAGATTAAAAAGACGAAAAAAAAACATAATAAAATGTCAATTTTTAATTGTTTTTATTTTTGATTGACAATTGAAAATGGAAAGAATGATTGATACACGGATTGGTAAAGTTACTGAAATTTAACATGGACATTTTTAATTTTAAAGTTCTCCCAGACGGAGGATTCAACAGAAACAAGGTTATTTGTAACAACTGACAAGTTGAACTCCCCGTTAAAAGTTTCTGCTGTTACCTCAGAAATTACCTGTTTTAATGTTCTGATTGTGCTGAGACACAATCATTTTGTTGGATTTTGTTTGTAGACTTTTTAAATTTTTTTTTATAAAAACAGGATGACATTAATGCCCTGGCAGTGGCAATAAGCTTTATTTCATTTTACATTTTTTAAGATGAGATTTACACTAAATATGTGTTACTGACAGGTGTTGATGTTAAAAGTGTTTGAACAACAAATGTTATGGCACTTTAGTTCATATGGACCATTTAAATGAAAGTGACCTTTACACTACTTTTGAATTCATTATTTGATTTTCCGTATACAATGTGATTAATCGCGATTAATCATGAAAATAATGATCACGACTAAAAATTTTAATCGTTTTTCATGACATAGTAAAATATTTAATCTAGTCAATTTAGTCAATTTTTTTGTGAATAAAGTATGTGTTTCTGTGATTTGCAGCAGCCAAACTTGGGTGTTGGGCTTGTGATCTTTTGTCTCTCCTGCAGACGTGGCTGTTGTTAACTGACACCCTGCAGCGTCTGACTTGTCTTCTTTCGTTTTTTATTCCCAAAGCTGAAGAAAAGCCAGAAGAGAAGAAGGCAGCAGCCGTGCAGGAGCCGACGCAGAAAGGTACAGACATGCACCTTTTCAGTAACACGGCCGTTACGAATGCTCTGTGTTGCTTCCAAATGATGAAATGTCCTCCATTTACCTGAACTTCTAAAGTACCAGAGGCCAGGAAGCCCGTGGAGGAGAAGGTTGCTGTGATCTCAGTCCCGGAGAAGAAGGAAGCTCCCGCTCCCAAAGGTATCGCCACTGTGCTGAGCATCTTCATCTCATCTGCGGTTTATCCTGCGTGCTTGTTCAAATTCAGCCGTTCATCGTGTGTTTTCTTTGAAAAAGCAGAGGAGGTGAAGAAACCCGCCATCACTCCTGCGCCGGCCGCTCAGAAACCCGAGGAGCCAAAGAAAGGTTGGTGTCTTCCGTCTGTCACCTCATCCTCAGCAGCAGCTGCTCGCTGCTGCGCATCTCTTCGTTTCTTGGTCGTGTTCGTGCGGTCGTTGTTTGTCTGTTTCCCGTCGGCAGACTGCTGCTGGTCGGACTCTTCATCCGTGTTTGTCCCGTCGTTCCTTCAAGCACTTCCTGATACCTTTTTAGACGCTTCCTCGGCTGCGTGTCTAACGTTCATGTCTGTGTTGCATAAACGAAGACGAGACCAGGCCTCAGGTTCCAGCAGAGCCCAAAAAAGTGGTGCCTGCAGCCAAGCCTGAGCCTGAACCAAAACCTAAACCAGCACCCAAAGCAGAGCCCGAAGAGAAGCCGGCAGCACTGAAGAAGCCGGTGACGCCGCCGACCAAAGGTACTTCCTGCTCTGTGTGGTTGTGAATTGAGTTTCAGGGACCGTCTTCAGCCTAACCGTGTGCGTGTTCCTCGTCCTGTGACGTTAAACTGTCTTAACTGTGTTCAGCTTCAATTGTGGAAGCGAATCTTTGCCTGTCTATGTTTGACCTGAGCCAAATCTGAATGTCACTTAAAGTCCCTGAAGAGACTGCGAGGCCCAGGCCAGAACCAGAGGCCCCGAAACCGAAGCCGGAGCCGGAAAAACCAAAAGCGGAGGTCCGTAAACCCGAAGCTCCCGCCAAGAAGCCCGAGCCGGCTGCCGCCGAGCCGGCTCCAAAGCCGGAGGCGGGAAAACCGAAAGCAGAAGTACGTAAGCCCGAGGCCGCCGTCAAGAAGCCCGAGCCCAAACCAGAACCGACGGCTGCGCCCAAGGAGCCTCAGAAGAAAGGTACATGTCCATCTGTGATTCACCTTCACCAGCTCTAACTCCTGAAGGGTCATCTCTGTGTCTGTTCGTCCAAACGTTTGTGTCAGCAAACATCTTCATTCTCCGTGGCGGAGAACCTGTGACCATCTTTGTCCGTCAGTGTTTTGTGTCACAGATCTCTTAACTCTTTGAGTCACCGAACGCAGCAGCAGAATCTGCTGACTGTGTCCAGGTGTCACGTCGTCACAATCAATGCTGTGCTCTCTTGAAGTGCCAGAAGTACCAACCAAGAAGGAGGTGGATGTTCCTCCTCCTCCTCCTCCTCCACCGGTCCCCCAGAAGGTAGAGAAAGAGCCACAAGAAGTTCAGAAGAAGCCAATCAAAGGTACTTGAATCTTATCTTCTTCAACTCTTCAAAGCGTCTGTGTGTGTCACGTAACGTCGATGATGAGCTGCATGTCGTGTTTGTCGTCTTTTACGTCGATGTCCCTCGTCTTGACACTCGATAGAGTGTGTTTCTGCCTGTGCTCTTTATCCTGAAACCGCTGAGAGGCCTCTAACGTGTTTGTGAACGGTGCTCTTTAAAGTTCCCGTGGAGGAAAAGGCGCCGGAGGCTCCGAAAGCAGCCAAGAAGGCCGAAGCTAGAGTTGCTCCTCCCGAAGAAGCGCCCACGCCGAGCCAGAAAGGTATCCTGATGCTTCATCAATAACAAGACCCGCTTTCATTTGACCTTGTTTGGGCTTTTAACAAGCTTGGTTGTGTCTCAGAAATCACGGGAACGTATTTAGATATCCGCCTGTGCTAATTATATTTGATTATGAACAGGCATGTTAGAAAAGAGAAACTTATCAGCAGACATGTCAGGTTTGAGTGAGTCAGGGAGCTTTGCTTGAGAAAGGATAACTTCGGTAAACTAGGCTGCTCTTCATCGCACCCTTCTTTGTGCGCTAGCACATTGTTCTGTTCTCATGTCTTCTGCATGTTTTTTGTGAAACCCTCTTAAAGCTCTGAAGCCCAAACCTAAACCCGTACCCGAAGAGGTGCCTGAAACAAAACCTCAGGTGTCCGAGGAGGTAGTTGGGTTGAAACCCGGCAAAACGCCCGAAAAGGCACCCGAGAGGCGACCTCCGGGGAGAGCTGGGGTGAAGGAAAATATCCCCGAGGTGGTGCCAGAGAAAGTGGCGGCACCCCAGAGAAAGGTGGAGGAAATTCCAAAGAGGGTCCCAGAGAAAGTTCCGGAAAAATTCCCAGAAAAAGTCCCGGAGAAAGTTCCGGAAAAAGTCCCAGAGAAAGTTCTGGAAAAAGTTCCAGAAAAAGTTCCGGAAAAAGTCTCAGAGAAAATTCTGGAAAGAGTCCCTGAGAAAGTCCCAGAGAAACTTCCGGAAAGAGTCCCTGAGAAAGTTCCGGAAAAAGTTCCAGAGAAAGTTCCAGAAAAAGTCCCGCAGAAGGCTCCTCCCCAGAGGAAGCCGGTTGAAGTTCCTCAGAAGGTTGAGGAAGTGAAAATTGAAGTGGTATCAAAGAAACAAACAGAGAGGATCTCTGTAGAAACAGTCTCTGTAAAGACCGCCGAGAAGGTGCCTGGGCTCAGACCAGAACCGAAGGCAGAAGAACCGCTTCCTAAAGGTACAGCCGAGGCAAACCTTTACCCTCTTTCCATATGCTTCACTCTTTCATCGCCTCCACTGCAGAGCACAAACAACATTCACAATCTTGTTTTGTAAAAAGTGTCTCAAAGTGATGTGTAAACTCAAATTTCACCGTGAAGAAGGTAAGAGTTCAGACCTGAACTCAGTGACTCTTTCGGGTGCATCTCCCTCAGTTTTACCACAAACCCAAATGTTTCGAAGTGTTGATAAAACTAAATGCTCCCCAATAGAAAACGGTGATTTGCCCAAACTGCAGTTTTCTTTGGGCTTGATGGCCGTGGATGGTCATGAGCGTTGGGTGAGTATTACCACGGGGGCTCAGATCCATCAGATATGGGTTTTTGGGTTTCCATCGGTTTCAAGGGTCATGGAGATGCACCGACTGGGTCAATTAAAAAAAATTGCACCTGGTGGCTGCTTCCTCTAAAAGGTAAAGGATGAGTCAGTATCACATCACAGATGGGAACATCACAGAACCCGTCCTTGAAAGGGTTCCTAACATCTTGAATCGCTCTTTGATGTCTGACTTCTCACTGTTTTGTATCGTCTGTTTTAAGGTCGTTTCTGTGTGTGTGTCTTGTTTCCTAACTGCATAAATGTTCTTCCTCTCTGCTGGTCTTCTTCACGCTCACCATCTTGGAACACAATCTGATGGATTCCTTAAAAGAAATCGGAGTTCAGAGGATTGAGAAGATCCGTCCCTCAGACGAGGAGAAAAAGGTCTCTCCTCCTGAGAAAGGTACCGGCCATCTGAAAAACACAACGGAGCTCTTTAACCGCACCACAAACCTTACGCTAGTGCGCAGCAGGTGGATTATCACCTTCACTTTAGCTTCTTAATCTCTGTGCCGTCTCCTTCTAACACCAGTGTTTGTCTTTGTGTTTCGTTGTCACCTCTTGGCGCCGCCACATGACGCCTTCTTCCACGCCGCCTCTTAAAAACAGCTGCGGGTCTCGTGGAGACCGAGCAGAGAGGAGCTCGGAGGAGTCAGGCTCTTTATGACGCGACAGAGAAAGTGTCCGACGCCGACGAGCCGTGGGAAAAAGTCGTGCGAGAGCATGACGTCTTGACACGCTCGACGGAAGAGCTCGAACTGAGACAAGAGATATCTGTTACCGACTCTTTACAGAGAAGGGAGGTCACGCTAGACGAGGTAGAGCCCTCAGGTGAAGTGAAAGACAGGACATCAGGCGAAAAGAGAAGAGACAGAAAAGACAGTGCAGTCAAAGAAAGAGTGATAGATCAAGCAAAACCTTCTCCAGATCTCATCAGCACAGATGTAAGAAAGCTGACTGAGACGCTGGAAGTGGAAGGACCGGCTCCGACGCCGGCTGGTCATGAGGTGGAGATGCTGTCAGATCTCCCAGAAATCAAAATCCCGCCGAGAAGACGAAAAAGTCCTTCCCACCGAAACGAAAACAGTCTCACCTGAGAAACCAGACGTGCTGAAGCAGAGGGTTTCTGAAAAAGCTGAGCTGGAGGTGCGTCCGGCGGTCAAACCGAAGGAGTCGGTAACAGACGTCCAGCCCAGGAAGGCAGAACCCGAGGAACCCCGGGACCTTCCTGCTCAGAGACCGGCTGACGAAAAGAAAAGAGACAAACTCTTAACTGAGGATCAGACAAAACCTTCGGTGTCTTTGAAACCGCAGAAGGAAAGGATCCCCGCAGGTACCCAGAAAAACGCCTAACATCATCACCATTCTCATCCTTAACTCCTTCATTACATCCTCGGGTGCAACTTTCTGGGCGGCCACCAGGGGTCATCACTTCACCTCCAGTCTCTCATGCTTGTAAACTTTCCATCACATCTTTGTCATTTCATCTCCTCTGGTTCCTGCTTTTAAAGGGATTAATTCTTTTGGGGTGTTTTTTTTATCCTCTTGTATGTCTTTTTTCCTGTTTTTTTTTTTTTTTTCAAATATCAATACCTTCAACAAAAACAAATTACTCTTTTAAGAAACCGAAGCCAAGTCCGGGAGGATTCCCACGGCTTCTCCTGAAAGCCGACTTGAGACTAAAGAGAAAAGACCAGAGCGAGGTAGAGCACTCTGTCCACGATCACATGTTGGGCTGCCAGTCTCTGAGTCTTGTTTAACAGCTCTCTGTGTCTGTGTTGTTTCTGTCCTAATCTCTTGGCACCGCCTCACGGTGCTTTCTCTTCAAACCTTTTTCAAATGTTGTGACCTTTAAGCGGCCATCGCCACTCTTTTAAACGGTGAGAAAAGGCAACTGCGTATGGAGAAGGACGTGGAAGGAGAAAGGGCTCCACATGAAGAGGACGTTAAATCTGAAGGGGATTTAAGGAGGAAGCGCGAACCTGATGAAGGGTCTGACAAAATATCTGTTACTGATGGTTTAGAGACAGAGGGCCGTAAAACAAGAGTTATCCCTAAAAGTAAAGGAAATGCCATCGTAGCAACAAGTGAATTCGGGACAGTTCAGGATAGACCTACTGAACTAAAATCTGAAGAGTTTCCTGCTCGAGATTCTCAAATGATAAAAGGCTTGGCAAAAGATGTGAAAGGCGCTCAGAGTAATAAAAGAAGAGCCGAGGCTGAACCTGGCCAAGAACAGGTGATTCTTGAGGAAGAGTTATCAGTCGGCATGACCGATCGTCAGCCTTCAGAAGAAGATCGATGTAGAAAAGCAGAGCAGGGTGTTCAAGAAGAGAAAGGTTTAGGGGCTGAAAGTATTGACACAACCCCAAAAATACAAGAAACCAATTCTCCCGAGTTTGTTAGATCTAGAGAAAATGCTTTCTCCAGATCTGGAGTAGATGAGCGCGCTGCCAAAATCAAGGACAGGACTCTAGAGAAAGACGTGGCTGAGAAATTAGTTAAAGATGACGACGAGACAGAAGCAGCCAGGACAAAAAAGGGACAGGAGCAAATGGAAACAACGGTTTCAGCTCCTCCTTTAACAGAGGAAATGTATAAAAACATGGAAGTAGAAGCTGAAGCACATAGAAAACCCCCAGAAAGTAACTTTTCACCGTCTCCTCAGGAAGCCAGTGTTTTAGACAATATTCATCAGATGGCGAGAAGACAGAAGGTTGTTAAATCTAAAGACCCTGCAGACAAACAGGTCCCATCTAAAACCATTATAGTTGAGGATAAAACTGAACAAAGCGAACAAAGCACAGATGGAAGACCAGATAGAGACAATAAACATAAAGAACTGATCTCTGAGCATCGAGTTGAGAAGCGTAATGAACCTCCAGTTACGATAGTTGACCGAAACCAGTTAGAGGTCAGTGCAGTTAAAGATAAGACATCTAAGGTTTCTTCTCTTAAAGACGTAAAAGCTATAGAGGAACGAGTTGAGAGAAAGGTCCCAGTTGCTCGAGAAGAACCAGCAAATATCAGACAGAGTGAATTTGCAGCAACTGATGGTAAAGAATTAACATCCTTGGTGGCCAAAATGAAGGAGACAGTAGAGACGAAAACTCCTTCAAAGCTTATCAAACTTCGAGGTGAAACTCGACAGGTTAGCCCCGTTGAAGATGGAGCACCAGAAGAACGATCTGACAGAGACGTGTCGGCGGTGTCTGCTGCCATCTACGAGCCGGGGATGGACCAGAACCGAGAAGAAACCACGGCAATGAAGAAGTCCCAGAAACCCCCAAAGACTGGAGATGAGTTTCATCCATCGACGGTTCCAGTTCCAGACGGAGAAGTTCAGAGGCCTGAAAAACCAGAACCACCTCCACGTGACAGAGACGAATCCAATGAAGATGAGGGAACCGAGTCGGTGAAACGCCAGGCCACGCTGAGCACGGTTCCAGATGAGTGTGACGGTGTTACGCAGCAGAAACATCTGGCTGAAAAACACGATCTTGATTCTCAGCAGCAGATGACGGCGTCCGACGATGTGGTCAGAGACGTCACTTTGACGGAGAAAGAAGAGCCTTCAGCTGATGGCAACGTGCTGGAGAAGCAACCTGTGACCGACAGACCCATTAAAGACCCGAGTCAGACTGATACCGGAGCTGAAGATGCAACCCAAGACGAGCGTGAAACGGGCGGAGTCGCGCGACCTTTCCCAAGATGAGCAGACAGTTCAGAAACTAGACAGAGCCGAAGAAGTTAAAGATGAAGCTGTCACACCTCTGCCACAAAAAAGCTCTGAAGGAACAGCTGGTGAGGTCAAACCCAGGACAGCTGACAATGTAGAAGAGGCACAGGTCTCAAATCAGCATAGCACCGTTGAAGATAAGACACCAGCGAAGCAAAAGGTAGATTTGGTAACGGATAGCACAAGAGAGGCTGCTAGAGATCTTCCACCAGCCTGTGACAAAGCTGAACATCTCGGCACGACTGAAAAGACACCAGGTGGAAGGCAGGTTACAGTGGGGGGCGCTCAGTCTAGAACCGACGTCGTTAAAGACGTCTTCCATGGCGTCTCTGTGGACGTTGAGCGGCAGCAGGTGGTTAACAAGGCTGCGAGGACGCCCGTCGTGACGGAGGCTTGTGAAAACAGGCGAGACGTGATTCTAGAAACCCCACAGACGTTCGTTTCCCCAGAAGACCTGGTGAAAAAGACCCGATTGATGGAAAACGGGGTTTACAAATTAGGTGATGTTTCTGTGGAGGTTGAAGATAAATCACAGAAATCATTTGGAACCGAAGAGATCAAACAGACAAAATTTGAAAAACTAGACGATACAGGTAGAAACGTTACTCTAACTTCAGAGTCACTGCAAGGTCAAGGCAGCGAGGTGCTGCAACAGGGTTTTTCAAGAGGCAGGTCTGGTGTCGCGGTAGGAGACCGTCAGTCAACGATAGTCACAGTTAGTCCGCTGCAGCCAGAGCACAGTGCAGGTAAATCTGCAGTAACATCTGCACCTGAGCTGGAGTCCAAAGAAGTCACCAGAGCAGAAATATACACCTGTAGAGACAGTCCGGACGGCACGGTGACGCCAAAGCAGGACCTTAGAGTACATCTGCTAAACTAGATGAAAGGGCGGAGGGGGAGGAGCTAGTTAAAGCTCAGAGGTTAATCACACCAACAGATGGGGAAGTCTGTCACTCCCCAGATATACCTGATGTTTTAGAGGAGAGTACATCCGAGGTGGTTTGTCCAGAGCCCTCAGTGACAGATAAAACAGACCCTTCAGAAGACGGGAGCAGCAAACTGGAGCTGGAGGAGCCGGAACCCATCACCGGACGGACCAGGGCGACGGCTCTGGAACCAGGAGGCAAAGGGCAAGTCTTCCTTCAAGAAGCTTCCAGAGGTACAGAGGGGGACCGGTCACTGAGCACACACGTCTCATCTGAGCACCAACCATCGTCGTCCACTGTTCCCATGGGGATGTCTCTTTGTCGCCATGGTTTCAGGAGGATCTCCATGTCACACCACCCATCCTGTTTGAGCACACTCTGTTTTTACCGGCGGCCGACCGAGACCTTCCTCTCGGCCGATATCTAAAACTCCACAGTGTATGTCGTACGTTGGGTTTCACTCACTGTTCTGCTAACGCTGTCCCATCTCATTGCACTTGTGCGTATCGGAAGCAAACGAGATGTTTTGGTCTTCCCCCTGAATGCTCGTCTTTTCTGCGTGAGCAGCTCAGCGTTTCGCCCTGTCTGCCTCGGCGTGGCTCTAACTGTCATGTTGTTTCGTTTCCAAGCTCCCGCGAAGGAGAAGGAGGCGCCGCCCGTGAAGCCAGTGGCTCCTCGAGAAGGTACCCAGTTTCTTCCTCCACGTTCATGCTTGTGTGGGTTGTTGAAGGCGTTCGTGAAAGAATGCCGCTCTTGAGAAAAAGTGACTCTTTTGAGACTTTACCCTGAAAGAAAAAGACACATTTCTGAGATAAAAGAGGTCAAAAGCAGCCGACTCTGTTGAGGTCTTCCTGTTGAGGTCTTCCTGTTGATTTCCCTCTTTACTGTGTCCTTTAAGAGAGCAAACCAAAGCCTGCTGCTAAAGTTCCAGAAGTTGCCAAAAAGCCTGAGGTTACTGAGAAACCAAAGGTGGAAAAGAAAATCTCTCCACCTGAAGAAGCAAAGCCAGGTATCCACGTTGTAATTTCATAAACAGGCTGTGTTCGGGTTGTACTTTACAATGCTTCAGTTTATCTTTTTTTTTTCCTCTTAAACCATTGAAGTGAGCAAGCCACAGCTCGTCACAAAGGCTGTAGAACCGACCAAAGAGGTACCACAAGAAACAAAACCAGCCGTGACACAAAAGAAATCTCCTGTGGCAGGTAGAGAAATTCACAGGCCTCACAAAGACGCATCCTGTCGTCTCTTTTTTGGTCCCGTCCATCTTGTCCATGTCTTATTTCCATCCTGCTCGTGTTGACGGTGTCATTTCGTGAATCTGTTTTTTGTACACTCTTCACTTGTCGATCTTTAATGTTCCATGAGCATGCCCTCTTTGGACCCATCTTAACTCCACCACAACTCTTAATGCTTGTGTCACCTGATTTTCTTCATATCGTCCGGCGACGTCAAGTGAAGCGGAACCACTTTGGCTCTCTGTCTTTACACGTGTGTCGTTCCCATTCTTCGTTTCAACAGCTGTTAAAGCCAAATGACTTTCATGACAATCTCACTGTTTCTCACAATCTCTCCGTTAAATCATTCCATCCATTCATCCATCTGTTTATTAAACCATTCTTTTCTGTTCATAACCAGTTAGACGGCCTCATTAACTCCTTTCTGAACTATACTTCTGTGATAGATGAGACCAAGGGACCCGTCCAAGCCCCCGGAGGAGTCAAGAAAGGTAAGAAGAGCCATTACCCCCCCCACCTGACATCAGTACACACTGTCCGCAACCACTGAAGAAAACCACCCGTCTCTTTTATACACACTGAGCATTAATTATCTTATCGTTTTAACATGTTTTTCTCGAGTAAAGGTAAATGAGTTCCTGCTGTCCTTGTGTCTAGATTTAAACTTACATGGTCTAGATCAGGGGCACCCAAATTCTGGTCCCCAAGAGCCCGTATTCAGCAGGTTTTAGATGTTTCCCTGCCAAAGCAGACCTGATTCAAATGAATGGATCACCATCACTTTCTCAATCAGGTCTGCACAAGTCTGTTAGCGACCCGTTCATTAGGGCTGTAGCGATACACTATGCTCGCGATACGATACACGATATTTGGCTCACGATACGATATATATCGATATTCATCTTACAATACATTTACATTATTTTCTGAAAGATTTTAAAGGGACAAAGTGATTTTGGTGACATCTTGTGAGTGTTCCAATGACTTTGTTTGAATTAACTGAACTGAAAGCATCAATTACACATTATATGGCTGACAGGCAGCTTGTAAATGCTGGACAAAATGAATAAAAGATGTGTTGAGAAAAATAGTTTCACTTATTTAAACAGTACAAATTGTTGCTTGCAAGCTTTTAAAGGTGGGACACGGGGATTTTGAAAGAAGCTTAGAATATCAATACCCGCATCTGAAAAATAGAATAAAATATTGTTATATATCGCAGAATCGATAAAATCACTCAGCTCTACCATTCATGTGAATCAGGTGTGCAGAAGCAGGGAAACATCTAAGACATGCAGGTTTGCGGCTCTCAGGGACTGGAGTTGTCCAGGCCTGGTCTAAATGATAATTTTATCCAGCCATGTAAGATGTGTGTCTTTTGTATGTGCTGTTATAAACTGTGCTGTCCTTTAGTAATGTCAGATCTTTGCTGCCTCAGAAACTGTTCTGCACAAAAAAGGTAAAATTCACTTGGAGGAGGATGGGACCTTTGAGATTCCCACGCTGAAGAAAACAACCAGAGTCATGAGGGAAGTGGAGGAGGAGCAGGAGATCGTCACGCTGAAGAAGGTTCCATCAGTTCCTATGAAAGAGGTTGAAGCGGAGGAGAAACTTCAGAAGGCCACTGTGAGCACTGTTTTCCACGAGGCGGAGATGGTGCGTCGGGAAGAAACCTTTGAAATGTCGGTCGCCACCAGGAGAACTGTGGAGGAGAGGAAGCCACGAGAGAAAGCAGAAGAGGTGAAGAAGCCAGATGTTGTCCAGCAACAACAGGAAGAACAAAAAGAGGCCCCCAAAGGTGCGTGGACCCGCCAGAGGCCCGCCCCTAAAGACGAAAAACCAGAGGACAAGATATCTCTGAAGATAGCTCCAAAAGCGCCAAAGGAAGAGGAGCCAGCCCCGCCCGATGCAGCCTTGAAAAAAGTGAAGAAGCTGCCTTTAGGTGAAGCAGAACCAGAAGTGGTCAAACTAAAACCTTTTGAGAAACCTCTTAAACCATCGGAGGAGCCAGAGAAAGAGAAGAAGGACAAGCCCGAGAGAGACACTGTACCTTTCCAGAAGGAAGAGAGGATCCCCAGAGAGGTGGAAACCAAAGAACCTGCAAAGAAAGCAGAGGAGGCACCACCAGAAGTAAAGGAGCCGGCAGCTAAGGTGCCAAAACCGGTAGATAAGAAGAAAACTCCAGAGAAGGAGCCCGAGGAGGTCAAACCGCCCACCAAAGTGAAGAAGCTCCCTACAGTTGAACAGGAGATAGAGAGTGTCAAGCTGAAGCCCTTCTCCAAGCCTCCCAAAGAGGCTGCAGAGCCTGAGAAAAAACCAGCAGAGGAGAAAGAGAGGAAGCCATCCGATGACCTACAGCGTCGCCGCTTAACTCCAGATGAAAAGCCAAAAGCGCGAGAGCCAGAGGCCAGACCAAAGAAACCAGAGGTCCCTGAAGTTCCACAGGCGAAGCCAGAGAAGCCAAAGGAGGTAGAAGTAGTTCCAGAGGAGAAGCCGTCTCCTGTTCCAGCCCCTGTTAAGAAACCTGAGAAGGTTCCTGAAGAGCCCAAACCTCTCCAGGTGAAGAAGGGAGTCTTACCCAAGGAGAAGGAGCAGAAGGAGGAAGTTGCTTTGAAACCAGTGGAGCAGCTCAAGAAAGCAGAACTTAAAAGGACGCCGTCTCCCAAAGTGGAGAAGCCTAAAGAAGCAGACGCAGTCCCAGCTGAACGGATACCAAGCATTGAGAAACTGAAAAAAGTTCCTAGAACAGTTTCACCCAAAGAGTCCATCGAAGCTGTGACTTTGAAAAAGGTTCCAAGGAAACCGTCACCAGAGGAGGCCAAGCCTGCTAAAGACAAGGTTCCCCTGGGGAAAGAGGTCTCTCCTGGAGCTGTAGAGATGAAGAAGGTTGCCACCCAGCCTGAGGAGGAGGTGACTTATGAACCAGAGGGAGCTGAGCAGGAGGAAGGGGAGGCCTGGGCCCTGGAGCTGGTTCCACGGGACAGTTATGGCCCAGAGGACTGGGAGGTTGAAGGACAGGAAGGTGCTCTGGAGGTTCCAGGGGTGACCAGGAGAGGTGAGACGGTGGCAACCCCATCTCATTGAGTGGTGACCAAGAAAAACCCCTCCCTTCATGCTTTGAATAATTTCCACCATAACGCCTCCATCTAAATCCTCTTCATCGCGCCCATTTTTTTCTCTGTGATGCGATTTACGCCATCTCTTTCTAGTCGTTCTGTTCTCATTCTGTCCGTCAGTCTGTTGGTCACATCCATCGCTTTCATACATGTCCGTCATTTGTTTGTCTGCCATTTCGGCATCCTCCCATTCTCATTACCCCAACGTGTGATCTCATGTCATCTTCACGTTCATGTCCGTTACATTTTAATGGTTCAAAAGCTCTGTTATTCTAATAAGACATTATACATCCATCTGTCTATGTCCACCTTCATCTAAACGTCATCTCTTAACAAGAATCAACTCGTGTCCCATCTTCCATTCAAACAAACATCACACTGTCTGCCATTGGTGTGTTTGTGAAGGCTTTAATGTAAGACGATATCAGAAGCAAACTTAACTGTAACTGATTTTCAACAGAGGGCCAGCCAGCAGGAGAAGAAGCAGGAAGAGGTAGAGGCAGAGGGCTGAAACGTAAGTCTGGCGTCCTAATAAATGTACCGTCAAGCCCTCACCCTGTGTGGTGATGTTCAGAGACTGAACTGGTTGTCTCGAAACTGCATTTCAGCCAAACAGACCCCGTCCCCCGGCGAGGGCAGGGGCCGCGGAATGAAGGGCGGCGGCAGAGGCACGCCACCAGAGGAACCAGGATTTGCGGGATTCAAGCTCAAAGCCGTGCCCCTGAAGTTCATCAAGAAGATCCAGGACATCCGGCTGAAGGAGGCCGAGTCTGATGTCGGCTCCGCTGCTGTCTTCGAGTGCGAGGTGTCGCCCTCCACCGCCATCACCTCCTGGATGAAAGATGGCAGCAATCTGCGCGAGAGTCCCAAGCACAAGTTCACCTCCGATGGCAAAGATCGCAAGTTGAACATCATTGACGTCCAACTGGCTGATGCCGGTGAATACACCTGTATAGCCAAGAACGCCGGCAAGGAGATTCAGTGCTCAGCCAAGCTCGTGGTTGAAGGTATTAAATTTCTCCAAAAAAGGAAAATACTACTTATCAAAACTTGGCTGACTGGCTTTCTGTCTTCTCACAGAGCTCCCTGTGAAATGGATCAAGGAGCTGGACGAGGAGACGTCAGCGATGAAGGGCCAGCCTATCTACATGACCTGTGAGCTGAACAAAGAGAAAGACGTGACCTGGAGGAGGAACGGCACGGTGCTGAAGAAGCGGGAGGGCAAGGTTCAGATCAACGTCATCGGCATGCAGCATGCCGTGACCATCCAGAACTCCACCGAGGAGGACGCCGGTTCGTACACCTGTGAGGTGAACAACCAGGAGGACGTCAAGACCATCACAAATGTCAAAGTGATCGGTAAGATGAAAAGTACATTTCACACCTGCGTTAACGCTGTACCAGATGTTCCTGCTGGAGTGCAGAAATGGCACTTTTTTTAGTTTGTTTCTCAGCGAACCTTCCCTTTAGCCATGGAAGTTAAGTTGTGTCTTTCTCGATCACTCTTTTGTTTTTTACAACAGTTTTTGCCTACAGTAGGGATGGGAGACCGCGAGAGCTCGATGACTTAATGACAAATATTCTTTCGGATTAATTTGAAATTGATATTTTAACACGAAACCACTTCTTGCTGTCACTTTGAATACAGATTGCTGAACAGCTGTGAAATGTTCTTGCTCAACATCAAACTGCATTTAACTTTTGTCTACAGTGATTCCTTGGTTTTCGCGGTTAATGGGGACCGGCGCCCCCCCTGCGACAATCAAAATCAGCGAACTGGAGCCGGAGCCCCCCGAGCCTCAATAATGTGTTTAAAATATGTTTAAAAAACCCCAAAAAGTAGCGAGGCACTGCAGCAAAACAAGACAAAGGCTCAACTGTGGTCTTTCTGTTACCTTCACAGCCTCTGGTCTCTGAACCGTAGTAAACAAACCGCTGCTATTGTGCTATTTTTGGCTCGTAATTAGCGACTAACAAGCTAACAACAACAAAAGAAAAAGTCCGGTTTTCTCTGCATGGAACGAGCACTTTATTCTGGCGCTGCAGGAACTTGTAACATCACACAGGTTGTATTGTTGGGCTCCTGTCGGTTAACAGAGAATGTAAATCTATACACGCTGGGCTGCTGTTGATGCTCACTACACTTTTCATCCAACCCCGTTTTCTTCTGCCGTCCCACAACACACACACACTACATTACCCACAAGACCACATCATTACCGATAAGGCCACCTTCTTAAAGGGACCAGGCTGGCTCACAGCATTTCTTCACTGTGAGAGAATGCCACAACATCCTGTGATGTTTCCACGATTTTCTAAACATTTTTAAATTATATTATATATTTCTGAAAAAAATAACGCGAAGCACTAAAACCGCGGTACTCAAACCGCGAAGTGGCGAGGGATCACTGTAAATGGTAATTTTGCTGAATGCTGTGCGTGGTGTGACGAATGCTAACTCAGCGATGTTCACGTCCTTCAGAAATCATCAAAGACTGGATCGTGAAGCCACTGAAAGACCAGCATGTGAAACCAAAGGCCGCCGCCATATTCAAATGTGAGCTTTTCAAAGACACCCCCAACTGGAAGTGGGTCAAAGGAGAGAACGACATCCCTCCGTCCGACAAGTACGAGATCAAGAAGGACGGAAAGCATCTGACGCTGACCATCAAGAACTGTCAGCCTGAGGACGTGTCAGACTATTCCTTGGAGGTGGAAGGACGCACTTATACTGCTAAGCTAACTCTTGGAGGTTCGTCCATTTACCTGCTCGTGTTCCTGTGTAACTCTGAAATACTTTTCCCCTGTCCGTTTTTAACGTTGTGAGTGCTGATCCTTGTTCGCAGAGCGCGAGGCTGAGATCCTGAAGCCCCTGGCCAGCGTTGAGGTGACTGAAAAGGAAGACGCCACGTTTGAGACTGAGATCTCTGAGGAGGACGTTCCTGGAGAATGGAAACTGAAGGGAGAAGTGTTGACCAGATCGCCGGTAAGAACTGAAGAGCCTGTTTTCATGACGATGCCCTCGTTAGCTCGACACTGAATAACGATTAACAATGTGCTCGTCAGACCTGCGACATTCAAATGGAGGGTCGGGTGCGTAGGCTCGTACTGAAAAACTGCCAGTTGGATCAGGCTGGAGAAGTGTCCTACCAGGCCCTGAACGCCTTAACGACCGCCATGCTGAACGTCAAAGGTAAGAGGTGCTCCTGGTGTCCAGCACCACAACCGCTCTGTCCTCTGACTCTACGACATTAGCTGTAAAAATAAAGGCGTAAGGTCCGCGGGCGATCAAATAAAGCTTCAAGGCACATGAGAGCGGACCTTAGATCTTTATTTAACAGGGTTGGTGTGTCGAGTGGATTATTTGTGTCCCTTTTAATGCGGCCCTTGATGTCGAGAAGGCATTTTCGTGATGGATTTCAGCAGTTTCCACCGGTCAACGTGGTTTCCTGTGTGTAATGTTCTGTTTGTCGCTCTGTTTGTCTTCTCATCAGAAAGAGATAGAAATATCTCTGATAGTCTGTCTGATTGTGTACATATCTGTCTCATTGGTGTGTTCGGACCATTCGTGGTTGAATGTTTCTCAGTTAAGCTGCGGCCAGTTTATTGGTTACACCAGCTCCATGTCCACGGGTCTGTCCGTCATCCTGGCAAGGCATCCCATCGTCTCAGCTTTAGACAAAACTGTATCCCTGAGGCTGAGTGATTCAACTTTAGAAGAGCGGAAGACAGATGATGAACGGAGGACTTACTCCAGCTGGACAGGAAGTCAGGAAGTTGATCCATTCCCCAAGAGAAGTTCCTTGATGACAGCCTTTTCAAGAACAACCCCTCGGAAGCTGTCCTCTAAAGCAGATCGTGCGGTTTTCTTAGCCTCCGAACGTCCAGCAGGATGTCTCTACTTTCAGATGGGATCAGATGGGTCCATATGGGATGTTGCGCTGCCGGAGAATGTGTACGATGTAAACTGGCCTCGGCGTAGACGTTCGTGTTGTTGTTCTGTTCTGTTGTGTTGTTCATGTACTGTCCCTGTGTCATTCTTTAACCCAGAAATCGAAATGGACTTTGTTGTCCCGCTGAAGGACGTTTCTGTGCCAGAAAAGAAACAGGCTAAGTTTGAATGCGCCGTCACAAAGGACGCTGCTAAAGTCATGTGGTATAGAGGGGCTGACATCATCACCCCAGACCAGAAGTATGACGTCATTGATGATGGGAAGAAGCATATTTTGGTCATAAACTGCTGTGAGTTTGAGGACGAGGACGAATATACGATTGAGGTTTTGGGTAAAACTTCGACAGCTAAACTCACAGTAGAGGGTAAGTGCGAAAATCCACCGATCCTGGATTTGATCCTGACTGTGTTCACTCAGCTGGTTGCCTCTTCTTGCACTTGACTCACATGGGCGTTGTTTTATTAATGCAATTTTTTTAGGTATCAGGCTCAAATTTATTACGCCACTAAAGGACCAAACTGTAAAGGAAGGCGAAACGGCTCGCTTCGAGCTGGAGCTCTCTCATGAAAACATCCCCATCACCTGGTACAAGAACGACGTTAAAATCCACCCGAGCAGAACAGTCGTCACTCACGTGGACGGAAAGAAACACGTCTTAGAAATTAAGGAAGTGACTCTCGATGATATCTGCCAAATTAAGGCTGAGGCCAAAGGAATTCCTTCCATGGCCAATCTGACGGTCATAGGTAAACAGAAATGCCCGTCTTCTTCTCTTCTGTCCTCCCCAACAGCTCTTTGTGTGTTCTGTCCATGTTTGTGTGTGTCCATGTCCATAAAATCACTTTTTTTCCTCCTTCTTGTAAGAAAAAGATTTGTCTGTGTCGTGTTTGTGTTTCCCACGTTCTTCTTGTCCCATCTGTTGTGCCGTTTGAGAGTCACCTGCGCTGTCCCTGTTCTAGAGGGAGACCCGTACTTCACAGTTAAACTGCAGGACTATACTGCAGTGGAGAAAGACGAAGTGGCTCTAGATTGCGAGCTCAGCAAGGACGTCGAGGTCATGTGGTACCACGACCAAGACGAGGTCAAACCTTCGAAGAGAGTGACCATAAAAGCTGAGGGCAAACGCAGAACCCTCATCATCAAGAAAGTAGCAGACCAAGACAAAGGGCAGTATGTATGTGACTGTGGGACAGACAAGACAACGGCAGCACTTCACATCGAAGGTAAAGACACAGAGTTTATGTTGATGCTCCTTTCTGTTGAGCCGCCATCATTCATCTGGACGTCAGCTACAGCGTCTCCTAACCTCACCTCACATCCCTCCCAATAGTCCTCTGCGCTATTTACATTCAAATCACTCTTTTGTTGCCATCTCATCTCCTTCGATGTTCTCTGTTGTCTCTTGTCTGCATAAGTGTCAGAAACGTGCTACAGGAGTTGAGTCTCCAGAGGAAGCTTCTCGTGGAAGCTCTGGCTTGACTCATTAGCTTTTTCTTGTAGCATCTTAACTTTTGTCTCTTGTCTCTTTACTTGTTTCATTTGTTTTATGTTCATAATTCTTGTCACAAACTGTCGGTCACTGAAACTCCTCATCTCTGCCTTTGTGCTCCTTCCATAAAGAACCAAATGATTCATGGTCATCTCACCATTTCCATCAGCTCTGCTAGAGCCGTTTCCCCTCATTAACATCAAGGCAGCACCTCCATCTGTGACTTCTGTTGTCTGTTCACATGTCCTGTGTTTGGTTCATCTTACATAGCTGGTCCAGTCTGTCAATAAGAGTTTTGCTCCCTCTCTTGAACCTCAGCTCGCCACATCAAGGTGGTTCGGCCAATGTACGGCGCTGAGGTGTTTGATGGAGAGACGGCTCGCTTTGAGGTCGAGCTCAGTGAGGATGACGTCCACGGCCAGTGGAAACTGAACGGAGAAGTGCTCAGTCCCTCCGCCGTATGTTGCCGTAAAACAGTTCTCACGCGTGGTTCGATTCACCTTCATTTCGGCGCTGAATCTGTCGCGCTGTGCTGAGGCTTTTGGCTACACGTCTTTAACCTGTTTGCTCACAAATGAAAGTGAATCGACCACCACATTCCTCTGATCACTTTTGCCTCCAAATGATTTGGGTGTTTTTGCTGAAATACTGAAAGTTTGTTGGCCACCCGCAGGACGTTGAGATTGTGGAGGACGGCGCCAAACACACTCTGGTGTTGTACAACTGCAAAGTGCCTCAGACAGGCGAGCTCGTGTTCACGGCCGCCAACGCCAAGTGTTCTGCCAACCTGAAAGTCAAGGGTGAGCTTTAACTTCCTCGCTCCACCTTCTTGTGCCTTTTCCGAAGACTGTGCTAAGCTTGCATGGTTCTTTGGAAATGAGGCGCTGAAGTGCTCTTTCCGCAAGATGTTATAGTCGTCTTGCTTTTTGGACGTTTCAAGTCCACGTGAGCAGAAATAATATGTACTTTTACACTGCCATAGTTATTTACAGTGTTCATTGATCGAGAACATCCTATTGTGGTGTGATGCTCCTTTTTGGAACACCACGTTTTTGTCTTATTGGCGTGTTTTCGCCAGCAGGGAAGGTCACAGCCACTGACTTATCCTGACATTTTTTTTTTCATTTTCCTGAGCGCTCCATTTGCACCTCGATGTTAACCCTCTCTGTCTGATCCAACAGAGCTGCCAGTCTCATTCATTACACCACTGGCCGACGTGCACGTGTACGAAAAGGACGAGGCAAAGTTTGAGCTGGAAATTTCCAGAGAGCCCAAAAGCTTCCGTTGGCTGAAGGGGTCTCAGGAGTTGTCGAACGATGACAAGTTTGAACTCCAAGTGGAGGGAAACCGACATATTCTTATTGTAAAATCTGCCAGATATGAAGACGAAGCCAAATACATGTTTGAGGCAGAGGATAAGAGGACGTCTGGAAAGTTGATTATTAAAGGTAAAGAGTGCTCGAGCATCTACCTTCCATTTGACAAGAACGGTTTGAGGTCCGACAGGAGCGCAATTCCTGCTCATCGTGCCTGCTGAGTGATTTTACGTGTTTGCCGAAAGCCTTTGAAAACCAAAGATTTCACGATGACAGCCAACCAGTGCATCAAAGCTAGACCCGATTTTGCCTGGTTTGAGTCGTTGAGAATGTCAACGCTACAGCAGACGGTGGCATTTCAAACGGTAGATCCGCCTGCATTGGACGCCACGAAATGCTCTTGCTTTAGGATGGGAAGTTCCTGCAGCAGGTTTGACATGAGGGAGAAACACTGAAAACCTGAAGGGTTTAAAGCAGCTCACTGGTCCCCGTTATGGCCACCAGGAGTGGAAAGAACGTGACCTACAGCTGGGCGTATTCAGGGTCACCAGCTGGGGTACCCTGGTGTTCCCTGTTAGGGTTAGGGTTGCACCGCCATTTATTTTGAGAATTTATACCAATCACGAGGTTTGTGAAAGGCTTTCAGCAAACATACGTGGAATGAATCTCACACTGAAAAGGTGCACCTCTTGCACGTCCTTTTGCACCCAACATCACCATGACGAACCTCTCCCAGCCGGCACACGTTCACGTTTGCATCCCTGTGAATGTAATTTCTCGTCAGGTATTCGCCTTGAGTTTATCAAGCCAATTAAAGACGTGACCGTAAAGGAGCGTGAAACTGCGGAGTTCAGCGTTGAACTCTCTCACGGAAAGGTCCCAGTGGTGTGGTACAAAAATGATGTCCGTCTGCACCCGAGCAAAGTGGTACACATGTCACAGGAGGGAAAAGCCCACACGCTGGCCTTCAAGGAAGTCACAATCGATGACACCTCCATGATCAAAGTGGAAGCCATGGGCAAGACATCGGAGGCCATGCTCACCGTCCTCGGTTAGTATCGTCTTCTAGAAGGTGCATCAGACCTTCAAGTCCAGAGCAGAATTCCTGCTCTGTCACATTTGCTAGTTTTTCCTTGCAAGCAAAAGGGTATATTTCGATATTGAAGGGTTGACATTCCACTGTGCTTCTGTCTGTTGTTTTGAACTGGTCATTGCGGGTGTTTGCTTGCAGAGGGCGACCTCTACTTCACAGTGAAACTCCAGAACTACACCGCAGTCGAGAAGGACGAGGTGATCTTGTCCTGCGAGCTGAGCAAAGCCAGCGGTGAAGTGAAATGGTTCAAAGACGGGGATGAAATCTACCCGTCCAAGAATGTCCAGTTCCTGACCGACGGGAAGAAGCGCATGTTGATTATCAAGAAGGCGGCGAAGAGCAACATGGGAACATACACCTGCGACTGCGGCACCGACAAGGACCACCGCAGACCTGAACATTGAAGGTAATGTCTGCGGCAGTCCAGACCGTCTCCCAGACACCGCCAGGATGGCTGCATCAGGCCCCACCCACCACGCTTTCGAAAAGCAGAGAGAGCTGTTCATCTTCACTCCGTTGTTTGTCTGTATGTGTGCTGTCACGCCGATCGTCTGTTATAACACTTGAGGATAATCCAACCCCGAACATCTGAAATGATTCCAACCACGTTTGAGACATCACGGATCAGATGTGCACATAAACCTTCATATATGCGTCGGGCTACCATGCTTTTAAAGTCATGTCTGAAGCATCTGTTGACGGTGTAGCTGCAAATGTTCTGCTGATTTTGTTATCTTCAAGTGTTACTCGGCGTCTTCTGCTTTTGCACAAACTGTAAGTCGCTCTGAGAAAGAGCGACAGCTACTCGCCGAACTGTACCGCGCCGTGACATCAACCGTCTGTCCGTCGGTCCTCAGGAACAGTTTTTATGTTTGCTGTTTGTCTGAGAGTTCTCTCACGTTGTCTTGCTTTGCTGTGTCCCTGACGTCTGCTTGAACCTCCACAGAGCGCGACATTAAGGTCGTTCGCCCGCTATACAGCGTTGAAGTCACAGAGACGGAGACGGCCACGTTTGAGACGGAGATCTCCGAAGATGACCTCCATGCCGTCTGGAAACTGAAGGGAGAGACGCTCCACCCATCTGCTGTGAGAGCAAAACTAAAACGTCCATGTGTGATCTTCAGTTTACGTGACAACTTGGTAACCTCGACGCAGTTTTATTGGTTTGCGTGAGGACTGAATTAGATGTTTGTTGACAGGACGTGGATATCAAGGAGGACGGAGCCCGGCACACGCTAACACTCTTCAACTGCAAAATGAACATGGCTGGAAGCGTTGACTTCTCGGCAGCGAACGCCAAATCTGCAGCTCAGCTCAGAGTTAAAGGTGATACGAACAATCACAGATACTTTGTGGTAACTGGAGCTGAGTGAACCAGGTTTTAAACCACTAAACCAGATTTTGCAGTCATGAAAACCAGCGTCGTGTTCATCCTGATTGATAGGAAAAAACATTTAAGCCTGTTTCTGATGGCTTTGATTCGCAGTTAAAACTGATATTCAAAAACGAGAAAAACTTCTGCTCTCTTTTGATGTATGTATTGATCAAAGGACGCAACGTTTGGATCACAGAAAAATAGATATTTTGCAGGTGCATACATTATCCTTTGAAACACACTCCACACTCACAAGACCGAACGAGTGTGACCAATGTACCAAGACCGAACAAGTGTGACCCACACTCACAGGACAAAACAAGTGTGACCCACACACCCAAGACCCAACGAGTGTGACCCGCACTCACAAGACAGAACAAGTGTGACCCACACACCCAAGACCCAACGAGTGTGACCCGCACTCACAAGACAGAACAAGTGTGACCCACACACCCAGGACCCAACGAGTGTGACCCACCACAGGACAAAACAGTGTGGACCACACCGACCCAACGAGTGTGACCCACACTCACAGGACAAAACAAGTGTGACCCACACACCCAGGACCCAACGAGTGTGACCCGCACTCACAGGACAAAACAAGTGTGACCCACACACCCAAGACCCAACGAGTGTGACCCGCACTCACAGGACAGAACAAGTGTGACCCACACACCCAGGACCCAACGAGTGTGACCCGCACTCACAAGACAGAACAAGTGTGACCCACACACCCAGGACCCGACGAGTGTGACCCACACACCCGAGACTGAGCGAGTGTGACCGACACACCCGGATCGAGTGAGTGTGACCCACACACCCAAGACCGAACGAGTGTGACCAACACACCCGAGACTGAGCGAGTGTGACCAACGCACTCGAGACTGAGCGAGTGTGACCCACACACCCGAGGACTGACGAGTGTGACCACACACCGAGACTGAGGAGTGTGACCCACACACCCGAGACTGAGCGAGTGTGACCGACACACCCGGATCGAGTGAGTGTGACCCACACACCCAAGACCGAACGAGTGTGACCAACACACCCGAGACTGAGCGAGTGTGACCAACGCACTCGAGACTGAGCGAGTGTGACCCACACACCCGAGACTGAGCGAGTGTGACCAACGCACTCGAGACTGAGCGAGTGTGACCCACACACCCGAGACTGAGCGAGTGTGACCAACACTCGAGACTGAGCGAGTGTGACCCACACACCCGAGACTGAGCGAGTGTGACCAACGCACTCGAGACTGAGCGAGTGTGACCCACACACCCGAGACTGAGCGAGTGTGACCCACACACTCGAGACTGAGCGAGTGTGACCCACACACCCGAGACTGAGCAAGTGTGACCGACACACCCAGAACCGAGTGAGTGTGACCAACACACCAAGACCGAACGATTGTGACCCACACACCCGAAACCAAGCGAGTGTGACCCACAGGTCCGAGACCGAACGAGTGTGATCCACACTCGCATGACTGAGCGAGAGAGGTGCATGAAAACGGACGAAATTTGCAAACATGTCTCTCCATTTGTGTGTCAATCATCTGAGATGAACTGAAACGTTGCTGCAGGTGACGTTCATGGTCACCAGTGAATGATGCCGCTGAAATTTACACTTGTCAAAAAAAAAAAAAAAAGAATAAAACAGAAATCCAGACACCCAGATTAAAAACCACATATTCGCGCGAATGAATGTCCGGGTATCTGAGTATTTGAGTATCTGAGTGCAGATGGAGGTGAACTGAAAGAAGCTCGCCTCCATCTGCAGCGTCCACTCAGATGTGGATGATAAACTCTTCAGACTGACAGCAAGATCCCCGTCAGGCGGCTGCTAAGTGGCTTTAATCCAGGCATTTGAAGAAGCCTCTTGTAAATATTTGACGCTGCTAGTCGCTCCAGACTGACACCCCGGGGCTCTTGTTGGTGTGTATTACCAGAACGTGGAGAACATGTCAGCGTTACATGAACAATCAGGGAAGCGTTGGGTAACTCCTTCCAGAAGCCCCACATTCCTCTTTTCTAATGAAATTGCAGGCTGGAGATTGACAGGAGCAGACTGTGTCCCCCTGATGGTTTTGGCAGACGTGGGCCATCAGCCAATCAGGCCCCTCAGTTATTTTAGAATCCGCATGCCTTATCGAGAGCAGGTCCTCAGTGATTGGCAGCGGGGAGGCCGTGACCCCGTGTCTTACTGGTTCCTGCCAGCCATGTTCGTCTGACGGCAGCTCGTATGCTAATGAGCGTGGCCTCCCAATGCCAAGTCGCTAGGTGGCTGGCTTCAGTTGTCCTCAGGGCTTCTAGTAGCCTGCCGTCACCTCAACCACACCATGAGGACTGGCCGCTGAGGATCTGCCTCGTCTCACTGGGGGATTATTTGGATCTATTGACTTGTTTCTGGGAGGGAACTAACCATGTCTTCTCCCCAATCCGAAGCCCGAGTCATTGCCCTGACCAGGCCCCTGAAGGATGTCACCGTCACCGCTGGGGAGACCGCCACCTTCGAGTGCGAGCTGTCGTACGAAGGCATCGCTGTCGAGTGGTTCCTGGGGGGTACTAAGCTGGAACCAAGCGACAGAGTAAGTCCCAACACACCCGCTTGAGTCCTCACACTTGTTCTTTACCACAAACAGGAGGTTCACTTCCTGAAACACAAGTCCTGCTGACATTATGTTACACTCCATGAGTCCAGGCCTGGCGGTGGCCCTGGTCAAAAGTCAGGCCCCATGTCCCCCCCCCACCATCCATCTGTACACAACGTTCCACACTGCTGCAGCCTGTCTTCATATAAGGTCCTGCTGGTGGAGGTTCAGGATTCCAGCTGAGCATTTGATCCTGCTTTTGAGATAACGCAAGCAAGGAGTCTTTTTTGCCCCGCAAGCGTTTTTGGAGGAGTTATTTTTAACAGCTGCCGCGGACGGAGGTGCTGGGCAGGTGGCAACAGCGGGGTAATTGTCAGCTTTCAGCTCGGAAGTGAAGGGAAGCCGTCGTAAATGCTCGTTCTTGTGCCAACATAGCCGTTGTTTTCGCAACGAAATCGGAGCCGAGAGCAGAGTCCTACCATAGTGCAGCGTTAGTCTGATTATCGGCGGTTCTGAGGAAACGTGATCTCTCAGCTGGTTGTGCAAGTGTGATTTACCGCAGTCAGCAGGTTCACATGCTGCATTCACTTTCATCAGACCTCACAGTAAAATCATTTGGTGAAAAGGAAATTTAAAAAACTAAATTGCTGTGGTTATTTGGAACATGGATGACATTAAATCAGCCTGTTGAAACTGGAGTTTAAGCTTTAGAACCAAGCAACTGCACTGACAAATCCATGAAAATAAATATATATGGCTTTAGAAAAACAAGTCATGTTCTGATTACAACACAGGAAACGTACTTACTGATCAGATAAGGAGATCGTCTTTCCTTTCAGCCAGAAGCAGCTGAGGTGTTTTCTTCTGTGGAGCTGCTTGTAACATAACAGTTAAACTTTTAACTCGTAAGCTTCCTCCCAGTTGTCCGATGGCACGTCGAGCAGTGCAGAGTGGAAAAAATAAATAAATCATCGTGCATCGTGCAGATGCCCCACTTGTTTAATTGTCCCTCTGTGAGTTATGTAGTTGTGCGCTCTGACAGCTCAGAGTCATATACAGGCAGGGACGTGTGGTAAACCGGGCTGTCGGGGGGTCAGAGGTTCTGCGGTTTAAATTTGGGGGAGCCGAGCAGCTGTCCGTGTCCGTTGTAGCTGTCAGGGCTCAGCTGACAGGCTGTGTTTGCTGCAGACCTGAGTGTGCGCCGTCTGGCAGGTCTGCACCTCACTGGCATGAAGAAATGCTCTGAGCAGATGAAATCACAGTACGACTGCTTGTGATGCAGAACATGGCCTTCCTGGTTGTAAAAGGTTGCAAAACAGTGAGCCAGTTAAATTGTGGACAGTAAAGACCTCCATTGTTGCACCTGACAGGAAATTTACAGGACTCAACCACCAGGTCTGAATCCACTCAGTGCTATTTAAGGCAACTATAAACACATTACTGCCAGTTTAAATGGCCAGTGCAACTAGTTTTGATGAGACTGGAGACAGTCAGGGAACAGAGACGCATCAGTAAATAATCTGAATTCTAGGGGTGCACGATAACTATCGGGCCGATAACAGGAAATTATGACGTCACCCCGATAACTCCGATATCACGACGAATAGCCCCGATAACATATATATTTCTGTCAACACAGCAGTGCCTCGCTCCTTCTGAGTCTTGAATGACCGGCAGTGAATGTTATGTTCAAGTAACGTCGGCATAATTAGAAAAACAATTACTCAATAAGGAAAATCAAGAATACCCCCTCATGCCAGAAAACAACTCGTTAACTCGGTCATAATTTTGGTAGTTGCTGACTTAAATTGAGTTTTAGAGTATTTTCCCACACGTTACACATAAAAAATAAAAAAATAGAAAAGGCTGAAAGAACGACTAGCAAACGAGGGAACGTTGGAATTTACGTTACACCATGAATGCAGCATGCATTTTGCTAATCACAACAATCATGGCGGCGTGGAACGTCGTTAAAGTTTCAGAAGAAGATAGTTTGGTGGTTATTTATGATGAATCCTCCGAGTGAATTCTACGAGGAGGGAAGCACAAGCTTTAATACGTAAAACCCGATCGGCCACCTACAACATAACAATCACTTCCATGGAGCTTTGAAATCGTGCTAACGTGAGCTAACGGAAGCTAATGCTAACATGTGCAAGCCAGCAGCAGCCTCTCCTCCCCTCACTCTCCTCTCCCTCATTCCTATCATCTAAAGCTTCCATGAGATTAAAAAATAAAAAATAAAAACTACTGAACCTCATTTACTTTAATTAAGGGTATTAATTTAAATGGAATCACAAGCCAAGATCCTTTAAATGTTCATCTTTTTCAGTTAGTAATTCTGATGCATGTATTTCTATCAGTTCAAGGAGCCTTTATTTTTTATATCAGTCAGTAATGAACCTTATTTAAGTTGATGTGAGATATTAAATAGGTATGTTTGATAGCTTTAAGATGTTTGAGAGGCTTGACAATAGTTTTTCATTGGAAAAAATAAATATCTGTTCATTTAAAAAGTCAAAACCACTTTTGATTTTGTTCATAGTATTGATGTAATGATCTTAGATATATGTCTGTGTTATCGGTTATTGGTATCGGTATCGGCCTTTAGGAGCTGAAAGTTATTGGTTATCGGTATCGGTTTTAAAAAACAGTTATCCTGCATCCCTACTGAATTCTGAAAAACAGGCCGGACGATTGTCTGGTGCTGTAAATGAGACCAGCCGTGCTGGAGGATGGTGAACCTGACAACAACTGGCTCTGTTAAACCTGCAGGTGGTGTTGAAGGCAGATGGGAAAGTCCATAGCGTAACTGTGCGAAATGTCCGGCTGGACGAAGCTGGACTAGTCAAACTGACCGCGAAGGACTTCCAAACCGAGGCCAACCTCATCGTCGGAGGTAAGACGGCGAAAGACGCCGGACATCTTTCTTAACGCAGGCCAGCCCAGATAGAGTTTAAGTTTTATTCAAACTTAGTCAAAACTTTCAGATTTCTATATTATAAAGATATCACGTGAATCAAATTTTTTATAATTTAACAACGGTAAGATGACGTGTTTGACACCTCAGATGTTCAGCGAAGCAGGTCAGAAACTAACCTGCTGTCCGTCTGTTTGCTCAGAGCCACCGGTAGAGTTCACAAAGCCTCTGGAGGACCAAACGGTGGAGGAGGAATCCACCGCAACCCTCGAGTGCGAAGTCTCCAGAGCAAATGCAGAAGTACAATGGTTCAAGGACGGACAGGAGATCCGCAAAACCAAGAAGTACGAGATGATCGTTGATGGCTGCAAGAGAACGCTGCTCATCCACGACTGCACCCTGGACGACTCGAGGACTTACACTTGTAACTCCAAAGACTTCAAGACCTCCTGCTTCCTCAATGTTGAACGTAAGTGTCAAAGTCTTCAATAACACCAGAAATAGTAGCTAGATTTCTCGCCAATCCCTTTGTTTGGAAAAAAAGGTTGGCGAAGTTGGCAACGAGCTGAACAGTAGAGAGGCGTTAGTTAAGGTGGAGAAGCGTCAGCCGATTACACTCAAAGCCGACGTCGTGGTTTCAGAAACGACAGGACTGAACACAGACACAGTGAAGTGTTGGCATTTGTGCAAAACTGCTGAAAAAGTGCAGGTGTTGAACCCAACTGACTGTATGACTCTGCATCTTCGTGTGTCTTAATCAAATCTCTGCTGACAGCTCCACATATCGAGTTCTCAAAACCACTCCATGATGTTGAAGTCAAAGAGAAGGAATCTGCCAGGTTTGAATGTGAAGTCTCCAGAGAGAACGTCAAAGTAAGCTCCTCCTTGTTGGTCTTTGTCCACACATGCCTTCAGACGATGCAGCATTCAACGTATTTTCTCTGTTTCCAGTCTCTCAAAGGCCTCTTATTTGTCGCCTTTCAGGTCCGTTGGTTTAAGGATGGAAGTGAAATCAGAAAGGGGAAGAAGTACGAAATTATCGCGCAAGGCCGCCAACACATCCTCATCGTTCACAAGTCTGTGTTTGATGATGAGGCTGAATATGAATGTGACGCAAAGACCTCCAAGTCCTCCGGCTTGCTCACTGTTGTTGGTAAGACTCAAACTTTATACTTTACTGTGCAACAGCAAACGACGGTTGTGAACATGCAGATGAAGAGCTGTGAAGATGTTCACTTTATGGAGCAATACCACCTCTGATCACATGAGGGCAGCATGCAAAAAATTAATGTGTCAGCCCCTGACATAAGTCCCCACTCATTAGTGCAGTACTGTCAGTGTCAGATCTGTATACCCCCATGTGGTCAGAAGCAGTATTGCTACACAGCGTGGTTTTAGGAACATGGATGATGCATCTTTCAACGGTGCGTGACAACAGCGTGGCGTTGCCAGTGTGGTCATCAGACCTCCGTATCTGTCACCGTCACAGACATCTGACTGGGTTTGTCTGTTCTCTGTCTTTGCAGAGGAGGAGGCGCGGTTCACCAAGAACCTGTCCAGCGTGGAGGGAACAGAGACGGACAGCGTGAGGCTGATCTGCGAGGTCTCTAAGCCAAGTGCCGACGTCACCTGGTACAAAGGAGACCAAGAGCTGCCAGAGGGCGGCCGCTACGACCAGATCGTGGACGGCAAGAGGAGGATCCTCCTCATCCAGGACCTGAAAATGAGTGACGCCGGAGAGTACAACTGCAGGCTGAGTCCCACCATCAAAACCTCCGGAGACCTCAAAATTAACGGTATGGATGAAAGACACGGGTTCCTGGGGTGTGTATGTGTAAATGTGTGTTTAGGTCTTTTTTTTTTATGTAGTGAGGAAGATCTGCATCATCAAGGTGCAACATACCAGCCGTGGCAACAATAAGATGCAGTAACACTGATTAAAGACAAATGTGTGTCAAATCAGTGTTTGCCAAGAAGATGCATTATGTATTGTTGCATTTTTCTGTTTATGACTATGTCCTTAACATAGTCATAAACAGCTAAACAGCTAAACATAGACTGTGGCTAGGGGTGTGAAAAAAATCGATTTGGCAATATATCGCGATTTCCGGCCACCCAATATAATATCGATTTTTCAGCTCCTAATATCGATTTTTTTATTGGTTAATAATGGTTACACAAATGTGCAAAAACACTAATATTAGACAATAAATAGGTTGTTTTGAAGAAAATAGTTTTGACTCAATTTGTCCTCTGAATGATCAATATCATCTGATGAACATATACAGCAACTTGATTTTTCATCTCTACTTTTAATTTTGATATTAACTGGTAGAATATCACAATATATCGCGATATTGTGATAATATCGTATCGTGACCCAAGTATCATGATACATATTGTATTGCGAGGTCCTTGCCAATACTAATCCCTAACTGTGACTAATCTTATTTTGTGTAGAAAAAGACAGATTTGATGTTGTTAAATTGACGTTTTGATTGTCCATCTGTGATGACGAAATGCAACCCAAGCCTTACTGTGTGATCTCCGGCTGCAGAACTGGCTGCTGAGTTCATCTCCAGGCCTCAAAACCAGGAGGTGGTGGAGGACCACAAGGCAGAGTTCACCTGCACCGTTTCCAAGGAAACCTTTGAAGTCAAATGGATGAAGGACAACGTGGAGCTGCAGGCGGGAGACAAATACCAGATGGTGAGCGACGGCAAGAGGCGAAGTCTGGTCATCAAGGACTGCGTGCTCAAGGACGAGGGTGGATACCTGGTGGTGATCGGAGCAACCAGAGCCTCCGCTGACCTCACTGTGCTCGGTTCCAGGGAAAAATATCAGGATGCATGGAAACAAAAAGAGCTCACTCCTCAGAGTTATAATGGCTTCACATCTCCCTGTTTTGGGTTTGCTCATTAACATCTGCGTGTTTTTTGTGCAGAGAAACTGAGGATCATCACTCCTCTGAAGGACACAGAGGGTCAAGAGGGCAAAGAGGTGGTCCTGAACTGCGAGGTGAACACGGAAGGAGCAAAGGCCAAGTGGCTGAAGAACGACGAGACGCTGTTCGAGAGCGGCAAGTACGTGATGGTCCAGAGAGACAACGTCTTCTCGCTCAGGATCAAGGATGCTCAGAAGGGAGACGGAGCAGACTACAGCATCAACCTGACCAATCACAGAGGAGAGCAGGCCAAGAGCTCCTGCAAGATGACTGTCAGAGGTGGGTGGGTCACAGTGGCATCATGCGTATGTCCACATGTCCACAGGAACATGAGAACAGTGCTCTTGTATTAACAAAACGTAAACTTTGTGTTGTCCAGAGGAGAGTCTGAGGATCGTGGTTCCTCTGGAGGACATTGACACTCAGGAGAAAAAGACCATCAGCTTCTCCTGCAAGGTCAACAGGCCCAACGCCACGCTGAAGTGGATGAAGGCCGGCGAGGAGATCACCTTCAGCAAACGCATCGTCTACAGAGTCGACAAAGACAAGCACACGCTGACCATCAAAGACTGCACGCTGGCTGACGAGGGCGAGTACACCGCCGTGGCTGGAGACAGCAAGTCAACCGGGGAGCTGATCATCAGCGAGGCGCCCACCGACTTCAACGTGCACCTCAAGGACCAGACCATCACAGAGTTCGAGGACGCAGAGTTCACCTGCAAGCTGACCAAAGAGAAAGCTGAAGTGAAGTGGTACAGAAACGGACGAGAGATCAGAGAAGGACCCAGGTGGGTGAAAGTGAACTCCATCAGGATTTTAGTCTGTCAGTGGAAACACGACGAAGTGACATCATCAAGGCAGATGAGATTTCTAAAATCAGCTCTGAAACATTAAGAGTTCAACATCTGACTCCGTATTCCTCAACAGTTTTAACGATGTTTTCAACCTCTTATTTCGGTTCACATATTAATAACTGAATGTTGCAGGAAGTATATTTGCTTCTGCAGATACAGGATCACATGTTTCTTTCAGTTTTTTACATTAACCCGCCATTTCCTCTCCCAGATACACATTTGCGAGAGATGGAAAGCATTGCACTTTGCGCATCAAAGAGTGCAGACCCGATGATGAATGTGAATACGCCTGCGGCGTGGACGAGAAGAGATCCAGAGCCAGGCTCTTTGTTGAAGGTGAATTCACAATCTGCACCGCCCAGTTCCCGTTCTGTTCCTTTCCAGAGTTAACCTCCCCGCAAATGTCCTGCAGAGATCCCAGTGGAGATCATCCGGCCGCCGCAGGACGTGTTTGATCCTCCAGGCTCGGACGTTGTGTTCGAGGTGGAGCTCAACAAGGACCGAGTGGAGGTGAAATGGCTGAGGAACAACATGACGGTCGTCCAGGGAGACAAATACCAGATGATGAGCGAAGGGAAGGTCCACAGACTGCAGGTCTGTGAGATCAGACCCAGAGATCAGGGAGAGTACAGAGTCATTGCCAAAGACAAAGATGCCAAAGCCAAGCTGGAGCTGGCAGGTGAGAGTTCAGACTGAGGTCTGAAGTTCAGATTTTCCCTCAAAACATCTGCCTTATCAGCAGGTCTTGTCTGCATGATGCCTCAGAGAAAACCCGAAGCAAAAATTAGTGTTCATCCATTTCAGATGATCTTGTTTACGCATTTATTGGGAACAAATAACTCTCTCCTCTAAAGGTGTTGTGTAGATGTTTCCAAAGCTGTTGTGTGTGACTGCATCTCCTCTTTGCCCGTCCTCCTACAGCTGCACCTCAGATAAAGACCACCGACCAGAGCTACGTCACGGACGCCGGGAAGCCCATCGCACTGGCCGTCCCCTACAGTGCCTACCCAGTGGCCAAGGCGGACTGGCTGTATGAGAACCAGAGTCTGCCCCAAGACCACATCCACACCTCTGCAGACCGCACAGAGTACCGGCTGAAGGACCCCAAGAAGTCCGACCAAGGACGCTACAAAATCATCATCAAGAACAAACATGGAGAAGGAGAAGCCTTCGTCAACCTGGGCGTCATTGGTGAGTTAACATTTTGGAAAGTTGCTACTAACCTCTAAAGAAGAGTCATGTCAAGAGTCAAACTCAAGATCTCAGTCAGAGGTCCCATCTTCACCAGTGTCTTTGGTAAAGTCGCTGAACTACAATTCACTAATCGATACATTATGTGGAAGTAGCAGAACAAACCTGGACAACACTTAGGGCCTGATTTACTAAGATCCTAAATAAAGAGTACTAAATTGCGTGTGCACTGAAAAAGTTTGCGCGTGCTGTTGTTGTGTGTTTTGCGGGTGATCAACTAAGAATGCTCGCGCAAATGATAACAGGTGCAAACCGCAGTATTTAAATGAGGTGTTGCGTGTCTTACGGTTTGCGCCATGGAGAGTCTGGATGGAAAGCAGGATAAACGCAAGCGCAAAATGAAATTTGACGAGTTGGAGTTAGAGATATTAGTGGAAGAGGCAAATAAACACATTCATGAACTAAAGCAAAGAAATTTAAACATTACCAAAAGAAACGCGATATGGGAGAAAATCTGCGATAGAATAAATGCAGTTGGTAAGACAAAAAGAACGGCAGATGAGGTTAAAAGAAGGTGGCAAGATATAAGGCAAAGAATTAAAGAAAAAGTGGCCTTTAATAAAACTTCGGCAAACAAGACAGGTGGTTAAGTGGCCGTTGAGAAGTTCAAGCCTCCATAACCGCGGAGCGCTGTCATTACGGAGATGCGTCTCTGCGCGCAGCTGTGGCATCAATGAGTGGAGCTGTGGCTGGAGCCGACTCGTCCTCACACACTACTCATTCGTAAAAAAAGTATATGTTTTTTCATAAAATCCATCCATCCATCCATCCATTAGCTTCCGCTTATCCGAAGTCGGGTCGCTGGGGCAGCAGCTTCAGCAGAGAGGTCCAGACCTCCCTCCCCCCGGCCGCTTCCACCAGCTCCTCTGGGAGAATCCCGAGGCGTTTTTCATAAAATGATGTGGAAATAACCCATTTTATTACAACTGAAATTGTGCTTGGGAGGAGTATTTTCACCGGACAGTTTGACCGGAGAGATTATAAAATCCCGGACTTCCGCATATTTTACCAGACAAAGTCCAGCAATTACCAGACAACGGAAACCCTGGTGCCTCCTGTGGCAACCTTTTGCTGAATAATACTCGATTTAACATTCAAATAAAAATATTTCTCCTTTTGCATGTGCAAACAAATTTACACGAGTCCGAAAGACTCTCTCTCTGCGTATTCTTTGATTTTGGCGATGTCGCCTCCTTGCCACAATAACAGCAGCCATCGGTGCGTAATGCTGGGCAGATTAGCACCTTCCTTTCGAACGTATTAAATACAGACGCAATCACAATCCCCGCAATTACTTTCAGGGTTGGTAAATCTCATTGCGTGTGGTAAATGGACCTATTTGCATTTTCCCCTCCCAGTATTTTGCGCTTTCTGGCGGGTACGCCCCATATTGTTTATTCATCAGGGCAAAAGTGCTAAATGAACAGCGTGTGCTATTTTGCTCATTTGAGAGGCGCAGTCCTCTTTGCACGCTGTTAGTAGATCAGCTTGCGCATTGGTTTGCGGGTGATGTCAAGTTTGCACACGTTTTTACGCACGCAAACCTTTAGTAAATCAGGCCCTTAGAGTTAATTTTCCATTTAATTAAACTAACATTAATTTGGTTCCTGGTCTCTGTCTTAACCATTAACAAAATGTATTTAGTTTATCAGGCTGGAAGTCAGGAAATTAGTCCAACCAGCTGTTCCAACTGTTCTCAACACTGTCATTCATGTTCATGTTCAGCCAACATGGACAAAAACTCCTGGACGTGCTTCAGAGTGGAAATCAGAGCATCTCACAAAGAATGGGAGGAACTGAAACAGAACTTTTGACTGAAGTTTGAACCTTCAAACATCTTTTTAAGCCTTTTACAGCTCCTTCTCATATACTTACTATAATCTGAAAAAAACTGAAAACCCCAGAAGATGTTTTTAGGGCTTTGAGATAGTGACCACGTGTTTCACCAGCCGACTGTCTCTCTGCACACTTCCTAATAATTAGTTGATTTTTAACCTTCATGCTGTCTTTTGCAGATGTCCCTGGACCTGTGAAGAACCTGCAGGTGGTCGACACCGCTGACAGTGAGATCAGCCTGGCATGGGAGGAGCCTGAGAGCGATGGTGGAAGCAAAGTCATCGCCTACGTTCTGGAGAGACGTGATGTCAAACGGAAGACTTGGACGCTGGTCACCGACCACGCAGAGAGTCCCGAGTACACAGTGACTGGACTACAGAAAGATTCCTTTTACCTGTTCAGAGTGTGCGCCCGAAACCGGGTCGGCAGTGGACCCCTTGTTGAGACCGACAAAGCTGTGCAAGCCAAGAACAAGTTTGGTAGGATTTCCTCTGAAACTATTCAAGCAGTGGAGTTACTGGTTAATGCATATATTCTGCTGTAAAATTCATGATATAGACCACAGGAAGCTATGCTTCTGTAGGTCAGCAATTACCACGAGGGTTTTAAGATCCTAATTCAATTTCTCTCATCACGTTTTCTTTATTAACTTATAAAACAAGAGTTAAAAATAAAAAAAGGAGAATAGAGGGAATCCAACAATAGAGCCTTGTGGTACGCCAAATTTGGTCTGACATGTTCTTATATTCAGGGATGTTTGAACGTCTCAGTTTCCTAAACCGTCTTCTGTTTTTTGTTTTTCAGATGTTCCCGATGCACCTTTGAATGTCATTGTGGGAAATGTCACCAAGTTCGGCTGCACTGTCTCCTGGGAGCCTCCCGAGTCGGACGGCGGCTCTCCAATCACCTCGTACATAATCGAGCTGCGTGACAGGACGTCGGTAAAATGGTCACCCGTCCAGGTGACCAAGCCGGACGAGCTCAGCGCCATCATCAACGACGTCATTGAGAACAAAGAGTACATCTTCAGAGTCAAGGCTGAAAACAAAGCCGGTGTTGGCAAGCCCAGCGCTGCCTCCCAGCCTGTCAAGATCATGGATCCCATCGGTAAATGCCTGAAGCGATATACATCATACTTTAAAATGATCTCTGCTTTACTTTAAATTTAGCTGCTCTGAAGGGAAATTAGTTTTCAAGCCCCTGCCCCTGTATCTGGCCCCTGTTGTATTTGGGATTTGTTTCTTTTCCCTGCAGAACGTCCTAGTCCCCCTCTGAACCTGACCTGGCAGGACCAGAACAAGAACTCAGTGCAGCTCAGCTGGGAGACTCCTCTAAAGAATGGAGGCAGTATGATCACCGGGTACATCATCGAGCGCTGCGAGGATGGCAGTGACAAGTGGCTCCGCTGCAACGCTCGCCTCTGCCCTGACTTACACTACAAGGTGAAGAAAAACTGATCAAATTCAATCTGCTGCCTTGTCCCCTGTCAACATATAACCTAAACCTCTCATATTTGCTCTTCACGACAAGGTGTCCGGTCTGAAATATGGAACCAAGTACAACTACAGAGTGTTTGCTGAGAACGCTGCTGGAGTCTCTGACCCGTCAAACATCATCGGACCTCTGCTGGCTGATGACCAACACGGTGAGACACATGATGTCTGACAGTCTGAAAGAAAATTATACCCCAAATATATAATGCAGATTAAATGAACTTTCAATGCCTCAGTTCTCATCATGCCTTGTCTTCTTCAGTCGGCCCCACTTTTGACCTCAGCGCTTTCAGAGATGGCCTTGAGGTCATCGTCCCTCAGCCTCTGACCATCAGAGTCCCCATCACTGGATATCCAACCCCCACTGCAAAGTGGACTTTGGGTGAAAAGGAGTTGACCACCGCAGACGAGCGGGTCTCCCTAATGACAAAGTCAACCTTCACAGAACTAAGTATCGTGCCAAGCGTCCGCCCAGACAAAGGCATCTACGTCCTGCAGCTGGAGAACGACGTCACAAGCGTCTCCGGCGAGATTGAAGTCAATGTTATCGGTACGCCGTTGAAGAAAGAAAAAGAAAACGAGTCTGCTGTGTGAAGATTAATCATGATTTAAAGATACTCATGGCTTTGGTTCGTATTTCAGTAACCGTTGCATTTTTATTTGTGTCTGCAGCTGCACCTAGTGCTCCAAAGGACTTCAAGGTCCTGGAGGTGACCCGGCAGCATGTCCACCTAAGCTGGGAGGCTCCAGAGCATGACGGAGGAAGCCCTCTGACCGGCTACCAGGTGGAGAAACGGGACGTGTCCCGCAAGACCTGGGTGAAGGTATGACTTCATCTGCGCTGATGACCTCATAACGTGCTCTTTTTGGGAGCCCTCTTGAAAGTGAAACTGAAAATTTAAAGTAAATTTTATTTACATGCATGTCAGTTCACAGATAGGAACCATTTGTAAGTGAAGATTTATTTTCATTTATCTACATTCATTTGACATTGCTTCTTTACGTTAACTTCAATTTTAGCGCTTCTATTTCCCTGTTATTGATGAAAGTTGATGGTATCAAACTGTCTCTCAGGTGGCCACGGGGATCCAGGATCTCGAATTCACCGTCACCGACGTGGTTGAAGGGAAGGAGTATCTGTTCAGAGTCATCGCCTGCAACAAGTGCGGGCCAGGAGAGCCGGCGTACATCGACGAGCCTGTCAACGTCTCCTCTCCAGCCAGTAAGTCCTTATCTGTTGAAGATTTAAAACCTTAAAAACAGAGACTATGGTTAGCTCTCTTAGTTGGGTCTATTAGCTGATCTCCTTTAACATCTGGCCCACAGTATCTCGTCATAACGCTATGTTCATCTCTACTTGTCAGAGCTGCAGTCAGACACATTTTGTTTTCTCAACTCAGTCATTTTTGCTTAATCTCCGTCCAGCGGTCCCAGACCCCCCAGAGAACCTGAAGTGGAGAGACAAATCAGCCAGTGGCATCTTCCTGACGTGGGAGCCGCCCAAGTACGACGGCGGCAGCGGCATCCGGGGCTACAACGTTGAGCGCTGCCAGAGGGGAATGGATAAGTGGGAGCCGTGCGGAGACATGGTGCCTGAACTGAAGTGCCAAGTGACGGGTCTGATCGAGGGCCAGTGGTACTCATACAGAGTCCGAGCCCTGAACCGACTCGGAGCCAGCCGGCCGTGCAAGGCTACCGATGAGATCCAGGCTGTTGATCCTAAAGGTATCCATAATGAAACCTCTTTCAATTAACCAATCACGAGATCAAGCCTCAAGCAGAAAAGACATCCCTCCTGCTAAGATATCTTCTACATTACTCCTATCTGACTCGCTGCCGAACATCTGTGCCTCCACAGAACCTCCAGAGATTCAGCTGGATGCCAAGCTGCTGGCTGGTCTGACTGCCAAAGCCGGCAGTAAGATCGAGCTTCCTGCTGAGGTGACGGGTAAGCCAGAGCCTCGCGTGAAGTGGACGAAGGCCGACCTGCTCCTCAAGCCAGACGACAGGGTGTCTATCGACACCAAGCCAGGACACTCCACCGTCACTGTCGCCAAGACCAAGAGAGATGACTCCTCCACCTACATCATTGAGGCCACCAACAGCAGCGGACGTGCGACCGCCACCGTGGACGTCAACATCCTCGGTAAGACCAGTGGACAGCAGAGAAAAAGCATTGTCTCTTTTAAATTTCTGCAGAATTAAATGTGATGCATTTTCTCAAACTCAGATAAGCCCGGTCCTCCTGCTGCCTTCGACATTTCTGAGATCACCAATGAAACCTGCTTCCTGGCCTGGAATCCTCCACGCGACGACGGCGGCTCCAAAGTCACCAACTACATCGTGGAGCGCCGAGCCGCCGACAGCGAAATCTGGCACCGGTTGTCCTCCACTGTCAAGCAGACCACCTACAAAGCTGTGGGACTGGTCAAGTTCAAGGACTATGTCTTCAGGGTGTTTGCTGAGAACCAGTTTGGTGTTGGTCCACCTTCTGAACACCCACCCATCACCGCCAGATACCCCTTCGGTAGGTCACCTGACCAAAAGACCAATTTTTACATATTTAATCCTGAGGTTTGACATCCTGGGAATAGAAATCTTCACTTGCAAAATAATCAGTTGATTGAATTCGACTGATCTTTCAGTCAGTTTGCCGTGTGAAGTTTAATGGAGAGAGTTAAGGTAGTTAAGTCTCACGGGACTTTAATGAGATTGCTCACTGCTCAGGTTTGGGTAGGTAATAAATCCATGAATCTTTAGGGCTCTGAAGTGAAAAATGCTTTGTCTGTTTCATCGTCAGACACTCCTGGAGCCCCGTACAAGCTGGAAGGCTCAGACATCGCCAAGGACTCTCTGACTCTGAACTGGTATGAGCCAGACGAGGACGGAGGAAGTCCCATCACAGGATACTGGGTGGAGAGATACGAACCTGACCACGACAAGTGGATACGATGCAACAAGCTGCCCATTAAAGACACCAACTACAGGTGAGTCCGGGTCTTTGAGTCCACTTCAATGCTGCGTTTCTTTGGCCGATTTCCCTGCAATGACGAAACTTGTTTCTCCCTGCAGAGTCAAGGGTCTTCCTACCAGAAAGAAGTACAAGTTCAGAGTCCTGGCGGAGAATCTGGCTGGAACTGGAAAGCCCAGCAAGGAGACAGATCCGATCCTCGTCAAAGATCCTATCGGTAACATTGGCTTTTTTTTTTTTTTTTTACATCAGTTGTGTTTAAGCAATGAAAGTCCTCTCAGAATGATAAAATCATCACGGTCACTGCTTTTCCAGATCCTCCATGGCCTCCTGGTAAACCCACAGTGAAGGACGTAGCTAAGACCTCCTGCTTCCTGATGTGGACTAAACCCGAGCACGACGGCGGCGCAAAGATCGAGGGCTACGTGATTGAGATGCTGAAGAGCGGAACTACGGACTGGATCCGTGTGGCGGACAACATCAGCATCGTGGAGCACTTCCTGAAGGGCCTGATGGAGAAACAGGAGTACTCGTTCAGGGTGCGCGCCGTTAACATGGCCGGTGAAAGCGAACCCAGCGAGCCAAGCGACCCTGTGCTCTGCAAAGAAAGACTAAGTAAGAAAAAGTGACTTTGAAAAAGGACTTGGGTTGGCGATGAGTTGATGAAACAAAGAATAAAATCTCTTTTTCTTAACTTTCTCAGACCCTCCAACTGCTCCTCGTTGGTTGGAGGTTACCAGCATCAGCAGGAACAGCGCCGACTTGAAGTGGACGGCTCCTGAGCGCGACGGAGGGTCGCCCATCACCAACTACGTGGTGGAGAAGCGCGACGTCCGCCGTAAAGGCTGGCAGACCGTGGACACCACGGTCAAGGAGCTCAAGCACACGGTGACGCCGCTCAACGACGGCTCGCTCTACGTCTTCCGTGTCGCCGCGGAGAATGCCGTGGGCCTCGGACCGTTCTGCGAGATGCAGGACTCCGTGCTCGCCAAGGACACTTTCAGTAAGTTGGAGAGAAGCGATGCGCATGCGTGGGTCAAGTGTTTAAATGAACAGCGTCGAGAAAGTGCGCCCGTGCCGACGCTGATGGGATTTTCTCCTGCTGCAGCTACTCCTGGACCACCCTACGCTCTTGAGGTCAACGCCGTGACCAAGAGATACGTGGACCTGCAGTGGGAGGCACCTCAGAACGATGGCGGCAGACCCATCCTGAAGTAAGTTTCCTTTTTAACATCTACTGTGGTCCAAAAAGAAATATTTCACATAAAATCATAGCAACAAAATATTTTGATAATATGATGTCAGGGGGTTAATTTTAGACGACACGTTTGTTCTCCATAAACAAGTTTATAATTTGCATAATATTTTTCTCCTAATCCATGGGTCAGAATTAGACATATAACTTTCACATGCGCCATTACGTATTTAACAAAAATGAAGCCATTTTTTTATGTTTTATGTAGGGCTGGGCAATGATTAAAATTTTTAATCGCGATTAATCGAATGATTTTCCTGATTAATCACGATTAATCGCATTGTGTACGCAAAACCAAATAATGAATTTAAAAGTAGTGTAAAATGCACTTTTATTAAAATGTTCTCAGTAACACATATTTAGTGTAAATCTCATCTTAAAAAATGTAAAATAAAGTAAAGCTTATTCCCACTGCCAGGGCATTAATGACATCCTGTTTTTATTAAAAAAAAAAAAAAAAGTCTACAACATAATCCAACAAAATGATTGTGTCTCAGCACAATTAGAACATTAAAACAGGTAATTTCTGAGGTAACAGCAGAAACTTTTAACGGGGAGTTCAACTTTGCAGTTGTTACAAATAACCTTGTTTCTGTTGAATCCTCCGTCTGGGAGAACTTTAAAATGAAAATGTCCATGTTAAAGTTCTGTAACTTTATCAAGCTGTGTATCAATCAAAAATAAAAAAAATTAAAAAGTGACATTTTATTACATTTTTCATTTTTTAATCTAACACAAAAAAAATGAAAACATTTCTGGGTTTTTTTATATTTCAATTTTAGACTTGGATCAAAAATACGAAATGAAAAAACGGGCCACAGAACTGAATTTGTTTTATAATGGAGGACTGGACTTTCTGTTGTCATTACACATCTGTGCCACTAGATGGAGCCACATTGAAGTAACCAGCTAGAGAACAGCAGGACAGTGAACACATGGAGCAGATCTGATGGAACATGGAGGAATGACGACAAAGTTTTGTTGCAGTCCAGAGTTTTTTTTTCAGACAGAATTGTTAATATTGCTACCTGAGTTGCTACCTGAACTGTAAAGTTCACAGATTTTTACTGTTCTCCATGTCTATTTTTAGCTTTTCCACGTGTTTTTCTGCCAATTCTCTTCCGGTTCCGCAGCAGCCAGAAACAGACTTTTCAAACCAAAAGCAAGTGAGCAACATGCGTAAATACGCAATAAAATAAATGTTGGCGGTAATTAATTACCGCGTTAACTTGCCCAGCCCTAATTTTATGTTTTTGCAGTAAAAAACAGGATGAAAGCAAGGCTACTGTAAATATCATACACATCATCAAGCGTAGCTGTTGTGTCTCCAGCGTTTTCACATTCCTGTTTCACCTTAAGGTACGTGATTGAAAAGAAGGAGAAGCTCGGAACCCGCTGGGTGAAATGCGGAAAAACTTCAGGTCCGGACTGCAAGTACAGAGTAACGGACGTCATTGAGGGAACGGAGGTCCAGTTCCAGGTCTCTGCTGAGAATGAGGCGGGAACTGGACACCCGAGCGAACCCACCGAGATCGTCACCATCGAAGACCCCACAGGTTAGTCCGGTGACCACTCAAGACTCACAGAGGAAACACGCCACAAACAAAGTGGTCGATGTTGTACAGAGTGTGAGAAAGGTTGTCCTGTCCCCGTCAGGTGTCCCGTCGCCGCCCATCGAGCTGCACGTGACCGGTGCCAGCCGGGATTTCCTGTCGATTGCCTGGAAGCCTCCTCAGCAGGACGGCGGCTCGCCCATCCGCGGCTACCACATCGAGATGTGCGAGGCCGGAACGGAGAAGTGGATGAGGGTCAACTCCCGTCCAGTGAAGGAGCTGAAGTTCCGCGTGGAGGAGGGCATCGTCCCCGAGAAGGAGTACGTCCTGAGAGTGAGGGCCATCAACGCCGTCGGCGTCAGCGAGCCTTCTGACATCTCCGAGAACGTCTTCGCCAAGGACTCAGACTGTAAGAGCACAGAGAGCGTCCATGTTTGTTCTCAAAGCCCCCTCTTCCTGCACGACTCCATGCTGTTCCTAACCCTAACCCTAACCCTAACCCTTCTTCTGTGCGGTTTCAGGTAACCCAACACTGGAGTTCCAGACCCTGGACCTGGTGGTTGTAGAAACGGAGAAGCTTCACATCCCGGTTCCCTTCAAAGCCGTCCCATCGCCCAAAATCACCTGGCACAAAGACGGCAAGGAGCTGAAGGCCGACGAGCGTGTCGGATTAAGGTCAGAATGACATCTCAGTGAGGGCCAGAATACGTTCCTGTAAAGGAACGGACCGATCGAAACCCAGTCGTCAGTCCTCCTCTAACCACAGTCAGAGTTTCAGCTCAGAATGAGCCAGTCGAACAGCAATCAGCAGTGGCTGATGGGGTTGTTTGCACTTTACAGGAAGGAGTACTTGTCCTGCCACCTGGAGGTTGACAGCAGCGTTCACCCCGACGCTGGAGTGTACAAAGTGACCCTGGAAAACAAACTGGGAAGTGCCAGCGCCACCATCAACGTCAAAGTCATCGGTACGTGGCAGACGTGCACCCAGTCTTGATGTCGCCATCGCGCCATCACTGATGGCAGATCATTTATCAACATGTCTCCCTGTCCTCAGGTCTTCCTGGTCCTTGCAAAGAGATCGTGGCCTCTGAGATCACGAAGAGCTCCTGTAAAGTGTCCTGGGATCCTCCAGACTACGATGGCGGCACCCCCATCCTTCACTACGTCCTGCAGGTCTGACACGGCAGCAAGATTTCATTTCCAGCTATGAATCAGCTTGAATTAAGATAGGGATGCAGGATAACTGTTTTTTAATACAGATAACCGATAACACACACATACACCTAAGATCATTACATCAATATCAAATCAAAATCAAAAATAGTTTTGACTCTTTAAAAAAACACATATTTATTTTTTCCAATGAAAAACTACTGGCAAGCCTTTCTAACATTTTCGCAAAGCTATCAAACAAACCTATTTGATATCTCACATTAACTTAAATAAGGTGCATTACTGACTGATATAAAAAATAAAGGCTCCTTGAACTGATGGAAAAACGTACATGCATCAGAATTATTACTTGAAAAGGATTTACGTTTAAAGGATTTTGACTTGTGGTTCCATTTAAATGAAAACCTTTAAAGTAAATGAGGTTCAGTAGTTTTTTTTTTTTTATCTCATGGAAGCTTTAGATAAGGGAGAGCGGAGGGGAGGGGACACTTGCTGCTAGCTTGCTCATGTTAGCTCACATTAGCGGGATTTCAAAACTTCATGGAAGTGATGGTTATGTTTCAGGTGGCTGATCAGGTTTGACGTATTAAAGCTTGTGGTTGTGCTTCCCTCCTCGTGGAATTCGCTTGGAGCATATGTCACAAATTACCAGCGAACTATCTTCTTCTAAACTTTAACAAAGTTCCACCATCACTGCCATGTTTGTTTTCATCAACACGCTGTGCTGCATGCTGTATTCAAGGTGTGACGTAAATTCCCACTTTCCTTCGTTTGCTAGTCGTATTTTTTAGCCTTTTCTATTTTTTTCTTTTTTTATGTGTAACATGTGGGAAAATACTGCAAATGTCAATTAAAGTCATTTTTCTGATTATGGTGACGTAACTTGAACATAACATTTACTGCCGGTCATTTAAGCCTCAGAGGGAGCGAGGCACTGCCGTGTTGGCAAAAATATATATGTTATCGCGGCTATTCGTCATGATATCGGACTTATCGGGATGACGTCATAATTTCCTGTTATCGGTCCGATAGTTATCGTGCACCCCTAGAATTAGACAATCTGACGGTCTAGATTATATTTTGCTTTCTCACGCTTTCTTGCTGGCTTGCAGCGGCGCGAGGCCGGCCGGAGGACGTACGTCAACGTTATGTCCGGAGAGAACAAGGTGAGCTGGACCGTCAAAGACCTCATTGCCAACGGGGAGTACTACTTCAGAGTCCAGGCTGTCAACAAGATCGGGGGAGGAGAATTCATTGAGCTCCGCAATCCAGTCATTGCAGAGGATCAGAAACGTAAGAAAACTTTTTTTTTTCACGCAATTCATGCCAATGGACTTTTTTGTTTTTGTTCAAGGGTTTTTAGTTAAGTTCTTTGGAACCAGAAGGTTTATTCCAGGTTTTGAGACTTTAATGAAGTGAGTTCTAGATCAGGTGATCAAGGATTTTAACTTGTACCACGGCTTCTAAACTGACAACAGTAGGACGAAGTTGTCACAGATATATGAACGAAGTTTTCTTGTTCCAGATCCTCCCGACCCTCCGGTGGACGTGGAGACTCACAACCCCACATCCAGCACCATCACTCTGACCTGGAAGCCTCCCATGTACGATGGCGGCTCCAAGATCATGGGCTACGTCCTGGAGAAGCAGCTGAAGGGCGAGGACAAGTGGGAGAGGTGCAACGACTTCCTGGTGCCCGTCCTGTCCTACACCGTGAGAGGACTGACGGAGGGCAAGAACTACAGCTTCAGAGTCAGAGCCGAAAACGCCGCCGGAGTCAGTGAGCCGTCGCGCAGCACGCTGTTCGTTAAAGCCCTGGACGCCGTCGGTGAGGATGTTTTACAGTTTCAGAGCGAGGTTTCTGGGTTTTCAGATTATTATTTATAACTATACTTCTCTCTCTCTCTCAGATGCTCCAAAGGTCTTCCTGAGTGGCAGCCTGCAGTCCGGTCTCATCGTGAGGAGGGGCTGCGAGATCTGCCTGGACGCCAACGTCTCAGGCTCGCCGTACCCTCAGATCACCTGGTACTGGAACAACCAGGAGATCCGGCCTGAGCCGCTCCGCAAGAGGCCTGAGAAACCCCTGAAGAAGAAGGTGGAGAAGAAGGAGGAGGAGAAGAAGAAGGAGGGCGAGGAGAAGAAGGAGGGAGAGGAGAAGAAGGAGGGCGAGGAAAAGAAGGAGGGAGAGGAGAAGAAGGAGGGCGAGGAGAAGAAGGAGGGAGAAGCAGAGAAGAAAGAGGAGGAGAAGAAGGTGGAAGAGCCAGCCCCAGAGCTAGAGGTGGAGGAACCAGACTATCCAACCATCAACGAGCGTCTGGCCATCAACAACAGCCGAAGGGGCGTATCCTCCATCGTCGTCAAGGACTCAGTTCGCCCCGATCACGGGGTCTACATGATTAAGGTGGAAAATGGTCATGGCGTTGCTTCTGCCACCTGTGAAGTCAACGTGCTCGGTAAGAGTCCCGTCCAATTTAGAACTCTGAACAACAAAACCCATTTGCTGTGATTGGTAAGACAGATGTGTGACAGGCTCATTGACGCCCATTTCTGCCCACAGACACTCCCGGCCCTCCCGTGAACTTCCGGTTTGAGGAGGTGAGGAAGAACTCTGTCATCTGCAAGTGGGATCCTCCTCTGGATGACGGCGGCAGCGAGATCCTCAACTACACCCTGGAGAAGAAGGACAACTCGAAGCTCGAGTTTGGCTGGAGCTGCGTCACCTCCACGCTGAGAGGATGCCGCTACCTGGTGCCCAAACTCATCGAGAAGAAAGAGTACATCTTTAGGGTGGTGGCTGAGAACAAGCTGGGCGCTGGTCCACCCTGCATCTCCAAGCCACTCATCGCCAAGAATCCTTTCGGTATGGGAATATTTACTTCTTTGTATGGCAGTTATACATGGCCTTGAATCCTGAAAGTCTCCGATGGTTCTGATGTCCCATCTCTTTGTCTTCAGAACCTCCCGAGGCTCCCGATAAGCCACAGATTGAAGACATCACAGCCCACAGCATGCTGGTCACTTGGAATGAACCAAATGACAATGGCAGCCCCATACTGGGATACTGGGTGGAGCGTCGTGAGATCAACAGCTCTCACTGGGCACGGGTCAACAGGTCGGCAATCACCTGGCAAAAACGTCTTTTTATCTCTTTTGACTTCGGACGAAGTCTTTAAAATAGGGTGTGTGGGTGATGTTGATGGTATTAACGCTCCTTTCTGTGTTGTTCTTCAGAAATATGGTCAGCGACACTGAGCTAGACGTTGAAGGTCTGGTGGAGGGACTGACGTACATCTTCAGGGTGGCGGCTGAAAACCAGGCCGGCCCCGGAAAGTTTAGCGTCCCCTCTGATCCCAAGACAGCTCAGGCTCCGATCTGTACGTAAACTCTGCTATGTCCTTTGCTCAGTGTGGCTCAGATCAGAGTTTTAAAATCTGCCAGTCAAGTGTGACAACTATTAGAAATAAAATATGCAACAAAAGGATTTGAAGTGAAACATTAGACCAGGAGAAATATTTCACTCCTATAACATTCACATTTTCACACGCTTCGTTGTGATCTTTGCAGTGCCTCCCGGACCTCCCACTCCCAGAGTCGTTGAGACCACTGACCACTCCATCGACGTTGAGTGGGATCCACCTGCTGACAACGGTGGAGGGGAAATTCTGGGATACCACGTGGATAAGGTCGAAGCATCCAGCCACCTCTGATACCTCATTAGCTCATTAGCCTGATTTTAGTCCATGCTAATTATTTTTCTTGGTTCTGTGATTCTTCAGGCCGTTGCTGGTACCAAGGACTGGTCCAGGTCGACAGAGCGTCCTTGGAAGAACCGGACCTTCACTGTTTACGGGGTCCGCGAGGGTGCAAAATACCTAGTCAGAGTCATCGCCTGCAACGCTGCAGGAGAGGGAACGCCTGGATTTACGGCGTCAGTGTTTGTCCGGAATCCTGCAGGTCAGTTGGAAGATAAAACATAAAACACGAAATGTCAGCCAAATTCTTCCTATGAAAGGTTAAATTATAAATGCTACATTCCTTTTCTTCCCCTTCTTTCGATCTTCCTCTCCACAGAGATTCCAGTGATTGAACTGGATCTGTCCGTCAAGAACGGCGTCATCATCCGAGCTGGAGAACACCTCCTCGTCCCTGCCACAGTCACGGGTAAACCGTATCCTTCCATCACCTGGACCAAAGATGATGGTAAGCTCGACAAGGACCACGTGGAGGTTCTCAGCGAGGGCAACAACAGCATCGTCTCAATCAAGAACGTGCAGAGGAAGGACTGCGGCAAATACCTGATATCAGCTTGCAACCCCAGTGCCATCAAATCTGCATGGACTAGAGTGGATGTGATGGGTGAGTGAAAGGCCGGTAAACCTTGATGCATGAAACCCACTTGTTGTAATGAACAGATGACACTGATGATGAGCAGACTGACACAAAGGACACCTTTGGTTGTTCTTCAGATGTCCCCGGACCCGTCACAGACCTTAAGCCAGTTGTCGTCACTCGTAAGATGATTTTCCTGAACTGGGACGACCCCGAAGATGACGGAGGCAGCGACCTGACCGGCTTCATCGTGGAGAGAAGAGATGTCAAGATGCACACGTGGAGGCAGCCCGTTGAAACCGCCTCCTCCAAGTGCGAGTGCGTCGGCATCATGGAGGGACAGGAGTACTTCCGTGTCATTGCCAAGAACAAGTACGGCATGGGCCCACCCGTGGAGCTGGGACCCATCAAAGCTGTGGACCCACAGGGTAAGTTAAGGATGGTTTTACAGTCAGCAGATCGAACTAGAAAGCTGAGTTTGTTCCCGCAACATATGTTCTGCTGCTCCCACAGGGCCACCATCGTATCCCGAGAAGTTCCACTATACAGAACGCACCAAGAATTCCATCACACTGGCCTGGAAGCCACCTCGCAACGACGGCGGTAGCCCTGTGATTGGCTACTTTGTTGAGAAAAAGCGACAGGACAAACAGGCCTTTGAGCCCTGTAACGTGGAGATCTGCCCCAACATGACGTTGACTGTGGATGGCCTGGATGAAGACTGGATGTATGAGTTCAGAATCAAGTGTGCCAATCTCATTGGAGAGAGTGAGCCGTCCATCCCACTCACTGTCGTCATCCAAGATGATGAAGGTAAGTCAATCAGGACATCAGTGGAGATTTTCTATTTAGAGTTGTATTTGACAAGAGCAAAGCCAAATCCTTGAGGCTGGTAATTACTGTATTTGCGTTGAACTGACATGCTTTGATCCCGTTCCTCTCAGTGGCTCCTGAGGTTCACATGCTGAAGCAGTTCAAGGCCGACACCATCACAGTGAAGAAGGGCGAGCCCATTGAGATCCCAGCCGACGTCCTTGGACTCCCCATCCCCAAGATCGAGTGGTCCAAGGATGACGTGGTGATCGAGAAGCCCACAGAGACCCTGCTGATTGAGACAGAGGTGACCGGCAGGTTGAACGCTAAGACCACACTGACCATCCCAGCCGCCAACAGGAGGGACCGCGGCAGCTACACCGTGTCTGCGTCGAACAACATGGGCCAAGCACACCGTCCACGTCATGGTTCTGGGTGAGTTGAAAAGTGAATGTGCCACTCGGTGTGTGATGTGGCCTGGAACGTTTGCGTCCTGACTGAGCACTTGCTTCCCCCATCAGACCGACCGACCCCACCCAGGAATTTGACCGTGTCCAACATCAAAGCGGAGTCCTGCTACCTGCACTGGGACCCGCCTCTTGATAACGGTGGCAGTGAGCTGACCAACTACATTGTTGAGAAGAAGGAAGTGTGGACTGAGGAGCCTGAGGTAGAAGAAGGAGAGGAAGTTCCTCCAGAGCCACAGTGGGAGGAGGTCACCAACAGCATTGTTGAGAAGAAATACGGCGTATGTGTCGATATCAGTAACAGAAACAAAAGAAATGATGAATAGTGAGCATATAGAGTCTGTGTGATTCCAGTGGTAACCCCTCAACCCTCTTTTACAGATGTGGAACTTGGACACAAATAAGACGTACATGTTCCGGGTCAGAGCTGAGAACCGCTACGGTAAATCTGACCCGTGCACGACAGAGGAAGTCCAGATCACAGACCCCTTCAGCCTTCCCGGCCCGCCGGAGAAGCCAACTATTGTAGAATACTCCAAGACCACCATGACGCTGACATGGGAGCCTCCCAGAGACACGGGAGGCTCCATGATCATCGGCTACTGGCTCGAGAAGAGGGAGAAGGGCACTGCCTACTGGGCAAAGGTCAACAAGGTGCCAGTCACCAAGAGGGGCATGAAAGGCTGGGAGTATCAGGTAAGTTCAAATGATAAATGGGGCTGAAAGTGCCATTCTTGGTTTCTAGGGTTCGGTTCATAACTTAAATTTTAGTCAAAACTACTCTAAGGTTCTTGAGTCATGGTCATGGTCCACCTTCATCCTTTGGAAATTTATGAGAAAGATCAGGAGATGATTGATCACAGACCTTTTGGGTGGACGATCCCAAATATGTTGCATCCATTATTCACTTTTGGAACTGTTGATCACAATGTGCAGATTAAAAATGGACCTTTAATTATCTCTTTTTTATACGGAGGACACAGTAAACACCCTCTTCTCTTTTCTGTATCAACCAGGCGACTCGTCTCTTTGAAGGAACAGAGTACGAGTTCAGGGTTGCTGCCTCCAACGCAGCAGGAACTGGACCTTTCAGCCAGCCATCAGACTCTGCCTTCGCTGTCAGTCCAATCAGTGAGTAAAACAACTAATGGCCGATTCCAATTCCTCCCCAACCCTCAATCTCAACTCTCACCCTTAACCCTCAATCTTGGCCCTTGAAAGTAAGTGTAAGGGCTATCCTGTGACTTAGAAATGGGACACCCCTTGAATGCAGTTACGTCTTCAGACTGTGGGGGGACGGCCTTACGCCAAAGCTACGTCAAGTCTGTCAAGAAGACGACAAAGAAGAAGGAGAAGAAGAAGTAGAAGATGAATAAGAGGAGGACAGCAACGACATTTTAGCATTAATGCCGTCCGCATCGCTGATATCCTTTGCTCAGGCTTTGGGCATCTTCATGAGATTGACTACTGCCAAACGGAATCCTTTTCAAAGACGTCTTGGTGAAAATACGCAATGACTTCTGGGTAGCCCTTACTCCCAAGGGTGGTGCCGGAGAATCTCAAACTTGATGTTCTGCGAATCGGGACAGCACTTGCACTGTGCGGGGGCACGCGTTTTTGAGACTGATGGTCGAGATTGAGGGTTAAGGGAAGAACTGGAATTCACCCGAAGTCTTCTTTTAGGAGGGGATGGATGTAATATACTCACATGCCTCCTGTTTCCTTTCCCTTCCAGCTCCTCCCAGCATGCCCGCTGCTCCTGAGATAGCCGACAAGACGAAGTACAATGTCACACTGTCCTGGAAGCCCCCTGAGAGTGACGGAGGAAGCCCCATCAAGGGCTACATCATCCAGATCCAGGATGAGGGCTCATCAAACTGGGTGAACATTAACGATCACGACAGCCTGCACCCGACCACCAAGTTTACCGTGCCAAGCCTCCGCGAGCTGAAGCGCTATCGCTTCAGAATCATTGCGGTCAATGACATCGGCGAGTCCGACCCCAGCCCCCGCACCAGCGAAGTCCTGATTGAGGACATCCAACGTATGTACATCTTTTTAAATTCCACTGCAGTCATTAGTCTCTTGTCCTTGACTCACGCCTTTGACATCCCTTCTTTTTAGTTCCGCCTTCCATTTCCATCGACGTGATGGCCGACGACCTGGTGGGCATCCGTGCTGGAGATCCAGTCAGGATCCCCGCCACCATCAAGGGTCGCCCCGTTCCCAAGGTTACCTGGGACTTTGAAGGCAAAGCCAAGACACATAAGAAAAACAAACTGCACACGCTCCCAGTGGACTCTGAGGTCAGACCCTCACAGTAGCATACGTTTCCAGTAAAATCTTCCTTTTCAAAGCATGTGATCTGTTATTTTTTTGTTGTATCTAAAACTTCAAAAAGCTCTTAAAAAGAAATCACAGAGAAAATACTTTCTGGAGTAAATAACAGTGTCCTGAAGAGCGACAGGGTGTGTTGTGAGTCTAATTTCTAACTGTCCTTATTGTGTACAGGTTGAGGCAACTGACACCACCTCCATTGTGAACATCCCCGTGAGTCTTAGGACCCACTCCGGACGTTACACCATCACCGCCAAGAACAAGTCTGGACAGAAGCACGTCAACGTCCGTGTCATTGTCCTTGGTAGGTTCACGACCTCTGTGTGTGGATTGAACCCTCGTTGATTTCTTTTTGTCTGAATGAATGGCAGAGTTTCTTCAGTGATTAACTGCTGATATGTTGGCAGCACTGCTTTGTTGCCCTAACGGTGGTTCTTTTCCCTGGGCGCAGACGTTCCCGGAGCCCCGAAAGACCTGAAGGTCACCGACATCACTCGGTCAACCATGAGGCTGATCTGGAAGCTCCCCGACACTGATGGAGGGGAGAGAATCAAGAGCTACTTCATTGAAAAGAAGTCTGTCACTGACAAGGCCTGGACCAAGGTGAACGCCCCTCAGCCATTATGACTTATCTGTTATCATGTATTAGAAGCTTGTTGGTAAATTATATTCTTCCAGCAATGCATTTTTATTAAATTTTATATCAGAAGTAGGTGATTTTGTTTGAAGGGAACGTTTGACATTTTAGATTTCTTCTTTGCATCCAACATTAGGCTTAGTTCTGCACAGCTGCTGAGATCTGGAAAAAAATACAAGGGGGAAGAAAAACAAAAGTTTACTATGTCTGTGGATATTCTCATTTATCCAGGTCAATTCCATTCTCACAATTACCTATGATTCAATTGTTGCAATAAAAGTTTACTATTTGAAGAAAAAAAAGTGTTTAAAAGCCTTACATGTTTTAAAGATTTATGAAAAGAGTGCACCAGGCTTTAAGTCATAGAAATATCAGCATCTTCTAAATCCTTTCAAATAAATACTTTGCAGAAATGTTTTACTTTTTTTTTTTCAGTCCAATCAAGACTGGATAAAGTTGTCGTCTTTAATATTGAATATGGAGAAATCCAAGCCTAGAGGCTTTACAAAATATCTGTAGTAATAAAGTTTTTTCTTTTTTAAATACATTTTGACTAGGGCTGTAGCGATACACTAATCTCACGATACGATATATGATACACGATATTCAGCTCATGATATGATATATATCGATATTCATCTTACAATACATTTCCAACATTTTCCGAAAGATTTTAAAGGGACAAAGTGATTTTGGTGACATCTTGTGAGTGTTCCAATGACTTTGTTTGAATTAATTGAACTGAAAGCATCAATTCCACATTATATGGCTGACAGGCAGCTTGCAAATGCTGGACAAAATGAATAAAACATTTGTTGAGAAAAATAGTTTCATTTATTTAAACAGTGCAAATTGTTGCTTGCAAGCTTTTAAAGGTGGGACATGGGGGTTTTGGAAGAAGCTTAGAATATCAATACCGGCTGAAAAATTGATACTCTCTGGGGAAAAAAATATCGATATATATCACAGAATCGATAAAATCGCTCAGCTCTAATTTTTACATATATGGCATGACTTGAATAACAGCGTACTTCCAATATTCCTCTGTACAGTCCATGTTATTTCTGGACTTGCTGACTTCATGAATGGTGTGATTTGTGTTCAGGTGAATGCAGCCTGTGCTAGCCAGGCCTTCGTGGTTCCCGGCCTGCTGGAGGGTCAGGAGTACCTGTTCAGGGTCAGAGCAGAGAACAGACTGGGATTTGGCCCGTTCACTGTCACTACTGAACCCGTTCGAGCCAGAGACCCCATCTGTGAGGACGCCCCTACCATTCTAGCCACCAAACCTCTACAGAAATATGCCCAAACTAATACTGATCTTCCTCTTCCTCAGACCCACCTGACCCCCCCACCAAGCTGAAAGTCAACCTCGTGACAAAGAACACCGTCACTCTGAGCTGGGAGCCTCCGAAAAACAACGGCGGCTCACCGGTGAAGCATTACATCATTGAGCGCTTGAGTTGGGACACCACCAGCAAGGAGAAGGAGACCTGGAAGCAGTGCAACAAGAGAGACGTGGAGGAGCTCACCTTTGTGGTGGAGGATCTGAAGGAGGTCAGTCCACCACTTCTTGCCTTCATTTATTGTCAGCGGTAGAGATGAGTTAGAGCAATTTCATCCTACACATTAGTTCTTTAGGATCAACAATTAACTTAACATGCATGTTTTAAAAGACAAAAAAAGTGGTCCCAAAAAGGGTCTCTGGGGAACTCCATAAGTAATTGAATGTGCAGCCGGCTGTTCGTCTGTGGAGATTAACTTTCTTCCTGACCTGGACCTTTCGTCAATCCACAGGGAGGAGAATACGAGTTCAGAGTCAAAGCTGTAAACGCTGCTGGAGCCGGACGCCCCTCCGCCACTGTCGGACCCATGGTCATCAAGGATCAGACATGTGAGTGGCAGGTTCCTCAGCCGGTGAAGGGTAGCTCTGGAATGTTTGGCTTAATTTGAGGGTGTTTTTGACTTCCTCGAATTTATTTCCGCAGGTGCTCCCACCATTGAGATGCGTGAAGCCCTGGAGGGTGAGGAGGGCTGCGATGTCAGCATTGTTGCGAAGGTGAGCGGCTGTCCATTCCCAACGCTCACCTGGCACAAGGCCAGCATGGCCAAACCTGAGGAGAAGGCCGCCGTCCAGTACGACCAACACGTCAACAAGCTGGTGACTCGCGACAAGTGCACGCTGCTCCTCCATGAGGCCAGCAGGCATGACAGCGCCCTCTACAGCCTGACAGCCAGCAACAGTCTGGGCACCGTCACGAAAGCCATCAAGCTCTCCGTGCTGGGTGAGAAACACAAACCACAGTTCAAGTATCAAGACAGCAAGTTTGATTATCTAACAGTAATTGAGGGGATTGAGTGAATCCAACACCAATGACAGGCTGCAGCTTTTTTGATGGAAATACGCACCCCAGATTCATTGCAACCCGCCCCCCCCCCCCCCCCCCCCTTCCTCTGCAGGACCCCCAGGCCCACCTGTGGGACCTATCAAGTTCACTGAGGTGTTTGCGGAGAGGATCGGCCTGGCCTGGAGCCCTCCCACAGACGATGGTGGATCCAAGATCACTAACTATGTCGTTGAGAAGCGTGAAGAGAACAGGAAGTCCTGGGTCCACGTCTCCAACGAGCCCAAAGACTGTGCCTACGTGGTTACGCGACTCACGGAGAACCACGAGTATGAGTTCAGGGTCATGGCTCAGAACAAGTTTGGAGTTGGCCCACCTCTGGTCAGCGAGCCCGAGAAGGCCAGAAATCTGTTCAGTGAGTTCAGTTTTATCGTCAAAGCTCCCCACATGTACATGTCTATCTGCTTTCTTTCTATAATGTCTTTTTTGCATTGACTCATTAACCTCATTCATTAACTATTGGTCCTATAACTATTGATGTTGGGTATTGATGACGTACCTGTCCCCATGCAGCCGTGCCAGGTCAGTGTGAGAAACCGACAGTAACTGACGTCTGCCTGGAGTCCATGACTGTCAACTGGGATGAGCCCAAGTACGACGGCGGTTCCTCCATCACCGGCTACTTCATCGAGAAGAAGGAGACCACCTCCAAGCGCTGGACTCGTGTCACTCGCGAACCGATTCGGGCGCTGCCGCTGGGCAACAACTGGGACGTCACTGGACTGATGGAGGGCTCCATGTACCAGTTCAGGGTCATTGCCATGAACGCCGCTGGCTGCGGTCTGCCCAGCGTGCCCTCTGACCCCATCCTCTGCAGAGATCCTATCAGTAAGACAGAGATGTTGTCACTGGGATTGAAATATTTCTGAGGCATCTTATTATTCTGTTAAGTTAGATTGTTTAGTTAATGTTGCATCAGAACTACTAACTGATTAATTATTTCTGCCTGCGTGTGCAGAGCCTCCGGGCCCACCTGCACCAAAGGTGACAGACTGGACGAAGTCAACCGTGGACTTGGAGTGGATCCCACCACTGGTAGACGGCGGGTCAAAGGTGACGGGCTACATCGTAGAGTTCAAGGAGGTGAACAAGGAGGAGGAGGAGAGGAAAGCTAAGAGGAAGCTGCTGCTAACCGATGAAGAAGAGAAGGAGCCCGAGACAGACGAGGGCTGGGAAAAGGTAGAGAAGGCAGTTTATTGATGGATAAACAGCAACAACAACGTTGTCTTGACATTCTGGCATTTACCAGTTCAGGAGATCAAGTCAGAAGGACCTCCTGATGGTGTTTGTGTCCCGTCTCTCTGCAGGCCAAAGACACCGAAGTCAGAGGAACCAAGTTTGTGATCGCTGAACTGAAGGAAGGCGGTCTGTACCGCTTCAGAGTCCGAGCTGTGAATGTTGCCGGAGTGGGAGACCCAGGATTTGCGGCCGAGATGATTGAGCTCAAAGACAGAACAAGTAAGATTTCGACCGCATCACATTTCGCATCCCATAACAGATGGAGGTGTGGAAAAAAAACAAAAAAAACCTCAATCTGTGTCTGCTTGTAGTTCCTCCTGAGATGGACCTGGATGCCTCAGTGAAGGAGAAGATCGTGGTCCACGCTGGTGGTACCATCCGCATCATCGCCTATGTGTCTGGCAAACCCGCTCCAAAGATCTCCTGGTGCCGTGACGATGCTGAGGTGCCCAAAGAGGCTGTGGTGGAGGAGACGGGCATCTCCAATTCTCTGATCATCAAGAACTGCAAACGCCAGCACCAAGGAATCTACACGCTGAGTGCTAAGAACGAGGGCGGAGAGAGGAAGAAGGCCGTCATTGTTGAGGTCTTGGGTGAGTGATGGAGACGTCAGGAAGTAAAATGGCCTAAACAGGATTACCTGTATCAGAAAAGTGATACCATAAGTGTTTACAACAGAAGAAATCTCTGACTTCCCATTCCCCCCTTGTTTCTTCCAGATGTTCCTGGACCGGTCGGCACTCCCTTCGCTGGTGAAAATCTTACCACCGACTCCTGCAAGCTCACCTGGTACTCCCCCGAGGACGACGGCGGCTCAGCCATCACCAACTACATCATTGAGAAGCGAGAGTCTGACCGCATGGGCTGGACCTCGGTGTCCTACACCGTGACGAGGAACAACGCCGTGGTGCAGGGACTCAACGATGGCAAGGGCTACTTCTTCAGGATCGCAGCCGAGAACATCATCGGCATGGGACCTTTCATCGAGACCGACAAGATGGTTCTCATCAAAGACCCCATCTGTGAGTCAGACGCACCGAAACCTGGAATAAAACACAACTCCATCGTGTGTTTACATCATAAAATACAGGATTTCTAAGAACTGAAGCTCTGTGTTTGTTTCTAACTCAATGCACCTCCATTTAAATGTCAACTCTGATCACACAGGAAGTGTCCGTTAACTCGTCTAATGCCACTTGTGTTTCTTCCAGCCGTCCCGGAGCGTCCAGAGGACTTGATTGTCACCGCTGTGACCAAGGACTCCATCTCCGTTTCCTGGAGACCACCCAAGTACGACGGTGGCGCAGAGGTGACGGCGTACGTCCTTGAGTCCCGTATGGCCGGCCGCGACAGTTTCACACGGATAGGTGGAGAGGACAAGCTGATGGACAGGAAGTTCACGCTGACTGGGCTGAAAGACGGCTCGAGTCACGAGTTCAGAGTCTCCGCCGTCAACGAAGTGGGACAGGGCAAGCCGTCCTTCACCACCAAACCTGTTCAGTGCAAGGACGACCATGGTGAGCGGCCTCATTAGATAGATCATGACTGACCTGAGCGGGATACTTTTTTTTTTTTTTTTAAAGATTTCATTGTGCCCTTGTCCCCACTTCAGAACCACCCAGTCTTGACCTGGACTTCAGGGACAAGATGATGGTGAAGGTCGGAGACTCCTGCATGCTGACGGGACGCTACGGCGGCAAACCAGCCCCGGCCATCACTTGGAAGAAGAACGACGAGGAGCTGAAGGCAGATGAGGAGATCAGCTCCCACAGCACTGCCCACCACCTCTCCCTCAACATCAGCAAGGCCAAGAGGGAGCACAGCGGCTGCTACTCCGTCAACCTGGAGAACGCAGCTGGTGCTCGCACGGGAACCTGCACCATCACTGTGGTCGGTGAGTCACAATGCGGCATGCTCCCTATCAGGCCATCTCTTCTTATGTCGGAAAGCACTTTGAACAAACAATTTGACGGGTTGACTTGTAAAGTATTAATACCACATGAAAACGATGGCATGGAAAAGAATACAAAGTCTATTGATGTCAGAAGATCACCTGAATGAACATTTCCTCCCGTCAGACCGTCCTCAGCCACCAGAAGGCCCCGTAGTGTTCAACGAGGTCTACAGGAACCACATGGTGATCTCCTGGAACCCACCTCTGGATGATGGAGGCTGCGCCGTCTCCAACTACATCATCGAGAAGAGAGACACCAACAGGGACCTGTGGATGCCTGTCACCTCGTCCTGCACCAGGACCACTTGCAAGGTGAGGAAGAGGTGGTTACCCAGGAGAGAAGGCCAGGTTCTCCACTGCAGCGAGACTCAAAATGGTTTTAACTCAACAGTAAATGAAATGGAAAATGTCCTGTGGAGGGCACGTTGTTTTAAGTCCATTTCCTATCATTAAAACACTGAGGATATAAACCATGAGTCAAACATAATGTTGAGGTCGTATCTTAAAGCACTGACATCCTGCTGCTTCTCTCTGTTGCTTCAGGTGCCAAAACTGATCGAGGGCCGTGACTACATCATCAGGATCATGGCTCAGAACATGTACGGCATCAGCGACCCGCTCCTGTCAGCAGAGACCAGAGCTAGAGACATCTTCAGTAAGTTCATCCGGCTCATTCATTCATGCTGTCAAAGCAAGAGAAGTGTCTGACCACCGGGTTTGTCTCCATCACAGAGGTTCCCGATGCGCCCAAGCAGCCCACAGTGAAGGAGGTGTACCACGACTCCGCCCTCATCAGCTGGGAGCCGCCCGCTGACGGAGGAAAACCAATCACAGGCTACATCGTGGAGAGGAAGGAGACCAAGGCCAACAGGTACACAGTCACACAGAAAATATTCCCATGATCATCAGAAAAGCTTTTAAAATCTAACAGCAACTACTGCCGGAGGCTAACGAATCAATTCTGCTTCTGCTCTCAGATGGTTGCGCTGCAACACAGAGAGGATCCATCCCAAGGTGGAGTACTGGGTGACCGACCTGCTGAAGGGCTGCGAGTATGAGTTCAGAGTCAGTGCAGAGAACGAGGTGGGAGCTGGAGACCCAAGCCCCCCGTCCAAGCCCGTCTTCGCCAAAGATCCCATCGGTAAGTTTGCCTCTGAAAGGTGCACCTTTTGCTATCGCATTAGATTCATGAACTCACCAGAAGAATGTGCCGATGCTTTGCGACAGTGAAACCCAGCCCACCGGTGAACCTTCGAGCCATCGACTTCACAAAGGAGTCAGTGACTCTTGCTTGGGAGCCACCTGCTGATACTGGGAGAGGAAAGATCTTTGGATACCTGCTGGAGTACCAGAAGGCCGGAGAGGAGGAATGGCACAAGGTGAGGCAGCAAGATAACGAAAAGATGAGATGCACAAGATTTTGTTTTGTTTTGAGTAGAAAAGAGAGTGAACCCTTCTCTCTCTGCTGTCATCAGGTAAACCAGACTCCAGACTCCTGCCAGGAGACAAAGTTCAAGGTGATCAATCTAGAAGATGGTGCTCTGTACCGCTTCAGAGCCATGGCCGTCAATGCTGCTGGAGAATCTGACCCAGCAAATTTGAAGGAGCCAATCAGAGTGCAGGACAGACTTGGTGAGTCGTCATTTCAGACAGAACTAGTTGAACTCAAATGAGGTGCAACGCTTATTCACGTGTAATTAACTCTAATTGCCATGTATTTATTCACGACAGAGCCTCCAGAGTTGATTCTGGATGCCGGAATGACCCGAGAGGTGAAGGCTATGGCGGGCACTCACATCACTCTGATGGCCGCCATTAAAGGCGTCCCGTTCCCCACCGTCACCTGGAAGAAGAATGACGCCGAAGTCCCCACCAGGGCCGATATTGAAACCCACCAGGCAGGTACCAAGCTGGAGATGAGGTTCTGCCACCGTGGGGACTCTGGAGACTACACCCTGACAGTGGAGAACCCAGCTGGGTCCAAGACCGTCACCTGCACTGTGCTGGTTTTCGGTAAGTCCTGCATTACCTGGGGGAGTTCTGGGGCTATTTGCTTTTTCCATCACAAGAATGATGTCAAACCCTAACCCCTAACCCTAACCCTAACTTCTATTTTCTTTGTGTGCTGTGTTTAGACAAACCTGGTCCCGTTCAGCACCTCCGAGTGTCAGATGTCAGGAGTGATTCAGCCTACCTGTCCTGGAAAGACCCGGAGGATAACGGTGGCACTCGCATCACTAACTTCGTGGTAGAGAAGAAGGACACAGCTTCCACTCACTGGGTCCCCGTCTGCTCCACATCCAAGAAGCGCAGCATGACGCTGAAGCATCTGATGGAGGGCACCTCCTACACCTTCAGAGTGGCGGCTGAAAACCAGTATGGACGCAGCGAATACGTTGAGACACCGAAGGCCATCAAGGCGATGAACCCACTCTGTGAGTGACGAGCACAGTTAATGTTTGACCAAACAGAGTACTTTAGTACTTTAGTTTCCAAATACATGGGGATTTTTCTACCAGCCCTTTCTGTGGACGAAGTTCAAAGCTAACAAATCTCTTTTTTTTTTCCCTCCAGTTCCTCCTGGTCCTCCTAAAGACCTGCACCATGTCGACGTGGACAAAACCGAAGTATGGTTGGTCTGGAACTGGCCTGACCGCAATGGAGGTAGTGAGATCACAGGCTTCCTGGTGGAGTATCAGGAAGAGGGGGAGAGGGACTGGTATGAGTGGAAGACCGTGAGCATCCCTGAGAGTCACGTAAGCGGCCTGGAGGAAGGAAAGACCTACCGCTTCAGAGTGAGGGCTGAGAATGCCATCGGCCTCAGCAGACCTGACACCACTGTGCCCATCCTCTGCCAGGAGAAACTGGGTAAGATGTAGAACATGTTCATTATCGTCATCAAAGGCATGATATATCAACTGTATGGAATTCATTCAGGGTACTATTCTATGTTTTGGGTTTTTGTTCCAGATGTATACAGATTTGGTGGAGGGGTACCTCTTGTTTTAGTTCAATGGATCCACTGATGGATATTCAAACCAGTGAAAATGAATCAGTGGACCTAAATGTATTTAATAACCTGTTCTTTTTGTTCACTCACAGTGCCTCCAGTTGTTGAGGTGGATGCTAAGCTCATTGAAGGCATCATTGTAAAGGCTGGCACTACCATCAGGCTCCCAGCTATTATGAGAGGAATCCCAGTACCCACTGCCAAGTGGTCCATTGAAGGAGAAGAGATCACCAGCGAGGGCAAAATCAAGATTGACACAGACAATTTCTCCACTGTTCTAAGCATTAATGAGTGTACCAGGAACCACACTGGCAGCTACCTGCTCACCGTGTCCAACCCAGCAGGGACTAAGACCCTAGCACTGAATGTCACAGTTCTGGATGTTCCCGCAGCTCCCATTGGACCTGCCAACATCCTGGAAGTCACTCCGGACTCCATGATGATTGAATGGCGCCCTCCCAAGGATGATGGTGGGACCCCTGTTACCAACTACGTTGTTGAGAAAAGAGAGTCCAACAAAGAGACTTGGGGAGGCGTTAGCTCTGGTAGTCTTGCCACCCAGCTCAGGATCGCCCGCCTGCAAAAGGGTGTGGAGTATGTGGTTCGCATTCGTGCTGAAAACAAGATGGGCATTGGTGCTCCATTGGAGAGCAAGCCCACCGTCGCTGAGCACGCCTTCATGCCACCCAGTCCACCTGGTAAGCCACAGCACTCTGATCTTGCAGAGGATGCTGTTACAGTTGGCTGGACCATGCCTCTGTCTGATGGCGGCAGCCAGATCACCGGCTACCTCATTGAGCGCAGACACAAAGGAGGAAAGTGGATCCGTGTCAACAGGACTCCCTGCAAGGACCTACGCTACAGAGTCCTGGGCCTGTTTGAGGGAAGTGAGTATGAGTTCAGAGTGTTTGCTGAGAATATCGCTGGCTACAGCGGTCCTTCTCCGATCTCTGATCCCTGCAAGCCCTGCAGACCCATCACAGTCCCGAATCCCCCCATCAACCCCAAAGTTAAAGATTACAGCAAGACCACCGCTGACCTGGTCTGGACCAAACCCAGCAAAGACGGAGGCAGCCCCATCTTGGGCTACACGGTGGAGATGAAGAAAGACGATGAAGAGTGGAAAAAAGTGAACCTAGATGACTTCATCAAGCAATGTGCCTACAGAGTGAAAGGGCTAGAAGAGGGGCAGACTTACAAATTTAGAGTCTACGCCTCAAACATGATAGGAGATGGAGAGGCCAAGGAAATTCCAGAGCCCATCACTGCTAAGGATATCCTGATCCCTCCAGAGATTGAGATGGACGCCAGCTGCCGTGAGCGGGTCACTGTGCGTGTTGGGCACAACATCAACATTACTGGCTACGTCAAGGCTCGTCCTGATCCTGATATCATTTGGTCAAAGGAGGAGACTGTTTTGGAGAAAAACAAGCGCATCACCATTACTCAGAACTTCCCCGTGGTGCACTTGAAGATCAAGGAAGCCACGAGAGCCGACCATGGCAAATACACGCTGAAGGCCTCAAATGAGGGCGGTGAAGCCTCCTGCACCATCACAGTTAATGTGCTGGACAGACCCAGTCACTGCCAGAACCTGCACACAACCTATGTCACCAAGTCCTCGTGCATGATCAACTGGGAGGCGCCCGAGGACAACGGTGGATCCGAGATTTCCCATTACATTGTGGAGTGTCGTGAACCCAGCATCAGCATGTGGTCTATGATCTCCTCCAGCTGCACGAACCGGAAGATCAAAGCCAAGCTGATGGAGGGTCACGAGTACATGTTCCGTGTGGTAGCTGTGAACAAGATAGGACCAGGACCCTCTGTGGAGACCAAGACCCTTGTGTTGGCCACTGATCGCATTGAGAAGCCCGGTGAGCCAGAGAAGTTCAGAGCTACAGAAGTTGGTAAGAACTACGTCTACCTGAGATGGAGGAGGCCTGACTACGATGGTGGCAGCCCTAACCTTTCCTACAATTTGGAGTACAAAGCCAAAGATGCGGAAGAGTGGGTGAAACTCAACACCAGCACCCTGACAGACACCTTCTTCTTGGCAGACAAGTGTGTGGAAAACCAGACATATACCTTCAGGTAAGCTATGGCATGCTTAAAGCTGAAATTATTTTTGTTTTGTTGGTCGTTTCGCTGGAATATGACCCAGATTATCATCTGTTATCCAGGGTACAGACTGTAAATGAAGGAGGAGAAAGTGCCTGGGTGAAACTTCCCGATATTGTGGTGAAGGAGGAGCTCCAGAAGCCAGTCCTTGACATGAAGTTGGCTGGAACTGTGACAGTGAAGGCTGGAGAGTCTGTCAGGATGGAGGCTGGCCTGAGAGGAAAACCTCAGCCTGAGGTTGTATGGGTAAAAGACAAGGCTGTGGGAGATAACCCCAGACTGAGTTATGAAACTGGTCCAGACTACTCAAAGTTCCTGTTGACCAAGTCCAAGCGCACAGACACTGGGAAGTATGTCATCACTGCCACAAACGCCGCTGGAACTTTCACAGCATATGCCAACGTGAACGTTCTGGACGTCCCTGGACCAGTGAGGAACTTGAGGATTACTGGCATTGGAGCCGATAAGTGCAGAGTGGTGTGGGATGCTCCAGAGGATGAAGGTGGATGTGAGGTGGACAGCTACATCTTGGAAAAATGCGAGACCAGGAGGATGGTATGGTCCACGTACTCCGCTTCTGTGGTTACGCCGTACTGCAATGTCAGTCGCCTGGTGGAGGGCAACGAGTACATCTTCAGGGTGAGGGCGGAGAACAAGATGGGAACTGGCCCTGCTATGGAGAGCAAGCCTGTAACCGTCAAGACTCAGTTTGGCAGACCTGGACCCCTGATGCACCTGAGGTTACTAAGGTAGGTCAGAAAATCTCATATTTACCATGATATGTACCCTGGAACCAGGGCAATTGAGTTGAAAACACAAGTTCCCCTGTCATACGGTTGATATTTTTGTGATCAGGTGAGTAAAGATGAGATGACAGTGGTCTGGGCTCCTCCTGAGAACGATGGAGGAAAATCCATCACTGGCTATATCTTGGAGAGGAAAGAGAAGAGGGGAGTTCGTTGGGTGCCTTGCACCAAGAGCCCCATTTCTGAGAGGCGCATGAAAGTCACGAACCTGATTCCAAACCACGAGTACCAGTTCAGGGTAAAGGCCGAGAACGAGGTTGGCCTGGGAGAGCCCAGCAAGCCCTGCAGACCCGTTGCAGCCAAAGATCCTATCGGTGAGATCACAACTGTTATTAGAGCTTCATTTACTGCTTGTAAATACAATAAGAAGCCGAAGATAAGCCTCTCCTGTTTATGTTAGAGTTTCATTTATTTTTTTTCTAAACTTCCATCTCCACTTCCAGAGCCACCTGGCCCCCCTGCAGGTCTGAAGGTGGGAGACAGCACAAAGACCTCCATCACCCTTTCCTGGTCAAAGCCTGTGTATGACGGCGGCGCCCCCATCATTGGCTACAGCCTGGATATGAGGCTGAAAAGTGAAGCGGACCCTGAGAAGCCAACAGAGGGCTGGAAGAGAATTGATACCCATGGCCCGCTGGTGCTCACGGAGTTCACCATCAACCAGCTGGATGAGAAGCAAGAGTACGAGTTCAAGGTGTCCGCTCAAAACCAGGTGGGCTGGGGACGCCACGCCTACTTGAAGGAAGCAGTGTCCCCCAAGGAGATCCTGGGTGAGAATGAGTACTTTAGTGTGCAACACTAAATATGTTCTGTTAGACATTTGGCACGCCTTTAACACCACTCACTCAATGATTTGTGTCATTGTGGCAACAGAGGCTCCAGAGATCGAACTGGATGCCAGTCTGAGGAAAGGCCTGGCCGTCAGAGCTGGCTGTCCAATCAGGCTGTCTGTGATCAGAGGACGACCCGCCCCCAAAGTTACCTGGAAGCGCATGGGTGTCGACAATGTGGTGCGCCGAGGTCATGTTGACCAAGTTGACACGATGTCATTCCTGGTCATTCCCGAGAGCACCAGGGAGGATTCTGGGAAATATTCACTGACTCTGTCCAACTCTGCTGGAGAGAAAGCCGTGTTTGTCCGTGTCAAAGTCCTTGGTAAGAAGCAGGAGATGAATGAAAAAGTCTTTTTTTTTTTTAAACCAGTATGTAAACTGAATTATCTAAATTACTCTTGAACTCTTCAGACACCCCTGGTCCTGTCGGTGGTTTGGATGCAACCGATGTCACTAAAACGACAGCTCAGCTGTCCTGGTTGCCACCGGAGAACGACGGTGGCAGCCCCATCACAAATTACATCATAGAGAAACGAGAGGTGGACAGGAAGACTTGGACCAAATGCACAGAGGAGCAGAAGAAGACAAGCTTCAAGGTGACCAACATGACGCCTGGCATAGAGTACTACTTCAGAGTCATGGCCTGCAACAAATACGGCATTGGAGTTCCTCAAGACTCTCCCAGATCCTACCTGGCCGTGGACCCCATCAGTAAGTCACTGCATGGCGTGTGCAACACATCTAGCAAATCAGCTCCATATTACTAGCCCACTGATTTGTATGTTCTTACTAACCACTGCCTTGCGTTGTACCCAGGTGAGCCAGATCCTCCAAAGAAGATGGACGTGTTGGAGATCAGTAAGAACAGTGCTACACTGGGCTGGCTGAAGCCACTCAGAGACGGAGGAGCCAAGATCAACGGTTATGTGGTCGATTACCAGGAGGAAGGTGCACCCGAGGACAAGTGGACACCATACTCTGTGGTAAAAGACCTGACCATCGTTGTGGTTGGTCTGAAGGAAGGAACCAAGTATAAATTCAGAGTGGCAGCCAGGAACTCAGTGGGAGTCAGTTTGGCCAGAGAAGCAGAAGGAGTGTTTGAAGTCAAGGAGCAGCTGAGTGAGTAAACCAGACCAAGGAGAACGCTCCAACAGCTCAGCAGATAATATCAATACCTGTCCTTAATACTGCCCTACGTATGAAAACTTTCCCTTGATATCTTTTTCTCCCTTCAGTGGCTCCAAAGATCATCATGCCCGACACGGTGACGGTCAGAGCCGGTTCCAAGATGACGATCGAGGCTATCGTGGCAGGCAAACCCGCGCCGTTCTGCAAATGGAAGCAGGGCAACGAGGACGTGCTGACCTCCGACCGTCTGTCCGTCGTAAAGACACTGACGACCTGCACGCTGATCATCAAGAATGTCAACAGGAAGGACAGTGGCTACTACAGCCTGTCGGCCGAGAACAGCACAGCCAAAGTCAACCAGATCCTCAAAGTCATCGTCATGGGTCAGTTACACAAAACGCAGCGCAAAGTGTAAATCTATTGTTTCTGTTATTTTGTCATTAATGATCCTATGCTGTGTATCTCAGACATCCCTGGGCCACCAGAGGCTCCGTTAGAAGTCACAGAGTTGGATATAGATGGCTGCACGCTGCTCTGGAACTCCCCACAGGAGGACGGTGGCAGCCACATCACCAACTACATCGTTGAGAAGTGTGACGTCAGCCAGGGTGACTGGATCACCGTGTCCTCATCCTGTACTAAGACCAGCTTCAGAATGACTAAACTAACAACCGGCAAAGAGTACTGCTTCCGGGTCCGTGCTGAGAACAGACTGGGCATCTCTGAGCCCATCTACTCTGAAAGAATTATCGCCAGACATCCATTTGGTGAGCTTTCGCATTTCAGGACGCATATCAGGTACCTGGTAATGCACTCGTGACATCATGTGACACAAGTGGTTTTGTTTTTCCCCAAAGATCCTCCCAGTGAGCCCAGAAACCTACAGATCAACAAGATCAACAAGGACTTTGTCATCCTGTCGTGGGAGCGTCCCAGCAGCGATGGTGGCAGCCCCATCAACGGATACATCATCGAGAAGAAGGAGCGAAACAGCATCCTGTGGGTGCGGGTGAATGAGTCGCTGGTCAAAGCCACCCAGTACACCTGCACGGGCCTGATCGAAGGCTTGGAGTACACCTTCAGGGTGTCGGCACAAAATCTGGCTGGACCAGGCAAACCCTGCAAACAGACCGACTTTATCACTGCCAGGACTGCCGTCGGTAAGAAACAGACGCTTCTCCTCTTTGCTTTTGGTTCGATAGTAAATTAGAGGAGTTAGGAGTTATTTATTTAATTGAGAATTTATTTTAAATTAAATGTTTTGTTTTAAGAGTGTCGATATAATTATTCAGTGAGGGTTTGTAAAGTTGGGCGGTTCAAGGCTAATAATGTAATGGCCATTCACAAAGGTGATGTAATTGTATTTTGCTGCAGTATTTGTGGCCAGACTTAAGTTTTGAAATGCAGAAATAAATGTTGTCCATTGAGCTAAACGGCCATCGACCAGCACCAGTACTACAAACAAAGAAAAAGTTCATCTGCAGCTCTGAAGCAAGTGACTTCCAGTCAAGCATCAGAGCAAAAACATGTTTTTACAGTGAGATCAAGAAAAATTTTCACTCTGAAAAGGATAGAAAACATTGAGATAGTATTGGAGATTTTTCTTTTTTTTTTTTTAAAAAAGGGAGAAAATTTAGTTTTTTTTCCCTATTTGGAAATCTTGATCACAGCATTACGTGCATTTAAAGAACTTGAAGCTTTGTTTTATTTGTTACAATCACCACTTTGAGGTCATGTTGCGAGGATACAGTGACATTTGCTGCACTAACATACATCCCACTAAACTACAACTCCCTCTGTTTCCATCCAGACCGACCAGGTAAACCAGAGCCCATGGACGTGACCAAGAACTCCGTGTCGTTGGTATGGAACCGTCCCGAGCATGACGGCGGCAGCAAGCTGATCGGCTACTATGTTGAGTACACCAAGCTTCCGGAGGAGAAGTGGGTTCGCTGCAATGCCAACTGCATGAACATCCAGACGGAGAGCTACGTGGTGGGCGGCCTGGAGGAGGGTCAACAGTACCAGTTCAGGGTCATCGCTAAAACCGCAGTCAACATCAGCCTCCCGTCCGATCTGTCTGACCCCATACCGGTCATCGCAGAGAATGGTACAGCTCTGACTAGCAACAAAAATCTATCACAGATAAATCAGGTGACTAGCAAATAATGGTGAGCCGTCTTCACTGTCCTTCTCCGCAGTTCCTCCTCGGGTGGATCTGGGTCTCAACATGAGGAACCTGATCGTGGTGAAAGCTGGCGAGAATGTCTTCTTGGACGCAGAGGTGTTTGGCAAACCGCTGCCTAAAGTGAGCTGGAAAAAGGATGGAGCACCTCTGGTCCTCGCGGAGGGAATGAAGATGGCCCAGAAGAAGCACGTCCACATGCTGGAGCTCTACTCTGTGACCAGGAAGGAGTCTGGAGACTACACCATCACTGCTGAAAACATCAACGGCTCCAAGTATGCCACCATTAAGGTTAAAGTGCTTGGTAAGTCAGAGTTAATATCCTTTTATACTTTTAATGTTTAAAGACGTGCTTTGTGCATTTGGACATGGAGACCATGCTTGCTTTCCTGCCCTCTGCAGACAAACCCGGCCCTCCAGCCTCTGTGAAAATTTCCAAGGTGTTCGCCGACCGTGTTAAGATGCGCTGGGAGCCCCCAATAGCAGATGGCGGTTCTGAAATCACCAACTACATCATTGAGAAGCGTGAGACCAGCCGGGCCAACTGGGCACTGGTCACTTCCAACATCCACGGACACATCACAGACTGCTCAGTGGAGAAACTCATCGAGGGTCATGAATACCAGTTCAGAGTTAGTGCTGAGAACCAGTATGGCGTGGGAGACTCCATCATGACTGATGCTGTCATGGTCAAGAACCCATATGGTAAGAAAGATGTATGATACTGAGATTTCCTTCAAAAATACAGTGAAGATCATTTTCCAGAATGTGACTTGGCCAGAGGACGAGCCGTTTCTCCTCTGATCAGAAAATCTGATTGATGAGATAAAAATAAACTCAGATGCTGAGGAGACATATGGTACCTCTTCCACTAGATGTTCCTGGACCATGCGAGCCACCCGTCATCACCAACATCACCAAAAACTCCATGACAGTCAGCTGGAAGGCTCCAGCCAATGACGGAAAGGCTCCCATCCTGGGCTACATGGTGGAGAAACGAGAGGCCACTGAACTGACCTGGGCAAAGGTCAACCGCCGGCCAGTCATTGACAGAACCATCAAAGCTGCTCAGCTGACCGAGGGCTCAGAATATGAGTTCAGAGTCATCGCCCTGAACAAGGCTGGTTTGGGCAAACCCAGTGACGCATCCAACGCTGCTCTGGCTGTGGACCCTGTCTGTGAGTGTCTACTTTGCAACACTTGTTGGAAAATCAAACTTTATTTCCTTTCAACTTATAATTCTCACTTGTGATTCTTTAGATCCTCCCGGACCACCTGCATTCCCCAAGGTGGTTGACTCTACCAAGAGCTCCATCAGTCTCAGCTGGACCAAACCGGCTTACGACGGCGGCTGTGAGATCATTGGATACTTGGTGGAGTGTAAGCGAGCTGATGCAGAGGACTGGACCAAGTGCAACGTCCCAAAGAAGCTCCAGGCCACCAAATTTGTGGTAACTACCCTGATGGACAACACCGAGTACCAGTTTAGAGTCACCGCTGTCAACAAGATCGGTTACAGCGAGCCCAGCGACGTTCCCGGAAACCACATGCCCAAGGAGATCCTGAGTACGTTAATCAACTGTGTATTAGACTCATTTGTTTTAATAAAGAAAGCGTAGATGTGACGTCATTAATTCTCCTGCTACAACTGACTCAGTCAGTGATGTAGACGTGCATGACTGATGACAGATTGAAGTACACCAACGCTGTGTCTCTACCTTTAGTCGCTCCTGAAGCTGAGCTGGACGCCGACCTGAGAAAGGCTTTGGTCCTGCGAGCTGGCGTCACCATGAGGCTCTACGTCCCACTGAGAGGACGCCCGGCTCCGAAGGTCACATGGTCAAAGGTGGACGCCAACCTGAAGGAAAGGCAGGGCCTGCTGATCAAGACTACAGAGTGGGACACCTTCCTGATGATTGAGAATGTCGACAGGTACGACGCTGGAAAGTATGTCCTGTCCCTGGAGAACAGCAGTGGAACCAAGAGCTACACCATTGTGGTAAAAGTCCTTGGTAAGTTTTCATCCTGGCTGGCTTGGGTATGGTAAAGGCATCTGATACTGTTGTTTCAAATAATCAAATGCATCACAATCTTACCTGCATATCAGCAAAGTAGGAAAAACAGCAGAAAACGATTGAAAGAATATGCAAATACATAAGCTAATGTAAATATGTGCTTCTACAACCCATTTCGTATCCGAGATTTGATCCAGATGCTGCTTTTTCCCCCCCAATCAGATTCACCTGGACCACCTCAAAACCTGATTGTGAAGGAGACCTCCAGAACCCATGCCAGCATCAGCTGGGAAGCGCCACTGATCGACGGCGGCAGCCCCGTCAAGAGCTATGTTGTCGAGAAACGACTGGCTGAGAGGAAGGCCTGGACCTGTGTGTCGGCAGAGTGCCCAAAGATCTCCTTCAGGATCACTAACCTGGAACCGGGACAGGCGTACTGCTTCAGGGTGCTGGCTGAAAATGCCTACGGCATCGGAGAGGGCTGTGAGACTCCAGGCAGCGTCCGCGCTTCAGGTAACTCTACTTAGAAAAGACCTTATAAACCTCATAGCAGTGTATATTCAGAGAGCCAAGCATCCAATGGGATAATTAGTTTTTTGTTAGAAGATTATCTTTATTAATTTTGTTTGTCATGTTTGTTGACCTATATGTATAGTTACTGGAATAATGAAATTAAAACGCCAGTATCTGCGTAGTTTTAAAAACAACAGGAACTTCATCTCCTCAAATGTAGCAGCAGCAGACACAAACACGCTCAAGATAACCCATCTCACCTGTCTTGCAGAGCGACCTGGCCCTGTGACAGACTTCAAAGCCCAGAAGACAACCAAAGACTCCATCACCCTGGGCTGGAAGAAGCCCATCAGTGATGGTGGAAGCCATGTCACAGCTTACATCTTGGAACAGAGCGAAGGCGAGGAGAAGTGGAAGGAGATCATGAAGGGGAAAAACATGTTGCACACAATCAGCGAGTTGACAGAAGGCAAAGAGTATTCATTCAAGGTGAAGGCCCTCAATGAGTCTGGAGAAGGACCGCCAACTGAGCTCACTGTTGCCGCCAAGGACCAGTTCGGTAAGAGATAAGCCTTTTCACTCACATCTTCTTCTTTTTCTAAATCATCCAGTCATGGTTTTTAAATATTGCCTGATAAGCAAATTCCTTTGGATTTCAGTGCTGCCTGACTGCAACTTGAGTGGTCTGCACGACGGTTGCTACACAGCGAAGGAGGGCAGCACCACACGAATCAACATTCCCGTCAGTGGTGTACCCTACCCCAACGTCACCTGGAAGAAGGGAGGCATGTTGCTTGGCGATACTGGACGAATGTGCATTGAGTCCTCACAGGGCGTCACTACCCTGCTGATCAGAGATTGTCACAGAACGGATGCCGACACCTTCACCATCACCGTCAAGAACAGTGCTGGCTCAAAGGACTGCAAATTCCAGCTGAAGGTGGTCGGAAAGCCCGGAATCTGCACTGGACCCATCAAATTTGATGAGATCACAGCTGACGGCATCACCCTGGAGTGGGGACCGCCCAAAGATGACGGCGGGTCAGAGGTGTCGAATTACATTGTAGAGAAGAGGAGGACGACGGACAACAAGTGGGCTACAGTAGCTTCAGCCATCCAGAAGACGTCCATGAGGGTGATCAGACTCCATGATGGAGTTGAGTACATCTTCAGAGTGTTTGCTGAGAACAAGTATGGGATCGGAGAGCATCTGAGATCCGACCCAGTCATCGCCCAGCATCCATTCAGTGAGTACTGCTCTTCTAACTGATAGTTATATTTCACAAGTGTTTTGTTGCTCCCACTTCTAAAAGTAGTCAGTATTTGTTTATAAAAGCTTTGACTTTAATAGTGGATATTAAGTGTTTAATTCTGTTCAGTTGACTGCATCATTCTGAAGCGAAATATTTTTTATAAAAACAGATTTCAATCCATGAGTAGGCCTTTCTTCATTGTTAATACCTCCACCTTTTATTCCCCCTCCATCTCCCAGATGTGCCTGGGGCACCTGCTCCTCCAGAGATTATGAGCATTCGTCATGAGTCAGCCATCCTGACCTGGTCTGATCCAAGGGACAGTGGCGGCTCCCCAATAACTGGTAAATAAACCGTGACGGATATCAGTTTGTAAGAAAAGCACGTGCAAACTTTGAACAGTAATGACTCCTCTGATTCTGTGGTTTCTCTAGGATATCACATTGAATTTAAGGAGAGGAATAGCCTCATGTGGAAACGGGCCTCCAAGACTCCTCTGAGAGTGAAGGAGTGTAGAGTCACTGGCCTGATAGAAGGATTAGAGTATGAGTTCAGAGTCATGGCCATGAACATGGCTGGCCTTGGAAAAGCAAGCAAGGTCACTGAGGCCGTGGTCGCCCTTGATCCTATTGGTGAGTTCACTGCATTTAGATTTTTTATTTCCTAATCTGAAGTACTTACCACTGGTATTTTTGTATGATTTAATGGTTTTCTTTTCTCCGTCAGATCCTCCTGGAAAGCCTGAAGTGATTAATGTTACCAGGACCACAGTCACTCTGATTTGGACGGCTCCAAAATATGATGGTGGCTACAAACTGACTGGCTACATGGTGGAGAAGCTGGAGGCTGGTGGGAAGACCTGGATGAAGGCTAACCATGTCAACATCCAGGGATGTGCCTTCACCGTCACTGACCTGACAGAAGGATCCCAATATCAGTTTAGAATCAGGGCCAAGAACTCTGCTGGTGCCATCAGTGTCCCATCAGAGTCAACTGAGCTTCTGACTTGCAAGGATGAGTATGGTAAGCCTTGAGGTGAACTAATGTGGGACGTTTAAGAATTCAAACATATAAGTAACTACAAGTTTTTAAAACGTTGTGTTGAATTGGAATTGATGAAGGCTCGATGCTGAACTTACACTTCATCCTCTTTGCAGAGCCCCCATCTATCACCATTGACCCAGACATGAAGGATGGTGTATCAGTCAGGGCAGGAGACACAATTGTGATCACAGCCTCCAAGATTGTAGGCAAGCCTCCACCAACTTCGGCCTGGTCCAAGGGAGGTCGCGAGTTCAAGAACTCTGACATTGTCACCGTCACCAGCACCCCAACCTCCTCTACCTTAGCGATTAAGTATGCTAGCCGGAAGAACACGGGAGAGTACACTATCACTGCTAGTAACCCGTTCGGCATCAAGGAAGAACATGTTAAGGTGAAGGTCCTAGATATACCTGGACCTCCAGGTCCCATCGAGGCAAGCAATATTTCAGCTGAGAAGTGTACTCTGACCTGGCTTCCACCAGAGGAGGACGGAGGCTCTTCTATCAAGTCATACATCCTGGAGAAAAGAGAGACCAGCCGTCTGCAGTGGACCAAACTAGCCGAAAATATCATGGACTGCAGACATGTAGCCAGCAAACTGATCAAGGGCAACGAGTACATCTTTAGAGTGTCTGCTGTGAACCAATATGGCACAGGAGACACAAGCCAGTCTGGTCCAGTCAAAATGGTTGACAGTTTTGGTAAGTTTATAAAGTTTCAACACATATATGTCTTTTAAATTAAATCGGTGAATAACTTGACCACAGAATAAGCAGAATCCTTCAAGTTTAAAGGTTTTATAGATAGTGGCTGACAAAAACATTCTCGATAATCTTGTTTTCTCAGGCCCACCAGGCCCTCCTTCAACCCCAGAGATCGATAATGTCAGTAGGAATGCTGTCACCATTTCATGGAAAAGACCAGCACGGGATGGAGGAAGTGACATTAGAGGATATTGTGTAGAAAGGAAAGAGAGGAAAGGACTTAGATGGGTGAGAGCCTGTAAGAGGACAATCCCTGACCTGCGCTTCAAGGTGCAAGGCCTGAATGAAGGTGTAGAGTATGAGTTTAGAGTCACAGCTGAGAATAAGGCTGGATTTGGGGAGCCGAGTGAGCCATCACGTCCTGTTATGACCAAAGACATTGTGTGTAAGTAAAACCAGTCTTTGCACACAACTGTGAAAATGCATTTTAAAACGGGCAAATTTCATTGCAGTGAAAAGTACAGATCAAGCTTTCCTCCAAAATATTAACTTTTTAAACCTCTTTTCTTCATCCCTCTTAGATCCACCCGGTCCTCCATCCAACCCCAGAATTACAGAGACAACAAAAACCACGGCAACCTTTGCCTGGGGCAGACCCCACTATGATGGTGGTCTTGAAGTGGAAGGATACATCGTTGAGTACAAAAAAGAAGGGCACGATGACTGGGAGACAGAGACACAGTATCCAGTGAAAATCACTGAATATGTTATTGGCAAACTTCAAAAGGGAGGCAAATACCACTTCAGGGTCAGTGCTGTAAATTCTGAGGGAGTAGGTGAGCCTGCGGAGGTTGAGAAGGTGACCGAACTGGTGGACCAAGAAGCACTGCCAGACTTTGAGCTGGACGCTGAACTCAGAAGAACTCTGGTGGTCAGAAGCCGTGCTTCAATCCGTATGTTTGTACCCATCAAGGGCCGTCCCGTTCCTGAAGTGACTTGGAATAAAGATGATACAAACTTGAAAGTACGAGCAACAATCGACACCACCGAGTCCTACACTCTACTTGTTATTCCTGAGTGCACCAGATATGATGCTGGGAAGTATCACCTCTCTCTGGAAAATGTTGCTGGCAAGAAGACTGGCTTTGTGAATGTAAAGGTTCTGGACACACCAGGTCCACCAGTACATCTCAAACCAAGAGAGATCACAAAGAACAGCATCACCCTGCAGTGGGAAATACCCATAATTGATGGTGGATCTAAGATTCGTAACTACGTTATTGAAAGGAGAGCAGCTACCAAGAAGGCCTACACAGTGCTTAGCACCACATGGCAGAAGTGTTCCTTCAAATTTACAGACCTTGAGGAGGGAGCTTACTACTACTTCCGTATCTCTGCTGAAAATGACCTTGGCGTAGGTGAACCTGCTGAAACCCCTGAGCCCATAAGGGTGTCTCAGGCTCCCTCTGCACCAGAAAACTTGTATGTCACTGATGTGAGTGCCGACACTGCCAGCCTGGCCTGGACCAAGCCCCTCCATGATGGTGGAAGCTTGATCACCGGATATGTAATTGAGGCTCAGAAGAAGGACACTGACCACTGGGTCCATATGGCCACCATCAAGGCTTTGGATTACACTGTTACCGATCTGATTGAGGGTGCTGAATATACCTTCCGTATAATGGCTGTTAACGCATCAGGCAGGAGCGATCCTCGTGAGAGTAGGCCTGCTGTCATCAGAGAGCAAACTTCTGCACCTTCATTTGACCTGCGTGGGGTCTACCAGAAGACTGTCATTGCCAAGGCAGGGGATCGTGTGAAGGTTGAGATTCCAGTGCTCGGCAAACCCAGGCCCGTGGTTTCCTGGAAGAAAGGAGATATGGCGCTGAAGGAGACACAAAGAATCAACACCGAAACCACACCAACATCAACTATCCTCAACATCAGTGAAATCAAAAGAACTGATGGAGGACAGTATTCCATGACTGGAAAGAACATGCTGGGTACAGTCACAGAGACCATTACAGTCCTGGTCCATGATATCCCAGGCCCACCTACTGGTCCCATCAAGCTGGATGAGGTCTCATGTGATTATGTCCTCATGTCCTGGGAGGCACCAGAGAATGACGGGGGTGTTCCCATCAACAACTACATTGTTGAGATGCGGGAGACTACTGGCACTTCATGGGTAGAGCTGGCGGCCACAGTTATCCGCACCACATTCAAAGCAGCCCGACTCAATACTGGAACCCAATATCAGTTCCGTGTTAAGGCCCAGAACAGATATGGCATTGGGCCGTGTATTGTCTCTGAACAAGTGTTGGCTGCCTATCCATTTGATGTACCAGGCCAGCCTGGCATCCCTGTGGTCTCATCTTTCAACAAAGACGCCATGACTATTAGTTGGCATGAGCCATCCACTGATGGAGGCAGTCCCATTTTAGGCTACCATGTGGACAGAAAAGAAAAGAATAGCATTCTCTGGCAGAAGATCAACAAAGCTATTGTTGTTGGAAATATCTTTAAATCCACAGGCCTCGTTGATGGCATTGAATATGAATACCGGGTTACTGCTGAAAACATGGCCGGTCTCAGCAAACCTAGCAAACCCTCTGAGCCTATGTATGCTTTGGACCCAGTTGATCCTCCAGGTAGACCTGTGGCGCTGAATATCACCAGACATGAGGTGACACTGTCATGGACCAAACCGGAGGGTGATGGTGGATTTTCTATCACTGGATACACAGTAGAGAGGAGAGAGATGCCCAATGGACGCTGGCTCAAAGCAAACTTTAATAACATTCTAGAAACTATTTACACAGTCAGTGGTCTAACTGAGGATGCAACCTATGAGTTCCGTGTGTTTGCTAGAAACTCAGCTGGTGCGGTTAGCGCTCCATCTCAGTCATCGGAGGCGATCACATGCAGAGATGACATTGAAGAACCCAGGCTTGATGTTGACGCATCATATAGCAGCAATGTCGTGATCATGGCAGGAGAGGTGTTCAAGCTAGAAGCCAATGTAACTGGCAGGCCAATCCCATCACTGGTATGGACCAAAGAAGGAAAGGAGCTTGAGGATACAGGCAAGCTAGAGATAAAGTCAACTGACTTCCACACGACTCTTATCAACAAAGACTCACTCAGGAGGGATGGTGGTGCCTTTACATTGACTGCCAGCAATCCTGGTGGCTTTGCCAAATTTACATTCAATGTCAAAGTGCTTGACAGGCCTGGACCACCAGACTCCCTCACCGTTACAGATGTGGCGGCTGAGAAATGCGTCCTTAACTGGCTGCATCCAACACATGATGGTGGTGCAAAGATTGAGTATTTTATCATTCAGAAGCGCGAGACCAGTAGGTTGGCTTGGACAAATGTGGCTACAGATCTTCAAGCAAACAGGTTAAAGGTCACCAAGCTTCTTAAGGGCAATGAGTACATTTTCAGAGTCATGGCTGTTAACAAGTACGGCATAGGTGAGCCCCTGGAGTCTGAACCTGTCATATGCGCCAACCCTTACGTTCCCAGTGACCCACCATCACAGCCTGAGGTCACCACAATTACCAAGGACTCTATGGTTGTCTGCTGGGAGCGCCCTGAACATGATGGAGGCAGCAGAATTAACACATACATAATTGAGAGAAGGGATAAGACTGGTCTACGCTGGGTGAAGTGCAACAAGAGGACTGTAACTGACTTGCGATTCAAGGTCTCTGGCCTCACACTTGGACATGAGTATGAGTTCAGAGTTTTTGCTGAAAACAATGCTGGTTTAAGCCAGCCTAGTCCTTCCAGTCCTTTCTACAAAGCCATGGACACAATTTTCCAGCCTGGGCCTCCAGGTAACCCCAGAGTTCTGGATACCACCAAGTCTTCCATCACACTTGCTTGGAACAAACCTGTCTATGATGGTGGTTCTGAAATCACTGGTTACGTTGTGGAGACCTGCCTGCCTGAGGAGGATGAGTGGACAATCCAGACTCCCAGGAGGGGATGGACAGCCACCTCCTTCACCATCACCGGCCTGAAGGAAAATCAGGAGTATAAAATAAACATCTGTGCCACTAACTGTGAAGGAGTGGGTGAGCCCGCTGCTGTTCCTGGGGCCCCTAAGGCTGAAGACAGACTGCTTCCCCCCGAAATTGAACTTGGAGCAGAGCTGCGTAAGGTAGTCTGCATCAGAGCTTGCAGCACACTCAGACTCTTCGTCCCCATCAAGGGTAGACCAGCACCTGAAGTAAAATGGTCGAGAGAGCATGGAGAATCTCTTGACAAAGCAAACATTGAAATAACCTCATCATTCACCACGCTTCAGATAGAAAATGTTGACAGGTTTGATGGAGGAAAATATTTGGTGACTGTAGAGAATGCATCAGGAAGCAAGACAGCCTTTGTTAATGTCAGGGTGCTAGATACTCCTGGAGCACCTCAGAATCTGAGCATTAAAGAAGTCACTCGGGACTCGGTTTCCCTGGTTTGGGATGCGCCTCTCATTGATGGGGGCTCCAGAGTCCGCAACTACATTGTGGAGAAGCGTGAATCAACCAGAAAGGCCTACTCAACGGTCTGTGCCAGTTGCCATAAATCTAGCTGGAAAATTGGAGACCTGGAAGAAGGAAAATTGTACTTCTTTAGAATCTTGGCTGAAAATGAGTTTGGCATTGGTCTCCCAGTAGAGACTCTAGAACCAATCAAAGCATCAGAGAAGCCTCTACCACCAGGCAAAGTGTCTCTTGTTGAAGTTACTAGCACCTCTGTCACATTGACTTGGGAAAAGCCAGACCATGATGGTGGAAGTAGAATCACAGGCTATATTGTTGAGATGCAGGGTAAAGGCAGTGAGAAGTGGACTCAGGTCATGGTGGTGAAGACCAATGAGGCTCAGGTCACTGGGCTTACACAAGGCGAGGAGTATATGTTCCGTATCTCTGCCATGAATGAAAAGGGTGTTAGTGACCCACGTCCTCTTAATGTACCTGTGGTGGCTAAAGATCTGGTTATCTCACCAACCTTCAAACTGCTTTTCACCACATTCAGTGTGCTAGCAGGGGATGATCTGAAGATAGATGTACCATATGCTGCCCATCCTAAAGCTACAGCAACATGGCTGAAAGATGGTGTTGTTCTCAAGGAGACAACAAGAGTTAATGCTGAGGCCACAGACAAAAATCTTCTCCTGGTCATTAAGGAGGCTTGCAGAGATGATGTTGGGACATACACTATAAAACTGAATAACACAGCTGGAGAGGCTACTACGGATATCAGTGTTCTCGTCCTAGACAAACCTGGTCCTCCAACTGGCCCAATCAAGTTGGATGAAGTCACTGCTGACAGTGTGGTCCTATCTTGGAATCCACCACAGTATGATGGTGGTTGCTCTATCAACAATTACATTGTGGAGAAGAGAGACACATCAACCACCAACTGGCAGATTGTTTCAGCCACAGTAGCCAGAACCGTAATCAAGGCAGCTCGTCTGAAGACTGGATCTGAGTACCAGTTTAGGATTGCAGCAGAGAATAGATATGGAAAGTCCTCATTCCTGCTCTCTGATTCCATTGTTGCTCAATATCCATTTGAATTGCCCAGTTCACCACGTTCTGTTGTGGTCCAGTCAGCCACCAAGGAGACCATGGTGGTTGTATGGGAGACGCCCAGCAATGATGGTGGAAGCAAAATTATGGGATACCACTTGGAGCTTAAAGAGAAGAACAGTATACTCTGGGTGAAACAGAACAAACAACTCATCCCAGAGACTAGATTCAAGGTTGTTGGCCTTGAGGAAGGCATTGAATATGAGTTCCGAGTCTATGCTGAGAACATTGTTGGCATTAGCAAAGCCAGCAAAGTCAGTGAAATGCAAGTGGCCAGAGATCCTTGTGAAAGACCAGGAAAACCGGAAGCTGTTATTGTAACAAGAAGCCAAGTGACACTCAGATGGACCAAACCTGAGTATGATGGTGGTATCAAAATCACAGGTTATTTAGTGGAGAAAAAGGAAGAGGGCGGTCGCTGGATGAAGGCCAGTTTTGCCAACATTATTGAGACAGAGTTTGTTGTCACCGGACTTACAGAAGATCATGTTTATGAGTTCCGTGTTATTGCCAAAAATGCAGCGGGCGTCTCCAGCCAACCGTCTGATTCTACCGGAGCCATCACTGCCAAGGATGAGGTGGATCCACCCAGAATTGACTTGGAGGCCAAATACTGCCAGGCCGTAGTAGTGAATGCAGGAGAGACTTTCAGGCTTGAGGCTGGCATTTATGGTAAACCTGTGCCCAGTGTACACTGGCTGAAAGAGGGCCATGAAATTACAGAAGCAGCTCGCATAGAGATCAAAAACACAGACTTTACAGCATGTATAGTTGTTAGAGAAGCTATCCGTGTTGATGGAGGTCAATACACGTTACTGGTAAAGAATGTCGGAGGACAGAAAACTGTTAACATTAATGTCAAAGTATTGGATAGACCGGGTCCACCTGAGGGCCCTATCTCCATTTACGGAGTTACCAGTGAAAAGTGCTCAATTTCCTGGAAACCCCCCTTGCAAGATGGAGGTAGTGATGTTTCCCATTACACTGTGGAGAGGAGGGAAACCAGCAGATTGGTTTGGACTGTAGTTGAACCAAAAGTACAGACTCTGAATCTGAAAATTACTAAACTTCTTCCTGGTAATGAGTACATCTTCAGAGTGATCCCAGTCAACAAATATGGCATTGGTGAGCCTCTGGAATCTGAGCCAATGATTGCCAGGAATCCATTTGTAGTTTCCGGCCCACCAACAGAGGTGGAAGTCTCCACGATTACTAAGGACTCTATGGTGGTAACCTGGGAGAGACCTGCTAATGATGGTGGTAGCCCCATCCATGGATACGTTGTTGAGAAACGTGACAAGGATGGTGTGAGGTGGACCAGGTGCAACAAGCGCAATGTGAGTGAGCTCCGCTTCAGGGTGCCAGGGCTCCTTGAAAACCATAGCTATGAATTCAGAGTTTCGGCTGAGAATGCTGCTGGAGTTGGCACACCTAGCAAAGCAACAGTGTACTACAAAGCAGTGGATCCCATCTTCAAACCAGGCCCTCCAAACAATCCCAAAGTAGTAGACACATCAAGGACCACTGTGTCCCTGACATGGGGAAAACCCATTTATGATGGCGGTTGTGAGATTCAGGCTTACATTGTTGAGGCAAGCGACGGGGATTCTGATGAGTGGTTTATGTGCACTCCTCCCACTGGAGTCACAGACACCAAGTTTACTGTGAAAAAGCTTCTTGAGAAGCATGAGTACCAATTCAGAGTGTGCGCTATCAACAAAGTTGGCATTGGCGAGCATGCTGATGTGCCTGGTAAAATTCTTTTGGAGGAGAAACTTGAGGCTCCTGATCTTGATCTGGATGCTGACATGAGAAAAATGATTAACATCAGAGCAGCAAGCACTCTCCGGCTCTTTGTGCCTGTGAGAGGTCGCCCAGCTCCTGAGGTGAAATGGGGCAAGGCTGATGGTGAGCTTAAGGAAACTGCCCTAATTGACAATACAGGTACCTATGCTTCACTTGTCATCGAGAATGTTGACAGATTTGATAGTGGCAAATACACCTTGACTGCAGAGAATGCCAGTGGAGTGAAGTCAGTCTTCATCAGTGTCAGAGTCCTGGACTCTCCTAGTCCACCCACTAACTTAAAGGTGAAAGAGATTACCAAGAACTCTGTCAGTCTCACATGGGAGCCTCCTCTTCTGGATGGGGGCTCAAAGATTAAGCATTACATTGTTGAGAAGCGTGAGAGCACCCGGAAAGTTTACTCTACAATCACCACCACCAACAAGATGTCATTGAAAATTGAACCTCTTCCAGAGGGTGGAATCTTTTTCTTCAGAGTCTTGGCTGAGAATGAATATGGTGTGGGTCTCCAAGCTAAAACTACAGAGCCAGTTAAAATATCTGAGAAACCTCAGCCACCTGGCAAGGTCAGCCTTGTTGACGTCACTAGTAGCACGGTTTCTCTTTCTTGGGAGAAACCTATACATGACGGCGGTAGTAGAATCAGTTACTATGAAGTTGAATTGTCACCTAAAGACAGTGAGACTTGGTCTGTGTGCACCAGTGTAAAGGGTCTGGAGACTACAGTGACAAACCTTCTCAAAGGAGCAGAATATCAGTTCAGAGTTGTAGCTGTAAATGACAAAGGCAAAAGTGACCCAAGACAACTGGTGCAATCAGTTGTAGCAAAGGACCTTGTCATAGAGCCTTCCGTTAGACCCCAAGTAAGTTCCTACAGTGTTCAAGTGGGATATGACCTGAAAATAGAGGTTCCAATAGCTGGTCATCCAAAGCCAACCATCACCTGGACCAAGGACGGAGGAGCCCTCAAGCAGACCACCAGAGTCAATGTCACTGACTCAGCACACCATACCACTCTCACCATTAAGGATGCCACCAGAGAGGATGGGGGTATGTACACTATTGGTATTTCCAACTCTCTTGGTTCCAAGGAAGCAACTATAGAAGTGATCACTCTGGACAAACCTGGGCCACCAACAGGCCCCATTAAGATTGATGATATCAGTGCTGAGAGTATGACTCTTAGCTGGGAACCTCCCACATACACCGGTGGCTGTCCAGTTTCCAACTACGTGGTGGAGAAGAGAGACACAACCACAACCAACTGGGTTGTTGTTTCTGCCACTGTAGCAAGAACTACATTGAAGGTGGCTAATCTGAAGACTGGCGCTGAATACCAGTTCAGAATCGCTGCTGAGAATAGATATGGAAAGAGTTACGCAATTGATTCAGAGCCTGTTGTGGCACAATATCCATTCCAGGAGCCTGGTCCTCCAGGAACACCATTCGTGTCCTCATATACTAAAGATTATATGGTGGTTGAGTGGCATAAACCCCCATCTGATGGAGGCAGTGCAATCTTGGGCTACCATCTTGAGAGGAAAGAGAAGAACAGCATTCTCTGGACCAAGATCAACAAAATGCTCATCCAAGACTGTCGATTCAAATCCACTCCTCTTGAGGAAGGCATTGAGTATGAGTATAGGGTATATGCTGAGAATATTGTTGGCATCGGAAAATGCAGTAAAGTGTCAGAGGTTTATGTAGCTCGTGACCCGTGTGATCCTCCTGGCCGTCCTGTGGCTCTGATTGTGAGCAGACATTCAGTGAAGCTGCGGTGGACCCCACCACAGTATGATGGTGGAAGTCTTGTTACTGGCTACACAGTGGAGAAACGTGACCTTCCTGAGGGAAAATGGATGAAAGCCAGCTTCGCAAACATCATTGAACATGAATTCACCGTTACTGGCCTGACAGAGGACTGCAAATATGACTTCAGAGTAATTGCAAGGAATGCAGCGGGTGCTGTCAGCAGGCCTTCTGAGACCACGGGATCGATAACAGCCAAGGATGAAGTCGATCCACCTAACTGTGAGACAGATCCAAAGTACAACCAGACCATTGTTATTAATGCTGGAGAGACATTCCAACTAGAAGCCAGTGTGGAAGGAAAACCTATCCCAACAGCTCAGTGGTTCAAGGGAAATGTCGAAGTTGAAAACTCAGCAAGAGCTGAGATCAAAAACACTGATTTTAAAGCTTTGCTTGTCGTGAAGGATGCCATCAGAGTAGATGGTGGACAGTACACTTTGGTTCTGACAAACGTGGCTGGAACAAAGACCGTACCATTCAGTGTAAAGGTTCTGGACAGACCGGGACCCCCAGAGGGACCCCTTACAGTCAGCAATGTTACTGAGGAGAAATGCTCACTGTCATGGCTACCACCTAGGCACGATGGAGGGGCTAATGTTTCTCATTATGTTATTCAGAAGAGAGAAACCAGCCGCCTGGCATGGACTGTTGTCTCCAGTGATTGTGGAGCTACAATGTTTAAGGTTACTAAATTATTGAAGGGCAATGAGTATATCTTCAGAGTCATGGGTGTCAATAAATATGGAGTGGGTGAGCCTCTTGAATCAGAACCTGTTATCATGAGAAATCCATTTGTTCCGCCTGGCTCACCTCAGGAGCTTGAGATAACTAACATTACCAGGGACTCCATGACTGTCTGTTGGAACCGCCCTAAGACAACAGGAGGTACTGATATTGTTGGTTACATTGTTGAGAAGAGAGACAGAGCTGGTGTAAGGTGGACCAAGTGCAACAAACGCAGAGTGACAGATTTGCGTTTCAGAGTCACAGGACTGACTGAGGACCATGAATATGAATTCAGGGTATCTGCTGAGAATGCAGCTGGAGTAGGCCAGCCAAGCCCAGCTACACCCTACCTCAAGGCCTGCGATCCCACCTTTGAACCAGGTAGTCCCACAGATGTCCATGTGGTTGACACTACAAAAGACTCCATCAGTCTGGCTTGGCATAGGCCGATCTATGATGGTGGTAGTGAGATTCAAGGTTATGCTGTTGAAATAACTAAGGCTGATGAGGAGGAATGGACCATATGCACTCCACCAACTGGCGTAAATATCACCAAGTTTACCATCAAAAGGCTGATTGAACACCAAGAGTACAAAGTGCGTGTCTGTGCAATCAATAAAGAGGGTGTTGGTGAGCCCACAGAGATCCTGGGTGTCGTGAAACCTGTCGATAAGATTGATGCACCAGAGGTGATTCTGGATTCTGAGCTCAGGAAGGGAATAGTTGTAAGAGCAGGAGGCTCAATGAGAATCTCCATTCCTTTTAAGGGTCGTCCCACTCCTCAAGTGAGCTGGGCCAAGGAGGATGGCGTGCTGCCCACCAAAGCTCAGATTGAGACTGGTGAAGATTACACACAGCTCTCTATTGACATTTGTGACAAATATGATGCAGGGAAATATGTCCTCAACTTAGAAAACAGTGCTGGCACCAAATCTGCTTTTGTATCTGTTAAAGTTCTGGACACTCCAGGGGCTCCTTTAAATCTGACAGTAAAAGACATTAAGAGGGAGAGTGTCACTCTGACATGGGAGCCTCCTGTCATTGACGGTGGTGCAAGAATCAAGAATTACTTGGTTGAAAAGCGAGAGTCAACCAGGAAGGTTTACTCTAATGTTGACAACAAATGTACAAAGACAAGCTATCGTATCACTGGCCTCACTGAGGGAGGTATCTATTATTTCAGAGTTTTGGCTGAGAATGAATTTGGTGTGGGACAGGGCGCTGAGACAGAACAGGCTGTTAAAACATCTGAGCCACCTCTGTCTGTGGGCAAGGTAACTTTGACAGACGTCACAAAAACCACTGCCTCACTGTCCTGGGAAAAGCCAGACCATGATGGAGGCAGCAGGATCATTGGCTACTACATTGAGATGCAACCTGTAGGGTCAGAGGAATGGGTAGTGGCTGCCACAACCAAAACCTGTGAGGGCACTGTTACGGGCCTCAGTGCAGGACATGAGTACCTGTTTAGAGTGTCAGCCTTCAATGACAAGGGCAAGAGTGACCCTAGACCCCTGGCTGTACCAGTCACTGCTAAAGATGTAACTATTGAGCCCAGATTCAAGATGAGAGTCAACACTTACAGTTTACTGCATGGTGAGGATCTGAAGATTGAGATTCCAGTATTTGGACGCCCTGCTCCCAAGGTTGAATGGAAAAAGGAAGGACAAGCTCTTAAGGAGACAACTAGACTAAATGTATCCAGCACAGTATCATCTACCAAGCTTGTGATCAAAGATACAAATAAAGAAGACTCTGGTAAATATACTATCACAGCCACCAGCAGCATTGGAACAACTACAGAGGAGATTACCGTCATTGTTCTTGACAAACCGGGGCCTCCCACTGGACCCGTGAAGATTGAGGAGGTGAGCTGTAATTATGTCAGTCTCTCCTGGGAGCCACCAGAGTATACTGGAGGCTGCCAGATCAACAACTACATCGTAGAGAAGAGAGACACAACCACTACTGCATGGCAGATTGTGTCTGCTACTATTGCCAGGACAACCATCAAAGTCACCAAGCTGAAGACTGGTGTTGAGTATCAGTTCAGAGTGTCTGCTGAGAATAGATATGGAAAGAGTTCAGCCATTGTCTCTCCTGCTGTTGTTGCTCAGTATCCATTCAGTGAGCCTTCTGCCCCAGGCACACCAATGATTACAGCTGCAACTAAAGATAGCATGGTTGTTGAATGGAAAGTTCCCAACAACAATGGAGGCAGTCCTATCCTTGGTTACCACCTGGAGAGAAAGGAGAAGAACAGCCTTTTGTGGACTAAACTGAACAAGCTTCTAATCCCAGATGCACGTTTCAAGACCACAGAGCTCGAAGAAGGTATTGAATATGAATTTAGAGTTTATGCTGAGAACATTGCTGGTCTCAGCCCAGCTAGCAAGCTCTCTGAGAGTACGGTAGCCAGAGACCCATGTGACTCACCAGGGACCCCTGAGGCCATTGAAATCACCAGGAACCATGTTACACTCCAATGGACCAAACCCCAGTATGATGGAGGCAGTGCAATTACTGGCTATGTGGTTGAGAGGAAGAAGCACCCAGATACCCGCTGGATGAAAGCCAGCTTCACCAACATCATTGATACCCAGTTCACAATCACTGGTCTCACCGAGGACTGTGTTTATGAGTTCAGAGTAATTGCCAAGAATGGTGCAGGCATTTCCAGTCGACCATCTGAGAGCACAGGAGAAATTACAGCCAAAGATGAAATTGAGGCTCCAGAAGCCACCATGGATTCTAAGTTCAAGGATACAACTGTTGTTAACGCTGGAGAGACTTTTGTCATTGATGCTGACTACACTGGCAAGCCTCTGCCTGAGGTCACATGGTTAAAGGAAGGAAAGGAAATTGACAAAGCCACACCAAGAATGGAGATCAAAACCACACTCACACGTACCATCCTGACAGTCAAGGATTGCATCAGGGTGGATGGTGGCCACTTTGTCCTCAAGCTTGTCAATGTGGGCGGAGTCAAGATGATCCCGGTTAATGTTAAAGTTCTGGATAGACCTGGTCCTCCAGATGGTCCATTAGAAATCAAAGGGGTTAGAGCTGAGAAATGTTATCTTCACTGGAGCCACCCATCTCATGATGGTGGAGCTAGCATCTCTCACTACATCATTGAGAAGAGAGAAACCAGTCGTCTGTCATGGACTATGGTTGAGCCTAAGATCCAGGCAATCAGCTACAAAGTCACAAAACTGCTCCCTGGAAATGAATACATCTTCAGAGTCACTGCTGTGAATAAATATGGAGTTGGTGAGCCTTTAGAGTCTGAGCCTGTCATTGCTCGTAACCCATTCACTGTTCCCAGTGCTCCCTCCACCCCAGAGGCCAGCGCCATCACTAGAGACTCCATGGTGCTTACTTGGGAGAGACCTGAGAACAATGGAGGAGCCGAGATTGAAGGATATATCCTTGAAAAACGTGATAAGGATGGCATCAGGTGGACCAAATGCAACAAGAAGAGGCTGACTGACTTGAGATTCAGGTGCACTGGCCTCGCAGAGGAACACTCCTTTGAATTCAGAGTCTCAGCTGAGAATGCTGCTGGTGTTGGAAAGCCTAGCTCACCAACCCAATACATTAAAGCATGCGATGCTATTTATCCACCAGGACCTCCCAGTAACCCCAAAGTCACTGATCATTCCAGCACCACGGTCTCCCTGACCTGGTCCAGGCCTATCTATGATGGCGGAGCACAGATCACAGGATATGTTGTTGAAATGACCGAGGCAGGAGATGACGAATGGATTGTTTGCACACCTCCAACTGGTGTCCCAGACACTCGCTACACGGTTGAAGAAACTGAAAGAGAATGCAGAGTACAAGTTCCGTATCTGTGCTGTCAACTGTGAGGGAGTAGGGGATCATGTGGATCTACCTGGGTCTGTGGTCGCTGCAGAGAAGCTTGAGGCTCCTGAGATTGAGCTAGATGCTGACCTGAGGAAGATGGTCAATGTTCGTGCCACCGCCACCTTACGACTGTTTGTGACAATCAAAGGAAAGCCTGAGCCTGAAGTCAAATGGTCAAAGGCTGATGGTACTCTGAATGAACGTGCTCAAATTGAAGTCACAAGTTCTTACACAATGTTGGTGATTGAGAACGTTGACAGATTTGACACTGGAAAATATGTTCTGACCCTTGAGAACCTCAGTGGCTCCAAATCAGCCTTCGTCAATGTTAGAGTTCTGGACTCCCCCAGTGCTCCAACCAATCTGGAGGTGAAGGATGTGAAGAGAAGTTCTGTCTCTCTTTCCTGGGAACCTCCTCTTATCGATGGAGGAGCCAAGATATCACACTATATTGTGGAGAAGAGAGAGCAGAAGAGAATGGCTTTCACCAGTGTTTCCACCAACTGTGTAAGGAACTCTTACATTATTTCTGACCTCCAAGAGGGAGGCCGATATTACTTCCGTGTGTTGGCTGTGAATGAGCTTGGAGTAGGTCTGCCTGCATTCACAGATCAAGTCAAGATATCAGAGGCTCCTTTGCCTCCTGGCAAGATTGTTTTGGTTGATGTCACTCGTCATACTGTCACTCTTTCCTGGGAGAAACCTGATCATGATGGAGGCAGCAAAATCACAAGTTATATTGTGGAGATGCAGCCCAAGGGAGATGACAAATGGACAGTGTGCAGTGAAGCCAAAGCATTGGAAGCTACTATCGATGGACTCACAGCTGGAGAGGAATACTCCTTCAGAGTCACCGCTGTTAATGATAAGGGCAAGAGTGATCCAAAGCCTTTGGCTACCCCTGTGGTGGTAAAGGACATCACAATGGAGCCCATCATCAACCTGCTGTTCACTACATACAGTGTAAAATCAGGAGATGACTTGAAGATTGATGTTCCCTTCAAGGGCAGACCTCAGCCTGAAGTCTCCTGGAAGAAGGATGGCCAGGCTCTTAAGCAGACAACCAGGGTAAATGTTGTTAACTCCAAGACCTCATCCAAGGTTGTAATCAAAGATGCCACCAAAGAGGATGCTGGAAAGTATGAGATTACACTCAGTAACTCAATTGGCACCAAGGCAGCTGTAGTCTCTGTTGTAGTCCTAGACAAACCCGGTCCACCCAGCAACATTAAAATGGACGAGGTGAGTGCTGACTTTATCTCTTTGTCCTGGGATGCTCCAACCTATGATGGTGGATGCCAGATTAACAATTATGTTGTGGAGAAGAGGGATACCACCACTACCACATGGCAGATTGTCTCAGCCACAGTGGCCAGGACATCAATAAAGGTTTCTCGTCTCACCCAAGGAACAGAGTATCAGTTCCGTATTGCAGCTGAAAACCGCTATGGCAAGAGTCCTGCCATTGACTCTGCCCCTGTTGTTGCTCAGTATCCATTTGAGCCTCCTGGCCCCCCAACAAACCTCCATGTTGCCCATGCAACCAAAACTGGCATGCTGGTAGTATGGGGAAGACCTGCCAGTGATGGTGGAAGTCCCGTTATTGGTTATCATATTGAATGCAAAGAGCAGAGCAGCATCTTGTGGACCAAAGTCAACCGAGGTCTGCTACCTGAAAACCAGTTCAAGATGACTGGCATTGAGGAAGGCCTGATGTATCAGTTCAGAGTCTATGCTGAGAATATTGCTGGCATTGGTCCATGCACTAAGCCCAGTGAACCTGTTTCAGCCAGGGATCCATGTGAATCTCCACGCAACCTCAAAGTCACAAACATTACCAGGAACTCAGTTTCCCTCTTCTGGGATGGCCCAGAGTATGATGGAGTAAAAATTACTGGATACATTGTGGAGTGTAAAGAACTTCCCAGTGGTCGCTGGTTGAAGTGCAACTTCGCCAATCTGCAAGATACCTATTTTGATGTAACAGGTCTCACAGAAGATGTCCAGTATGACTTCCATGTCATAGCTAAAAATTCTGCAGAGCAGCTGAGTGTCCCGTCAGAAAGCACCGGCCCTATCACTGTCAAGGATGATGTAGACCCTCCCACTATTATCATGGAAGATAAATTCAGGCAGTTGGTTGTCATTAAGGCAGGAGAAATCATTAGAATTGATGCTGAAATCTCAGGTCGTCCACTCCCTGTCATTACCTGGTCTAAAGATGGAAAGGAGATTGTTGCAAAGGCTAGATGTGAAATTACCTCCACCAACTTCACAACCACCCTGATTGTTAGAGATGCTATCAGGAGGGACTCTGGCCAATACGTCCTTACTCTACACAACGTTGGAGGAACCAGGTCTGTGGCTGTCAACTGCAAAGTTCTGGACAGACCCGGACCTTCCTCAGGACCTTTGGCAGTGTCTGGCCTTACAGCAGAGAAATGCACCATAACATGGGGACCTCCTCAGGAGAATGGAGGAGCTGAAATCATGCATTACATTGTGGAGAAACGTGAGACGAGTCGTCTTGCTTGGACTCTCGTCTACGGTGACATGAAGGCAACTACTTGCAAAGTGACTAAGCTGCTGAAAGGAAATGAATACATTTTCAGGGTCAGAGGAGTCAACAAATACGGAGATGGTGAAGCTCTGGAGAGTGAGCCAGTAAAGGCCGTGGATCCATTCACTGTTCCTGCATCTCCTACTCAGGTCCAGGTCACCTCAGTGACCAGTGAGGCAATGACCATCTGCTGGGAAAGACCAGCTTCTGACGGTGGCAGCAGTATCTCAGGCTATGTAATTGAAAGAGAAAACTGGCCTCCGCTGGGTCCGTGTCAACAAGAAACCTGTTTATGACCTCAGAGTAAAGGCTTCAAACCTCCGTGAAGGCTGTGAGTACGAGTACAGAGTGTTTGCAGAGAATGCCGCAGGCCTCAGTGCTCCTAGCACCCCTTGCCCACTCACCAAGGCCGAAGACCCACAGTTCCTGCCCTCACCCCCTGCTAAGCCCAAAATTATCGACTCCACAAAGACCACAGTCACACTGTCATGGAATAAGCCACTGTTTGATGGTGGAGCACCTGTGACTGGTTACAGGGTAGAATACAGAAAGTCCTTTGATGATGAATGGATCGTTGGAGTCCAGAACACCAAGAACACTGAGTTTACAGTGGTGGGATTGACACCTGGGGAGGAATACGTATTTGTTGTCAAGTCCATTAACAAGATTGGAGTCAGTGAGCCCAGTTCTGAATCAGACAAGCAGATTGCCAAAGAAAAAGAGGAGGAACCAGTCTTTGAGATCAGCAATGAGATGAGGAAGACTCTCATTGTTAAAGATGGAAGCTCCTTCACCATGAAAGTGCCCTTCAAAGGCAAACCCATCCCCACTGTTGCTTGGACTAAGCCTGACATTGACTTAAGAGTCCGTGCTGTCATTGAAACAACAGACACCTTTACCTCAATCACATTAGAAAAAGCAACACGCAGTGACTCAGGAAAATACACCGTCACCTTGTCTAATGTCGCTGGAACTGCTTCGCTGACACTTAGCGTCAGAGTCCTGGACTCACCCGGACCTCCTGCCAACGTGGAGGTCAAGGACGTGACAAAGACATCTGCTACTGTCACGTGGGACATGCCTGAAAATGAAGGAGGAGGACCAGTCAAGAATTACCTCGTTGATTTCCGTGAGGCCAGCAAGAAAGGCTGGACTAGGCTGACTGACACATGCCATAGACTCACGTACAAGGTGACGGACCTAAAAGAGGGAGAAGTCTACTACTTCAGGGTGACAGGCGAGAATGAATATGGCGTTGGTGTTGGTGCAGAGACCAAAGAGGGAACCAAGATCTCAGGTACTGAGGTTAAAGTTGGCAAAACAGTTGTTTCACAATATAACACCTTGTGTTTTTTCAATAATTAAAAAAAAATGTTCTCCTTTTCTAGAAAAACCAAGCCCACCACCGAAGCTGGGAGTAACTGAGGTGACCAAGGAGAGTGTATCTTTGGCCTGGGCCAAACCAGAACAGGATGGAGGCAGCAGAATTACTGGCTACCTTGTTGAAGCGATGGAGAAAGGCCAGGAGAAGTGGGCCAAGTGTGGTGTTACAAAGTCCATCCACTTCACAGTGTCTGGACTGAGGGAGAATGCAGAGTATTTCTTCAGAGTCAGAGCTGAGAACCATGCTGGATTCAGTGATGTTAAGGAGATGGTGACGCCTGTTCTGGTCAAAGACCAACTTGGTAAGTGTACCCCTTACTTGTGTACATGTAATTAGGAAAAATTGTCTAAGTCTCCTAACTCTGTTCCCTTTTGTTGCATTAGAATCTCCCGAGATTATCATGAAGGACTTCCCCCACAACACAGTGTATGTTAGAGCCGGCTCCACTCTCAAGTGTGAGATCCCATTGACGGGCCGGCCCTTGCCGAAGGTTACTCTGTCCAAGGATAACGTGCAGCTCAAATCAACAATTAGGTTCAACTCCGAAGTCACTCCTGATAGCATCAAGATCATTCTGCGCGAGAGCATCGCTGGAGACTCAGGACGCTATGATATCACTGCCTCCAACTCCAGCGGAACCACCAAATCCTTTGTTAATATTGTGGTTCTGGATCGTCCAAGTGCCCCAGTTGGACCTGTGGAACTGTTTGATGTCACAGAAGACAGTGTAAGCCTGAAGTGGCTTCCACCAGCATATGAAGGCGGTAGCCCCATCACCAACTACATAATCCAGAAAAGAGAGACAACCACAGCCAACTGGATGGACGTCTCTTCTGCTGTGGCCCGTTGTACCATGAAGATTATGAAGCTGAACACTGGTGTGGAATACCAGTTCAGAATCAGAGCTGAGAACAGATATGGAATCAGCGAACACATCGACTCACCAACTGTCACTGTTAGCCTTCCATACAGTAAGCGGTGTTTGTTTAGCATGCGTCTTTGATTTTTCACAAGCAACATTTTGTGATTCAGTTCTTATAATGAAAACGACAACCGTTAAAACTCCGTGTGTCCTTTCGTCAGCTATTCCGGATGCTCCATCGACTCCAGAAGTTACTGCTGTAACCAGGGAGACCATCACTGTGGCTTGGAAGGAGCCCAAGTCAGATGGCGGCAGCCACGTGTTTGGCTACCACCTCCAGATGAAAGACAGGAACAGCATCCTGTGGCAGAGAGTTAACAAGACAGTGATCCGTGCTACGCACTTCAAGGTCACCAGCATAAACGCTGGACTTATTTACGAGTTCAAGGTGGCTGCAGAAAACGCCGCCGGAGTCAGTGCTTTCAGCAAGGCGTCAGATGCTGTGTTGGCCATTGATGCCTGTGGTGAGTTGAAAAATCCAGAAATACATTTTATATGTTTTGTGTGTAATTGTCTGCATCAATTTGATTGAACTGAATTAATTTCAGTTGTTTAGTACAAATTCACAAGTTTAATTTTGTGCATTTATATTCAGATTCAGTTCCATTCATTGTAAATCAGTTAATCTGATTCATTCCACTTGCATCCAGATTCAAAAATCACATTAGAAATAAAAAAACAGCCTAGTTAAGGAACCCAACAGGTTCCACTAAATCTTAACTTTGGTGCAATCCCCCATCCTGAGCAAGCACAAGAAAACAGCGACGAAAAACCTCAATCAGAACCAGAACCAGAAAGCAACCATCGGCCTTGACCGATTGATTGAGGATCTAAGTTGACAGAAAAGAGAGACTAGCCCTGTGATATCTGCCTTTTAGACAAAATAGAGATCACAGTTAATTACAATGATAAAGACTTCTGCATGCAAGAAGAGTAAGAGAACCGACTGTGCAATCGGAGAGCAAAGTAGTCTGTTGTGATAAAATGGAAGAATGACTTCTTTAAAATAAAACAAGAAGGAGCAAGGCCCTTAAGGGCTTTACATGTAAAAAGAGGCTTTTAACTTCTGCCCAAAGTTTAACAAGAAGCCAATGAAAGAAGGCTAAGATTGGAGAAATATCTCTCCTGCTGATATTCCTGGAGCAGCCGACCTCTCAGGGAACAACAGGAGGCTATTCAGAGTAATTTTAGGAAGGAATTTAACAAAGAATTGGAGCAGTCCAATCTTGAAATTACAACTAGTCTTCTGCACGTAAATAAAACACCCATTGGGATTATATGTAATAGAATCTGCTGTCTAAATTAAATTGGTATTACCATTTCTCTAAAAATACAGGAAGTCACACGTACGTGGAATTGTCGTTTGATATGTCCCTACCGTTTCTTACAGAACCACCGATCAACCCACGCATCACTGATATCACCAAAAACTCCATCAGCCTGGCCTGGGAGAAGCCCAACTATGACGGCGGATCCCCCATCACTGGTTACGTCATTGAGAAGAAAGAGGGCGCTAGTCCTAAGTGGTCCAAAGCCAACCTCACCAACATCACAGACACCCGCTTCACTGTGACTGGCCTTACCCAGGATGAGACCTACGAGTTCAGGGTCATGGCCAGAAATGCAGTTGGTTCAGTGAGCAACCCATCGGTGACCGCTGGACCAGCGACATGCGTGGACACTTACGGTAGGTCTTTGAGAATTCTCTTCTGGATTCCCTTTAATTTAGTACCATTTTTCTTCTACTGCATGTTTTTGGTGAAATTTTCTCAACACTCTTTGATATTTTTCTTTCTCTTTGTTTCTGTATCCTGTTATTATATTTTACAATGTGTGCATCCATCAGAATTCAAACTCTGCTATGCATCTTGCGGTTTATTCTCCAGGTGCCCCAGAAATTGAAATACCTACGGAGTATCTCAACGAGGTCAAGCACATGGCTGGCTCTAATGTGGAGCTCAAATTCAACATCACAGCCAAACCTGCCCCCACCATTGAGTGGTCCAAGGATGGCAGAGAGCTTAAGCCCACTGCTCAGCTCTCGTTCAAGCACACATTTGAGTCCACCAGTGTATTCCTGAAGGAAACCACTCGCCTGAACTCTGGGACTTACGAGGTCAAGGTGAAGAACTCTCTGGGATCTGCCTGCGGTGTTGTCAGGCTGCTCATTCAAGGTATTATATTATTTAAATGACGTTATTTTTTTTATGTCAATCATTTAGCATTGCCAACAACTTATCTAATGTCCGATGTGCATTGATCTCTCTCTCTCCCCTGATCAGATAAGCCAGGCCCTCCTGCTGGGGAAATTCAGTTTAAGAAAGTGACGGCAGACAACATCACCATCATGTGGTCTCCACCTGATGATGAGGGCGGCGCCATGGTAACCCATTATATTGTGGAGAAGAGGGAGACCAGCAGGGTAATGTGGTCCATTGTCTCTGAGAAACTGGTGGACTGCATCGTGAACGTACCCAGACTTATCCAGGGTAACGAGTACATCTTCAGAGTCCGTGGAGTCAACAAATACGGCATCGGAGACCCGCTGGAGTCTGTGCCCATCATCGCAAGGAATGCATTTGGTAACTAAATATAATGTCACCTTCAGTTGATTATTTTCTAACTACCGGTAAGTTAGATAGAAAAAATGTATTTAACCTGATAATTTCCATCTTGTACAGTACCTCCCAGTGAGCCATCCAAGCCAAAGGTTAGCATGATCACCAAGTCCACCATGACCGTCATCTGGGAAAGACCAGCAGTGGATGGAGGAAGTGACATTGATGGTTATTACCTTGAAAAAAGGGAGAAGAAGAGTCTGCAATGGTTTAAGGTTTGTTGGCTGCAGTAACCCTAACCATTAAAACAAAGAAAAATTAATTTTTGACAAATGTGAACATCATACTTTCCACTGCTTGTGTTCAGGTGGTGAAGGGCACCATCCGAGACACCAGACAAAAAGTCAGCAACCTTGTAGAGAACAATGAGTACCAGTTCAGAGTTTGTGCCGTCAACAAGGCTGGTGCAGGAAATTATTCGGAGGCCTCTGAACTTTACAGAGCCTACGATCCCATCGGTACATCATTAATTTGCACTTAGCATCATGATGCCCACCTCCTCTCAGGATTTCTTTTCTTTTTTGCTGACAAAAGCCACCCCTTTTTCTCCTCTCCAGACCTGCCTGGTGAACCGTCTAAGCTGCGTGTGGTCGATTCCACGAAGACCTCCATCACCCTGGGCTGGGAGAAGCCAGTCTACGATGGTGGCAGTGAAATCACCCACTACATTCTTGAGCAGATGAGTTCAGGGGAGAAAGAATGGGTGACCACCAACCCACAGGTCAAGGCATGTGAATATGTGGTGTCCTTCCTGAAACCTGGCACCTACTACTTCTTCAGAGTCTCTGCTGTCAACTGCAAGGGCAAAGGAGAGGACATCAAGATGTACCAACCCATTCAAGCCAAGGATATCTTAGGTTTGTTTTTAATTTGATGATAAAGTTAAATGTTACTCATTAAAAGTTCCATCTGAGTTCATCATTGTGGCATTGTAATTAATGATAACTCGTCCATTCAACAGAGGAAGCTGATTTGGACTTGGACGTCCCCATGACGACTCAATACACGGCCAAAGCTGGCAGAGATGTGGAAGTCTTTATTCCACTGAAGGGGCGTCCTGTTCCCAATGTCACCTGGCGTCGCGGCGACCGCAATATTGCTGGAGACAACCGCTACACCATCAGCAGCACTGAGAGATCCACGACGCTCCTCATCCCCAAGGTCACCCGTGATGACTGTGGAAAGTATCTGCTTGAAATTGAGAATGGTGTCGGAGAACCCAAGATAATTACGGTATCACTCAAGGTTCTTGACAGTCCATCGGCCTGCCAGAAGTTGATTGTCAAGAACGTGACGAGAGGAAAGCTGACCCTCAGCTGGGATGCTCCTGTCATTGACGGCGGTTCTCCTGTCACTAATTACATTGTTGAAAAGAAGGCCTCCACCATGAAGGCTTTCCAGGTCATCACAGCAGAATGTCTTCACTCGTCCTACAAGGTGTCAGGCCTGGAGGAAGATGTGGCGTACTTCTTCCGCGTGTCAGCAGAAAACGAGCACGGCGTTGGGGATACTTGCGAGACGACCGAGCCCGTCCGGGCAACAGAAACACCAGGAGCCGTCAAAAACCTGGTGATGGTGGACTCCACAAAGAATTCCGTCACCCTGCAGTGGACCAGACCCGACCATAACGGCGGCAGCCACATCACAGAGTACATCATTGAGAAGAGAAGCCAGGAGGAGGTCCACTGGTCTTTAGGTGCTACATGCAAGCGCTGCGCCTGCGAGGTGACAGGACTCAGGGAGAATGCCATGATGGATTTCAGAGTGTTTGCCAAGAATGAGAAAGGCAGAAGTGACTTCTCCCAAATTGGTCCAATTTCTGTGATTGACTTCATCATTCCACCTGAAGCCAGCCTCAGTGACTACCCCAACGGAGAGCTTGCTGTTCGTGTTGGCCAAAACATCCACATTGAGTTGCCCTTCAAGGGTAAACCAAGACCTGCAATCAGCTGGCTTAAGGATAACTTACCTTTGAAGGAGAGTGAGAAGATTCGCTTCAGAACCACAGACAACAAGACTGCAGTCACAGTCAGAGGAGCCAAGAAAGAGAATGCTGGCCAGTACACTTTGGTTCTGGACAACAGAAAGGTCAAGAACTACTTTGATATCAATGTGATTACCCTTGGGCCTCCAACAGCACCTGTTGGTCCGATCCGCTTCGACGAGATAAAGGCTCAAGGCATTATCATTTCCTGGGATGAGCCAAAGGAAGATGGAGGTGGTGAGATCAGCTGCTACAGTGTAGAGAAACGTGAAACATCTCAGGCAAACTGGAAGATGGTGTGCTCTAGTGTTGTTAGGACGACATTTAAAATCCCCAACCTGGTCAAGGGAACCCAGTACCAGTTCAGAGTCCGTGCAGAGAACAAATATGGAGTCAGTGAACCTCTCACCTCCTCAGATGTTATTGCCCAGCACCAATACAAACCTCCAGGTCCACCAGGAAAGCCAGTGGCCTTCAACATCACCAGTGACGGTATGACTATTAAGTGGGAGGCGCCTGGCTTCGATGGAGGTTCCCCCATTTTGGGTTATCATGTTGAGAAGAAGGACAGGAACAGCCTCTTGTGGATGAAGGTGAACTCCACAATCATCTCCAATAAAGAGTACAGGATCATCGGTCTTATGGAAGGTCTGGAGTACTCCTTCAGAGTCTATGCTGAGAACAACGCCGGACTAAGCCCTGTTAGTGAACAGAGCAAACATGCTCTTGCCGTTTCCCCTGTTGGTAAGTCTGACACTTATGTGTTCAGGAGGAACTCTGTACATGTCCTTTGTACTGTGTTACTTAGCAAATACTTAACCCAACCCTGTTTTCCAATGGCACATCTCCTTGTCATCTAAATCAGATCCACCTGGCACGCCTGTCTGCATCGATGTCACCAGAGACTCAGTGACCCTGCAGTGGGATATTCCCAAGCGAGATGGTGGCAGCAGAATTGTTGCCTACAGTGTAGAGAGGCGCCAGGGCCGAGGAAAATGGCTGCGCTGCAACTTCACTGATGTCAGTGAGCCGCAGTTCACCATCACCGGTCTGTCCCCTGGAGACAGATTTGAGTTTAGAGTGATTGCCAGGAATGCAGTCGGCACAGTCAGTCCACCATCTAACTCCTCTGGATACATCATGACCAAAGATGAGAGCAGTGAGTAATATCAAGTCAAAATAATGAAACAGAAAATACAGATTTTCATAAATGTGGATCTCACTTTGCAAATTCTGAATAAACGTTGCTCTTTTTCCCTCTCCAGTTGCTCCTGAGATCGAGTGGTCTCCTGACCAAGTGCTTACCCTGAAGACTGGAGAGAATGTTAAGCTCAGCTGCAGGATCACTGGACGTCCAGTTCCCCTGGTCGTGTGGTACAAAGATGGCAAAGAAATTGACAAGAGGACAATGATTGATATGGAGATTACCACTGGCATTGGCACCAGCAGTCTGTTTATCCGCGATGCTGACAGGAACCACCGTGGTATCTACACTGTGGAGGCCAAAAATAGCTCTGGTACTAGGAAAGCTGATGCCAACGTCAGAGTGCAAGGTTGGTAACAAAAACACTGGTGTTTCAATATCTGTTGCGTGTTCAGATTTGCATCTGTGGCTACCACATTTACATTTTTCACCATCTCCAAAGTAACATCTCAACCCACCATGTCTGCAGATACACCCGGACCTTGCGACGGTCCTATCCGTTTCACCGGCATCACGGCTGAGAAGTGCACTGTGTGGTGGAACCCGCCAGAGAACGATGGCTGTGCTGCCATCACCCACTATGTTGTGGAGAAGAGGGAGACGTCCAGGATCTCCTGGGCCTTAGTCACATCCAAGTGTGAAGCTTGCTCTTACAATGCCACCAACCTCATCAAGGGCAACGAGTACCAGTTCAGAATCTCTGCCGTCAACAAGTTTGGTGTTGGTAAACCCCTGGACTCTGACCCAGTCACTGCAAAGATGCAATACAGTAAGTAACCTCAATCAAACTTTTACTGACATTTCCTCAACCTCTCTGTCTGCCTCTCTATCCATCTATCAGAATCAAAACATGGCTTTTGCAACTTAAAAAATGTTTCTTCTCTGCCCCCTAGCTGTGCCTGATGCTCCTGGTACCCCAGATGCCACTCATGTGACTGGAGACAGTATCACCATGTGCTGGACAAGGCCAAGATCAGACGGTGGCAATGAGATCAAACATTACATCCTGGAAAGGAGAGAGAAGAAGAGCTTGCACTGGGTGAAGGTTTCATCCAAGAGGCCTATCACTGAGTTGAGGCACCGTGTCACCCACCTCACTGAGGGCAATGAGTATGAGTTCCGCGTCATGGCTGAAAATGGCGCCGGTGTCGGACCAGCAAGCAGCACCTCCAGGCTCTTCAAATGCAGAGAACCAACCAGTACTCCCAGTGCTCCCACTGTGATCAAGGTAGGCTTGCAGGAATACTGTATTGAGCTAAACATAATTTTATAACAGTATTGACTGGAAAAGAAAATCCAAAGACTTAGTGCAGAAGTAATGTCCTCCAGTATCTAAATCAGAATATGCAGAGAAAATCACACACTATAAATTATACTGTAAACAATGCTCTTCTTTGTTTTTGAATAGGTCATTGACTCCACAAAGTCTTCTGTTACGCTTGAGTGGACAAAGCCTGTCTTTGATGGTGGCATGGAAATTATTGGCTACAATATTGACATGTGTAAGGCCAGCCTGGAAGAGTGGCATAGAGTCAACAGCCAGATTTGCATCCACAATAAGTACACTGCCAAGGGCCTGGTACCTGGAGAACTCTACAAGTTCAGGGTCAGTGCTGTTAATGGATCTGGAGAAGGCGAAGCTTCAGTGATGCCCAACCCCGTTCAGGCTCTGGACAGACTTACATCTCCAGAAATCGACATTGATGCCAATTTCAAGCAAACTCACATTGTGAAGAATGGTGGCACTGTCACCCTCCACATTGCTTACAGAGGAAAGCCTGCTCCACTTGCCACATGGTCTAAGGTAGACGGTGAGCTTCCTGTCATGGCTGATATCAACACCACAGACTCATTCTCGACTCTGACAATTGAAGGTTGCACCAGGTACGAGGCTGGCAAATACACCCTGTCCCTGGAGAACAACAGTGGGCGCAAGTCCATCACATTCACCGTCAAAGTGCTGGACACTCCTGGACCTCCAGGAGCAATCACTTTCAAGGATGTTACCCGCGGGGCCCTGACTGTGATGTGGGATGCACCTTCCAATGATGGCGGATCCCGAATCCACCACTACATGGTTGACAAGCGTGAAGCAAGTCGCCTGGCCTGGCAGGAAGTCAGCAGCAAATGCTCCCGTCAGATAATCAGGGTAACCGGTTTGGATATAGGCGTGCCATACTTGTTTAGAGTCACTGCTGTTAACCAGTATGGCCAGGGAGAACCTCATGAGATGACTGAGCCCGTCATTGCCACAGAGGAACCTGCACCTCCCAAGAGACTGGATGTTGTCGACACCACCAGCTCCACAGCCTCCCTGGTGTGGCTGAAACCAGAGCATGATGGAGGTAGCCGCATCAGAGGCTATATTGTTGAAGCCAGAGCTAAGGGCAGTGACAGCTGGATTATTTGTGGAGAGCCTAAGTTACCAAAGATGCTGGTAGAGGGTCTGATTGAGAACACAGAGTATGACTTCAGAGTAAGGGCCAAGAATGATGCCGGTATCAGCGAGCCACAGGGCACCTTCGGCTCCGTGGTCATTAAGGAGCCTCGTATTGAACCAACTGCTGACCTCAGCAGCATCACCAACCAGCTTATCACCTGTAAGACTTCCAGCTCCTTCACAATTGATATCCCCATCAGTGGCAGACCTGCACCCAAGGTCACATGGAAGCTGGAAGAGATGAAGCTGAAGGAGACCGACAGAGTCTCCATCAGGACCACAAAGGAGCGAACCACCCTGATGGTAAAAGAAAGCAAGAGAAGTGACAGCGGCAAGTACTACCTGACACTGGAGAATAGTGCTGGTGTGAAGACATTCACAGTGACTGTGGCCATCGTTGGCAGACCAAGTCCAGTCACAGGCCCTGTGGAGATCTCTGGAGTTTCCTCTGAGTGTTGCACCCTGTCATGGTCTGAACCAGCTGATGATGGTGGCAGTGAGATCACCAACTACATTGTTGAAAAACGCGAGTCTGGCTCTGCTTCCTGGCAAGTGGTGAACTCCAGCGTGCAGAGAACCACCATCAGAGTGACTCATCTTACCAAATACATGGAGTACACATTCAGAGTGTGTGCAGAGAACAAGTTTGGAGTCAGCAAGTCTGTTGAGTCTGCTGCTGTGGTGATTGAGCATCCATTCAGTAAGTTATCTCCAACAGACGAAGTAATCCAAATCCTGATTTTTATATGTTTATGCTACAACATTTAACTCAATCTCGCTTCCTCTTCACTTTCAAGTTGCTCCAAGTCCTCCATCTCGTCCAGATGTGGTATTTGTGTCAGCCAATGCCATTGGCATCAAGTGGGATGTTCCATATGCTGATGGTGGTAGCAAGGTGACGGGATACTGGATTGAAAAGAAGGAGAGGAACACAATCCTGTGGGTGAGGGAGAACAAGCTGCCATGTCTGGATTGCCAGTACAAGGTGTCCAACCTGATTGAGGGTTTGGAGTACCAGTTCAGGGTGTATGCCATGAACCTTGCTGGACTCAGCAAGGCCAGTGAAGCCTCCAGACCAGTGGTGGCCCTCAATCCTGTTGGTAAGTGAAACATTAATGAACTCAAAACAACTAATTTACAAAGGTCTTTGTGTAACCAAGATGCCAAACATGGACTGAGCAAAAAGAAGAGTTCAGATTACTTTGAATTAAGCCTTTTATCTGATAAGAATCTGTGACTAACTGTTGGAAAAATTGTACATAGAAGTTATCTTATATTCGCTTATACTGTTTGAGAGAAACAGAGTGGGTGTGTTTCACTGTGTAGGATGTTGTGTTCAAAGATAATGATAAGGCATAACAAAACTGACAGGAAACCTCCAACAAAGATGGGGGAGCAGTATGCAATCAATAACCTTAGCGGGATGTCAGACGTTGAAGACATCTGCTGCAAATAAGGATTTCCAACAACTAAATTTAGACAAAGACAATGAGTAGGGTGCAACCTGGTATCCACCAATCACTAAAAGCTGTTGCCTATGTAACTGGGCATTTCTCTTATTTTCTAAACAAAAAGCGAAGAAGTGGCAGAGTGTGTTCAGAGCGACTGGAGAGTGTAACTGAAACACATCTCTGTCCGTTCTCCTTGCGAGTAAAAAGAACATAACTCTGTCTTTTTTCCCTTGTGCGTTTAATAATGTTTTCGGTCTCTTGAACCTGACACTAACCTATAAACTTTTCCCCTGCCTGGCTCAGATCCTCCCGGTAAACCTGAGGTGACGGACATCAGCCGCTCCTCGGTGTCGCTGTGCTGGACCATTCCCCTCAACGACGGTGGCAGTAAGCTTGTCGGTTACATCGTGGAGAAGAAAGTCTACAGCTCTGACGAGTGGGACGATAACCGTTGGCTCAAGTGCAACTACACCACGATCACAGAGAACTACTTCACGGTCGCAAACCTGGGAGAAGGAGAGACCTACGAGTACCGTGTCATCGCCAAAAATGCTGCCGGCGTTCACAGCGTTGGCTCAGAGTCCACGGGACCAGTCACATGCAAGGATGAATACTGTGAGTTCGGATGGGTTTTTCTGCATTTCAGTTAAGGTTTATGTTTTGTTTTGTTTGTTTAGTTTCTTTAGTGCCAATTTACAAAATAATTTCAAGAAACTTCAAAACAGAAAGTTGGCTCAATGGAGGTCAAATATAGCCCAACTGAGTTCAGTTATCACCCGGTTCAATCAAGCTCATTATAATCCGTTTATATTTCATCATAACTGGATTCATTTGATGCCAGTTCATGATAACTGAAGCCTCTGCCTCCCATTCTAGTCTTGGAAACTTTACAAACCAACAGGAAGTAAGTAGTCATCCAGGCCTTTAGATGCTAAGAAATACTTCTAGTCCAACTAATCAACTGGTCTGATCGCTTAATAGATAGGTATACTGGAACATCATCTGCATAACTATGCAAATTTATGCCATTCTTCTGGAGAATATCTATTTAATGGAGGCATATATGTAAAACGAAAAGCACCAGTGTTGGCACAAACATCATTACTAAATCTTCTATATCAGGGAGACTCCTTGTTCACATGAACTGGAATCTACCAGACAGATAAAACAGGTTTACTTCCCTGTAAAAGAAGGATATAATCAAATGTGGCATTAAAGTGTAAAATGATGAGTCTGAGGCCATGAAGGGGTCACTAGTAACATTCACCAGTGTGTTTCTGTGCAGTGATGTGATCTAATGATATCACCCCCCCAAAAAAAAACCTTAAATGTAAGTCACTCAGTTTATATTACAATGCATGACAGTAAAAACGTGTATGTTCTCGGCTGTAGGTCCTCCCAAAGCAGAGCTTGACAGCAAGCTGATTGGTGAGATCGTCACCGTCGCCGCTGGCTCAGACATAGTCCTGGACGGTGCTGTGGGTGGCAAACCAGAACCTACAGTGTACTGGTCAAAGGGCGACAAGATGTTGGAGCTGGGAGAAAAATACTCCCTGACCTACACAGCCACCAGAGCGATGGCTGTCATCAAGAACTGCGACAGATACGACACTGGAAGATACATCCTCACCGTGAAGAATGCCAGTGGAACCAAGACTGCAGCCGTCACCGTCAAAGTTTTGGGTGACTCCATGTTTCTTTCAGACACTGATTAAATGACATTAAAAAATCACTGATAGCTCTGGGTTGACCCCTGACTTCTAAATGGATGATAAATCCTGATTTCATTTTTGGTTTTCATCTCTCAGACACTCCCGGAGCACCGGCTGATAAGATCTTGATCACCAGAGTGACAGAGGAGAAGTGCACGGTATCCTGGAAGATCCCCCTGGAGGACGGCGGTGACTCCGTCACCCACTACATCGTGGAGCGCCGCGAGACCAGCCGCCTCAACTGGGTGGTCATGGAAACAGAGTGCAAAACATTGTCCTGCGTGAGCAGCCGGTTGATCAAGAACAACGAGTACATCTTCAGAGTTCGAGGAGTGAACAAGTACGGACCTGGAGTTCCTCTGGAGTCTGACCCCGTCATCGCCAGAAATGCCTACAGTAAGCTGAAACACCTCCCCCTGAGCTTCAAATTGTTTGTTAATTTTGTTTTTATGTGTTGAATATCGACAGTTTTCTTTGACGGCGTATTGTTTTAAATATTAAGCTTTTAGACAAGTATTTTCAGATTCAAAAAGGAATGTGTCACGAAAAGAGAAATGGATATTGTGGATTAAATATTCTGTAACTTTCCCAGCTGTTCCGACCCAGCCGGGCACACCAGAGGCCACAGCGGTGGGTAAAGAGCACGTCATCATCGAGTGGCTGAAGCCTGAGAGCGATGGAGGCAGTGAGCTCAAGAACTACATTGTGGATAAACGAGAAAAGAGCAGCACCAGGTCAGAGCTGGTTCTAACGGGTTGAAATTAACTTTAACTTTCTGAAATAAGAATAGTTTGAATCTTTCTCTTCTTTCTTTCAAATCAGGTGGACTCGGGTGAACAGGACCTACACCATCTATGACACCCGTCTGAAGATCACGGGCCTGATAGAGGGAAGCGAGTACCAGTTCAGAGTGACAGCCGTGAACAACGCCGGAGAAAGCCACCCAAGCGACGCGTCACCATACATTCTGTGTAAAGACCCGACATGTAAGAAACCTTTGTTGTTCTTAAATCTGAAGCACATTGGATTACGGTGGAGACAAAGAATATTTTCCATTCAACTGAATGTCATAACAGATGTGCAAACTGTCTTCCTCGACTCCAGATACCCCAGCTGCGCCATCAACGCCTCGCATCACAGACACAACCAAGCACAGCATCAGCATGACCTGGACCAGGCCCATGTACGACGGTGGCTCGGACGTCAGCGGGTACTTCGTAGAGATCCTAGAGGAGGGCTCCGAGCAGTGGTACCGTGCCACGGCTAAGGCTCTCAAGACCAACGAGTATGTGGCCGCTGGCCTCACAGCCAATAAGAAGTACAGATTCAGGGTGGCCGCCATCAACAGCAACGGCACCGGAGAGTTCAGCGAACCGAGCGCTGAAATCGAGCCTTTGGAGAGAATCGGTGAGTCGGTGCACATCATTTGTGTCCCAAAATTTAACCAATTTCTTAATTCCTTCATTTAAAAAAATTGAGCATCCATTAAAGGAACAAAAACCTATTTGAATAACAGATATTTATCAGGATAACATTTCAGCTTTCTACTTGGCAATGAAAGGATCGTTGCGCTGATCCTCTACTCTCTTCCATCCACTTAGAAATGCCTGAGCTGGAGCTTGCCGATGACTTGAAGAAAACGGTGTGTCTGCGTGCCGGCGGTACCCTGCGTCTGTTTGTGTTTGTTACCGGCCGGCCAGCGCCAGTGGTGGCCTGGAGGAAGACGGGCGTGGAGCTGCAGAGCCGTGGATACATCGAGACCACTGACAGCTACACTTCACTGATCGTGGAGAAGGTTAACCGCTACGACTCAGGAAAATACGTTGTGGAAGCAGAGAACCCATCTGGCAAGAAGACCGCCACCATCCTGGTTAAAGTCTATGGTACGTCAGTTATACATAATAATTTTGAATCTATTTGACGACATTTGCCAAACACGCTCATGAGTCCATTCCTTTTTCATCTGTTTTCTTCGCCAGACACTCCTGGTCCTCCTGGCTCAGTCAAGGTGAAAGACTACACCAAAGAATCTGTTGTGATCACCTGGGATGTCCCGAGCCTTGATGGCGGCGCTCATGTCAGCAACTACATCGTAGAGAAGCGTGAAGCCAACATGAAGTCGTACAAGACCGTCACCACAGAGTGCAGGAAGACTCTGTTCAGGATCACAGGTTTGGAGGAGGGTGTGCACTACTTCTTCAGAGTCCTGCCTGAGAACATCTATGGCATCGGAGAGCCCTGCGAGACGGCGGAGCCCGTGCTGGTGTGCGAAGTACCATCAGTTCCGCTTAATCTTCACGTTTCCGATGTCACCAAGACCTCTGTGACTCTGCGGTGGGAGAAACCACTGCACGATGGCGGCAGCCGGCTGACGGGCTACATCATGGAGGCTTGCAAAGTGGGCACAGACAGGTGGAACGCAGTGGCCACGGTCAAGGCCTCAACGTCCCAATACACTATCCAATCCCTGACGGAGAATGACCAGTACTTGTTCAGGATCCGGGCCACAAACAGCAGGGGAGCCAGTGAACCTATGGACACTGTCACGCCTGTCACGATCCAGGAGATCAAGGGTGAGTAATCACAGCACTTCAACAGGAACTAAAAAAGGTTTTATACAGATCACCATGCTATAATAAACATATCTGGTGTCTTTCAGTGATGCCCAAGATTGACATGGCTGGCATCCCTCAGAAAACTGTCCATGTCCACCGTGGCAAACCTATTGACCTTAACATCCCAATAAAGGCCAAACCACAGCCAGTCTGCTCCTGGTACTTCGGTGGCGTTAAGCTGAAGGACACCCTGGACCGCATCAAGATTGACAGCAATGGCAAATATACACGCCTCGTCATCCGTGAAACCACCATCAATGACACAGGAGACTACACCCTGGAGGTGAAGAATGCCATCGGCATGGCAACTGAGGTCGTCAAGGTCATCATCCTCGGTATGGAAACTTGCTTCTCAAAAGACGAATGTCATTCATTGGGAGTTTGGTGTGTTGAATTGAAACTGTAAAGCTAAAAACCATTCCACGCACTGAAATGTTGAATGAAATAAAGTTTTCATATATTCTCAATGATCTTTCATCATTTTTTTTCCAGACAAACCTGGTATTCCAGTCGGTCCAATGAAGATTGAAGAGGTTGACGGCGTGTCAGTGACAACCAGCTGGGAACCTCCAGAAAAGGACGGCGGTGCCAACGTCAGTGGCTACGTGGTGGAACAGCGTGACGCCCACCGGCCAGGCTGGTCCACTGTCTCCGAGTCAGTGACCAGACCTTGTTTCAAGTTCACCAGACTCTCTGAGGGAACAGAGTACGTGTTCCGGGTCGCTGCCATGAATCGCTTTGGAGTTGGCGGCTTCCTGCAGTCTGAGGTGGTGGAGTGCAAGAGTGCCGAGAGTAAGTTCACTTCCAACCAAAAACTCCATGAATGATTACTCTGTGCCCGGCAGTCTGGTACTTTTCCTTATCTGTATTGTAACTTTGCTTGTTTTGTCTTTGTTTTTTTCATGCGTAGCCATTCCTGGACCTCCAAGCACGCCAGAGGTGCTTGATGTCACCCACGAAGGCATGACCCTGACCTGGCAACCACCTGTGGACAACGGTGGATCCTCCATTGCTGGCTACATCATCGAACGTAAAGAAGCCCGCTCTGATAGGTGGCTCAGAATCAACAAGAACCCCGTGACCATGACCAGATACCGTGCCTCTGGACTAGTTGAGACCCAGGAGTACGAGTTCCGTATTACTGCCCTCAACTCCAGAGGAGCTGGCAAACCCAGCGAAAGTTCAGCCATCACTGTCGCCATGGATCCAATTGGTATGAAGTCTAAAACTCTGCATCAATGCTCTTTCCGATTTGCTATCACTTTAGGACTTCATGCAACCATTGATTATAATTTTAGAGTAGTTGCTCCAAAGTTAAGTCAGCATGTTAACAGATGTCTCTTTGTTGGTGAACAGAGCCTCCAGGTCCTCCAGTTCAGCCCAAGGTCACAGACACCACAAGGACATCGGTGTCTTTGGCCTGGCTGCCACCTGAAGAAGAGGGTGGTTCCGTCATTAGCGGCTACTTGATCGAGATGCAGAAGGTGGACCAGGTTGAATGGACACTGTGCAACACCACGCCTACCAAGATGTGCGAGTACACCCTCACCCACATGCCCCAGGGTGCAGAGTACAAGTTTAGGGTCATTGCCTGCAACGCTGGTGGTGCTGGAGAACCTGCTGAGATTCCTGGAGTGGTGAAGGTCCAGGAGATGCTTGGTAAGAGGACAAGTTTACAAAATTTACAAAAATGATGTGATTTCTGTCAGAAAGTCATGATTTTACTGATCTAAAATGAATCTTTAACTTCTTATAATCTTCTTCAGGTTATCCCGACTATGAGCTTGAGCGCAAATACGAGGAAGGTTACGTGGTCCGGCAGGGTGGAGTCATCCATCTGTCCGTACCCATTAAGGGCAAACCCATCCCAATAGCAAAGTGGACAAAGGATGGTCGTGACATCTCCCATCGGGCCATGATCGCCACTCACGATGACATCACTGAGCTGGTCATCAAAGAGGCACACAAAGATGACACTGGAACATATGACTTGGTGCTGGAGAACAAATGCGGTAGAAAGGCCGTGTACATCAAGGTGGGTGGAACATCTGGCAGATTTGGACTCAAACACTGAGAAATCCACGTGGTTTAAACTTCAAAATTCTGTGGGTCTTCCAACTCAAGGTGAAGGTGATTGGTCGCCCCGATGCCCCAGAAGGCCCTCTAGAATTTGACGACATTCAGGCCAGATCAGTACGGGTCAGCTGGAGGCCACCTTCAGATGACGGTGGTGCTGACATCCTGGGCTACACAGTGGAAAGAAGGGAGGTACCCAAGGCTGCCTGGTACACAGTGGGTGCTCGGGTAACAGAGAACTCGCTGGTGGTGAAGGGCCTGAAGGAGAATGTGGAGTACCACTTCAGGGTATTTGCTGAGAACCAGTTTGGTGTTAGCAGATCTCTCAAGTCAGATGAATCCATCATACCGAAGACACCACTTTGTGAGTAACAGTCCTCACATCTGTAACTATGATATAAATACATGTAGAAAGACGTTTGAATTCACTGAATAACTGCTTTATAACAGGTGCACCTGAACCTCCCAGCAACCCACCAGAGATCATGGATGTCACCAAGACCACCGTGTCTCTGTCTTGGGCTCGACCCCGTGATGACGGAGGTTCTCGCGTCACGGGATACTATGTGGAGAGAAGGGAGGTCTCAACAGAGAAATGGGTCCGCCACAACAAGACCCATATCACGACCACCATGTACAATGTCACCGGTCTCATCCCAGACGCAGAGTACATGTTCAGAGTGGTGGCTCAGAACGACATCGGCCAGAGCGAACCTGGTCCTGCTTCAGAGCCTGTGGTCTGCAAAGATCCATTCGGTGCGTTGATATTTATTGATGACTACCTTTTCATTAATACAGTGATTCATCAAAGAAATAACTTAGAAAGCATTTTTACCGAGAGATGTAATGTGACATGTGTAGAACTAATCAAAGAAGGGACTTTGTTGTCATTACCAGTATTTTTGATCAGTAGTTTTAATCTTTGTCTGTCTGTTTATAGACAAACCTACCCAACCTGGCGAAATCGACATTATATCTGTAACCAAAGACTCCATCACCATCCACTGGCTTAGACCTGAGCATGATGGCGGCAAGGAGATCCTGGGTTATTGGGTTGAGTTCAGGCAAGCTGGCGAAAGCGCCTGGAAGAAATGCAACAAGGAGCGCTCCAAGGATCGTCAGTTCACAATGGGCGGCCTGATGGAGGCTACGGAATACGAGTTCAGAATCTTCGCCGAGAATGAAACTGGACTCAGCCGTCCTCGTCGCACTCCAATGGGCATCAAGACCAAGCTTAGCGGTGAGATGCTGCAAATTTCACTTTCCATCAAACAAAATTAGCTGTTTGCGGCAGCACTTCTGATATTTCCTTTAAGAATATGTGCATACTTTGAATCTTAATTTTGAAACTCACAATTTGAAATGATCTAAAAAGTGCAAAAAATGCATAAGAGATGTTGAGTTTCACAAAACGTTGCAATTTCTCTACAGTTGGAGAAGCTCCGGTTTTGAAGGAGGAGATCCAAGATGTAACCACCAAGCTTGGTGAATCTGGCACTCTGACCTGCGGCATCATTGGCAGACCTTTGCCTGAGATCAAGTGGTACCGCTACGGCAAGGAACTAATCCAGAGCCGAAAGTACAAGATGAGCTCAGATGGCCGAAACCACTCCCTCAGCATCTTGACAGATGAGCAGGAAGATGAAGGCCTTTACACCTGCAGGGCCATCAATGAAGCCGGAGAGATAGAGACCAGTGGAAAGCTGCGATTGCAGGCAGCACCTCAGTTCCACCCCGGATTCCCCCTGAAGGAAAAATACTTCGCCGGAGCTGGCACCAGCCTCCGCCTTCACGTCGTTTACATCGGTCGCCCCATCCCCCAGATCATGTGGTTCTACGGCAAGAAACCACTGAACTCATCTGAGAACGTGATCATTGAGAACACAGAGAGCTACACCCACCTCGTGGTGAGGAACGCCCAACGAAAGACCAACGCTGGTCGCTACAAGGTGCAGCTTAGCAATGTGTATGGAACGGTCGACACTGTGCTCCGAGTTGAAATTCAAGGTAAAAGAAAAGAACATTTAATTGTGAAGATATGTGCATGTACCTCAAGCCAATAACTGAAAAGATTGTCCATGTTTTCTCAATGAATATTTGTTGCATGTTTCAGTATGTATGTATCAAGAGATGAGAGGAGCTGTTGATGATTCTTCCTTCTTTGTTTTTCCAGACAAACCCTGCATCCCTGAGGGTCCCGTCATTGTTGAATCCCTGCTTAAGAGCTCGGTCATCATCAGCTGGAAGGCTCCTAAGGATGACGGTGGTTCCATTATCACCAACTACATAGTGGAGAAACGTGAGGCCAAAGAAGGCGAACAGTGGCACCTGGTGTCCTCTTCCGTCTCTGGCACCACCTGCCGCGTCCCCAACCTCACAGAGAATTCTGGCTACTACTTCAGAGTCTCTGCCCAAAACCAGTACGGAGTCAGCGAGCCTCTGGAGATCCCATCGGTGGTCATCATCAAGAGTCCATTCGGTAAGTCCATCTATATCTTGCTCTCCAGTATCAGCTCTGACGTTTTCCGAAACACGGAGTGACAGATTCAGTGACATCACGTCTTTGCTCCTCAGAAAAACCTGGCATCCCGCAGCAGCCATTCATCATGAGTTCCACCAAGGACAGCTGTGTGGTCTGCTGGAAGCCTCCAAGCAGCGATGGCGGAGCCAAAATCACAAACTACTTCCTTGAGAAACGCGAGAAGAAGCAGAACAAATGGATGTCAGTGACAACCAAGCAGATTGCCGAGACCCACTATGAAGTCACGGGATTGATCGAGGGCTTTGAGTACGAGTTCCGTGTCAAATGCGTCAACATCGGCGGTGAAAGTGACTGGAGCGAGATCTCTGCACCTATCATCCCCAAGTCCGAGCAGCCTCCTCGCGCTCCTTCATTCAGGGAGGAGATCAGAGACATGACTGTCAAATACCATGCAAACGCCACCCTTGTCACAAAGGTACTTTCTTTATTTTCTATTTTAAAAAGGTAATTTTGAGTTTTTTCATTCAGCAGATTATCTAACGTGTTTCATTTTTCTGTGAACAGGTGGTGGGTCATCCAAAGCCCATAGTCAAATGGTTCCGCAGTGGAAAGGAGATCCTAGCAGATGGAACGAAGATCAAAGCCCAGGAGTTCAAGGGTGGCTACTACCAACTGGTCATCACTTCAGCTGATGAGAACGATGCCACAGTTTACCAAGTCAGAGCAACCAACTCCTCAGGATCCATCTCCGCAACAGCCAACCTGGAAGTGGAAGGTAATGGAATTACAAAAATAAAAAATGGTTGTCCCTGTTTTTCTAGAATTCATTAGGTGATCCTGTTGGTGTGATTTATAAAAAATCCATTGAAAGAATGATTACATATGTGTGATGTTTTCTGTTTATTCTAATTCCAGTCCCTGCAAAGATACACCTGCCCGTAGAGCTCCAGGGAATGGGAGCAGTTCATGCTGTACGTGGTGATCACATCACCATCAAGATTCCCATCTCTGGAAAGCCCGAACCGGCAGTCACCTGGCAGAAGGGTCAGGAGATCCTCTCCAACTCACCTTACCACCAAGTCATCACCACCAGATCGTTCACCTCCCTGGTGTTCCAGAAAGGAGTACAGAGGAAGGATACTGGCTACTACATCATTACCGCAAAGAACAGGTTTGGAACAGACAAGCAAACCATTGAGGTGAATGTGGCCGACATGCCTGATGCCCCCAAAGGACTCATGGTCTCTGACATTGGAAGGGATTCCATCACCCTGACCTGGGAGCCTCCTGCCAACGATGGTGGAAGCAACATTATTAGTTATATCGTTGAGAAGTGTCCCACCACTGCCGACAGGTGGATCCGCGCTGGCCAGACTACAGAGTGCAGTTTCACTGTTGTCAATGTATTTGGAAAGACCAAATACCAGTTCCGCGTTGTTGCCGAGAACCAGTTTGGCCTGAGTCTTCCATCTGTGCCAACTGAGCCCATCACCACGAAGGAAGACAAGTCTGTTATCAGGAACTATGATGAAGAAGTTGATGAAGCCAGAGAGATCACAAAGGAGGAAGCTCTGTTCTACAAGGTGAAGGAGCTGTCCTCTAAGTACATCATCTCAGAGGAGCTTGCTCGCTGCCAGTTCGGAGCAGTCCACCGCTGTGTGGAGATTGCCACAAAGAAGACCTTCATGGCCAAATTCATCAAAGTCAGAGGAACTGACCGCGAGTTAGTTCTCAGGGAAATAGAGGCCCTAAATGTAGCAAGGCACAGAAACATCATATATCTTCATGAATACTTTGAGAGCATGGAGGAAATTATCTTGATCTTTGAATTTATCGCTGGAGTGGACATATTTGAACGCCTTGGCACCAGCAACTTTGAGCTTACGGAGCAAGAGATTGTCCGCTACCTGAGACAAGTCTGTTCTGCTCTCAAGTTCCTACACAGCCACAACTTTGGCCACTTTGACATCCGCCCTGATAACATTGTCTACACCACAAGGAGAAGTACCAACATTAAGATTATTGAGATGGGCCAGTCTAGGCTGCTGGTGCCAGGAGAAAACCTCAGAATGCTGTTCTCAGCTCCAGAGTACTGTGCTCCTGAAGTCCATCGCCACGACTTTATCACAACGGCCACTGACATGTGGTCTGTTGGTGTTATGGCATATGTTCTACTCAGTGGCCTTAATCCATTCGCTGCAGAGTCAACAACAAAAATGATTGAGAACATCTCCAGCTGCGAGTACGTCTTTGACAGTGAAGCATTTAGGGAAATCAGTCTGGAGGCCATGGACTTCATAGACAGGCTTCTCGTCAAGGACAAGAAGCTCCGTATGACTGCTCATGAGGCTCTGGAGCACCCTTGGCTCAAGATGAAGATCGAGCATACCAGCAGCAAGGTCATTAAGACTCTCAGACATAGAAGGTACTATCAGTCTCTTGTGAAGAAGGTTGATACTATTGTCTCAGCATCCCGTGTAGCGTATGGAGGTGGTTTCAAGAACCAGAGAGGACTGGCCGTGGGTAAGGTGAAGGTTGGAACCGAATACCAAGGACTCCGTGCTGGCCCGGTCATGCATGCTTCTGCTGAGGAAGGTGGCCATGTCAGATTCACATGCAGCATTCTCAACTACAACAAAAGCACCCAGGTGACGTGGTACTTTGGCAACCGTCAGCTCCATCCAAGCCCCAAGTATGAGATTTCTTACAGCAATGGTTTTGCCAGTATCTATGTGAAGGACATCGACGAGAGTGATGATGGCATCTACCGATGCAAAGTGGTGAGCGATGAAGGGGAGGACAGTGCCTATGGAGAACTCTTTGTCGAGAGTGTAAGGACCATAAGAGAGCACTACGTAAGCCGCACCATCAAGAAGCTCAGGAGGCGAGTTGACAAGACCAAACTTCTTCAGAGACCTCCAGAGTTTACTTTGCCTCTCTACAATCGCACTGCATACATCGGCGATGACGTGCGCTTTGGTGTGACGATAACCGTGCATCCAGAGCCTCATGTAACATGGCTCAAGAACGGAGAAAGAATCAAGGCCGATGATGACCGCAAGTACACATTCACCAGCGATAAGGGCCTGTACCAACTCATGATCCACAACCTGGACATGAGTGACGATGCTGAATATACTGTCATGGCTCACAACAAGTTTGGAGAAGACAGCTGTGAAGCTCGTCTCACTGTGATACCTCATCCCGTGATGGAGGAAACCATGAGGCCCATGTTTAAACGCCTGCTGGCTAATGTGGAGTGCATTGAAGGAGAAAGCGTCCGCTTTGAGCTCAGAGTCTCAGGTGAGCCCAGTCCTGCTCTGAAATGGGAAAAAGATGGTCAACCCTTACAGTTTGGTCCCAAGGTTGTCGTAATCCAGGAAGACATGGACCATCATGTCCTTCACATCAGAGAAACTCTGCTCGAGGACTGCGGCGTGTACAAAGTTACAGCAACCAACTGTGCTGGCTCTGCAAGCTGCCACGCCATGCTGAAGGTCGACCGCCTGACATACACCAGGAGAGAATATAGGACTGAGGAAGATAAGTTCAGGCATGTACAGAAACAGATAGAGAAGACCAACAAGATGGCTCAGCATATCGCCGCCACTGAGGAGCTCGTAGCATTTAACCCCACAGCGCAGGAGGCACTCAAATTTGCTGCTGAAATGTACAAACCTGCAGTCAGCACCAAAAACATCGAGGGCGAGTTTGATATCACAGTGGAGAAGACAGAGACCAAGAAGCTGGAGGAGGAGAGGAGGATCTTCTTGCCCTATGAGATTCCTGAGCCCATCATTCACGATCCCAAAGCTCTGGACGAGGACAAGGCTATAAAACAGTTTGTTCCTCTTTCTGAAATGAAGTGGTACCGCAAACTTCGAGATCAGTACGAGATTTCAGAGAGGACGGAGAGGGTTGTGCACAGGCGGCAGAGACGTATCCGTCTGTCCAGGTGGGAACAGTTCTACGTAGTGCCGCTCCCCAGAATCAGCGACCAGTACAGGCCAAGATGGCGTATTCCCAAACTCTCACTGGATGATCTGGAAACTGTGAGACCTGCACGCCGCTCACCCTCTCCCGAGTCTGAGGTCTCTTTCAGATCAAGGAGGAGATCTCTGGGAGACCTGAGCGATGAGGAGCTGCTGGTGCCTGTGGATGACTACCTCACCATGAGGAGAGCAGAAGAGGAGAAAATGATGCTGGAAGACGAACTGGAGCTGGGCTTCTCGGCCTCTCCTGCTGGCAGCCCTGTCCGCGTCAGCCGACGCCGTTGAGCACGAGGAGAGGAGGCAAGAAGTCAGGCACGAGGCTGCCGAGGTCACTGAGACAAAGAAGAAACGCACCATTTCTCAGTTCATGAGGAGGAGAAGGTCACTGTCTCCCACCTACATCGAGCTCATGCGTCCAGTGTCAGAGCTGATCAGAGCACCGCGGGCAAGGCCTGCCGTGGAAGCAGAGGGAGAGATCATGGAGAGGAGATCCCCTACTCCAGAGAGGACCCGTCCTCGTTCACCCAGCCCCATCAGGTCAGTGGAGAGGGCATCACGCTCCTCTTCCAGGTTCGAGCGGTCGGCTCGCTTTGACATCATGTCACGCTACGAAGCCAGAAAGGCTGCTCTGAAATCTGAGAGGAAGTACCAGGTGGTCAGTCAGGCGCCTTTCAGCCTGGACCACGCTCCCCGTATAACTGTCAGGATGCGCTCTCATCGCATTCCACTTGGCCAAGACACCAAATTCACCCTGAACATCCAAGCCAAGCCAGAGGCCGAAGTCTCGTGGTTCCACAACGGAACCGCAATCTCTGAGAGGAGTGAGAAATATGTCTTCACAAATATGAGTGGCGTTTTGTCCATCACTATCCTAGAGTGTCATGAAGAAGACAGCGGCACATACCGCTGCGTGTGCTCCAACTCTAAGGGAGAAGCATCAGACTATGCCACTCTGGAGGTGTCTGGTAGCGGCTACACCACCTTCTCTTCCCGCCGCAGGGATGAGGAAGTCCCCAAAGCATTTGTGCCCGAAGTCACCCGCATTGACCACTATCACGCCAGCCACTTCAAAGCTGGCTACTCCTCCCACACTGAACTCAAGGTAGAGGAGAGCAAGTCAAAGCTAACCGAGACGCATGAAGTTATCACACGGGAAAGACTCGGTGTCTCCGCTGAGAGGTACTCCTCCGCCGAAAGATACTCCTCCGCTGAAAGATACTCCTCCGCTGAGAGGTACGATTCGTCCGTTAAGTACGCCTCCGCTGAATACCTGTCATCTAGTTCCTCCTACTCATCAGATAAGTTTTCTCTGACTGAGAAGCACGCCAAGTCTGAAGCTAAAGTTAAATCATCTGCTGCTGCTGTTGCTGTTGCTGAGGAGGTTTCTGTCCATAAGGAGAAACATGTTCTTCCTGCCAAAATCCTAACCAAGCCCCGGTCTGTGACTGCTGCTGAGGGAGAGACGGCCAAGTTCTTCTGTGACATCGATGGGGATCCTGCACCCACTGTAACTTGGATGCATGAGAGCAGAACTGTTGTTTCATCTCTTCGCATCCAGGTCATCACCAGTCAGTACAAATCCTCCCTGGAGATCTCCTCCATACAAGCCTCCGACGAGGGCAGTTACACAGTTGTGGTGGAGAACTCTGCTGGTCGACAGGAGGCTCACTTCACTCTAACCATCCTCAGGCCACCTCCCGAAGAGGAAGTCATGGCCGTCAAATCCCCTGAGCCCAGTGTGAAGTCACCCACACCAAGTGTTAAGTCACCAGAGCCTTCTGTGACATCACCTGTTCCCTCCGTGACTTCCCCAGTTCCCAGCGTGAAGTCACCAGAACCCAGCATCAAATCCCCTGAACCCTCGGTTACACCAACTCCAAGTGTAAAGTCACCTGAACCGACCGCAACGTCTCCTGCTCCGGGTGTAAAGTCTCCAACACCGAGAGTAAAGTCCCCCGAACCAAGTGCAGCATCTCCTGCTCCAGGTGTAAAGTCTCCCGAGCCTGCACGTGGATTAAAATCACCAGTCCCAGGTGTAAAATCTCCCGAACCAGAGGGGATTAAGTCACCACGCGGTTTAAAATCTCCTGAACCCAGGCTCAAATCACCAACTCCAATCAAGACTCCAGGGAGTGTGAAGTCGCCTGAACCCGAGGAGGTAAAATCCCCTCGTGGCCTCAAATCTCCAGAACCTGCAGGAATCAAATCACCAAGAGGTCTGAAGTCACCAGAACCTGCAGGAATCAAAACGCCAAGAGGCCTCAAGTCACCAGAACCTTCAGGTATCAAATCTCCAAGAGCTTTAAAGTCCCCCTGAGCCCGAGGGACTCAGATCACCTCCCAGGATGAAGTCCCCTCCTCCCATCATGTCCCCCAAGAGGGTTGTGTCTCCTCCCACTGTAAAATCCCCAGTCCCGAAACCTCCCAAGGTTCTGAGTCAGGTAACTGCTGAGGCCCACGAGGGCTCCGTCAGGATGTCCTGCGTCTGCGAGAGCAGCGTCAGGGAGGTGGTGTGGTACGTAAACGGGAGGAGGCTTTCGCAAAGCAGCCACTTCGAGATGCACTACTCCGAGGGATCCTGCAGCCTTCTGATCCACGACCTGGAAGAGAGCGATCAGGGGGAGTACGTCTGTGAGATGACTTCAGACGGAGGAGTGTCCAAGTCCTCCTTCTCCTTCACTGGACAAGTGTTTCAGTCCATACGCAAAAAGATTACAGCCTACCGTGAACAGCAAGTCGCACTGACAGGTGAAACTTCCTTCTGTTTGCAAGTGAAATACGGTCCTTATTTATGTTCTTTTCTTTTTTTTTTTTTAACAAAAAAGCTATCTCTGCTATCTCAACAGGATCGATGATGATGAGTCACAAGGAGTCGGCAGCATCAATGAGCTCGTCCATGATGACGAAAAAAGAAGTCCACACGATGGAGGAGTCCTCTTCCTTCTCCTCCTCCTCCGCCCACCAGGCAATGATGTCATCCATGATGGAGTCCAGCTCCTTCAGCAGCATGGCGGCTGAGATGAAGTTTGAGACCATGTCCATGTCCAGCATGTCCTCCATGACGTCTGAGACGTACGCGATGAGTTCCAGCAGCCTCACAGAGATGACGTCCCACATGGAGGGATCCTCGATGAGAGCAATCGGTGAGGGTTGCCATGGATAAAGGAGCAGCTCATCTTTATTGTCATGAAGAGAAGTGCTTTTCTTTGTACCCTGATCTGAAAATCTACCGTCTTTGGGTTCCAGGTTCTGCTCCAAGGATTGAAGCTCTCCCCGAGGACATCAGCATAGAGCCGGGCAAAGTCCTGACGGTCGCCTGCGCCTTCTCTGGTGACGCCAAACACATCGAGTGGTCCCGCGGTGGCAAAACCATTGAGGTGACCGCCGGTGGACGCTTCCACATTGAGACCACTGAGGACCTGACCACCCTCATCATCACCGGAGTCAAGGAGGAAGACGCTGGAGCCTACACCCTCAAACTGTCCAACGAGCTTGGATCAGACGCAGCGACTGTTCACATCAGCATTCGATCAGTGTAAAAGAAAAACAAAAAAGACAACAAAAAAAGAAGAATGTAATCTTCGAATCCTCCCCTTTTCCCTTCTTCCATGCCTTTTTATTTATTAATTGAGCAAAGTAATCTACTTGATAAAAAGATCTGGATTATTCTTGTAAATATGAACTATTTTTGTACCAAACTTGACATTAATTTATGCCAAACTAGACTAAAGTCTAAAGTTGTAAAATGTGCCATATTGGATAACTATGACTTAGGATGTTTGAACCTCTTTTCTGTGACATGTACATAATGTATATAGCCGAATTTACCGGTTATGAGAAATGTATGCATTGTTATTTATGACATTTAACTGAAACAAAATGAAACTTAATGTAGTTTAACAGGAGAAAGTTCCGCCAGGAACGAATACCCTGCTAAACTGAGAAACTAAACACTGTGCCTCAACGATAAAGTTGATGTCTTAAGATTGCCTCAACAGGTAGAGAGGCTCCCTGTTGATGTTTCCTCAACCAGAGACAAAACTATGAACACACTGCTGGAAAAAAAAAAAAAAAGATAGAGCAGTGCTTTAGCATGGTAACAGGAGCGTGAGATCCTGAGTGCTGTTTGCATCTACCCTCATGCAAGCAGGACGACTGGACCTCGCGCTCTGACTGATTATGTCATATCGCCATTTCAGTGACGAGCTCACAGTGCGAGCGGCCTGCACTGCCTGAGCACACGTGGTCTTTTTGTGTTTTTGTGCTGCGCTTCTGGCAACCGACCGCCGGCGTGGGCTTCTCCACCTGTTCCATCAACCTGGCCAATCATACGTAAGGAGAGCCTGCCAGGCGCTCGTTTGCAGAAGCACAGCTGCCTCTTGGAGGTGTGCAGCGTGTTCGTGTGTTAGTTTGTAGACGTTCACCCGTCAGCCGAGCTCGGCGGCACCAAGCACCCGCGCGGCAGCTTGAACCAACCACCTGCTGAAACGAGGCGGATGCTTGCGTGTCGCCCTGCACTTTGATTGGATTGAAGTTAGATTCGTAGCGTTGACTATTTTCGCAGCCTCCTTGAGTTTTTCTCCAATTATTGGTTTAATAAAGCATGATTCAGCACTACAGAAGGCCTCCGTCTGATTATTCTTAAAGTTTACCTGCACAGGAACATCAGCTGATATGCACAGGTATTCATCATTTCTGCTAAGTGTTAGCTTCATATTCATGGCCAGGTATATATATTTCCCAGTCTGTTGATGACAGTTATTTATTTATTTAGATCCTTTATTTAACCAGGTATGAGTCTCAATGGCCACAGTTACATGCTGTTTTTTAATTCAGAATTACTTACTCAGAATTAAATTTTCCTTCGAGTTTACATGGAAATAGTAATTCTGAATTGAGGTTTACATGGAAAACACGTTTGACCGGCTTTATCCAATTCCGCTTAAGGTCTGGGGGTTGGGAAGGGTTCTGATTGGATAGGGGGGGCAGACGTCTTTACGTATTTACATCTACTGGAAGAAAACAAACTTACTCGATTAGCAACAACATGGAGGACTACATTATTAGCATCCTTTTTGGATATGAAACCTCCTTCATTTAACCTAGCCGCTACAACTTTGAAAAGCTCACAATTTTTATGTTCTTTTAATTAGGGATGTATGATAACTTTTTTTTAAAAACCAATACCGATAACCGATAACTTTCAGCTCCTAAAGGCCGATACTGATACCGATAACACACATATATACCTAAGATCATTACATCAATACTATGAACAAAATCAAAAATAGTTTTGACTTTTTATATGAACAGATATTTATTTTTTCATTGAAAAACTACAGGCAAGCCTCTTAAACATTTTCATAAAGCTGTCAAACAAACCTATTTTGATATCTCACATCAACTTTAATAAGGTTCATTACTGACTGATATAAAAAATAAAGGTAATGGTAAATGGACTGCACTTATATAGCGCTTTCCAGACACCATCAAGGTGCCCCCAAAGCGCTTTACAATGGCCTCTCATTCACCCATTCACACACCAGTGGTGCCATGCAAGGCGCTGCCAGGCCCACTGGAAGCAAGTTAGGGTTCAGTGTCTTGCCCAAGGCCACTTTGACATGTGGACGGATGGAGCGGGGATCGAACCGCCAACCTTCTGGTGACTGGATGACCCACTCTACCAACTGAGCCACAGCCACCCCCGTGGCTCCTTGCACTGATGGAAATACATGCATCAGAATTACAAACTGAAAAAGATTAACATTTAAAGGATTTTGGCTTGTGGTTCCATTTAAATTAATACCTTTAATTAAAGTAAATGAGGTTCAATAGTTTTTGTTTTTTAATCTAATGGAAGCTTTAGATGAGAGATGAGGCAGAGGAGAGCGGGAGGGGAGGAGGGACTGTTGCTGGCTTGCGCATGTTAGCATTAGTTTCCGTTAGCTCACGTTAGCGCGATTTCAAAACTCCATGGAAGCGATTGTTATGTTGTAGGTGGCTGATCAGGTTTTACGTATTAAAGCTTGTGCTTCCCTCCTCGTAGAATTCACTCAGAGGATTCATCACAAATAACCACCAAACTATCTTCTTCTGAAACTTTAACAAAGTTCCACGCTGCCATGTTTGTTGTGATCAGCGCTGTGCTCCGGGCTGCATTCAAGGTGTAACGTAAATTCCCACGTTCCCTCGTTTGCTAGTCGTTTTTTCAGCCTTTACTGTTTTTTTTCTTTTTTTATGTGTAACATGTGGGGAAATACTGCAAATATGATATATCGGGATGACATCATAATTTCTTGTTATCGGCCCGATAGTTATCATGCACCCCTACCTTTAATTATTTCCAGTTCCTCCAAGCTATTTATTAAATAAATCATCTCTGCTCTTGACCACCGTTTACTGCGTGCTGCCATTTTGAAACTTTGTTTTGAAAACAAGCCCAGCGCGGAATATAAGCGTCATCGCGACAAGAGAGACCTGGCCAAGAATGGCAGCAGTTGGTTAAAAAGACATCAGACAATCAGCACCATCAGAATAAATCAATCAAAACAATTACACCCATTGAGGGAACTCTTTTCCCTGTCGCGCAGAGCTGTCTTAAATTCACCCAGAGTAATGAGTTCTGTCAGTTTCATGTCCATTTGAAAATTGTTCCAAGAGGATGGAGCAGCATTTTTAAAAGCTTTCTTTCCAAACTCCGTGCAAACATTTGGAACCTGCATTTGTCAGGTGCTCTGGGAACGGAGAGCGTAGCAGCTTTGCATTTGGGTCATATAACGGCACAGATATGATGGGAGGAGTCCTAGTATGGATTTGTAAATAAACCCTAACCCCTAACCCTAACCCCTAACCCCTAACCCTAACCCTAACCCTAACCCCTAACCCCTAACCCTAACCCTAACCCTGTGAAAGCTGGTGTACAGAGTTGGACATCCAGATGTGGTAAACAGGGTACAGTGATGAGTGAGATGGCCCAGTCCAGTAATGAAACGGAGAGCACAGGGGTAAACAGTCCAGTTTCCTCAGTAAATAATCAGTAGAGTTCATGTAGAGCAGATCACCACAATCCAACAATGGAAGGAAAGTTGCTGAAATTAAGTGTTTATGTACCTGATGAGAAAAACATGATTTGTTTCTGAAAAAGAACCCAAGTTTAAGTTTTAATTTGGTGACAAGATTTTCAATGTCCAGATTAAAAGACAAATTCTGTTCAATAATAAAACCTAAATATTTATAAGATTGGACTCTTTCAATTTCAGTACCTTGAGTGGTTGTGATCTTTACATTACCTGTTGGTTTTCTGGTTTGTGTAAACAACATACACTTGGATTTTTCTGCATTGAGCACCAATTTCAGATGTGACAGACGGGGCTGGATGATATCGAAGGAAGACTGAAGATGTTCCAAGGATTGTACTAATGAGCGTGACGTGCAATATATAATCATATCATCTGCATAAAAGTGAAAATGAGCATTAGAAGTATTTACAGGTCATTTAAAGGTCATTTACGTACAAGGACAATAGCAGAGGTCCCAGAACAGAGCCCTGAGGCACACCACCAATACCTATTACAGAAAAACAAAGCCTACAAATCAATCAATAAATCACGTGGGCAACACCACGTTGCAGCCAGGTCATCAGCACTTAATCAACTGAGGATTGGCAGATAGAAGCAGCTGCTCTGGGTCATTCAGATGTGTGCTATAGAGGTGGGCGGATCAATCCAAATATCGATACCAACACTGGTATTGATATCGAAAGATGCTCGTGTAAAAAGATCGATACTCACACTATTTTTCTCTCCCACGAGCACTGACCGCTGCCTAAGTGCAAATTCATTGAAGTCTGTGTCTGACACGCTGTTGCTGGATCCTCCTTCCCTCTCGTCTCGTCTTTTGATGTTGCGCCTACATGTGGCTCAGCAGCGCTAGCCAAACAATTCCATTTACCCATGCATTGTTGTTGGCAAAAAGCCAGCAAGGCTCACAGTAACAGCGGTCTAATTTTGGAGAGTAGCACGTCCAACTGCGGGAAAGTTTCATCCCAGTTTTAGTGGTAGATGTGTAATTACTCTCTGAAAAACACCGATTGTCCTTATCGGTGGGAAATGGACCTTTGGGTCTGCATAGGCCCATCTTGAGGATATATCTTTTAATGTCGGCGTCCTGGTCAAGGATCAGGTCCAGCTTTCCCCTGGAGCAGCTAGCAACTGCAGAGTCCCTAGCAGCAACGCTATACAACCAAGAGACAAGTAAGAGGATATAAGCTAACGTTAGGCGGGGGGGCTACTCCGATAACAACCACATCAACAGTTTACAACTAACTCACATATTGTTTTCAGCGTCAGTGATTGTGAGAAATTGTTCCTGCAAATCTGGCTCCCTGACCGCGCTGCCACGTTTTGCCGGTTTTCTGTCGATTTCTGCTACTTGTCGTGATATGCGACCTATGACGTTTTCCACGCCCATCATTTTTTTAAATCCCTTTGTAGCGGGAGCAGCAGGACAAACGAACACTGGTTTACAGTGAATAACATCCTTAAAATTCATATCGTGTCGTCTTTCGTCTTTGCGTTTGTTGAAAACGTTCATTCAGCATGTGAATTCAATATATGGAATGTCATATTATCCTTGCATGACACTCACTGTGTCATATTAATTATTTAACAATAGCGCACAGAGGAACGTCCACGTAGCGGGACTAGTCGTCGGTTTACAGTAACAGCCTTAAAATTCATACTATTTCGATCTTTGTGCTTGTCGAAAAAGTTAATTCAGTATATAAATTCAGTATGCTTTGTTGTAACTCGGCAACAAATTTATGCGTGTGGAAAACGTCATTTGGGAATTCGCTCTGCGCATGTGCAGAACCCCGAGGTAGCATATATCGACAAGTAGCAGAAGTCGACAGAACACCGGTTTGACTCGCTGCCAACAATGTCAGGTTCATCTCCAGGATTGGGAAGAACAAAATACGTGTCCAGCTTTTTAAGTTTCGTTTTCTCCTGCGCTCTTTTTTTCCCTTTTCTTTGCGTTTTGTTGCTCCACTTTAATGTTTATATGAACTGCCATTCATGATTACATTAGTCTTTGATCCACCCAGGTTGACTCTGTTGACTAGTGACTGATGATCGTTGGTCGTTGCCCGGACGACGCCTGGCATGGATGCTTCTTGCTGCTGCTCCGGGGACCTATCCTTGCGACGCTGGACGCTGAACGCTGGACGCTCCAGTTTGTGCCCGGTTTGTGGTGATCTGCGGTCGGATGTCGACATACTGTCTGCAGGGGTCCTCTTGGGTCTGATGGAGACCTTCCGCCGCAGACATGGACGGTGTCGCTGGAGGCCGGTTCTGGAAAGCTAAGTAGTCCTGAACTGCTACCCGCGGCAACCACCGCCACTGGATCCGGGCTGCAGCGCCACGGAGCCGGGACGGGAGCCCCCGACGTAGCAGCGGCGGCATGCTGCCCCCGTCCAGCAGTCTACACGCCGGATGGGTCAGCTGACCTGGCAGGGGCCGTCTGGTGACCTGGTGGGGCCCAGCACCGCCGGGGGAGACGACAACGGCCTGGTCCGGTCCGCATGATGAACCGGGCTCTGAGACGGTCGGCTCCGTCGCTCGCCGGACTGAATGGAGCTCGGTCTTCCCAGAGACTCCAGGACAGACCCATACTCCAGGACAGGCCCAGACCCCAGGACAGACCCAGACCCCAGGACAGACCCAGACCCCAGGACAGGCCCAGACCCCAGGACAGGCCCAGACCCCAGGACAGGCCCAGACCCCAGGACAGACCCAGACCCCAGACAGACCCAGCCCAGACCCCAGACCCCAGACCCAGACCCCCCCAGGACCCATACCCAGACCAGCCCAGACCCCAGGACAGGACCCAGACAGACCCAGGACACCCCCCAGACCCCAGGACCCCAGACAGACCCAACTCCAGGACAGACCCGACCCATGACAGACCCAACTCCAGACCCAGACCCCAGGACAGACCCAGACCCAGGACAGACCCAGACCCCAGGACAGACCCAGACTCCAGGACAGGCCCATACCCCAGGACAGACCCAGACTCCAGGACAGACCCAGACTCCAGGACAGGCCCAGACCCCAGGACAGACCAGGACAACAGGACAGGCCCAGACCCAGACCCAGACCCCAGGACAGACCCAGACCCAGACCCAGACCCAGGACACAACCCCGACCAGGACCCAGACCCAGACCCCCAGGACAGACCCAGACCCCAGACACCCAGACCCCCAGACCCAACAGGCCCACCCCAACCCAGACCCCAGACAGACCCAGACCCCAGGACAGACCCAGGACAGACCCCAGGACCCCAGACCCCAGACCCCAGGACAGACCCAGACCCAGAGACCCAGACCCCAGACCCCAGGACCGACCCAGACCCAGGACAGACCCAGACCCCAGGACAGACCCAGACCCCAGACCCAGGACCCAGACCCCAGACAGACCCAGGACCCCAGGACAGACCCATACCCCAGACAACCCAGACCCCAGAACAGACCCAGACCCCAGACAGACCCCCAGACCCAGACCCCAGGACAGACCCAGACCCCAGGACAGGCCCAGACCCCATACCCAGACCCCCAGACCCCAGACCCAGACTCCAGACAGGACCAGCCCAGACCCAGACCCATACCCCAGACCCCAGACCCAGGCAGACCCAGACACCGACACCCAGACCCAGACCCCAGACCCAGACCCCAGACCCAGACTCCAGGACCAACCCAGACCCCAGACCCCAGACCAGACCCCCCAGACCCAGACCCCCAGAACCCAGACCCAGGACAACCCAGGACCCAGGACAGGCCCAGACCCCAGGTCAGACCCAGACTCCAGGACAACCCAGACCAGACCCCATACCCCAGACCCAGACCCAGACCCAGACCCAGACCCCAGGACCCAGACCCCAGACCCCAGACCCCAGGACCCAGACCCCAGGACAGACCCAGACCCCAGACCCAGATCCAGGACAGACCCAGACTCCAGGACAGACCCAGACCCCAGGACAGACCCAGACCCCAGGACAGACCCAGACCCAGACCCAGACCAGACCCAGACCCCAGGACAGACCCCAGACCCCAGGACAGACCCAGACCCCAGGACAGACCCAGACCCAGGACAGACCCAGACTCCAGGACAGACCCAAACCCCAGGACAGACCCAGACACCAGGACAGGACCCCAGACCCAGACCCAGACCCCAGGACAGACCCTACCCAGACCCAGACCCAGGACAGGACCCAGACCCCCAGACAGACCCAGACCCAGGACAGACCCAGACCCCACCCCAGACAACCCAGATCCCAGGCCCAGACCCAGACAGATCCAGGACAGACCCAGACGACCCAGACTCCAGACCCAGACCCAGACCCAGACCAGGACCAGACCCCAGACAGACCCAAGACAGACCCAGACCCAGGACAGACCCAGACCCCAGGACAGACCCAGACCCCAGGACAGACAGACCAGACCCAGACTCCAGACCCAGACTCCCAGCAGACCAGACCCAGACCCCCCAGACCCCCAGACCCCCCAGACCCCAGGACAGACCCAGACCCCAGGACAGACCCAGACCCAGGACCCAGACCCAGATCCAGGACAGGCCCAGACCCCAGGACAGACCAAGACACCAGGACAGGCCCAGACCCCAGGCAGACCCAGACCCCAGGACAGACCCAGACCCCCACCCCAGACCCAGACCCAGACCCCAGGACCAGACCCCAGACAGACCCAGACCCGGTCAAACCCAGCCCCAGGGGCCAGACCCCAGACCCCAGGCCCAGACCCAGGCCCAGGACCCAGACCCCAGGACAGACCCAGACCCAGGACAGGCCCAGACCCAGGACCGACCCAGACCCCCAGGCCAGACCCCAGACCAGACCCCCAGACCCAGACCCAGGCCCAGACTCAGGACCGACCCAGACCCAGGACAGACCCAGACCCACCCAGACCCAGGACCCAGGGCGACCCAGACCAGACCAGACCCCCAGGACAGAACCCAGACAGGACAGCCCAGACAGGACCAGACCCAGACCCAGGACCCAGGACCCCAGGACAGACCCAGACCCAGGACAGGCCCAGACTCAGGACCGACCCAGACCCAGACCCAGACCCCAGACCCAGACCCGAGACAGACCCCAGGACCCAGACAGACCCAGGACAGGACCCAGACCCAGGACAGGACCAGACTCAGGACCGACCCAGACCCAGGACAGGCCCAGCCCCTAGGTCAAACCCAGACCCCAGGGCAGACCCAGACCCCAGGACAGACCCAGACTCAGGACCCAGCCTGACCCAGGACAGACCCAGGACAGGCCCAGACCCCAGGTCAAACCCAGACCCCCAGACCAGACCCCAGGAACCAGGACCCAGACCCAGGACGACCCAGACTCCAGGACAGGACAGACCCCCCAGGGACGGACCCCAGACCCAGGAACAGACCCAGACCCAAAGACCCGACTCCAGGACAGACCAAGACTCCAGGAGACCCCAGGACCCAGACCCCAGACCCCAGGGACAGACCCAGACCCAGGACAGACCCACCCCCCAGAGACCCCAGACAGACCCAGACCCAGACCCAGACCCCAGGACAGACCCAGACCCCAGGACAGACCCGACCCAGACCCCAGGACAGGCCCAGACCAGGACCCTACCCAGACCCAGACGACCCAGACAAGAGACCAGACCACAGAATCCAGGCACCCGGCAGAACCCCAGAACCCACAGACAGACCAGGACCCCTCCCCGGGCAGACCCAGGCCCAGACCAGCCCCCAGACCCCCAGATCAACAGGCCCAGACGACCCCAGACCCAGGACAGACCAAGACCCAGGACAGGCCCAGACCCCAGGTGAAACCCAGACCCCAGGGCAGACCCAGACTCCAGGACAGACCCAGATCCCAGGACAGACCCAGACTCCAGGACAGACCCAGAGCCCAAGTCAAACCCAGACCCCAGGACAGACCAGGACAGGCCCAGACCCCAGGACAGACCAAGACACCAGGACAGGCCCAGACCCCAGGGCAGACCCAGACCCAGGACAGGCCCACACCCAGGACCCGCCCAGACTCAGGACCGACCCAGACCCAGACCCAGACCCCAAAGACAGACCAAGACACCAGGACAGGCCCAGACCCCAGGGCAGACCCAGGCCCCGACCCAGACCCCAGGACAGACCCAGACCCAGGACACACGGGACAGAAGCTTCATCTGGTTTGGTGGGCCTGGAGGAGGTGGCCACTGCAGCCAGGGGGAGATCTGGGCCAAGACGCTTCATAAAAACATTAAAAGAAACAGAGAAGCGTTTATTGTTTGTGTCGTCCTAGATTAGTTATGACTTTGAACCAGTGGTTATTGGGCTTCTTCTTCTGCCAGCTATCATCTTAGCTCTCCTAATTCTGTCCCTTAACAGGCACCATAGTTGTGCGCAGGGCCGTCGCAAGGGGGGGTGAAGGGGGCGGTCGCCCAGGGCCCCGCGCTGTGACGTACCTATATCGGGCCTCACACTTGACCAATGAGTTTTGTTTATCTTATAATTTCATGTGGTCATTAGAAGGCTAAGACATTAATGTCTTTAAAATAAAACGCTTCAATTTCATTTCAGTATACATAAAGGTTGTTTTACACGAATAAAGTATATAAATATTCTTTAATAAAGTATAGTTCCTCAAACGTTGCTTAATGACGTAGGTACGTAGGCAATGCGTCGGTTCTCTTGCAGCAGGCGCCAACAGCAGACTGAAGGGGATAATGTCAGCAGCCAGCCGCAAGCGAGACTGCTGTCAGGTGCTGAGAAACGAAAGAAACTGAAAAAGAGAGAGGAGTTCAACTAGACACTTGCGTCTCTGCAATATGTAATGTGGAAAGTTTTACTGTAAGTTTATTTTAATGTTAAATAGTTTGACATCATTTATGCTCTTGTTATTGTATTTATGAATTGCTGATAATACACGGCTGATGGCCAAAGATGTATATTGAGTCTGTCTGCTGATTGTTGTTTCTTACTTTCCATTGTTTATTATTATTATTATTATTATTATTATCTGATGTTGCTACTAACACTAAAAACAGGTTGCAATTTGTCCTCGCTCCGACGGAGAGCTGCGAGGCTGTCTGCATGCGCACGTGAAAACAGGTTATCCTGAAAAGGGCCTCGCATCTCAAGTCTGCCCTGGGCCCCGCCCCCCCCTTGCGACAGCCCTGGTTGTGCGTTTATGCTCATGTTTATGTTGTCACTCGAGTTTGGGTCCAGCTTCTCCGTACAGACACCACTAAGACATCTTAATGGAGCTTTCTTAACAACACAAAACCAAGCACACTAATGATTGTTCAGCAGTTTTTAATTCTGATTTCAAATACAGACACACAAACACACACCAGCCTGACCCAGTAGTGCAGTGGTTAGGACTGGTAACCAGTGTACAGAGGCTGCAGGATTAACTCTCTGCCTTCATCATGCTGAGAACGTCACATTCTTCTGTGTTCCGTATACATTCATATCTAATAATATTCGTTAACTTCTAATAACTGTAAAAGGCATATTTAAAATAAAGAAAGCCCAGGACAGAATCTCTGGTTTCTGTCCCGAACGAGTAAATTCTGCCTCTCATATCTGGTTATTAAAGCTCGCCTGAACAGCGGCTGAGACGGATAAAATGTATCATATAGAAAACAAAGACAACAACGTGTGAGTCTGACGCCATCCCCTTTAACAATCAGAACCTCGGGTCGCGTGCACCTGCTCAGTGGACCAGCAGCGGCGCCGCGGTCTTCTGCAGCTCCAGACCGCTGAGAGGCGAGAACGGGGGGAGGCCGTCGTAGCCCAGCAGCTGCCGCGTGGAGGACTCCCAGTTCAGACCGAACTCCAGCCGGCTGCAGATGCACGGGTACTGCCGGTCGGCCCGGCGCACCCAGTCCACCGCCCTCTTCACCTCCCGCCAGCGCTCAGGCCTGCAGAGGGAAAACACGGACATTCAGCTGCTCAGAAACACGGCGGCTGACCTGAACAACCCAAGGAACGAATGTTGAAAACCAAGAGGGTGATCCCAGTCGGAGCCGGTCCAGAAGATGATAATAATAATGGTAGATGGTTCTCCTCTCATGGCATTAAGGCCTGACACTGATCAGCGTTCACATCTGGATGAAGCGTGTTGGGTGAGTTTCGTCTCAGCAAGTTATTATCGTTAACAAAAACGAACAAAATAACGAAAACTAGAATTGAAAAAACATTTTCGTTAACTGAAAAAAAAAAAGAGTTTTTTTTTTAAATAACTGAAACTGTATTATGTGTTTATAAAACGAACTAAAATTAACTATAATAATGTCAAGAACGTCCTTCGTTTTTGTGTTTGTAACTCTTTTCCTCATATATGTTTGAAACCTATTAACTTCGCTCCACCGTACAACAACAACCGCAAAAAAAAAAAAAAAAAAAAAAGTGATCAGCACTGATGGCTGCGGCAAAAGTTGAGAGAAAGCGTCACAGTCCTATTTGGGATTTCTTTGACTATGACTGTGTTAACGATAAAAATAAGTGCCTTGTTGTAGAAGCAGGTGAAACAATGTGTGGAATAAACCCATCAATCTGAAAGTCCATTTGAAAAGCTCACACAAGAAGGCTAACCAAGACTAGCTGGATAAACTAGCCTAAGCTAGCCCCCTGGAAAGAGAAGCTTAGGCTAACCAAGGCTACCTGGATAAGCTAGCCTTAGCTAGCCCCCTGGAAAGAGAAGCTTAGGCTAACCAAGACTACCTAGATAAGCTAGCCTAAGCTAACCCTCTGGAAAGAGAAGCTTAGGCTAACCAAGACTACCTGGATAAGCTAGCCTAAGCTAGCCCCCTGGAAAGAGAAGCTTAGGCTAACCAAGACTACCTGGATAAGCTAGCCTAAGCTAGCCCCCTGGAAAGAGAAGCTTAGGCTAACCAAGACTACCAGGATAAGCTAGCCTAAGCTAGCCCTAAACAAACACTGAAACTAATAAAAACTAAAACAAAACTAAGGGCCCTATCTTGCGCCAAACCTCCAAAACCTGCTATTAAGGGATAGCAGGTAGCAGGAGGGGCGTTCCCCCACAAAGAACACAATCTTCCACCTCCCAAAACCCACGATCTTACCTGCAAAAACCACTATATTATGCACACATTATGTATGGGAGTGGTTAGGGCGTTCCACCTGTTTAACCAATCAGTGCGTCAGTAGACATTGCCTTTAAGAGCAGGTTGCGGTACCTGCAAACTGCTATGGAGGTCTTTTCACCCAGATCAGAGCAGCTCTCATGGGCAGCTGGTCTGGGACTCTGCTGTAGAGCTTCCTCCTCTTTTTTCCTCCTCCTTCTCTGCACTGATATAGACATAACTAGTTCTAACTAATGTGGAGCAAATGATTTAATCATTTCTTTTGTACTCCAAGAAGTTCCAACAAACTGCTCAGAAAAAAATAGAGCCAGTGAACTTCCAGGAAAGCATTTCTTAACTAGAAAAGCACTCAGAGAGCACAGACCTCCGCCAAGCACAACAGTTCTCCCATACAGCGATTTACAGATTGCGATAAAATCCGCCTTCTGGATCAGATCCGGATCAGCCTCTGATATTTTATAGAGGTTTTCAGTGTCAATACCTGAGTGAAATTTAATGAGCTGTGGGCAATAATTAACGGAGATGTTGAGAAACAAAATTTCCGGCCCCATTGAGCGCATGTTACAGTCTCAAGCTGGGTTGTGAACCGCAACCTTCCACCTCTGGGGCTCCTGCGCACAACCCACTGCGCCACCTTCAATCCTCTACATAGACACTCAGATCCACCTATGTTTCACCTTCCCATCTGACGAGCAGCCCAGGTGTGGCACTGCACACCTGTACCTATTCAGTCATCATTCAACCAGACTCGTCTCCAGATCTTCCCATAGAAACGCCTGATCCAGCCATTCGCAGTGCCACCTCCTTGCCTTCGTCGTCCCCTGGATTGTTCGTTTGGCTGCCAACCCTCGAATCCTCCTTTTTTACATCTGAGAGAATTAAACTCTTAAAATTCCAGAACTCCCTTCCTGTCTCCATTGTGGTTGCTTTAGGGTTCAAGAAACAACTAAACAGCGCAATGTTATCGAAAATTTGAAAGTGATCTAGAATCCAGGATTTCTTCCGGATCACAACCAAAATAAAATGAGTTCTTCCTTTTCACATTTCTGACAACTACTGAAAATGTCATCAATATATCCATCCATAACTTTTTGAGTTATCTTGAACATATCCCCTGTGCAAAGACGCACAGCTGCGCCAAGACGCATAGCCACTGGAAGCGGTGCTTTTTAAAATACTGCAGAACGGATCATTGGATGAGCATTGAGCCAGAGGAACACGTATGATGACATCTACCTTCTACCACTGAGCCCATCTCGGTGCTCCGGTGCACAAGGAGAGGATCAGAGGGATACGAGCTCAGTACAAGAAACTCCACAACAGAGTTCTGTGATCTCCTCGTTTCCTCCACAGCAAACATCTGGATGAGATCATGCCACAGCTGTACAGAAATCACCTGCCCTTAAGAGAATAATGTATGAAAGTAATACAGTGATGCATAATCGAGAGGTAAAGCCGGTTGTGCAGTCCACATGTGACTGGGTGGACGCGCAATGACGGGATTTGGACGCGCTCTTTTACGCGCCGACATGCCAGTTGTGCTTTCCACAAACTCGGTATCTTGCAGTACTGGTGTCTCGCAGATTTTGGGTATTGGGTAATGGGTGGTCAGACCACCCATTACCCAATACCCAAAATCTGCGAGATACAGCTACCGCAAGATACCGAATTCGTGGAAAGCGCAAGAGACACGCCCATTGCCGCGCCCACAATGTGCTTAAGGGAGACGGCAAAATGGGTAGCAGGTTTTGGGAGGTGGAAGATTGCATTTCGGTTGGCAGAGGCTCCTAAATCTGAGATTTGCAGGTAATGGGTATTGGGTATTGGTTATTGGGAGGTGCAAGATAGGGCCCTAAGTCTTTCAAAACAAAAACGAATAAAAACTAGCAAAACGGCTCTAAAAACGCATTAAAACTAACTGAATTTGAAAAACTAAACTAAACTAAAAACTAAATAAAAACTAATGGAAAATCCAGAACTATTGTAACCCTGCGTCTCAGCTGTTGAGCGTGTTGCTGCACACCTGAGCTCAGAAGACTCCTCCAGGTGAAACAGGCTGCGCAGGAGTTTTCCTTCCTCCACCTTCTCCAGCCGCATCAGCTGCAGAACCAGAAGAGTGGCAACCATCCTCAGGATGTCGGCGTGGGCCTTCACGCCTGCAACACACACAGAAGCAGCAGTGGTGAGGAGCCATGCTGAAATCCAGCATTGTTGTAGCGTTTCTCAGCTTCCTGAACCCGGAGGTTCCTCAGGAGGAGGCACCAGAGGATTCATGGAAGAGTCTCCCGGTTCTCACCCAGAGAATGGATTCCCTTTTCCTTCAGGAACACGTTGGCAAAGACGTCCACGTTGAGATTCAATAACTCCCCCAGGTCTGCGGTTAACTCCCAGTAGCCTTCCTGCAACGGGCAAACAGCGGCATCACGCCACAGCTGCTAGAGTGTTCATGATGCAAACTCAGAGCTCATTTAGTTCCTGAGCTGCTGCTGACTGACAAGCTGGAACGCAGCTGCAGAATCTGACTTCACGCTATTAAAGAAATATGGGAACAAAGTCTGTCCTGAAGAGTTTATGTCTGCTTGTCTGAAGTGAATAACACATAACGCAGTTCTGTCGCCTTGTCTGAGGTCACCTCGGTATTGGTTTAAAAAAACAGTTATCGTGCATCCCTAACATTACTACTGGAATCACCCAGACAGGATGGCAGCCAACTTAATCGAGTTTCAAGTTTGATATGTGGAAAAAATGAAATCTATAAAAGTAAAAATATCTGACTGAGAGCTGCAGCTGGAAGATCTTTGTCCACTTGTGATCCAGTTCTTCTGGATCTGCAGGCTTTCCCCTAAAACAACACCACAGAAACATGAGAGCAGAGCACCATCAGTGTCAGATGATGAAACCCTCCTTGTGGATAAAAACCGTGAGATTAAGGACTCACTTGGAGTGTTGAAGAGTTGCTGCACTTGCTGAAAAGTGAAGGACCAGATTTAGGGGCTTCGGAGGGCCGGCGAAGGACAATAGCTCTATGTGAGATGCATCGAAACCTTGGTCCATTCTCATGGGTGGGACTTTCTTCTTTCCAGCAGGTACAGGGTGAGCTGTACTTAGAGCCCAATCTGAACGTGGGATGCTTCTTTGAACTATGGGTTGACTGTCCCCTTCCAATCCCCTAGAGGACCTCGTGGCTTTACCAAACAAACCAGCCATCCGAGGTGCTACTGCACTGCAGCTCTGTGAGATCGAATTAAAGCTCCGCTGCCAAATGATTCACGACTTGGAGAAAAGGGAGGAAAGGCACCATCTTTACTCATCTCTGCAGAAAAGCCGGGGGGAATATTTCCACCCACTGGAGGGGAAAACACCACACTGCTACCAAAACTCCCCTGCCGCATTTCAGATTTTCCGGATGTGCCAAATTTGCCTCTCTGACTTCTTCTGAGTTTTGGCGAGAGTCTTCCTACCAGTGGTTCTTCTTCATCAGTCTTAGCAAACAAGGAGCTCTCCACCAGTTTGTGGGAAGGAGAAGCTGACTGTTGTCCAAACGGCTCCAAACTGTTACACACCAAGGGACGGTCATAAATGAATTTGGGAGGAGCCAGGAAAGGATGACAAGCAGGGGGAGCGGGAGGAGGAGGAAAAAGCGAAGAAGAAGCAGCAGGGGGGGGAGGAGGAGGAGGAGCAGGAAAAAGCGAAGAGGAAGCAGCAGGGGGGGGAGGAGGAGGAGGAGGAGGAAAAAGCAGAAGCGAGGAGGAGGAGAGCAAGAAGAAGCGGAAGAAAGCGGATGGAGGGGGGAGGAGGAGGAGGGAGGAGGAAGAAAGCAGCGGGGGAGGAGGAGGAGGAGCAGGAAAAAGCGAAGAAGAAGCAGCAGGGGGAGGAGGAGGAGGGAGGAAAAGAGAGCAGAGAGAAGGAAGCGAAGAAGAAGCAGCAGGGGGAGGAGAGGAGCAGGGAAGGCAGCAGGGGGGGGAGGAGGAGGAGGAGCAGGAAAAAGCGAAGAAGAAGCAGCAGGGGGAGGAGGAGGAGGAGCAGGAAAAAGCGAAGAAGAAGCAGCAGGGGGAGGAGGAGGAGGCACTTTGAAGGCTGAAGATGCTCCAAAGAGGAGAGGAGGAGAGTCTCCTTTGACATTTCTCATCGAACTGGTTGCTTCTGCAAATTCAAAATCATCACTTTCAATCTCAAAAGGCTGCCCGCGTTCATCGCTGCTTCCTGGTTCTGAAACAGGACAGAAGGCTGGACTCTGTAAACCGGGACAAATGAAAATAAAAAGCATAATAAACAACAGCCCACTTGGACGTGCACATTTACTGCTGTATGAATGACCTACCGGGCTTGAATCATCGTAACTGCGAAGCTGCACTGCCCCTGGTGGAGAGCCCTGTAACAGATGAAAGCAACACTGAACACTGATGACTGAAGCTCTATTAAGACTTGTTTGTTGCTGCGGACTTTGGTCAGCTGTTATATGGATCAAATGCAAGATGCTGTGATTTTAACCTCAGCCAAAGACTTCAGGGACAACAAAAGGCTGGAACAGTTTTTCAGCTGGTGGAACTAGGGGTGCACGATAACTATCGGGCCGATAACAGGACATTATGACGTCATCCCGATAAGTCCGATATCATGACGAATAGTCCCGATAACATATATATTTTTGTCAACACAGCAGTGCCTCGCTCCCTCTCTGAGTCTTGAATGACCGGCAGTGAATGTTATGTTCAAGTAACATCGGCATAATCAGAAAAACGATTACTCAATAAGGAAAATCAAGAATACCCCCTCATGCCAGAAAACAACTCATTAACTCGGTCATAATTTTAGTAGTTGCTGACTTGAATTGATATTCGCAGTATTCTCCCACATGTTACACATAAAAAAAAAAAAAATAGAAAAGGCTGAAAGAACGACTAGCAAACGAGGGAACAGAGGAATTTACGTTACACCTTGAATGCATGCAGCACACAGATCACAACAAACATGGCGGCGTGGAACTTCGTTAAAGTTTCAGAAGAAGATAGTTTGGTGGTTATTTGTGACGAATCCTCCGAGCGAATTCTACGAGGAGGGAAGCACAAGCTTTAATACGTCAAACCTGATCAGCCACCTACAACAAAACAATCGCTTCCATGGAGTTTTGAAATCGTGCTAATAGCTAACGGAAGCTAATGCTATTGTGCGCAAGCCAGCAGCAGTCTCCCCTCTCCCTCATTCCTCTCATCTAAAGCTTCCATGAGATTAAAAAATAAAAAACAAAAACTGCTGAACCTCATTTACTTTAATTAAAGGTATTAATTTAAATGGAACCACAAGCCAAAATCCTCTAAATGTTCATCTATTTCAGTTAGTTATTCTGATCCATGTATTTCCATCAGTTCAAGGACCCTTTATTTTTTATATCAGTCAGTAATGAACCTTATTTAAGTTAATGTGAGATATCAAATAGGTTTGTTTGATAGCTTTAAGAAAATATTTGAGAGGCTTGCCAATAGTTTTTCATTGGAAAAAATAAATATCTGTTCATTTAAAAAGTCAAAACTATTTTTGATTTTGTTCATCGTATTGATGTAATGATCTTAGGTCTATGTGTGTGTTATCAGTTATCGGTATCGGCCTTTAAGAGCTGAAAGTTATCGGTTATCGGTATCGGTTTTAAAAAACAGTTATCGTGCATCCCTAGGTGGAACATCTGGTATCGTCTTCATCTTCTGTGCAAAAAGTAAATTGTGAGTGCTGAAGTTGCGTATGATGGGACTTACTAAGTAGTCAAGGCAGGCCATCCTTTCAAAGTGAGGATGAAAGTCATCCTCACTTTCATCAGCATTCTGACAACAAGAAAAATAATATAATAATAATGAAGCTCCCCATTAGAAGCTGATATTATCAATCATTTCACACATTGACATTAAATATTTAAACACTTTCAGGTCCAGATGTATTTGACTTGTGATTTCATCTTTATACTCCACCACAGTAGATTTAAAATACACAGTTAAAGTGTGATCAAAGTGTATTTGATGGTAAATATAACAGCAAAATGAAGGTGTTGTTACAGGCTGCGTAAAAAGTAAAATGTGAGCGCTGAAGCTGCGTGTGATGGGACTTACTGAGTACCCACTGCAGGCCAAGATCTCATCCTCACATTCATCATAAGCATCCTGACAGCAGGAAAAATAAAAATAAAAAATCAAGCTACTCATTAGAGGCTGAGTATTATCAGTTTCACTTTTTACAATTAACCTGTCACATGCGGAGTTTAACATTTTAATTTACACCTTTGTTATCTGTTGCTGCAGCTTCACCCGTGGTGGACCTCAGGGTTCAGCTCCGGGACCCTTTTTTTTTTTTTTCTCTTTTTTTTTGGTTTATCTTTTGAAGTTTGCATCTTCATATTCAGGGTCCTGCAGGTCTGCTAAAACCTACCACATCTCTGTAAACAGGGCTACTCATTAAATTCAGCTCAGCTCAGTATTAATGTCTTCACACATGAACATTAAATCATCACGTGTGCTGCCTGAATGGTGCAGAACTCCTAACTTAGCATTTAGGTCTTACTCACCTCTTAACTTTCCATCTTTATTTGGTAAATTATCTACTTTAAAAGTTTTCAACTGAAGTCCTACATCTGAATTTGGCAGTAAATAAGTGGTTTTTCTGGTTGTGCTCACCATTAACATATCAGTCACTTCAGCATCCTCAGAAGAAGTCCAGCTCAGGTACGGCAGGAAGTCAACGTCCTCCTCCTCCACCAGTTTGGGGACGTCCGTGACGCCGTTGTCCCGCTGCTCCGAGTCCTGAAGCAGCACAAACAAGACTGTGTAGGTTTTAACTCAGACAGACCCTTCAGATCCAGAGTCTGACTCGAGCTGGAGACACAAACCCTCTCCTCGACGGCCACAAAGCTGGTGAACTGAGACAGGATGGAGAACTCTTTGCTCAACTCAACGATGAAGGACTTCATCTCCTCTTTCTTTCCCTGAAAAACAGGTGGACTCGTGAAGCCCGGGCCGAGCGCCGCTAGCGGGGATGCTCTGCGACACTCTAACGTACCTCGTGTTCGGCTTCGGTGGCGTCCAGGTTTCCGTCCTCGTAATCCCTGATGAGGGCCCTCGCCGTGAGCCTGTGAACGAACTGAACACAGGACAGGGGCGTGTCGACTGAATTCCCCGGCTGTCACCGTGGGCGAGTGTGGATGAGTGCGACCTTACCGTGCCCCTGGTCTTCTGCAGCTCACTGGTGGACACCATGGTCTTCAGCTCCTGACCGTTCAGGTTCCCAAGAAGAGTCGCCTGTGTGACAAATCAGCCGCTCCACGTTTCATTTAACTGTCACTCCAAGACAGCCTTTCTCAACCGGGGTGTCGCGGCACACAGGGGTGTCGTCAAAAAAATGACCTATTCTGACATTTCATATACAGTGGTACCTACTTACCAACGTTTCTACATACGAAATTTTCAGATTACGAAACGCCTCAAAGGGAAAATATTACCTCTCATTAAGAAAGAAATTTCAGGATACGAAAGGCAGAAATCCAGTAGCGCTGCTACTCGCAGCTCCCAGAGTTTAGTGAACATAAACATAGCTGTCGGCTCTGTATGTCGGTTTGAAAGCGGTGCGTCCGAGCTGCTCTGCCATTGGCTATCGCTTAGCATCTTCCTGGCATCCCATTGGCTACCGTTTAGCATCTTCCTGGCATCCCATTGGCTAGGAGGGCCCCTTGTCTGTATGAGCGTAACCCAGCAACCAGGTAAACAAACAATTTTTACCTCCACCAAGGAGGTTATGTTTTTGTCGGCGTTTATCTGTCTGTCTGTGTTCAAGATAACTCCAAAAGTTATGGATGGATTTTATGACATTTTCAGGAGTTGTCAGAAATGTAAAAAGGAAGAACTGACTTCATTTTGGGTGTGATCCGGAAGAAATCCTGGATTCTGGATCACTTTAAAATTTGAGATAATTGTGGTGTTTAGTGGAGGTCTGCACTCTCCGAGTGCTTTTCTAGTTCTAACATGTATTTCTTACAGGTTTTTATGTCATTTCATGTATTATTTATAATTTATTAAAAAAAAAAAAAAAAAGTTTAAATTTTGGGGGGCTTAGAACAGATTAGGGCATTTACATGGAAAACGCATCTCTACTTAAGAAATTTTCAGGTTACAAAACTACTTCCAGAACCAATTAATCTCATAAGTAGAGGTAGCAATGTATAAATATATGAATGCATACATAAATACATACTTTTTGCCTATGAATGAATGAATGAATGAATAAATTAATAAATAAAATAAATAAATAAATAAATAAATAAATGAGATACATAATTGGACATGATATGAATAATAAAAACATGTCTCACATGCCCATTTCCCAATGTTAACAACATCAGTACGGGGTCAGTGTAAGGTCAACGTGACTGCCCAGTAAGCTTACGTCGTAATATCATTTAACCGCTGGAATTTTATTTCACAGATAGCAAAGAGAACTTTTTAGCAGCATCATGGATGGTTTTCTAAAAAGAAAAGCCCCACAGGAACGGAACATCACAGAGGAGCCGACTTCTTCATCAAGCCTTCATCCACCAGCTCTGAATCTGCTCCATAGGTAGCAAAGCTAGCTGCTAGCGAAAAGGCTAAAAAGAGGCAATACAAGGATGATGGATGGAAGCAAGCACATCACGGATGAAAAGAAGCTTTCCTGTTGAGGCCTACTCTGGTGCAATTATCATGTTCAGGTTATTTAAACTAAATAAACGGGACGTATGCATTTACAGTCGGAGCGATGCAGTGTGGCTTTGGATTATATTTTACTCTGGGGTGTCGTGAGGTTTTATTCAATTTTGAAAGGTGTCGTGACTGAAAAAAGGTTGAAAAAGGCTGCTTTAAGATGTCAGCACACAAAGAAAATGATATTCAGTGTTTCCGCGACCATTCTATTGCTGTCAGGTCTGACAGCAGTATGTGTCGGTACAGTAAACACAAGGCTGCACCCTGTGACACAACAAAAAGAAAAAATAAACTTTTTTCACAGTAAAAGTTGGGGAAAAGTGTTGTACCTGTGTGCAGTGTGGCACAAATCCGTAGACCAGAGTGTGGCAGTCACTGAAGAGCGAGTGAAGCTGCTTGGGGGCCTGAACAGGAGGAGGTGCCTCTGGGTTGAACTGCTGCCACTTCACCGACACCGAGCTGCAGCCAGGAGAGGACATGCGCTTCACCTGACACGCAACCTGCAGCCCAAACACACGGACCATTTCAGGATTTCAGTATCTGACTGCTGAACTCCAGATGTGCTCGGACTGAAACACAGTCTTTCTGGGTAAAGTTTAAAGCGGTACGGAGCATCCGCTGCACCTTGGGCCACCCCCTATGGGCAGCAGGGGGGACTTTTTTCTTTCTACTGATTCTTCCCATGAATCTTTGCGTAGGGTTTATACTCCATCTCTCTGAAAAGAACCTAGAGATCTAACAGACACTATACAAATAAAACTGAACTGAACACGTGATGGTGAGATTATGACTCAGTTTTTGACTGGTGTTTCACCCACTGGCTGTTACATTACTTCACTGTTCCTATCTGAAGCGTTTGAACAACCTGCTCCACTTCATCACGGGACTCGTGACCAGACTGTTGTAAAACTGTCTGTGGCTGAAGGGCAGATGTGTCAGTATGTGAGAACAGTACCAGTCCATATACTAGTCTATCAGCCAGTCTATCAGACTGGTACGTGGTGCTCTGAGTGCTGACATTAGCTACAATATGCTCTCTCAAATAATTATCACCTTCTTCGCGGGTTACTGAGAGCAATTTGTGTCCAATTTTTCTGTGGGAACACAAAGCTCTCTAATAAGGAACACCTCGCCTGAAGAATAATGAAGTATTTGACTCCGCCCACTAAAACCAGCTGCTGTGAAGAAGGTTGTGAAGACAGGGTTGAAAATGGAGCTAATGTACTTAGTTCCTGTACGTCCATTGAAAACGGTTAGTGGGTCCAACCCACTAACTGATGATTTCTCACCTTCTCTGCCCAGTTGTGTTTGGTTTTTGCGTCGAAGAATTCATAGGCTCCGCCTCCTGCTGCGAGGGCTCTCAGCATGTGGCGGTTGGCCGTCGGGCTGAAAATACGACATTTAAATTTACTGGGCGTTCAAAGTAAACATGGAGGAGCTCACGCCCCCGGGGCCGCTCTCACCTGAGGCCGCAGGTGAAGAGCCGGCTGTGCTGAGCGCTGTCTCTAAGCAGCTGCAGGGTGAAGGCCGTGTTCTGGATGTGGCCGTCCGACAGCAGCAGCAGGGTCCTGGCGCCACTGGACGGCGGCAGCAGGCTGAGAGCTCGCAGGGGCCGCCACAGCTCTGTGCTGCCCCCTACAGGAGAGGAGCTCTGAAAGGAACCAAACTGTGAGCTGAATGTCTGCTGATGCAACAAATAAATGACAACTCCTTCAGCTCCTTTTTTACCTTTCATAACGTGCTCATATTGCACGTTCTGTTGAAAACAACATTCTTTTATTTTGAAAATCAGAATTGGTTTCTCAATATTGTACATCTCTCAGAAGTAATAACATTATCAATAGCTTATAAAATCCTGGAGACTAAAGAAATAATACTTCTATGCAAACTTACAGGAAAAGATAGTAGTGGCATTTAGATTTAGATTTTAACAGTAAAACTAATACAGATGCTGAAAATAAAGCTATTGATTTATTTACGAGTGTAAATAACAGATACAACACAGCGTCTTTTTTTTTCTGCTGAAGACCTCCAACTTGAAGGACAGCTGTGAAGAAGCAGGACTGACCTTGATGAAGCTCTCGGCTGCCTGGCGAACTTCAGAAAGAGGCCGCGCCGTGAGGAAAGCTTCCCTGTGATCTGACGGCCACAAACGCAGCAGGTCAGGTAAAACCACTGAACATCCCAGTCATTTGTTTCTGCACGTTTCTGACAGCGATTCTTCAAATGGAATATCTGAACCCCTGAGAATTAACTGGGACACCTTGGTGATCCACAAGACTACAGGAGAGAAGGTTCTGTGGACTGATGAAACAAAAGACAGAAATTCTCACCACTAACCATCACCACATCATCCCAGTGGTGAAGTACGGTGGAGGGAGCATCATGATATGGGCTTGCTGTGCTGCCTCAAGGCCTTGATGTCATGGAGGATTAAAGTATTTCCCAGATTTACTGATTCACCCCGCAGGACGGTGAGAGCCCAGACCTGAACCTCACAGAGACCAAAGAGAGCCGTTCACACCAAACATCCCATAAATGTGTCTGGGCTGAAGCAGTTCTGGAGAAGGAATGGTCCAAACAGCGTTGCCAGGTGGGAAATGTAGGATTATCGTACCAGAGACTGAAAATTATCATATTTTGAGGGAAATTATCGTACATCTGTCATAACCAAAATAATCAAGCCCAATGGATGCACTTTAGTCAAATATAATCACTCTAGTGATAAATAGCGTCGCACAGGCACTCACAGCTTCGAGGCGTCAGTACTGAATGGGTTAACGGGACCACATCAGCCCCAACTTACAGTTACGTTAGACTAATGTGTCCCCCAAAAACAAATTAAAGGTGGGAAGTAAGAGCCAAATTATGAGACCTGGAGGCGATTTTGGAGACAATTTTTTTCCCTTGCTTTTTCTCTTCTGCTTAAACTCTGTTTAAATCTCGGTCGCTCAACTTCCTGATCTGGTCCTGACTGTGAACGTCTTGAGGGGCGGGCGCAGCTGACCAATCAGCCGATCATGCTCATTATTCTGAGACAAACACTTGTATCTCGCGCTCAGCAAAGCGTGACTGGAAACACGTTTTATGGGAACAGATGCCTTCAGGGTTCACAAAAAACTCTCCAGCTGACAGATGCGGCAGGCAATAATTTGAAATGGTCAAATTAACCGTACATTTGGCCTTTTTTTTGGATTGTTGATCGTACATCGTACAGAGGGCCAAATTATCGTACAAGATTATTGTACACCTTGGCAAGGCTGGGTCCAAAGTTCCTCCAGACTGTGATCCAGAGGAAAAGCTGGTTGAAGTCACTGATGTCAAAAGAGGTTCAACCAGCTGTGATCTCCAAGGGTCTTCTTGCTTTCTCTCCAGCCACGTGAACGTTTAATGGCTGTGTTCATTTACATTTATAACGTCTTAATAACGCATTGATAACATGTTAACACGTTAATAACGTGTTAATAACATGTTAATAACGCCACTATTTTTTAACGCGAGATTAACGCACACACGTTTCTGTAAATATGACCCTCGACCAATAAGTGTATTTACAGTCAACGTGTGGGACAGACATAGAGAGAGATAAGGGTCTGATGAACGGCAAGTTTAGCTTTAAGGTGCTGCCAGATGGGTCTGTTGACAAGAAAAAGGTTATTTGTATTTATTGTCGCTGTGAATTGAGTTTCCACCAGCAGGACGCGGTAAGGTTAGTTTCACATCTGACATTTGCTTGGTTTTTTTTGCTCCTTAAACTTTAATAGCGTCATGAAAATGCCGCCGATTTCATCCAGTTTGGTATCATTTTGTAGATATCAAGTATGTCAGACATTTCACAAATGTCATCAACCCTCCAAGCTCAGTGAGTGTGGCTAAAACTCTAAGGAACAGCGCTGAATGTCCTTCTGAGTACCTGCTGCTGCTGCTGCTGTGGAGTTTAGGGACCGTCAGCAAATTACTGCGGTCCAGCAGCAGCTCTGAAAAAATACACTAAGAAGCTGATGAATTAAGCCCTCAAAAAGTACGGCAGCATTGGTGGACTTCTGGTTTTCAAATTAAAGGCTTAAAAAATATAAATAAAGCAGATCCCCATGAACCTGTATAGGACAAAACAGGTATAGATGATGGATGGATAAACAGAACAATTAAAAAATACATTTGTGCGATTAATTGCGATTAATCACGAGCCAACTATTGAAAATCTTTTGATTAATCACGCGATTAAAAAAATATAATCAACTGAAAGCCCTAGTATTATCATCTTAAGAAAACTTGGATAAAAATCAGATCATTTAATTTCAAGGGGTACACATGCTTTTTCTTGCTTCATTAGCAGCTCAAAAAATCAGTGTAAAAGATGTTGTAAATGACCGTAAGCTAACAAGTATTTAAAAAGTTCCTGTTGTTGATTTATTTCCTTGATTTCCGTCTCACAGAACCAACCTGTGCCAAACAGGATGACGTTAAGTCTGCAGCTGTTGCTGAGACTCCTGAGAACCTGCAGGGCGATTCTGCGGGCCGGCTGGAGCGACCCCCCCCTCATGGACTCGGACGTGTCCAGCAGCAGGACGACTTCACCGTCCTCTGAACCGGAGCCCATTTCGAAGTCTGGGTAGAAAACCAGCATGCAGGCCTGGTGGGAAGAACGCGAGAAGGTCTGAGAAAGGTGCCGGGCCGTCAAAGAAGCAGGGAGGCGGAGCGGACCGACACACGGACCTGACTGTCTGTTTCCTGGGTGCTTCTCCACCCACATCCTGGGCAGGTGGACCTCAGACAGTCCGATAGACAGCTGGAAACCGTCTGGACCCAGGATCTGATCCGGCAGCACGCTGACCACTGCCTTACAGTCCGTCCTCTGCATCACAACAAAAAGAAAGAAAGTAAACAGAACAGAACAGCGAATCACTTTGAAAACGACTTTAACTGATGGAGTCGGTTTTTATATTTATCCAGTTACTAAAGTATCTCAAGATTACTTTTGTTGTGAACTGGAACTGAAATGAAATGAACGAAGAATAACAGCTGATGTCCAACAGAAGATGATCATAAAAGGATTTAAAAAACTGAACTCCTATTTGTCCTACTAGTGATAGGAACTCAGTCATCATGTCAAACAAAACTGGGGCTTTTAGTATTTTTTAAAGAAAAAAACAAAGCAAAACTTAAAACTAGGGATGCACGATAACTGTTTTTTTAAACCGATACCGATAACAGATAACTTTCAGCTCCTAAAGGCCGATACCGATAACCGATAACACACACATATACCTAAGATCATTACATCAATACTATGAACAAAACCAAAAACAGTTTTGACTCTTTAAATGAACAGATATTTATTTTTTCCAATGAAAAACTATTGGAAGCCTCTCAAACATTTTCATAAAGCTATGAAACAAACCTATTTGATATCTCACATCAACTTAAATAAGGTTCGTTACTGACTGATATAAAAAAAATAAAGGCTCCTTGAACTGATGGAAATACATGCATCAGAATTACTAACTGAAAAAGTGCATTCCTCAATGACAATAAAAAATAATGCACAGGTCATAATGTACTGACACAAGTTAGACTTAGTTAAATTGTTCTTTTATCACAGACAAAAGAACAATTTAACTAATTGATAAGTGAAAAAAAATGAACTAAGTACAACAAGTTAGACTTGTCTGTGTAAATAAACTGAAAAAGTGCACTCCATAGTAACAAAGAAAATATGTTTAAAGGATTTTGGCTTGTGGTTCCATTCAAATAAATGCCTTTAATTAAAGTAAATGAGGTTTAATAGTTTTTGGGTTTTTTTTTTAATCTCATGGAAGCTTTAGATGAGAGAGATGATGGCGAGGAGAGGAGAGGGGAGGGGAGACTTGTTGCTGGCGTGCTCATGTTAGCGCGATTTCTAAACTCCATGGAAGCAACGGTTATGTTTCAGATGGCTGATCGGGTTTGACGTATTAAAGCTTGTGCTATTTTTCCCTCCTTTGCTTGGAGCATTTGTCACAAATAACCAGCAAACTATCTTCCTCTGAAACTTTAATGAAGTTCTACACCATTGCCGCCATGTTTTTTTTTCAGGGCACTGTTCCGCAATGCTGCATTCAAGGTGTAATAAAAAATCTTTCGTTCCTTCATTTGCTCCTATTTCTTTCTGTCTTTTCTTCTTTTTTTTTTTTTTTTATATTTTAATGTGTAACATGTGGGAAAATACTGCGAATAATAATTCAAGTAGGCAACTACCAAAATTATGACCAAGTTAACGAGTTGTTTTCTGGCATGAGGGGGTATTCTGGATTTTCCTTATTGAGAAATCGTTTTTTGATTATGCCGACGTCACTTGAACATAACATTCACTGCTGGTCATTCAAGGCTCAGAGGGAGCGAGGCACTGCTGTGTTAAAAAAAAAAATGTTATCGGGGCTATTCGTCAAATCGGACTTATCGGGATGACATCATAATTTCCTGTTATCGGCCTGATAGTTATCGTGCACCCCCACTTCAAACCGTACTAGAATACTGTTCCTAGAGCCACAACCAATAACACTGAAGTGTAAAAGCTTCAACTTCACCTTCATCTTGACTTTGTGAGTGATGCAGGTCAGGCTGGAGATCTCGTAGGGCATCTCAACCGACACGTCCAACGTGAACTCTCTTCAGGGCAGAAACAACACGGTGAACATGTGCACGCACCTCATGCACTAAACACAACATGAGGGAGGAGATGCAGCCCAGCCGTGTTACAGAGACTGATTCTTCGTCACATGATGATGCTCTTTAACTTTTATTTATGTTGACTGTGCGTTAATATGTGAAGCAAAAAGCCTGGTGTCCTGTCCTCCTCACAAACCCTGTCTCAGGAAGTGTCTGAACACAAGCTTGAAGTGTTATAAACAAACCGGTAGATAGACAACATGCAAACGTGTGTCACGGTAACATCATGAAATAAAGGGGGGAAAACTGCAGGGGTGTGACAAAAACATCTGACATACTGAAGAAAAGAAGCACGTGCATGAACGGTTCAGCACTGGACAGCTCCATTAAAACAGGTTACCTTGAACGTGCCGCGTCATCAGTCACACACACCTTTTCCACAGTGACCTGTCACGTCAGAAAACACACAAAAACCCTTCAACAGTCATCTTTTATCTAAACTAACTGGGGCAAAGCAAAGAGAAAGATAAACAGGTTTACTGTAAGACCAAATGATGGGTTCTGTTCATTAGGATTCTCAGAAACTCAAAGCGATACGATGCCAGACTATTAAACCAGCCGCCGCCCCCTCACCTGTGTGGTCTGGTTAAGCGCTGCGCGCTCTCCTGCCATGGGGTCCACGCTCCCGGGCAGGGAGAACAGAATACTTCCGTCTCTGACCACCAGCTCGCTCACAAAAGTCACCTTGATGAGGACGGTGGCTCCGGGTGGCAGGTTTCCCACGCTGATGGTGAACACATCCTGGAGAGATAAAGACCACGATGACATCACAACAGTCGGAGGAAGAGCTGTGGTCAGTCAGAGTAGTGATGGACGTACGGGAGCATCCTGGTCCATGAGGTACGCCCCGTGGCCTCGCTCGATCGCCTGCTTGTACTCCTTTCGAGCCTTCTCTTTCTCCTTCACCTGAGCTCCGAGCATACATACGAACACACATCACCTTGAGTTTGACCAGTGGAGGAGGACACTGCGTAGAAAATCAAAGTAGGAGACGTCTGGTTACCTTCCCGACCACGTGTTTCCCGTTGATAAAGGCTTCAAATCCACACACCGCCGCAGAGTCATCCAGTGGGAAGACGTACTTCGCCTCAATGGGCACGGAGCTCTGATTGGTGTACTTCTGGAAGATGATGACCTGACAGGACAGCAGGGAGATGCTTGGGTCAGACCTGGCATCGAGTCACCCGACACGCATCGTCAAATCTGAACCGGGGGCTCGTCCTTCACCTGAGAGAGCAGATCCATCAGTTTGCACTTCACGTGGACGGCCTGCAGGGGGAGCTGCTGCCCAGAGCTGTCCAACAGTCCAGCCATCACGTCCTCCAGAGGGTTTTTAACATTCTCAATGCCACCGTCCTCTGCGCTGAGCTCTGCACACACGCATGATTTGGTATCTTCTTCAATATTCAATAATCACAAACAGAAAATGGTGTATCAGTCTCAGGTGCAGTATAGATGTTGTGCTGGTGGTCACCTTGGTCTGGGCAGGTCTGGCTCGGCTCAGCTGACGTGTTGATGGCAGGGCTGAAGTTCTTCATTTGGTCTCCTTCTACGGTGAACTGAACCACATACTTGATCTGGACCTGATCGGGGCTGTAAACCACGTACTCATCATCCTGGAGCACGCATGAACAGACGAAGGTGTCAAAAATATCACATTAGCGTCAACAGCTGCTGCTCTGCTCATCTATACTCATCTAGGTTCACGCCCTCCTACCTCAAAGTCGGAGTGGTTGCTGTGGGTGCGTCGGACCCCGTGGACACTGTAGTGGCCCTCGGGGGCCTGGGTCAGCGTCAGGTCTCTCTTATAAACATCCCTGCACTTTCCCAGCGCCACGTCACACACCAGCAGCAGCCGAGAGCCGTCTGTGTCGCTGGGTTTGGAGTACTTCAGACTGGTGCTGTGGACAGAACGTGGTGGAGGTTGTTGGAGGTGCACCTGAGCACCACAGACTCACCTGTACCATGACAGCCACCACTTTTGTCTTACATCATCAAACCTGTGCTACATTTCATTAGATGGAAAACAAACCAGGCAATCCCAAGCCAGGAGTCTACACCGACCTCACAGCATCACTGAAGTAGATCCCGCTGCCCAGATTACCGGCAGTTCTCCCGATCCCATGATGCTCCACAACAAGACGGGGAAGCAGCAGGCCCCTGAAGACACCATTACAGAATAGGTCACACTTCTGTAGGTCAACTTAAAACTACTCTTTATATTAAAGAGTTTAGAGAACTCAGTAAGTAAGCAGCTTGTTGGAAGCGAAGAAATTGCTCTGAGAGACCGCTGCTCAAAGCTACCAGTCTTGTTCCTGTGCACCTTTACATTTTAATCTAATAAAAGTTCTTTCGTATTTTCATGCATCCTTCATTACATTGATCATGTTAATCCTGCAGAAGGAAGAGAAAAATTCTTTTAGATCTCTGTTTTTGTGCATTCGCCATGCCGCCCTATTGGTTGTGATTGTGCGTGTGTATGTGTTTAGCATGGAGGGTGGGAGGGAAGGGGTTTTATTGTGATTATTTGTTTTTAATTCTGTAAAGCACTTTGTGTTGCATGTTTTGCATGAAAAGCGCTATACAAATAAAGATTGATTTGATTTGATTTGATTTGATTCATTTCTGTGCATCTCCCTCCACTGTTGTGTGGGATGCCTCAGGGTTATATACTTGGGCCCCTTTTATTTTATTTAAATGTGCTTACTTTAGACAATTTAACCAACAAGATCCATTAAATGTTTTTATTTGTGTGTTTTTTCTTTACTGACACATGATGTCTGGAGGATTTTCAAAGGTATCTGCTGCTACTTGTCTGGATGGGATTAACAGCCTGATTTCTGACCAACATTCTTGAAACATTCTCAAAACTCTATTTATAAAAATCACAAACTTTTATTTAATTATATTAAATATGTACACCCAGTCATCTTCCCTGCAGCAAGAAATAACAAATCCTGCATTGGCATCCTTGCTTTTCATTTCTGCTTTAGCCAAGAGATCTGCTGGCCCAATACTGCAGCCAGACTGCTCACCAAGAAGCCACATGGGCTTTAATCTCAGCCAACATACCACCTCAAGTCAAACTTCGGGCTTCATTTTAAAAAACCTTCTCGCTGGGAAGTCTCTAGAATACACCAGTGAATTTTCATGGGTAGGTGGATGGGTTTGGATGGGTTTATGACTATGGATGGGACTGATAACTTTTTATTTAAAGAGCTTTTGTGTCTGACATGAAACACTCAGTTTTCTGCCTTTGTTTTGATTTTTCTTCAACTCTTTTGTTTTTTGTTATCATGCACAACATGACATAACTCCACTTTCCAAAGGTCCATGAGTAAAAATATGCATGTGTTCTTAAGGTATCCATCTGTAATCAGTTTAAAAGACAACACATATTTCTCTTTTTTTTTTTCCAGTATCTTCGGTCTGCTAGCGTGTGTGTTACTGTGTTTGAGCTCACCGAGAAAGGATTCCCACAAAGTTTTTGGAGGAAGAAGAGTGGAGGAGGGGCTTGATGTTCCCAATCCCACTCTTAAAGGTCTGAAGCTCCACCCCCCTGCTGGCGCGCATTATCTGCTGGATCTGCACCGGGCTGCAACACATACAGTCATGGAAAAAATGATTAGACCACCCTTGTTTTCTTCAGTTTCTTGTTCGTTTTAATGCCTGGTACAACTAAAGGTACATTTGTTTGGACAAACATAACGATAACCACAAAGATTGCTCATAAGAGTTTTATTTAAGAGCTGATATCTTACCATTTTCCATGGTTTTCTTGATTATAACCTAAATCACTTAAGTTTTTACATCAATAGCTATGGCGTTGTACTGCCAAAAACACTGCTTTTATGCATTCAGTGTTTTCTTTTCTGTCTGTTTTAGTCACATGATGTCATTTAGTGGTACCAGGTATTAAAATGAACAAGAAAGTGAAGAAAAAATTGGTGGTCTAATCATTTTTCCATGACTGTACGTAAAAGATGTTTTCCAGGGCATGTCATCACCACTTGTGTAATATCTGAGAGAAATATGTATTTTCGTTATCTCGGTGACAGCTGAACAACCTGCCGTGCAGCAGACGGGAAACGTCCTGGAACTCCGAGCTGTCAGGGGGGACGGACGTCGATGCTGCACCTCAGAGCGCGGTACTTCCCCACAGAGGACGGCACGGGGGTCCACAGGGTCATCTCACTCACATTCAGGACATCTCGGATTAACTGGGGCGGGAAAAAAAAAAAAAAAAGGTTATTGATGCAAAGGACACAAATTGTGTTCAGAAATCATGAACACGAACTCAATGTGTAAACGAATGTAGTGGAACTAAGTAATGCAAAGCAGCCCTCTCACTGCCCACATCTAGACTGGTTGAAGAATCCACATGAGCCAAAGTTAGACTGGATATGTCCCTGAAAGACCCAGCGGCATGGCAGAGTGGGCCTGGGAACAAAAACACCCACATGGCTAAAGGCAACCACTGCTGAACCATGCTGATGGGGGAGGAAACTTCCATGGAGAGGGTCTCCAGAGGTGGCTCCATGGAAGTTTCCTCCTCTCCCACAAACCTACGGATCTGGTGGAGGGTACCCACCTGATGACCCCAGTGAAGCAAAACTCTCCTATTCTCTGCGAGGCTTCGCCTTCCCATTCCTCCCACTATTTAGTATGAACCAAAATTTGGAATGGAAGTAGATTTGTCATCTAATTTGATTGTGTGACATCACCTGCCCAAACCTGCCCAGTAGTCCTCAATTTCAGATTTTTCCTGCAGCCCCATGCACAATGAAAGCTTTCATTTCAGGGACAATCACATCATGAAGTCATGAAATCTGGAGTTTGGTTTCAATATTTCCCTTTCAAAGAACTGGTGGCCTTTTCTATTTGTTTGATTGGTGATGAAGCTCCAGAATTCATCAATTGGAAAAGGGATGAAATCAATGGGCTCAGAATTTGTCAGATCGTCTCCACAAAAACTAACAGGCTCATCAAAATTTAGGCTCCACTTTCGATACTTCTCTCGGGTTGTTTTCATCAACGCTACATTTTTCCATATTTGCGGTGTCATGAGCCCCCCTGACACCTCGACCTGCTTGGTGATCACAGAATGCTTCCACCCCAGCCACACTGAGGTGAAGCATCCGATATACGATGTGCTGATCGTGGACTATGGCATGCGGACTCGCCGTCACCACTAATGTCAGTTTCTGCTTCACTGGACGACTGAATGTCCTCCTCCTCTGAATCAGAGTTAGCCAGAACCTGACAAAGTACTTCGTGGATGGTAGACCAGCATCTCAGCTAGGGCTGGGACGACGCATCGACGTCATCGATTACGTCGACGCAAAAAATACGTCGACGCAAAATCTGCACGTCGATGCGTCGTCACTCAGAATCAAAAAATGGCGGCGGCCGCGGTATCGAGTAGCAGCGAGTTGGGGGAGAAGAAGCTATCTCGTAACAGGATGTCAAAACTATGGGAGTACTTTACACCTAAAGGGAACGATTCGGTGGTCTGTGACCTGTGCAAAAATAGAGATGGCATATCATAAAAGCACTACCGCGATGCACCAGCACCTTGAATAGAGGCACTCGGGAGCTGCTTGTGTGGAGGAGAAGACGCCGTAAGTTTTCAACTTTTTTTTCTTTCCTTGTTTGCGGTCATTAACCCCGTCATTCATCCAAACCGCACTACGTAACTTGTGCTCCAGCCTCGCACACACAGAACATGTGCCCACTTAAACACACACACACGCCCCTCACACACACTCGCCTCTTGCTGACACACTTTTTTTTAACTGACACAGACACACACTCCTCAAATACACGCTAAAGTTAGTTTAACTTTCAACTTTTAGGTTGATGTATTATTATTATTATTATTATTATTATTATTATTATTATTATTATTATTTTATACTTTATTGGTATGGGCAGATCATTTAGAAGTATATATTTTTATTAACCTGTGCACTATGTTTGTGATTTATGTTTTCAGGGACAGGGATAAGCAGAAAAGTTTGTACTATCAGATGAAAAAAAAAGGCTGCTGCAGTTACTGAGAGCATCCTAACTACTAAAAGTTAAACTGCTGTTCACTTAACTGTAATAGGCCTAATACTTGAATTTATTTGTTATTTATTTCACAGATTTAAATGATTAGGCTAAGTTGCTGCTGTCACACATTGTGTTGTTTTGTAAATTGCAGCTGTCACTGCTGCTGTTATTTTTTATTTATTTTATGTTGATAAGATTTTGGTTCAGAGTGTGTTTTTTGCAGTTTTATTTATTGAAGGAAAGTTTTATTTTATTATTTTTTATTATAGGATTCCATTGCACTATAACTGTGTGCACTTTATTGTTGTATTGTTCAATATAATTCATTTTTGAACTTGAAAGAAGAAATTTGTGTTTTATTCATGGAGATAAATTTGCATTAATTGCTATATAGATCAAATTATGGGGAGATAATCGATAATCGAATCGAAATCGAATCGAATCGGATTTAAAAATGAATCGTTAGATTAATCGATGCATCGAAAAACTATTTTCTAGATTAATCGATTACAAAAATAATCGTTTAACCCAGCCCTAATCTCAGCATCGTGAGTAAATGAAAAAACACTATTTCCCTCTGCTCTGCTCTCGCTACGTTCAGCATTTCAACCATTGCTGCGTGCGCGTTTCTGCGTCAGAGGGTGTTTTTCAAACTCATTTTACGCTAAAACTTTGAATAGCGCCACCACCAAAAATGGTTCTCAGATTACAGGCGCACATGTCCGCCATCTCCTGGTGAATAGTAGTAACAAGATTCGGCTTCACATTTATAGATACAGCCCTGTTATAGTCAGCAATGTTGCTTGTCGCAATATTGCGACTTTGGTGCTTAAAGGGTTAACTAAAGTTCTTGCAGTCTTGGGAACTGCAGCAGACGGTTGTGTGTCATGGACTTGGTGGTACCTGGCATAGGTCCAGTTTCTGGGAGAGTAACCTGGGACTGGGGGACCAGGGGCACGGCTCTCTGTGGGGCAGCAGCGTGTAGACCTCCACCAGGAGAGACAACGCCTCCGCCTGTTTCCCCTCCCCCAGCTGCCTCTGAGCCTGCAGCAACAAGCCCTCCGCCCTGCTCACCTGCGTGGAGATGAGCAAACACACATGCAGTCAGATCGGTTTTGAAAGCCCGACGCTGCTTTCGGCACATTTCAAACATCGATCCGAAGGAAATCTCACATCGTTGAGGCTGAGCTTGTCGACTGAAACCTGGAGGACGCCGCTCAGGCTACCCAGAGCCTCGGTCCACAGCAGCTCCACAAACGCGCCCACTTCCTGTGACAGGCTCCCCGTGTTGAGCTTCTCCTCCAGCAGCAGCTGTCGATCAAACAGAACAGATCACAACGTTGGCTGGCAGCATTAACACACGAAGATGCCTGCGGCTGCTCAGAAACATCTCTGGTCTCTGAGAACAGAACATGTGAGCGGCTGTTGTCTGGTACGCTGGGTTGATGCCCGACATCTGCCACTTTACACATTCATAAACGTCCAAACAACGTGTCCAACTTGTAGAGTTTATGGCTGTCTTTTGGTTGTAGCTGTATTCTGGAGAGGCAGCAGTGAAGGAAATGCGAAGTGCTGAGTGTCTCAAAGATGTTCAGACACATTTGTCAGAGATTTCAGCAGACCAAGCTCATTTTCAGTAAATGCAGTTCACTGAAAACGCTGCAGTGCTGCTATGAGGATGCAGAACTGCATGTTTTGGGCTGTTGCATCAGGTCGAACTTGAGCTTCTGTTTCCCTCCATGTGATAAAGCCAAATATAAGATGACCACACTAAGAAGAAGAAAAAGAAGAAGAAGAAGTAGAAGAAGAGAAAGAAGAAGAAGAAGAAAAGAAGAAGAAGAAAAAGAAGAAGAAAAAGAAGAAGAGGAAAAAAGAAGAAGAAAAAAGTAGAAGAAAAAAAGGAAGAAAAAGAAAAAGAGGAAAAAAGAAGAAGAAAAAAGTAGAAGAAAACAAGAAGCAAAAGGAGAAAAAGAAGAGAAAAAAGAAGAAGCAGAAGATGAAAAAGAAGATGATGATGGTGGTGGTGGTGATAAAGGTGATGATGGTGATGATGACCCCCCTCACAAAAGACACGTCTCTTGAAGAACCAATACTTGTCTTTTTCCATTTCTGATCCAGATAAGAGTGCTTTTCTATAAATCGAAGCCACAGTGATGAAAAGACGGCAACGTCTAAACAACTTCTCAATCATTTTAAAAGGCGGTGTTGCCAGTTTAACTCATTAACACACGGCCAAACGTCGGCCTGATCGATCGCTCTACCTCTCCTCACGTGCGCTGCAACTGCAGTGAGGAACGGAGGCGTCAGAACAGCTCACCGCCTGACCGTCCAGCACAGAACCAGATACCAATGTTGTCGGGTTCAAACGGGATGGATCGGATGTCGAGCTGCGACTGATGCGTTTGTTGTCTCCGAACGGAGAGTGTTGTGTTATTTTGTGGAGCTGGTTTCCTGCACACTGAGGAGAACACACCTGTGATGACATCACTGTCAGAAAACCCTGAACTGGTTCAGTGAGGAGGTCACATGACCCTGGATCTGTGCACCAGACTCTGCCTCGACTGTGATGTATATTTGACATTAGTTCAGCGTGTGAGTCCAAACCTGCTGGAGGGGGGCGGAGCCCAGGCCCAGGTCCTGCGGGGGGGCACCGCCTCTCCTCTGCAGACCTGAAGACTCCAGGGAGTCCCCGAGGGCCACGTAGACATCCAGAGCTTCCTCTGAGGTGGACACAAACACCAACTGGTCCTTCACCGCCGCTTTCTGTCAGAACAAACACAAACATGAGCTGCTGCTGTCACTCAGATTATTCATTCCCAGAAAGTCCTGGAGATGTGGATTCTTCTTCCTGTGGTGGAGAGGAAAACTGAAAGCACTGAGGTAACAACTTCTGGTTTCACTGTGTTCAATCAGCGTTGTCTGCAAGGCTTTTCCACACTAAAGAAGAAGAGCACCTGGGAGACAGACTACATACTTGTAATTACCATACGACCCAAAAACAGAGTCTGGAAAATAAAAAACGCAAACAGTAATTCTCAGGTTTGCTTTGTTCTTTGCAGACAACATGAACCCAAGATATTTCAGGCTATTACTCAGCAAATGTATTTAATTTGTTAACAATCATCAGCTTTTGTCCCTCGGGGCTGCAGCACAATCAGAACAGCTGCTACAGGGGCAATTTAGTTTGAATAAATATCTATCACTTATATGCGCCCCTTAACAGAAATGATGTGTAACATGTAAATCTTATTAAACAAATTATTTTTCACGTGCATTTCTTTACGTAACACAACGGAGAAACTTACTTTCAGTTTTAGTGGGAACAGTGTTGTTGGTCTTTCTTTTTAGCCCGTTCTTCTGTTGACTGCTTGCTAGCAAGTTAGCATGTCTTGTAGCAAAGTGCCGGCTCATATTCTTTAAAAACCGCGACAGTCTCTTGGCATATCAGGCACACAGCAGTCGATCGGGGTTCGGTAAAAAAAAATTTAGTTGTCCACGCTTTATAAAACACTCGACATTCTCTATCCACTTTCCTTTTCTCAGGTCCGCTCATTTTTACAGAAGGGCGGAGGGGTCAAAGACTGCTGAGTAATACGCCGTCAACGGTCAATGTATATAGAGTGGGCCATCTAGTGGGAAAACGTGAGAATATGCAGGGAAAATAAAACATTAACAAGATTTATTAATATAATTTCTTTAAATTCAGCATTCCTTCTTTTGGACAAAGTCTACTTCCTGTTTTTAACAGCTAGTTGTGTTAAAAATGCCCCTCTTTAAATAAAAAACACCTGGGCTGGATCCATCTCTCTACCACAACTTCAGACCAGTTTTGAAGCTTACTTTTATATCAAACAGTTTAGAGAAAATAGTGGACACTAAGGGCTGTGGATCTGAAAAGTTTAAGTCAGGTTTCTGAAAGTACCACATCACTGAAACAGCCCTGCTAGAGGTGACAGATTAATTCAGTGGCAGCAGACGGTGGGCTGTGGTCAGTCTTGGTGCTGCTGATGGTGTCATCTCTTTTAGACAGATGGAGGCACCAGGTGGGGGTTTCAGAGACTGTGTTATAATGGTTTTATCCCATCTGACCAATAGGAGATTCAAGATGAAACAAGTTCATGTCTTCGTTTTCCCCTGTTAAATTCAGCGTGCCCCAGGGGTCAGTTTTGGGACCAATTCCACTTTCGTTGTACATCCTTCCCCTGAGCTCATACTTCAAAGACATGATCTTATGTTTCATTTCTCTGCTGGGACGACACAGCTGTATTCACCCGTGAAAGCCACTGACCCTGGGAAGCTGAGTGCTTTACAAGACTGTTAGATGATAAAAACCGGATGTCTGAAAACTTCCTTGAATGCTGCAAAGACAGGAGTTCCTTTAATTGGAACCCAGCAGATGCCAATGCACATTCTGCCACCTGCTGGGCCTTTAATGTATTACATGAAGACTGCCGCAAGGAACCTCGGCATCCGGTTGGACAATAAGCTAAACTTTGAACATCAGACAATAAAACTCACACAGTCAAGTTTTCATCATCTTAGAAACATTTCAAGAGTTAAAAACAACTGAGGTGATTCTATGACTACCTCCACTCTATAAGTCATCCTGTGTTCCTGCCTCTCCTGGAGGAAAGTCTTCACTACAGTCATTTCCATCCTTTTTACAAAGTCGATCACCATCTGTCCTTCTATGTTCCTGAACACCAAACCAGCCCATCATGTCCTCGTTTCCTCCAACATGACCAGTGAAGTCTGCACCAGTCACCACTCCTTCATCTCTGCATCACTTTCATCTACCTCCATCAACCTACAGAATTCCTCCTTCTCTTCTAACTCACCACTAACATCACATCTTCAGTCTCCATCTTCAGACTCATCACTTTGATGCTCCTTTCACCTCCAGAACATTCCTAACAAGCCCTTTCCTTCAAGATAACTCCTCCTCCATTTCTCTCTCCATCTCCATCATGATAGAACTTGAACTCTGCTCCTCAGCTTCTAGCTTTGCTACCTTTCCACCTTTTCTCCTGAACATCAGAACATCCACCTTCCTCCTCTGCATCATCTCAACTATCTCTCTGCTTTTCCTGTCATGGTCCCAACATTCAAAGTTCCTACTCTCATCCCTCGTCTCTTGCTTTTCTGCCTACAGACACACCTTCCTCCTCTCCTTCTTCCACCAACAGTAGCCCAGTTTCCATCGGTGCCCTGTAGGTCAACGGCACCGATGGTGGTCGTTGTTGACCCTCAACTGATCCGGTATGGGTTTCGTGGGTTTCATGGATCTTGTGAGTCACATGATTAGTCTGTCATAGATTTTACAGCAGATGTCCTTCCTGAAAACCTTCTGCATTAATCAAGAAGACACTGGCTTATGACTCCCTGAGGCTCCATTACAGAGGAAGCATCAATGTCTAAGTAAAAAAATAAAAGTGGGTACATACTGACAAATTAAATAAAACTAATGAGGAACATTCAGGTTCATACTGTCTGGAAAGAAATAAAATCAACAGCAAATGCAACATTCTCTGTTTTTTCATTCAAGGTTTTTCTAATTTGGGGCTGTTCCAAGTGAAAAAAGTAGGGCTGGGCAAGTTAATGTGCGTTATTATCGCGTTAACGCGTTAATTTATTAAGGCAGACATTTATTTTATCACGCGTTAACGCTTGTTGCTCACGTGCTTTTGTTTTGAAAAGTCTGTTACTGGCTGCTGCGGAACCGGAATATAATTGGCAGGTAAACTTGCGGAAATGTTTAAACAGACATGGAGAACGGTAAAAATCCGTGAACAGTTCAGTTCAGGTAGCAACTCAGGTAGAAATATTAACAATTGCTGTCTGAAAAAAAAAACTTTCAAACCCCTTTGTTCAAGACGATCGCGTCATTCCTCCATGTTCCATCAGATCTGCTCCATGTGTTCACTGTCCTGCTGTTCTCTAGCTGGTTACTGCAGTGCGGCTCCATCTAATGCACAGATGTGTAATGACAACAGAAAGTCTATTTCTTGATTATAAAACAAAGCCATTTCTGGGTCACGTAAACCAGACAATAAAATATTAAAAACAAATTCAGTCCCGTGGCCTGTTTGCTAAAATTGAAATATGAAAAAACAGGCTTTTTTTTGTGTGTGTGTGTGTGTGTGTTAGATTAAAGAACGGAAAAAAATAAAAAGTCACTTTTTAATTTTTTAAAATTTTTGATTGACAATTGAAAATGGAAAAAACAAATGATACACAGATAATTACGGATTGATAAAGTTACTGGAGTTTAACATGGACATTTTCATTTTAAAGTTCTCCCAGACAGAGGATTTAACAGAAACAAGGTTATTTGTAACAACTGACAAGTTGAACTTCCCGTTAAAAGTTTCTGCTGTTACCTCAGAAATTACCTGTTTTAATGTTCTGATTGTGGCTTCTAGATTGTTAGGATTTTGTTGGTAGACTTTTTTTATTATTCATAAAAAAAAACAGGATGACATTAATGCCCTGGCAGTGGCAATAAGCTTTATTTTACTTGACATTTTCTAAGATGAGATTTACACTAAATATGTTTTACTGACAAGTGCTGATGTTAAAAGTGTTTGAACAACAAATGTTATGACACTTTAGTTCATACGGCAGCAGAACATTTAAATAAAAGTGACCTTTACACTACTTTTGAATTCATTATTTGATTTTGCGTATACAATGCGATTAATCGTGATTATCAGGGAAATAATGCGATTAATCGCGATTAAAAATTTTAATCGTTGCCCAGCCCTAGAAAAAAGGATCCCATACTGGTTAAAAACTCTGCTTTAATGTCACTCAGCTGCTTAAAAAAACTCTGTAAAAAGACCTGTGTGGTGACATGTAGTGTTATAAAGGCAGAAAAACTACAAAACACTAAACGGGCACAAACAAACGGTGCACAACCTCCACAGGTGAGCTGACCCAGAAGCAGCAGTGACATCATAGTGACATCATACCTCTGCTGCTGTGCTGTCCTTGCAGTACTTGACCACACGATAGCGCCGGCCCTGCTCTGCTGCGACGCTCTGGAGCTCCAGGACACACCAGCCGTTCGGCTGCAGGACAAACACGCGTGAGTAACTCTCAGCGCCAGTAGAACCGGAACCGAGCTCAGAAATGAAACCCCTCCCCCCTTTCACCTGTTTGAAGATGGAATACTTGGCCACTTGAAAATGATCAGGAAACGGAGGGAGATCAGGGTCCGTTTCAGCGTAAATTCTGTAAAATTCAACGGAAACTTAGACAGACTGGTTCCCTCTGGTGCTGCTTTCAGAAGCATCTTTCTACACAAAAACATCTGGATAACTGTGCCGTTTATTTATAAATGGGCAACAACCAGCATGATAAACCCGTGGACCTCTATCAGAGACTCAGCAGTGTGTTATAAACATGAGAGCATGTGGACACCTGAACTTCTGCAGATGGTTCCCATCTCTCTCTGGAGTCTCTGGTCTGAGCGATGAACTGGGAGGCGGCGCCGGGCCTTCAGACGTGTCACTCCTCCGTACTTTGGACTCTGCAACACAGAGCGACACATCACCAATAAATCACACTTGTTTGGACTTGAGCCTTTCCTGAAACCCAGTCTACTAACTTGAATGTTAATGCATTTATAGAATTCTGATTGTGTTTAATTACAAAGCTACACATGAATTGCTGCAGAATCTCAACTCCTAACATGACTCTCCTCAGGAAATGTTTGGGCCTCTTACTAAAAGAACATTATTTTAAGGCTCAAGGAGAGAAATGAGAGACCTTCATGCGTGAGCAGAGGTCTCCTCGGTGAGCGGGGAGGAAGAGGAGCTGATGAAGAGGACGAGACATCCAGCTTGTATTCATCCACAGGCAGAAGGATCCCTCGCTCCACACAGCAGTTTACATAATCCACCCCGACCACCGGCGTCTGGTGTTTCTGGATGCTGCGCAGCCGGTTGGCGCTCAGGCTGGACACGCCGCTGGTCACCACCAGAGAGCACTGTGGGAAATGTGGACGGAGGTCAAAGGGCACAATGGGATTTCTGTTAGCGAGGGAAAAACGCACACGCACACACAAAAGAGACGTGTTGGTCGTCCCTGACCTGTTTATTAACCACGAAGGAGATGCTGCCGCCGTTCTCCGTCACCGCAGACTTCACCTTCTTCTTCTCCTTGAAGGTCAAACCTTTGAGCTCCAGAAGCACCAGGCAGTCCGCAAACACGGTCATGCTGGAAGAGGAGGGAGGGCTGGTGGGGTCACCATGGTCTCTACATGCCAGAACTACATTAGCTCCACTAGATTAGAAAAAGTACCAGGTAACTGGTGATGACAGTAAAATGTAGCAGGATTTTTAATGCATCAAACCAGAGGATGGTCCGGGGTTATTTCTCTAGACTTCTGCGTATTTCACTCTCATTCAGGAACAGGTGAGACCCTGAAGAAATAAAAGTTTAACAGAGAGGGAAAGAATACGAGCGAAGCTTGTTTTCTGAGTCACTTCCCTCTCAGCAGTTCAGAAAAGTGTTTTATGCTGAATAACAAACAAAAAAACACAGAGCAGTTTACTTTTTTATGGACCAAGTAATGTCTCAAAAGTAAGTTTTAATGTACATTTATGACAGATTTTCAACATTAAAATGACAAAAAAGCTATGTATATAAAAGTTTAATAAAAAATATCAGAATCGATATCGGGATACCAGCGCCGATATTACTTGGATCGAAACAGACATCACCAGTATCGCCCAGCCCTACCGACGTCTCAGACACGTGCTCTGGTGGACTCCAGGTGGCGCTCAAGCCCCGCCCCTTCGACTTCAGACTCAACAAGTCTCCCAATAAAAAGTAGAAATTTTCCATCAAAAAGTTGAGATTTTTAATCGTGATTTTGATTCGAAATTCATGATTTTTATTGAAAAAAGTGCAACTCTACCAAAGCTGTGATTTTATCATAAAAAGATGAACATGTTGTAATTTTGTAATTTTACAAAAAAAAGTGATTTGATGTCAAAAGGTTGTGATTTTGTTAAATTTGAGATTTTATGACAAAAATTTTCTTATCACAACAAAGTTGCATTATTGTGAAATTATGATTTCATGAAAGTCAAAATATTTTGGTAAAAAAGTAACGCTAAGTGAAAAAGTTGCGATTTTTTTGAAGTTCATGACTTTACAACAAATGTTGCAATCGTAAAATTGTAGTTAGATGAAATCCACAGTTTTGTGATTAAAAAAAGTCCTAATTTTATGTCAAACAGACAATTTTGCAAATTTTGAATTTTGTGACAAAAATGTAATTCCTAAAATTTAAAAGAAAAGCTATACTGAGAAATTCACAATTTTCAGACAGGAAGTTCCAATTATATCAAATATAAACTTTACAATTTTACAACATAAACTTGTAATTTTATGTCAAGAAGCTGTGATTTTGCCAAAGTCAATATTTTTACTAAAAAAGTAGCAATTTTACAAAATGGTCTACAGGTAACAATTATATGACAAAAATACTCCATTTTACAATCAATGATGTGTAGGGCTTTTATTTCTTTTCTTTTTTTGTTACAAAAAAAAAAATTGCGATTTTTTTGATATTATAAATAACAGTCAATGAACTGACCCCGCCCTTTCCTCCGCCCTTTCCTCCTGCCTTGAGCGCGAGCCCCTGAAACACTTGGACGCGGCTCTGGACGTGAGCTTTTAAACCACTTCAGGTGACTCACGTCAACAAATCCGGAAGCACTTAGTTGACATGAGACAACAGAGCAGCAAAAACACCTAGTTGTCTTACAGTTAGAACAACAGCCACAGAAACAGCAGCGGGAACACAGATGAGCCATTAAGTCACAGAATAATAAAACAGAAAAATACAGCCTTTAAACGGTCAGGAAAGTTCAACTGTGTCGCTGTAAAGTGGACGACAGCGCGTTTCCCGTCAAAACGTTTACAGATTACAGTGACTTCTACTGGGTGCTGTTTCCCTGGTTTAGTCCAGAAACTGGATTTTACCTTGTTGTTGTTGTTGTTGATGATGTTGTGGTTAACCGGGGCAGAACCTCCTGAAGCCGCTGAGCTGTTACCTGCCAGCGACTCTGACAGAGGCGGGCTTCCGGTTGCATTTCAAAATACGAGTCGCAGCACGAAAGACGAGTAGGATTTCAAAATAATGAGAATAATGGGTATGAGAAAAAGCTTTCGTCTGAACCGTGGTCTTAACGTACACTAGATTTTACGTTTGCATGAGCGTTTCAACTCAATAAAAAAAGTTAATGACTACTAGTATCTATTCTATGTAAAAAATAAAATAAAAAAAAAAATATATATATATATATATATATATATATATATATATATATATATATATATATATATTTTTTTTTTTTTTTTTTTTTTTTTTTTTTGCTTTAACAAAATGAAAATGCCATGGACAAAAATCCAACCTCAACTTATACATCAATAAGACATTAACATTAATATTACAGAGGAAACACTCCTCATCTTGTACAATGCAATGCTCTGCAGAGACAGCCTACATCCTGGCATTCAAATAGATGTAACATTGTGTCAGAATTTCCAAGTTTTCCAAGTTTCAAGTCAGAGCCCTGGTCTTGAGGCCTGAAGTCAGAATCCCAACCTGAAAAATCCAGTGTGGCTGTTTCTTCCATAAACAAAACAAACACTTCATTTTACTGCTTATAACAGTTCTGCCTCATTTTATTGACATCCAGTCAGGCATGAACAGTACTGTGGATGTGTGGCTGTTGTGAAATGTTATTGCTAACAGTGATTAGCAGGAGCAAGGCTAGTTTAAGGTTCATTTTCTGACTTCACGTCTGGAACACAGTACTTTGAGCACTTCGTCTTTAGGAGGCGTCTGAAGTGTTCATTCGGTCTCCAAACGACAAAGATACCAGCATGATGAGACCTAATGGTATCTGTGGGAAGAAATCCCAGTCCACCCAGACCCCACACCAACACCCACAGGGATGACGTAACTGGACCAAACACTCCAGGCTTGGACGTTCTCTGTCCACAGCCTGACTGCTCAGAGGTCTTTTGGGGTAACCTGCTTACTGAGCAGGTGGTCCTAATGTTACCGCCGGTCTGAGTGTGTGCGTCACTGCCAACAAGCGATCTCTGCTGTAACCAGTGAGCGTTCTGTATCCGCCAACAGATAGGAAAGAAGGAATAAATAATTTAAGCAGCTTCCATGGGAATATGGGTGCAGTCGATGAAAGCAACTTTGGGGAGAAAAGGTTTTCATTCATGTTTTTCTGACAGAGAGATGACAATGATGCACTCCCCTGATATTTGATTTTTTATTTAAACCGTCAGCAGGACGTACCTTTCGTGATTTTATACAGTTAAACACCGATGTCACCTTCAGTTACTGTAACATGACTCATCTGATGAGCCTTTTTACTGCTTCAACCCACCTGCTCCTTTAGTGCAACTGTGGGCTGATGGTGACCTCTGCTGGACGGAGACAGGAACTGCAGCCTGTGAAAAAACTTCATTTTATGCCTCATATGTCGGAGTCGGACAAAAAGGGTGACTCACAAGAATATTACTATGAGGGTCAGGGTATTAATAGCTAACGTCCTTCTAACTAGGGGATCAATAACTGAATAAATTAATTGATTAAAATGTAAAAAAAGAAATATATAGAGAGAATAAAATAAATGCAGAGGTACATTTAGAATAAATAAATAATAATAATACCGTACCTGTACCGTCTTCTTCCGCTTATCTGAGGTCGGGTCGCGGGGGCATCAGCCGGAGTAAGGAAGCCCAGACCCCCCTCTCCCCGGCCACTTCTTCCAGCTCCTCTGGGGGGATCCCGAGGCGTTCCCAGGCCAGCCGAGAGACATAGTCCCTCCAGCGTGTCCTGGGTCTTCCCATTATAATAATAATAATCATCATAATAAATCTTTATTGTCCACCGGGATGGAAATTCGTCTTTGGCTCACCAGGTACTTACAGACAAGACCTTGTGGGGTACAATACAGCAGTGAAGATCACATCGTAAAAACGATAAAATATAAAACTGCACTAAAAAGAAATATACCAACATTAAAATAAATAAATAAAAAATAAAAAACCTGTTTCATAATCGCCATCATCATCAACATTATCACCACCATCACTGTAATTGCAGTTGGTTATTCTGTCAAATTAAGAATGTTGACTGCTCTGGGGACAAAAGACTACCAGAGTTCAAAAGCACAAGCTCTCTGGAGAGAGGATGGGATCCATCAGCTGCAATGCTCAGGGCTTTCCTCCTTACCGTCTCCTTGAACAATAGGCACAAAGCCTTTTGGGGCTTGCCAATGATTTTGCTAGCCACTGACACAATCCTAGACAGTTTGTTCAAGAGTTTACAGTTTAGGTGACCAAACCAGGCAGAAAGGTGAAATGTCAAGACACTCTCAATCATGGTTTTATACACAAGTTCTAAGACCTGCTGACTGACACTGAAGCTGTTCAGCTTCCTGAGTAAATAGAGTCGCTGGGAACATTTCTTGTAAATATACTCTGTGTTTCCAGAGAAGCTCATCTGGGAGTCTAGAACTGTGCCTAGATATTTGAAGTTCTCCACAGTTTCTATTAGTTGGCCATCCAGCGAGACTGGCAGTATAGTAATGTCAGGTTTAAACATGATCATTTCCTTTGTCTTGCCTACATTCATTTCTAGCTGGCTACTTTGACACCAACCTTCAAGTGCCACAGATAGGCATCTACACCATGTGGATCTGATTTAAGTAACAGGGCAACTAAGGCCATATCATCTGCATACTTAATTAGCTTAAAACAATGCTCATTGATCATAAATTCATTAGTAAAAAGTGAGAATAACACAGGGGACAGTACGCTTCCTTGTGGGCAACCTGTGCTCACAGTGAGCACCTCTGATGTGTTCTCCCTGGCACAGACCCTTTGTGGGCGACAGGAAAGTCCCTAAACCACCTGATTAGGCTGGTAAATAAAAGTAGAACCTGTAATCAGAGTTAAAACAATAAAAGAATAGATAATTGAAAACTAATAATAAAACTCTAAAATTCAATTAAATTAAAAATCAAAAGAAAAGTAAAAGCTCAGTGAATTAATAAAATAAAAATCTGTTGACAAACTGTTGTAAAGTTGAAACCTTTCAGTCCACTGTTCAGTATCCAGGGTGCAGAGATGCTCCTTCACAGTAAAATCATTATCCATGCCCACTTCAATCCTGTTCCGGGTCACGGGGGTCTGTCAGCCCCTCTTTCCCCGCCCCCAAATACAAAAATCCATCCATCCATACAAAATCCATATAAAAGTCGCATCATCAGGCAGCAGAACTTCAGCTGCAGCTGCAGAGATGAGATCATGTCAAAATGTGAAAATATTCGGAAGCTGAGGGATTTTCTGGATTGATTTACTGTTCGATGCATCTTCCCCAGTGGAGAGAAAAATGCATATAAAATACAGAGAGGTGAGCTTCCTCTCGTGATCTCTTTCCGTCTCTGAGTCACAGTCGGTTATTTTTCATTCCAGTGTCTCAGAAAGCTTACCCAGCATGCAGCAGCTACCTGGAAACAGTCGCCTTATTTACCCATAAGTCTTTTGTCTAAACGCCATCGACTCAACAAAATTAATCTCAGGGGACTTGAGGAGTTTTTACTTTGCTCATATTACGGGGGGGAAAATGAAGATGGAACCTGCCGCATCAGTTTGAGATTATGCAGAATGACGTGATAATGAACGGATTATTGAATGCAAAGTTACAGTCGTGTGTGAAAGATACTACAGCCTGTTTTAAATCTAGTCAGATCACAGTGAGTCTCAGTTTTAAACAAATACAACATGTTTTCTCTTATTTAAGAACACACCAGCATGGTCATGTGACCCCGAGCTGTCAGACAGATGTGTCCTCTGGCCTACAGAGGAGGAACTTCAGCGCTCTACATGTGAGGAGAAGATGTTTAAATCCTACCCTGATGTCACAGGGAACTAGGGCTGTAACGATACACTAATATCACGATACGATACACGATATTCGGCTCATGATACAATAAATATCAATATTCATCTTACAATACATTTACATCATTTTCTGAAAGATTTAAAGGGACAAAGTGATTTTGGTGACATCTTGTGAGTGTTCTAATGACTTTGTTTGAATTAATGGAACTGAAAGCATCAATTACACATTATATGGCTGACAGGCAGCTTGCAAATGCTGGACAAAATGAATAAAAGATGTGTTGAGAAAAATAGTTTCATTTATTTAAACAGTGCAGATACCCGCGGCTGAAAAATCGATACTCTCTGGGGAAATAAAATATGGATATATATCGCAGAATCGATAAAATCGCTCAGCTCTACAGGGAACATTTCTCGCTCCTCCTGAATAATCGTCTCCTTTCACTAAACCGCTCTCTCTCGTCTTGTCTCAGTGATTTCTGCAAGCAAATTGCAGATAAGATGATGTTATCGAGAAGCATCCTGGTGAGTGACGTCTCTGAAATGTTGATCTGAAGCTGCAGTTTGTTGGTGTTTGACATCTGAGAACAACAGTCATGTTCTTCTTTGTTGGGATCACTGAAGGTTTCGTGTTGTTTCCTCAGATCTGCTGCTCCACGTTACCTCATGATAAAGATGAACTAACACTCCCTAAAACATTCAGTTTTAAAAGGCTTCTGATGAACAATAAAATGATGGAGACATTTGCAATGAAGCTGTCCGCAGACATTTAAATGACTCTCGTTTGGCAGTTTGCTGGTCTGAAGCATCCAGGTGTGAGTCAGCTCGCTGCCAAAAATGAGAAAGAAGTAAGTGCTGATCTCAGAGAGGAAACTGTTGCTGCAGGACAGGAAAGGGTTATAAAACTGGTTATAAAAACAGAGTGGACCATCTGGAGACCAGCGCAGTCTGGAGGGAAGAGAGACCAGCTCAGATCGGCTAAAGCTCGGTAAAACTGAATCAGGCAACAGGACAATGAGACCAAACGGCAGCAAAGCTACATCAGAATGGATGAGGAATAAAAGAAGGATCTAGTTGAAGTCCAGACCTCTGCCCCATTAAAATGCTGTGGCAGGACCTTAACAGAGCTGTGCACCAGCAAATGTTCAACAACCTCAATGAACCCAAGAAGAAGAAGAGTGGACCAAAGTTCCTCCACAGGCACGTGAGAGACTGATGAAGTCAGAAAACCCTAACCCTAACCCTAACCCTAACCGTAACCCTAACTCTAACCCTAAACCCTAACCCTAACTCTAACCCTAACCCTAACCCTAACTCTAACCCTAACCCTAACCCTAACTCTAACCCTAACCCTAACCCTAACCCTAACCCTAACTCTAACCCTAACCCTAACCCTAACCCTAACCCTAACCCTAACCCTAACCCTAACCCTAACCCTAACCCTAACCCTAACCCTAACCCTAACCCTAACCCTAACCCTAACCCTACTATTGCTGCAACTGCTGCTGAATGTGGAGCCACAAACTTTTAAAGCATGAGCTACTCAGGTGTTTTCCTCATGAGTCCTCGTGAGGAAAAAAATGGAACCAGACAAAATTAATATTAGCAGGTTAGACCTTTAAGACAATTAGAAATCAGGATCGATGGTGAGAGTTGGTGCAATGCTTGAATAAAAAACAAATGAATTTGTTTCTTGGCTCTAGAAGATATTTCGCCCTTCATGCTCCCCAGCAGCTAAACTGACGAAAGCTTTCTGAATAAAAGGTGAAATGTCTTCAAGAACCAAGCTTTGCCTTCTATTCAAGCCACTTTAGGAGTGAAAGAACAAGGTTAAATTTGTCTGATGTGCAGAATAAATACACATTCATTTACTGGAACAGTCGTCAGATCTACTAAAGACAGGGCAGCGATGTTAATTACAGTCATTTCTCCTTCCTGTGACATTTATTCCATTGTTGTTTCAAAGCGTGTATTTCTTTTTCTTTACTCTTAGATGAAACAGCACAAAGACCACAACTGTTTTAAGACTCTGGTGTCAGACTGGATGAGTCCTGCTACCTGATCCAATCAGTGGTCCTGCTGCTGATTCAGTCACTAAACCACCATCCTTCAACGGTCGCAATTCATTTCATTATTTCAGCTGCAGTACCCTAATTGTCCACCAGGAGGAGCTCTGGCTCCGACGGAAGCCAGCGGAGCCCTGAGATCTGTGACCCAGTAAACGGTGGTTAGTTTGAGGATCTCATCCAGCTCACATGCCTTCTCATGCTCATAATTTCCCTGAATACAAGTCATCGCCTCAAACGCCTCACATTTGTCCTCCTGACTGATTCCATTCATGAAAAAAAAAAATTACAGCACATTAAAACTCCTCCTCCATCCGTCTCCATCGCCTCGTTCTCTACATTATTGTTCAGGTGTAATATCAGGTGGACATTTTTTCCTTTCCATCTCCCATCTCTTTCTCTCCATGGACCCCCCCCCCCTCCTCTTTTGAAGGTGGTAATATTGAGGACATGGAGTCTGTGCACATCAAGATACAAGTAAACATTTGAGGCTCTTTTCCCTGGTTTCATTATATCCACCTGAAAAATGCGCAGAAATTCCCTGACAAAATCAGGTGGCCTAGTTTGCTTTATGAGCACTGACCTAAAACGAAGGTGGAAACATGCTGGTTAAGTGTAATTTTGTACCCCCCCCAAAACCGAGCAGTCAGATTAGCATATGAGGAGGCTACGTCTGGAAGCCGCGATGCTCCCAGCAACACGCTATCAGACATGCGGTCATGCAGGCGCTCAGTAACCTTTACCACGTTCACCTTCCTGCACCCCCGCCGTACGATCTGCATAGAGAGAGCAACGTATTAGCATCGCTTGCAGCAGCATCCGTCAATCACTGTACACACAGGGTGCTTCCAGGTAAGACACTGCTGCGTGAGGCCGTGTGAAAAAGATAGCACGGCCTTTCGATTTACATATCGTGACATAACGAAACACTTCTGGTCTTTATCTGGTCTTCCCACGAGGCAGACGCAACCACAGATGAAAAATCACATATTACAGCGCGTCATTATTCACTGAGCAAACTCTCAGGCGAAGCACATCAGCAGTGTGTGTTCGACCAAAACTGCTCCCACGGTGAGTAAGAACAGCAGCTAGGGGGCGCTGATCGGGCGCAGATGTTTCACTGATCGTCAGCGACCACGGGGATCTGGATTTGGCAAATCTTCCACAGGCGCAACCCAAAAATACACGTTCCTCATTAATGTGGCGCCGTTCAGGAGGAAAATGAACAGGATTGAAGACTTACTGCACCCAACACCTCATACTGACTGTCGAGCACGGTGGCGGGAGGGTGATGATATGGGGTTGCTTTGCAGCCATCAAACCTGTGGATCTTGCAGTAACTGTGTTGGGTCTCCACCTGCTACACAGCAGCCCAGTCTCCCTCAGGAGGACACGCCCATCACCTCTCAGAGCGCTGCCAGAAAGCTGCGCGCTCTACGCCGGGAGCAGGCGAGGCGCGCTCCCCTACACACCTGAGACTCGTTACTCATCACACACCCGCAGTCTCCAGCTCATCTGGGAGGAGATTTAAGGCCACGCATTCCTGAACTTCGGTGCGAGTTCATGCCGTATGTACACTTGTGTAGTGTGGTTCCTGTGGGTTCTCGCTCACCTCTTGGTGGATTTATTCGTCCGTCTCTCCCGTTTCTTGGTGGATTATTCCTGTTTTTGGATTACTAACTTTACCTGTGAACTTGCTTCCATTTGCGTTTCCTGAGTGATCTGGACCTCTGTGGATTACCCGTACTTGTGGATTTATTCACCAATCTCTACCTCGAGCCTACAGCTCCAGTGACTGCCTCCGGGGTGAAAGAGAGGACTTCTGTGATACCCCGTCGGAGCTCCGGTGTGCCGGCTCCACTTATTGACTGAACTGTGCTTTAATAAACTCTGCCTTTGGCGCTTGAACTGCCTTTGTTTGTGTCGTGCTTTTGGGGTCATCTTCCAACCCTAACAAACTGACATATAAACTCTGGATACCAGATAATCTAAAGGTGTATTTAAGGCCATCTGTTCAACAGCTAAAGGCCTGTTTACACAATACATTTGAAATGGATTTGGAGATGGGCGGAGCCTTCTGGTCGTCTCCTGGCTTGATTTTGTTGTATCAAGGCAGGATTTTGTCATTTGGTACGTAGCCTCGACGCTTACTATTACACATGAAACTGAGAGACACAACAGGAAGTCGTGGGGGCAGTAGTGAGTCAGCTGTTAACCAAAGGAAAAAAAAATGATCAAAAATGGTGGAAAACCTTGAGGAACAGCTGAGAAAGCTTGTCCGAAATTATATACAGTCACATGATGTTACAACTCCGGATCATCATGACACGAAGGAGACCATCAAATGTTCTCGCTGACATCCGAAAATATTAAAAAAATGGCGTTCAGTATCAGTTTCAAACAAATTAGAGAAATAAACTCCACATGAACATAGCCACTTTCATTGACTGATCTCACACACCACCGCTGTTTTCACTTTCCTTTAGTCCAGACTGGTCCAAATATCACAACCTCCTGAACACTGATGTGACTCGTCACTGCCCCCTGGTGGATCTGCTGCTACACAACCAAACTTAAATAACGCACGGTGTTGTGAGGAGCAGTGATGGAAACGACGTTTGGAACAGACGACTCTACCAACGTACGAAAGTTGATGATAAATGGGCCTTAAGGCTCGGTCAAAACTGAGTCATGACAACGATGTGAAGCAAAAAAATAAAAGAATAATAATGTTGATGTTGTTGACATGAAGTTCTGCATCAGAAGGTGGATCGGCACGTTGGATGTTGGCAGATATCCAATGTCGCGCACCGCTACGTTGGACAGTGTGCTTGAGCAACGTCAACGTCTTCAACCTTTATCGAGTGCTTGCAGGGAAGAGACCAGGAGGCTCTGAAACGTCACCTGAGAGGCCTGAGTCCAGCTCCTGCAAGGAAAAGAACCACTTTCTTTGGCTATTTTTGTGGTTTTAATTGCAGTTAGAAAAGTAATTTGGCTTCTTGTCTTTCCAGCAGCACCAGAAGTCCAACAGTTACAGGCTTTTACTTTCATTGCAAGTCTGAACCGCTCATTGACGGACGTATTTATAAAAGTCCCCTTTTAAACAAGAGTGGTGAATATTTAGATTCATGAAACATGGATCAGGACTCGTAAAGGACCTCGACAGCTGATGAACATGTGACCTCAATGCAAGAACTATGCAAGGACGTCTTGAAAACAGGACGTGAAAGGATGTATCGCCCCCTTGTAGTTGAACAGGATCTTTCTGGAGCTGTTGTTCCTGCACAGAGAGGCTTTGTCTTTGTCTTGTAGATGATGTCGGGGGGGGGGGGGGGGGGGGGGGGGGGGGCTGCTGGGGTGATGTGTCTCTGGCTCTTTTAGGGTGACATGGTCTTCACACGCTCCACAGAGAGTAACTCCACCTTCTGCACTAAAGTCACAGCCCCGGGGCTCCTTAACAGATTTATTCTGCCGTGATCCAGATACATGTTGAGAGACATGGAGTCCCCGTGTTTGTTTCTGCTTCCTGCAGTCCTGCAGCTGATTGCTTTGCACACTACAATGACCCTAACAGTCAGCTTTAATGATTTTGTTCATGCTCCGGCGCCGCTGATGGACTGACTCTGGGTCCGACTGAAAGGGAAGCATTTTACTTTTTGATGGAGGGAGGGGGGGAAGCTTTAAGAAAGTACAGCAGATTCAGTTTGAAATTAATTCTGACATTGACTTCCTTTTCCCTCTGCAGGTCCTGACCATGAAGGGACTCTGGTTCATGCCGAGACAGAAGAAAACTGCAGTCTCACTAATGCATCCATATTTCACTTTGAAGCACGAGAGCCCTGAATGCTAAAACGCCTCACATGTTGTGTTAAGAGCAGGAGTTTTATGTGTGAATGGCACAATTTAGTTGATCCAGGGAGTCTTCAAAGTGCATTAATATTTCTGATCAAAGCTGTAATTCCAGTCTGAAAGTCTTTTAGTGAAATGACTTCCTCCTCCCTTTGACTTCAGGTGAGTGACTCTTCTGGATCCAGCTCATGTTTCTTTTTTTCTTTTAAAGGTGATCAGATTTCTTTCATCAGAAGTTCATTCGAAGCAGTGATAATTATGTGTTCTGAGTTTGTTCCATCACTCCAGAAAAAAAAAAAAACACCCAATAAAACAGAAAGGTGTCAGTGTCTGCAGCGCCCTCTGAAGGGCAGGTGACTGATGTGCAGCGTCAGTTTTTCACGGACTTGAAAAACAGTGACGACATTCTTTGCCGTTCAAAATGATGTTTTTGTGTTTTGCAGCTCACCAGGTGGTCATTTTTATCCAAAATGTTCTAATGCAAGTAAGTGTTACCATTTAGGCTGATGTTTAGCTTGATTGATGTAAAACACAGACTGTATGAGAAGAACTGGACAAACCTCCTGTGACATCACACTTAAGTTTTCCGAGTAGGACACTTTTCACTTTTTAGTGTCACTGCCTGTGTGTGTGACAGTCCTCAAAGCTTTTTAATGTATTATTTGTTTTGTTCCAAGTGTGACATCGTTAACAGTTAAAAAAGGTTAATATTGTGGGTAAACTGCATTATGCCATGTTGTTGCCAGTTCTGGTCAGAGGGTGGCAGCACTGAGTCCTCTGTTGCTCCACCGCCGACTACATTGTGATCCTGACTGTCTTCATGAGTGCGGCTGGTTGAACGTGAGTGAGATGCGGTTGTGTGAATTAACCATTAAATATCAAATATTCACTTTTTTGGTGAACTAACTTGTTGCTAACACAGTTAAAACTAAATTAAAGACTCATCAACCCCAGAAGTACTTCTGTCCTGTGTGGCATCAAATTCCACGGGTCACATTTAGATTTTACCTGATTTGGTACATTAAAAATTCACTTCTGTTCAGTGGTTACGGGTTTTAAATCTACCCACTGAGAAAACCAGATGTTGCCGCTTGATGTAGATCAATAAATGTTTTATTGGCTGTTTGGACAACAGTAGTGGACTGTGACATGTTAAACACACAGAACTGGTGTATGACACTACTGGGAGAGTGATAATGTCCTGCAAAAAGGTCCAGACTAAGTTTAAGGAGACAGTGTCTCAACCTGCCCCAACCAACCCATACAGCACCGGCTGTATGTTAGCTTCTGACCTCCGACCTCTAATCTGCGTAAAATGTGCTTTTGAAGAGAGTATGTCATGCAACTGTAGGATGTACAGCCTTTCGCCTGAAGAGAGCTGAGACAGGCTCCAGCAGATCCCCGTGACCCTACGTAGGATTAAACGGGCATAGATGATGGATGGATGGATGTCATGCAGCTAATAAGACTGGTTAACAGAACCCTGATGTTGGAGGTGGAGTTACCTAAACAGAAATGGACGCTTGACCCAAGCACGGTCCACATCTGAAGTTTTATTTGGCCTCCATTGGGCCTTGAATCCTGTTGGGGCCTCATGACGCTCACCTCAGCCCACTTCGAGGCTAGTTCACGCCATTCGGACCACATCAACACAAGCCATGGACCACTGGGCCAATGAGCCAGAAATGTCGCCCAGGTTGGGCTCAAATGCCTTTGCTACCACCGTGAGGCGGGACATTTAGGAGAAGGTTGAATGAGAAGAAGGCAGATAATCAACGAAATAACGTATTTAATTACAGTACATTCAGAGACACTGCTGTGTCTTATAGCTTATCTTGATACACTTTCAGGAGCGTTTGCCGTTTTGTCTTGAAGTACGTCATGATGTATTTCTGCCCATCTCTGCGTACACTGTTGAGGATGTTTTCCCGGTGTGGATGTTGAGCTTCTCTGCTCCAGACTGAATGAATCATTAGGTGGGAGGCGTCTATGTCCTCAGCGCTGGCAGGTCTTCAAGACGCTCAAAGAAGCAGAAGAAGTTGTTCATCCGAGACGTAAACTGATGACGGAACCTGCAGAGGCGAAACACAACGTGAACGATTAGCATAAATGAGGAGGAAGAGAGACAGAATAGCGCACGGCAGACGACTCTGGTGAATGACCTGGTGAATAACGAGGCTCCTCCGGCTCTGCCTCGTAATGACTGAAGAGGACGGGCGCCGCACAACTACGATAAAGGTTGTTGTTTCTGACCGCCAGACTGTGAACACACAATGAGCTTCGTTGTCAGAAAACAGAAAATGATCCAATCCCCAGAGCGGTTCTGCACCATGGAGCACTAATGGAAGCTCTGTAGATAATTTTCCGGCGCAGGTGCAAACAGCTCTACAGAATCAGGCTGAACACGTTCACGTCAGAGGTTCTGCTTCGAATGAAGCCCTGCCCGGGTCTGAAACGCGACTCCCCCTGCCAAACACGATTAAATTGGCTCATTTCGTCTGCGCTCTCGCTGGCTCGCCAGGCCTCTGATAACACGTTCAATACAACGCTGGAAGCAAATTAATGGCTTCTGACATTATAAACAGAACTCAATACTGTGTGTTTAGCTCATGGGTGTGAAAGAAATTCATTTCATTAATGTTGGCAACAGGCGTGCAATTAATTTATAGACTGTCAATATCTGTAGTTAACAGCAAAGGCATCATCATATCAAGAACTGCAATAAACGCTCTCACGTTTCACACGTCCGGCTGGAGATGAGATGGTAGTGATTAAAGCGAACAAACAAAGGGTTTATTGTTTCAGGGAGAACTCAGATACCTTCTTTCACTCTGTTTGAGGAACTGCAGCTTTAGCTCAAAACTGTCATATTTTGTTCAGCTTGTCTTTCAGAAAAGTAGAAAGACTTTTGCTTCAGTTATTTTTAGCCGTCCTGGATGAACCTGTTCCAGCTTCGCACACCTGGATTTGTCAGGTAATTGCATTTTTTTTCTTTTCTGGCAGAACCTCTCAGGATTCAGTGAAGGCTGATGACATCACCGTCCATCCGGCAGTTCCCTCGTCTCCGCCGAGGAACTCTGAGGCTCTGCTCGGTCGTGAAGTCCTCAGATGTTGTGTGAGATGTTCACACGTGTAAGGACCCAAACGTCTGCTGCGCTTCCTCAGGAGGCTTTCCAGCCCAGCCCGCTGGTAAAACATCCAGAAGAGTTGTTTTAATATCTCCAGACAGACGGCTCCCTCATCTGAGAGTCGGTTCTTGTAGGTCGTAACTGTTGGGTCAACTGAACAGTCAAAGCTGTAGTTTTGAACCGTCACCTGATCCCTGCAACACCTCTAAATCAGGTAAAAGTGCACCAGTGATTCTTAAATCTACTTTGACATCCATTTGCATAAAGTACATCTCCAGGATCTGTCGCGCTTCTTCTTGTCAGCTGCATCTCAGCATCCATCTCTAAGTCTCAGGCCGTTAACACATCACAGATCCTCCATCACAGATCGTAGATCGCTTCAAAGGTTTTCTAGCACGGAGGAGACCAAGCGAAGAAGAGTTTCAGGTGTTACCTTGTCCCATTTTGTCATGTTAGCAGCAGCACGTGTTTCTCCAAAATCATGCTCTTCTGCATCAGTGTAAAGTTGTCAAGGGATAACATCACAGGGCCTGCTGGTCTTTGACCGAGAGCATGCTTTATGTATTTTGTCCAAATCCATCCTGGATTCCTCAGAAGGCTCAAGACATTAATGGTGTCTCTAGATCAGGGGTGGGCAATCCCAGTCCTCCAGGACTGCTGTTTCCATGTCTTAGATGTTTTCCTGCCACAACACACCTGATTCAAATGAATGGATCACCATCAGCTCTTCATCCAGGTCTGAACAGGACCGTTAACGACCCGTTCATCTGAATCAGGTAGTTGTGCTGAAGTAGGGAAACCTCTAAGGGTGAATTCCAATTCCTCCCTTAACTCTCAATCTCAACCCTCAACCTCAAAAATGCGCGTTCCCGCTAAGGGCAAGTGGTGTCCCAATTCTAAGGGACATCAAGTTGAGGGACGAGTTTGAGGGCTGTATCGCCCTCAAAATTGCGATTTTCCGACACCACCCTTGGAAGTAAGGGCTATCCAGAAGCTAGCTACAAACGTAAGTATCTTCGTATATCTTAAAGATATAAATGTTACGAAACCATTTTATTGTGTTTGTTTGAGACTTTTTTCATGGATTAACATCGTTATTGCGTAACATTTATTTTTATACTATACGATGTTTGCTGCCGGACCAGCGGTCCCGTTGGCTTCACGTTGTACTCATCGGTGGTCCTGGTACATTATTGGTCCTGGTCCGCCGTCCCGGTCCCGTCGGCGGTCCCGGTCGGCTTCACGTTACTTGTTTACCTTGTTGTGTAGCAACGGAGGACTGAATAATGTATCCTCTATTGTGTTATTTGCTAATATTATTTAGAGAATATACAGCGCTCTTTTCAATGTTATCCCTGAGTCATTTCAGGAAATACAGAGACAACACGGGCTCTGATACATTTCAGTCTGAAGACGTAACTGCACTCAAGGGGTGTCCCATTTCTAAGCCACAAGATAGTCCTGACACTTACTTTCGAGGGTTAAGATTGAGGGCCAAAAATTGAGGGTTAAGGGCGAGGGTTGAGATTGAGGGTTAAGGGAGGAATTGGAATTCACTCAAAGACTTGCAGGACAGCAGCCCTCCAGGACTGGAGTTGCCCGTCCCTGATCTAGATGAGGTTACCATTGTACTTTTTTTTCTTATTTTGGCAAAGCTTGAAGTGCCGTTTGTGAACGTAGCTCCATATTTCAATGCTGGACAGAGATTCGTCAAAATAATCCCATCCCCGTGGAAGAGGAATGACGGTTCTCGAACGGATCGGAGGTCGCCGGTGTCCAGTTTATCCCAGCGATGCTAATTCTCTGGACTTCATGACTCCACAGTTGGTTTTAGTTATGACTCTCAAATGAAAATAAGGGACTGTTTCAGAAAACATACGGATGACAGAATATTATTACGCTTTAGAGCCAACACACCTCAGGCCAAGGCCTGTTCATTGTAACGTGACGTTACTTTCTGATTCTGATTCTGTTGTAGCAGCAGAGACTCTCCAAGCAAGACCGCTTGGTGCACTTCAAACCAAACAAGACCATCAGATAAAAACCCGTTTCCTCTGTGGACAAAAACCCGTTCCCTCTGTGGACAAAAACCAGTTCCCTCTGTGGACAAAAACCCGTTCCCTCTGTGGATAAAAACCCGTTCCCTCTGTGGATAAAAACCCGTTCCCTCTGTGGATAAAAACCTGTTCCCTCTGTGGACAAAAACCCGTTCCCTCTGTGGACAAAAACCCGTTCCCTCTGTGGATAAAAACCCGTTCCCTCTGTGGATAAAAACCCGTTCCCTCTGTGGATAAAAACCTGTTCCCTCTGTGGACAAAAACCCGTTCCCTCTGTGGACAAAAACCTGTTCCCTCTGTGGATAAAAACCCTAACCCTCTGGACAAAAACCCGTTCCCTCTGTGGACAAAAACCCGTCCCCTCTGGACAAAAACCCGTTCCCTCTGTGGATAAAAACCCGTTCCCTCTGTGGATAAAAACCCTAACCCTCTGTGGACAAAAACCCGTCCCCTCTGTGGACAAAAACCCTAACCCTCTGTGGACAAAAACCCGTCCCCTCTGTGGACAAAAACCCGTTCCCTCTGTGGATAAAAACCCGTTCCCTCTGTGGATAAAAACCCGTTCCCTCTGTGGATAAAAACCCGTTCCCTCTGTGGATAAAAACCCGTCCCCTCTGTGGACAAAAACCCGTCCCCTCTGTGGACAAAAACCCGTCCCCTCTGTGGACAAAAACCCGTTCCCTCTGTGGATAAAAACCCGTTCCCTCTGTGGATAAAAACCGGTTCCCTCTGTGGATAAAAACCCGTTCCCTCTGTGGATAAAAACCCGTTCCCTCTGTCGTTGTAAACCTCTATCAAGTCTACATGGTGTAAAGTTAAAACCAAGACACGGCGTTAACAGGGAAGTCAGAGACCAAAGCCTCATAAAGACGTTCCTGCTGGAGCTTCCTCCAGGTTTCTCCTCTGCCAGACTCTCTGACTGCAGTCAGTCACTTTCACTGAAGACGCCTCCTTGAAATTTAATTTCATGCAGCTTTCACCGTGCACCATCCTCTGGTTACGCTGCTGATCTAATATCTCAGCCATTAGATTTACACCATCACACTTCTATTTGGAACGCTTTTAATGTAATAACTCATCTTAGATTCTTTCATGCTGGCGTTGGGAGGCGTTTGGGCTGAGAGCTGATGACGGCACAAACATTCGTCATGTTCAGACTCACGGTGCACCATCAGCCCTCATACATGCACATTTAAATTTCAGCTCTCACCTGTAGAGTGAGACTGCATCACATTATCTGCTCATGGTGAGACGTGGGAAATGATTCAGCCTCCCAAAGCATCTTGCACCTACTGAGCTTTAGTCAATGTTTTCTTTGGCAGGCTCAATCACCACACAGCCAAAAACTATAGGCAAACATTTCCATTTAAATGGAGAAAAATCACTCTGTTCCAAGTAAAACAGAACCAAGGTGTGCAGGTTAATTTGGCGAATATAAAGGCTGCATATACGTGCAGGCGTCTTGATTATGCACATGCCCACGTTTAGTTAATGGAAAGAAAAGAAGATGCGGTAGATGTTGTCCTCCTGTCTCCAACCAGTGTTTAACCCTTTAGGTGAAAAAAATATACAAATATACAATTTTGATATTAAGATTTCAAAAAAGCTCTAACTTGAAAGCAGTTTGAGATAAAGGTATACTGTTGATAAGAAAATTGTTCAGTATGACTCATAGTCTGTGATGGGAGTGAAATTATTCATCTAATTTGCATATTATGACATCATAAGGTGGCGGTCATATTGGAAAATGTTAAATTTTTATATCAAGGTTTTAAAAGGCTATAACTTTAAAGTGGTTTGAGATAAAGGCATACTGTAAATGCGATGTACTGTGATGTCCTGGCATCACATTTATAGATACAGCCTGTTTTATTCAGCAATGTTTCTTGTTGGAATTTGGCGACTTTGGCACTTAAAGGGTTAATGCTTAAAGCTAAACAAGTAGCTTTGATACTTGGACCTAAACTTTTCATTTTAATGCCTCAAGCTCTGCAAGTACTTTTAATACCTGGACCCACACTTGTGGATTTTAATTCTTCAGTCCTGTAAAGTAGTTTAAAAGTTTTAATGCCTAAATCTAAACTTGTAGTTTAAATACATTGATCCAAACTTGATCCAAACTAGTTTTAATTCCTAAACTCAACCAATGAGGTTAAATGCTCAGAGCTAAACTTGTATCTTTTAATTCCTCAATCAAAGATAGTAAATTTAAACCGGTACTTTTAATGCTTAGACCATAACTTGTAGTTTATAATTCCTCAATCTAACAAAGTAATTTCAGTGCCTAAATCTAAGGAGTTTTAATGCCTAAGCTTTAATACCTAGCTTGTAGTTAATGCCTAAACCTAACCAGGTAGTTTGCATTACTATACCTGATCAAACATTGAGTAAAAACAAAAGAGACATGTTTATAGTTTTAACTTTAATGGTCCAACTGGAAATAACAAACGGCTCAAATGTCTGCTGTTAACCTAATAAAACTTCAGAGATAAACATTTCAGAGATATTTCAACTATTTCAACACTCCATGGACAGTCACACGTGGAAACACTCCACAGTCATCCCCATCCCCAAAAAAAGCAACCCCAAGACTCTGAATGATCTTCGTCCTGTGGCCCTTACCTCCCTGGTGATGAAGGCCATGGAGAAGATCATAAAACAGCACATCATCACAGCAACGGACCCCCTGATGGACCCACTCCAGTTTGCCTATCGCGCACGCAGAGGAGTCGATGATGCTAAAATCTTCATTATGGACTCCATCCACAAGCACCTGGAGCTCCCCGACTCCTCCGCCAGACTACTGTTTGCTGACTTCTCATCAGCCTTCAACACCCTGCAGCCCCACATCCTGGCCACTAAACTTTCCTCCCGCTTCCACCTGGATCACCAGCTAATCCTGTGGATACTGGACTTTCTGACCAACAGGACTCTGAAAGTCCGGGTCAACGACTCCCTCTCCGACCTCCGCTCCACATCCACTGGCTCCCCCCAGGGCTGTGTGCTCTCCCCCCTGCTCTTCATCCTCTACACCGATGACTGCAGATCCACACAGCCCACCTGCCACCTGGTGAAATATGCTGACGACACAGTTCTCCTGTCACTGCTGACAGGCCTCTCACAACACCACGGACCCGTTCTCCAGGAGTTTGTAGAGTGGTGTGACAGAGCTGTGAAGTTGTGGGTGCAGATGGAGATGGGGAGTCTGGGTAATTTCACATACAGCTGAGACTGTGATGTCACAGAACCCTGCAGACCGTGACACACCTGAAACTAAGCTCACAAATACAGAGGACGGGACTCTTCTTCATGATGAATCCCCTTTCGGCACACAAGGAGGAATCAGTGGAGAAGGAGGCCTTTAGATATTTAGAATAACAAAACTGCAATGTAAAAATAATATGTTAGTAAGTATGGAAGTAAAATCGTGTTCGTGTCATGTGGTATATATTGGTAATAACTGTAAGCCTGTAAACTGTGTGCACTCCAGTCTCTCAACCCAATCTGTTGTCTTTAATCTGAATTTAACGCCACTAAGTTCTTGGTATTGTATGCAAAGCAGCGGCGGAAACTTTAGAAGTGGCATTATTTTGATTTAACTCGCTGTCTTTCAGCTTCTGATCCCACTGAAGGGGAACAAATCACGCAGATTAAGCTTGTTTAGACAGGCGCGATGCTTATTTGAATCAAACCGAAGAGCGCAGCGACGCTCCTGTGAGCTGAAGCTCTATTGTGAGTCTTTGTAGCTGAAATGTTTGATGTGCGTTGAGAGGTTTGGTGAGATTTAAGTTGTCTGTCTGACACCTCAGAGCGCGGCGCTCTCGCTGCGTACCCGGGACTTTTAAAGCGTTTTACACCCGCTAAACCTGCAGGAGATCTGACCACGGTCACGGCCTCTGAATAATATTTCACAAACACGTGGCTTAACGCGCATGGCTACACTGACCGTGTGAAATTCCAAGGTAATATTGTAATAAATCAGGGGTGGTTACACTTCCCTGGGTGATGCACGAGGAAGAGCAGTTCAGTGATACGTTAAATTGATTTCCAGGACATAGACTCATTAGCAGGGGCGCTGCTAGGGATTTTGGGCCCCATGAAAAGAATCTTTACCGGGCCCCCCAACACAGCGGCGAAATTTGTTGATGCTATTTTTGATCATCATTAGGGGCCTCTCTGGGCCCCCCCCAATCATGGGCCCCTATAATCCGTATCCTTTACCCCCCCTTTTCGGCGCCCCAGCTCATTAGTAGGTTTCTTCCTCTTAAAGTGGAGTTTTTCCTTGCCACTGTTTGGTATAAAGGTTTTTTTTCTCCCTACGTGGGAGTTTTTTACCTGCCATTATCATTGATTGGATTTAATTATATAATCATAGTTGATGATATTTGCTCGAGGGTCATGCTCTGGGTCTCTGTAAAGCGCCTAGAGACAATTGTCATTGTAACAGACGCTATATAAATAAAATTGAATTGAATTGAATTAGTATCGGTCTCCTTAATGGTTTCCATTTTAACTTCTATTTATCCAGCCAACAGAAGCAGAAACTGTCTGATTAATTCCTAATAAATGAAAGTAAAGAAAAGCAAAAGAAAGTTAAGTGCAGTCTTGAATCACACAGAGCTGCGTTGAGAGTTCAGAGGAGTCCAGGGGAACGCCACGGCACTTTCCCTCCATTAAGAACAAACTGCTCCTTTGTTTGCTCCTGAAATAAAAGCATACGAGCGGATTCATCGATACTCACTGATTGCTACAAGACGTTTAGTTTGGTGTCCTTATCTTGGGTTGAAATAAAAGTTACACTTTGGACTTGGCAGATCAAGCAGCATAAATGAAACTCAGGAAAGAGCGGTTGGGAGTGAGAACCGCTCAGTTCTGTCAAATCAATTCAGGCTGCATTCCTCATTAAAAACAGTGGATTGCTTTGATTTTTATTTCTCTTTTCTTTCAAATCCAGGTCTTTGCAAACAGTCAGTGTTGTCCCCGGTCTTTCATTAAAAGAACTCTCCCTCCGGATCGAGACGGGAGTGGATGGCTGTACTTCAGCCTCTGAGGAGTGACTGTAAAGCATTGGTAATGTGAATGGACCTTTGAAAGGAGACGCCATCTTCTGAACTACAGCTGAGCGATTTTATCGATTCTGCGATATATATCGATATTTTATTTCCCCAGAGAGTATCGATTTTTTAGCCACGGGTATCGATATTCTAAGCTTCTTTCTAAACCCCCGTGTCCCACCTTTAAAAGCTCGCAAGCAACAATTTGCACTGTTTAAATAAATGAAACTATTTTTCTCAACAAATCTCTTATTCATTGTGTCCAGTATTTGCAAGCTGCCTGTCAGCCATATAATGTGTAATTGATGCTTTCAGTTCAGTTAATTCAAACAAAGTCATTGTAACACTACAATTACCGTGCAATAGCGCATTTACCGTTTATTAGGGCCTGTCTGTGCGTGTGTTTGTACTGTGCGTGTGGTGCGACCGCAGGCCAGAGAGACGGCAGGTGGAGGGCAGGTGTACAGTGTTAAAATTAATAATATCATTTACTAAATCTATTTTAAATGTTTAATACAAACAGCAAATAAAGTAAACAGACTCACTGCAGCACCATCACCTGAGTTTGCTGCCATGGCCGACCGGTCCGTCTTACTATCTGGGTGGGTGTCACATGACCAATGGAGCGTAACGTGATTGGCTGGACGTTGGCTGAATTGAGACAGGGATCGATTGCTTCTCCCTGGTGACCCGGATGTTGAGTCTGGTTCTTTTTACACTGAATTTTTTGAGGTTGAATTTTTTTTACACTGAATTTTTTGAGGTTGAAATTTTTTACACTGATTATTTTTTTAGAAATTGAATTTTTTTACACTGAATTTTTTTGAGATGTTGATTTTTTTTTTTTTTACACTGAATTTTTTGGGGTGTTGAATTACTTTACATGTTGAATTTTGAAAAAATGAATATTTTAAGACAACAATTTTTTTTTAACACTGAATTTATTTTAACAAAATAAAATTCAGAGGCAAAAAAAAAATTCAGTGACTTTTCTTCTCTCGATCTCTTCCAGTCTGGATTCTCTGTGCCGTTCTGAGTGTGTTAATGGGTTCAGAAAAAAGCTGCTCCAGGCCAACTTTTAAATGCAAAAAGATATTTATTTACAAGGAAAAGTAGGCACAATAACAGACTCCTGCAGCGAGTCTGGGATCTCCTGAAATCGAATTGGTAGGAAGAACCAAGAACGTACAGACGAGAAAAAGCTTTATACCCATAGCCAGGTCTAGATTCGGACGCTCTTGGAATGAATCATGATTTCTTTGGCAATTGTTTGACATGATTTTTTTCTCTCTGGATGATAAACATCTGGTGTCTTTTGATAAGGACCGAACACTCCCTTTTTCTCTAAATTTCGGATCTTCCAAATTTGTAAGTGTGGGAATGTGTCCTTGAGGCCATTTTCATACATTAAATGAAAACGAACTCAATGAACTCAACAGGCCTAACAGCAGGCCTTACAGCTGTTAAAGCGCTGTCAAAGAGTCGTAATTGAATTTAATATAAAAAGGTAAATATCATGTAAATATCATGTTTTTCAGACACTACACTTTAAGTTCAATAAACCCAAACAAAGTCATTGGAACACTCACAAGATGTCACCAAAATCACTTTGTCCCTTTAAAATCTTTCAAAAAATGATGTAAATTAATTGTAAGATGAATACCGATATATATTGTATCGTGAGCCGAGTATCGTGTATCGTATCTTATCGTGAGATTAGTGTATCGCTGCAGCCCTAGTCTGAACGTCCTCTACGCTCTGCTCCATCAGCTGTTGGTCCAACAAAGTTCAGCCAAGCATCACAGCTGCACTGTTGGTTAGCAGGTGGCTCTTCGGCTGCACTTTAACGTAGACGGGAACGTTTTTGAGCTTGACAGCTGCCCCGGCCCCGGCCCGGCCACGGCCCCCGGAAAAAGCCCTGGAAACCCGGCCAAGGAACAAGAAAGAAAGGAACCAGGGGAAATGGCAACGGAAAGGCAAGGCAAGGAAATGGCCCGGAAAAGGCCAACTGGACCGGCCCGGAAGGCCCGGAAAAGCCCCACCCCCCGGAAAAGGCCCGGGCCCGGCCAAAGGCCCAGCCCCGGCCCCGGCCCCGGCCCAGCCCCGGCCCCGGCCCAATCCCCGGCCCCGGCCCCGGCCCCGGCCCCGGCCCCGGCCCCGGCCCCGGCCCCGGCCCCGGCCCCGGCCCCGGCCCGGCCCCGGCCCCGGCCCCCGGCCCGGCCCCGGCCCCGGCCCCGGCCCCGGCCCCGGCCCCGGCCCGGCCCCGGCCCCGGCCCCGGCCCCTGCTCAGCTCAGCTCCAGACAACCAGCTGTTGGACAGAAGGCCCTGCAGTTGGCTTTATGAGCTCGAGGTGTCCTGGGAATTGAACGCCAGACGACTCCCCTTTGGTCTCGTCTGTCCACAGGACGTTGCTCCAGAAATCTGGTGGAACTTTCAGATTGATATCCAGCAACGACTGCATCTTCAAGACCACGTCTTTCAGCCTGGGCGTTGTGTTGACATTTGTCTGTATCCTCCACACCAGGAAACTAACACAAGACTCTGCTGAAAATCATTTCATCAATGCAGATGGACATCATGTACATCAATGCACATCAATCACATTATCATTATTCTGTTTTATTTTATTTTATTGCTTTTGGCTTCATTTTTGTTCAGTAAAATAATGGCACGGTGAAAAAGGTGATATGCTGTTGTTCATCTGAGGTTGTATTTACCCAAGACTCACTCAGATGATACATAAAACTGAACAGTTATATTGAACCCCCCCCCCCATCAGCTGTATCTTAAAAAGTTCAGTTCACCTCTTTTAAGAAGTGGATGCTGGAAGCGTGGGAGCGGTGCTCAGCGTCCACCGATCGTTCCCTCTTTAATGTTTTAAAAAGAAACTGCTAAAAGAAGAGATGCTGCTCATCCACTCATCTACAAAGTGTTCCTCCTCCAAACAGACCTCCTACGTGCTCCAACTATCCTGCAGCGATGGATGCCAGTCGATGCTCACCAGAGCACTTTGCTGGGAGCAGCAGACTAACACCGGGTCGGCCTTCCCCTGCTCTCAGTTCTTGGATGAGACGTTGAAAACGTACCACCGAGGCTCTGCTTCGCGTCGACACGACACATCGCATCGTTTCTGCCCGTTTGTGAGTTGCACAAATGCCAATCTCCCACTCGGCCACATCCTGAAAGCTGGATTCAGATCTGTGAAATCGGACCTCTTGCCAAAAGGTTAAATGCTTGGAACTCCCTCCCTTCACTCAGAAATGAGTTTCCTGGAAGGAACAAGAAACGTCTCCAGGAGCCAAAAAGGAGAACGGCTTCCTTCCAGTTGAGCTGTGTGAATCTCCACATTTTCTGCAAACATTTTATTTTTCTAAGTAATTGTGTCTCAGCCCTGCTATGGACTGGTGACCTGTACAGGGTGCTTTAAAGGCAGCTGAGATGGGCTCCAGCAGACCAGCCTGGATGGATGGATGGATGGATGGATGGATGGAAGGATGGATGGATGGATGGATGGATGGATGGATGGATGGATGGATGGATGGATGGATGGATGGATGGATGGAAGGATGGATGGATGGATGGATGGAAGGATGGAAGGATGGATGGATGGATGGATGGATGGATGGATGGATGGATGGATGGATGGACAGATGCATCCTTCTCAGCCAAAGCACAGTTTGGGTTTGGTTTTGCTGGGATTGTATGTGTAACAGCAACCACCAGCATCTCTCCACAGGAGTACTTCAAGGTATGGTGCTGGGCACCTTCTCTTTTTAAAAGCTGGAAAAAGCCTTCAGGCCACTTTGTAGGTCCAGCGATTCGTTCGCAACCGCTGTACGCACCAGTGTGTGGTAAGAATGTGAGGAACCAGAGCTTTTTTTGAAGGTTTAAGTGACTAAAATGCCACATACGTGCGTTGTTAATGGCTGCAGGAAAAGATCGGATACATCAGTGAAACAAGCGCTCTACAGATTTACTGAAACTGGAGAACATGAAGGATCAAAGAACTCAGTGAATGTCGGTGCAGTAAACCACAAAGACTCGACAGAAGTCTGTTCTGATCATTTCATCGAAGGTGGGAAGAATAATTTCTGTGCCTGTTATTTTGGTTCTCAATTTCACGTTTGTCAAATCAAATCAGTGAAGATCAGCATGGATGGACACCACTGCCTAGCCTACTCTACTTAATGCATTATTTATTTCATTCAGTAAACAGAACTGAGCGTTGGATCGTGTTCCAAATCCTTTTTAGTTGTCTGTACGAGTCGATTCGAGCGACTGCTGCTGTTTTCTCCCCATATGGAGATTTAAATTGGACATCAAGCATTTCCACGCACTTCTATTTTTTCCCTGTGTGTTTGGATGCAGTTTGGGTGTCGTTCTCTGATAACTTTTGTCCATTTATGAGGTCTAATATTTGTAATGACTGCACTAACAAGAATGAATAACCGGCACGGTGCTGAGAAGCTTGACCTCCAAAATGATGAGGTCCGGTACCCAGATGTGTGACGTTAGTGAAAACTATCTGGTTCCTTGGGTCAGTTGAGTGCTTCCATGGATTTTAGTATTTCGATGACACCCGTCGTACGTGTCATTCTCAGCAGACGACTCCATGGTCATGGAAAGAATCTCAACTTGTCTCTCAGAGATTTCCACCCACGTGGATGAAGGAGGCTTATCAGTCAGTACGTCAAGCATACGTCCCCGTATCTCAATCACATCCTTTTAGTTTACATCTTCAGAAAAATGAGATCCCATCTGACTCAATATGTTCTCTTCCAGCAGGTCCATCATGCATAGCGAAAGGTAGATGAGAAGTGGAAGTCTCTTATTCTATCGATGGAAAAGGTCACATGACCACCCACTCCTCATTAGGGCTGAGTATTGGCAAGGACCTTGCAATACAGTATGTATCATGATACTTGGGTCACGATACGATATTATCACGATATCACGATATATTGCGGTATTATACCCAGTTAATATCAAAATTAAAAGTAGAGATGAAAAATCAAGTTGCTGTAGATGTTCATCAGATGATATTGATCATTCATAGGACAAATTGAGTCAAAACTATTTGCTTCATTAGTGTTTTTGAAAAAAAAATCGAAAAATATCAATATTAGGAGCTGAAAAATCGATATTATATTGGGCAGCCGAAAATCCCGATATATTGCTAAATCGATTTTTTTTCACACACCTACTCCTCATTGGCCTCCACTTGCTACTCATGGCCCAAAGAGACCCACAGAGACTTCTGGGTATATTGCACCTTTTAAACCGAACACTCCAACCAACATCGTCTGGTTCTGCCACCTCTACGAGGCAATCTCAGCCCACCGTGGTGGAATACCTTTGATTTCCTCTGTGCTGTACCCTAATGAGGTCAAAGTCAGCGTGACGGGCCCTGCATTACTGAGTCAGCTGATAACTGTGTGTCCTCAGTGAGTGGGGTGGTCCTGTAGCACTGGACCTCATGGAGTGGCGTAAGACATCTTTCTTGGAAACAGACGGGAGAGATGGTGGTGGATTTTAGGAAGAACCTATTTTTTCTTTTTTACTCGCCGGTTCTGATCAGTCCTCCTGAAGAACAAGAACCAGTCGTTTGGTATTTTTGTCAAAGCTTTGACGGTTTTACGTTGCTTCCATCTGGCCATAGATCCAGTCTGCCACAATATGAAACAAAAACACTTAAACATTAATCTGCCTCTGCTGCCACAGGAGTTTAAAATGACACTTTAAATGTGATGTGTGTGGTTATTAACTTGGTTTTAAATCAAATTTTACATCAAATTGCCTGTTGGAGATATTAAAGACACCCTCTGACCTTGAACCTCGTCTGAGTTAGCGAATGTTATCAGAGCGAGGCCGTCCCTCTCTGCTTTCAAGTATCTCTTGAAAACCCATCTCTTCAGAGAACGCCTCCTCTCCCAACACACCTGACTCACCCTCACGTTGAGCCTCCACACCTGCTCCACTTGTACTCTGTCCTTTAAATAGATTCGCTGCCTGCTGACAACCGGCGTTGCAGACCGTTAGTTTGGAAGAACTCTCCTGCAACAGTCCCCCCTCTCCAACCCACCTCCTCCAGCTCCACCTGGGGGAGGCTGAGGCGTTCCCAAACCCGCTGAGAGATGTAATGAAGAGATACTTCATATCAAGACGCCCAGATCATCACAACTGGCTTCGCTGCTCTCCATCTTGAAAATATATTAAATCCTGAAATGACTTCACTAAAACCTGCTCTGGATTCATCGGTCTCATTTGTTACCGTCGGACACGGCGAGGCGTTGTCTATCCGTTAAATGTTTTATTTTGGGTTGTACCAAATAGGCCGCATGCCTTTGATCAAATACATGATGCATATAAATAAATCCCTTTCACATTTTGCTTTTTGTCTGTTTAAACCGAGGCTCATGAGGCTGAATTACCTGAATAAACACAGTTTGCGTTCTCGCAGCATTATCAAAGTGTTATAAACTCATTTGGGAGCAGCGGATCCCAAAAGGTCTCTGTGTGCAGGCTGCTATTATTCCTGCAACTTTGATTTGCCATTAGAGCAGAAATTACCTACAAATCTCACAACAGAGGAATCCCTTTAGCTGATTCCTTTTAATTCTTTTACAAAGGTTGAAGGCAAATTGAATAAAGCATGACTAAACCCCGCAGCTTCCTGTGGGATTTTACCTCCAACGCTTCTGCTCAGCACAAGCAGGGCGAGGTAGAAGGAAGAAAGCGAAACGCACTTTGATTGTGCTCTTTAAAGCTCATGAAAAGGTACAATGTAGAAAGAGTTCCCCCGCCGACCCAAAAACAGAAGAAAACTGTAAGGCAACTTTTCCATGTCAGGCGGAAAAGCAGAAAGAAACCCGACAGATTGAAACTCTGTCAGCCAACGGGCCTGTTTGGTATCTGTGGCCTTCTGAGCTTTTAATTTCTCTCGTTTTTGTAGACCAACGCGATGGAGTTGAGATGAAACAAACGATCGGTCAAGATGAGATCAAAAGTGTAGACTTTTGGTTTTAATTTGAAATGTGGTTTTTGTGAAACCGACGGCATTTAGCTCTGAGGAACTGGTCATTTAGCTTCTTCATCTCCAGAGCGTGAGGTGCGTGCGGTCCAGACGATCCATGTGCTCATTAGGAAGCGCCGATCCGAACACGTAGCCCGCCGAAATGACGGCTAGAGGAAAGAAGACTCGACTAACTCCCAGATGAATCGGGCCCCTGTCCCATGATTAGTTTGATTTCACTCAAACTAATGTGTACGTTTTTTTTTTAAATGTTAAATTTCTCCATGTGCCCCAGGTGAGTTTTACTCTCACACAGTAACAGGTATGTTGTGTAGTAATCTCACGTGTCACACGGCCCTTGTAGTATCAGGATTAAGTGACATTCTAAATACGGTGTGGATTTTCTGTTGTTGGACTGCTGGTCCGGGGTCTCGCTGCCTCCAGGTTTGTCTCCAGTGACTGGAAAAGCTTCTCTCCCCATGAGTCCACTGGTTTCAGCAGAAGAGATTTCCAGATGTCCAGCCGTTTTCCACACTGCCTCAGTCGTAGTGAGCTTCGGTCTGGAGAAGACGGCGCCGTTTCTGGACTGGGTGGCCTCTTCTTCATCAGAGATGATGACACGGCTGTGTTTCCCAGAGACGTGTGGAGGTGCTCCTGAGGCCGTGCAGTGATCTCTAAGATCATCACGACATCTGGAACTGATGTTTGGTTTCGTCCCATCAGCGCAGGGCTTTTCCCAGGTTCTTAGAATATTTTGATCTTCTTATGTTTTGTGGATCGTGAGATACTGAAAGGCTTTGTGACTTTAAGAGGAGGAACATTATTCTGAAACTGCTTCACAATTTAACTGTCTATCATTTTCACCTCTGAGAGACTCTGCTCCTCTAAGATGCTCTATTTATACCCAGTCACGTCACTGACCTGCTGAAGATGAACCAAATTGACCTTTCGGTAAGCACCGCCCCCTTCCTAGTTACTGTGGCTAGGTCGGACATACTTACTGCTCCTGCATTAAGGACTGTGTTAATTCGCTATTTTCCTGATGTGTATCATCAGTGTTAATATTATACTATAATAACTTCATGGTGAAATATTGCTGCTGGGGACCTGCAACAGTGACTCGAGGTGTCCAGAACATTTGGAGAGACATTTTTATTCCCTTTCCCAAACCGAAACAAACGCTGGAGGTTAAGTTGTGTCCGTCCACAACTGAACGTGAGGAAAGTTACAAAACACACCTACATTTAGTCCAAGGTAAGTTTACTTTGTTTATTAGATGATTGATTTAACCACCGTTTAGTAAAAGTAATAAAATGATTCAGCAGCAGGGAGGGTGATGAGTTCTCTATTAGCATTAGCTCTGGTCCATAGTGTCGATGACTTCTCCACCATGGACCAGAGCTAGCTAGCCACCTATAAGCCTGCCTCGTTGTCTACAAATATATATGGCCCTGGATATTTATTTTGTTAGGTATAAGGTGAGGCTAGTGACGAAACGTCACTTTATTAATTATATTATTACAATGCTGCGACTGTCTGATGTTAACATAGCTCTGGTGTGGGACAGTCCTATGGACCAGAGCTAATGCTAACGGAGAACTCATCACCCTCCCTGCTGCTAAATCATATTATTACTTTTACTAAACGGTGGTTAAATCAATCATCAACTAAACAAAGTAAACTTACCTTGGAGCAAATGTAGGTGTGTTTTGTAATTTTCCCTTTTAGTTGCTTGTGTGGATGGACACAATTTAACCTACAGCTGCATTTTCGGCTTGGGAAAGGGAATAAAAATGTCCCTCTAAACATTCTGGACACCTCGAGTCACTGTTGCAGGTCCCCAGAGACAATAGCAGAAAGTTTGTCCTACCTAGCAACAGTAACTAGGAAGGGGGCGGTGCTTACAGAAAGGTCAATTAGAAGCACGGTCTCCCTCCAGGTGTGTCTTTAGTACCTGTCCAGCCATTCGTTACCCAGGCCTCCATTTCTGTAAAAACTTGGCTGGTAGATCTGTTTCTGAAGCATTTCTTTGGTACGTTACCTCAAATCCTCCTCACACGCGATGACAAACAATTCATTAAACGCCGTCTCCCCAGAACAAAACAAATATTAATCGCCCGTGGAAATGACAGGGAACGCCATCGAATCAGCATCATCGGACAGCTTGTCTGTCAAACTCTCTTTCTCCAGGTGGAGCCCTGAAGGACGGCCGTTGTGCTTTTTAATGGTTTGTTTTCAAAAATCTCTCTCTCCGTTAAAAGAAGAAACGCTGCAGCCATCAAATGTAAAAAGTCTTAAATTCAGAATTTAATCTGCTTTTCTCGGCTCTGTTATGAATAAAACCTGGAGTTGATGAGATTGTAGGATCGCAGCGTGATCTTTATATTGAAGTTTCAGATGGTCCATCAGGTCTCCTGACATGGTGGTTGGACACAGAGAAGTCCAGCAGCGCCGGCGTCCTGCTCCAACACTGATCCAGCTTCATTCGCAGCCCTGTTGCAGGTTTGACGTGATCCTACAAACGTGCATCATTTCAGTTACCGAGGTTGTGTTGAAATGTTGGGTTTAATTGAGCCATTTAGTCCATTATTTCCCAGGTCAGGGCTGTGACGGGTCCAGGTGAGAGTCTGGAGGAGGTTCTGCTCATCTTGCAGCTTCTGCACGTCACTGATGGCTGAAGTAGAGTCTCACGAGTTATGATTAACTTCTAACTGCGTCATAATGATCCAGCTGAAGGAGTCAGGCAGCTTAAATGTGCCTTAATGAGCGAACTAAACACATTAGAGTGAGACAATTATGCCTGATTCCAACTATAATCATCTCCATCCGCACAATTCTTTTTTTATTTTTTACATTTATGAGACAAAAAAGTGAGAGATAATTACTTTGCAGCTCTCAGCTACATATAAATATAAAACTCCCCTCATCCTTATCTCGCAGTTTGACTTTGTAGACTTGAAATTTTAAACTAAGTGGAATCAAAGAAGGGAGCAACTTTATATAAAAAAGAACATCTATTCATCATTGGATAAAGTTTTTCAGTCCCGCTTGAATGTAAAATCCATAAATCACCTCATTGGTTTTGAATTTCATTACTGGAACACAGAAACTGTGTCAGCTCAGCAGGGCTTCAGCGGTGGGAAAAAACAGCAAGTCTTTGGATGCTGAACGTGTCAAAACCAGCCGGATACGCTGTTAGTCTGTCGCTCCGTATGCTAACTAGGAGGAACGCTGCAGAGCTGCGCCCCCGTCTGCAACACATGTGGTTATCAAAGATGGGCGTAATGAATAGAAGATTAAAAACACACAGGGCCACTGAGGGAAAAAAGCCAAAAAGAGTGGTTGCATAAACCAGAACAAGTCACTTAGGGGAGATTTGTTCATCAGATGAGGTGGTGAACGAGTCCTCGATGTAAAGTGGTCACGGCAGACCCCCCCCCCCCCCCCCCCCCCCACCACCACCACCACCACCACCACCCCACCCTGCATCACGACTCTGAGCTCAACATTCATCCTGCAGCCTGCCTGCCTCTTGTTCTCCCAGCTGTCACTCATCATCACAAGCAGAGATTAAAGCAGATTAACCAGAAGTGACACCCAGTCTAAGAAAACAACCCTCCCCAAAAAAACATCAGAACAAATAAGGTAACTTGGTTAGAAAATTAAAGGGAGAAAAAAAACTTCAGAACCACAACACAACAACAAAGTGCTGTGCACGTCAGACGCCTGAAAGAAATGATCAAAGACAACAAAATGTGCTGCAGCAGCGAGTGACAAGGCCAGCAGCTAAATAAATGAGTGAAAGCTACACACACACAAACCAGTATTTATAGAGCAGGAACCTGCAGCGAGGATGTGTGAACTCAGTGTATCAACTCCTCTGAATACTTCCAGCTTGATAAGGTGAGTAGAAATTAAAAGAAACGCGAGAGAGTATAAAAACAAACCAGACAGTCCCACCGGAGCACTGACATCACTTCCTCTCTGGGGCTTCAGTCTGATTACTGCGCTCTCGTACAACAATCACACCAAATGGGGAGTTTTACAGACACGTTTTCACAACAGTCGCACGCTCGGCCCAATTTCCTGCACAGTAAAACCCTTGAAAGTAATTACGAAAACATGTTTTAACAAGCCGAGTGTAAATTTACTGATTAGTGTTTTAACAGCGAAGCACACGTTAAACAGAGACTCTATAAAAAGATCTGGACAAACCCTCTGTGACATCCCTCGGAGTTTCTGAAGACTGCTTTTGAAGCCTGTTGACAGTACCTGATCCTGCCAACCTCCTTAGCCCAGAAATGGGTGGAAACAACAATCCTGGCAGCTGTACCTCTGCAACCACGGCGCAGCTTGTGGCAACTCGTCTATTTAGGCTTAGCTTATGCTAACCTATGATGAAATAGGATCTAAAACGAGAACTGCCAGAGCCAATAAGAAGACTCCCGGAGCTCCGGGTTGATCTACTGCAGCCATTAATTACTAGTTGGGCAACTGCTGTTAGCTGTGATCCTGCTACATGACCCTTCCACAGCAGCCAGACAAAGGCTGAAGACCATCAGCCAGCTAGCCTGGTCAGTTAGCTGACAGCAGCTACCTTTACCCCACGGCCAGCTGCAGGTCTCTGTTAGTTAAATGAAGAGCTCACCAAGCCATATTATCTTTAAAATAAGAGTGGTTCTTTCAGCTGCCATGTCGCCGTTTAACAGTGACGGGCCTGGTGGGATCCACTGACGAAACTAACTAACATCCTTACCACTTGGTGGTGGTAGTGCACCACTTTTGTTGTTTCTCAACCACCGAATAAAAGAAAAAGACACCAAGGGGAAGAAGGAAAAAAAAGAAAGAAACTGGAACAATGAGATCAACACTGAGGAAGTTGAGGCTGTTGCTGTGTAAGAAGAGAGGAAAGATGACTCAAACTTGAAGGGGCGTTCAGACATCTGAACAATGTCATCTCCTGCCAACGGTGTATCCAGTCAGTACTGAGTCAACACAACCCCCACACACTGGTTTTACTTGTTTCAGCCCTGTAGAAGTTCCCATCAGTTCCCAGTAATGGAGACACGTGGCAAAGATGGAGGCCCCATAAAACTACAGCACCCTCTCATGGAAACGTGTCAGTAGATGTGAAGTCTGGTGATAGAGACCAAAACCAGGCTTTAAAGATGTTTATTTCTGCTGTGAGTCAGGGCTTTTTAACATGCGGCTCAATGATGCTTAACTCACTTTTGGAGCCAGCCTACAGGGTTGTTGGAGAAACCTCAGGATTTTGGACTTCAGACCAGCGAGCCGGATGTAGCCCCTACTTGACGGCAGGACGTGACACAGATGAGGAAATAGTGGGTGAAAGCACAGCTGTCTGTGCCAAAGCCAAAACAAAAACTAAACTTCCATTGGAGGTGAACTCACTGGGCTTTCTGCTCTGCAAGGTCATCGATTAAGTTCTGCAGCTTCAGCTGGCGGCGCTTTCTCTCTCTCTTTGTGTCTCTTCTGAAGCCCACTGCTGTTTTCGTATCTCAGCCTCCGTCTCCTTTTCTGCTGGACTGTTGCGTCGCATTTCTACCGTCACCGTCACCGTCACCCCCCCCCGTCGCCCTAAACAGTCCACTGATCCACACCGCCCCATATGTATGGAGCCCCGTTTGGGTCATAATTCAATGAATAAATTAGTCTATTATTATGAAATACAGGCATTTAATAATATGAAATATGTATCCATTATTATGAAATATTTCCCATTATTATGAAATATATTTTTAATTATAATTTAATCTTAGTTTAATGCATAATAGTTTATTTCAGAATAGCTTTTTTTTTAAATCTAAAAATGAGTTTTTACATAATTGCTTCCTTTTTCATAAGAATGAGCTTTTACATAATAATGACATTTTGCCAGTGGGCGGGACCAGTGGTTGACCTGCACACTCATTGGCTGATCCTTCTCCATTCTACGCTCTGACATAGACTAGTTTTGGCCGTGAGGTCCTGTTAGCAGTGGGCCGTGGCGTCATCAAGGTGCGCTCCTAGTCCGATTGTAGCTATGGCAGCTTGGACTGAGCTACGGGAAACCTTGACCAGGTTAGCAGACAATATCGAAGATTTTTTTTCAATTTATCAAGTGATACTATTTTGACCCGATTTGATGATTCACTGTTCTGTTGCTTATGCCTGAATGAAAGAGCAGCCAATCACATAAATGGCTCCACCCTCTCTGCTGTGATTGACACACAAATCATTCTTATGAAAAACAAAGCCATTATTATGTAAAAGCTCATTCTTATGAAAAACGAAACCGTTATCATAATAATGGGAAATATTTCATAATAATAAACGCTTCTATTTCATAATAATAAACTAATTTTTTCATTGAATTATGACCCAAATGGGGCTCCATACATGCGAATCCCACAGTGACCCGTGCACGCGAGTGAACAAGCTCACGATGCAACGGCGACGCTTTGAGAGCTCAGTCAACGCTGCTTCTTTCAGACGCCTCACGTTTGGATGAATATTAATATGCAGGTGATTAGATCAGAGTTGGAAAAGAACATAATTAGCATGGAGCCAATTATCCTTTTATGTGATGGAACCACAACATGCAGTAATAAGGTTTCTGCAGTTAACCTTCATTATCACTGCATGCACCTCTCAGAATTATTAGCTGCCATTTTCATTAACTTTAACATCATCGTCTTGTCGTTCACTCTTTATGAATCACATGAAAGTGTTTTCTTATCGAATGCGCCGATGCCTCTTGATAGAAAGCATGTTTGCACAGGATATGGGTTTGAAGAAACGGGGGGGCGTTTTTTTTTCCTTCTCATTTTCTAAATTTTGAAAGGAAAAAAAGAGAAACTTTGATTAAGTCGCAGGTCAGCTGTTATTAAGACGCGTACGTGGAAGGGTTTGTAATGAAGCAGCTCTCGTCTGGATTAATGTGCAGGTCCGTCACAGCGCCACTGACATTCTCGTTAAGATAAGCCTCTCGTTGTGGAGAAAATTACACGTCAGTGTTGTTAAATGTGTTGTGGGCCTCAAAACGGGTGGGTAAAGTTTTAGGAGCTCCCATTTAAAGGGCCAGTTCACCACAAAACCACCGTGTAGGGTCCATCTTTGTGCACGGCAGGTTTGGTTTGCTCGGAACCAACTCATACACCTGAATTCATTGTGGTCGTCTGGGTTTCAGTCCACCACTAAATGATCTCTTGAGTGGTTCAACTAAAGCACGCTGTCTAGCTGGCATTGTGACGGGACCAACCTCCTTCCTGGTTCTTTCAGCTACTGTGGTCATTTACAGTGACGGGCCTGGTGGGATCCACTGAAACTAAAGCTGTCTAGATGTACGGGACCCTGAGTCTCTGTTTTCGAGCTTAAGTCATTCTTCTAAATGTAGGACCTGCATTAACTGCCCTGGTTCTCTACTCCCAGTCATGGTTTCCTTTCAGCATATCTTCTTTGTAACATCTCTGCTATTATAAAAGAAAAATACCACCATACACACTCCCCGACCAAAACAAATGTCACCACCTGGACTTAACTAATCAAACAGGTCTGAGCCTCCTATTGGATAATTACTACATGGGTGATTATCTTTCAGCTGGCAAATGGTTATTTAACCCCAACTGGTGCAATCAGTTGCTTCTCATTTCCTAAACCACCATGTCAAAGACACATCCCGTGGTGTGGGAAAAGATGTTAGTCTGTTTGAGAAGGGTCAAATCATTGGCATCAAGCAGAAAAAACATCTAAGGAGATTGCAGAAACTACAAAAACTGGGTTAAGAACTGTCCAACGCATTATTAAAAACTGGAAGGATAGTGGGGACCCATCCTCTTCAAGGAGGAAATTGCTAATCACTTAAATGTTTGGTGAGATCAAATGGAAGAAAAACAACAGTAGAACTCAGGGCTGTTTAATAGTGAAAGTAAGAACATTTTCACACGGCTAATAAGAAATAATAATAATAAGAAAACCACTAATCAGCGAGGCTAATGTCGCGGCTGACAGCAACTGAACTACAATTTTACTGTGTATTTTACTTGAAAAACATTCTGCACAGTGAAGTGTATGTGGGGAGAAAATATTGAATGGACTTATAGAGGGGTGTATTGTGACTTTGGGGAGAGAGCATTGAACTGGGACTTGGCTGTCAATCATGCAGGGGTGGGTGTGTTTTCCCTTGTTGTGCTTCTGCTCACAGGTGAAGTGAGTCTGGTAATCAAGGCTCTCAGGTGGAGAGACAGAGGTGATAAAAGGAGGAAGCAGACGTTGCGCAGCGCGACGACGCACGGCGGAGAGACCAATGCGCTGGGGACGGAACGGAGATGGAGATATCTGCTCTCTTTCCCAGACGTAGAAAGAAAATCCCCGCTTGGCCACCTCACTTGTTTGAGAACATCGCTCTCTATTTCCCCGCATAAAGGGATGGTCTACCCGAGAGCATCTATGAACGAGTGAGTTGAATCCCATACCACCCAGTCCACTGATTGCATTTTGTTCTGCCTTCCAGCCTGGCTTGGCCCGCCGACGCTGGTCCACCCTTGATGGCGAAACTCGGTCAGACTCCCGCCCCCCCCCACTTGTTGGGCTCCCACGCTCCCACGCCTACTCCCACGCCTACTCCCTGGTGCGGCACACCAGGGCTTCCCCAGCACACGCAGGCTCTGAGGCAGACGCACAGACAGGCCCTGGGCGGGACAGTAAAGACGGAGTGAGACTATTGTTTTATCATAGTCATTGACTTTTATTGCTGACTTTTATCAACTGTCTTTTTTATTATTATTTTATTTTTGCCGGAATATTTTAATTGATTTCTTCATTTTTAGGAGTCTGTCTGTCTTCTGGTAATTATTGCTATCTGGGAAATAAGAAATCTGATGTGGGGAGGGGTTGAAGGGGTTCGGAGTCGCCATAGACGTTTCTTTGAGACCTGCTTTACTGTCGTGTTGCATGTGTGTGTTTTGTGGATTTATTATTTAGTCTGTATTGGTTGATCCGTCACTTCTTGTTGCGATCCTTATTTGATTTGAAAATTTCTTGGTTTCAGTGTAGTGATATACCTAGGTCTTGACAACTGTCTATTTCAGTGGCTAAATCATTTAATTGAAACTCCTCTCCTCCTATTTTTATTCGCCAATATTATTGGTTATAGATTTTAAGCCCCAGATTTATTTTACTCCAGTGAGCCGAATTATACCATTGTCTGTTTACCATTGTTAAATGGTAAATAAAGTGTTGTAACTTTCCACCTGCCTCTGTGGTCTATTGGGGATCGAAAAGAACCTACCTATTGTGACACTAACTGGAAAAAAAGGCTTCAATTTGCTAGGGATCATAAAGATTGGACTCTGGAGCAATGGAAGAAGGTCATGTGGTCTGATGAGTCCAGATTGATCCTGTTCCAGAGTGATGGGAGCATCAGGGTAAGAAGAGAGGCAGATGATGTGATGCTCCCATCATGCCTAGTGTCTACTGTACCAGTCTGTGGGGGCAGTGTTCTGATCTGGGGTTGCTGCAGTTGGTCAGGTCCAGGTTCAGCAACAGTATGAGCTCAAAGAATGAGGTCAGCTGACTACCTGAATATACTGAATGACCAGGTTATTCCATCAATGGATTTTATCTTCCCTACCTGGTATAAAGGTAGCTGCTTGTTATTGGTTAGGTGTTTGACCTGGAAGGGCAAAAGGTTTTTGACCGCTGTGGCGCTAACTGCCGGCATTATGGTTGTCGGATCAGTTAAAGGAATAAATTAATATTTTAACTCCATCAGAAGAACATCGTTCCAGTCCTTTTTCGATCAACACGCAATGGTGACGTCTATGAAATGGTTTATTAGCCATTACGTACGAATTAGCGACCAGGTTGACCAGGTTACTCTTGGTCAAACATCTTAGTAGCTTGAAGCATTAGGCTTAGCTCCTTCAAGTTGCTTGTACGAATTACAATAAAATGTAAACAAGTGCTCTGCAGACAGGATATTTGTCCTCCACCAGTTGTCCCTCTGTATTCTTAGAAAAAATATGCCCAGACCTTGGATTTTGTCCTTTTAGTGGGTTGGTAAATGTTCTGCGTACTATCACCACCTTTCGCCATGCTAACGTTACGATGCTTATGTTACAAGCTACAAATTCACGCGACACAGTCGCGAGTCGCTCACAGACTTGAATGAGGCTGATATTACATATCCCGGTAATCGGCCGCGATAATGAGATGAAGTCAAACATAAACGTAATCGTTATTGTGTAAAATTTTACTGCACTTTAGCGTAATACCAGTAACCGTTCCATCCCTGATCAGGACCCGAGTACAGTACATCTTACCTCCCGCATTGCTTGAATCAGCCTATGAACCTGCCCCGTGTGCGTGAGGCTACGGGCCCATTAGTGCTGGGCGATATAACGATACATATCGTGGGGACGATAGAAAAGTGTGTATCGTGCCATTTCTCTTCTATCGTTTCTAATCTAATTTGATCAATTATTACAGCAAATATGTAATTAAATAACCTGCAACGATAAATTTGATAGAATCATATCTACTTCTACAAAGTAGCCTTTTATGTTTGCACTTTTATTCATGGTTAATCCCTTAAACAGAGTTCTCTTCAACCCTGATGTTTACTTTAGACACTTTATATTGGTTTGCAAACTTTGCACTACAAGGTTACAGATTTCAGAAAGTTGAAAAATAATGTGTTTATTTTTTATAGCTCAACTTCAGTGCAAAAATGTGTTTTTCCTCTCAGAAACACTTAAAAAAAATGTGAAAGCTACTGTACCTCTGTACTTACCTGTTTTTGCTGCACTAAAATGTATGTTTGTGACAGTTCAGCTAAATGTCCTTTCAAAATAAAGTTGAAAAGTAAGCAATGAAATTTTTGTCAAACTTTTCAGAGAATAACTGAAAACAGTTTATGGTATATAGTGATATATATTGTTATCGTGATATAAAATAGTCCATATCGTGATATGATTTTTCCCATATCGCCCGGCACTAGCTGGTTCCATAAAAAAGGTGTCTGGTAGCAGAAAGCCCGTCCTCCAAATCTACTTTTGGATCTTCTAGGAACTTCAAGTAATCCAGGACTCTGAGAGCAGAGAGCTCTATTAGGAGCATCAAGAGTTATCAGTTCTGCTAGATAACCAGGAGCTTGGCCGTTAATGGCCTTATCTGCAGGAACAGAATTTTCAATTTGATTCTAAATTTTACAAGAAGCCAGGGCGCTGTTTGTAAAATTGATCATGCTGAAAATAACAGCGACATTGTTTCAATTTAGTTTCAAATAATATTTTAAAAAGTGGTGTGAATTTTTGAAAGTCACTTTTTTAGCACATTTAACACAATATTTAACTTTTAAAATGTATTAAATGAATAAATCTAAAAATAAATCTAAATTTAAATGTTAAATCTAAATCTAAATGTTAATTTTAAATCTAAATGTTAAATCTAAATCTAAATGTTAAATCTAAATCTGAAACTATTTTATTTTGGGTGTGATCTGGAAGAAATCCTGGATTCTGGATCACTTTCAAATTTTCGATAACATTGCGGTCAATGGGGCTGAAAATTTTGTTTCTCAATATCTCCATTAATTATTGCCCACAACTGATGAAATTTGACTCAGGAATTGACAATTGGAACCTCTATCAAATTTCAAAGGCTGATCTGGATCTGATCCAGAAGGTGGATTTTATCGCAATCTGTAAATCGCTATATGTGGGAATTGTTGCGCTAGGTGGAAGTCTGCGCTCTCCGAGTGCTTTTCTACTATTTAAGGGTGCATTCACAGGAAAAAGTTAGCTCTTGTGTAGATCTAGTTTGTACCCTGAAACCTGTCCAAATCGAGCAAGTAATGATAAAATTACAAGTAAAGAGGTGTCTGGGTTTGATATAAAAAGTAAAAGATCATCAGCGTACAGAGACACCTTATATTCAATTCCCCTCCTAAAGATCCCTGAAATATCCTTACAGCTACGAAGAGCAACTGTTAGACTCTCTATGGTCACATCAAAAAGCAGTGGGCCTAAAGGGCACCCTTGAGGGGTTCCTGCAAAAAGATAGAAAGGCTGAGAGCGTTGACAGTTAGTGAGGACAGAAGCAGTTGGGGCTGTATATAATAATTTAACCCATCTAATGTAGTTCCCTCCAGATTAGCCTCTGAGGGAGAGTACAGAATATCAAATAAACAACGTATATTAAAATAAGAATGTTGTTTTTTTACAAAGCCAGTCTGATCTTTTGATATTATCTCTGGTAATATGACCTCTAATCTGCGGGCATTTAATACGGAGATTGGCCTATAGGAGGAGCACTCTGTTGGGTTTTTACCTTTCCTCACGATAAGACTGATACATGCCTCATAGGCTCATCTAGCCTAGTTTTATTATCATGAGCTAACATGGGTATCTCTAAATGATCTAAGAAATTTTCCATCAGTGTACTTCCATCTGGAAGGCCAGAAGTGTAAAGTCGGGAGTAGAAATTCCTAAATGTGTCGTTGATTTTAGAAGGATCTAAGGTGATGTTACCATCATCCATCTGGTTTTTGTGATGTGCTGTTTTGCTTTAAATCCCCTCAGCTGATTGGCTAACATTTTACCAGATTTGTCACCATGAACATAGAACAGACTTTTGCTCTGCAATAGTTGGCGTTCAACTGAATATGTTGGGAGAAGATCACATCTAGTTTGGAGTTCTACACCTTTTTTATATAGATCAGGGTTCTTGATTTGAGCCTATGTTTGATCCATTTCTTTAATTTGAACAGATAGATCTAATCGTTCTTTCTGAGCTTTACTTTTTACTATTTACGCAAAAAGAAATAATTTGTCCCCGGAGGTAAGCTTTCAGAGCATCCCAAATGGTCAGGCTGGAGGTTACAGATGATGCATTTGTATCAGAGAAAAAGGTTATCTGTTCCTGCATTAATATCACAAAGTCATCATTGGACAGTAGAGTTGAGTTAAAACGCCAATGTCTCTCTACAACAGGGAGGTCGGGAAGGGTCATGGAAAGTACCACTGGAGCGTGGTCAGATATTACTATACTCTGATAAGACCAGGACTGGGAAAATGGAATCAGTTGATTGTTAACAAAAAAATTGTCAATCCTAGAGTAGATATGATGTGAATGAGAAAAGAATTAGTTCTCCCCCTCGTTTGGATGGAGATGCCGCCATATACTGTGGTACCTCTACTTACGAAATTAATTAGTTCTGGAAGTAGTTTCGTAACCTGAAAATTTCAAAAGTAGAGCTGCATTTTCCATGTAAATGCCCTAATCCGTTCCAAACCCCCAAAATTCAAACATCATTTTTTAAATAAATTATAAATAATACATGAAATGACATAAAAACCTGTAAGAAATACATGTTAGAACTAGAAAAGCACTTGGAGAGTACCTCCGGAGCCAAATGGTGCTGCAGGTCTTCTGTTTCTGTGAGGGGGGGGGCTCCTGAACAGGTATCTTCAACTCCTCATCCTCAGCCAGATTAGGAACAGCTTCCCTGATCCAATACATAAGTTTTATGGATCAGTTGTGAAAAGTGGTTAGGGATATATTAACCAAACCCAAGGTTCATATAATTACTAGCAATTATATTTAATCTAAACTTCACAGATAAATTAATTATTTAAATAAGGTGACATATAAGCAATTAAGGCTACAGATAATGTATGCAGAGAATTAACAATTTGGCTAGGCTACACAATAATGCATTTAACATACCTGATAGCCTGCATGCGGTTTATAAATGTCTGGGTGATTCCTGCGATGTAGACGGCATCGATGTTCCTCTGCTGGAGTTGATTATACAACACGTCCACATGTGGACATCCAGGTCATGTGATCAATTCACTCAAGATAAGTGTGGGATCATAGTCCTCCACTGGCTGCATGAGATACACCTCTTTCTTTTTTTTGCATTTAAAAGCTTTTATTATTTTTAATGAATTTCTATATGTGAAAGTTAGCATTTTAGCTCAATAGCTTCCAGGTCATGTGATCAATTGACTTAAAATCAGTGTGGGATTATAGTACTCCCCTGGCTGCATGAGATACACGTTTTGTTTTTGCATGCAAAAGCTTTTATTATTTTTAATGAATTTTTTATATGTAAAAATTAGCATTTTAGCTCAATAGCTTCCAGGTCATGTGATCAATTGACTTAAAATCAATTTTGGATTGTAGCACTCAACTGACTGCATGAGATACACCTTTTGTTTTTGCCTTTAAAATCAGTTCACAATTTTCATTAATTTTTGTAAATATTAACTCAATAGCTGTTCAACAGTTTTGACACAGTATCTATGCTTTAATACCACATTTTATTTTGAAAAGAGGAAGTGTGGAAACGCTTCATCCTCTTCTGTGTCCCTGTGTTCACTGTCAAGTCTCCAACACGGGAGCATGTGAGATGTTGGAGCGGCTTGTTGGAGTCTCCCTGACCGCTGAGCAGATGAGTTTCACCCGGAGCGTTTGGTGGAAGCTGCTCTTGAACTCCAGTTGTCACCGCCGTCGCCATCTCTCTTCCTCGTCGCCGTATTTATTTATTTTTTCTCCCGACGTAGGACAAGAGTCTGGGAGTCGCGCTACGAAATAAACCTATCACTGGCTCCTCACGTAGCGCTAGCATTCATAAACCTTCACGCATTTTACGTAGCAGGTGAGGCTACATGTCCAGCGCCCCATCGGCGTTAATTTAGGTGACGTTGATAGGCCAGTTATCAATAATTTCCCCCTAGCAACCATAACCGGATTGGCTATTTAGCTGCAGTTCATGAGAGAATGATGCTGTAGGTCGGTGGAAATTCACTGTTTAATGAGTGTCAGTTGGTGGAAATGTTGTTTAAATCGCATGTAGGACACGCACACACTATTAAGTAAATCTGACGCTGATCAAAATAAAAATAAATAAATATATTTTCCCCCTCCCCAGCTGGTGGGGTAGAGCCCCAGCGCCCCCTATGGGCCAGCCGCCTCTGGTACGTGCACCAAGCGTGGTGACGCACTTTCTGCCGGGACGTCCTCACGTTGCTGTCAGACTCGTGACTTCGTGTGGGCGGGGCTTATCGAGTTGTATATGACGCGATCACATCTTATAAGCAGGATTCAACCAGTCTGGAATTCACTACATCTGCAAGAAAAATTTACTTTGCTGAATTTTATTTACTCTTTGAAAATGAACCCCGTTGTTATTGATAAGAAGTTCAGTCAGCAGACTGAGACTGAGAAGATGGTGGAAGATTTTACACCTCAAGCACATTTGTCAGAAGTGACATTTGTGGAAGATTTTAAATCGGAAGAAAAGCTTTTCAACAGGACTCATACTTTTGCAAGTGAAGAAAGTAATTTAACAGTCCTATCTGAAGGTGATGAAGATGTTTTAGAGGTAATATCAGAGGAAGATTTAGAAGCTCAAGTACATCCGTTAGAAGTGACATTTGTGGAAGACTTTAAGTCTGACAAAAAGCTGTTCAGCAGGTATCACATTTTCTCAGTCCAACCTAAACGTGAAGAAGATGATTTAGAGCTGATATCAGTGGAAGAGTTTGAACTTGAAGAAGATAGTTCAGAAGTAATCTCACCTGTGTCAGGTTTAAGGTCTGAAGAATCCCTGTCAGACGTTCCATCTGAGGAAGAGGATGTCAGTGATGAATCCATTGTGTCTCTAGAGAATGGTCCAGTAGATGTGCTCAAATGTGAGGAAACGCAGGAACAAGTTGTAGATGTGAAAATGGAAAATGCTAAAACAACTCCTAGTAAACTTCTTCAGATGCTGATTTCACGCGCTGTTACCAAATCAGAAGTACTTTGCTCCAAACAAAGTGTGAAGGAAATCTACGACAGGCTTTTAGAGAAAATCCAAGCACAAGTTGAAGAACTGAATTTTGATATTGCTGAAGGAGTCATGAATGAACTCTACAAGAACATTTATAAGAGCATTTGCAAAAAGTTACGCTGTTCAGAAAGATATTTGCTGACTGCAATGCATTTAAATGACCCAACTGTGGACGACGTGATTGTTTACAAAGTGAACAAACACCTGAGAAAATCCTTGAAGAAACCATCTTTCATCAAAAGGCTCTTCTCAGGGAGGAAACATTAATTTTCCCCACAAACCAACGTCCTCTGTTCAGTTCCTGAGCTGAGTGGATCACAGCCTTCTTTACTGTTGGACATTTGAAATGTCCTCCTGCCAGCAGCCAGACCTGGACAGCCTGGTGTTGTAGGTTAGCTGTCAGCTCACAGAAAACCTTCCCAGTTTAAACCCGTTTAAACTGGGAACCTTTTCTCCTGGTCAGAGTAGGTTTTCTCCGGGTGCTCGGGGTTTTTCCTAATTAAAAAAAAAACAAATATTTCAGAATGATTGACGATACTAAATTGTCTGTCCAGGTGAGAGGGAGCATGCATGTTGACTGTCTTTTCTAGACATCCAAAGAATTTAAACTATATAAAACTAAACAAAAGTAGAAAGGAGTACTTTTGAATTTCTTATATTTCTTCTGAATTAAAAAAAAAAATTATCCGACTGAATTTTTCTGAAATCGTTCCCTTCATGGCAAACTTTAATTTCTGTCACCAATGTATGGTTTTGGGAAAAAAAGATTTTTTTTTGGCACCAGCAGCCTTTATTTCCAGTGAAGAGTGACAGGAAAGTAAGGCAAAGATAGTGGGGAACATCCAACGCTTGTGGGCCAAGAGACAAAGCTGCGACTGCTGCAGGAGGACTGGAACCAGTGTACAGGAGCTGCCTGAACCACTGAGCTGCCCAGTGACCTGTGAAAGTGCATTTTCATTAAAGAAATACACTTAACTTTGCATTCATGGTGCCAAAAACCTTACTTGACATGTGTTCAAATCAGTGGTGGCAAGGGAGATATTTTTTAGGTGGGGCTGCACCACAGTGATGGTCAAACATTTAAAAATTAGTTCATGCAAAAAAAAATCAAAGTAAGATATTTCCACTTAAAAAGTTATGTATTCAACAATTACATTATTCCATCATGAAATAACACTAGAACACCAACCAATGCCAGAACATGTAAATTTAGTAAATCACCAAAGGAAATTCTGAATATTAATAACAATGATTGTACAGTATTTTAAATACAAATCAGATTAAATATGTTTAATCATATACATTTTGAATTTTAACATTTTTACTATATCTTTATTTGATGGGATAACTAAATGTATGTTCATGTTTTTGTTTGTTCCGGATGTTAATGGTCAAACAGGCCTGGAGATCTCACACTGACCTGTACAGGATCTGGCTTCAGATTCTGTTCTATTCAGTCTTATCTATATCACGTCTAGTACAATACAAACTGCCTGTAGGGGCCCAACACAATAAAGTACAAGACTAATGGAGCACATTTAAGTGTAGTAGCCACATGATGAGGTGGGTCAGACAGGCTCCTGGTAAAGGGCTGCAGTGGGACATCACTGTTGACGTCAGCAGTAAATACGACTCTCAAACTCCATTCAAAGCTGGTTTCACCATCTCCAAAGACAACAGCAGACAGCAGGTGGATCATGCAGATGAACAAGCTGAAAATTAAAGAGAGGGTCAGGGATCAAGGTGTTTATTTTTGTGCTCAGGGCTGTCCACAGTGACTGAGGTTGGTGGAGCAGCTGTACTAATCCCACCAAACTAACCAATTCTGTTAGAGAACAAGGGTGACGTGTTTCTGAAATTACTGGTTTTCATTTAATTTAGGGGTGTGAATCTTTCACTCACAAAACAATACGATTCAAATATCAATTCACAGGCTACGATCTGATTCAGGGGCGATTCAAAAAAATTGTAAATGATTCGATACGGTTCGGTTCAGTTCGATTCAATAAAAATTGACAGTTTAACCCCAACTACTTATTTTGCTTTATTACTGAGAAGAAAAAGAGAATCAAATTTAATTTTAAAATAGTCTTGTTTTGTTTATTTAATGTCCAAGAGACAGTACACCAGCCCTACTAAACATAAATTCAGACAATGACTTAAGCCTTTACAATATACCTGGGGGGATAATTGACATTACATAATGAAAGCAAAACTCTCAATCTGGTGTTCCTCACTTCACAGGTTTGCAAAACTCTGCTCATACTTAAAATCCAATTCTTTCTTTCCCTCAAGAACAGAAAATAAAAGATAAAAATGGCACAAAGTTTAATTATTTCTGCTAATGTGAGAATACACTGAGCATAAGGCTGAGGTTAGATATCAAAATTAAAAGCAGTTGTTATGAAACAATTAAGTTCTTTATTAAAGGCAAAAATTCAGAATGACTAGTGATTCAGTCACTGGTGAACTTCAACAGTAAAACATCACTGACAACAAGATACATGGATCCAAAACTTTAGTAAGCAGTTATAGAAAATAGCATGTTAAATTCAACATGTCTTTTTCCATCCATCCATCATCTATACCCGTTTCATCACGGGGATCTGCTGGAGCCTAGGGGTGCCTGCCACCTGTCTATGGGTGAAAGGCAGAAGTCCACCCTGGACAGGTCACCAGTCCATCGCAGGGCCACATGCAAACAACCACACACTCTCACTCCTACGGGCAATTTAGAACCACCAATTAACCTAACATGCATGTCTTTGGATTGCGGGGGGAAGCCGGAGGAAACCCAGGCTAGCACAGGGAGAACATTCAAACTACACACAGAGAGGCCCCTGCTGAGGTTCGAACCAGGAACCTTTTAGCTGTGAGGCAACAGTGCTGACCACTAAGCCACCATGCTGCCACATGACTTTTTGATGCCTGTCATTCTGAACATTAGCTTTTCTCAACTTTTTTTTTTTAATCACAAAAAGCTCTAAACCTGAATAACTAATACTTCAGGCATGAAAATCCCTCACCTTTCGGCGAAATTCGCTGTTTTGAAGTCAAAAAGGGTGACCTACATGAATCGTGTAGCTCCGAGGAGTTTTCTATTTTTTGGGGGGTTTCGGAGTCGGGAGATTTTTTTTTATTTATTATCATATAATTGCCCTAATTAGCAAACTGAGCACTTCAGAAATCGTCCCTTTAAATGACACTTGGACGGTCAGTAAATCCTGTCCAGAACCAGTCAGGCCAGATTGTTCCATTATTCCAGTCAGACCAACGTTCTTCATTCATGTGTACTGGGAGGTTTCATTGCTAAACGGGACAAGGAGCAGGACCTAGTGATGACCACGCCGGGGACGAGGCAGACGAGCGTACGTTCACATTTCCTACCTACATTTACCAGTAGTGAGAAGCGCTGTATATTTCATCCTCGTTGTCTGACATGTTGCTACCCGCTCTCTCAGTTGCATAGCTGACATCACGACTCTTACAGGTAAAACGTCAACACTGGAGTCTCGTGAGAGTTCATGTGCCCGTTGGCACAACAATGGCAGGTCTGGGTCGCTGGACCTCAGGAAAACTGATTCACGGCCGTAAATATGGGACATCGGACCGTTCATAGTGCATTTTTACCGATCCAGTTCTCCATTGACCGATGCACTCAGATCTTATACTTCACAGACCGATAACTGATTCAAATTGGTTTATCTTTACACTCCTAATTTCATTGTGAAGTTTTGAAATATCAATACAGTGGTCCCTCGCCAATTCATGCTTTAAGTTCTGCGGTTTTAGTTATTTTCGGATTTTTTCAGAAATATATAATATAAAAAAAAAAATCAAGAAGAAATTGCGGAAACATCACAGGATGTTGTGCACGTTCTCTCTCAGCAAAGAAATGTGAGCCAGCCTGGCCCCTTTAAGAAGGTAGCCTTATGGGTAATGGTGTGGCCTTATGGGTAATGTAGTGTGTGTGTCGTGGGACGGCACAATAAAAACGGGGTTAGATGAAAGAGCGGTTTCTTTACTACGGTTTAGAGACCAGAGGCTGTGAAGGTAACAGAAAGACCACAGTTGAGCCTTTGTCTTGTTTCGCTGCAGTGTCTCACTACTTTTTTGCGGTTTTCAAACATATTTTAAACACATTATTTAGGCTTGGGGGGCTCCGGCTCCAGTTGGCGGATTTTGATTCTTGTGGGGGGGCGCAAGAATTGATCGCGATTATTCCCATTAATTTCCCCTGATCGCATTGTATACGCAAAGTCAAATAATGAATTCAAAAGTAGTGTAAAATGCATTTTTATTTAAATGTTCTACTGCCATATGAACTAAAGTGTCATAACATTTGTTGTTCAAACACTTTTAACATCAGCACTTGTCAGTAACACATATTTAAAATCTCTACATACATTATCACATATGTGTATAATAAAATATGCCATGGATGTACTCTGTGTGTGTAAAGTTTCCCAGTATGGAATATCATATATGGCAGTAGTGCTGGGCAATATGACGATCACATCATAGACACTTTAGACACTTTATATTGGTTTGCAAACTTTGCACTACAAGGTTACAGATTTCAGAAAGTTGAAAAATAATTTGTTTATTTTTTATAGCTCAACTTCAGTGCAAAAATGTGTTTTTCCTCTCAGAAACACTTTAAAAAAATGTGAAAGCTACTGTACCTCTGTACCTACCTGTTTTTGCTGCACTAAAATGTATGTTTGTGACAGTTCAGCTAAATGTCCTTTCAAAATAAAGTTGAAAAGTAAGCAATGACATTTTTGTCAATCTTTTCAGAGAATAACTGAAAACATACTTTATTATGGTATATTGTGATATATATCGTAATCGTAATATAAAATAGTCCATATCGTGATATATGATTTTTTTCCATATCGCCCAGCACTAGTGCCCATGTTGCGTTCAAGTGCGGTAGGATAACTCACAGTTAAGCCAAAACACAGGTACTCTTGAAATAATAACTATAACTAATTAAATACTTTTTTGGCGTTAGCTGCAAATACACATCTGAAAACAATTAAAAAGTGTATGGGGGGTTAGGTTATCTGACCCACATATGACCAAATAACCAGGCTGCCTAAATAGCAGCAAATATATGACAGCAAGTGGAGTAATAGTTTCTTCCTTCTCGTAAAGAAAAGACATTTTTAAAATCCTTCAGTTTTTGGGTCTTTGTAGGGACATCTAACCGGACACTCCGGATCGTTCATCGCTCATGTTCTTCCTGCAGAAGAGAAAATGTGGAGAAGAAGAGAAAAAGGGGGTACAAACAAGAAGTGATTCCAGTGACATGACACTGAGGCTCCACGGTGTCCTGCTGGCGGTAAAACCGTGACACCAACACATCAGGCCTCATCAGTCAGAGCCGTGAGGCTCAATACTGGCAGAGCTGTAAACAACACAACTCCGCCGCTCGTCACCTTCGGCTCAATGCTGCTCCTCCGTCTGTCTGAACCATCATCCTGTAGCGGTGCTCAACGCTACTCAAGGCCGAGCTCTTTTACCCGGACTCGCTCCCGACCGCAACAAAAGCAGCCGAAGGACGTCCTTCAGGCGTCATCGGCCTGGAGGCGAGACAGCCGCGACTGCGCGAGGGCGGTTGTAACAAACACGATGTCCGTGATGCTCGTTCCCGCAGACGGTCGTGATAAACCCGCTCGGCCCATTTACAGGTCTCTATAAATCCTGACATAAAAAATAAATAAAAAATCATCCGGTCATTATGAGGTCTTGAAACAAGGTCATTTCAAACTCGGGTGAATTAGATTTCATGACGTACTAAAAAGACCCGGTGAAGACCGGTGGGTTGTTACAGTACGAATGACCTGGACTGGACCGAGTAATTACAGATGCATTTATGACTGATGTGGCACTAAATCAGACAGCAAACCAGCACCTGTTGCCTCGCTGAATGCAGTCAGGATCAAAGTGACTCGTCTGGACGGCTGCAGCTCATAGAGAGGGAGCTATTTTTATGGAAGGTCACTAAGTCCTTAATAGGGACCACTGAAACCTCGTTACAGGGGAGGGTTTTTTCTTTTTTTTTTTTACAATATCCTCTGGAATTATGAACACTTGTCCACGGACAAGGGCACTCTTTAGGTTTTTATTCCAAGACGTGGGACATCAGGCATGAAATAGAGCTGCTGTTCCTGGATGTGGCCGTGCTGTTTTATTATCAGAGGGTTTCCACACGGCCTGAGGGCTTCCCGCCTCAGCACCGGCACCGGGAACCCGACTGGGGCTTTGGAGAAAGTCCTCTGAAATTAATTGCTTGTTGTCAGTAATTTTCACTGTGTGCACGAGAGCGGGCTTCATCTTTTTATTGCGATTAGAGCTGACTTCTAGTCAGGGTTGAGGGTAACTTTCTTTGCCTACTTGCTACAGTGGCTACTTGCTTTTTAAATTTTTTTTAAGAAGACACTTTAACTGAATGTAATCCAGGAATCCATCCCATCCTGGAAATAATCAGAGCAGTGTAGGTCTCATAACTATTGCAAGGACATTTGAAAGTGTGACGGCTGTGCCTTTTTCATGGCTCTCTATCTGCACCCCCTCCAGGCTCCTGACTCCTGGCTCCTTGAGGGGCCGACTCTCCCTGGACACTTTCCTTCACGTGGATGGATGACTCGTGGTCTTTAATTGTTCAGTCTACGCGGTTCAGAAGCCGCTGGTTCAGATATGTGGACGACACCTGGAAGTCGAGGCCTCCAGCGAGCGCATCAACTCAGTAGACATCAAGTTCACCGGAGAGGATGAAGAAAAAAACAAAACAAAAACAAGCTGCCATTTTTGCCCTGTGCTGGTCGGAGGAGGAGGGAAGTGAAAAAGAAGAAGGTGAGACGTCTTCAGGAACTATAATAAGGAAGTGCAGTTGTCTTGTCCAGGTGTGGGTGAGGGACAGTGACATTTTCCAGCAGCTTCCATCCACGGTATGACAAAACTGTGACCTCATGAAGACTTTAGTGACAACTCATTGGTTTCACGTGAAAAGATATTGCGTTTTTTTAATCTGGTACCAAGAAGAGACCAAAAAACAAAGATTAATTCAAGCTTAATTATGCCATGCAGAATATTTTCAGCCGGTTTGGTACTCTCTAAATGCTACGAAGGTGCTGAGACTCCATCCTGGATTCCTCTCATTTATAACCACAGAAAGGAGGAGTCTTGGGTATTTTCTTCTGTTGTAACCAGATGCATGATAGCTCTGACACGTCACAGCTCCAGCTATCTGTGGGTTTATCTTTTCTTTGCTCAGGAAGTAAGGATAAGAGTGATAGAGCAACGAGAGGCTTCAGTCATAAACCACACAAGAATTTCAGCGATAATACAACTGAAGACCCCAGGCATTCCTAAAGACTATAAACTTCTCTCCTGAGACTTAAACAGCTAAATATGACATAATATTTGTTTTCGGTTTTGGAATATTATATAATATATGGAATATTACATAATATAATATAATATAATATAATATAATATAATTAGGGCTGGGAAAGTTAACGCATTATTATCGCGTTAACTCATTAATTTATTAACGCTGACATTTATTTTATTGCACGTTAACGCATGTTGTTCACATGCTTTTGTTTTGAAAAGTCTGTTACTGGCTGCTGCGGAACCGGAAGAGAATTGACAGGTAAACATGCGGAAAATCTAAAACAGACATGGAGAACGGTTAAAATCCGTAAACTTTAAAGTTCAGGTAGCAACTCAGGTAACAATATTAACAATTCTGTCTGAAAAAGAAAATTTTGGACTGCAACAAAACTTTCGCGTTATTCCTCCATGTTCCATCAGATCTGCTATGCTGGCGATAACGTGGCACCCGGTGCCATCTACATCCCTGTTTACTTCAAATTACAGTCGCTTGCAAACATGAGCTCCACATTTGAACAATGGACTTTGGTGTTTAACTAGCTAACGCTACATCACTAACATTTAACTTTATTTATTAACTTTATTCTTACCGTAAACGTCAGTCTCCAGTCTCACGTTCTTGAACTTCTCTCCTCCGCGGTTCCAAGATCTGGTTTGAACTAGTTGAATGCGCCACACGGGGCGCAGTCGGAGGCTAGTAAATACAACTAGCAAATTGTTTGTTTTGTGGTTCTGCATAACAAGATTTGTTGAGCCACTTACATAAAGCTTGTTAAGAAAAAAAAATCAAAATGCCTTGTGTTTTGAACACATTTAGACTAATTCACAACTTGATATATTCATGTTAAAAGACTTAGTTTTTTTTTGTTAATATCACAGACTTAATTACATTACAATTACATACTCCCTAGATTTACTTTTTTCAGTGCATGTGTTCACTGTCCTGCTGTTCTCTAGCTGGTTACTGCAGTGCGGCTCCATCTAGTGGCACAGATGTGTAATGACAACAGAAAGTCCAGTCCTTCATTATAAAACAAATTCAGTTCTGTGGCCCGTTTTTTCATTTCGTATTTTTGATCCAAGTCTAAAAATGAAATATAAAAAAACAAGCATTTTTTTTTTCATTTTTTTGTGTTAGATTAAAAAACAAAAAACTTAATAAAATGTCACTTTTTAATTTTTAATTGACAATTGAAAATGGAAAGAATGAATGATTCACGGATTGATAAAGTTACTGAACTTTAACATTTTCATTTTAAAGTTCTCCCAGACGGAGGATTCAACAGAAACAAGGTTATTTGTAACAACTGACAAGTTGAACTCCCCGTTAAAAGTTTCTGCTGTTACCTCAGAAATTACCTGTTTTAATGTTCTGATTGTGCTGAGACACAATCATTTTGTTGGATTTGTTTGTAGACTTTTTTTTATTTTTCATAAAAACAGGATGACTTTAATGCCCTGGCAGTGGCAATAAGCTTTATTTTATTTTACATTTTTTAAGAAGAGATTTACATTAAATATGTGTTACTGACAGGTGCTGATGTTAAAAGTGTTTGAACAACAAATCTTATGACACTTTAGTTCATATGGCAGCAGAACATTTAAATAAAAGTGACCTTTACGCTACTGTTGAATTCATTATTTGATTTTGCGTATACAATGCGATTTATCATGCGATTTATCTGGGAAATAGTGCGATTAATCGCAATTAAAAAATGTATCCGTTGCTCAGCCCTAAATATAATGTAATATAATATAATATAATGCATAATTGTGTTGAATCAATACAGTGTTTACATCTTGCATGAAAAGTGATTCTCAGTTTTAGCCTGATAGCTACTGTACTCTCCTGCAGCTCGCGTCTCTGCATTATTAATATCTGACGGTGAATGTGTGGACGGTCTGGGAGGTTGCAGCGCGCAGCCTTCAGTTACAGTTCCTGTCATACATTATTTGTGAATCATAAAGTGCGCATTTATCCTGCTGCAGACAGCAGATATTACTCTGTGTGGATTTCCCATTAGCTCGTTTTACTTAATGTGTAACTCCATCCAGCGCAGCAACACCACACCGGTCAAAGGTTGATTTTCTTAAACTCTCCAAACCCACAGCTTCTGCCTCATCAGACCAGGGGAACAGAACAAAAGGTGAGTCCTCCTTGCAAGTCTCTCCTGAAACAAATGATGTGTTTCGCTGTCTTAATTAGATTCCCAATAATTCTAATTAACCCCTGGCTTTATTGATTTGGTTCTGGGAACTGTACTGTGTCTTGCTGCCAAATGTTATTGTTTTCTGCATATTTAAACAAAGATCTGGATTCTTGTGTGTCAGATGGAGGAGGAGAAGCCGTGGGCGCTGGTCTCAGAGGTTGGGGGTGATCAGGGTTACCTCGAAGAACTCGCTGACATCGTGAAACAACACTTCCAAATCGTCTGCTACAAAGACTTCCTGCAGAACCCTCAGCTGCACGCCCCGAAGATCCAGGCTCTGCTCAGCTGGAAGTTTGTCCCTGTGGTTGAACCGTCGCTGCTCAGGCGGCTCCCCTCACTCAAGGTGGTGGCCAGGGGGGGGATTGGGCGTCGACCACCTGGACATCCGGTTCATCAACAGCCTCGGCGTGAAGGTCACCAACACGCCGCACGTGGTCAGCGATTCCACTGCTGATTTAGCCATGGCTCTGCTGCTGGCATCGGCTCGGATGATTCTAGACGGTAGGACTGGGGGTCAACATGAGATAGTCCATCAGATTAAACAAGCTCATCTGTCCGTGCTCAAGTTTAGCTTTTACCTCATTTCGTCATTCAGTACATTCACATGCACGGCTTAGTTGAACCATGAGCATCAGCAGCGAACTGGAGACATTTGCATCTCTGTACATGTTGTATATCCTGTACACTTTAGTTTAGGGCGGGTCTGGGCTAGTTTGAGTCCATGTGAACGTTTCAACGTGGAGTCCTGACCATGACAAGTTTGGTTCAGTTGTCCTTCAGTGAAACTAAAGTCGACCGTACACATGGTGGTGGTACGATGTCGAGTCATGAGTTCTGCTTAACTTGCTCCCATGACCTCAGTCCTTAGCTGTAAGGTGGCAATGGACGATTTATTTTTCCACGTCTTGGCATTATGTCACAATCAAACATATCAAAATCAAATACCGTGCAAGTCTTTAGTCTTGTTTCATGCAAACGGTGTCGTTCCATGACTTAACCTGAGTCAGGTACCGACCAGGAACGAAGCCCAACCAGCGTGTCACATGGTAGTCTTTGAGATTCTTTCGAAAGTGTTTGCGTAGTTGTCTAGTGCATGGTTGGCTTCAGATCTTTATATGTAATTTAAGACTCAACTAGCCTTAACCATACTTCAGGGTGTAGAAGTTGTGTATCCCTCCCCGAGGAGACGATTCGATTCATATCTTGACAGATGGGCTACAACACAATTCAAGGACGACAGAACAGTTCAGTGCGTCCTTCCAGTTTTTTTTTTAACATTTATTCAATATAGATATTCACTTTCCAGTCTAAATGAGAGCCAGTCATATCTCTAAATGTGGCACTAGTAGCTTCCTGTAATCAGATATTAAATGCAAGTTTATTTTTATCTGATAATACAGGAACTGTACTTCTGATATTTCTTAACTTAATTTTTTACTCTGATGTAGACGTGTGGAACACATTCGTGGGTGACATGCAGTCCAGTTGCTATCTTCTGGGTCTAATGTATGTACAGTAGGTGTGATCTCACAGTCTACCGCCTGACAATAGACAACAGATGACCCTTAATGAACTTTGATGGGATGTGGCTCAGTTGTAGGTCGAAAAAGTCTTCAATATTCATGCTCATAATAAATTTTCCAGAAAATGTGCATGCCACCTCTGAATTTTGTGCATAATTGCAGTGTTCAAACAATGCACTTCCATTATCTCAAAGTGTTTCTTCTAAATGTGTGCAAAAGATGCAGATGGTAGCATCACACCTAACATTTAGTGTGTTTCAGTGACGCCTTTCCCTATGACTGTCCCCTGCAGGTCTTAATGGACAAAAAATAACTACTCAGTTTGCTATTTTTACTCATAGGTCATCCATAGACAACCCATATACCACAAAGCCTGATGGGAGTTGAATTCACGAGGTCGACTCTCGGGATAATTGGAATGGGAGAGATCGGTTACAAGATTTCCCAAAGAAGCAAAGGATTTGAAATGAAGATTGTGTATCACAACAGGATTCAAAGGTAAAAAGGCTCATGCGCCTGTGTTTTTTCTGTCCTCTGATTTAAAAAAAAAACAAAAAAAAAAACGTATCACTGCTCTTGTTAAATTCCAGTCTAAACTTTAAGGGTTCATTTTCCCTCCCAGGACCGCAGAGGATGAGCGAGCAGTGGGAGCGACATACTGTGAGAGCCTGGATGAGCTGCTCAGGTGCTCCGACTTCATCGTGATTGTGGTCAAGCTGACTTCAGAAACGAGAGGCCTGATTGGCTCCAGAGAGCTGTCAATCATGAAGCCCACAGCGACGCTGGTCAACGTGAGCAGAGGTGGGAACGACGCCATCCATCAGACGCACCGGTCTGCTGAGCTCTGGTTAATGGCAGTTATCTCTCCTGGTCTCAGGTCAGGTTGTGGACCAGGATGCTTTAGTTGGAGCTCTTCAGTCAGGACGAATCAGAGCAGCGGCGTTGGACGTGACTCACCCAGAACCTTTACCCAGGTCCGATGTCCTTGAAACGACACAGTCGAGAAATGTCGGCGCTGAGGCTGATGCGTTGCTGTTTTTGCTTTGTCCTGCACAGGGATCATCCACTGCTGGTGCTGCCTAATGTGATCATCACCCCGCACATCGGGATCAATACCTGCGACACAGCAAGACGGATCGTAGAGAAGATGGTGGAGAATGCAGTGGCGGCGGTGAAAGTGAAAGGCCTGCCCGTTCCAAATGAAGTCCAGGCGGCGCCGAGAACATGAAAGCTTGCTTTCCTGTTGCTAAAAATACACAGTAGTAGAAAGGAAAAGTATGTGAACCCCATGTAGGTAGCTGGTTTTCTGCATTAATTTGGTATGAAATGCGATCCGACCTCCATTTAAGTCACACAATGGGCCAAAGCTGATAACAAACATGCTATTTTAGTTTCTTGTGTCTTTGAATTAGGGATGCACGATAAACTGATACCGATAACTTTTAGCTGCTAAAGGTCGATACTGATAACCGATAACACACACATGTACCTAAGATCATTACATCAATACTATGAACAAAACCAAAAATAGTTTTGACTTTTTAAACCAGTCCTTCTCAAATAGTGGGGCGGGAACCCTTGGGGGGGTGCTGTGCAATGCCGGGGGGGCGCGTGTGACCCCAGGGAACATGTTTTTTTTTTTGCCGTACTGGAATAAAGTGTAATTGCACACATACTCCAGTAGGTGGCAGTGGCGCTCTCATTGTCCCAGTGGGTTCAGGGAGTATTAGCTATATTGTTTTGGGTTTTTTGCACATGTGTGCACGCAGCACAGAGCAGGAGATATGAAGAGTGACACCACTCGAGAGACACCAGGGAAGATATTTAACAGGGATGAAACAAAGATGGAGAGAGACGGAGATAATGAGACAAACGAAAGTCACCAGAAAGTTAAGATGAGGAAATTGATGATACTGATGTAGCGCTGGCTTCACTGTGACTACGGTGGGATTGATGCACTTAAATCTTTACAGACTAAAAAACTATTTTCATAAAGTTAATCTTGTTATAAGTTTATCTATATTTCTTTTTTTTTGTTTCCCTTAATGTTAATAAGGATACGCTGTTATGCAGAGGTGTACTACAATAATTTATAGACAAATTATATATTTATAGTCGCGGTGGGGAGGAGGGGGGGCGCGAAATGTTTTCTTCTTCCTAGGGGGGGCGCAGCAGAAAATAATTGAGAAGCACTGCTTTAAACGAACAGTTATTTATTTATTCCAATAAACTACTGGCAAGCCTCTCAAACATTTTCATAAAGCTATCAAACAAAGCCTATTTGATATCTCACATCAACTTAAATAAGGTTCATTACTGACTGATATAAAAAATAAAGGCTCCTTGAACTGATGGAAATACATGCATCAGAATTACAAACTGATTAAGATTTACATTTAAATGATTTTGGCTTGTAGTTCCATTTGAATTAATACCTTTAATTAAAGTAAATGAGGTTCAGTAGTTTTTTTGTTTTTTTTTTATTTCATGGAAGCTTGAGATGAGAGAAATGAGATGGGAAGGGAAGGGAGCCTTATTGCTGGCTTGCTCATGTTAGCTCACGTTAGCACGATTTCAAAACTCCATGGAAGCGATGGTTATGTTTCAGGTGGCGGTCAGGTTGAGTATTAAAGCTTCTGCTATTTTCCTCCTCGTGGAATTCGCTTGTCACAAATAACCAGCGAACTATCTTCTTCTAAAACTTACTTAACAAAGTTCCATACCACCGCCGCCATGTTTGTTTTCATCAGCACGCTGTGCTGCAGGCTGCATTCAAGGTGTAATGTAAATTCCTAGCCGTTCTCTCATTTGCTAGTCATTCTTTCAGCCTTTTCTATTTTTTCTATTTTTTATGTGTAACATGTGGGAAAATACTGCGAAACTACCAAAATTATGACTGATAACAAGTTT